>CM069133.1:51704057-53194057 GCA_035221665.1 Okamejei kenojei | reverse complement strand
TTCATAACAGCTCAATGTTTAAACATAATGCTTTATTTAAAAAATGTAGACAATTTTATCCATCTACTGGGGAAAGAAAAAGAGCCTGGCAAATGTACACTGGGAGTATCTACTTGCAGGTAAGTCTACATTTGCACAGTGGGAAGCAAATAAACAAAAAAAATGTCAAGAGTTCAAGGCCAACATGTTCTTGTAAAATTTAAAGGGAAATCTGGATGTTGAGTGTTATCTGGAAAATCGAAAGTTATCACATGTTCAATAAAAAGAAATATGGAAACATATGGTAAAGGAATAAGATATATATGCATTTGGATAGACAGGGACTGAATAGGGAGAGTTAGCATCATTTTGTGTGTGGGAGATTGTGCCTTACGAATCTGACTGAGATTTTTGAAGAAGTAACAAAAGAGTTTGACAAGGGAAAGGCAATAGTTGGTTATGGACGTTAGCAAGACGTTTATTAAGGTTTTGCATTGTGGCCTGCTGTGGAAGGTTAGATCGCGAGAGATCTAGCAAGAGCTAGCCAACTGGATAGAGAATCAGATTCACGGAAGGAAGCTGAGAGTGATGGTGGACTGGAAGCTTGAGACTACTGGAGTGCCTCAGGGATCAGGGCAGGGCCCATGGCTGTTTGTGATTTATATCAATGATTTGGATGAGAATGTATAATGCATAATTGGTAAGTTTAGGACTGGTAAGTGGAACCGGAGTCTTATGACCTGTGCCCTCAAAGTGCTCTGGGTCCTGCTAGGTCAGCTGCTGGAGGCACCCCGTAGGAGACTGAATGGAGGCTAGGTGAGGCAAGGGACGACTTCGCTGGCCGATATGCAGATCCGGATGGAGGCGACGGCGGAGTGAGACACTGCAACAGCCTGGGGCTCAACTGGATTTGGCGAAGCTCCAAGAGACTGAGCACGTGGACCCGACAAGACCTGCAGGGGTGTGGAGTGACAGTGGAGGGCACCAATGGCTTTGCTTGGCCAGGCTGACCCTGCAATGTTGCCAGGACAATGGGTCGTTGTGGCCCAGTTAAGAACTCTGCACTTATAACAATTTAGACTTGAAACTGACGCCAATATCTGGCGACTCTTGTGTATTGTCTCAGTGTACTATTCCTACACACTTGTACTTAATCTGAGATTGTGCTTTTGTATAGTAATACTTTTACTGAACGGTATGCAAAATATCTTTCACTGTACCTTGGTGCATGAGACAATAAAGTACTATTGAACCATCAAAAGGGAAATTAGTTCAAGTTACATTTATTGTCACATGCACTAATTGGTAGTGAGATTTGAGTTACCATACAGCCATACGAATAAAAATAACATAATACACGATAGAGTTTAACATAAACATCCCCACACAGCGGAACCAACATTTCCCACTGCGATGGAAGGCAATAAAGTTCAGTCATCTTCCTCTTTGTTCACCCGTCGGTCGGGGCCTTTGAGCCCGCTGCAGTCGCCGCTATGGCGGCCCAATGTCCAGGCCCTCTTGCCGGGATGATCGAAGCTCCGGCGTCGGAACTGCTAAACACTCTCAGGCGGCTTGGAGTTTCCGAAATGGCCGCTTCTTATCGGAGACCGCGGCTTCCAAAGTCCACAGGCTGAGCTGGGTGGAGCTCAAACACTGGCAACCCCTGGCAAGTGGTCCCAGACCTCCGCGATGTTAAAGTCAGCGCCGCCCTTGGCTAGAGGCTATGCAAACCACAGTTCCACGGTGTTAAATCAGGAGGCCCAACACTCCGGAGCTTCAACAGGCGATCCCCGATAAAGCATCGTCCCGCTCCGCGATGGAATTCAATGCTGCTGAAGCTGTGGCCGGCCTCCGGTAGGAAAGGCCACGCCAATCCAGTTGGTAGGCCGCGAGGAGGGGGGGGGGGGGGGGGGCGAAGATATACGACTCAGTGAAAAGACGCATCCTCGACCAGGAAGTGATTGGGAAACCAGTTTCCCCTCATCCCCCCCACCTCCCCCACATAAAAAAGACTAAGAAACCTCTAGAAACATACTTTAAGTCAGACTAAAAATAACAAAAAGGGTGTAAGGACGGACAAACTGCTGGCGAGGCTGCCGCGTGCGGCACCAGCCGATGACGAATCTGAAGGGTGTTTTGTAAGGCAAAGATGGTAACAAAATATCACTCCCTGGCAGGATTAAGGTAAATCTGAAGGAATTTTATAAAGATATTAAGGCCAAATCAATTAACTAGCAAAGAAGCAGGGCCCATTCAGGATAATAGACATGATTCTAAATTAATACTATTTATTGGTATTCAAAAAATAATATGATCCTTGTTGTTCAGGAACTCGGTGGAATGGGCTTGAAACTGGATAAATGATGAATCAGATGTGATTTCTCCCAAGCTGTTATGAGAAGCAAGGGATGAGATTGCTGAGGCTCTGGCTGCGATTTTGACATCTTTGTTAGTCACAAGTGAGGTACCAGATGACTGGAGAACAGTAAACATGGTTCCCCCCTTTTCAAGAAAGGCAGCAGCGAACAGCTTGGCATTTACAGATCAGTGAACTGAAGATAACTAGTAGGGAAGTTATTGGAAAAAAATTGAAGGGCAGGATTAATCA
Organism: Okamejei kenojei; assembly: GCA_035221665.1. Taxonomy (NCBI): domain Eukaryota; kingdom Metazoa; phylum Chordata; class Chondrichthyes; order Rajiformes; family Rajidae; genus Okamejei; species Okamejei kenojei. The sequence continues at coordinate 53,191,470 of CM069133.1, read as the reverse complement.
TCACTTGGAAAGGTAGAGATGTTTTCAGAGAAAGGCAGCAAGACTTTGCCAAGAAAATATCTTGTCTGACCAATTTGACTAAGATTTTTGAAGAGGTACTAAAATGTATTGATGAGGGCAGAGCAGTAGACGTGGTTCACCTGGGCTTCAGTCAGCCTTTCGTTGAAGGTCGGTCTAAAAGATTAGGGCCCTTGGAGTCTAGAGCATGTTGGTTAATTTGATCCAAAATCAGCTTGGCAATGGGAGACACAGGGCGAGAGCAGAGATCTTTGCAAATAGATGCGTGTGCCCTGTGGCGTGGCATGGAGATTAGTTTTGGGATTCTCGCTGTTCCTAATACATGTGAATGTAAGTGGATGTAGGTGGCATAAATAGTAAATTTACAGATGACACTAAGATTGGGGGAGTTATTCGTAGTTGGAAAGGTCATCTTAAACTACACAGTGATATCAACATGATGGTGAAATCGACAGAGAATTGTCAGAGGGAGGATAATCTTGAGAACTATGAGGAGATGCATTTTGGGGTGTTAATGAGGCAGGGCTGCAGTAGTTGGGGCATTGAATACAAGTACTTGGAGCTTATGCTCCAACTTTATTGAAAATTGGTCAGACTGTAGCCGGATTACCGAATTGCCAAGGTATAGGAAGGATGTAATAATGCCGCAGAGGGTACAAAGGAGACTCATCAGGATGTTTTCTTAAGTTTGTTGACAGAAAATGAAATATATTATTGCCACGTAATGTCGATGGAGCTTGTGTGAACTCAATTACACACCAGTAGTTTACATCTGTGGATCTCTTCAACAACCTCAGTTCACCCTGACAATTTCAGCCTTTTCTCCCACATAGATATAACCATATAACCATATAACAATTACAGCACGGAAACAGGCCCTCTCGGCCCTTCCAGTCCGTGCCGACCATTTGTTTTCCCCTAGTTCCATCTACCTGCTAAAATGTTAAATCTAAATGTTAAAATCGATCCTGCCTCCACCACTTCTGCTGGAAGCTGATTCCACACAGCCACCACCCTCTGAGTAAAGAAGTTCCCCCTCACGTTACCCCGAAACCTCTGTCCCTTAATTCTCGTGTCATGCCCTCTTGTTTGAATCTTCCCTACCCTCAATGGGAAAAACGTATCCACGTCAACTCTGTCTATCCCTTTCATCATTTTAAAGACCTCAGCCATGATCAAATGGTAGAGCAGACTGAATGGGCCGAATGGCCTAATTCTGCTACTCTGTCTTATGACATTGCATATTTAAATTTTCATGTTAATGACCTTCATGAAAATATTTCCTAACTATGGAAAGATGTGGTTCCTAGCCCATTGGGTTAGCTCCTTCTACTCAACGCACTCTCCCATGAAATGCGCTTCCTCCATCCGAGCCAATCAGTTGCTCTCAAATCCTAAAAAAACTCAAAACTACACCCCTTTTATCCCGTTATATTCCAAGACTCTTCGTACACTCTATATTTTTCCTTAAAAGGATCAGTGAAGATTATTTGGAATCTTAAATTATGAATATAGGTGACAACCAGCAGTTAGTCCCCGTCAGTTTCAAGAACAAATCGTTCCTGAGGGAAAGATTGCCAGATGGTTCAAATAGTAGAAAGAAGTCAAATCTCTGGGTTCTGAAACCCATGGCCATGTTATTGGTTACTAATCATTCCCAGGATCTACAAATCTCCAAGGGCACTGTGACGGCTTCCATGAACATGCTGTACATTTTTGATCTGTTTTCTCAGTCTGTCTGTACCCTCTGAAGTGCCACAGAGGCTGAAGAAGACGGATTAGGACAGCTTAATAAAAGATGATAAAGATTTTCTGCACCAGATTCTGCTTTACTGATACATAACATAACAAGCCACAGGATATAACTGTTTAAGATCTGTGATTAAGGACATACTCATATCATGCATTAGACAAATGCAATTTAATGTCCATGTCAAATCCTTTTCCATTTCAAAATATTTGCCATGTATTTTTAATCAATTAATGTAGTGCTTCCCATTGTAGCTGTTATTGATAGTAGTCAGCAAAAATAACCTTTCCCAGAACCATGTCTGCACTACCACTTCATCATTGCAACATCTAAATGTCTGCTGGATTTGCCTGTTCACACTAGTACCAAATCAGTGCATTTGTAATTTATTAGTACCCAGAGAATCATAGATTAATAACTACAAAGAACAAAGCTATTTAGCCCATTATGGCTACACATCTCCAAGGGCACTGTGATGGCTTCCATGAACATGCTATCTGATGGGCTAAATGGCTGAGCGAAATAGTGTCTTTTTCATCTCTGCTCTTAGAGCCGTTGAGTATTTCTCCAGTTCTCAGAAAATAGTTTTGACTCGGCTTCCATTGGCTTTATCCTAACTCAAGGCTTAAAAACAAAATAACTGCTCATTATTGTTGGCATTTTTCCGCCTCCTCAGAACAGCTTGATTGACTGTCTGCTTGGAAGGTTGGGTTATGAAAGGTATATTATTAATTCTAGCCGGTCTGTCATGCTGCATTAGTCAGTGGTCAGTGAGGACTCAGTAGGCTGAAGGGCCTGTTTTCATGCTATATATCTAGAACTAGAGCATCCGGTGTGTGGTACGAAATTCTTCCCACTGGGACATCCTTCAGGGAAAATAGAGGATGATAAACAAAGCCTGATTGTCGATTATGGACGTCTATTAATTCCAAACTGCATCCATTACATTCAGCCTGATGTTAGCTCATTCATTCTTGAAGCTCTGATAATCGACATCTAGAGTTAATCATCTGCATTTCACAGAATGGGCACACTGTGAACTTTCCTCTTGGTTGAAGTTCAGCTTCTTTAAATCAATGCCAATTTTTAAATTGTAAGATCTCCCTAGGTTACCTTCTGCACGTACTGAAAACACATTTTTGCACCATTATGAGTACTTTTATTTTCTAATAGATTTGTTTTTCATTCATCCGTTCCTATGGGTATTTTCAAATTGTTAAATATGACGGGTTGCACACTCGTAAACACACAGAGACGTGTGAACAGAGGTACAAGCAGATGTGCACACAGGGCAAATATTGAGAGTGCAAGCGGCAGCCAGGGCATACACAGGCGGGTCAGGGCACACGCTTGTGCATATAGAAGTGCTCATGGGTTCAATATAGACGTGCATTTAGGACACATATCGTCAAGTCAAGAGAGCTTATTGTCATGTGTCCCAGATAGGACATTGAAATTCTTGCTTGCTGCAACACAGAATATTGTAGGCACAAATACAGGACAGATCAGTGTGACCATATAACATAGAATATATATATATATATATATATATACACACACATAAATAAACAGATAAAGTGCAATAGGTTGTTATAGTTCAGAGTTTGTTTGAAGTTGTATTTAATAGTCTGATGGTTGTGGGGAAGCAGCTGTTCCTGAACCTGGATGTTGCAGATTTCACGCTCCTGTACCTTCTACCTGATGGCAGCGGAGAGATGAGTGTGTGGCCAGGATGGTGTGGGTCCTTGATGATGCTGGCAGCCTTTTTGAGGCAGCGACTGTGATAGATCCCCTCAATGGTAGGGAGGTCAGAGCCGATGATGGACTGGGCAGTGTTAACAACTTTTTGCAGCCTTTTCCGCTCCTGGACGCTCAGGTTGCCGTACCAAGCCACGATGCAACTGGTCAGCACGCTCTCTACTGTGCACCTGTAGAAGTTCAAGAGAGTCCTCGTTGACGTACCGACTCTCCGTAATCTTCTCAGGAAGTAAAGGCGCCGATGTACTTTCTTTATAATTGCATCAATGTGCTGGGACCAGGGGAGATCTTCGGAAATATGCACGCCCAGGAATTTGAAGTTCTTGACCCTTTCCACCATCGACCCATTGATATAAATGGGACAGTGGGTCTCCATCCCACTCCTTCCAAAGTCCACAATCAGTTTCTTGGTTTTGCTGGTGTTGAGGGCCAGGTTATTGTGATGGCACCATTTGGTCGATCGGTTGATCTCACTTCTGACCCGACTCTGGAGCCACGGAGGCTCCGGCTGCAGGCCCGGTGGACAGGAACATCGGGAGCTCCAGGTCCCTGGTAGGAGACGGCTTTTCAGAGCTCCCGCAACGGCAAGTTCTCCCACTGGAATCGCGGGGTTTAAAGGACACGGAGCCGGGGCCTAAGGACTTACCACCTTACCACTTACCACTTAATGGCCACAGGACTTACCACCGTCCGCCGGGGGCTTTAACATCGGGGGACCCAGTTCGCCTAGACGCTGCAATTGGACTGCTGGACCGCGGGTGAAGAAGAAAGGGAAGAGATAAGACTTTGCCTTCCATCACAGTGAGGAGGTGTTGGAGACACTGTGATAGATGTTTATGTAAACTGTGTTAAGTGTGGGTCTTGGGTTTTTTTTGTAATGTAAAAACTGTAGAAAATGCAATTTCGTTCAAACCAAGTTGTTTGAATGACAATAAAAGGCATTCTATTCTATTCTATACTCTGACTCGTCCCCATCAGTGATTCGTCCCACAACAGTGGTGTCGTCGGCGAACTTGATGATGGAGTTCGCACTATGTCCGGCTGCACAGTCATGACTATAGAGTGAGTACAGCTAGAAGCTGAGCACGCAGCCTTGAGGTGCTCCCGAGCCTATTGTTATCGAGGATGACACATTTCCACCAATACGGGCAAACTGTGGTCTGTGAATGAGGAAGGCGAGGATCCAATTGCAGAAGGATGCGCAGAGACCCAGATCTGAGAGCTTGGTAACCAGCTTGGAGGAGATGATGCTATTAAATGCCGAGTTGTAATCAATGAATAACAGCCTGACATATGAGTTGTTGTTGTCCAAGTGGTCCAGAGCGGAGTGGAGAGCCAGCGAGATCGCATCCATCATTGATCTGTTGTGCCGGTAAGCGAACTGCAGTGGGTCCAGGTTCTTGTTGAGAGGTTGAAAATGTCCGTAAAAACTCCAGTCAGTTGGTCCGCACAGGTTTTTAGAACATGACCGGGTATACCATCAGGTCCTGATGCTTTCCGAGGGTTCATCCCTCTGAAGGATCTACTGACGTTGGCCTCTGTGACTGTGACCAAAATACCATCACGGTGTATGGGGGTAGGGAAGGCACAACAGTGTTCTCACTATCGAACCGTGCTTAGAACGCATTGAGTTTGTCAGGGAGTGATGCTTCACTGTCATTTGAGGTACCTCCTGATTTTGCCATGTGGGAGGTGATGGCATTCAAGCCCTGACACAGTTGCCGAACATCCGTCTCATCCTCCAGCTTGGAGCAGGTCCCTTTTGGCCTTTTTGATGGCCTTACCAAGGTTGTATCAGAACTTCTTGTAGACCTCTGTATCTCCAGACCTGAATGCCCGGGATCTGGTCTTCAGAAGAATGCAGATCTTATGGTTCATCCAAGGCTTCTGGTTAGGAAACACTCGGAAGGTTTTTGTTGGGATGCAGTCCTCCACACATTTCTTTATGAAGTCTGTAGCGACTGTGGTGTATTCATTCAAGTCCATTGCTGAGTCCCTGAACATTGCCCAGTCTACAGACTCCAAACAGTCCTGGAGTTGTTCCTCTGAACCCCACCCCCCCGACCATCTCTGTACAGTCCTCACCTCTGGGGGTGCGCTCTTCAATTGCTGCCTGTACGCAGGAAGAAACAGCATCGAAGTATGGCCGGATTTACCAAAGTGAGGGCGTCATATTTAACCATGGTATTTGAAAATACCCACATGGCTCGCAGGAGACATGTTGGTGGAAGTTAGGGAGTGATTTCTTCAGGTTGGCTTTGTTGAAGTCCCCGGCTATATGCCGCGGGTTAAGCCGTCTGGTGCTTGTTGACCACGGCATGCAGCTCCTCCAGTGCCAGACGGACGTCTGCCTGGGGAGGGATGTAGACCGCGGTCAGGATGATGGAGGTGAATTCCCTCGGAAGGTAGAAGGGACGGCACTTCACAGTCAGATGTTCGAGGTGTGGAGAGCAGGAGGTGGACAGGACTGCCACGCCTGAGCACCACGCAGAGTTGACCATGAGGCAGACGCCCCCTCCTCTCCCTTTCCCAGATGCCAGTGTACGGTCCATGTGATGGATGGAGAAACCTTCAGGCTGGACAGCTGAGTCTGGGGAGCTGGGGGTGAGCCATATGTTTGTGAATTTGAACACAGAGCATTCCCTCAGTTCCCTTTGGTAAAGCAGCCTTGCCCTTTAAGTCCTCCACTTTATTTTCAAGGGACTGTACATTGGCCATGTGGATGGTAGGGTGAGGGGGTCGAAGTCCCCTGCGCTTCAGTCTGAACTGAAGTCCTGCCCGTCGCCCACATTTCCGGACACAATGGAGGCCTCCCTGTTGTTTCCAGGTACTATACTTACTGTACCTGCTGTTTCTGCTAACCTGCGCTGGAACGGGGATTCCCTTGCAGACGGCAGCTCCAGCTCCGTTGCCATCGGCGCTTCCCTCACAGTCGGCAGCTCCAGCTCCGTTGCTGCTGGGAGATCCTGCCCGTCAGCTCCGGAGGTCTTCCCGGTGTTTCCAGGTACAGTACCTGTGATCCTCAGTCGGGTCGGGTGTTCTCCAGTGGTCGAGGGAATGCTTGTAGTCGGGGGCTTCCACAGCTGCGGGAGATCGCGATATCGCTAGTGCCTTCAAGTGCATTGGCAGCTTGTCCGATATGGCGCCGAATTCTGCCGTTTCTCTAATCCAGGAGTGTTGATTGAAGGTATAAATAATTCTCTTCCGTTAAGCTGCTGACAAAGGCGCCAACTTTAGGATCAACTAGAGAGGGCCGTTCAATGGACACACACAGACATGCACAACTGCAAAAGGGCATACGCTGAAGACACATTGGAAAAGACAGCAGCAAACAGGTACAGAGGTATGCACATGCTGCACACACAAAGTTATTCAGGACACACACATCACACGCTCAGGGGACATAGAGGCACATTCTCAGGGCAGACATAGGCATAACCTCGGCACATGGAGGTACATTCACGGCACATTCTTAGGAAAAGTACACAGATGCCCTTGGGGCACATCAAGGCACACAGACATAGGCATATGCTTGCCGCACACACAGACATGTTTGGGCACAGCATCTGCAACAAAATAGAAAGTTGATGACAAGTAAAAAAGGGTCTCAAACTGATATTCTTCCATGCAACTGTAGCGACCATATTATTGTACAGGTGTGAGGAATGGACTGTCACTCGAATGCTCAGAAAAGTTCAAAATGTCATTTGGAGGGACCACATCACCAACGGCCAGCTCTATGGGGAGATTCCACCTCTGACCAAGACGATCAGGTTGAGAAGGATGGGGCTCGCTGGTCACTGCCACCGCCATCCAGAAATGGAAGACGTGACCCTGGACGGCCAATCACGACAATGCTGAAGACGTTGATGGGAAAGGCATGTGTAGCGATAAAAGAAGACCTTGCCAGCTGCACGGAGGACATAGATATGTGGTGCGTCCGTCCGAAACCGTGCCCGTCCGAAACCAGCACCATTGCGCCACTAATGTTTTAAACGATGAAATGAAAAATGAATGAAATGATTAAAAGCTATTAAGGAGATGTAGGTGATTTGGGCTGGAGTCTAAAGAAGTGTTCCTACCCAAAATGATGCTTATTCATATTCTCCAAAGATGCTGCCTGGCCCGCTGAGTTACGCTTTGTGTTCAAGCAATTGTTTTTTTTTTATGAACCAGCATCTGCAGTTGCTTGTCTGTCAACATACTAAATTATTCTTTGCTCAAAAAGAATAGTGAATGGTGAAGAGGTGAGATATCATTGTCAATCGATGAAGGTATCAGTACATTGGGTGAGTGGTGATATTGATGCAGTGGATAGTGATGTAAAATAAGTTTGGGTAGAAATATGAATAGCAGCAAGTAAAGACTTCAAGATATTATTTCTCCAGGGGACAAAGCATGAATAGGGAAACATCAAATGCATGCAAGTAGGTGATTTGATCATGCATATTGATTGGACTAATCAAACTAACATTGAAGAAAATTTGGTGGTGTGTGTCAGGGATTGTTCCTCAAAGCAATATCTTATAGAACCTGTCTGGGAACATGCTGTTTTAGATATGGGCTTGTGTAATGAAATAGGATTAATAGGAGATCTTATATTTAAGAATCCACTGGAATTCCAGTCACAGTTTGAGAACAAACACCCCAAATCCTAAACCAGTGTCCTCAACTTTATACACCCATTTACAAAGATCTGGACTAGACTGGCAATATGGGTGAAAGGAAAGATCAATAGATCGTAGACTTTATGTGTAGGAAGGAACTGCAGATGCTGGTTTAAACCGAAGATCGACACAAAATGCTGGCATAACTCAGCGGGCCAGGCAGCATCTCTGGAAAGCAGGAATGGGTGACGAGGGTACACTTTAAACAGCTACTTCATAACACGCAGCAGAAATTTACCCCAATCAGAAAGAGACGGATGAACTATCCACCATCAATAGAGGAGGTCAAGAAAAACATTAAATCAGAAACGGAAGCATACAAAATGACAAAAGCTAACAGTACACAGGAGGACTGGGAATTTTTCAGGAACCTACAGTGGAGGATTAAAAAGCTAATAACAAGAGAGAAAATTGATTATGAGACTAAATGGGCAAGTCATATAAAAACAAACAACCAGAGTTTCTGCAGGCCTATAAAATGGAAGAGAGTAGTGAAATGCATTTGGGTCTACTAATACTGACAGGACACATGCAGTAAATGGGCAGATATTTGGAAGCATTGGTGCATATTGGAACATGGGGGAACAAGTTTATGGTCTCCTAAAATGGCAACAGAGGTGGACAAGGCAGCAAAGAAGGTGTTTTGTTTGTTTGCTTTCAAAGGCATGGATATTAAGTATAAGAGATGCGATATCGTGTTACAGCTGAATGAGACATTGGTTGGGCCACACGTGGTGATCTTTCTGGTCATCACCCTATAGAAGGAAAGTGCTAGCCCTGAAAAGAACACAGAAGAGACTCACCAGGATGATGCAACAAAAAGGTAAGGAACTGGAGGAACTCAGCGAGTCAGGCTGTGTCTTTGGAGGGAAATTGGCATTCAACATTTTGGGTTGAGACCACTCATCGAGACCCAAACCATTGACTGTCTATTTCACTTCATAGATGCTGCGTGAATTGTTCAGTTCTCCAGTTGCTTTCCTTCTTTTGGTACATTTTCCAACATCGCCCGTGCATTCACTATGGAGTTGCCTGGAATGGAGCAGAGGAGCTTTAGTTGCAAGGAGCAGATAATTAAAATCTATACTTTGCTTTGATCTTCACGGTGGAGGACACCATGAATATTCCAAAGTTAACATGGGTTATTTTCAACCGGGAGGGAAGAACATTGAATAATCCCTAACGTGAGGAACAAGAAATTGGAAAAACTCATGGGACTAAAAGAAAGATCAGTTTGCCGGGACCTAATAGTCTGAAATGAAGGGGTTTAAATGAAATAGCTGCAGAGATAGTAGTATCATTGTTTAAAGTCTTTAAAACTTCAGTGAGTTTAGGAAGGGATCAGCAGATGGTAAACCTCAAATATGACATCCTTGTCCAGGAAGGAGGGGGGACAAATTGCAGGAGTCTGCAGGCCCGTTATCTAAACATTTGTCATTAGGAAGATGTTGTAATCGTAGAACAAGGAACAGGACACAAAGTTTGTGCCAAACATGCCAAGCTGAACTGATCTCCTCTGGCTGCACATGGTCCATATCCCTCTCTTCCCTGCACTTCCACATGCCTGTCTAAAAGCCTCCAAAACACCACTGTCATATCTACCACCACTACCACCTCCATGCCTCCACCATCCTCTGTGTAAATAAACTCGCTCCGCACATCTTCATTAAACTTTTCCCCTCTTACCTTATAGCCATGCCCTCTAGTGATGAACATTTCCACCCTGGGGAAAAAAAGTTCTGACTGTTTACAATATCTATTGTATACAATATACAATATAATATATATTGTATATATTTTTATCAAGTCTCCCATCAACCTCTGACATTCCAAAGAAAATAATCCAAGTCTATCCAACTCTCCCTGTAGCTAAAACCTTCTAATCCAGGCAGTATTCTGGTAAACGTCCTCTGTAACCTCTCTAAAGCTCCAAATGCGACCTAACCAAAGTCCTATAGAGCTGCATCATGACTTCCTGGCTTATATTCAATGCCCTTAGCAAGGAAGGCTGACTGTGACTTATGAACTTATGAACCTGGAGTATCGTGTACAGTTCTGGTCTCCACACTATAGGAAGGATGGATAGATACTGAGAATCATTTTCCATGGCAACGTTTCTAAATCAAGTGGGCTTAAGTTTAATGTGGGAGGAAGATGTTTTAAAAAGGTTTTAAGAAAAAAAACGGTTTCTTCGGACAACCAAGCCCATGACAACGTATCTGCCCATCTATAGGAAAACTATTTGCTTCATTATGAACATAAACTTATTTGCTTTGCCTATTAAAGTGCCTGTCTAAAAGTTTGCCCAGTGTTTGTAGCATGTGTGCCATATGTGTGCATCTGTGTATGCCATAAGTGTCTATGTGCTTGTATATAAATTGAGTGAATATTTGTATGTCCCCTGGGTCGGTGTCCTGTTTGTACTCTATGTGCATATCAATATGAATCTGTGTCCTGAATGTGCTCCCATGTACACCACATGTGTGCTTTTTGTGCCCCAAGTATATGCCCTGGTGAGTGTTTAGAGCTCATTTCCACATGTGCACATTGTTTACACACTGAGAGTGTGCCTTTGTGTGCCCTGAGTGTGTTTCTGTCACACATAAGAACATACAGGAAAACACGAGCCGGGGTAACCCATCTGACCCCTCAAGCCTGCCTGCCATCCAATATGACTATGGCCCAGCCTCCACCTTACACTTGCTATCCTACAATTGCACCCTACATTCATAATAATTCTCTATTTTAACCTCCAACCCCCTTGCAATAACGGTTTCTTCGGCCAACCAGACCCATGACGACCTCTCTGCCCATCTATAGAAAACACATTTGCTTCATTATGTCCAAAAACTTATTTGCTTTGCCTATTAAAGTGCCTATCTAAAAGTCCCTTAAATAGTTATGATTTCTGACTCAGCGGGTGAGGCAGCATCTCTGGAGAGAAGGAATGGGTGATGTTTCGGGTTGAGACCCTTCTTCAGACTGATGTCAGGGTAGGGAGCGGGACAAAGATAGAATGATAAAATTACATTCTATCTTTGTCCTGCCCCCTCCCCTGACATCGGTCTGAAGAAGGGTCTCGACCCGAATGGTCACTGATTTCTCCTTTCCAGAGATGCTGCCTCGCCCGCTGAGTTACTCCAGCATTTTGAGTCTGCCTTCGATTTAAACCAGTATCTGCAGTTCATTCTTACACATGATTTCTGACTACTCTGGCAGGGAGTTGCAAATATCAACCACTCTTGTGTAAAATATTTTTTTCTTAAAACCCTTTTGAAACGTCTTCCTCCCACATTAAACCTAAGCCAACTTGATTTAGAAACTCTGCCCTGGAAAATGATTCTGAGTGTCTACCCATCCTTCCTATAGTGTGGAGACCAGAACTGTACACAATACTCAAAACCTCATCCATCCATGTTCTACAGGCCCGCTGAGTTACTCCATCACTTTGTGTCCTTTTTTTCCTCCAAATAGCAGGGCTTTGCTACAATCATGGAACAATCATTGTTTCCAAGGAATAATAATGACATCAGATTCATAGCAAGCTCCTTGCACAGCATATTTCACATTAGTTCTGATACATGCATGACAAACCATATAACCATATAACAATTACAGCACGGAAACAGGCCCTCACGGCCCTTCCAGTCCGTGCCGACCATTTGTTTTCCCCTAGTCCCATCTACCTGCTCCATTCCCTCCATACCCCTCCATTCCCTTCACGTCCATATACCTATCCACTTTACTTTTAAATGTTAAAATCGATCCTGCCTCCACCACTTCTGCTGGAAGCTCATTGCACACAGCCACCACCCTCTGAGTAAAGAAGTTCCCCCGCACGTTACCCCTAAACCTCTGTCCCTTAATTCTCATGTCATGCCCTCTTATTTGAATCTTCCCTACCCTCAATGGGAAAAACGTATCCATGTCAACTCTGTAGGAAACACGTATCCATGTCAACTCTGTACGTGGATACGTTTTCCTACAGAGTGACAAACACTGTGACAAAGTGTTTACATGTGACAAACACTGCCCAAAGCACTACCGTCACACAAAAAATGTGTGGTATGGTATGGTACTATTTGTCACATGTACTGAGGCACCATGACATTAATTGTTGTATACAGTTCAGTACAAGTATCACTATACATAAGCACTCAGATCCATCTTAGATAAGCAGCTCAAGTTGCAATGAGCTGCAAATTCTCAAGGCTTTCTCCTGAATATTTGACATCTCACCCACAAACGTGCACATTATACAGAGTGTGTGCATCTATTCAGGGCAGACATACAAGCACACACTTAGGTAATGCACAGGGCACAAGGGTGCAAATACCGAGGCCTGGATGAACATAGAGATGGCAGAAAGATATGCCGGCATGGCCATGAACAAAACATGAATAGACAGGGTTTTAAAAAAAAGACTCTGTTTTCAAAATTTCAAGCTTGATGCTTATTAAAGAGCACTAGTCTCCATTATCCTGGGTCAGTGTTGTCTGCAAGAGTGTTGCAAGTGAACATGAGCCTTTATTATTGAGAAAACATGTTGACCCTTTTGGGTCATTTTGCAAAATAATTTAGTGCAGCAAAGAAATCTCAATTATTTTCAAATGTGATTATTAAGACCAGTAGTTGCTGCAGAGAAAATTATCTCTTCGACAAAATTAGAGAGACTTATCTTCAAAGCGTTCAAACAGAATTGAAATGCTCCCTCAAAGAGATTCTTATAAAAGCCCTTTTTGTTTTCTTACATTATGGGAAGTGCTCTGCTGGCAGTAAATTACAGTGGGAAATCCTGAGGCTGTGATGCAAGTTCTTTTTCTCTAGTAGTTAAGCCTTTCACCTTTGCTGTGGAATTCAGCAGTGGCATTGCTGCTCAATCTCTGCCAGCCACCCCCACTCCCCATCTCTTCCTCCTCCTTGCACTTAATTTGTAGTGGAACATTGCCTTTTGGTGACAGGCTGTTGTTTTTGCTTGAATAACCCACAATTTGAGTTCTAGAGTTTATGGCATGCATGTAATGCTTAGCAGTGGGTACAGCTGTTAACTATTCACTTATAAATAATCTTTTCTTCCTCCTCAACCTGTCTCCCAGGTAGTGTACCTGTCACCATTAATAACTCATCTCTGCACTCCCTAGTGAATCAGCCCATCAATTGTCATTCTCTGCTCCAGTATTATTGCTCAGCTTTGTGCTGCTCTGGTCATTGACTCACCCTGGCAGCTGCATCTTTTTTGAACTTCCTAGCTTTTATGAACTGTAATTGCCTTGCACTCTTACTCCTAATGCAGTTAATACAAGCATGTACATGGCTCGCCATGCAGTGTGACTCGCTCAGATTGCAGTCACAAAACTGTCAGCAGCACCACGGGCCATTGCCCAATCCGAGATGTCTGGTTGAGTGCTCTTGTGTTCCGTGTCATCTCTGAGCCTATTCCAAACCTCCGTTTGTAGAATCTGTGCCGGCACCATTTCCAGGGTGGGCTCACATTTGAAGGCAGGTAATCTAAGATGTCATATATTCAGGTGAAACCCTTGAGAATTTGCAACACATTGCAACTTGAGCTGCTTATCTAAGATGTATCTAAGTGCTTATGTATAGTGATACTTGTACTGAACTGTATACACCAATGAATTTCACGGTACCTCAGTGCATGTGACGAATAAAGTACCATACCATTCCATAATTCTCATAGACAGTGTTTGTCATGCATGTATCAGAACTAATGTGAAATATGCTATGCAAGTAGCTTGCTATGAATCTGAGTCATTCTTATTCCTTAGAAACAGTGATTGTTTCATGATTCTAACAAAGCCCTGTTATTCTGTGGAAATGAGGAACTGCAGATGCTGGTTTACATAAAAGTCCGCAAAGTGCTGGAGTAACTCAGCGGGTCTGTAGAACATGGATGGGTGAGGTTTCGAGTATTCTGGTCTCCACACTATAGGAAGGATGGATAGATACTCAGAATCATTTTCCAGGGCAGAGTTTCTAAATCAAGATGGCTTAGGTTTAATGTGGGAGGAAGATGTTTTAAAAGGGTTTTAAGAAAAAAATATTTGACACCGAGTGGTTGATATTTGCAACTCCCTGCCAGAGTCAGAAATCATGTGTAAGAGCGAAGTGCAGATGCTGGTTTAAATGGAAGGTAGACACAAAATGTGGAGTAACTCAGCGGGTGATGCAGCATCTCTGGAGGGAAGGAATGGGCGACGTTTCTGGTCGAGACCCTTCTTCAGACTGATGTCGGGAGGGGGCGGAACAAAGATAGAATGTAATTTTATCTTTCTATCCTTGCCCCGCCCCTTCCCCTGATGTCAGTCTGAAGAAGGGAATCGACCCGAAACATTACCCATTCCTTCTCTCCAGAGATGCTGCCTCACCCGCTGAGTCAGAAATCATAACTATTTAAGGGACTTTTAGACAGGCACTTTAATAGGCAAAGCAAATAAGTTTTTGGACATAATGAAGCAAATGTGTTTTCTATAGATGGGCAGAGAGGTCATCATGGGCCTAGTTATTGCAAGGGGGTTGGAGGTCAAAATAGAGATTTAATATGATTGTAGGGTGCAATTGTAGGAAAGCAAGTGTAAGGTGGAGGCTAATCAATGGAGATTTGTGAAGAAGTGAAATGTACAGAAGAGGAGTAGATGCCTGGGCCATAGTCATATTGGATGGCAGACAGGCTTGAGGGACCAGATGGGTGATTCCTGCTCGTGTTTTCTTGTATGTTCTTATGTGGAAAGAAAGGCTGGAAGTGGGGGAGAAACGGGAGGAGTTGTTAGAAGTTATCTGAATTTGGAGTATTCAATGTTCATACCGCTGGGTTGTAAGCTACCCAAGTGGATTATGAGGTGCTGTTCCAAGTGTAGACTCGGCGACCGTTTCACCGAATACTTGCGCTCAGTCAGCCAAGGCCTACTGGATCTCGCAGTAGCTAACCGGTTTAACTCCTCTTCCTATTTCCCTACTGATCTTTCTGTCCTGGGCCTCCTCCACTGACAGAGTGAGACCACACGCAAACTAATGGAGCTACCTACCATGAGGATTTCAGCAAATGCCTTATTAAAATCAATGTAGATTTATCTACGCCGTCCTATCCTCATCGATCATCTTCGTCACCCCCTCAAAAAACTCATTCAAGTTACTAAGACACGACCTCCCATTAACAAAGAAAATGGGAGTAAATTCTATCTCGGAGTCCTCTCCAATAGCTTCCCTTCCACTGATGTCAGGCTCACCAGCCCATAAATCCCTGGATTCTCTCTACATCTCTTCTTAACAAAAGGAACATTAGCTACTCTCCAGTCCTCTTAGACCTTGCCTGTGGCTAGAAAAGATGCAAAGATCTTCATCAAGGCTCTCGCAATCTCCTCCCCTGCATCAATCTATAACATGGGATAGATCCCATTAGGTCCTGGGGAATTGTCCGCCTTAATACTCTTCACGAGCCTCAGTCTTCCACCTTCTTAATCTCAAGAAGCCCTTGCAGATTAGTATTCTCCACACTAATCTCACTGTCCCTCGACGTTCTCCCTGGTAACCCTCTTGCTTTTAATATACTGTTGATATATAAAGATTTGTAATTTTCTTTAATCCGACTCACCAAAGCCATTTCATGGCCCCTTTTGGTCCAGAAGAATACTTAAAATTTCTACCACCCTTGATGTACAGAGTGTTTCTGGACTTTATTCCTGAAGAGGTAGCCCAGCCTCTTGAAATGCAAGAGGGGGATATTGGTCCACTCCCATCACCCTTTTCATTCCTTGCTCTTTCTCCCCCCTCTCCCTCTCTCCCTGCCTCCCTCCCTCTCTCCCTCCCTCCCTCTCCCTTCCTCCCTCCCTTCCTCCCTCTCCTCCTCTCCATTCCCCTCGCTCCCTCCCCTTCACCCCATCCTCTTTCCTCCCCCCTCTGCCCTCTCTCCTTCAGTTTTGCTTCCTCGTCTCTCCCCTTCTCCCTCCCCCTCTCTCCCTCGTTCTCCCTCACCCTCTTTCCCTCACACACTCCCTCAACTTCTTTCCCTGACTCGCACTCATCCTCTCTCCCTCACCCTCTCTCCCTCACCCTCCCTCACTATCTCACCCTCACCCTCCCTTCCATCCTCCCACCTCCTTCCCTCTCCTCCTTCTCTCCCTCTCTCACTCCCCCTCTTTCACTCCCCCTTGATCCCCCGTCTCCCCCCTTCTCTCGCTCCCCATCTCCTACTCCCTCCCCCTCTCTCACTACCCCCCTCACCACTTCTCTCCATCCCTCACCCTTCCCTTTTCTCTCCTCTCCCTCACTTTCCCTCTTCCTCTCTTTCCCTCTCTCACCCTCTCCCAGTCACTACCTGCCTTATTTCCTCCCTCCACTCGCCCCCTCTTCCCCTCCGTCTCTCCTCTCCTCTCCCCTCTCTTCCCTTTCTACCTCCCCACTTTCTCTCCCTCTCCCTCCTTCTCTCCCTGTCCCCCACTACCTCCCTACCTCTACCTCTCTCTGCCTCTCTCCCCCTCCCTTCCTCTCTCCCCCCTTTGTCCTCCTCCCTTCGCTTCTCCGTATCTCTCATCCCTCTCTCCCTTTCCCCCCTTTTTTCTATCTACTCTATATATCTTCCACTCCTTTCTCTTCTTATCCCCCCCCCCCCCCACCCCCCTCCCTTCCCTCTCTTGAACAAACCTAGTTTAAAAAAAACTCCCCTTGTAATTTTAGCCATGGAGTCCAGGTCTCATTTTGGTTAATGTATCCTGTGTACATCCAAGGCCATTCTGTCCTTCATAAGCCTGGCGCTCCAGGTGTGATCTAACCATGGTTGAGTGCAGCCGCACCATATAAAATCAAGTTCCTTTACTTGCAGTCATGTAGTTATCAAGGCTAATGATGCATGAGCATTTTTATTTTTTTCCATACCCTACAATGACATTTGCTGATTAACGTACTTGTATACCAAGTTTCTTTGGACCTTCACAGTTTCCAACTTTAACCATATCGTTGGTGCATTGCTCCAAAGTGGAGTACATCAAATTTGCCACAACTTTGCTCAATTGTTTAGAGTATTAATATTGCTTTTTAATGGATTGCTTTCATCTACAGTGCTTACAAAACAGCCTACATTTCTTGATGTGATTTTTTTTAAAAGTATTATTCAGAAGAACTATGAGTAGTAAGGAACTGCAGATGCTGGTTTAAACCGGATAGACACAAAAAGCTGGAGTAATTCAGTGGGTCAGTCAGCATCTCTAGAGAGAAAGAATAGGGGACATTTCAGATCGAGACCCTTCTTTGGAGATGTTGAAGAAGCGATGTTGTCTGAGTTACTCCAGCTTTTTGTGTCTATCTGAGGAACAGTGATATGTGTCCATTATGGAGAATTGGCTACAGAACTGGCAGCTCAGTGTTGCAAGGTTTCATTGTTGCAGATGTAATCGAGAGGGAGGTAAAAGAAATAGAGGAGTTGTTTTACTGATCAGGGTGAGTATCACGGCGACACTCAGAGAGGATGCAGAGGAGGGTCTATCCACTGAGGCAGAATCAGTTGAGATCAAAAATAAGAAAGGTGAAATCACTGGAATGGAATTATACTACAGGCCCCAGGCAACAAGCAGGAGGTGTGTAGGCAGATCATAGAAAGTTGCAAAAGCAACAAGGTTGTTGTAGTGGGTGACTTTAACTTCCCCAATATTGACTGGGATTTAATCACTGTAAAAGGCTTTGATGTGGCAACATTCGTTAGGTGCATCCAAGCTGGATTCCAGAAATAGTATGTGGATAGTCCAACTCGAGGAGGGACCATACTGAATCATGTATTGGGAAATGAGCATGGCCAGGTAACTGGCGTTTCAGTGGAAGAACATGTGAGACCAAACATTACAACGCCATAGGTTTTAAGATAGCTATGAATAGGGATAAGTCTGGACCTTGGAGGAAGGTGTTAAATTGGGGTAAGGCAGAATACAGCATTATTGGCACAAGCGATGGATAATAATCTGGGACCGGTTGTTATTGAATAGGTCCACTTTTAGTTTACTTTTGTTTAGCGATACAGCGCGGAAACAGACCCATCGGCCCACCGGGTCCGCGCCGACCAGCGATCCCCACAAATTAACACTATCCCACACACACTAGGGACAGTTTTTACATTTACCAAGCCAATTAACCTACATACCTGTATGTCTTTGGCGTGTGGGAGGAAACCGTAGATCTCAGAGAAAACCCACGCAGGTCACGGGAAGAACGTACAAACTCCGTACAGATAGCACCCACAGTCGGGATCGAACCCGGGTCTCTGGCGCTGCATTCGCTGTAAGGTAGCAACTCTACCACTGCGCCCCGTGACTGCCCTTCTAACATGGGCATCATTTAAAGGTGGGCTGATCAAAATTCAGGAGCGGCGTGTTCTGGTCAGGGGGAGGTATAAGGATGGCAAGGGAAGGGAACATTGGATGACCAGAGGTTATAAATTTGGTCCTATGTATAGAAGAGACTTGACAAACAAAGATCTGGGTTAACAATTGAAAGCAATAATGAATTGCTGGAGGAACTTAACTATTTATTTGGCAAGGAGTCTTGCCCCCCCCCCCCCCCCCCCCCCCCCCCCCCCCCCCACTGTTGGTTCCTTTCTCCTGTCTGCAACACTCCTCTCCCTGTTGGACACCCGCCAGCGGCTTTCTACCCTCGGCCAACCTTTTCATTTCCCACTGCCAGCGCTCACTCGATTGTCCTGATTTCTCCATTCCCCTCTCTCGCTCCAGTTTCACCCCCTTGGACCACTCAGCGCTCCACTCACTCCAATCCCGTCATGAAACCTGCCGACCAGGGCGGCGCCATGGTGGTCTAGCAGACTAACCTCCACCGTGCTGAGGCAAGGCCACAGCACTCGGGCACCTCCTCCCACCTTCCCCAGAGCATGGCCCCACCAATGAACACAAGGGCACTCATCATAGAAACATAGAAACATAGAAAATAGGTGCAGGAAGAGGCCATTCGGCCCTTCGAGCCAACACCGCCATTGATTGTGCTCATGGCTGATCATCCCCTATCAATAACCCGTGCCTGCCTTCTCCCCATATCCCTTGACCTCACTAGCCCCTAGAGCGCTATCTAACTCTCTTAGATCCATCCAGTGACTTGGCCTCCACTGCCCTCTGTGGCAGGGAATTCCATAAATTCACAACTCTCTGGGTGAAGAAGTTTTTTCTCACCTCAGTCTTAAATGACCTCCCCTTTATTCTAAGACTGTGGCCCCTGGTTCGCCCAACATTGGGAACATTTTTCCTGCATCTAGCTTGTCCAATCCTTTTATAATTGTATATGTTTCTATAAGATATCCCTTCATCCTACTAAACTACAGTGAATACAAGCCTAGTCTTTTCAATATTTCCTCATATGACAGTCCCGCCATCCCAGGGATCAATCTCGTGAACCTACGCTGCACTGCCTCAATCACAAGGATGTCCTTCCTCAAATTAGGAGACCAAAACTGTACACAATACTCTAGATGTGGTCTCACCCGAGCCCTATACGACTGCAGAAGAACCTCTTTACTCCTGTACTGAAATCCTCTTGTTATGAAGGCCAACATTCCATTAGCTTTCTTCACTGCCTGCTCTACCTGCACACCAACTTTCAGTGACCGGTGTACAAAGACACCCAGGTCTCGCTGCACCTCCCCCTTACCTAACCTAACCCCATTGAGATAATAATCTGCCCCCTTGTTTTTGCCGACAAAGTGGATAACGTCACATTTATCTATATTATACTGCATCTGCCCACTCACTCAACCTCTCCAGGTCACCCTGCAACCTCCTAACATCCTCTTCACAGTTCACGCTGCCACCCAGCTTTGTGTCATCCGCAAACTTGCTAGTGTTGCTCCTAATTCCCTCTTCCAAATCATTAATATACATGGTAAACAGTTGCGGCCCCAACATCGAGCCTTGCGGCACTCCACTCGCCCACTGCCTGCCATTCTGAAAAGGACCCGTTCACTCCTACTCTTTGCTTCTGGTCTGCCAACCAATTTTCTATCCATGTCAACACCCTATCCCCAATACCATGTGCTCTAAATTTAGTCACCAGTCTCCCGTGCGCGACCCTATCAAAGGCTTTCTGAAAGTCTAGATACACTACATCCACTGGCTCCCCTTCATCCATTTTACTTGTCACATGCTCAAAAAATTTCAGAAGATTAGTCGAGCATGATTTCCCTTTCATAAATCCATATTGGCTTCTCCTAATCCTTTTACTGCTATCCAAATACCCCATTATTACATCTTTAATAATTGACTCCAGCATCTTTCCCACCACCGAAGTCAGGCTAACTGGTCTGTAATTCCCTGTTTTCCCTCTCGCTCCTTTCTTGAAAAGTGGGATAACATAGATCTTATAATTTCCAGCAATCTCCCCTCCTTAGCCTACAATCCTCCCAGGTCTCCAACTCCCAGTTCCTATCTTTTACCCAAAATGCACAAACAGGAAATCCCATTGTTTCTGCTTGCTCCTGCCCCACTGCACACATCTTCAAATATCTTGTCTTCACCTTGTCCAGTCCTTTCCTGACTGCATATGGGATACCTCACATGCTCTCCACCACTTTGCCAATTCCTCCGCCCCCCACACCTCACCTTTACAATGGACGTCAGATCCTTTTGACACTGCCCGAACTGCTGAGTTCCCTGAGCAGTTTGTTTTTTGCTCAAGATAGCAGCATCTGAAGTCTCTTGACTCTCCAGTTTGCAATATAATTAAACTTATAGTGCGCAAGGTATAGGTAAGATATTGAAGTGTGGATCCTTCCCGCAATGGCCAATGTGCATAGACTCCTCCTACACTGTGCAACCTGGATGAACCCTCTCTTCAGTGATTATAGCATGCACGCCCCTCCTGCAGTGTCCAGGGCGGCTGCTCCTCCTGCAGTGCCAAAATATGCAGAGTCAAGAGTCAACACTCCTCCTGCCTCCCAAGACTATGTTCCAGAACTGTTTTGAGAGCTGGGAGTTTTTGTCTCTCCCGGCCAATATACATCCCTCAGTATCACCTTGTTACTTGTAGGAACTTGCTGTGCTTAAATTGGATGATATGTCTTTGCAATGGTGACAGCACTTCATTGGCTGTGTCCTGAGGTTGTGAAAGGTGCCACATAAATGTAATTTCTTTACACAGACCTTCTCTCTTTAATACACAATTATATACGTGTGAAAAATTATAAAAACTGTTCACAATTTGAGATTGGAGCAATCCAAAACTTTCTGTTGTTATTTGTTATGGTTGCCAACTATGCTTTTAGTTGGTTCTAAGCTATTGAAGGGTTAAGTGCATTCTCTGTGCCTCTGCACTGTTGCATTTAATTATGAAACCAGACTGAAGCAGTATAGGGAATTACTAGTAAGTGACAACCCTTTTACCTCTGTCATTGGAACAATGTTAATTTTCTTCATGGTTTATCTTGTTAGTTTTATATGTTTGGGCTTTAAGGCTGTTTTGATCTCTACTGTATGGTTTTATAGTTGACAAATAGAAGTTGCACATTTCAACTGCTGAGTGGGGCTTGTGTTATTTTCCTTCCCATAAAAGCCAATTAATCACGTTGCAATGTGTGAAAGACATGAGAAAGTCTAATTGATGCCAGTGGAAGGCCGGTTCATACCCCCAGATGTTTCGAGCTGCAGCTGAACAAGGAACAAAAGCTGAGAGAAATGGAGAACAGCCGCCAGTGTTTCTTCCCTGTTTCTCGTCTGGCAGACAGATGGAAATCCTATCGGTGGGGTATGCTGAGAGGAGTGAGGCTGTGGCAGCCAACATGTGGACCTTGGGTCTGAGTGACATTTTCGCTAATGTTCTGTCCTTGTAGAACATTCTGCTGGCTTTGCTGGAAGGGAGATGTACTTTTCCTGGCTAGTGTGAGTTCCAAGCAGCTGCAGAGCTGGCTCCCCTGAAGGAGCTGTGCAGGCTGTTCAGGACTTGCAAGGCAGTTGACCGCAGCTCTAAAATACCTGGCATCTGTTAGCTGGGAATGTGCAGTACACTTCCAGTCACCACCCCCACCCCCAGACCCCCCCTCAACACCCCAACCTTTTGACAAACTCATTTTCAGAGTGTGCTATTGTCCTTGGTTAGGCCTGTAATACCTGTGTTGTTTCATACAAATAAATAAAATATATATTTAGCGTGCTGCAGTGGTACGTACAGCTGCTGCCTCCTAGCTCCATTGCCTCGGGTTTGATTCTGACGTCTAATCCTACCTGTGTGGAGTTTCACTTTCTCCCTGTTACAATGTGGATTTTTCCATGTGCTCCAGTTTTCCCCTCAAAACCCAAAAAAGAGCGAGTTAGAAGTTTAGTGGGCTGCTGTGCTTTGCCCAAAGTATAGGTTGGTGGCCTGAAAATTGGGGGAGTATTGATGAGAGTGTGAGAGAGCGAATAAATCGAAAGGAAATAAATAAGGGAATGTGATTTTTTAAGTTGCGGAGGAGAGGGAAATGAGAGTGTTAAGGTTCATTCATCACAGCTGAACTTTCTGGAGGAAGTGTAAAGCGGTTATCGAGGATATAGGAAAGAGAGAAGAATTATAATGGAGTAGAATTATAATGGGACTGTAAGAGGGTTCACAGCAGTTAGAATGTGAAAGGTAAATGTCAATTTGAAGTTCGGGGTCATCATTGCAGACTGAAAGCAGATCTTTGCACGACTTTGTTCCAACAAAGCCTAACTTAAGCACAAGGAACTAAATTTCACCTTCCATCTCGGCTTTGGAAATTTTGAATAAACTTCAGATAACCAGCTGAGTTTAGTTTAGTTTAGTTTGGAGATACAGTGCGGAAACAGGCCCGTCGGTCCACAGAGTGCAAACTGACAAGCGATCCCCACACACCACCCTACACACACTAAGCACAATTTACACATATACCAAGCTAATAACCTGTATGTCATTGGAGTGTGGGAGGAAACCAAAGATCTCAGAAAAAAACCCACGTGGCAAAACGGGAAAAAAAACCCTCTCACGGGGAAAACATAAAACTGTACAGATAGCACCCATAGTTGGGATCGAACCCGCTTCTCTGGCTCTGAATTAACTGTAAGGCAGCAACTCTACCGCTGCTCCACCATGCCGCCCACTGCAACCGTGAGTTACTCCAGCTTTTTGGGTCTAACCAGATAACAGCCATCCCAGGCTGACTCAGAACTGGCCACTTCTCTTGAAAGACATTTAATCTGAAACAATAAGTATGTTCCCCTTCCACAGATTATGTACGATTTTATGAGTGTTCTCAATATTACCTTTTTTTATTTCAGATTTGAAGCATTTCTCCCCTTTTTGAACCCTTAAAATGCAGCACCGTGCTCAGCCTTTTGCTCTTGAGGACATCAGGGGAAATCTGGGTTTGGATCTCATCACAATAGAGTGACTGCTCAGCACATATGGGTGGCGCAGCGATGGTGCAGTGCCAGCAGCTGGAGGTTGATTCTGACCGCTAGGTGCTGTCTGTGCAGAGTTCACACATTCTGCCTGTGACTCTGTGGGTTTCCTCCAGCTACTCCAGTGTCCTCCCGCATTCCAAGGATACGTTAGGTTAGTTAATCATTGTAAATTACCCTGGAGTGTTGATTATTGCCAGGTGAATTGGAGATGGGATATTAAATGGGCTGTGTGAGAGCATGGGCTGGTGGGAATTGGAAGAATAAATGGGAATGATGGGATTACTCTGAGACTTAATAATCTGAATGGTCTCCTGTCGTGCGAGGAAATATAAGATGGGAGCAGCACAATGGTGCAGCTGGTGGAGTCGTTGCCTCACAGTGCTGGAGACCCGGATTCGATCCTGACCTCGGGTGTTGTCTGTGTGGAGTTTGCACATTCTCCCTGTGACCGTGTGGGTTTCCTCCGATTTCTAGGCTAATTGGCTACAATTTTTTTAAATGCCCATAATGTGTAGGCAGCAGGACAGCAAAGAACTAGTGTTGACACGTGATTAAAGTCAGAGTGGACTCAGTGGGCCGACAAGCTTGTTTCCATGCTGTATCTCTAAACTAAATACCAGAGATCATCTGATTGAAATCTCTGTTTCATTGTAAAGTTTAGCAGTAATGTCATAAGAGGCCAACATTTGTTTCACTGAGATTATAGGTTAAATTGTTATAACATTTTTGTGGGCCAAAATTAATTAAGTTTTACTGATTGGGGGGGGGGAGAGTCTCTCTGAATTGGAAATAAGAGGTCTTCTCAGATTGGCACAACGCCTCTTGACTTGCATCCCCTTCTTTCTTGCACCCAGTCTGCTTTGCAATTCATCCCATTTATTCCCCTCTTCCCCACTTTTCTTTCCATGCAACCCATCTCTCACCCCAATCTTCCCAGCTTTTTCCGTAGTATGTATCTCCTGCCTTTACGTGCGTAATCTTGGGACTGAGGTGCACCTGGTTAGCCAGCTTGAGCCTGGTGAGCAGCCTGCCTCACTCACCACCAGATGGGGACTGAGACACTAGAGAAGCTTTACACCAGATGAGGCCACGCGTGGTGGACTGGTCCAAAAGGTGAGGGAACATGAGGTGCAAAGTGCATTGGCAAACTGGATTGGCTTGCTGATAAGAGCCGAAGGGTAGTGCCAGATGTGTGTATTTTTGACCACGAGCAGTGATGTACCCCAGTTCAGTTTATTGTCACGTGTACCGAGGCACAGTGGAACGCTTTTGTTGCGTGCCAACAGAGATCAGTGCTGGGATCGTTGTTGTTTGCCATTTACATAAGTAACGTGGATGAGAATGGAGGTGAAATGATTAGTCAGTTTGCTGACAACATAAAAATTGGTCGACTAATAGATGACGATAAATGTTCTAAAACGATACTGAGGGATGCAAATCAGTTGGAAAGTTGAGCAGAGCAGTGACAGATTGAATTTAATTCAAACAAGTGTGAGGGAATGCACTTTGGGACATCGTGTATTATAAATATGTCCAGTATATGTATAACAGGACATTATACAGTAAATTGCACGGACCTCAAGAGTGGTGATGTACAGGGGGATCTTGGGGTCCAAGTTCAAAGCTCCCCAAAAATAGTGCTACAGGTGGACAGTAGAAACAAGGAACTGCAGATGCTAGTTTATAAAAAAGGACACAATGTGCTGGAGCAACTCAATGGGTCAAGCAGCATCTCAGGAGAACATGGATAGGTGAGGTTTTAAGTTGGGACCCTTCTTCGCTGATTGGGGGGTGGGGGAGGAGGGGAACTGGAAGGAGAGGGGGGGCAGGCCAAAGCCTGGCAGGTAATAGGTGAACAAAGGCACGTGGGGTTTGATAGACAGCTGGTTGGAACAAAGGCCAGAGATTAAAACAAAATATGTGAGACAAAAGAGTGAAGAGTTGCCAATTGTGAACCCAGAGGAAGAAAGTGGATGGGGGTTGGGGGGGGGGGGGGGGAAGGAAGAGGGGACTAAGAGGTGCAAGTCCAGATGGGGCACAAGGAAGGGAGGGAGGAAAGGTGGGGAGGAGGCAGGTGACGGGGAAGGGGAAAGAAGGGTTATTTTAATCTAGTTTAGTTCAGAGATACAGCATGGAAATAGGCCCTTTGGCCCACCGAGTCCATTGATGAGCCGTACTCTCATTCTATGTTATCTCGCTCATCAGCACACTAGGGGTAATTTACAGAAGCCAATGAGCCTACAAACCTGCACGTCTTTGGAATGTGGGAGTACACCGGAGCACCTAGGGAGAACTCATGCAGTCACAGAGAGAACGCACATACTCCGCACAGTCAGCACCCGTAGTCAGGATTGAATACTGTTTCATGGCACTATGAAGCAGCAGCTCTACCACTGCGCCACTGTGCTGCTCAAAGGGTTAGCGGATACCTAAAAGTTGTTGGAGGTTACCTAAAATCGGAGAATTCAATGTTCATACTGTTGGGTTGTAAGCGGAATATGAGGTGCTGTTCCTCCAGTTTGTGTGTGGCCCCACTCTGGCAATAGAGGATGTCGAGGACAGACAGATCAGAATGGAATTAGGAAAGGGAGTTAAGATACTGAGCAACCGGGTGACCCAATGACTGAATACAAGTGATCGGTGAAACAGTCGCCAAGTCGACACTTGGTTTTGCCAATGTACAGGAGGCCACATCAGGAACACCGGATGTAGTAGCTGAGTTTAGAGGAAGTGCACACAAACTTCCGTCTCTCCTGGAAAGACTTCTCGGGTTCCTGGATGGAGGCGAGGGAGGAGGTATAGGGAACAGGTATTACATCTTCTGTAGTTGCAGGGGAAAGTACCTAGGGAGGGGATAGTTTAGGTGGGAAGGGATGTTAACCACGGAGTTGTGGAGGGAGCGGTCTCTGTGGGTAGCGGAAAAGGATGGAGATGTGAAGATGTAAGACCTTTTTTTCAACCCAGTTTTATTCCACCAGGGAGGTCTTACCTTCCACTACCTGCAACCTCCGGCAACCACCAACTAGCATCGCAACTGGCTTCGACTAAAAAATTACCAATTTTTAAAACGGCAATCTATTTTTCGTCGCGGCCAGTTTTGAATTTTTTTTAAATAATCGTCGGAACATAGAAGAAGCGGAAACCACTTTCGACCATTAGGGAGACTGAGAAAAACCTCCGGGAACCGCACGGAAACCTTGGGTGGGGCGCAAAGTCTCCAGAGGTTTCCGTTTAGGTTTCCTAAGTGGGACAGGGGCATAAGGAATATTGTCATTGCAAGAGGCAGCATGGGAGGAAACGCAGTCCAGATAACTGTGGGAGTCAGTAGGTTTGTAATAGATGTCAGTTGATAGTCTGTTCTCTGTAATGGAGACAGTGAGATCGAGAAAGGAAAGAGAGGTGGCAGAGATAATCTAGATGAATTTGAGATCATGGTGAAAGTTATTGGTGAAGTTAATGAAGTCAACAAAATCTGCACAGGTGCAAGGGGCAGCCCCAATGAAATCGTCGATGAAGTGGAGAGAGAGTTGGGAATGGTGCCAGTCTACACCTCAAACACAAACTGTTCAACTTTACTGACTGAAGGGCTGGGATAGCTGGGGCCCATGTGAGTGCCCATGGTTGCACCTTTAACTTGGAGGAAGTGAGAGAAGCCAAAGAGAAGTTGTTGAGTGTGAGTACAAGTTCCACCAGGCGGAGGACTGTGTTAGTAGAGGGAAATTGATTGGGTTTGTTTGATGAAGATCCGTTGGGTCTTGAGACCTTCCTTGCGGTGATGGAGGTGTAAAGGGACTGGATGTCAAAGGTAAAGATGGGGTAAGGGGGTCATAGAAATGGAAAGTTATTGAAGAGTTGGAGGGTGTGTGAGGTGCCTCGGATGTAGGTGGGAAGGGACTGGATCAAGGGCAATAGAATGGAATCAAGAGAATCAAGGCAAGATGGCTAGAGTAATAAAGAAGGGCATTTGGCATAGATCAAGAAAATGAGTGTATGAGTTAGGATGTCATGTTGCAGTAATACAAAACACTGGTCAAGTCACACTTGGAGTATCATGTCTAGTTCTGATTGATACACCACAAGAATGATGCAGTAGCAACAGAAAGACCGCAGAAGAAATTCAACACAATTTATGTTGCAAGAGGGCAGCAGGAGGTGAAAATAACAAACTGAGATGTAGTTGGGATGGGTGAACGCAGTGGAATCTCTGTGACTGGGTGCTGTAGTAGAACTGGGGCAGGTTGAGTACTTGGCAGCCCTGCCAAATAATAATTGCAATCACCCCTGATCGACTGTGTGTACCTAGCATAATATACCCCAGTTACCACGCAGCTGAAACCAGTCTTTTATATCATTTTCTAAAAGGCTGTTTGATATTCTTCCCTGACGTTTTCCAACATGTGCTCCACTTGCACACATTTCTGATACAGCCATCTGTGTTAATTTGCATGTTATGATGTTGATTGCATGGGTTTCTCCCAGGTGCCCACATTCCAAAGAGATATAAATTGGTAGGTTAATTAACCGTTGTAAATTGCCTTTAGCGTGTAGCTGAATGGTTATTCTGAGGTTGGGATTTTTGTGGGATTGCTGTAAATGGGCGGTTGGTGCTCGGTAAAACCTGGGCGATTGGCCAGTTTCCATGCTGCATCTCTCCATGACTCTGTAACTCTAAATACTTAAGTCATGTGCTTCGTTTTCTAGTCATTCCCCTTTCCAATTCTCGCCCCCCATCTCTCTCTCTCAATTGGTTCCTTCATTCCCCAATCCTTACTCCCCCTTCTCCCTCCCGTCTAACCCCTCTATTCCTATCCATTATTTCTTCCTCTCTCCCCATCCTCTTCACCTCCTTTCCACTCTTACATTTTGCATTTCTTCATCTTTCATCCCCTGAACCCGCTCTGAAATCCTCTCCCATTCTCACCTCCCCTCCAGCATCATCCACATCACTCCCGAGTTCATCTCTAAATAAATTTCCAGCTCTATCCTAGCTGATGACCTTTAGCTTGCAGAATGAGTCACAGGAATAGTAATTTACCAGCAGGAACACAGTTGGTTTATTGCAGAACCCATTGCAGGAAACTTAGTGACCACCCAGACACCCTATCCATCTCTTTCTTTCTCTCTCTCGCTCTCTCTCTCTCCCCCCCTTCCCCTCTTCCCCCCCATCCCTCCCCCCTCCCTTCCCCCTCCCTCCCCCCCTTCCCCCCCTCTCCCCACTCTCCCCCATCTCTCCCCCCCACTCCCCCCTCCCCCCCCCCCCTCCCCCTCTCTCCCCCTGTGCGAGAGAGTGAGAAATAGGTGTGTGTGAGAGAAAGAGAGAGAGAGTAATGGATGTGCAAATCCCTTGAGGAGCATAAGGGATTAAGACTGAAATTTGGAGGGTAAAAAGGGGACAGTTAAGGTAAGGGACAATCCTAAAGTGTTTCGAGGACCGAGCACCACTCACACAATTTAACACAATTACATGTACTCACACTCTCGCTGTCTCTATCTCAAATACCCACACATTTACATATGCTCATGCATACACACACACACACACACACTTACGTTATGGCAGTATATATTATGCTTTGTATTTACTGGCCATTTATTAGTCCATTGTTATGCCTTTTGCATCCTGCTAATTCCATCTTTCTATTTTAGCCATTAATTTGCTCCCAATGACCCCCTTGTTTCAGACTCAACAACACTTGCACTGCTCCAATGAGTGAAGCTGAGTTGGCATCCATTGCTGACCTGATCCACATGGTTCTCAGATTCGCCCTGTGACCCCACACCAATGCCATGTAGATACTACTGCAGAGTTAAAATTGTCATCTTTCATCTCTTACTCGAGCAATCCCATTTATTCTCCCAATATTCCGATCAACTCCTCCCAGATTCTATCAATCATCTGCTCACTCCAGTGGCCAATTATCTTACCAACTCTATTGAAGTAACAAATGCTTACATAGGCAAGGCATAGACGGATGAGATTCTAGTGAGGGCAAACGTGATTAGCAGAGATTGGCAAAAAGGTAGTCACGGACAGATGGACCTAAGGGCCAGGTTCTGTGCTGTACAACCCTTTGACGCTGCAACCCACAAGTTATTGAAGAAAAGTGGAGCACCTGAGAGAATCCCACATGGTCACAGCTAGAACATGCAAACTCCACACAAACTGCACTCGAAGTTCAGGATCAAATTCCTCCCTCCCTCGTACCCTCAATGCTTTGATTTCCTCTCACCCTAGCATCTTGCTTGCTTGCACTCACCATCTACCAACATTGGCTCTCCACCTTTGCTCACATCTCGCTTTCCTTTCCCTCTCTCTCCATTTTGCTTAACTCTTCTCTCTCCTTCTCCTCGCTGTTCCTCTGACAGCCTCTCCTTTCCTCACTCTCCTCTTCTCCTTTCCTTTGTTCCCTTCCCAGTGTTGAGGAACATGCATTCTCCTCCTCAGTGATGTTTTCCAAGACCATCGGTGGTGTAGTGAGGGGCAGAAGAGACAATTGGGGATTTGGGGCAAGAGCTGTTTGCCTACAAGGAACAGCTGGAAATGAGCAGTCACAGGAATGTACCGAGCTGTAGTCAGCAACTCATCTAACCCAGCTAATGAGATCTCCAAAGAAAGGTCTGTAATTCTGTAGCACATCAGATTTTTCCAAGGGAGATCATGGATGAAATGTTGGAATCGTGGGGACAGATTTGTTAATGGTAGATCCCCCGGGCACAATGATGCCAATGGCTCCTTGGGATATTAGCTGGGTGATTAACTTGGCGGAGAGTGCCTCGCAGCATTTTGAAAAAGTATTATGGTATCTTTTGCATTTAAAGGGTTGGTGGAGACTTGGTTTGATATTTTTACTCAAAGGATAGCACACTGTACCTGATTTGTGCAGTACTGACTGTGTAATCCAAAAATGTGGTGCTCCCTCAGTATTGATCCTCCAACAATGCTTTCCCTCATTACGGTTCCCACAGTGATGCAGCGCCTCCTCAACGTTGCTCCTCTACCAAGGTAGTTCCAACAGTATTGACCCCCTAAGAGTCAGGCACTCCCTCAGTACTGTCCCATTGACATTGCAGCTCTCCTGCAACATGCCGCTCTCTGAATGCTAACCCCCTCACAGCACAGCTCTCTCTTTGTATGTAACTCCATTTGGACTGTCCCCCTCACAGTGAACCCTGGTTTGCCTTTCCTATAACAAAGCAGCACTCCCTCGGTGTGGCGCTTGCTGATTATTGTCCATTGACAATTCAACACTTCTTTGGTACCAATCTCCCTCAGTGTTGTCTGTTGGTCGGTGTAGAAAATCCTCAGTACATCTTCAATACAGTGCATTTGACACTACAATACCCTCTGGTATGGCAATATCTCTGAACTACTCCTCTGAGAGTACATCACTCCCTCAGAATGGCTCGTACTCTGTACTGCCCATTGTCTCTGCAGCATGCCCACATTGTGGAGCTCTCTCAATGCAATTTCCTTTGTCAATGCAACACTCTCTCAGTGTGGATTTCCCTCAGTACCACCTCTGTGACAGTGCTGCACTCCCTCACTACACTACAGTTGTCAGCCTTGATGTTTGTGTTCCTTCCATGGCAACTGCCTAGAAATGATTGACCTTCACTGGCTGATTCATTCAGTGAATCCTTAAGGACCCTCTCATTTGCTAAAGTTTCTCTCCTGATCCTTCCAAAGACCACTGTCTGTTTCTTGTCTACTGTGACTTTGGACTCTTTTGTTTCATCAAAGAGATGTGGATTATCTTGTTTTTTAAGACCTAATACCAGGCAATGCAATATTTATTAGTAATGAACATTGTTGTGGATAATTGAATTGGATTATTTACCAAGCACCATCTCTGAACCACTGATTGCTACTTCACTGAGATGTGACTGTAACTCTCCAGAGTCAATCCCCTTCCAATGAAACGAAACAAGATTTGTTCTGCAAAACAGTTCCTCATGTCTTCCCAGTATCCATCTGTCTGCTTTATTACTTCAGCTGTAGTTCAATGCAATGAAAGCCACGCATCTTGTTTCAAAGTATACCTTTATAATAGTCTTTTAAGTCAATTGCCAACTCGGCTTTAACTCTTCCCCACCACTGCCTTCTCCGCATCCATTGACAGCTCCTTTTTAACTTACTGTGCCTTTGTACCTGAAATCCCTCCCTAAATGCTACCGTAAGCCATTTTTAATATCCCAAAATGTCACAGGGATTCTGCCATTGAGGTTGTGTAAAATGGGGCCTGATGAATTCAATGCTCTTTGATATACCCAGTGGAAATGGTGGTGGGGGGGATTTTGGTTTAATCCTGCTATTCCGTCGCAACCTCACCCTTGCCTATCATCAGCTTGTGTTTTGTCCTCTTCCTCCAAATCTGTGGCTCTTGGAATAATTTCTGAGTGAAGACCCACTGTAGCACTCAATCTATTCTTGTAGCATCAGATTGCAGCACAATATTACCTTCATCTAGATATATATCTTTAGTCAGAGGGTGGTGAATCTATGGGATTCTTTGCCATAGAAGGTTTTGGAGGCCAAGTCAGTGGATATATTTAAGGCAGAGATAGATAGATTTGGCTGATCTCGACCTGAAACGTCGCCTACGGATGTGCTGCAGAGGTTATGGGGAGAAGGCAGGGGAATGGGGTTAGGAGGGAGAGATAGATCAGCCATGATTAAATGGCGGAGGAGACTTAAGGGGCCGAATGGCCTAATTTTGCTCCTATTACTTATGATCTTATGATCTTACAATGAATCAAGACAATCAAATATTCTTCCCAAATTATATTTAATTATAATTGTGGAGTTTAAAAATTGGCAGAAGTGGGCCAGTTGAACCAATGCACATTTCCATGGTGTGATTGGTATAATTCCTTTAAACAAGCAGGTTATTTTATCTTATGTTGGTGCATGGAAAATATTAGCTCAGTGTAAAGAGTTTTGAAATGTCTGATGGGTTGGGGAAGGTGGAGGTGAGTCTTTGTGCAAGATTGACCAACCCAGCATTGAAAGGCTGGAAAATGTATTTCCAAGTAAGGATGGTGTGTGATTGTGGTGACGTTTCCGGTATCCTTGTCGTTACTGGTAGAGGATCCAAATTTGGAGGTATTGTTGGAGGCACCTGGGCAAGTAACTGAAGTATATTTTGTAAAAGCCTTGCCTTGCAGTCACCCTATGCTAATGTGGAAGGGAATGGTTAAGGTGGTGGATTGGTTGCCAGTCAATATCTCTGTCAAGGAAGAAAGTGCTTTGGCTGGATGGTATTGAGGTTCTTGAGAGAGGTTACAGTTGCATTCCTCTTGGTAAATGCAGAGTATTCCATCACATCTCATAACTGTTCCTTTTAAATGGTGTGAAGGTATTGGTTACCAGTAAGTGAGTCACTCATTGCAGAAGTTTGTACTCCAAAGACATGTAGCCTAATTGGCTTTGGTAAAATTGTAAATTGTCTCCAGTGTGTTTAGGATAGTGTTAGTGTGCAGGGATCGCTGGCCGGAGCGGACTTGGTGGGCCAAAGGGCCTCGTTCCGCGCTGTACCTCAAAACTAAACGAAAGTAAAAGTTACCAAAAGGAATGTTGTTTTAAATTGTTAAAACTTCAAAATAAATGTTCATGTGCCAGTGATGAATCCATGCTTGATAGATTTCGAAACGAGCAAAGGATGAAAAGGTCATCTTGTGTTACATCCTCCTGTCTGCTCTTACACCTGCTGAATTACGTGACGTCTTCAGTTGAGCCTGCTCACTGATGACACCCAGCATGTTGATGGTGAACTGAGCATTTGTCATGTTGTTGAATCTTAAGCAGAGACAGTCAGGTTGTTGGAGGTAATCTTGCCTATCACTTCTGAGGCAGAAACATTACTGACTATTTATGTGTGTGTGGACATAGAGAGCTACATTATCTGAAGAGCTGCAAACAGACCCAAACTCTAGGAACATTTGTAACATAAAAAGTGTTTTACAGAGGAGTAAAGCCCCATTATCTCCAAACCTGGTTTGTGTTATCTCTCCCAAATGCTGCATCCATGGGAGGGAAAACGGAATGTTTTATGCGTTACTTAACTTCATCTGGTTATGATTTAAGAACATCAAGCCAGATTTTTAGAAGTTATACCTTAGTCTGGGCACTTGGCTCTCTCGGGGCACATCAAAGAGGCTGTGCTCTGGATCAAGGTGATTGCTTTTGACCAGCGCACCAGTCAGGCCTCCTTCACCTCCCCCCCTCTCTCCCCCCCACACCCGCACTTCTGTTCATATGATTAGAGTCAGCCGTGCTGACACTTTGCCTTTTGCAGTGTGTAAGATCTTTAGCAGGAGTGACACCAAACAGGCAGCTGGAGGGACCTGGAGGCTTGGCTGGCTCGTTACATAGTGCCAGCTAGGCAGTGTGGAACGTGCAGGCCCTGGGTCTTGCCTTTCAGCACTGCTTTCATTAGCAACGGGCGCTGACGAAAGCCTAGCAAATGCTGTCATTGATCCTCGCAGTGAGGGAGATATGTGCTGTATTCAGGTCATGGCCTGCAAGACTTTGATGCAGCTCCATTTCACGTTGCTGACAGCCGCATTCTGCCGATTCGCCCAGCCTGACACAATTCCCTCTCCCATCAGATCTTTGCTCCGAGTTGCTAACTGCACCGATTTCCCACTGGATCGGCCTTCTCTCGAAATATTAACACTTGTTTACTGGGCTGTTGGCAGAAGGATACTGTAAATAGACTCTCCACAGCATTTACAGGAGGAACCTGTATCTGTTCAGTTTCTCTCAGCTGTGCATTAACCCTTCAAGTGCAAAATTCCTTGGACCCCTCTCAATGTCACTCACTATAATTCAAAGAACCAGCCAATTCTAGCCCGCGGTTTTACTTCTTGCACGAATTTAACTTGATAATCCTGCTACATTTCTGGAGTCTAACGGAACACACAAACATGCATGGCTGATGCATATATTGACATGCACAAGACCACACACATTTGTACACATACATGCATGCGCATGATGAGGTTGCATAGACACAAGCTACACAGATCCTAAAGACAAAGATAACACATTATGTGCAGTATTGCAGCACATACATGCAAGGACACACAAGCACATGTAGATTAACATGTAGATACATGTGTAGTCACGTGTAGACACACAGTAGTCGCATAGACACACATAGAGACGCACATGTCGACAACATTGACACGTAGGCACACGCGATACAAGTAGACACACATCTAGACACACACATAGACACACATGTTGACAGTCTGACAGAGACACACACACTTGGCCCAGAATATATTAAGATAGAGCTAGCCACAGAACACCTCTATGTTGTCAAGGAATAAAGTTTACTTCCTTGGCGGTTTGGAGCAGAGTTCTGTCCACACTCTTTTGCTGTGAGTTACCTTCAACCCACTGGAGTTATTTGTTAAATTGATCACGTTTTTTGAGGCTGGTTTGACACCTCGAAGATTGTGATGGAAACCCAGCTGTGTTTTTATTAACACTTCTCCTAAATTTTATAAATGTGGTGTCCACAACATGTCGCGGTAACTGCACTAAACTATTCTCACTAGCTCTTTAATCGAAGGATGGTGGTGCTAACAGACCTCTGGAGAAAGCTCTCAACGCCGACTGGAGCCATCTCTGAACTGAGCACATGCAACCTGGGTAAAAGGAGGCTATTTCTAGCTATCTTATTTCCATTGAAATTCTGCTGTGTGTCTGTTTAATGAAAGACTTCCTGCAATCTGTTTTAATTAGTGACATCTCTACTCATAATGACTAATAAACAGTGCAGATGAGCTTATGTACGTAGCAATTTAGTGTTTCATTTATTAACAGAAAATAACCCTTCTAGTGACACAGTTGATAAAATAATATCGAAAAAGGCAAGTTATTGTTCTGGGATTTTAATTTTATTGCATATTCTTACTCTTGGGGCTTTGAGAGGAACTTGATTTTATTTAAAGTGTGTGTGGGGGGGCTGGCTCAAGGCAGCAGTAGCATTTCTGAATCCTATTGCTGTCATTCAAGCTAACAGAGAGGCAGCTCAAAGCCTTGCTTCATTTATTTCCTTTGTTTATCATGTGTCATCAGTGCCTTGTACTCACCATCATTTCAGCCATGAATGTTTCTCCAGATGATCTCTCATGAAGATCGGTTGCAAAATTTCCAGTGTGGCAAGCCAAGTATCTGAAGGGTGCAGCATCGAAGAGCAAGCAGCCCTGCCATTTGTTATTCTGCATTAGGTTTTCCTCATCAATTGATGGTGCAGGATATTACAAAAATAAGATGGAATCATAGCTGGTACTTGGCTAATACAGACTTGGTTAATAGTAAGATTAAATGAGAACTTACCTGTTCGAAGTTTGATCTATATTTTATGAGGAGTTACGATGAGGGATTACGTGAAGAAGCCCCACCTGGCGCATGCTCGGCATACTTCATAGCAGCGGCGTGAAAAACACAGAACCAACAGCCGAAGTAAGATAGTAAGGCTCACACAAGACTAGAACTACCAGATGATCGTTTAGATTATGAAATATAAATTAAATTAAATATACACAGATCAAATTGCGCTGAAATTTGATTTAAATAAAATATAAAGATCAAATTGTAAAACTCTACCAATACACTAAGCAATTACAATTTGAATTTGGAGATGAACTTCAAAAATTATTGGCTCGTCAATTAAGAAAGATGGAGGGAGAAAAAATAATCCATAGGATTAAATCATATAATGGCGAACCATTAGTACAACCTAAAGATATTAATGAGAGATTTTTGCAATATTATAAAAATTTATATTCAGCTAAAACGACAGAAAACAAGATAGGAATAGAAGCATTTAAAAAAAAAAGTAATTTGAATGGGTTGGATTCACAAAATAGAGAATCATTAAATGCTGAAATTTCAGTAAAAGAAATCGAAGAATCTATCAGATCATTAAAAAATGGTAAAACATCGGGACCAGATGGTATAGGCCCGGAATTTTATAAAACATTTTATGATCTGATTGCACCACGTCTGAAGACACTCTATGAATACATTTATACTCACCAGAAACTACCAGTAACGTTAAATGAATCTATTATAACACTTATACCTAAAATAGACAAAGACCTGGATGACCCAGGATCATATAGAGCTATAGCTCTTTTAAATACTGATCAAAAGATACTAACCAAAATATTAGCACAAAGACTAAGTACAGTTATTAATAAATTAATTCACCCCGATCAAACAGGATTTATACCAAAACGATATTCCTCATATAACTTGAGATTATTATACAATATTATATATTCAAAACGAGATATTAATAAAGACCTAGTAATTATTTCGTTAGATGCGGAGAAAGCCTTTGACCAGGTGCAATGGTCTTATTTGTTTTCGGTTATGGAAACTTTTAAGTTGGGAGAGAAGTTTATTACTTGGGTTAAATTATTATACACTAATCCAACAGCCAGAATAACAACAAATCAAATGCTATCAACTAAATTTAATCTATTCAGAGGCTGCAGACAAGGTTGACCTCTGTCCCCATTACTGTTTGCACTTGCAATAGAACGTTTAGCTCAACGGGTGAGATTACATCCTGAAATATATGGATATGACATCAGAGATACTGAAAATAAAATGTCTTTATATGCGGATGATGTATTACTTTATATTACAAAGCCAGAAATTAGTATCCCAAATTTACTAAAATTAATATCTGAATTTGGATTATTTTCAGGATATAGTATTAATTGGAATAAAAGTGAACCTATGCCAATAATGGTAAATAACTTACATATACTACAACAATTTCCTTTTAAGATAGCAAACGAAAAAATCAAATATCTTGGAATTCATGTAACAAAAAGATTTGACTCTTTATTTATATCCAATTTTCCACTTTTATTGAATAAATTATATAAGAACATTTTATATTGGAAAACATTACCTATCTCAATGCTAGGTAGAATTAATGCAATAAAAATGATTTTTCTCCCGCAATTACTATATCTTTTCCAATTGATTCCGATATATCTTCCTAAAAATGTTTTTAAGAAGGTTGATTCTATAGTCACCAACTTTATCTGGGATTAAAAGAGCCATAGAATAAATAAAAAACATTTATGTAAACCAAAAATAAATGGAGGTTTAGCACTACCAAACTTTATGTTTTATTACTGGGCAGTTAATATTAAAAATATGAATTTTTGGTTTGTAGAGAAAGATAAACAACCAACCTGGTTAAAAATGGAATAAGAAGATTGTTCGCCTTTTGAAATTAGTTCGATTTTATTTTCCAATATTAAAATAGGTAAGAAAACCTATAGTGAAAACCATATAATAGAAAGTGGAATACGTATCTGGAAAGAAATAAAGAAAACGCTAAAATTGGAATGTATACAACTAGCCGTTACCATCGTAAATAATGTTACATTTAAACCCTCAATGATGGACAAAGGTTTTTTACAATGGAAAAACTATGGAATTAATAAAATGGGAGATCTCTACAGAGAAAATTCTTTCATTTCAAGAATTACAACAAATTTATGGATTACATTCAAAAGTTTACTTTAGATATCTACAAATTAGAGACTATGTAAAAGCAAATACACAGGAAATTGGAAATAGAAAGACAGAAATTTTAGATGAATGCCTAAATAAACACCCGAACACAGAAAAATTGATATCATATATTTATAATATTTTACTGGAAAACGATGTCCCAATAACAGAAATATATAGGCAATCATGGGAAAACGAATTAGGTCAAATCATGAGACCTGAAATATGGGATGAAAGTCTACAACATATACACCACTGCTCATTAAATGCTAGACACTCTCTTATACAATTTAAAATATTACATAGACTACATTATTCAAAATTCAAACTACATAGTATTTTTTCAAATGTATCTGCCATATCTGATAAATGTCAACATTTAGAAGCTAACTTAACGCACTCATTTACAAATTGTGTAAAAATTACTACATTTTGGACAGAGATATTTAAGATAATTTCGAAAGTTGTTAATATGAATCTGATCCCTGACTCAAAGTTAATAATATTGGGAATATTAGAAACAGATCAATTAATAACAACAAATCAAAGATTTTTTATTGATTATAGTTTAATAATTGGGAAAAAATTATTATTGAAATTCTGGAAAGGTCCTACATCCCCCACAATCAAAATGTGGATTACAGGAATGTCGGAGACACTTCATCTGGAAAGATTAAGGCTTGTCCTTTTGGACATGTTGGATCTTTTCAGAGGAATATGGTCTCCATTTATTGAAAATCTAAAGGGTCAAAATGGCTCGGTACGAGAGCCTGCCTGAAGCCTGAATAATGGAATAGATGAAGAATCACGTATAACAAATCATGGATATATCTCCAATGATGGATAACTTTTTTAATACTCCATTCATTCCTACTCTTATTTTATTTTTCTCTATCTTTTCTTACCTGCAAAAAAAAGTATAGAAATATATAAGACATTGTTAATATTAATAAAATTACGAATGTATGTGAGAAGTATACTCTATTAATATGTACTTACGTCTAATAAAAATATTTAACAAAAATAGTTTATGAGGATCGGGAGTGGAGGGCACGTAATCCCTCATCGTAACTCCTCATAAAATAAAGATCAAACTTCGAACAGGTAAGTTCTCGTTTAATCTTACTATTTTACTTTGGAGTCACAAGAGTGACTACGTGAAGATTTTGAAGCTCTGTGATTTTCATGCCGTAGATTCATTCCCTACGACACATTGCTTCAATAGACACAGTAGTGAGTAAATAATATTATTGAACATTGCTTGAATAATGCAATAAGTATTTTAATATATAAAAATAGAAGAAAGTAATACCCCTTTACAATAGGGGAAATTACAACAAAAGATATGAATCATTACATAAAAGAAAGCAAATATCATACAGAACTCAACACTGCATGTGCAAATTCTGGCACCATGATAACAGGTTTATTGTAAAACTTGGAAAAAGTTTCTTCTTTACACCATCCTGCGGCCTCTAAAATTTGGTCGAGCGGCACGTCCTGTGCCATCGCCGCAGACGTGGATGCTGCCCTGGTGGAGTGAGATTTAAACACATCAGTGTCTACTCCAGCTAAATCCAAAACCCGTTTTAACCATCTAGAAATAGTTTGTACTGACACTTTTTTGTATTTTTTTATGAGCAATAAGCATTGTTGTCTCACAACCTCGGAGACTCTTGGTTACTTCAATATATTGAGCCAGATGCTTAACCACACACAATGTTTGGTCGACAGGATATGCTGTAAAGATTACCTTGGTTCCAGACTTCCCCGGTCTGCTCTGTTTGATTAGATCATAAACATAAAAAGTAATGTTATCTGCAGACAAATGCATACAATCTAAACGTAACATTTGCAATGTTTGTACTCTTTGTGCCGACACTAATGCCATAAGCATTACCACCTTAAATGTTAACTTCTGAAAGGACAATGACATAATTGGAGCCCATTGCCGAAGTAATGTGAGGATTATACTAACATCCCAAATTTATGTATATCTAGGTTTGGGAGGATTTTTATTAAAAATCCCTCTCATAAATCGGGATATTAATGGATGAGACCCGATAGATAGGTGTTCTGAAAATTGTCCTAAATAGGAAGACAAAGCACTACGAGCACTATTAATAGCACTATAACTAAGATGCTGATCAAAATGCAACATGGCAAGGAACTCCAATACATCCGATATGTTTGCAGAATGATAAGATATCTCTGACTGAATACAAAAAGCTTCCCATTTCTTTATGTGAGACATATATTGTTTCTTAGTGCTATCTCTCCAAGCTGACGGTATGACATCCATGGTCCTATCCGACAGCCCAAGCCCTTGTAATGGTCTGGTCAGAACCTCCAGATTAACAAATTAATATGATCATGCAATGGATGAACCTGTTCTGTCACTGGTTGTACCAACAAATCCCTGGAGTTGGGGATCGTCATAAAAGGTTCAATTATCATTCTAAGCATCAATGGGAACCATGCCTGTGCAGGCCAGTTTGGAACCACCAAAACGCCCTTAGCAGAGTCTATTTTATTGAGACATTGCCTGATCAGAGAAAAGCATAGAAAAACATATTTCCCCAATGTAGCGAGAATGCATCCAACGCTACAGCTCCTGGGTCAGGGTCCCATGACACGTATTTAGGCAATTGGTAATTTAATCTGGATGCAAACAAATCAATGTCTGCTACACCATACTGATTGACAATTATTTGGAAATGTTGTGGATTTAACATCCATTCTGTATTGTCTTTAAACTCCCGAGATCTGTTGTCTGCCACAACATTGTCTTTCCCTGGGAGATAGATAGCTGAAAGCCAGATATTCCTAGATACACACCAATTCCACATCTGGTTGACCAGATGATCACATGATACTGATCTTACTCCACCCATGTGATTGATATATGCTACAGCTGTGGTATTATCTACTTGTAATTGAACATGCAAGTCCTCCATAGTAGAACAATAAGCTTTTAATCCAAAAAATGCCCCCAATAACTCCAAATAATTAATACCATATGTTTGGAGAATTAATTGCTCTTGGACAGTCCATCTACCACCACAGCTGGTATCATTGTCCGTAGCCCCCCATCCGAGAGCACTTGCATCAGTTTGTAATACTACTGTAGGTTGCTGAATAACAATGTTTTTAGTAGCTTGTGCAGCATTCCCAATCCACCACTGTAATTC
This sequence comes from Okamejei kenojei, assembly GCA_035221665.1. NCBI lineage: Eukaryota > Metazoa > Chordata > Chondrichthyes > Rajiformes > Rajidae > Okamejei > Okamejei kenojei. Next base: position 53,150,137 of record CM069133.1, on the reverse strand, counting down.
AGCCAAAGCTTCTGTTAGCAACTGCATGGTCTGTCAAAATGACCTGCACGCTTTTTTAGTGCTTGTGCTTTTTCCCTTTGAAGATTTTGATAATGCAAAGGGCCAAACTCAACAGCAGGAAACGCTGCTACTATCTTACCAATAACCCTAGCTACTTCTCGGATGGAGGGATAAGGTTTGTCAGCAAGGAATTCACACTCATTTGTAATATCCACAATTTTATCTGTTGGTAAAGTTACTGACATAGCAACTGAATTAATGACAAACCCCCAAATACTCAATTGTCTGCAACAGCTGTAGTTTAGATTTTGTTGGATGGATCAGAACCCTAGCCTTTTCAAGAGGCTTATAGTTGCTGAAACTGAATCTTCAGCTGATTCCTGAGTAGCATTAACAATTAAAATATCATCAAGATAAGCCATGACAATGTGATTTTGAGCCCTTAACAATGCGAGTGCTGGTTTCAATAATTTTGTGAACAGCCTGGGAGCTGAACTTAACCCATTAGGTAATGCTTTATATGGCCACAGCTGACCCATCCAATTAAACTTCAAGTACCTACGATAATGGTGATGAATTGGTACTGAATAATACGCATATTTTAAGTCTATAGTAGCCATGTAACATCCTATGGACAACAACTCCTTTGCAGTGTTGAAGGTGTCCATTTTAAAATGTCTATACTGGACATATAAATTCATTTTTGTGAGATCCAGAATGACTCTAAAAACCCCATCTTTCTTTGGCCTGGGGAAAATATTTGACACACATTGTTGCGGATGATACCCCTTATTTTAAATTACCCCTTTTTTAAGTACATTTTTTAATTCTTCTTTTACCTGAAAATTTTCAGGTGCAGAAAACGCCAAATCCAGATTAGGTTTACCCTGTACAGGTGGATCAACTCCTTCCACAAATTCAATAATAGTACCTGACACAGTATCTAATATAAACCGATCAGATGTTATACAGTACCATTCATCACCACCAATCGAAGGTTCTACAACAGTTTCCTCTGTGATAGAATACAGTTTTTGTACCTCAGCAAATGACCTTGATGGTCTCCTTCTCCCAATATATGGATTAACATTGAGCTGTGATGGGTGATAATACTTCCTCACCATACCCCTGCCTCTGCTTGTTCCTGTTCTTGAATCAAACCCCCTTCACATCCAGACAGATTGTCTCCTTTGGCCAAATATAAAAGGTTTCATGAGGCTGATCATTTTTGCCTCCTCATCGATATCTTTAATTTGTTTAGGCAGGTTTTCTCCAAATAAATAATCTGGAGCTTGAACATTGCTTTATTTACACAAACCAGCAAATCTTGGGTGCAGGATGGGCCGAATGGCGATTTTTCTCATACAATCAATTTCAAAGTAAGAGTTACAAAACAATGCCAACATTTATTTTGGAATTTTGGACATAGCATTCCCTTCCAACTGCCTCCCAAAAGCAGTAATGCCAACTGCAATGAGCTTGAGGACCCTCTGGAAACGTATCTCTTGTCCTCGCATTGTTGAACTCATAGGTGTCCAAATACTTGGATTCACCGTCGGCACCCTTAGTGATGCACAATTACTAGGTGTTTTATAGAGGTCTGCTGTCTCCATCATGACAGTCTCCTGAATCTGGTGAGAAACCAAATAATTAATGTTGGCCGCCAGGTTTTCTTCCATGACCTCACCGCTTCCCACTGGTATAGCAAAGGATTGTGCTACATCCGGTACACCTGTACTTTGACTTTTGTGCTGTAGTGGGTATATAACACCAGAAACACCACCTTCAGGGACAGTCTCTTGCTGCCCTGGTACTCCTGAGACTTGATCAAAGGAGACCTCCAGACCTAAACAAGGCTCTGGAGGTTCACATTCCCATGTTGTAAAGGCACCATAATCATGATATGGAACCCCCCTCAGGGGCTGCCTGGGAATATTCTGGGTCTTTTGACCCTTGGTTTATAATTGTTTGGAGCATTTTCTCCATTTGGTCCATCCTGAGCCACAAGGCTCATCTGCCTGGTCCTGCCACTTCTTCATCAGAATCTGAAAGTCTGAACTACGGCAGTTTCAACGGCTACCGGTATCGGAACCGGCTCCGTACTAATCTGTGGTCCCGATCTTAACTGAGTTTCCACCTGGGACGCGCGCTTCCCCCGTGCCAATTTTTTCACCGTGTCCATTTTAAAACTTCCCCAAACTCCTGCTGGCTATTCCAGCCAGCGTCACTGAGTTTCTACCCAGGAAGTAATTTCAACTCACTTGCCTGCGGGTCTGTTCCTTACCGCTGGTGGAGCTGCGATCTGCAGCCCTTCCCTAACGACATGCGTCGATGTAATGCCGAGCATGCGCCTGGTGGGGCTTCTTCCCGTAGTCACTCACGTGACTCCTAAGTAAAATAGGTGTTATTGATTCAGTGAAGTTAATGGGACAATGATCCATGTTTGTCACCTTTCATGGTTATGTCTGCAACATGGGTATTTTTCGTACAAAAATTTGAAAAGATAGCAGTGGTGTCTGAGGCAGGCAGGGATTTTAGGATGGGGTGGATTATTCTAGATTGTCTCCCAGAAGTGAATGCTTGCCCTCAGCCTTGCCTCACCACGTATGTTTTTCGCATAGGTGGAACAGAGCATAGAATATACAGCACAGGAACAAGCTTTTTGGCCTACCATGTCCTTGCCCAACATGATGCCAATTAATCTCCTCTGCCTGCATAGGCATGTGATCCATATGTCTAACTAAAAAACTTCTACATGCACTATCATATCATAATCATAATCATATTTTATTAGCCAAGTATGTTTTGCAACATACGAGGAATTTCATTTGCCGTACAGTCATTCCAATAAAAAGCAACAGAACACACAAAATACATTTTAACATAAACATGCACCACAGGGACTCCTCCACATTCCTCACTGTGATGGAAGGTGAAAAAATTTCAATCTCTACCCTTTGTTCTCCTGCGGTCGGTGGCCTCGAGCCTTCCATTGACGGGGCAATCTTGGCTCCCATAGCCGGCGGCATCGGGGAAATCGAACTCCTGCAATGGGGGGAATCTCAGCTCCCTGCGCCGGGCTGGGCTGGTTGAAACCTTCTGCATATCTGCCTACAATACAACCTCGAATAGCACACGTCACTCTCTTTGTAAAAAATCATGCTCGTAAAAACTTGGTAAAAGACTCTGTGCATCTTCCCTATCTATTCCCCTCATTATCTTACACGCCTCTAAATGATTATCCACTCATCCTCCTGTGTTCCAAGGAATAAAATCCAATTAATAAAATCTTCCTATAGCTTAAGTCCTGGCAACATCCACGTAAATCTTTTCTGCACTCTTTTCAGCTCAACAACATCTTTCCTTCAGCAGGATGGTTAAAAACATCTACCTGCACTCTAGATCCCTCTGCTCGACCAACGCCCTCCAGAGCCCTGTGGCGGTCCTGCCCTAATTTGACTTCCCAACATGCAACACCATTCTCAGTACATTTTCGGAACTGACCAAGATCCTGCTGCAATTCTTTTTTAGATTTTGATATGTCCACCCTCTGAAAATGTTTCTGCCGGTCTTCCCCATCTAAGCCTCTCATAATTTTATTACTTCTATCAGGTCTCCCCTCAATTACTGACATTTGTGGGAAAACAATCCAAGTCTTTTCAAGCTCTCCTCATAACTAATACCGTCTAATCCAGACAGCACCCTTGAAGAAATTTCTTCAGCACCCTTTCTCGAGCCTTTACCTGCATCCTGTAATGTGTGACCAGAACTGCAGGTAATGCTCCAAATGCAGCTTAATCAAAGTCCCTTAAAGATGCAACATGACATCCTGACCCTTGTGCACATTGCTCCGATCAATGATCTCATCAATATCATACGCCTTCTTTACCTTTTTATCTACGTGTCTTGCCTCTTTCAGGGATCTATGGACTTAGACCACTAGATCTTTCTGGACGGCAATGCTGTTGAACCTCCCAAAGTGCACAAACTCACACTTGCTCGGATTAAACACCATCTGCCATTCTTGATCCATTTCTGAAGCTGTTTTGTATTGTGCAGTACACTTTGACAGTCTTCCTCACTGTGTGCACCTCCATTATTTTTGGTATAATCTTACTAACCAACCTATCTATATTTACGCCTAAGTGGTTTATATAAGTGGTATCATGAATAACAGAGGTCCCAGCACAGATCCTTGCGGAAATCCACTGGTCACAGACCATCACCCAGAATAACATCCTTTGCAACAATTTCTGTCTTCTATGATTAAACCAGATCGGAATCAGAAAAATGAAATCTCGGTAGATCCCATGCATCTTAATCTTATGGATGAGGGACTTTATCAAATGCCTTTATTAAAATCCACCACCCCACCTTCATCACTCACCTTTGTCACATGATCAATAAATTCAATCAAATTCGTAAGACATGGCATGCTGTGGACAATTAACTTATTCTCTTACAAATGTGAGAAAATCCTATCCAAAAGAAAACTCTTTAATAGCTTCCCTACCACTGAAGTGAAGCTCAGTAGCCTGTGAATTTCCTGCAATATCTGTGCTCCCTCCCTCAACAAAGGAACAATATTGACGACTCTCTGGTTCTCTGAGACTTTGTCTGTGGTGAGACAAGGTACAGAGATCTTTGTCAAGGCCCCAGCAATCTCCTCTCTTTCCTCTCTCAATAACCTGCCCTTCAAGAGACCCACCACCACCATCTTCTTGATTTCAAACTAATGATCTCCACACTGATCTCACCATCTTTCATGGGTTTCTCCTTGGTGTAAACTGATGCAAAGTACTCATTTAGAACTCCACATGCATTGTCTGACTCCAAGCATACTGAGAGGTCCTACCTGCTCCCTGGTTACCGCCTTGTTTTTAATAAACATTAAAAAAAAGCCTTGACTTTTCTTTAATCCTACTCGCCCAAGACATTTCTTGACCCCTTTTGGCCATTCTAATTGCCCACTTGACTTGTTTCATGTTTGCTTCATATGCCTTATCTGATTTAATCTTTGTAAAGCTAACATATGCTTCCTTTGTCATTGTGATCAAATTTACAGCCTCTTTGTTCACCCAAGGATTTTGTAACTGGCCATTCTTATCCTTCCTGCTTACCAGCCAAACCATGTCCTGAGCTCTGATTACCTGATCATTAAATGACCCTGGCATGTCAAATGTGGACATACCCAATAGCAACTGTTCCCTATTTAGTCTCTATAGATCCTGCCTAAAAATGCTGTAATATGCCATACCCCAATTTCACTCAAGGTCCAGGCATGTCCTTATTCATAACTATTTTAAAATGTACAGAGTTGTGACAACTATTCCTCATAAATGGTTCCTCAGGTAGTCTGCTGGATGGCATCCATGGCACTGGGGGCATTCAGAAATATGCACACCGCCATCCCCCAACCCAGGGACCACGTAAGATAGGGAACAGAAGTAGGAGCAGACCATTAGCCCATTTTGCCTGTTCTGATATTCCATAACATCATTACTGATGTTCATCAGCATTCTTTTCTGCATTCAGTACCATTAACACTTCGCTCCCTTAATATGAAAACATTAATTAGTCCCTACTTTGAATTTGCTCAATGATTGAACCTCCACAATTCTCTTGTGTGGAGAAATTCAAAGAATCAACACTCCTTGTCCTGAACAGCTGATGCTTATTGTGAGACCAGGATCCTTGGTTCTAGAAACAAAGCTATCAGCAAATCCCATAAGAACATTGTATATTTCAGTTCACTAGTCTCTGCTCCGCGTGAGCTCATTCCAAGAATGGTGCACATTGGCTTCAGTTGCTTATTGCAAATGTATTATTTCTTTGGTAAGAGACCAACATATGCAAAATACTTCAGGGGTGGTCTCACCTGTGTCCCTGAATCCCATGTATTCTATTTTTGTTTATAATCTTTTATGTGGCTTCTTATCAAAAACCTTCTGAAATGTCACATGCACCACATCTACAGGTTCCCCATACATAATGTGGTAGTTAAAAATGAAAAGATTAGTCAAACATGTTTTTTCTTTCATAAATCTATGTTGGTTCTGGCCAATCCTATTATTACTTTTCACTTTCCTCTATTAAACCTAGGTTCCAACATTTATTCTGCTGCTTTCAGCATAAATGGTCTAATCAGGGTTCCAATCGGGGTTCAATCTGGCCCCTCTCCTTGAGGAAGGATGTACTGGTGCTGGAGAGGGTCCAGAGGAAGTTTCCAATAATGATCCCAGGAATAAATGGGTTAACGCCTTTGATGGCACTGGGTCTCTACTCACTGGAGTTTAGAAGGATGAGGGGGACCTCACTGAAACTTACAGAATAGTGAAAGGCTTGGATAGAGTGGATGTTACCAGTATGGGATGCAGGCTTAACTTATAGGGAGATGTTGGATAGAGTGGGACATTTTCCTTTGGAATTAAGTGGGCTGAGGTGTACTCACGGAGATCACGAAAGGCATGGGTAAACTGAATGCTCACAGTCTTCATCCCAGGGTAGAGAATTCTAAAGTTAGAGAGCATTGGCTTACGGTGAGAGTGGAGAAATTTAAGAAAAATCTCAGGGAGCGTTTTCATTTAGGGAATGATCTGCCCGAGGAAACTGTAGAAGTGGATACAATTATGACTTTTAATTTGGATAGGTATATTGATAGGAAGGGTTTAGAGGACTACAGCTGAATGTAGGCAAATGGAATGCGTCTCAGATGCCAACTTGGTCTGCATGGACACTGAGCTGCAGGGTCTTTTTAATGTGGATTAAAGCTTCCTTACACATGTTACAGTCATTCACCTGTCTAAGGTCTATATTGTAAGCTGGAGTTGCAAGGGAGAAGTTGACAGGATTGCTTGCAGTTAGAACCCGAGGAAGCACTGCGCAAAATAACAGCTTGTGGAACTCAGATCCTCCAGCTGTTTATTTTTTGCACAGGATTCCAGCATCAGCAATCTCTTGTCCCCAGGAACCATTGTTCTATCTATGCAGGTATTTCCATCAGCTCCTGTTCTCTACTCATGAATTGAGACATTAAGTTTCAGTGAGGTTCCCCCATCATCCTTCTAAACTCCAGCGAATAGAGGCCCAGTGCCATCAAATGCTCATCAAATCCTCACCAACTGTGTTAACCAACTCATTCATGGGATCATAACTTGTTAACTCGTGAATTGAGACATTTAAGTCCCAGACATTAAGAGACATTAAATTGAGTTTAAACATTTTGGATTAACTTACAGAATAAATGACTGTAAAAGATCATTCTGTATGTGAAATTAAGATCTTATTTAAAAAAGAGGGTGCTGTCTTTCAGACAGTGGAATGCCCCTTTGCAGCTCATTAAGGAGTTTGCATCTTAGATGCAAGAGGGCCATTTTTTAGATTTATTCATTGGCGTTGCTGGTATGAGATAGGGAAATGACTCTTAACTCTGATGGTCCTTCACACTGCACTGGAAATGTTTGTGGAATAATAGCAGTGTGTGAACCTGCATCACAAACAGGCCAGCTAGACATTAGACAATAATGCAGGAGTAGGCCATTCGGCCCCTCTAGCCAGCACCGCCATTCAATGTGATCATGGCTGATCATCCACAATCAGTACCCTATTCCTGCCTTCTCCCCATATCCATTGACTCCGCTATCTTTCTCTGTATCTCCGACATCACAACTGTCCTTTCTGAGATCTTCCAATGCATATATGGACTACCCCACCAACAGCATGACATAGAAACTCACCTTGAAAAATACTTAATTGGAATATTATGTGGTTATGAAATCACTAAAGACATACACCTTTGCTTTCCTCCCTCCCTCCCTCTCTGTGGGCTGTTCTTGTGAAGTGAATGCTGAGTGGAGGCTGTCTGCAAGATTTAATCAAAGTACCTGAGAGATGCCAAAGTGCTGTGGTTATTTTCCCAACTGACCGGCCACAGTTGGCTTGATCTGTTACCAAGGTAATTACTTTGTAAAAGGTGATTCATTTCAGATGAACGACAGCCATTAAATCTGTGAAAGATCCAGCTTGGTTTTGGCACTAGGACAATGACAGTAAGTCATGCTGCCATCGGCTCTAGCTCACAGTGGTAAGGACGTTTCTGAGAGCGATGTTGCCCTCGGCCTGCGTGTGTTCATTGTGTTTATTTCGACTCCAGTCTGCACACATCCCTCACAGCAGTCATTGTCACTAGGAGCCCACCAGTAACCATGATGGAGTTCTTCTTCTTCTGGGCTGGCAATATGCTCTCCGTTTCACACATCCACTTCATGCCATCTGCTAGGGATTGGGGTTCAACCAACAAGCCAATAACTGAAGTCCTAAGCTCCCACATAGCATCGTTTAGCATCCAACAGCACTTCCAATTCATCCCGCCTGTGCTTTCCTTTAGAAGTTTGCTGAGGTGCAGCAAAGTATTTGCAGATGTAAGGAAAAACAGCTGCCAGCAATTTGTAATATTACTTGCATCTTTCTGCATAAAGCAGCTTTTTAGATACAATCCATCAAAGATCTGTTAAAAAGATTACCGTAGCCACTTTGATAAAATTATTTCTTTAAGATAATATTTTGGATGGAGTCATTCGTCATTGGGGGTTGCTGTAAGACTAGTGAGTACTAAGCTCAGTGCATTCTTTAACAAGAAACGCTAGCATGCTTCACTGTGAAAAGTATTGCGTCATTTACGTATCGCTGTGGTTTCAACCAATGTTGACAGAGGGCCAGGAACTGGCACTGATGCCAGAAGCTTGGCCCTTATCTCCATTGCATCAACATTGCACAGTGGAACAGGGCTGTGTTTGAAATCCTTCACTACTTCTGTAAACAATGTTGAAAGAGCATTCTTCCTGGAGACTTGTGTAGCAGCAGGCCCGCGTCTAGGGAACAGCAGTCGTGTGTCAGGGTGGGAACGACTTCCTCACCACAAACAATCCATTGAGAGTTGCCGCAGACGGCCGTAGCCCTGGGCATGCTTTTTTTTTCTGAGAGCGGATTTCAAATTTGACTTAGTTCCACTGTCGGAAGATCTGTCTAGGTGTGCGCAGGAGCACTGTGTCATGTGGCAGCGCAGTAGCACAGCAGGTACATAAAACATGGATTAGAACTGTGCGGAACATGCCCTTCAGCCCACAATGTCCATGCTGAACATGATGCCGTGATACTAATCTCCTTTGCCTGAATGTCAGCCATACCTTCCCATCTCCTAAATCCATGTGCCTGTATAAAAGTCACTTACATACCACTATTGTACACCTCAGACAACATGTTCCAGGCACCCACCACTATCTGTAAGAGACCTCAGCTCCTTGAAACGTTGCCGCCTCTCCTTACGACGGTCTCTTGTTTATGGTAGTGTGGTATCTCACAGCCCCTATGATCTGGGTTTAATACTGCCTGCATGGAGTTGACACGTTTTTCTCTGCGATTGTGTGGCAGTGGTTGTAGTTTGAGTGCTGTAGTTTTCTCCTATGTCCTAACAATGTACAGATTGATAGGTTAATTGTTCAACTGCCCCGGTATAGATGGGTGACAAGAGAATTGGAGGAAAGTTACAAACGTGCACAAGAATAGGTTGCAGGGAAAATAAGTAGAGGGCATGCACTGAGGGCCATAGTGGACACAGTGGGCTGAATGGCCTCTGTCTACAAATATGAGAACTGTAAGCTGCCAATCTGGCTGGCTGGATTACAGCTGCAACTGGAAAAGTGGCTAATGATTTGTCCTTTGCACAATGATGTCTCGGCAATTCTTCCATGTCTTCTAAATTAATTTGAAGAAACATAATTCACATAAAAGTGTGACTCAATAAAGGCACAATCTATCCACATACTTATGCTTGGCAATATAATACCAGCCCGATCAGTTTTCTGCCTTTTTCCTAGTCTTGATTAAATCATTGTAAATAGAAGTTTAACATTCCCCTCTCAGTAACCTTACTAAACAGGTCAGACACAGTTTCAGTGATCAACTCAGTGAGATGTTACACTCCTTGCAAGCAAAGCATCAAACAACACCTACAGGAAGTGTCGATAATGTTTTAGTCCATAAATCACAAACAGTGGAAATTGTAAATAAAGCAAAGAATGCTGGAAGATTTGAGGATGGGGAATAAAATCGTGGAACAGGCAGGAGGAAACGAATGGCCACAGTGCACATGTCCAGCCAGTATTAAATGACCTTCAAAGGGACCATGGGATGCAGCTGTGTAGGAAGAAACTGTAGATGCTGGTTTACACCGAAGATATACAGAAAATGCTCGAGTAACTCAACAGGCCAGGCAGCATCTCTGGATAAAAGGAATTGGTGATGTTTTGGGTCGAGACCCTTTTTCAGACTGAGTAGCTTATCACTCTCTGAAAATGGCGGCACAGATGAATAGCGCAGTGAAGAATTTGTTTAACTTGTTTGCATTTAGAGGCATTGGTATTGAATATAAGAGTTGGGGCATAATGTTTGCAGCTGTAAAAAGATATTACTTAGGCCACTCTTGAAATATTATATGCAATTCTGGTACATAATCACAGTTTTTTTATCTCAGGATAGGCAACTAAAACTAGAGAACATTGGTTTAAGGTGTAAAGGGGATATAATTAAAGGAAAACTGAGGGTCAAGTCTTTCACAGAGGATTATGGGTGTATGGAACAAGCTGCCAGAGCAGATGGTAGGGTAAGTATAAACTCAACATTTGTGAAGCATTTGGGTTGACATATGGATAGGAAATGAAAATAGGATTAGTATAGATAGGCATCTCGTTCAACGTGAACAAGTTGGGCTGAAGGACTTGTTTCCTCTTTGATTCCTATTACAAGACAGACAAATCAATGTCTACAGATTGTTGACACACCAATCATTAAGCTGTGACATCTTGCCATAATTTTGACAAATAGGCTCATGAACCTAGTGATAACCTGTAGATGCAGCTCAACCTGCTTATTTTGTGCAGGTTTGGAGGCATTAAGTAAGCAACCAAATGTCATCACCTTTGATCTCTCGTTTTCACACCTTCCATATCACTATGTCTCCATCTCCCCTGACTCTTAGTCTGAAGATCGGTCTTGACCCGAAGCGTCACCTGTTCCTTCTCCCCAGAGATGCTGCCTGACCCACTGAGTTACTCCAGCGTTTTGTATCTATCTTCAGTGTAAACCAGCACCCGCAGTTCCTCTTACACATTATGGTCAATGGGGTTATGGGAATTTATCCCATCAGAATCCATAAATCACCACCCAAAAATAAGAGATGGAGAATAAACTTTACTCTTACAGAATTACGTAAAAAAACAAATAAAACATTGTTCATTTCTCTAAACTCATGATTCTTGACACGTGCAGATGACGCGACTACTGGTTGTAAAAAAAATTGCGATACAAATCATTTTCAAGTGCTTTTTAAATGTAACTAATATTGTGCCTTCTTGCATTTCTGTGTGATGCAAGGATCTCCTCTGTCCATTTTTCACCCCAATATTCAACAAGAGGATTCAACTTGAAGTGTCAGGTGTTTACCACTCGCTAGGCTTCGTGTTTAGTTTAGTTTCATTTATTGTCACGTGTACCAAGGTACAGTGAAAAGTTTTTGTTGTGTGCTAACCAGTCAGCGGAAAATCAACATGTTGTGTAACTGTTGCGATTAGATTAAAAGCATTGTGGGCAGTGACTTGAATGCTTTTGAGCCATTGAGAATCCTCATTGTTCGAGATCTGCTTCTCATTGTTATTATTACCAAGTTGCCCAGACAGCTGTAACCTTAATAGCAATGATTCTTTTGTTGGGACATGCAGCATCACAGGCTGGGCTGACAACCTGCCCATCTCTGTCTGCCCTCCAGAATGTAGGGTGTCGAGTGCCACTGGAAAGTGTTGTGCCTGGGAAATTCCGGGATTCTGATCCAACAATGCTGAAGGAACAGCATCATGTGGCCAAGTTGGGATGTGTTATGAAGCGAAGAGGGAAATAAACTAATGACGCACGAGACTGCAGACACTGGAATCTGGAGCAATCAACAGTCTGCTGGAGGAACTCAATGGGTTGAGCATCATCTGTGGCTGGAGAGGAATAGTTGACAATATTTTGGGTTGAAACCTTCTATTAGGACCGATACAGGATTTCAACCCAAAATGTTCATCATTCCTTTCCAATCACAGTTGCTGCTCAACCCGTTGAGTTCCTCCAGCAGATTATTGTTTTTTTTTCTCAAGTCTTCTTCTTCTTCTTGCATATGGCGTGCACAGCCTAAAGTTGCAGTTCTATTTGAAATTATTTGATTGTGCACACCAGGTTGACTGTATTCGTCGAAACAGGGCGGACCACATGAAGGTTGCAATCTCCCACCCCAAGGCATTGCCCCTTTAACCCCAACACCCTCTGCAGGTTCTTTAGCTAAATCCTATGCACAGTCAGGATGTAACCATTTCAGTGTGTCAGTAACTGACACAATAAAATTTAGCTATATCTTGTGATGGTGGTATTGTCATCCCAAGCATATTGTGGTTGCTTTGCCTGCAGACATTAAGATGCGCAGAACCTCTTTATTGAGCCAGAAATTCATCGGAACTTTAGATTGCCCAATAGAAAAGACCCAAGGCCATCTTTCTTTCCCCATTCCAATCTGGCTGATTGCTTAACGCAAACGGTACAGTTGATTAATTACTACAATCAGCCTCTATCAGGGAATCTCCAAAATAAGTTGTGAGGCACAGAAAGATGCAGTGATGGAGATCTGCTTCCAGGTACACAACCATCAGCCATGTCACAGCTCAAACCACTCTGAATGCACCCACAATAATATGGTTCAAAGTGTATTGGTTGTAGACACAAAAGGCTGGAGTAACAGGCAGCATCTCTGGAGAGAAGGAATGGGTGACGTTTCGGGTCGAGAAATGTTCTTCGGAAACGTCACCCATTCCTTCTCTCCAGAGATGTTGCCTATCCCGCTGAGTTACTCCTGTTTTTGTGTCTATCTTTGGTTTAAACCAACATCAGTAGTTCTTCCCTGCACACAAGTGTATTGGTTGTTGTCAAGCTCCACAGCTGAATTAACACATTTTTGAATAGGTCATTGATTGAGTTGTTGAGCTTGAAAGTGTCATTACTGTGTGAGCGCACACAAAGAGGGCAAGCATGGACATAACCTATAATCTCTTATTATGTGAGGTTATGGACAAACACACATTTACTGCAGTGTTAAAGAAGGAACTGCAGATGCTGGAGAATCGAGCACCTCCGCTCGGTCCGCAATAACCAAGCCGACCTCCCGGTGGCTCAGCACTTCAACTCCCCCTCCCATTCCGTATCCGACCTCTCGGTCCTGGGCCTCCTCCATGGCCAGAGTGAGCAACACCGCAAGTTGGAGGAGCAGCACCTCATATTCCGCTTGGGGAGTCTGCATCCTCTGGGCTTGAACATTGAATTTTCTCAATTCTGTTAACCCTTGCTGTCTCCTCCCCTTCCCACCTCTCCCTCAGCCCTCGGGCCCTGATATTCCCTCTCTCTCTATCTCCCTCCCCCACCTTAGTCGCACTAGCTTCTCATTTTCACACCACAAGCTTACAATGGCTTGTTCCCTTTATCATCGATACTTTTTTGCATCTTTCATTCATTGTTCTTTATCTCTCCACATCACCGTCTATATCTCTCGTTTCCCTGATCCCTGACCAGTCTGAAGAAGGGTCTCGACCCGAAATGTCACCTATCTCCTTCGCTCCTTAGATGCTGCTGCACCCGCTGAGTTTCTCCAGCCTTTTGTGTACCCACACAATTACTGCATGTCATTATGGATTGTGATGCATCCCTTCAAAAGGTGGTAAATGTAAAGCCACACACATTCCTGTTGATCATTCAAATCTCAATTAATAACATTCCATTCTCAGGGATTGTGAATGTATCTAAAACGTATTCCTGAGGGAATTCATTAATAATTACTGTTCTCTAATTTTTTTGATTTTTCAATTAATTTTTGGTCCTTTATATCTTGAATCTGGTATATGCTGAATTCATCACTATGTGGGCCTGTGAGCAGTTGACCAACAAATAGCCATTAAATGCACACACATTTTCAGGAATGTTTGTTGAAAATATCAATTGATTTGAAGTTATAATGCAGATGTGGGCATGCATTACCGAAGTGTATCTAATCCTATATCTTTGTGCCTGTTTTTACTCCCACTGTCATCCTGTTAATGTGGTTGTGATTCATTTGAACTAAACAGCCCTTTGACTTGCACAGAATAAACGCAAGCACAATGAATGTCCAGTCTCAGCCGGTCATAGAGCAGTTTTTTAACCAAGAGAGAAGACTAAAATAGAAGCATCCGTTGATCTGGATACGAGTTTGTACATGCATCTGGTTACTTTATTGAATTATACTTGTTAAAATTGTGGGAGTTGTTGGCTAAAATGGAAGGCGGGACTATGAAACATAACTTATTAGTAGAATTCCATATTGTAATTTAAGGCCCAAATATTGCAAAATGTGTCAATTTTCCATTGTTGATGCGAATTATTTGGTTTCTTCTGTAACATTGGCCTGGCTGCATCATAATCTGTTGGTATAACTGTCAGAGAATTGGGATGAAAAGTAAAATGTGATATTGGACGTTTCATAAATTTTGAGTGCTCTAAAATGTTGTACAGTTTTACATTCCGGACCTGTGGGAAATGTTACAAACTATTTGTTCACAATAAGCTTCCACCCACAGTTGGTGAACAATGATTATCTGAAAATATCCAATCAGAACCCAGTCAGTTGGTTTAACTTAAGTTGCAAATAAATTGGTAGGAACGCACAGTAGGTGCTGGTTTACACCAAAGATACTCACAAAATATTGGAGTAACTCAGCGGGACAGGCAGCATCTCTGGAGAGAAGGAATGGGTGACATTTTGGGTTGAGATCCTTTTTCAGGTCAGAAGAAGGGTCTCAACCTGAAACGTCTCCCATTCCTTCTCTCCAGAGACGCTGCCTGTCCAGCTGAGTTACTCCAGCGTTTTGAATAAATTATTTGATTGGGTTCCAAGGGATGCTGTAAATGTTTAATCAAAGAGACACATTCTAATTATTCGGCATGGATATGTTAAAGGAAGGTTATGCAGCAGATAGAAAAGAGTGGGAATAAATGGCAGGCTGTGACAAGTAAAGAACATCAACAATTTGGCCGAGGGGGCCGAATGGCATATTTTCAAGTTTTCTAACAATAGTAAACTAAGAGGAGTGTTAGCAGGATGGAAAACAGATTCAGGGGGATGTAAACAAGTTGAGTGTGGAGTCAGGCGCATGGCAAAGGCCACATAAGGTGGCACAAATGACCATGCAGCATTCTCAGTGCTCGCAGTATGACAGTCTCGTGCCTTTTCAGGCATGTCCTTCTTCACCGTGCATCACTTCCTTCGCATTGTATATTCAATAGTCAATGCTCACTCCTGCAGTACTACTCCTCCAACAGTAGGGCATTTACTTGGTCCTCTCACAGAGCAATACTCCCTCAAATCTATCCCTGTCACAGTGCATTGCTCCCTGATTACTCCTCCTCTCACAATGCAGAGCCACCTTGTTACTGCTCCTCAGTGCAGTACTTTCTCATTACTGCTCTTCTCACATTGCAGCTCTCATTAGTGCCTCTCGGAGCAGTGCTCCCCCAATACTGTTCCTCTAACAGTGCAGTGCTCACGCATTTCTGTCCCACTCATAGCGCAGCATTCCCTCATTACTGTCCCTTTCATCTGAGGTGCTCCCTCATTAATACACCTCCCACAGTGCTGCACTCCCTCAATACCGCTCCTCCATCAGTGCAGCACTCCCTCATCACTGCTCCCCTCACAGTGCTGCGCTCTGATTACATTTATTTTTCGGTTAAAAAAATGGGGCTGAGCTCACTCATGATTGCTCCTCTAACAATGCAGTGGTCCCTCAGTACTGCTCTTCTCACAGTGCAGCCCTCATTATTGCTTCTCTCACAATGCAGCGCTCCCTCATTACTGCTCCTCCCACAGTCACATTCCTGCTCCTCTAACAATGCAGCATTCATTCTTGCTCCTCTAACAGTGCAGCACTCTCCCCTTACTGCCCCTCTACACATTCTGCACAGCTCACAGTGTAGCACACATTACTGCTCCTCTCACAGTTCAAAGTTCCCTCATTACTGCTCCACTCACAGTGCAGCACTCCCCCATTTTTGCACTGGACAGTCAGTCATTCCTATCATTGGATGGGGACTTGAATCCACAACCTTTGAACTGGAAGGTGAATATGTGACCCTCTGATCTGAGGCAGATGTGTTCGTGAAGACTGTTACATTTGTGGTGTGTTTTTAAGAAAGGTGGGATATATTGTTTCTTCCAAATAAACGGCTCAAAAGCGATATCCTTTAAAGACTGTAGTTTAATATAACGTATGAAGTCTGTATTAGGGGCTAACTGCATGTTATTCTACTCTTAATCTAATTGTGCTGCTAGGAAGTAATTCACCCTGAAGTGCCTTATCACAGCAAATAAACATTGACATCCCCATTCCAGGACATGACCTTTGGCTGTTGGGATTTGATGCTCCCAGATAACTGTGGAAGACTCCTAGTCATTATGAATAAGGATGTGCAGCCTTTGGCAATTACTGTTGGTTCCTGTACCTCTTTTCAACCTCCAAAAGGCTCGCAGGGGGAGGGGAGCGGTGGGTCTTCAGAAACACTTGACCATAATTCTCTGTGTTTGATCTGGGCTCTTACCCACAGTAATAAGCTGACTGATATAATATACCCACTGCCCCCCCCCCCATCCTCCATCCGTCCACCTCCATTCTCTCCATCCTGCTCCTTATCGGAGTGAAGGTAAATATCCAGTTAGAGTGAACGAGAAATGGTTCACATCAGTTCTCCTGATTACTCATAAATTATTTTGTTTAGGAATGAGTAAGGACAGACAGTCTCTCCCTAAAAGCCTGTTACAACCCAAATACGATTTTCCAGTTTAACCCACAGCAGTACGAGCTAAAAGAACTTTGAAATGTATGCAGGCAGCTCTGATTCGAAATGTGTAAAGCAGATTCTTTTTAACTTGTTTGTTGAAGTTCTCTATTAAAATTACAAGCTAATTTCTCAGTAGGTTTTCTGCAGGAAGAAGCAACAAGCGTGGAATCTGGCTCGGGATTCTGGGACAGTCAGGTTTTGAAAGACTTCTTTTACACTCCAGTTAAGCTGCCAGAATGGAGATCTTGTCTTTTTAAAGTCAGCATGCATAACACCAATTGTCGTGACATCTGGAAGGCTTGTTTTATCTGCAAGCACAGTTAAGGACAAATCAAAATAGACAGATGTAAGACTAGTGTGGCATATTCGCCTGAAGCACTTATTCGCTGTACATCTTACAGTGTGTCAGAAAGAGGCAGCGTTTACAGAATGAAAACATTCTGTCACATCTGCACACTAACTACTGAGCTGGCTGTTTAACCCTGTGAGGCAGACCTGGATATACACCAGTGCCTCCGCCATCACTCTCAGCATCAACTTCATTATTAATTAGCAGAGAATAACCTTGTCGCTTCAGTACAGAGGGCAGCATGCCAGTTGGCACATAAGATTCACCCGTGGTGTGCAATTTTAATCTCGGCCACCATAGGCCAGATTGATGGGTATTTCTGCAGAGTAAAGGGCGGGGAGCATGGCTCAGGGCTGCGTCTGTGTAATGAATTTGTGCCCTCCAGCTTTCTTGGGCGAGAAGTGAGTGGAATTGTCGCAGAGAAAACCTGATGGGCAAATGTCAACTACAATCGTTTTGTTCTTGGACTTCTGTTGAGAACTGTGGCTGTACCACCCCCCTTCATTTTGCAAACTTAGGTGAGAAATTACACCTGAAAATCTTTGAAGCCTTTGAATCCATGATAATCACATTGTTTCAAGATGGTCCTGTCTAGCATTGTGGCATTCAGCTCTCTGGCTGATACTGGTCATTGGGCTGGTCAGGTTGCTAATGCACGCAGCTATCATTCTATGAGCGAACAATAAAATTAAAATTAAAATTAATTTAATCATCTGTTTTTTTACAAAATATTGTGATATAAAGTGGACTGATGGTCTTAGTGAATGAAACAAATCTGTTTGGCAGGCAGATGCAGCAACTAATTAGGAAGACTCTAAGAAAGTTGGCTTTTGTTGGAAGTGGTGTGGACTATAAAAATAAGGAAGTTTTGTTGTAATCATAGGATACTGGTGGGAATATGATCAATTTTGGTGTCCTTATTACAGGAAGGAAAGAGTTGCAATAGAGGCAGCACAGAGAAGATTCACCAGTTGATTGCTGGAATGAAGGAAGGTTGAGAAATGAAACAGGTTGGGTCTACGTGTCAGTGGGGAATCAAAGTAAATGTGGGGATCTTCTTGAAACATGCAAGACTCTGGCAGAATTGATGAGAGGATATTTCCACAAGTGGAGGAATCTAGAGCTATTCGGAATAAGAGTTCTCCCATTTCAGATGGAGATGAGGGGAATTGCTTTTCTTTGAGAGTCAAACTTTCTTGGAATTATCTACCGCCGAGAAGTGTGGATGCTGTCATTGAATCCATTCAAGTTGGAGATTGACAGACTTTTGAATCGCAAGCTGATCGAAAAGTATGGGGACAGAGTGGGGTTGTGACATTGAGGATAGAATTGGATCGATCTTATTGAATGTTGGAGCAGCCTCCAGGGGTCAATTGGCCTGCTCCTGCACCTGTTCTAACATTCATCATTGTGAACATAGGCAGAAGAGATTCTGCAGTCTATTCCCATGCCATTAATCAAGACTGATTGAGACTTGAATTCCATCCACTCGCTCTGGTGCCCTTGCCAACAAAGCAAATCAATTGCAGTTCTGGAATTTTTAAAAGGATGAGTAATAAATGCTAGCCTGCAACAACATTCAGTCCTGACAATGATTGAATGCATAAATAGTAATATCCATCCTCCCCAATCACACCAACCTCAATAGCGTTTGGGAGGCATGTCTGAGGACGAGCTTGCTGACAACACCCGTGAACAGCTTGGTTGTAATTCCAAGGTTCTGCTTTTCTGTTCTGAGCTCTGCACCTTCTAGCCATCACAACCAATTGTAATGGTTTCCCTCCTCCTCCCCCATCAGCTTCTTCAGTTTATTAACAAGCAGCTAATAATTATGCCAAGATGTAATTCTGAATAACATTTTGAGGATATCACAAATGGAGATCTGACTCTGATCATGCGGCTGACAAATCGTCACAAAAACATTATCACGACGATCCATGTGAAGGACATTGAATTTAAATTTAATGACAGGCAAAGGTTGAAAACTTGTCAACAGGAAATAACAGTGTTGGATCTGCATGGATCTTTTGATGGAGATTCCATAGGTGACGGAACAGTATCTCATGGACCACTTAATGATATGGACTCCAAAGACCATGCCTGCTCAGACAGAAAGAGAGCAAGCGCTGAAGACATAAGGTGCAGAAAAAAATTAAGGCTTCTCAGTGCAGTTTCTCAGATGCAGGAAATCCTGGCAGCTGAAAGCCGGCATGAACAGGGTAGAGCCTTTTCAGTGTGGGCATTGGGCCAGGAAGAGGGTTTCACCCAGCCCAAAAGCTTCACCAGTGAAAGCAATCCTGGGTCTATCACAGAGTGATCAGCTGAATTGGCAGATCCTGTGCCTGAGCTGAAGATGGTTAGTGGATGAATGCGTTAGTAACCTCCTCAATGAACCTGTCTGACCATGGCAGAATAATCAATCAGTCTATCTCAAAATGCTTGCTGGAAATTGCTACCTCATCTACTCATTAAGCAACAGAGGGTCTGGTGGCCTTGCGGTTATTCTCAAGACGAATCTGACCAATAGGTTCATCAGAAATCTATTTTCTGCTGTTCCAGGTAGATGCTAATTTGCTTGTTTTAAATAGTTTGAAATAGCGGTGAAGCTCTGGCATTTCACAGCTGAGGTATGTTGTGTAAGAAATTACATCATGTAAAACTTTGCATGTTTAAAGATATATGAGAAAAGATAATATTAAACAGAATTAAATTAGCTGAGGGAAAATGATCTGGACGTATTAATAGAATATTAGTCAGGGAAGTTGTGCTGAATCCGAACAAAATACTTGATTGGTATTTGTGTATTGGAGTGACGACAAAAAAAGAGCAGCAAAATTGATTCCAAGTACAAAGGGAATGAATTACGGGAAAATGTTGGATGTTGTTAAGCTTAACAGCCGAGAAAGAGAGCGCTCGATGGGGTTCCCTCATTGGAGTATATAAAATATTAAATACTATAAATAAATAAATCCAGATTATTACCTCAAACATTGCCAATAAAGTAAGACCAGATGATAGGAATGGAAATGAATAGAAAGTAAATTTAGAACAGATATTGTGGCAAAGTATGTTGCCAGAGTATACACGCCTGAAATTTTACATTAAGCCATATAATGTAGATAAAAAGATGGGGGTTTTCCAGCATAGAGGTGGATGCATTGATGGGACGGATAATGAAGAAGGTTGAGATTTGATGGCCCCAATTGTCCGCTGCGGCTTAGTGGGAGCCATTCCGGCTAGAAATTGGCCATAAATCTAAGATCCACTGCTGAGACAACAGTACCTTGGCTAATAGCTTGAATGGAATACAGAGGGAGCATAACACAGTCAGAAGGTAATATTGACAGAGTGCTGCATGCTCAGATGGGAGTACTGAGGAGGTTCTGCACTGACCGAGGTGAGGTATTGAGAGAACATTGCATTGTCACAAGGACTGTATCTTAGATCACTGCATCATTTGGAGTCATAGAGTCATGAGTCATACAACAGGGAAACAAGGCCGTCAGCCCAACTTGTCCATGCTGACTAAGATATCTCATCTAAGCTAGTCCCATTTGCATACATGGATTAGAGGCTATTAGGTATAAGGAAAGTTTGGACTGTTTTCTCTGGAGCGTCAGAGTTTGAGGGGACACCTGATAGAAGTATATAAGATCATGAGAGGCATAAACAGTGTAGACAGTGAGAAAGTTTTTCCTCAGGCATGAAACATCAAAGACTGGAGGGCATAACTTTTAGCTGAAAAGACAAAGCTTAAAGGAGATGTGCGGGGCAAGTGTTTTGTACAGAGGGTGTTGGGTGCCTGGAACGCACTACTGGGGGTGGTGGTGGTGGACGCAGATACAACAGTGGCATTTAAGAGGCTTTTGGATGAGCACTTAGTTATGCAGGGAATGGAGGGAAAGGGATCAAGTGCAGACTCATGAGATTAGATTATGTTTGGCATCACATTCAGCACAGACATTGTGGGCTAAAGGACCTATTCCCATACTTTAATATCTTCTATGTTCTATTATTGTTATTGAACATAGAACAGAACAGTACAGCACAGCGCAGGCACGGGCTTGTTGGCTCAGAATGCCTAGTTAAATTGATCTCATCTGCCTGAACGTGATCCAAGGGAAGCAAAGGAACTAATGTAAATGTCCTTGAGTATGCTTTTGCATGCTTTGTTTCCAGATTGGGAAGTTTGACTAGAGTTCATCAGTGAAAAGAAGCAAGAGTAGATATGTACTTCCTTGATCATACTTTACTTCAGGTCCATATTCCCTACTGCTCCCCTCCTGGTCGTAATCCAGTGTCCTAGTTCTTTGTTATCCCTGCCATTGTATGTCTAATACTCAAATTGATAGCTTTTTAATAACTATACGGGATATATGGCAACTGTTTTGTGTATTGAAACAATGTCCTTAAATGTCATAAAATATCCTAAGGCACTTCAAATTAAATGTTATATTAGGACATATTTGGCCTCTTGCACAAAAGCTTGGCCAAAAAGGTATGTTTTAAGAAGCATCTTCAGAGGAGAGAGCCAGCACTCTTCAGGACAAACAAGACATGGTAGCACAGCCACTAATAATAGCAATGTTACAAAATGTTGATATTTTAAAAGTCAAGTCTGCAATTTATCCCATCAAATAAAGCATAAGAAGAAGTTTAATTTGACACCTAATTCACTTTCATATCTTCTGTATTTAAAAAGTTATGGCCATTTCCATACTCAGAAATTAGCATCTTGTTCCCTATTGCTTTTCCATTGACTTAACTCAAAAGCTGTGAACAAGGACAGTTAAAAGCCCATACCTTTCTTAAAAATTAAGAGAACTGAATGAAATTTTCAGTTATTATAGATTGAAGCATTCTGAAACAAATATGAAACAATCTTACTTGGATGAGCTGAAATTAAAGCATATAATTAGTTAGGTATCTAATTGTAGCTAATTACAAAATTCAATTACTAGATCTAAACATTTATCCATTTCTTAAGTAAAGGTTAACATTTGTAAATAGCCTAAGTGTCCAAATAACATTCACACAATAATTCACAATATAACATGATTTTTAAATCTCATTGTCATGAATTTATAGGCCAAATGGAAGGAATTTTGTGTTTAATTCCCGTAAATTAATGGGCATTTAAATCATCTTGCGAGTGGGATTTTGTGGAAAGCGATCGATTGGAATGTTGCATTTATGGTGACTTTAAACCCCATATCGGCAGGAAAAACATTGCCGGTTCGTATGGGGCTTAAATCACCTTTTCACAACATGAAATTTTGATTAAAGGCATCCTAAGAAGCACGTTTATATGCAAAAATATACGGCTTACCTTGCCTTGTCCTCTACGTGAGATCCGTCCCGTTGTTGGCATTAATACCATTAGAAGACGATTTTTATTTTACTCCTGCTATTAAATTATCGAGCGATGTTTTTTAAAAAACTTGATAAAACGCAAGTCGGATCGATTATTCTTCAGCAGCTAAACAGCCTGACAAAGATCGACTTCAACAGGCAGTAGAAAACGACATTTTAAACCCGCCCCCCTCTCAAAGACGCCAAAGACGCGCACACAGCCAGTGGCAGAACTGCAGCACCGCTGAAGGTAAGTTTTGTAACATACCTACTAATAAGAGAGCTGTTAAATCAGGGACAATCGAGGTTAGAATAGGGGAGCAGTGATCTCAGAGGGTCAGAGGTCTATGAAAGACTGCAGAAGTAAGGGGTAAGGGGATTATTCAGGGTGTCAGGAGTTATGGAGCAAAGGCAGGAAAATGGGATTGAGAGGAAAAGATAGATTAGCCATGATTGAATGACGGAGTAGATTTGATGGGCTGAATGGTCTAATTCTTCTCCTAGAACTTATGAACCAGTGGGAACACCAAGGCCAAGGAAAAAATGGAAAACCAGATGAAGAGATTTTAAACTGAGGCACTCTTTAAGTGGAGCTTGTTTAAGGTTCATGAGCACAGATCTGATGCGTGAGCCCAGGATGATACAACAACTTCATTTATTAATCTAAGGATAAGAGGGAATTCCTTTAGGACCGAGATGAGGAAAACATTCTTTACACACAGAGTGGTGAGTCTCTGGAATTCTCTGCCACAGAAGGTTGTTGAGGCCAGTTCATTGGCTATATTCAAGAGGGAGTTGGATGTGGCTCTTGCGGCTAATGGGATGGAGAGAAAGCAGGTACGGGATACTGAGTTGGATGATCAGCCATGATCATATTGAATGGCGGTGCAGGCTCGAAGGGCCGAATGGCCTACTCCTGCACCTATTTTTCTATGTTTCTATTATGTAAAGAGAGAGAGAAGGCAATCTGATTTGCTATGTTTTCTCTATTGGTTTTATAAAGAATACAATTTTAATAATAATAATAATAATAATAATAATAATGAATTATTGCACTGTGGCACTGGAAGATGTGTTATTATTTCAGAATGAGATGCTGTGTAGAATCTAGTTAACTTATCCAGCAATTCCGGCCTAACCGTGTGCTGTTTATTTTAAAGTGTCGGCTGCTGGAATATATGCACATCTGTCTCCGACAACATCCCAACACTACAACACGAGCAGGAGTAGACGAACTTTGAAAGCTCGGTGCTCTGTGACTAGATTGTTTTCTTTGTGTCAGCAGCTACAGGCTTATTCTTGGTAACACATGTTCAGTGCAACATCTTTTGTGATACTCTTTGTCACTGCCTCCTCCGCCACCCCTGAGGATCAGAACTGGTCAGAGGGCAGTTTGCATAATTATGTTCTTGACCTCTGCTCTTTGACCCTTTGTTGTCAAGTACTGCCAGGGGTCGGGGTGAATGGTGATGGGGGAGGGGGTGGTCAGAGTTCAGAGTCCTGTTTGATATTGATCCAGAGAATTGACTGGCTGATGTCGGACTGGCTTGATGTTCCTTCTGGGAGCGATATCATGCAAACCAGACAAGGTCCGAGGTTCAGTCCCTGGTCTGTTTCGAGATAGATGATCTCAAGGAGGTCAGCAGTTAGGTCATAACCCCTGACTTGCATATTGCTGTGCAGGACAGGACAGATAGCAATGCTCTCCCTATTCATGCCTTCAGAATTTGGGTGCCAGTGATAGAAGAATAGCCTGAATAGAATGATTCAGAAGCTGCAGCAGACACTTCGATGTTCAGCTAAATCATCCGCTTCACTCCTGGGACAAGACTCTTTTAGCTTTCAGAACAATGTGTGTGGGAACAATGATAGTCGAGGGCTCACTTTAAGTGGTGAGCAGTAGTTTGTGGAGAGTGGTCTGCGTGTTTAGCAGGAGCTGAGGACTCTGAAGTGCCTCTTTTGAATCAGTCTTATATTTTCCGTTGGTGACAGCTTGAGAGCATGGGTCTCTTCCAACTATTTCCTTGCAATTAATTTGGGATTTATGAATCTGGTCCAGTGCTTGCATTGTCGCTGAAAGTGACTGCTGTTAATCTGCTCCATGTATTCTCTGTGCTCCTGGTTGCGAGCTGCCATCAGTGAAGCTGTTCCTACGCACTCAGTGGTATTATTCCCTGAGTGCCGGGCTGCAGAGAGAGCTGATGGTTATACATCTACAAACAAATGACCGGTTGTATCTGTGAGCATCACATGGATATTCCAGGCTTTAATCGCACGAGTTCCCAGGCAGCAGGCTGATTTAGATGTACCTGAGCCCCTAGAGACGTCAGCCCCTCTTGTACCACTGCATGAGTTTTCACTTATAGCCTCTGTTTGCGCTTCGCTGCGTCCATCATTCTGTATTTTTAGTCTTTCGTGTTTTGTTGCTTTTACAACTCTGATCCTCCAGTCCATCCCTCCACCAACCTCTTCTACCCCTCACCCCCATGCCCTCCCCCACCATCCCCAAACTCCATGATGGTAGATTTATTAGAGCACTGTCTGATTAAAGGGAAATAGTCACTCCATAGTACTTTAAAATATTTATAAAACAAATAATTCCCAGGGCAGGGAGATCAAGAACCAGAGGGTGCATATGTTTAAGATGAGGGGGGAAGATTTAATAGGAATAGGGGCACGTTTTCCACTCAGAAGATGGTGGGTATATGGAACAAGTTGCTTGAGGACGCCATTGAACCAGGTACCATAACAAAATGTAAAAGAGAATTGAATAGGTACATTGATAGGAAAGGTTTTGAGGGATATGAGCCAAACACAAGCAGGTGGAACTAGTGTAGATGGGGCATCTTGGTTGGCATAGGCAAATTGGGCCAAAGAGCTTGTTTCCATGATGTATTTATGACTACGAACACTACTTTGTTAGGTTTAACAACAATGGCCATACATGGAGAAATAAATGTGTGTAAAGCATAGAAATCCATCCAACTGTTGTGTGCCAATACTATGTTTGGTGATCTGGGTGTCACTGGCAAGGCCATCATATATTGCCCAACCCCAATTGCCCAAGAGAAGGTGGTATTCAGTCGAGAGTGTTTTATTGTCATATGTCCCAGATAAAACAATGAAATTCTTACTTGCTGCAGCACAACAGAATGTGCAAACATAGTAGGATATGACAAATGAGAGCGAGAAAAGAAAAGCTCAGTGTGTATATACACACATACAATACTCACAACACACACACACATACTCAAAAACAAACAAAGTGCAACAATAATAATAATAGTCTACTGTAGTTCAGGTCATATATGAGGTTGTAGTGTTTAATAGCCTGATGGCTGTAGGGAAGAAGCTGTTCCTGAACCTGGACGTTTTCAGACTCCTGTACCTTCTTCCCGATGGCAGTGGTGAAATGAGTGCGGCCAGGATGGTGTGGGTCTCTGATCATGTTGGCTTCCTTTTTGAGGCAGCGACTCCGATAAATCCCTTTGATGGTGGGGAGGTCAGAGCCGATGATGGACTGGGCAGTGTTCACAACTTTTTGCAGTCTTTTCCGCACCCGGACGTTCAAGTTGCCGAACAAACCAGACAATGATGCAACTAGTCAATATCCTCTCTACTGTGAACATGTAGAAGTTCAAGAGAATCCTCTTTGACTATAGAGCTGCCTTCTTGAACAAATGTGGTCCTTCTGGGGAAGGGACCTCTACAGAGTTGTTGGGGATGCCTATTTCCAAGTCAAGGTGATGTGATGTGATGTTGTCAAGCTTCTTGAGACTTATTGCTGCTGTATTCACCCAGGTAAGTGGAGAGTGTTCCATCATGCTCGTGAGTTGTGCCTTGTGGATGATGGAAAGGGTCTGGGATATCGAAAGATGAGTCACTCACTGTAGGATACCCAGCCTATGATTTTCCCAAGCAGATCTCCACATATGGTACAGTTGTGTGCATTAGGTTATGTGGCTCAGGAGGTATTGTCCTTGTGTGTCATTGTTCCAGTATTTGTCTGTTTCCTTCTGTGAACCTCGTGTGTGCTGAGACACTTCCGAAGAATCTTTACAATGTGTCATTCTGGGAATATGTCACAGACAAGGGGGAGTTCAGCAGCATTGGCAGCTGCTGGTACCGGTTACCAAGCACGATGGTTTGTGGCATTTGAAGGTAACAAGCCCCTCTCTAGGTTTGTGTACCGTCTGCATGGGTGCTTCCAGCTCTCAGATTTGGCAAGTTCTCTGCTGCCATAGAAAGCAACTCAGAACAAAAAAACAGGACCCTATTTAAAAATCCATCGTCATTTCCAAAAAGTATTTGAATAACACCTAAACATTGCAATATTGGAGGAACATTGTTTAGGTGTTATTTTGATATTACAAAATAACACCGAAACAAAAATATCAAATACACAGAACAGGGGGACAGGAGAGATCTAAAATTATGTCAAACTCAGCGGGTGCAGCAGCATCTACGGAGCGAAGGAAATAGGCAACGTTTCGGGCCGAAACCCTTCTTCAGACTGATGGGGGGTGGGGGAAGGCGAGGAGCAGAAAGGAAAAAGAAGGAGGAGGAGCCTGAGGGCTAATGGAGAGATAGGAAGGGGAGGAGACAGCAAGTTCTAACAGAATTGTGAGAATTCAATGTTCATGCACCAAGATGCAGACTCCCCAAGCGGAATATGAGGTGCTGTTCCTCCAATTTTCGGTGTTGCTCACTCTGGCCGTGGAGGAGGCCCAAGACAGAGAGGTCGGATATGGAATGGGTGGGGGAGTTGAGTGCTGAGCCACCGGGAGGTCGAGTTGGTTAATGCGGACCGAGCGGAGGTGTTCGGCGAAACGATCGCCAAGCCTCCGCTTGGTCTCACCGATATAGATCAGCTGACATCTAGAGCAGCGGTTGCAATAGATGTGGTTGGAGGAGGTGTAGGTGAACCTCTGTCGCACCTGGAATTACTGCTTGGGTCCTTGAATGGAGTCGAGGGGGGAGGTAAAGCGACAAGTGTAGCATCTCTTGCGGTTGCAAGGGAAAGTGCCCGGGGAAGATGTAGTGCGGGAGGGAAGGGCAGAATTGACAAGGGAGAATTCTAGTCAAATTCAAATTTTGGACCTGATCAATTTTAGGTACTGTGAAACTTGTCAAGATTTTTATTTGCACTGTATTATCCTATTATATACTTTTCTCCGCAAAATGAAAGCCAATCTCTCGGATATCATAAATGACAAAAGAGGAAAGTACACAATAACCGTATCCTATCAAATCCATTCCTTGCCCTGTCCGTGTAATCATGGACTACTTTGTAACGATTCCATATCCTGTATGTATTGCATAAACGCTCTGTCTGATCCCCCATGTTCATCAAACAAAGCTCAGGGCTATTCATCAATCCTCACAACTGAACTATTCAACCAAATCTTGCTGTCCCCAGGCATCATTCCCACCTCCCCTGGTCCCAGCAGCACATAATTATCAGATCCCAGTGGAATATTTTATCATCCCAGTCTATATCTATCAACATAACTTCCAATCTTATTCCCAGCCAGATGTTGATCCGGCTCTGTTTCAAAGCAGTTAATTGACACAATGTCAGTTGTATTTACTGGGACTCCGGTTGACAATATCTGCTATTCCGTGAGAAGAAGATTTCCAACTTTCTGCTTGAGGTGATGTTTATGAAAAGAGATAAGTAAAGTCGAGTTCAGGAAGCAGGGCACTTAAGCTCACATCTCTGGCATCTGAGCTCCCCTGTTCCACAGTTAAATTACAGTCCCAGATAATTTTGTCTCCATTATTTTACCCGACTTCAAACCAACAATACTCTCTGCAATGTTAATATTTGAACCTGTATTTATTTTCTCTTAGCTCTATTTTCTACTGGCAATGCTGATTTTACCTTCACTGGGTTAATGGAAACCAGTATATTGGGTTGATCTATTTATATGTTTTTCCTCGAGTCCCCTTGAGGCTTATTAATTTAAAATAACTGCATTTTGTCACAGGTATACCCGTGAAACACATGACATGGTCATGATTGTGCTGGTGTATTTTTGGATCTTGCTGTGCACAATTTGTTGCTGTATTTCCTATGTTAAAACAGCAATACTATTTCTGAATTAGTTCAATAGCTATAAAAATTGTTTAGGGCGTTGTGAGTCCATGGCGGACAGACACTGTGTGTCACAATCTATGTCAAGCACTTGGCTTGATACCTGCCTTGTCTGCATTCTGTGCAAGATCAGAATGGATATAATTTTAAGTGAGAAATGTCATACTCTCCTACTCACCAAATTAAGCAACTACTTTAAAATTGTGCCAAGTGCAGGATGGCTGATTTTTTTGGAATGTGTTCGTGTGAACTTTTGGCTTTCAAATTGCACAAGGCCTCCATCACACTGGCACACACTGCTACTTTTGTCATTCCTTTTTATCTCTACAGAGATTTGCAAATCTGGCAATTGTTTGTATAATAAAACAAAATATCGAGTTTTATTGGGTCTGCAAAAGAACGGGTTGCATCTCTGATGTGTGTCCCTGTAATACGTTCCAACACTGAGGGCTGTATTTTACAGCTGCAACCTGCACTTTGCTGGTGCATTGCCCACACAGCAGTTTTTGGTTTGGGCAAAAAAATACTCTTCACACACTGGAGGGGAATATTTCACTTTCTTGTGGTATATTCATGCTACAATCTAAAATATTGAATGTCAGGCCTGATACCCAGGTCTTTTTCCCTTTGCAATTCCCTACCAGATGAAGTAGCGAATGATGGCATGCAGCAATACTGAGACAATGTTCAGGCATGGGCTGGCGGATGACCAGTAACATTCATGCCACAAGTGCTAGGCGATGACTCTCTGCAACAAGGAAGAGCCCCACCACCTATATTTGACATTGAGTGATGTCACCAAATCCCCTACCATCAACATCCTGACGATCTCCGTGGACCAGAAAATTATGTGGACCAGCCAGTTTAGTACCATGGTTCTAAAAATCTGGATATCCTAAGGCTCCTGACACTCTAAACTTTTCCACCATCAGCAAGGCACAAGTCAAGAGCATGATGTAATACACTCAACTTGTCTGAAGAAGGGTCTTGACCCGAAACCTCCCCCTGTCCTTCTCTCGGGACATGCTGCCTGTTCTGCTGAGTTACTCCAGAGTTTTTGTCTATAATTTGCATAGATGAATGCAGCTGTTGAGAAGCTCGATGTCATCGTGGACAACACATCTACTATCTACTATTCTAAACATTGATTTATTCATCTTTGGTGCAAAGTGGCCATTGTGTGTATCATCTGCTAAACCTTTGCAGTTGTTTCTAGGCTACTTCAATACAATCTCCCAAATTTGCAACATCTAGTGCATTGCCACATGGTACATGTGAGCATTGGCATGATTGGTTCCCCTCTAAATCGCACACCTTCCTTCCTCAGGAATATATCGATGTCACGGAGTCAAAATCATGACACACTTTGCTCAACAGCACTGTATGAATATCATCACCAGAAAGAATGCAGCAGTTCAAGAAGTGCAGTTAACAAATGACCAATCCTGACCTCGATGCCCTTGCCAACAACAGTCATGTTTTGAGTGAATAAAAATTGAAATAATTTGATGAGACTGAAACCATGGCTGCTGTGAGGAAATCTTCAGTAAAACGTTGGTTACTTTGATTGTGTAGGATGGAACTGCAGATACTAGTTTAAACCAAAGATAGACCAAAAAGCTGAAGTAACTCAGTGGGTCAGCAGGTGAGGCAGAGTCTGAAGAAGGGTCTCGATCCAAAACATCACCTATTCCTTTTCTCCAGAGAAACTGCCTGACCCACTGAGTTACTCCAACTTTTTGTGTCTCTCTTTGGTTTCTTTGATCATACATTCAATGATCACAAGAGCATAAACTGGATCTGATGAAAAAGCAAGTGTAAAGAAGGTTCCCAATCCCAAATGTCATCTGTCCATTTTCCTCCAGAGATGCCTCTGGCCTGCCTATTATTTATTGATATTAAAAAAGCATTCTATCCTTGCAGGGTTGTACAGCGTCCCAGCCCTTGCAGTATATCCACAGAGTGGTGTGTTTCCATGGTGGTAACCTGAGCCTCCAGTCCTTACCCTGCTGGAATTTGCTCTATCTGATGGACCCAGTGTTTAGTGCTGTGCCTTCATTCATTCTTGAACTTTAGACTCGAATGGAGAGACTGACACTAAGGAGCTACCAATTGTACTCTCCTCCTGATATTTGATTCCTTCTCCATTTAGGAAGAGTCCCACAGGTCAGCACGTTAGCATGTATTCTGCACTGGCAGCTGAAGACAAATCCCCACTCCGGCTTTTCCAAAACTATAAATGTACAAGTCTTGTGCAAATGATAAGAACAGCACTAATCTTGCACAATTCCCAGAGACAGAAATTGGTCTGTGCTGTACCCATTTCTGGACAGAGCAGGGCAATGATTCAGTGTGTTAGATTGGACATGCAGTCTCCCACTTGAGTGCCTTGAAATTATTTACCTCTAAAATAGTAAGATTAAATGAAAACGTACCAGTTTGAAGTTTGATCTTTATCTTATGAGGAGATGCGATGAGGGATTTCGTGAAGACCCCACCAGGCACGCATGCGCGACATTCCTCAAAGCAGCGGTGTGGAATCACAGATAACAGCAATGAATGAAGATAGTAAGCTTCAAGAACTCGAATATACCAGTTGACCTTATGATAGAGGGTTGGGAGCGGAGGGCACAAAATCCCTCATCGCAACTCCTCATAAAATAAATATCAAACTTCAAACTGGTAAGTTCTCGTTTAATCTTACTATTTTACTTCAGAGTCACGTGAGTGACTTCATGAAGATTTCAAAGCTCTGTGATTCCATGCCCTGGACCACGACCATGCACACACACTGCCGTAATACTCATGGAGGAAGTATGTTAACGTATTTCAGACTTGAACAAGCTGAAAAATAATAACATTTGTTAATACAACAATAAAACCCCTGAACTCGGGGACAAACGTTTAGGGAACAGCACTTAAAACTGAATCCGCCAACATTGCGGGAGCAGCCACAGGTCTGTTATAAAACCGCTGAAATGTAGTTTCACTGGCCCAGCCCGCTATTGCGAGGACATAATCCATGAACACCTCCATGGTCCTCACCGCTGATGTGGATGCAGCCCTGGTAGAATGACATTTTAAAATGCTAGTGTTTACCTGCTGCACCGAATACCACCTTGAGCCATCTCCTGATGCCCATTTTCAGACCTGTAGTCGCAGGGCTGTGTGAGGATGCCAGCACATTGGAGATCATAGTAGATATGTAGGTGGTCTAGGTCTGACTATGGTAACCTCACATATCCTTATGTGGGTAAGGTACTGCTTCCTAGTGGACTCTCTCTGCACGCTGCTGTATGATGTCCATGGTCCTTTCTGTTGCAGATCTGGTTACGTTTTCTGCAACACCTGTCTGATGAAGCGGAATGGGCGAAAGCATGGAAAACCCATTTCCCCCCCAATGTAGCGAGAACGCGTCCATCGCCACTGCCCCAGGATCTGGTTCTCAAGAGACATATGTTGGTATCCAATGGTTCAACCTGGACGCAAGGAGGTCAATATCTGGTGTTCCATATTAGGCTATAGTTTTAGCAAATATTTGGAGGTTCAACATCCACTTGATGTCGTTATTAAATACTTGTGACTTGGTGTCCGCCACTGTATTGAGCTTAACCGGAAGGTACGTAGCTGAAATCCAAATAGCTGAGAGCCAAATTAATTTTTCCAATTCATCACAAGATATTGACTTGATACCACCCATAAGGTTTAAATACGCCACCTCAGTGGTATTGAAGACGGACATGCGTATGCTGCAGATTAGTGCATTAAGCCCGTAGCCCGTGACATGCTCCCAGCATTTCTAAACAGTTTATACCTTGTGATTGAAGAAAAGTAGACTCGTGCAAATCCCATCTACCACCCCAACTGGAAATGGTGTCGGTAGCTCCCCAGCCCTTGGTGCTTGCGTCGGTTTTTAACACGACTAATGGGTTTGATGTAATGATGGGATTTAACAATCACAAACATAGCTATGTTGAGCTACTATTGTAGCTCAATTTATGCCTTGATTGGCGGCTGCATAGGCCCGTAAAAATGTCCAGCATTCGCTTTTAATGCCGAGATTTTGCTCTTTGCAAGCTTAGATAGTGAAATGGCCCAATTATGTAGCTAGAATGTAGCTACAAGTTTAGCAATTATTTTAGCAGTATGTCTAATAGTCGGTTTCCTGGCGCAAGCAAGGCTGTTATATGCCTCTATTATGTCTATAGCTTTGTTTCCCGGGATAGTGACAATCAGCTCCCTTACATCCCAGAATGTATATACCGCTCTCCTACATGAGGTTAAACATGCAGCACTTCTAAGAGAACCAGACCCCCTTAATGGTTACCGGCGGGCCTGATGTTCTGGTTCCTGGTGTTCCGTTGAATTATGTTGAGGTGCTGCTGGCGTGTAGGTCCTTACTGGTCTGTCAGGTGGCCCCCGGGGTCTTCCATATGGTGTTTGTCTGCGCACCGCCGGCCTGCTGGAGGGTAGGTTCATCAACCCGTCTGCCTTCGCCTCCTAATCCAGGTCCTAGACCTGTTTGGGCAGGTCCTCCCCGAACAGCTGTTTCAGTGGTGGCGTTGCAGATGCCTAGTACAACCCCGCAAATATGGCATTTGGAGTCGGTTTAATGGCGATACTCCGGGAAGTGTTAACTTCATGACTAATATTGCAAGAGCATCCTCCTGTTCTGCCATCATTTCCATGCCGTCAACCGACCTGGCAAAGGCAGTAATCCCCGATGTCAGCAATTTCAGGATGTTTTAGGAACTTCAGCTCCTGTGCCCTATTCCCGGACTGATGTTGCCCCAGATGGGCGTGTTGACTGTCGGTACATTCAACGATATGTAGTTGTTTGGGCCTGGTATATGTTGATCACCTCGGTAAAGACCTGTTCCTGCAGCTGGTGTGTGGTGAGGTAGTCTATGCTGGGCCCCTGGTTTGGGCTGAGTGCTTTGGCTGGGCGAACTTGGAGACCACATTCAGCAGTTCCTCCTGGGTTTTCTCAGGTACTGTAGGTTCCTGCTCCAGCCCGTCTTACGTGTCCGCCAGCTGCTGATCGGTGGCATCCCCACCGATGACGTGGACATGCTGGGTGGCTCGGCTGCATGTCTCCTGGACTGGAGGACATCTGGTCCAGGTGCAGAGATTGTGCTCTAGGATACGCTCCATCCGAGCCATGCGACCGCCACCGCATCTGCGGATGACAAGTCGACTTCCTCAGGTTCTGGAGAATCTCTGAGGCTTCTGTCATCGCCCCGCACCTCGTCGAGGTGATAACAAGGGTGCCTAGACAGGATGTCGCTGCCTGCCGCTGCTGCGTGGCTAAGCGACTCCCGCCCAGACCTGCCGCTGGCCCGCCGTCTTCCAGGCGGAGGTGGCCCGCTAGTCTGATAAGACATGAGCGGTGATGAGTCGGTCCCGGCCGCCGAAGCATGTTACCCCGACGTCCACGCGGGCTTGCCGCCTGTCCCGACGTTCAGTCACGTCCTGCCGCTAAAGGAGGGTGCAGTGACCGAGATGAGACTACACCAGCCTGCAATCTGGCAGGCTTCCCCGGCGGTGAGTCTGTGCCGGCCATACATGTGGGCTTGCAGACCCAGGCCTCAATCCTTCACCGGTCCGTGACCTGGCAGCTGCTCGGGGAAAGTCGACCCCGGCTCCTACAGCGGGGCTTCACCGACTGTTGTGCGATTCTTCCCCTGGTCCGCTCTCTGGTGACCTGCATTGTTGGGGAGAGAGAACGTGCCGCCAGGCGAATAACACGTTTACGCACCTTAGCTCCTACCACTTTACGGCTTCATGGCCAGCCGTGGTGGAGAATCGGGTCCTGGCTGCGCAGGGCTCCCCGGTTTCCGCGTTCTTATCCCGGCCCGCAGAGCGGGCGCTGCCGGCGTTGCGGGCAGCTCTGGGAATAGTGGGCGCTGATTCCCATCCGAAGTCCCATGGCCCTGGGAGGCAGACTTCGATGCCGTCATTCTGGTCTCCCATCCATTGTTTCTGTAAGCAAAGTCTAGTACAGAAGCTAAACAACTCAAGGTTAGTATCTTTCCTGAGGGTTTTTAGGAGCTTCCGGTGGAGGAGTGCACTCCAATGGTGACCAGACTTCATGCGGGACATAGACTGCCGCTAACGGCAAGGGTCCCACCTGTGTGTGAGTCGGGGCCCCGGCTCTGACTACTACCTCTATAATGACAGCTCCGAGCCCGGACCCTCCTGGTCCACGGGCTTGCCCGACTTCCGGGTAGCGTAGCCGTCAGCCCGTGGCGATCCTGCGGGCTGCGGGTGTAGATTCGGGTTGCCGCTCTGCCGTCGCTGCGCGAATGGCGAGTGTGAGCCCGGCCCCTACCGGGTCCCCGGTGTAAAAATAAAGTCGGGGCAACGGCGTATGTAAAGTCATCAGCCCACAGCCGTTTCCTGCAAGCCCCGTTACCTGTTAATACAGACAGGGATGCTGCAGGCTGTGGAGTAGAGTTGAGTTGGGGCTAGCCCCCACTCCTTTGTTAATGCCGTCGGCCCGCGGTGTCCTGCGGGCTGTGGTGTAGAGTCGGGGCTGCTGCTCTGCCGTCGCTCACTGCGCACGGCGAGCCTGCAAGCCCCCACTCCTTTATTCATGCCGCCAGCCTGCGGTGTTCTGCGGGCTGCGGTGTAGAGTCGGGCTGCCTCTGCCGTCCTCCGCCGGCGAGTGAGAACCGGGACCCACCTGGGTCAACGGGCTCTTCCCGACTCCATTCTGTAAGAGCCGCCGCTGACTGCCCGCATCCCTCAGTCCGCAGTCAGTGCCGAAACGGCCTGGAGTACTCTGTGAAACAGAGTCCTGAAATGAAAGAAGGACGGCAGGTTAGTTTTCCTTACCTGCAGGTCCCTGCAGTAGAGGAGCAACGCTCCTCACTGCCTGTCGCTCACATGCGGTCGACGATATGTCGTGCATGCGTGCCTGCCGGGGTCTTCACGAAGTCACTCACGTGACTCTGAAGTAAAATTGTGTCACAAAACGCTAAAACTTTTTTTTTGCCTGTTGAAGGCACCCTTACCACAATTAGTCTATGGTGAGTGGTTCAATCGTCATTAATGACTGATAGACATTAGGAATACTCTGCTGTTGAGCCAGGAGAGTTGTCTCACGTCTAATGAGAGGAAGTTCATGTTGGAATGGTAGTGATTTTGTCATGTCTGGGTGTCTGACAGACATTTTTGTTGGCTTAAAGAATCCCAAATCAGCAATGTGGTCAATTACTCAATAATCAGATTATATTTGCTGGCATTGATTGAGGGAGCAACTGTGCAGAAGTTACTGTTTGCTATAGGAAAATGGCTAGCGGCCTTTTAAAGGAAGTTCAATTAAAAACCTTATTAGAAACGTTACAAATATTGATGAAAATTGGCTAAATCAGAATGTAACCTGCAGAAAGGAAAGAGAACATTCAGTAAAGCATAAAATCCTGGAGTAACTCAGCGGATCAAAGAGGTATCCCTGGAAGGCATGGATGGACAACATTTTGGATCAGGACCCTTCTTTGGACTGTTTGTAGTAGGGGGAAAAAGCAGGAAAAGAGGTGAGGTAGGACAAAGCCTGGCAAGTGATAGGTGGATACAGGTAAATGCCAATACAGGTACACATTGGCAGATGTGTGGACAAAGGTTGGAGATGAAAATGAGACAATGAGGTGTCAGATAAGGAGCGAGGAAGAGTGAAATGTAAAGCCAGAGAGAGGGATATATGTGGAAAGGGATGGGCTGGAGGAAATTGGGGAAAAGGATTTGGCAGAATAATGGGAGAAATAGATATGCACCGGGGTGAGAGCCACGGAAAGAGAGGGAGAGGAAGTGGGGATTTTACCTAAAATTGGATCATTTAATGATCATTCAGAGACCATTCAGCCCATCACACATGTGCTAGCCTATTGAATGGGCATCAGTAGTCCCATTCACCATGTTTTCCCCAAGTCCTGAAACATTTATCTTAGCTATCGCAACATTTCAGAAACATTTAGACGGGTACATAGATCGGACAGGTTTAGAGGGATATTGGCCAAATGCAGGCAGGTAGGACCAGTGTCGATGGGACATGTTGGCCAGTGTGGAAACAGGCCTTTTGGTCCAACTTGCCCAAGTTGTGGGGAAGTTGGACCAAAAGGCCTGTTTCCACACTGGAAGACCCTATGGCTCTATGACCTGGAAATGCTTGTGTTGAAGTTGATATGGCCTAGAAATAGCCAGCTGTGTTGTGGTACAGCTTAGAGATGCCCAGCTATGTTGGGTGGTCCAGTCCAGAAATGGCCACTAATCTTGGGATTGCTCAATCCAGAAATGCCCAACTCCTTTGAGCTATTCACGCTCTGAAATAGCAAGCAGGCCTATGGTTTTACAACGTAGAAATGCCAATTCTGCTGAGGTGGTAGAGCCCAGAAATCCCCTGCAGCATTAAGGTGGTGCTGTCGACAAATACTCATCTGTGCTGAGGAGGTACCTCCAGATTCTGGAACTTCCAATAGAAATAATTGTCCTTGTGTTAAACTATGCCACAGCAAATGTAAATATGATATATCTATAATAGGTGACTGAGAAACCCATTGCCAGCCACACATTTCCCAGTAAGGGTTGCAGATTGAATTTGACCTAAAGAAAAGCTGTTTAGAAGGGTTCTAGGTTGTTAATCTTACTACATGGTTCATCATTCTCCATGTATTTTAAGAATATCTTTCCATCGCCATTACTATGTCATTTCACAAGGCGATCGAAGTGTTGCCCAAATGCTTTACGCGAGGGAGCCGCTTGCCACCAAAGCCAGCGTTCAGATTGAAAAACTGAGTGTGCCTCACTCTCTTCTGCTGCAAATTCATCAGGGAATGTGCAACCAAAAAAAGTTCATTCCACTG
Organism: Okamejei kenojei; assembly: GCA_035221665.1. NCBI lineage: Eukaryota > Metazoa > Chordata > Chondrichthyes > Rajiformes > Rajidae > Okamejei > Okamejei kenojei. Next base: position 53,112,531 of record CM069133.1, on the reverse strand, counting down.
GTTCCCTTCTCAAAAAGAAATAATAATATTCATGTAAAATTGCAGAATGATGGCATGAATTGGAAATTTAAATATTGGCATAAATCAAAAATATCATCTTACGATGATGTTTAAAGTGAAGATAAATCCATTTTGGGATACACATTGTGGAGGGTTGTGTTAGGATTTAATCACACCAAACTAATCTGTTGGCTTCATTGGAAAAATGAAGCTGCCGAGCAGAGCATTGAATATTGACGTGCTTCTTTTCAGCTGCCCTACGTGTGACACCCCATCAGGAGATTAGTCATTTGTCGTAAACTGGCAGAAACTATAGTGTGACCAATTGGTTATTGACTGATAATCTTCCAACTGCTGAATGATAAGTCAGCAAACCATCAGTAAAGTGAATTCAATTCCAAAAATATAGCAGAGCTTGGCAAGTAGTCATGGATCAATCTTTGTCTCTTAGCTCGCAAATGCATATACTCACCCATGCTCACTCACTCGCACATTCACAATACACAGACGTGTTCGCAGACACGCACACACACTTACTTTGGCTTAGCCAGTCAATAGAAATTGCAGACTACTTACTATTAAACTGGTTTTGTGGATTTTGAGGTACCAAATGAGACCAGTATGGGATCCACAGATAGCGGAGACAGGATATGTCTCACAAGATGGGTAGATGGATATTTTGTAAAAATGTGTCCTCATGCCATTTTCAAAGAGTCTCCATTTGTGTCCAATAGACTATAGCTTCTAAGTATCCTTCACTCGTTTTTCCAGGAATCTGTAGGAACGTTGCACTTCTTTAAGAAAGCTTTGTATATTCTTAAATTATTTTCCTCTATCTTCCTGACAATCTCTTTCTATGACAGTGCTTGGACGAGATTGTCTGTTTCCGGAGTCCGATGTCTGACCAACTTCAGCTGGTTACATCTTGACACTAGTCAAGTCTGGCATCAAGATATACGGTAAACAGTCAATGTTTGGTGATATAAGTGCACATCAAGACTTTCCTAAATGCTGTCAGCACTTCTGCCTCCACCACTCTTGGCCCATGTATCCCAGGTAGAGTCACAGTGACACAGTGTGGAAACAGGCCCATCAGCCCAACTCGCACACACCGGCCAACAATGTCCCAGCTACCCTAGTCCAATTGCCTGCGTTTGGTCCATAAGCCTCCAAACTTGTCCTATCCATGTACCTGTCCATCTGTTTCTTAAATGATGGGATAGTCCCAGCCTCAACTACTTCCTCTGGCAGCTTGTTCCATGCACCCACCACCCTCTGTGTGATAAAGTTACCCCTCGGATTCCTATTAAATCTTTTACCCTTCACCTTGAACCTATGTCCTCCGGTTCCTCGATTCCCCGACTCTGGGTAAAAAACTCTATGCATCTACCCGATCTATTCCTCTCATGATTTTGTGTACCACTATAATTTCTCCCCTCATCTGCCTCCCCTCCATGGAATAGAGACCCAGCCTACTTAACCTCCTTGTAAATCTTTTCTGAACCCTTTCAAGCTTGACAATATCTTTCCTATAACATGGTGTCCAGAACTGAACACAATATTCTAAATGCGGTCTCACCAACGTCTTATACAACTGCAACATGACCTCCCAACGTCTATACTCAATACTCTAACTGATGAAGGCCAAAGTGCCAAATGCCTTTTTGACCACGTTATCTACCTGCGACTCGACCTTCAAGGAACCATGCACTTGTTCTCCTATATCCTTCTGCTCTACAACACTCCCCAGAGGCCTACCATTTACTGTGTAGGTCCTGCACTTGTCCAAAAATCAACACCTCACACTTCTCTGCATTAAATTCTAACAATCATTCCTCCGCCCACCTCGCCAATTGACCCAGATCCTACTGCAATCGTTCACAACCTTCTTCACTCTCTGTAAAACCACAGACTTTTGTATCATCTACTCAACCCCATCACTTCGTAATCTCCTCTGCTGCAGGGAGAAAATACCTAGCTTCACCATTCTCTCCTCACAACTAAAGCCTCCTTTCCAAGCAACATCCAGGGGAATTTCCTCTACACCCTCTCCATTGCTATCTCATCCTTCATATAGAATGATGACCACAACTCCATGCATTACTCTGGCTGTGGTCTCACCAAGGATTTACAAAGTTTTGAAGAATAACCACCCAAGTTCTGGATTCTATGCCCCAACTGATGATGGCCAGTGTCCCATTTGCCTTCCTAACCACATTATCTATCTGTATTACCACTTCCAAGGAACTATGGAGCTTTACTCCAAGATCCTTCTGTTCCACAATACCCCCAATGACCTACCTCTATGTCTGAGAGTCATTGGTACTCCCAAAATGCACCACCTCACATTTGTCTGGATTAAATTAAATCTGTAATTTTTCAACCTATTTCACATCAAAATCTCTCTGCAGCGTTTGACTCCATTTCACTCTATGAAACTCTGCCAATCCTCATTTCATCTGCGAACTGACTGATCTTGCCTACTGCATCCACATCCAAGTCATTCACGTATATTATAAAGGCAAGGGTTTCAGCCCGATCCTTGTAAGACTCCACAAGCAGCCGATCACAAAACCAACCCTCTATCATCACCTTCTGTCTCTTATTGCCAAGATATTTTTCAATTAATTTTGCCAACTTGCCATGGATACCATAGATTCTCACCTTTTGAACCAATCACCCATGTGAGAGCTTGTCAAATGTCTTCCTAATGCCTATGTAAATCGTAGTTCTGTATGAAGGATAAGGTATGCATGCATTAAAATGGTCAGGAGCTGATTAGGGCATGGTTTTTCACGTGAAAATGAGTCTTTTAAAGTAAGTCAGTAAGAATTCGGGGCCAGCGTGTTCTGGTAGGCAAAAGGTGTCATGAAATGTCCTTGGCAACTCAGATTAAGGAAAATCTGACGGCACTCTGCAAATATTTCAGTAGCTTGGGAAAGAAGGACCAAAGGGGGTAATCTATGTATGGACCCAGGGATATGGGAGAGATCCTAAATGATTACTTCTTGTCAGTATCGACAAAGAAGTAGGACTTGAAAGATAGTGACCTTAGGAAGTTGTTTGTTGACAGTTGGAACATGTCATTGTTAAGAAAGTGGAGGTGTTCGATACATTGGAATACATAAGGGTGCATAACTCCTCAGGGCCAGGTGAGATGTATCCAGGACACTATGGGGGAGATGGCTGCGGTCCAGATGGAGTATTTTGTATAGATGTTAGCTGCTGGTAAGGTGATAGACTGGAAGTTAGTTAACGTTGATCCTTCATATAGGAAAGACAGTAGGAATGAGTTGGGAAACTCCAGACAGATGAGGCTAATGGTAAGGAAGTAGTAAGGAAGTTATTGGAGAATTCTAGGGGATAGTATTTATATGTATTTGGAAAGGCAGGGTTGATCAGGGGCAGTAAGCATGGCTCTGTGAGCAAATGCTGCTTTGCTAATTTGATTGAGTTTTTTTGAGGAAAATCTAAAAGTGATGAGAAAGGACATTGGTAACGACATTTGACAAGGTCCCGCTTGAAAGACGGGTGGTCTGGTCAAGGAAGTTAGCTGGATAATTTACTTCCAAAGTTAGTATTGGTCTTGGTATTGGTTTATTTTATCACATGTACAAAAAGACATAGAGCAATTTTGTTTTTTGATCTTAACAGATTGAGCCTTTTTGTTGAAAACAATGTATGGTTTCAAATCCACCTCTCCATAACTCTACCCCTTCCTATTCTGAAACTATCTGCTGCTTTACAATCTTCTCCTCCTCCAATTCTGTCCTTTTGTTCATCTTCAAATGTAATGGCTCTGCCATTTGGCTACTGTGCCCAAAGCTCTGGAACTCACTCCCTATACCTCTGTTTCTCTTTCCTCTTTCCAGATGCTTCTTAAAGCTGAGCTTTTAAGCACCTGATCCTAATGTCTCCTCATACAGCTCATTTGGCATAGTTCCTGTAAAGTGTCTTGTGTCCTTTCAGTTGTTACCGAAGCTGCATGTGTGGTGTTTTTTCTTTTTTTGCATCACGATGCACCTGAATGCTCAAACCATGAATGCACTGACCATGCAACCCTACGATCAAACTGAGAGCAACATGCTGAAATTCAGAAACCAAACATAGCACAGAATCAGAGGAACTTAACATTCTGAAGCCAATACATACTCTGAACAAGGGTCACAAACTGAAATGCCAACTCTGTTTCTCTCTGTGTATGCTGCCTGACCTGTTGACCATGACCACTCTCTTTTGTTTTAATTTCAAGCCATGTTGGGTTTTTTTTCATCTGTAAACCAACCAGAGAGTGTGATCCAATTTGATGGATTTCAGGCATCATACTACAAAATAATAAACAATTTAGCAGTTCAGTTATGAGAGAAGTATTGTTGGCAAAACCATGATGTCAGCAATTGTCATAGTCAGTGCATTGGTCCCTGTAGTGAGAATTTTGGCTGGAATGTTAGCACTCATTCAGATATCCTGAATGCTTGATTTTGCAGCAGTTATGCATTGTACTGGCCTTTTGAAATTCTACTCCATTAACAGTGGAATTCCAGAAGCAGAATGCAGTGTGTAACCCAGCACATGCTGGGTTAGACGAAAGATAACATTTTACCCCTTGGGCTTTTTTTAAATTTTACCAATATTTCACAATCTGCAGTAGAATGGTGGCATTCAACCTCAGGAAAAAGCAATATTTCTAAAAGGAAGAGTCACATTTAAGGGGTTAAGAAATTCAATCTGCCACACCAGATATTTTGTCTGGTGTCACAGGCCTTTCATTTGCAATGTCTGTTCAAGGTCTAGTTCTGACCTTTTGACTAAAACTTCTCGCAGTCAATACCTTTTAAGAGTACCTCACTTTATTGGTACTCATTTTCAAACTTGATAACTCATTTTATACATCAGCGGATGTAATGGGAAATGAAATGGATAATAATAACCAATTTCAGCAATCATAGTATTTTCTGGCCTTTTGGAAGCAGTCGGGAGCCGGTGCATGCAGTAAGTGGATAAATGAAGACTTGCACTCTTATGACCAGCAAGTGCCTGCAACATTAAGTAATCCATATTTATTGCATCTGTCAATTCCTTGCACTCGTAATTTGTATTGAAAGACGTGTTAGATCTTCCAGTCTCTGCACTAGAAACTGGTCTTTAGAATAATCATATTACATTATGTGAGAAATTTGCACCTATATTGTGGTCCAGATCATTCTTTCTTTCCTGAAGAACAAAGAACAATGAACATTTCTTATTTTACAATTTATATTTGTTTAAACCAATACAAAAATGGCTGAACAGCCCAAATGCTATGCAGGAGCTAACTGATTGTTCTATCCCTTTATATTAATTTACCATCTTTAATCACTGTGCACATTTTCAACCGCCTTTGTATCAGTCTTTGTAAATGTCAGCACTTTATTGCAAAGTCCCAGCATCCTTATAGGACGAGGCCACAGCAACTGGGTTGAGATTACCAATTGCAAATAGCGCTGTTGTATGACTGGAACACATTCCCAATGCTCCCTTCCTGACTAAATATCAGAGCTTATTTTGTGAAAGTTTGAGGTGTCTGCACTAGAGAAAGGACAAACATTTATTTAATAAACATAGTTTTTCTTTCGCTGTTCCCTACTTTCAATTAAATTTCTTCACCTTTTTAGCTTTGGCCCTTATTCCCATTTTCTAATCATTGGACATCTAATCACTAGGATTGACTATAGGGAGCAAAGTTGACAATAGTTTAACTTAGTCTAGTTTAGACACAGCAAGGAAACAGACCCTTCTGTCCACTGAGTCCACACTGACCATGGCATATCCATTCACATTTGTTCTATGTTATCTCGGTTTCACATCCACTCACTGCACATTAGGGCACATTTTATAGTGGCCAAATACCCCACAGGCCTGCACGTACTTGGGATGTGGGAGGAAACAGAAGCACCTGGAGCAAACTTACATGGTCGCAGGGAGAATGTGCAAACTCCACACAGTCAGCAGGTACTTTCATAACGTTTAAGCAGATACTATCATAACATTTAAGAGACATTTGGACAGGTACATGGACAGGATATGTGTAGAGGGATATCGGTAAAAACGTGGGCAGGTGGCAAGGCACTAATGTAGGTGGGGCATGTTGGTGAACGTGGGCAAGTTGGGCTAAAGGGCCTGTTTCCACACTCTATGACCCGAGGTCAGGATAGTACCCCGGTCTCTGGCACTGGGTGGCAACAGCTCTTCCAGCTGTTGGAAGCTCCCTTAAAGCCCTGTCCCACTGTATGAGTTCATTCAAAGAGTTCTCCCGAGTTTGCCCTGATTCGAACTCGGAGATTTACAGTAATGGCCGCTCGTCGGTATTCGGGGCTCTCGTGGACATTTTTCAACATATTGAAAAATCTTCATGAGTCTTCCCGAGCTTACCTGCCATTAGCGAATCTTCCCGAGTGCCCGCCGTTAGCGCTAAGAGAAGTCCCCGAGTTCTGACGTACCCGCTACACTCATTCTCTGTGCTTACCACGAGTTTGATTATTTTTTTTAACTCGGGAGAGCTCTTGAATGAACTCGCATCGTGGGACAGGGCCATAAGTCAGGTGGATTTTAGGTGCATACGTTACTATAATAACATTGAGGTGGCACGGTGGTACAGCGATAGAATTGCTGCCATAGAGTATCAGAGACCCGGGTTCGATCCTGACTACGGGTGCTGCCTGTACGGAGTTTGTACGTTCTCCCCGCGACCTGTGTGGGTTTTCTCTGGGATCTCTGGTTTCCTCCCACACTCCAAAGACATACAGGTTGGTAGGTTAATTGGCTTGGTATAATTACTAATTGTCCTTAGTGTGTTTAGGATAATGTTAGTGTGCTGGGATCGCCAGTTGTTGCGGACTCGGTGAGCCGAAGGACCTGTTTCCGCATTGTATCTCTAAACTAAACTTCTACCCTTTCTTAATGTAGCTCAACCATTAGCACAAGAATACCAGCAGGCAATATTGACCACACACTCATTTCCGCTTCAAAACCTGAACAGTCATTGCTATCTATGGCTCTCTTCGTTCCGTCAGCCAATGCAAATTGCATGAACCCATTGCATAGAGTTATAGGGCATGGAAAGAGGTCCTTTGGCCCACCTCATCCATGCTGACCAAGGTGTGCACGAGCTAATCCCATTTGTCTGTGTTTGGCCTATATCCTTCTGAACCTTTCCTGTCCATGTACCTGTCCAAATGTCTTTTAAAGATTATCATTGTACTTGCCTGTACCACTTCCTCTGTGCAGAAAGGCCCCTCAGGTCACCTTTAAATCTTTCTTCCCTCACCTTGCACCTACGCCCTTTTGTTTAAGACGCCCATATTCTGGGAAAAATACTGCTACTATGTACCTTATATTTGTTCTTCGTGATTTTATAAACCTCCATAAGGCCATCCCTTGGCCTCCTTCTCTCCTGCAAAAAAATATCGCAGCCTATCCTGTCCATCCAGTCATTCTGTATTTTTAAAGTGAGCAATGACAGATTTTTGGTTAGTAAGAGTGTCAAAGATTATGGGGAGGATGTAGAATGGTGTTGATAGGTAAAGATAGATCAGCCATGATTGAATGGTGGAGTCTACACGGAGTGAATGGTGGAGTCTAGGACGAATGGCCTAATTCAGCTCCAATGACTCATGAACTTATGAACTTCCTTATAACTTCAACTCGCCAGTCCTCAAACATTTTTATGAATCTTTTCTGAATCCACTTTAGTGTAACACACATCATTCCGATGGTATGGTGATCGGACTGCACACAATATTCCTCCAAGTGTGGTTTCACAATACCTTGTACAGCTGAGCATGATGTTCCAACTCTTGCACTTAATGTCACCGCTGATGAAGGCAAGCATGTCACATGCCTTCTTCACCACCCTGTCTAACACTATTGTCACTTTCAGGAGAGACTATGTACTTGTATCATCATTCAGTTATAGTGGACAATCGGTAATTACGGACATAATCTCCCCCTGTGTGGTCCGTTATAGCAAGGGTTTACTGTATTTACAAATTATATGTTGGCGTGAAGTTTTTCACGGCAGAGTTAGGACATGATGATGTAGAACAGGCGACCTGCCACCTCCATGTTTGACCAATAGAACGTCACAGGTAACTTCACTCTAAGCAGCAGCTCCACAACAGCCGAAGACATGGAGCCCAAAAAATCATCTGCCCACAGACACTGTCTGGCCAACTCAGTTCCTCCAACACTTTGTTTTTTGCTTCAGATCCATTCTGACATATGCTGGAGAGAGCTTTGTTAAGGTTAAATTGCTTCTAAATGTGCATATTTGTTACCTGAAATAAATGAAGGAAATTATACCTCGTGGAGTTAGAGCATTGTCATTGTCCTGTGCTGACATGTTACTAGGCAACCTCTGCACTCCTTCAATCAGACAAGGACAATTGTGGTGATTGGGGGAGGGGGCAGAAGGATTTCTGCTGTTTAACCATGGATGGAAGGTGGGCTGGAGGAACAGTAATGCTGCAGTAACTAATGGATAGCTTACTTACGGTGTGCCGTGTCATGACTCTCTGGCAATCTCTCATCCTATTTCACTAACACTTAAAGTTAGCAATTTGCAGAGGTCCGGGCACATGGAGGTTAAGGCATCAAAATCGTGCTTGTTGAAAAGCTACAAAGGTCATTTGCTACTTAGAGGGTCAACTAACTAATAATCATCGTGGGTGTAGAAGATATTACACTCGTCATAATGTGTTCCTGAGTTCATTCACAAGTGTCAATATGTCAGAATTCACATAGCCCACTGCTGAATGTGAATCAGGTCTGTTTTAATGCACTGTGACCAGCCTACATGCTATTTAATAAATGTTTGCCATCCTCTAAATAGAACATTTTAGCTTTGATTGAGGGTGAAATTCGTTCTTTTCTAACAAATCCCATGGCTGCCAGAGAAGAATAGTCTGAATAAATTTCAAGAGAAAGCAACTCATTTAGTTAGTTTATTTTAGAAAAAGGATTTAACATCAAATGGAATTGGAGTCATAGAATCAGACGGCCTTCAGCCCAACATACCCGTACTGGCTCTCTGAAAGAGAACCAGTTTGATCCTCACAACCACCCTCCACCTCCAAAACACCCACTGCCTAACCCCTACTCAGCCCGCAGTCCTGCTAATTGTTTACTTCAAGCATTGATCCGCTCCCATTGAAAGTATTTGTTGTATTGACTTCCTCCGCCCAAACCAGAAAAATATTCCAAGTACAATGACTCACTGTATTTTTAAATAAGAACTTTATCTTTGTTTCCCTCGCTCAATCATCTGTCCACTATTATAATGACCCTGCAGGTGGAACCAACTGCTCCCTATTTTTGTCATTAAATTATTTCCTAATTGTAAATATGCACTTAACCACTTCACCACTGGGAGGTTCTGTGATGATGAAAGGTTCTTCCTAATTGTCCTCATCAATCGTCCCTCTGAATTGTCCCCCTCAATTGTCCGCAACAATTGTCCCATCGGGTAGATGCACAGTGTCTTTTGCCCAAAGTAGCATAATTGGGGACCGAAGACGTAGGTTCAAGGAGAAGGGGAAAAGATTTAATAGGAATCCGAGGGGAAACATTTTCACACAAAGGGTGGTGGGTGTATGGAACAAGCTGCCAGAGGAGGTAGTTGAGGCTGGGACTATCCTGTCGTTTAAGAAACAGTTGGACAGGTACATGGATAGGACAGGTTTGGAGGGATATGGACCAAGAGCAGGCAAGTGGGACTAGTGTAGCTGGGACATTGTTGGCGGTGTGGGCGAGTTGGGCCGAAGGGCCTGTTTCCACACTGTATCACTCTATGATGCTATGACTCTATCAATTGTCCACAACAATTGTCCCCCTCAATTGTCCCCATCAATCGTCTCCATCAATTGCCCCTTTCTTCCTTCTATCCCAGTGATTATATTGATGACAGTGGTATATGTCGGGCTGTGCCACAATAACTACCGATTTCAGACTTTTTTTTCCATTTCCTCTGTTTTCGAAGGTTTGCAAACACAAGCTAGAAAAATTGAAAGATAAATGACATTTGATTGATTAAATAATTTTAAAAAGAAGATCAGTGTTTTTTATTACCATAAGAATTGCAGTTGTGCAAGCAATTAATTTTATACATTATTTGTCTGACTGAGTGTATGGGTAAATTAATTTATAACCCAAATATCAGTCCTCAATTTTATGTTAAACACTGGCTTTTGTTTTCAGTCTGTTTGCTAGTGAGCTGCAGTGATGCTAATAGCCTTGCATTTTCTTGGCATTATGTCAATAATGGGGACAATTAGTTTAAGTAGATATCCTATTACCTCATTCTTTTGCAGCACACAGCACACAACATGTTTACCTCTCTGTATAAATGTTAGTCAGTAATTGTACTGTCTAATGAACAAATATCGCCCCGGGATAATCAAGTCAAATGACTTTGAACACATGGAGACCCCTCTGCCAAAATAGAATCAAATGCTCAAGCTATCTAAAAGGTTATTTATTTTGCAGAATCTGCTCATCTTAAAACATTACAAAGTATACATGGCTATTTAATTTTAGTCACTAATTCTCCCCATTGGCATTTCTCTTTCCAACGTATAAATCTGCTTCCTAGCTGTCTGCTACACATGAAACAAAACAGCGTAAAACTCCTTTAGTATGCAGTCCTGTTGACATTTCTCAGTCTTGATATTCAATTTTTCTGTGCTCTTGTCGCCCCCTACCTTTGTACTTCTTTCCTTTGAGACCTCTCCACTGCTCGAGTTCTTGTCTCTTGTGCATCCCTGATTTTACTGATCCAAACCTGGAAACGACACCTATGGTTAAAAAGATTCCAAGCTCCGACACTCCCTTCTGAAACTCTCCTTTTCAGTGCTTGACTCGCTGAGTTCTTCAAAGTTCTGTTATTTTGTTCCAGTTTCCAGCATCTGCAGTCTCTTTTGTTCTCTCCTCTCTAACTTTTTCTTATGTATGGGTCCTTCATCCTCAAACAGCTCTGTGTATAAATTGTGCATACCTCACTCTGGAGGTATTCCCAGGAGCAAGGGAGTAAAGAAGGAGTTTATCATAGCATTAGACAGAGAGTTGGGATCATCCAGCAATCGCCTGTCATCATCTGTTGCTGCTGGCTGCTGTGTCAGGATCTTGGGCCTGGGAACCCGCTGTTCTGCCAGCAATGAATCACCCAGCTCTCAGTGTGTAAAGCTGCCTGTGAGGGTCATTGTTGGGAGAAATGGGATGAGTGGGGCAAGTGTGAAACACTGAACCGTGGTGCCCAGGCTGCATCTTGATGGGCATGATGAGTGGGGACCAGCAGTACACACTTTGTGTGTTGCTGCATCCCCATGTCAGGATCCCACAGCCTCTCTCATCACCATCCTGTGCACTGATGGAAGCTGCGGTCCCTAGACTGGAGATTGCTCCGTCCCTAGACTGGAGACTGGAGATTGCTACGTTTCAAGCTGAGTGGAGAAAGAGACAGGTGATGAGAGAGACCATGGGAACTGGACAGCCTGCCAGTGTGGGAGTGGGCACTGCCAACTCCGGCTCTGCCCGCATTCCAGACGCTGGCTGGCCAAGGCTGCTGCACCATGCCCCAGAGCTCTGAGATGACTAGCCTTGCTCCAGCTCAAGCAACAGCAGCCCTCACAGATGGCCTTGCCACACAGAGGTGTGGTGGCTCATCGCAGGGAGAAGGCCAACTGAGGGAAGGGGTTTATGCCAGGTTTCTGCAACTGCAGTGAAATCCCTGAGCAGATGTCTGTCTTGAAGGACTGTGCGGGTGTAAGTGTTTGAACTGGGTGACTACAAGCACTAAAGCAAAAGAGCACTTGTCGGATACCAGTGTTGCAATGTTCCTGTGGGATGTTGTTGCTACATTTAAGCCATATTCAAATTGAAGGCTGTTGAGAGTTACGTTATAGTTTATGGAAAAATAAATCTTTATACTGTACGTTTCAAGTTTTGTGACTGGAATTATTAAATATAACAACCAATTGTAATTAATTGAACTTATTTAATCATGGGATTTCATCGTTAACCAAATAATTGTTTTGTTTATCAGTGTTAATTAAACAAATTTAAAAATGAGAATATAAGACTGCGACAGATTTGTTTCATTTGGTGAGTAATCACCCTTCTCCAGTGTGAATCCACCATTGCTCGCTCAGTTTGGTTGTGATTTAATTGGTGCCAGCCACTCAGATAGAAGAGGTTCACTGCACCAGACCTAAGACTTGATCATGGCGATTTCATAGCAGCCTGCTGGCATTCCCACCACTTTCTTTACAACTGTGTTGCATTTGGCAGGTTGCAAACCCCACTGGTGAATGAATCTTGCTCACTCCTGCTACTGCTTGACTTGTTGTGTATTGATATCAATTAAAAATGCTTCCTGTCTGGAAAAATGACACCTCCCACATCACTTTCAGGACACCCCAAAGTGCTTTGAAATACATTTTTCAAGTATAGACACTGTAGCTACGTAGGGAATGCGATCCCTATTTGTCTACAACGATATGAAAGTGACCAGATAACCTGTCTTCAATTACACATTCTTGATTTTAGAGATAAATATTGGTTGGACGACTCTGAATTTTTTGAATTTCAATATGAATTTTTTTTCTCAAATGAAATGAATAATTTTGCCATCAATGGAATAAAATTGGTGGTGAAAATCAGTTTCAGTTTAGATTTTTCTACGGTGCACATTTTGTCTTGATTTACTTTATGTTTGATTGAAAAAATGCTGTATGTACAGAATGACAGTGCTGGTTCTTTATTGAATGCAGGGACCATGGAGAAGCTGTGTTCTTCACTGTGGGAGGCGAGTAGGAATTGTATTTTGCCAAGGGGGAGAGGCATGGCTAACACAAGGATCCCCCTCATAGCCGCAGGCAATGTCCTTGCTAGACTGCTGCATCTTTTGTTGTCTCAGCAATGGCGTTGGCAGGGAGGAGGTGAGCATTTTATTGGGGTTTAGGACATCCAAGTGAGTCAAGTAAACACAGGAAAGAATTGTTAGAGGATCACACAAAACAAAATGCTCTTGAAGGAAAGTAAAGGATATTCAAGGAGAGTTTTGTCTCAAGATTGGAAGGGGAACTGAAGAGGAAAATAAAACTGGCAAAGAAAGGTATGATAATATTATGGCAGTAAATGTGAAAGGGAAGCCAAGAATCATCTTCTAGCTTAACTTGATGTACTGGTAATGCTGCCCACTTTTAGAGTATATAAAGGTACCTGATACAAGTAGACACAAAAAGCTGGAGTAACTCAGCGGGTCAGTTAGCATTTCTGGAGAAAAGGAATAGTTGACGTTTCGGGGTGAGCCTTCTTCAGACACTGAAGAAAGGCCTCGACCCAAAACATCATCTGTTCCTTTTCACCAGAGATGCTAACTGACCCGCTGAGTTACTCCAGCTTTTTGTGTCCATCTTGCATCTGCAGTTCCTTCCTACACAAGGTACCTGGTACAGTTTAGTTTCATTTATTGTCACGTGTGGGCCGAGGTACATTGAAAATCTTTTGTAACAAGCTAACTAGTCAGTGGAAAGATAATACATGAATACAATTGAGCCATGCACTATGTACAGATACATGATACAAGGAATAAAGTGAATAACCTTTAGTGCAAAATAAAGTCCTGTAAAGTCCAATCAAAGATAGTCCGAGGTCTCCAATGAGGTTGATAGCAGCTCAGGACTACTCCCTAGTTGTTGGTAGGATGGTTCAATTGCCTGATAACAGCTGGGAAGAAACTGTCCCTGAATCTAGTGGTGTGCCTTTTCACACTTCCATACCTTTTGCCCAATGGAAAAGGGGCGAAGAGGGAGTGGCCGGGGTGCGACTCATCCTTGATTATGCCGGTGACCTTGCCAAGACAGCATGAGGTGTAAATGAAGTCAATGGTTGGGAGGTTGGTTTGTAGATAGAAGCCAAATGGAAGCCATCCTATGATGTTAGGGGAAGAAGGGGTAGAAATCGTGGAACGGGTTCACTATAAACTTCCAATATTCCCTACTGGAACATTCTGAATAGGATTGGAAAGATGCAAAATAAAATAATAGGATCTTACAGCAGGGAAACATGCCCTTCAATCCTCAATGCCCACGTCAACCATAAAGTGCCTATTTTCTTTACTAATCATGCACTAATTCCATTTTATTCTGCTCACATTTGCATCAACTCCTCCCAGATTCTACTCACCTACACACTAGGGCTAATGTACAGTGACTAATTAACCTACCAATTCGCACATCATTGGAACGTGGGAGGAAACCAGAGCACCCAAGGGAAACACATGCAGTCACAGGGAGAATGTGCAAATTTCATACAGACGCACCAGAAGTTAATTAATGAGACTCGGGATGGATTTTTGATAATGTTACAGAGAATTTAATACAAGAAATAGAGTCAATGCTGTCAGTGTGAATTTTAAGAACCTGACAAGTAAACGGAGTTTTTTAGATTTGAAGGGACTTTGTCAACTTGGATAATAAAAAAAAAAATGGGTTGGGAACTAAAGACTGGTGGAAATAGTAAATGGGCGTTTTTCAGACTGGAGAATTGAATTGAAGGCTCACCAAGTCCACACCGATCACTGATCATCTGTTCATACTAGGTCTATGTTATAGTTTCGCATCCACTCCTTCTTACACACAAAATACAATTTACAGAGGCCATTTAACCTACCAACCTGCACATCTTTGAGATGGGGAAGAAACTGAAGCACCAGGAGGAACCCCACGCAGTCACAGGGAGAACATGCAAACTCCACACTGACAGCACCCAAGGTCAGGATCGAACTCTGGTATCTGGCTCTGTGAGGCAGTGGCTCTTCCAGATTCATCACTGTATCATCCTTTGGTAGAATGGTAGGCTGTAGCGCTCATCAGTGTAAGGGCCATAGATTTTTCTAATGTGTGTGTGTGTATATATATATATATATATATATATATATATATATATATATTTATATATGGATACTGGAATGCAGATAAAAATTTAAAAAATTGACAATGGTACGAAATTTAGGGACATGGTAGTTTATGGAGATAATAAAATTAGCTGCAGCAGGTCATAAAAAATCTAGCAGATTGGGTAGAAATGGCAGATGGAATTTAATACAGAGAAGTATGTGGTGTGCATTTTGGCAATGGGATGGACTGCAACATTAGTTTAATAACACAGTTCCACAGACTGTGCATAGAGACCTGAGAGTTCATCTTTGAAGGAACTAGAATCATGGGCTTCATAAATAAAGGGCTTCGCCATAACTGGACATCAAAATCTGCTCACTTTGACAAAGATTTAAGTGATCTAAGAAGAATTTGAGAAAGAAAGGTTTATTTTTAGATGATTTATTTGCATTTGTAAAGGCAAGGATTTATTACGGAAAGTCAATGAGGCTCAGTGTGTGGAAAATCATGCCTCACAAATTTGATAGAATTTTTCAGTAAGTGACCAAGAGGATTGATGAAGGCAGAGTGGCAAATGCTGTCTATGTGGATCTTAGCGAAGCCTTTGGCAATGTTCTGCATCGTAGGTTGGTTCAGAAGGTTAGAACAAGGCTGACAGGTTGGGATACAGGCTGAGCTGGGTCCCATGTGTGGTCGGAGGCAGAGCGTGGTATTGGAGGGTGCTTTTTCAGAATTTAGGTCTATTCTGAGTGGTGTGTTGCAGGGATCAGTGTTGGATGTTCTGTTGTTTGTCAGCGATATTAATCATTTGGATGAAAATGGAAATGGCGTGATTAGCAAGTTTGTCGATGGCACCAAAATCGGTGGTGTGGTGGAGAATGAAGAAGGGAGTCTAAGGTTATAAGGGGATTTAGCACAATTGGGAAAGTGGGCAAGGTAATGGCAGATGGAATTTAATTCAAACAAGGGCAATGCCATTCTATGGATTAGTTTAATGTTGCTTCACCTTGGACACACAGCACACACAGTTGCACCTGGACCATTTGTCTGCATTGTAGAACCTAGAGTGAGACCGAAACCCACAAACTCGTCATAGAGTCACAGAATGATACAGCTTGGAAACAGGCCCTTTGGCTCAACATTCCCACACAGGCCAACATGTCCCAGCTACAGCAGTCCCACCTGCCCGCATTTGGTCCATAGAAGGCTGGTGGTGGGTCATGAGTGAAACAGATTCAGCTTGAGGTATGGTAACACAACAACAAGACGTTAAATCTGTCTGATTGATAGAGAACCGCTGGTAAATAGTTCTTGATCATTTTCTCCAGAGACGGATTGGTGCACTTCCAGCGGCTCTGAGCCCAGTGGCCAATTCTGAATATACCCAAACCATCTGTGTTTGCTGAATCTTCAGTCCACCAGAATCATATGCTCACTTGTTATTCCTTCGCCACTCCAAGATTTAAAAGCAACCCGCTGACAGTCTACCCTTGACAACCCGCACATGCCCCAGTATTCTGTTACTCGTAGACATTTCAGCTAAAAAGGTCCATTTTCCAGTAACCCATACAGGCTTTTTATGACCATAATTAGTTCTCTGTGAGATCTAGCTGCCGTTCAGTGTCAAAAATGTGAGCACTTAATGTGCTTAGGATGGTAACCGATGAATCAAACTATGCATTGGCATTAACAAAAAATCAATATGTCTCGGAATTTTAAAATCACTGTGGTCACTAAACAAGGTCACACTTCTTTGCTAATGTTACATGTTGAGGAAATTGCTGGGATCATCGTCAAGCAGAGAAAGGTCACAGAATATGCTGATGGAGTCTGGCTGAATATCTCACCAGCTGAACTGATCCTGACTTTAGCTGACCTGCAGCCTGACTATAAACACAGGGGTTAAAAGAGCAGACTGCCAGAACAATGGGTGCCGTTTATAAAATCTACCCAGTTACTTATTACCTTCCCTTCCATTCCCCCCTTTCCAGCGTTTATTTTATTTTCATAGTGTTGGTCTGGCAGAGCACATGATGTTTCTGTCTGATTCACAGAGCTGATTGTCTGCAAAGTGGACATTGCAGACACTTGCCGAGCAGATGTCTTGTTGCAGTTGCATTGACTGCACACAGGACAGCTGCATCTCAGGGGGCTCAGACCTGGAGGGTACCACACTTGCTTCTAATCGATCCATTGCTCCGAGTATTGTACTTGACATTGGACTTCCAGTTTCTCTTCTCACTGACATGCCGTAGAGAGAGGATGGTAAGGGTGTCTCTGTAGGTCTCTTTCTCTCCAATCCTTTGGTCTGTGTAGTGTAAACAATATTACAGACTTTGTTTTAAAAAAAAAATGAAAACCCTGCCAAATATTCCTAAAGGATTTTGTTCATTCGTGCAGAATCCAAAAAGGCATAAAACTTTTATTGGATCGGCAGCTTATCCTATGGGATTTTATTGGATTCAAATACTGAAGCTGGCAGAATTGTGTAGGATCCTTGAGAATTTCAGGACAGCACAGTTTTAGTAAATGAGTTTTACAGAAATTTATACATGAAAGCTGAAGGGAAGATTGATACAATCTCCATATTCCGTGGGATATTTCAGAGGTGAATTGTGGAGCAATTTCAGGGTCAAGATGAGAGAAAGTGAGTGCAGTATTAAAACCTGATGGTTACTCTTGGACAAATGGATCATTAATTCTTCCTCAGTGTTTTTTTTTGTGCAGCTCAATTCTTTTCATGTATTCCACCTGTTACCTTTGTCATCCCTGTCACAGTTTTGAGCAATGATTGAAGATTAAGTACTGAATGTAGTAGTGTGCGGACAAGGTGCTGCGTGTGAGGATATGATTAATCCACTCCCACATGGCCACGCTTTCTTCTTGGAACTCAGTGTCAGCCTTGGAACTGAGATGTCATTTCCGTGCAGGATATTGTCTGTAATTGAGGCTTTTGCTTTGCAGGTCGCTAACAAAGAACCTTCAAGTACAGAATTCAGGCGATGAATATTTCCCATTTTAGTTTCATTTATTGTCACGTGTACCGAGGTACAGTGAAAAGCTTTTTGTTGCGTGCTAACCAGTCAGCAGAAAGACAATACGTGATTATAATCAATCCATTTACAGTTAAATAAAATGTATCTGAAATGTAGCCTTACTTTCAGACACTTTAACCAAAAGGATTGCGGTGGTCCAAGAAAGCAGTTCACCGCCACATCCTGATGGGTAACCTGATAGTTATCTGTATATAGACATAAATGCTGGAGTAACTCAGCGGGACAGGCAGCATCTCAGGAGAGAAGGAATGGGTGATGTTTTGGGTCAAGACCATTCTTCAGTGTCTGAAGAAGGGTCTCGACCCGATCACATCACCCATTCCTTCAATGCAGAGATGCTGCCTGTCCCCCTGAGTTACTCCAGCATTTTGTGTCGATCATAAGTGTAAATCAGCATCTGCGGTTCCTTCCTACAGAGTTATCTGTTTTATTTGTTCTGTACCACTGCTTTAAGGAAGAAGTGGTGCGGAAGTGAGAAAGACGGGGACGTCGAGTGAGAAACGTGATCCTAGGGAAAGCAAGGGCGGAAAAGATGGTGTAGGCGTGGGGGGGGGGGGGGAGGGGAGAACAAGGGACAAACTGGATGTGAGAGAGAGGGGGAGAGGAAAAGAGTGAGGGAACAAATGTGAGACAAAGAGGAGATGAGGGGAAAAGAGGAGAGAGAGTGAGGGGGCAGAGAGGGATGATGAGAGGGAGAAAGTGAACAAGAAAAGGTGAAAGAGGGAGATAGAAAATGATCAATAGCAAACGAGATATTCAAGGGGAAGTATGAGCCAACTGGGGGGGGGGGGGAACGGACAAGGGAGAGAGAGGCCCTGCTGGTGCAGGCCCTGATTTGTCCTGGTCTTTTCTCATCTCCATCTCCTCACCCCCCACCCCCTCGACTTTCAGTCTGAAGAATGCCCCAACCCGAAACATCACGCATCCCTTTTCACCTGAGCTGCTGCCTGACCCGCTGAGTTACTCCAGCACTTTGTGTCTATCTTTGAGAGAGAGAGAACAATTTATGGAAAGGGAGAGTGGGCGACAACGCGAGAGAGCTGGTGAGGGAGAGAGGTCAATGGGAGCGAGGAAGTGAGTAGGAGAGGGGGAAATAGAGAGTAGAGAGGGAGAGGGCAAAGGAGAGGGAGCGATAGAGAGGGTGATGAGGGTTGAGATTGGGCATAGGAGGGTGAGAGGGGTGAGCGAGTGATAGAGAGAGCAGGGACAAGAGGTGCAAAGAATGGAAGAGCAAGGGACGGAGAGAGGAGAGATGTGACAGGTGGTGAGGATGTGGAGTGAGGGGGCGCAAGAGTGAGGAAGAGAGAGGGAGAGAGAGAGCGATAAAGAGAGAGGGTGAGGGAGATGGAGTGACAAAATGAGGGAGAGAAAGGGAGAGTGAGAGGGACAAGACAAAGAATGGAGCAAGGGAAGAAAGAATGAGCAGAGAAGAATGGGTTGCGAGGAATTGAGGTTTGTGGGGGAAGCAGCGAAAGGGGTGATGGAGAGAGAAAGGAGAGGGAGAGCTGGTTGAAGAGAGGTCGAGAGGAACAAAAGGAGAGTTAAGGGTCTGTCCCACTTTCCCGAGTCCTCTGCCGAGTTGAAAGGACCTTATAAAAAAATTAGGATCTTTGTGATCTACGAACGTTGCAATTTTTCTTCTCCTGACTATCCTTTTACTCGTGAACTTTTTTGTCATGCTGGAAAAAACGTCCCAACTTACCTGATGCCCCGAGTACCTATGGCTGGCATAACGAGCCGCTACGATATATCTACGGACTCCTACAGCCTCCTATGGACTCGATACGGACATTCTCCGAGTTTGAATCAAAGGGAAAACTCTGGAGAATTTGTGAGTAACTCGGGAAAGTGGGACAGGCCCTTTAGAAGGGGAAGAGATACAGAGGTGGTAATGATAGGGTAGGATGGAGGAGTACAAGAGGAGGCAGAAAGGGGCCATGGGGGAAAAAGGTAGGTGGGATGGGTGTGGAGACAGAGAGTTGGTGGTGGGAGGAGGGTGGGAAGTGTACTACATGGGGAGAGAAGAAAAGAGAGTGGGGAGAGATTGGAGAGAGAGAGGGAAATGGAGGGCGAGGACAGAGAATCTGGGAGCTAAGGGAGAGAGAAAAGGTGGGGGATAGGGAGTGGGACTGAGGGGCAAAGGAAGAGGAGGTGAAGGTGGGGTGATGAGAGGGAAAGTAAGAAGGGGAAAGGGAAGGAGAAAGAGGAGAGGATTGAAAGAGGAGGGGAGAGAGGGGCGAAAGAAAGTGAGGGGAAAGAGAAAGATTGATATGTGGAGGGTAGTAGCATATGGAGGTATAGTGTGTGTAGGATAACATTGGCTCTTGTGTTGAATGCTCAACTGTCTTTATTTATGCATGCATGCGTTTCTTCCACAGAAATACCAGCCAATTTGAATTATTTTACACACACTTAAGTTTGAATGCTGCACCATTAGGGCCTGTGACCAGATATTGCCTCTGATTTTTGCCATACAGCTGTGAAGTAACTTGTCTAAAGTTAACAATGTTATTTCCACCAGGCAATGGCATGGGTTATATTAGGATTAAGACAAAGTTATCTATGTTAGCTTGTGTCACAATGGTAGAGTTGCTGCCTTGCAGCACCAGAAACCCAGGGTTGCTGACTGTGCGGAGTTTGTACGTTCTCCCTGTGACTGTGTATGTTTTCCCCGGGTGTTCCAGTTTCCTCCCACACTCCAAATTCATGTAGGTATTTATAGGTTCATAACACCTTAAGTGATAGGAGCAGAATTATGCCATTTGGCCCATCCTCTACCATGGCTGGTCTATCTCCCTCTAGCCCCAAGTTAATTAGATTCTCTACATTGTCCCTAATATGTAGGGTAGAACTATTGTAGTCGGCGATCGTTTGTCAGTGCAGAATCGCTGGGTCGAAGATCCTGTTCCTGCGTTGCCATCAATGGTAGGTACATGTACAAGTCCTTTGTTTCACTGGCGATGGGTGAGTGCATAGTGGGACACATTGGTTCAGGCACAATCCATTCAATCAGTGCTTTCAGTTGAGATTAAATTGGTCGCTGGAGGTTGGTGATGAAGATTGTTGATCGCCACACATTACATCCTGTCGGCAGAGATGAGTACAACCAGCAGCCAATGGTTTTGCATGGTTGGTTCTGGTGTTCAAAGATGGATTGCTTCATGTCAAGTCATACAATGTCACAGTATGTTTTTGAATCAATTGAACATAACGGGCTTTGTTCTCTTTGAACAGAGTTTGCATAGTATTCAGAATTCCTCAATAAAGTTCAACAGTTTTCTGTTCATTATTCACCAAATGTATTAAAATTTGATAAATGTTGTTTGCATACTTCTGACAACAAGCAGCCAGGGTTGAAATCTTTATTCCTCAAATGAACGGTTGGATTTGTTGGGTGATCGAAATTGGCTAATTGAGTAACAAATAAAAAGAAGGCGGGGTAAAGCAGAGCAGCCTGTTGGGAGAGCGGCGAAGTGTGATGCTTCAGCAGGATGGCAGGTAGAATGGATAAAGACAGGACAGACCCATAAGTTAAAATTGGGGCAAGGTCAACTTTAATGGTATTAGACAGGGAATGTGCTAGTTGATCAGAGTAGGTTGTTTGAGGAGAAACTAGTGTTTGGAAAATGGGTTGCTTTTAAAAGTGTAATAGGGAATGCATGTTCCTGTTAGAGTAAAGGGCAAGGCAATTTGGAGTAAGGAAACTTGGATGACGAGAGAAATTGAAGGTCTGGTCAGGAAAAATAAGCAGGCATGGGACAGGTATAGGCAGCTGGGACCGAGTGTATCCATGGATGAGTATTGGGAATTGAGGAGCAAAGGAGGGCAAAAAGGGGGCAGGAGATAGCTCTGGCAGATACTATTAAGGAAAATCGAAAGAGATTGTATGTACATTAAGGGAAAGAGCATGACCAGAGAGAAAATAGGGCTCCTCTGTGTGGAGCCGCAGGAGATGGGCAAGGCCCCCAATTAGTATTTATCCTCTATTTTTACAATGTAGAAAGACATGAAGACTGGGGAACCTGGGAGAGTTAATGGAGATGTCTTGAGGACAGTCCATATTACAGTCGAGGAGGTGCTGAGTGTCCTAATGCATATGAAGGTAAATAAATCTCCTGGGCCTGCTCAGATATATTCGAGGGGATGGCGGAAAGTTGTTTTTCAGGCTAGAAGCCTGTGACGTGATGTGCCTCAGGGATCGGTTCTGGTCGCAGTGCTGTTTGTGGTTTATATTAATCATTTGAATGAAATTGTAGAAGGTATGATTATTAAGATGACACTAGAGTGTGTGGTATCGTAGATTGGTATTGAAGATGGTTATCAAAAATTACAGCAGGATCTTGATCAGTTGAGCAAGTGGGCTGAGGAATGGTTAATGGAGTTTAATGCAGCAGGTGGTGCATATATGGAATGAGCTGCCAGAGGGTGTAGTTGGGGCAGTACTACAACACCATTTAAATGACATTTGGACAGGTACATGTATAGGAAAGACCTAAAGGGATATGGGCCAAATTCAAGCAGTTGGGACGTGAAGATAGGGTTGAAGGGCCTGTTTCCATGCTGTATGACTCTCTGAGTCCCCACACATGTTACCGATGTCTATCTGAAAAATGTCAGTTCATCACACTTTAATCAATTATGTGATGATCTCTCATTTTAATCCTTATTGCAACGGGATGTACTTTATGTTGATTTTGACTACAGTAACATAATATTGAGTTTCAGTCCTGTCATGACTCTTTATGAGAGATTTTCGAAGACAGTTTGATGTAATTAGCTGTGACTTGGTGGGTAGCACTCTGGTCTCTGATTCAGAAGGTGCTGGATTTTAATCCCACTCCAGCGCTTTGAGCACAGAACTTTAACCTGACGATTTCAGCGCTGATATCGAGGGCGAGCTGCACTGTTGGAGGTGCTGGCTTTGGAGAAAATCTTCATGAAGCCCCATCTGGACTGTCAATTGAATAAATAAATTGCTCATGGCAAACTTTTGAAGGAGAACAGAAGGAGTTTCCCCAGTTTTTAACAACTTCCCCAAAAATCAAATCTGCTCATTGTCCCCCAGGATTTTGCTCGGCCAAACCTGGCTAAGCAATTGCTAAATGTAACAGTGACTCAACTTCAAAAACGTCCATTGCTGTGAAACACCACGTCATTGTGGAAATGCATGTCTTTGTCCCTCCAAGCTATTTTTCACCCTCAAAAATGTAATGTAATGAAGAAGTGCTTTGATGATACGATGAAAACCTTCATAGTGCCATCAAAGTACATAGTACCAAGAGAAAGTAATTGAATCTATCTCCTATCACGGCACGTAAATACCTGTATTAATTTGAGAGTAAAACTTTTGTAGATGGAGTGTACAGATGGTTTCTGGAAAACACCCAACCTCTTCTCCCTTTCTAGGTGGTAATTTTGGTACAGTTGGTCCCATCTTGTGCAATGGCATCAACAAACCTGTGAACAAAAGCACCATAAGACCCAATATTTCAAAGAATTATAAAAATGCAGGGCACTGGAGATGGTCATTTAGCCCATTTTGTTTATGCTCGAGAGGGACGTTTTACATTGGTCTGCATAATGCAGATTCCTTCCCTAATCCATCAGCTCAAGGATATTGTGCCCTGTAGCTTGGAGTGTGAGCTTATGATGGTTGGAATGAGGACATAAGGTGCCTAAACCAGGGCATGCCTGGACTAACAATCTGCCTCCTTAACTCATGATATTTAGGAAAGAAACAATGGAAGGTACATTAGAATCAATGTAAACAAGAGCAAAAAAGGAGACAGAAAGGAAACGCAAGAAAAAAAAATGTAAACTGATTTTTCTTGACAGGCTGGTAAATGGGGACCATTATTGGAATTGTTCCTGTTTAGGGTTTGAGAGAGAGCAGTGGCATGCAGCTGCTTGGTCGAACAGCCCTTGTGCTATTAACCACTAACTTCCCGCACAGAGTCAAATGACAATATGTTCAGCAACATCTTGACGCTCATGTAGATGTTCAAGGAGTTTCTCTTTCCACAAAATTTATGGTGGAGCTGCACAAATTGTTTGACCACCTGTGCTGATTTTGCATTTCATGAGGAATCTCTCCCTTATCACAAGCTGCGAGGAGATTTGCGCATTAATAACACCGAGTGTCTTTCAACCCGCTATTAACATTCCCAGCCAGGTTCAGCTCATCGAGATTGCTCCAGGTGGCTCCAGACTCTTCCTGGTCAGCTCTGAATGGGAAACAGAGCTCAGATCTTTAAGCACGAAGAAGCAAAGCAGACCCACAAAATGGCTGCTCGCAATTGCTGCAACATCTCCAGTGTTCCTCAAAATATCTGAATTTAAAATAATTACAAATTGCTGGTTCCTTTAAGAAAATACACAAACGATCATTTGTTAATCGTGGTGCTTGCAGCCCTGGTGCCTGAGCAGCTCTGCACAGAGTGTTCATGCAACTGCGCTAATTGTAGGTAGAAGCTGCAATTGTTGTCTGTTTTGTTTTATCAACACTGGTATTTAAGTGATGACACACAGTAATTTGTTCATCGGGCTGTCAGCATAATTTACAAGGTAACAGCAGATAAATATATCTCTGCATAATTTGCTTACAATGACACAGTGACAGTTGCACAATACAGACAACAGTGCAGAGCACCTAACTACGAGATAAAGTGGACCCAATGACTTATGTGGTAATTATGAGATAATTGTCATTAACCTCGCAAAACAGTAGTTTACCCATATTGTTTGAAAGACTCCAGGATGCGTAATGACAAGGTAATCTGTCAAAGCACTGGGGGAAATATTAATGAGCTTTGCGGAGGACTGAATGAACATGTGCTGAATCTACTACATTATGTTAATTGAGGGTTGAAAAGACACTTTCACAAGGGCTTCTAATGACATATTTACTTGTGCCTGGAAACCTTCTGCAATTCTGTGCAGTTGGGACAGCCAACAAATTAAGGCTTTGGGGACAAAGTATATTAAAGGATCAGAGGAGACAGTAAAGACTGCAGATGCTGGAATTTGAAGCGATAAGCAGATTGCTGGAGGAACTCAGTGGGTCAGGCTGCACCTGTGGAAGGAAATGGACAGTCAATGTTTTGGGCAAGACCGTTTCTATCTCCAGGGGTTCTCAACCTGATATATTCCCTCCACAGACTGATCTGCTTAGGTCCTCTAGAAACCTGTTTTTGTTTTTAATTAAAGAATCAGGACAGTTTTGCTGCAGTTCTATTTTTAAGGAGTACAGTGTTTCCCATTTAAAACAAATTATGTTCATTTTCAGGCATTTTGAATTGCAATTATATTAGAGAAGACAGTGCCCAGGTTATATTAGAGACGTGAGAACTGCTTGATTTCATCATGTCAGAACATCCTTTTTCGATCGCAACCATATCATATTATTCAACGTACACTTGATATACAGTAATTCTTTCATTTCATTGAATATTCACCTGAAGACTACTCATGATCAAACTAGTGGAATGTATACTGTATCTGGTCATTAATGAATACTATGACACATTTTATTATTATCACCTGCTTGAAAAATGATTTTTTAAGTATATAGACACATTTATAGTAAATGGGCGTTCAAAGGTCAGCATAGACTCCATGAGCTGAAGAGCATGTTTCCATGCTGTATCTTTAAACTAAAAATCTAAACTGAATTTGCGTAAAGTCAGATTTTGATAAGTTAGGGCATTTGTAACACAGGAGCCATTTGAATTTGTATTTGAATTCTCAAAGAGATATTCTTTGAGATTTTTTGAGCAATAGGATGAAGTCTAAATGTGTGAACTGGGACAGGGTTCATCCAGTAGTTGTGGTTGGGAGTATTCGGAAGTGGATATGACTGAGTTGTGTCTTTGCTGAACAACAAAGCAGAAATAAAGATAACAGTTTTAAAATAAAATCTGATGATTAAATTGTAGATGATGCAGTTCAAGAGAAGGTCGGCAGGAAGTGGATAAATCTGCTTTTGGAAATCTGGAAGTTCTAGCATTTGAGTAGGGAGCGCAGATTAAAAAAGGGTACGCAGGCAAAAATGTAAAACTCGGGCAAAGGTCAGATAAAGCCATGTCTGCAGAATCAGCTGTGTTTGAGAGATCTGCCTTTTCTGCCTGATCCTACATGGTAAGTGGTCTACATTAGTTTGGTTCAGAGATACAGTATGGAAACAGGCCCTTCAGCCCACCGACTCCGTACTGACCACAATCACCTGTACACTAGTTGTATCTGAGATACCAGGGATAATTTACGGAAGCCAATTAACCTACAAATCTGCACATCTTTGGAATTTGGGAGGAAACCCAAGAAAACCCACGTGGTCACAAAGAGAACATACAAACTCCGTATAGACAGCACCCGTAGACAGGGTTGAACCCGGTCTCTGGCACTGTAAAGCAGCAACTCTACCAGTGCGCCACTGTGCTGCCCCCTGCAGTACTCCTGCTGACAGTACTGACAATATACAACCAACACCTCAGAAACTATTGTCCGTAGAAGAGACTAAAAGCTTATTCTCCTCGATCTCCTTGCACATCCTCAGAACATCCCAAATGCTTTAACAGCCAATAAAGAAAAATATGGCAGCAAATCCCCTAACAGCAATTTAATAGCATTGATTAAGGAATAAGTATTGGCCAGTAGACCGGAGAGAGCTCTCCTGCTCTTCATTAAATCATTTTATCAAACTAAAAGAGCGAATGAGACTTCAATTTGGTATTTCATCTGAAAGGTGACACTTTCTTCAGTGCAAAAGGCCCTCTATAAAATATCTCTTAGAGCACAGCACTACCTTGTTACTAACCCTCCAGAGTACCATGCTCCCTCAATAATGCAGTGTAGCATTACTCCAATACTGCCCTTCCAACAGTGCAGCACTTCCTCATTTCTGTTCCTCCTACAATGCAGTTTTTCCTTTGTTCTGATCCTCTAACAATGCAACATTCCCACTTTAACTATAGTACAGTGCTCTCTCTGTCTTGTCAATCCAACAGAGCCACACTCCATCAATCTGACTCTCTGATGCGGTCCTGCAGAGTGAATATAGGCAGATGGATACGAAACAGGACCTCATGATTTGTAATCTATTACTTCCGGTGCTACGCATTAGTGAGGTTCGGAATTGAAAGATAAGACCGGTGAATGTGTGGCTGAGCCCTTGGTGCAGGATGGAGCAATTCTGGTTTCTCTGGGGCTCAAGTGACTTGAATCAGAATAATGAACTGGAGGAGAACAAATGTCCTGGTGGGGAGATTTGCTGGAACTACTCAGAAGGGTTCAAACCAGTCTGGCAGGGAGATAGAGCCCACAGCAGTGGCTTAGCAGATGAGAAAGTCGGGGCCGATACAGAAATGAAAGCTCTATAGCAAGGTCTATGGGCAGGACATGCAGGAGCAGGACTGGGAGCAAGGAAGGCCTAATGGATCAAATGCAGGATGCCTGACAGGTAAGGCAGATTAGCTCAAGCCGTGGATGTGGGATAATATAAGTTTTAGAGAAACATGCTTGAGCGATGAGAAGGTCTGGCAGCTCAATGCTACAGGGTACAAATGTTACAAGCATGATGGAGGTGTGGTAAGGGAGTAGAGGAAGTTACGATGTCGATTAGGGAGAGCGTCATGATAGTACTTTGAGAAGATATTCCTGTGGGATTGTCCAATGAGGCTGTATGTGGGGAACTGAGAAATAAGAAGGCATAATCAGGTTGATGGGAGTTTTCTGCCGGATCCTAATAATAAGTAGGAGCAAAAATGCTGGGAGATCTCAGAAAGCTGTAGGAATATTAGGGGTGTAATGGTAAACTATGTTAACTTCCATAATCTTGACTGGGACTGCCGTAATGCGAAAGGCTTGGTTGGGACGGAATTTGTTAAATCTGACCCTCAACGTTTTCTCAATCACTATGTATATGGCCCTATGAGAGAGGGACAAGATTGAACCTCCTATTGGGGAAGCGAGGCTGGGCAAATGACTAAAATATTAGTGGGGGAGCACTTTTGGCATCAGTGAACATAATTCATGGTAATTATGGAAAAATAAATGAGTGGGCCACAAGTTAATATTCTAAGCCGAGGTAAGGCTAATTTTGACAGGAACTTGCAAAAGTTGATTGGCAGAGACGGTTTACAGGTCAATGGACTTTTAGAAGGAAGATTCTGGCTCATGAGAACACTTTTAGAGAATTCAGGGCATATTCCTCTTAAAACGAAGGCCAAAGCAATCAGGATTAGGGAACATTGGTTAATAAAGGATATTGAGGGTCTTATCGGGAAAAACAACGTAAATATCAGGTCACAGTAGCTGGGATCAAGTCAATTCACTGAGGAGTATAAGCGATGAAGGGGTACACTTAAGAGAGGCATCAGGAGGACAAAATTGGCTTCATGCTTGGAAGCAGAGGGTGGTGGTGCTGGAATTTGTTTTTGGACTGGAGGCCTGTTTCAGACTGGAGTGGTGTGTTTCAGGGATTGGTACTGGGCCCATTGCTGTTTGTGATCTACATCAAAGATTTGGATCAGAATGGACAAGACATGATTAGGAAGTTTGTAGATAAAATAGGTGGTATCATAGACAGATGATTATCAAGAGTTACACCAGGATTTTGATCAGTCAGGCAAGTGGGCGAGGAATTACTAACGACGTTTAATTCAGATAACAGTGAGCTGTTGCATTTTTGGAAGCTGAACCTTCACACTGAACTGCAGTGTCCTCCAGGTGTAGTTTCACTCTCCACCTCCATCCCCCACCAGGATGGTCTCAAAGCCCTCCGGTACTTCCTCGACTGGAGGAGCAACCTATACCCGTCCACTGATACTCTCCTCCGCCTAGCGGAGTTGGGCCTTACCCTCAATAACTTCTCATTTGACTCCTCCCATTTCCTCCAAATACAAGGCGTAGCTATGGGCACACGCAGGGGCCCCAGCTACGCTTACCTCTTTGTCGGGTACGTCGAACAATCCTTGTTCTCGGCGTACCAGGGCCCCATACCCGACCTCTACCTCCGCTACATCAACGACTGCTTTGGTGTCACCTCCTGCACCCACACACAACTGACTGACTTCATCCATTTCACCACCATCTTCCATCCGGCACTCAAATACACCTGGACCATTTCCGACACTTCCCTACCATTCCTTGACCTCACTATCTCCTTCGCAGGTGATAGACTTCTGACCGACATCCACTATAAACCCACTGACTCTCACGGCTATCTGGACTATTCTTCCTCCCACCCTGCTTCCCGTAAGGACTCCATCCCCTATTCCCAATTCCTCCGTCTACGCCACATCTGCTCCCAGGATGAGGTGTTCCACACCAGGGCATCACAAATGTCCTCATTCTTCAGGGAACAGAGATTCCCCTTCACCACTATAGATGAGGCTCGCACCAGGGTCTCCTCCATACCCCGTAACACTGCCCTCTCTCCCCATTCCCCCACTCGCAACAAGATCAGAGTCCCCCTGCTCCTCACCTTTCACCCCACCAGCCAGCACATACCGCACATAGTCCTCCGCCAGTTTCGCCACCTACAACGTGACCCCACCACTCGCCACATCATCCCATCTCCCCCCTGTCTGCCTTCCGCAAAGACCGCTCCCTCCGCAACTCCCTTGTCAATTCTTCCCTTCCCTCCTGCTCCACCCCTTCCCCGGGCACTTTCCGTTGCAACCGCAAGAAATGCTACACTTGTCGCTTTACCTCCCCCCTCCACTCCATTCAAGGACCCAAGCAGTCATTCCAGGTCCGACAGAGGTTCACCTGTACCTCCTCCAACCTCATTTACTGCATCCGCTGCTCTAAATGTCAGCTGATCTATATCCGTTGCTCTAGATGTCAGCTGATCTATATCCGCTGCTCTAGATGTCTGATGATCTATATCGGTGAGACCAAGCGGAGGCTTTGCGATCGTTTCACTGAACGCCTCCGCTCGGTCCGAATTAACCAACCCGACCTCCCGGTGGCTCAGCACTTCAACTCCCCCTCCCATTCCGTATCCGACCTCTCTGTCCTGGGCCTCCTCCACGGCCAGAGTGAGCAACACCGCAAATTGGAGGAACAGCACCTCGTATTCCGCTTGGGGAGTCTGCATCCTCTTGGCATGAACATCGAATTCTCACAATTCTGTTAACCCTTGCTGTCTCCTCCCACTCCCTCAGCCCTCAGGCTCCTCCTCCTCCTTTTTCCTTTCTTCCCCCCACCCCCCATCAGTCTGAAGAAGGGTTTCGGCCCAAAACGTTGCCTATCTCCTTCGCTCCATAGATGCTGTTGCACCCGCTGAGTTTCTCCAGCATTTTGTGTACCCTCGATTTTCCAGCATCTGCAGTTCCTTCTGAACATATTTCAATGATGTTGCTTATGGGATAAATATTGTGTGCACCTGAGAGACAGTATGGATGCTACGTTCAAAATCCTGTCCAAAAGACCATACCTGGACTTTTTCTGCTGAATTCTTGCCACTGTGAACAGAGGTGCTAAATAAAAGCTCCAACATCCAAAAGCCAGTGGAAATCAAGTGTTGGCCCTTCAGATTTATCTTTTTTAAGTCAGGTTGGTGAACACACAGGCTGCTTCTGTTAAAATATAATGATATCCCATAAATTAATGTCTAGAAGCCATCCATCTATTAAAAGCTATCCATATTGCACAGCTTAAATTTTATTTTAATATTGATCCTATTCTGTCCTATTCTTGGCCCCTTGGGCCCTCTCCTTTGAAGTAGTTATCTGTTTCTCTGCTGTATTTCTCTTTTATACCCTTGGTGTTGGATTGTAGCATTTTATTTTTCTTTGTTGTGTCTCTGCTCATGACCAATGAGCTGGGTGATTTATTCTCTTTGCCGCATTTATCGTATCTGTTCCTTTTCTTTGGAGTCAAGCCACTGTGCATCTGTTTTTTCAGAATCGTTCCTCGTTACAGTGTGGAAACAGATCACTTGGCTAGTCAAGTCTGTTCTTGCAATGCACACTAATCTTACTCTGCTGATCATTATCCAAAGCCTAGAAATATTCCTCGTATTAAATTGACAATCGAATTCCCTTTCAGATGAACGGAGATTTATCAAATTTGTTGTGGTAACCATTTATATTTGCACCAACCTCTTGGTGAAGAATTTCTTCTAATCCCTGTTTTTTAAATCAAATTTTAATCATAAATATATTCTCTTTCATGACTGTTTAACAGTCTGTCACTATTTAGTTTGTCAACTGTGGCTCAGTGGGTTGGACTATCACCTCTGAGTCAGAAGGCCGTAGGTTCAAATCCAGCTACATAGCCTTGAGCACAACAATGTAGGCTGATGCATCTATACTGGCACAGTATAGAGGGACTGCTGCTCCATTCAAAGTGTTGATTTTCAGGTGAGACCTTAAACAAAGGTTCCATCTGATTACTTGGATGGGTTAAAAAATCCCTGGGCAGCATTCATAGGAGAGCATGCTCTCCTGGGAACCCCGTCCAATAATTACGCCTCAACCAACATCAGGATTATATCAAATTACTGATTGTTGGATCTCAGTGTTCAAAATTAACATCATAGAGCTATACAGCATGGGAGAGCAGGCCCTTTGGCCCAAATTTGGCCCATATCCCTCGAAACCTTTCAAATGCAAATACTTGCACAAATGTCTTTTGAAAGTTGTAATTCTATCCGCTTCTATAGCTTCCTCTGGCAGCTTGTTCCAGAGCAGTCATTCCAAATTAGTCGCCTCATTTTCAAAGCCAGGGCCTAATTGAAAGGGCATGAAAGCCACTGTGGAAATGTAGCCTTTTCACAATCATCACAACATTGTATCCGTGCACAGCATCAGAACAATATCAGGGGCTGTATCAGGGGTATCATCTGGGTAGATCACGGGAAACCTTCGCCCACTTCAGAGGTAGATAAAACAAGAGGATACAGAATAAGAAAAAAATAAGTTTAAGAGATCCAGAGGGGATATAAGGGAAACCTTCTTCATCCACAGAGTGGAGAGTACCTGGAATCCACTGCCTTGGAGAGTGGTTGAAGCAGGATCACACACAGCATTTAAGAAATCTCTGGATACGCACTTGAATTATTTAGACACATCAGGTATGGGCCAAGTGCTGGGAGGTGGGATCAGTGTGGATCAGTGCACATTGGTCGGGGTGGTTGTGGTGGACAGGTCTCCATGCTATCCCTCTCTATGACTGTCACTGGTGACATCACATTTTTATTTCTTTCATATCTTTCCTAAAACGGGTTGACTCAAACGTCACAGATGTTGTCCTTCCTAGTTCATACTAATTTTGCTTTCTGAATTCCAGTTTTCATTTGTTTTCATGAGTTTGTCTCTTCAACTCACAGTAGTTCCCAATCTGCAAATATTTCAAAATTGAAAATTCTTGTCCTAATCTTGAAATTCGTCCATGGTTTCATTCCATCCTGTCTCCATAATCTCCTATGCCCTGAGACGCTATAAAATCTCTTTCCTCTGCCAAAACCTCTCCCCATTCTCATTCTCTCTTTCATTAACAATGTTTTCACCCAGAGAGTTGTGAATCTGTGGAATTCTCTGCCACAGTAAATAGTGGAAGCCAATTCACTGGATGTTTTCAAAAGAGAGTTAGATTTAGCTCTCCAGACTAAGGGAATCAAAGGATATGGGGAAAAAGACGGAACGGGGTGCTGATTTTGGATTATCAGCCATGATCATATTGAATGGCGGTACTGGTTCGAAGGACTGAATGGCCTACTCCTGCACCTATTTACTATGTTTCTATGTTTTCATGAAATCTACTTTATTCACCAAGTGCGTGTTGGGATATTTTATAATACTGAAGGTGCCATAGAGATAGAAGAATTGTTTCAGAAACCCTCCATTTTTGAAGGAATTTTCAACACCATCCTGTGATTGTCTGCAACAACTTCTGCTTTCAAACAACTTTGGAAAAATAATGTCCTGAGATCTTATTTCCTTAATTTCCCTCAAGATCCTTGGATGGAAACTATGGTTTCACTTGAATATGGTCCCAAATCCCCCATGCCTCAGATGTACTGAGCCTAGTTCACATTGGGTGGAGCTGTTACTTGGCTGGGATACTTTTATGCATAATATATGGCCAAGATTCATTTTGTGTTACTATAATCTTTCTGTTTTCCCCCCTCCCTTTTACATCTTTGCATAACAGTATTTAACTGTCATTCTACTTCGTTCCAACACTCCTTCATCCCAGGTTTGGGATAATTAATTATGGACAGAATGTAAGTGCATGCAGCTTGGTCTCCTTACTTACTTGCTGTAGAGGGGTTGCAATTAAGGTTAACAAAACTGATTTCTGGAATGGTGACACTGCCACATGAGGAGAGATTTAGCTGAGTCAGCCTGCATTTTTAATTTAGAAGAATGAGAGGACATCTCATTGAAATGTACAAAGTGCTGTCAGGCTTGACAGACTGAACGTTCCCATTTTGCTTGTTGCTGTAAAGAGTTGTAGTGTTATGATGAAGAAAGACCTTCCTTACGAGCTTAAAGGTTAATGTTGGGTATTAGCATATCTTGTGGAATCGTACAGCGCGGAAACAGGCTCTTCGGCCCACAGAGCCCACACCGACCAGTGATGCCCGCACATTAACACTATCCTACACACACTAGAGATTGATTTACATTTATACCAAGCCAATTAACCTACAAGCCTGTACCTTTTTGGAGTGTGGAGGAAACCGAAGATCCCTGAAAAAACTCCTGCAGGTCATGAGGAAGCGATGTGTGTGTGTGTTCCATTCTGACAGTCGCCGTTCCAGTTCCCGGTTTTTCAGGCGACTAAGTAGGACCGGCCCATAAGGCAGCAACTTTACCTACGCCACCGTGCCGCCATAGCTAATATATAATCTTCTGGCATGAGATTTATCTTTGACTACTATAACTCAGTAATCTATGATTTTATAGTTTTATCCCCAAGAGCCTGATCCTGCCACAATGAGGTAGGTGCATTCAGCCTCTGTGGGGGGATAAGCACAAGTAACATTAGTAGCCCATGATCTTTCATCAGAGAGTAAACTGCAAAATGATGTGGACATGTTGGGAAAGAGAGGAAGGACTCGATGTTTATCTTGCCAAGTTTCCACTTGCACATTTTATGGCTGGAGTCTTAAGAACTTGGTGAGGAGCAAAAATCATTGGCTGATTATTTTATTTCCTTCTAATTGGTCCTATGTTGTTGCTGCCAATGTTAGTTGCCAGCTGCTCAAATTACCTCGGTCAAACTGGAGAGTCATACTGAGTTGAAGCAGGCCCTTCGGCCCAACTTGCCCACACCGAACGACATGTTCCATCGACACTAGTTCCACCTGCCTGCATTTGGCCCGTATTCCTGTAAACCTGTCTTATCCATGTACCTGTCATCAACGCCATTTGATGGGATGTAGATACTCCTATCCAATATATTCGTCTTTTATAAAATCCTTTCTGCCCCACTCTGCATTGGGCATTAAGAACACTTCATCAGTCCAACCACCACTGGTTTCCACTCTCTGAGCTGCAACTCCAGGTCCAAGCTCAAGAGAGAATCAATTCCATGATCTCAAGGGTTCAGGGAACTACTGACAGAGACCATGTGATTTATTAGAAGATCTTGCTTAGAAATAGAATAAATTCCATACATGAATAAATAAATGATGTATTGAAGCGTTGAGAATGAAATGGTGAATACATTATTCAAATAAAAGAACTTTTGTTTCTGCAAGGCTATCAGCATTCGCACACAGACCTTTTAAAAGATAAGGATTAACAGTGTTGCCAGAATTCTTTCATTCACGTTTCATTTCGACTATCAGAGATTGCTCTGCCCATTTTCAATACTCAGGAATGTACAAGGCACAATTAGTAAATTTGCAGATTACACAACAAATAGTTGTAACATGGACAGTGAAGATGGTTATGAGGAATTACAGTGGAATCTTTGTCAGCTAGGGACGGGAGCTGGAGAATGGCAAATGGAGTATAATTCAGACACGTGTGAGGTGTTGAATTTTGGGAAATGAAACCTTGGCAGGTGGCAGCACTTTCACAGTGCATGGTAGGGCCCTGGGGAGTGCAGCAGAGGGATCTAGGCGTATTAGGAGTAATTGCCCGAAAATGGCATCACAGATAGATAGTGGTGAGGAAGGCTATTGGCATTTTGGCCTTCATTAGTCAGGATATGGAATATAGAAGTTGGGAAGTTGTGCAATACATTGTTGATGCTGCTCTTGGACTGTTGTGTTCACTATTGGTTACCCTGCTTTAGAGAAAATGCCACAAAGATGCAGAAAAGATATACAAGGATGTTGCCTGAGGGCTCAAAGGCCTGAGGTATTGGGAGATGTTGGGCTGACTAGGACTTTATTATTTGGAGCACAAGAGGCTGAGGGGTGATGGTATGATGGTGTATAAAGGCATGAGGGAAATAGATACAGTGAATGTTGTATTTTCCCCAGTGTAGGGGAATCAAGAGCCAGAGGACACAGGTTTAAGGTGAGTAAGAAAGATTTAATTGCAGCTGCTTTACACAGAGGGTGGTAGTTATTTGGAATGAGTTGCCAGAGGAAATCATTGAGGCATAGAATTACAACATAGAAACATAGAAATTAGGTGCAGGAGTAGGCCATTCAGCCCTTCGAGCCTGCACCGCCATTCAATATGATCATGGCTGATCATCCAACTCAGTATCCCGTACCTGCCTTCTCTCCATACCCTCTGATCCCCTTAGCCACAAGGGCCACATCCAACTCACTCTTAAATATAGCCAATGAACTGGCCTCAACTACCCTCTGTGGCAGAGAGTTCCAGAGACTCACCACTCTCTGTGTGAAGAAAGTCTTTCTCATCTCGGTCTTAAAGGATTTCCCCCTTATCCTTAAGCTGTGACCCCTTGTCCTGGACTTCCCCAACATCGGGAACAATCTTCCTGCATCTAGCCTGTCCAACCCCTTAAGAATTTTGTAAGTTTCTATAAGATCCCCTCTTAATCTCCTAAATTCCAGAGAGTATAAACCGAGTCTATCCAGTCTTTCTTCATAAGACAGTCCTGACATCCCAGGAATCAGTCTGGTGAACCTTCTCTGCACTCCCTCTATGGCAATAATGTCCTTCCTCAGATTTGGAGACCAAAACTGCACGCAATACTCCAGGTGTGGTCTCACCAAGACCCTGTACAACTGAAGTAGAACCTCCCTGCTCCTGTACTCAAATCCTTTTGCTATGAAAGCTAACATACCATTCGCTTTTTTCACTGCCTGCTGCACCTGCATGCCTACTTTCAATGACTGGTGTACCATGACACCCAGGTCTCGCTGCATCTCCCCTTTTCCTAATCGGCCACCATTTAAATAATAGTCTGCTTTCCTGTTTTTGCCACCAAAGTGGATAACCTCACATTTATCCACATTATACTGCATCTGCCAAACATTTGCCCACTCACCCAGCCTATCCAAGTCACCTTGCAGTCTCCTAGCATCCTCCTCACAGCGAACACTGCCCCCAGCTTAGTGTCATCCGCAAACTTGGAGATATTGCCTTCAATTCCCTCATCCAGATCATTAATATATATTGTAAATAGCTGGGGTCCCAGCACTGAGCCCTGCGGTACCCCACTAGTTACTGCCTGCCATTGTGAAAAGGACCCGTTTACTCCTACTCTTTGCTTCCTGTTTGCCAGCCAGTTCTCTATCCACATCAATACTGAACCCCTAATACCGTATGCTTTAAGTTTGTATACTAATCTCTTATGTGGGACCTTGTCGAAAGCCTTCTGGAAGTCCAGATATACCACATCCACTGGTTCTCCCTTATCCACGTTACTAGTTACATCCTCGAAAAATTCCACAAGATTCGTCAGACATGATTTACCTTTTGTAAATCCATGCTGACTTTGTCCAATGATTTCACCACTTTCCAAATGTGCTGCTATCCCATCTTTAATAACTGACTCTAGCAGTTTCCCCACTACCGATGTTAGACTAACTGGTCTGTAATTCCCCGTTTTCTCTCTCCCTCCCTTCTTAAAAAGAGGGGGTTACATTTGCTACCCGCCAATCCTCAGGAACTACTCCAGAATCTAAAGAGTTTTGAAAGATTATCACTAATGCATCCACTATTTCCTGAGCTACTTCCTTAAGTACTCTGGGATGCAGCCTATCTGGCCCTGGGGATTTATCGGCCTTTAATCTATTCAATTTACCCAACACCACTTCCCGACTGACCTGGATTTCACTCAATTCCTCCTTTGACCCACAGTCCCCTGCTATTTCAGGCAGATTATTTATGTCTTCCTTAGTGAAGACAGAAGCAAAGTAGTTATTCAATTGGTCCGCCATATCCTTGTTCCCCATGATCAACTCACCCGTTTCTGACTGCAAGGGACCTACATTTGTTTTAACTAACCTCTTTCTCTTCACATATCTATAAAAACTTTTGCAGTCAGTTTTTATGTTCCCTGCCAGTTTTCTTTCATAATCTATTTTTCCTTTCCTAATTAAGCCCTTTGTCCTCCTCTGCTGGTCTCTGAATTTCTCCCAGTCCTCTGGTATGCTGCTTTTTCTGGCTACTTTGTACGCATCATCCTTTGCTTTGATACTATCCCTGATTTCCCTTGTTATCCACGGATGCACTACCTTCCCCGATTTATTCTTTTGCCAAACTGGGATGAACAATTTTTGTAGTTCATCCATGCAGTCTTTAAATGTCTTCCATTGTATATCCACCGTCAACCCTTTTAGAATTAATTGCCAGTCAATCTTGGCCAATTCACGTCTCATACCCTCAAAGTTACCTTTCTTTAAGTTCAGAACCATTGTTTCTGAATTAACAATGTCACTCTCCATCCTAATGGAAAACTCAACCATATTATGGTCACTCTTGCCCAAGGGGGCACGTACAACAAGACGGCTAATTACCCCTTCCTCATTACTCAAAACCCAGTCTAAAATAGCCTGCTCTCTCGTTGGTTCCTCTACATGGTGATTTAGATAACTATCCCGCATACATTCCAAAAAATCCTCTTCCTCAGCACCCCTGCCAATTTGATTAACCCAATCTATATGTAGATTGAAGTCACCCATTATAACTGTTTTGCCTTTGGCGCACGCATTTCTAATTTCCTGTTTGATACCATCCCCAACTTCTCTGCTACTGTTAGGTGGCCTGTACACAACACCCACCAGCGTTTTCTGCCCCTTAGTGTTTTGTAGCTCTACCCATACCGATTCCACATCCTCCAAGCTAATGTCCTTCCTTTCCATTGCTTTAATCTCCTCTCTAACCAGCAACGCTACTCCACCTCCTTTTCCTTTCTCTCTATCCCTCCTGAATATTGAATATCCCTGGATGTTCAGCTCCCAGCCTACGTCACCCTGGAGCCATGTCTCCGTGATCCCAACTATATCATAATCATTAATATCTATCTGCACGTTCAACTCGTCCACCTTATTACGAATACTCCTTGCATTGAGACACAAAGCCTTCAGGCTTGTCTTTACAACGCATTTACCCCTTATACAATTTTGCTGAAAAGTGGCCCTTTTTGATTTTAGCCTGGTTTTGTCTGCCTGCCACTTTTACCTTTCACCTTGCTACCTAATGCTTCTACCCTCATTTTACACCCTCCTGCCTCTCTGCTCTTGTACCCATCCCCCTGCCACATTAGTTTAAATCCTCCCCGACAGCACTAGCAAACACTCCCCCAAGAACATTGGTTCCATTCCATTCCAGGTGCAAACCGTCCTGTTTGTACCGGTCCCACCTCCCCCAGAAACTGGTCCCAGTGCCCTAAAAATTTGAATCCCTCCCCCTTGCACCACTTTTCAAGCCACGTATTCATTTGCATTATCCTCCTATTTCTACTCTGACTGGCCCGTGGTACTGGTAGTAATCCGGAGATTACTACCTTTGAGGTCCTACTTTTAAGTTTATCTCCTAGCTCCCTAAATTCACCTTGTAGGACCTCATCCCTTTTTTTACCTATATCGTTGGTGCCAACATGCACCACGACAACTGGCTGTTCACCCTCCCCCTCCAGAATGTTCTGCAGCCGTTCAGTGACATCCATGACCTTTGCACCAGGGAGGCAACATACCATCCTGGAGTCTCGTTTGCGGCCGCAGAAACGCCTATCTATTCCCCTGACAATTGAATCCCCTATTACTATTGCCCTTCCCCTCTTTTTTCCCCCCTCATGTGCTGCAGAGCCACCCATGGTGCCATGAACCTGGCTGCTGCTGCATTCCCCTGATGAGCCATCTCCCTCAACAGTATCCAAAATGGTATACCTGTTTAGGAGGGAGATGACCGCAGGGGACTCCTGCACTACCTGCCTACTGCTTTGCTGGCTATTGGCCACCCGTTCCCTTCTTGTCCTCCTACCTTTTGCCTGCGGTGTGACCAACTCACTGTACGTGCTATCCACGACTTTCTCCGCATCGTGGATGCTCCAGTATGAATCCAGCCGCAGTTCCAATCGTTCAATGCGATCTGCCAGGAGCTGCAGCTGGACACACTTCCTGCAAACG
Source organism: Okamejei kenojei (assembly GCA_035221665.1). Taxonomy (NCBI): domain Eukaryota; kingdom Metazoa; phylum Chordata; class Chondrichthyes; order Rajiformes; family Rajidae; genus Okamejei; species Okamejei kenojei. The sequence goes on along the minus strand of CM069133.1, from coordinate 53,073,031 downwards.
TAGTCACCAGGGACACCGACCATCTCCCTGATCTCCCACATGTTGCAGGCTGAACAAACCATGGGGCCAATCTCTACTGCCATACCTTACTCCCAAATTACTAAAAAAAACACAAAAACTTATCCTTTAAACTTTACTACTAAATACTGAATCCCTAACTCCCAGAATCCCTCACTCCCAGAAGGCAGAAATGTAAAATAGTAAACCCGGGGTTGCACCCAATCAGCTGCTTCCTCGGGTCCTCTTCCACCAATCAGCGGCTTCCTCAAAAAAACCTACTTCTCCAAATGGAACGTTATGGATTTCGGTAAAAAGCAAGCCCCGCGCTCGATTTTAAACCTACCGGTCGGGTGTCGCTCCTCCCCCTCCTTCACTTCCTCCAACGGCTCCTGTGGGCCTCTGGAAAAGCAAGCCCCGCGCTCGATTTTAAACCTACCGGTCGGGTGTCGCTCCTCCCCCTCCTTCACTTCCTCCAACGGCTCCTGTGGGCCTCTGGAAAAGCAAGCCCCGCGCTCGATTTTAAACCTACCGGTCGGGTGTCGCTCCTCCCCCTCCTTCACTTCCTCCAACGGCTCCTGTGGGCCTCTCAATTGAGGCAGGTACAATTACAACATTTAAATGACATTGGACAGGTACATGGATAGGAATGTTTAGAGGGATCCAGACAAAATATGGGTAAATGGGACAAGCTTACTTGGAGCATATTGCTCAGTGTGGACGAGTTGGGGTGAATGGCTTGTTTCGTGTATGACTCTCTGACTCAATGACTCTCTGACTGCCGCATTTCATTATGAATCGCTTGAATATATTGGGTTCAAAACAAAAGTTCATGATGGACTATTTTAACCAGGTTGTATCCTTAGGTATTCATTGGTCAAAAACATTTGTCTGATTATATTTTTGGCTCTTATCATAAGGTCAGAGGTGGAATCAGTGGCTGTTTCGAATAATGGGTCAGAGTACAACGTCTCCTGAAAGTTGTAATAGTGCAGAAGAATTTCATTTCACCACCAGACGTAAAGTAATAAAATTAACCATTGAAACACTTTGCATATCATGGCACTGAAAGATGATTTCTTGATTGCGAACCATAGGTTTATGAGTTTCACAGTGATACATAGATGCAATACTCTGATGCCTAATTTGATTTTCTTGCTATTTTGCAAATAACATTAGGGAAGAGTCACCATATCACACATCCTATAAGCTTGGCTTCATATGTGTCTGCAGATCTGATTATGGTATATACTGTGGTTTTATGGACCAAAGTGCCTTGCCAATGAATATACATTTCATCATAACTTCTCCCCATTCATTAGCTCACACCATCACAAATGCAAATGGATTAATTATATGATTAGCACCCCGTTAATGGCCAGTGAAGCTTCAAGCCCGCAGTTACCTTGTCCGCAAATCTTTTTTCTGAATGGATGTTGAAGACTGTATATTTGCATCTATCTTCCGTAATCTACTACGCGGAAAAGAGCTTCAGGGATTTGAAATATCAGAGGTACACTTTGCAAGCAGACCAACGAAAATAAATACAATTTCTATCAAAGGCGTACATGGAAAACTGAAATGGGAATTAGTTTAATTTGGTGTTCTGCTGATCATATTCGATTGTTTTAAATAAAAGAATGCCAGTATTTCTGGCCCATGTTTCTGTCCTTAAAACAACAGTTTGACTGAATGTTTTTAGCTTTTGTTCGAGCAGTCACCTGTTATCTTTGTAATGTAAAAGTCACGACACCAATAATCATTAACAAATATACCCTCTATGTTGTAAAAGCAGCTGGTTGATCTTCAAAGATGACAGCAAATTAAGCAAGAATATACAAGTGGGTGTTTGCTGACCAGATTTCAGGGCATTGTGCTTAATGAAGCTGTGCCTATAATGACAGTGAGAGGAAGTAGGTGCAAATGAGATCAGCACTGCCAATTCTCGCACTAAGTTATTGCAACATGCCCAAGCACAGGGCTTAGTGCCAATCATAAATGTTGCTTCAATGTCAGCCACTGCAAAGGAGGTTATCCTCAAGGTTGATGAAGAATGCGTGAATGATAAACATCCTGAACAAATATATTTCTGACCTACATTTATGATGAGTTTAGTCCAGACTATTCAGTGCCACATGTGTGAATATGCTTCTGTGCTAGGAGTTTACATGGCTACATCTTGTCAATTTATCTTCAATATTTGTAATCTTAGAAGTTTAGCCAGAGAGAATGTCTACCATCTAGTCTTTCCTTACATTTTGAATCAGAATGTGGGATCATAGGTTATTTACCTACTTACCCTCTTCTATATTCATGCACTTACAAAAGGCACTTTGGTCCTTCACTGACATGTTGCATTGTATGTCAGCCATGGTTCAGCTCATTCAGGGCTCAGTGAGATGGTGGTGAGTTCAAGATGCACTGTGCACCAAAATGCCAGACAAATCCTTCCTGCAGGTCTGCGAGCATGATGCATTGCTACAGGGGCAGAAAATGAAGGAGTTTTGATGTTGAAGTAGCTGTACTGAGAGAGTGCTATATTGTTTGAGAGGCAATATAGTGGGATAATTGCACTGACGAAGGATCGGTGTTGTTGGAGGGTCAATGCTGAGGCAGTCCTGCATTATTTGCTGTCTTTCAGAACCAGCATTGAGCTGAGACTGTGCCTGCTTTCGCAGGTGAAAGACAGCAGGGCATTGTTTTGAAGAATAGTATGGAAGTTCTCTTAGAGTCGTGATCACTGTTCAGCCCAATCAAACTCCCAAGAAGATGACTGCAATATTTACTTAGGTGTTATTATTGGGAGCTTAACACACTTGGGCTGTACTAAGATCATACAAAATGCAATAGCAATATAAATCTTTAATTATTTTAAACCAATGACAATGTAAGTTGGTGCTTTAATCATTTCTCCTATATTCTGCAGTTCCAGAATAAAAATGAACCTGCAGATAGACACAAAATGCCAGGGTAACACAGCGGGACAGGCAGCATCTCTGGAGACAAAGAATATGTGATGTTTAGGATCAACACCCTTCTGTAGAGTGAAGAAGGGTCTCGTCCTGAAACGTCACATATTCCCTTCTCCGGAAATGCTGCCTGACCCGCTGTGCTACACCAACATTTTTCGTGTGTATTTGGTGTAAACCAGTATCTGCAGTTCCTTCCTACACAACAAGGACATGCTGTTTGGTCATCTTTGAATGTGCATACCTTCATTTGATGACTTTCTTCAATTCCTAATATTTTGCCTGCTTTATGGACTGCTGCAGCTCACAGTTTCTATGCATTACTGGTTCTTGTTTGTCACTGAATGGACACATGGCTCTCGTCCACAGGTGGGATGTTTGCATTATTTCCTGGCCAGTTTCCCAGCCGATGGGGGAAGTATGGCATAAATGGAAACATGGTTTGGAAAGGGAGACAATGTACTCAATGCAACAAAGAACATTTCAGAATAAAATGTTGCTAGAGAGTGTCCCAAATACTTCTCTAATTACTCCCCTGAAATATTATGATCAGGAAGCAAAGGTTTCCAGGCATTGAATCTAAACATGGTGCTCTATATGCACTATATTCCATTCTTCCCCTTCAACACCACAACTCTCTTGAGTATCTACAAACTCTGTTGCAGAAATAAATGCTTAGAATACTTTGAACTAGAGCCCATTCACATCCTAATGTATCAAACTTCAAAGCCCATTCAGCCCAAAAGTCTATGCCAGTGTCCATACTCAACGGCAGCTTCTCCCACACTTTTACCACTCCCTATCATCAGCATCCTATTCCTCTCCCTCGTGTACGATCCAGCTTCCTCTTAAATGTTTCTCCACTCTTGACCTCAGCCATAGAATGTGGCAGAGAAATACAGTCTTTCTGAATTTTACGTACTTGAGAAGATGAACAGTCCTGTACATTTTAATGTGGACCCACAGAAAATAAGCCCAGACTGTTTGACATAGTGCAAACATTTGGATCTGCAACATAACCAAATTTGACCTCCAGCCTGAAGAATTGGAACTGTTCATTTTCACTGTGCAAGATGAATGTACTGCAGGCTAACAGCGCATCATGCCAATGTCAATCTATTTATTGCAATCCATTTACTGCTATTTGCTTATGTGCCTGTTTGTGTTGAACAGGATCGGTTCAGTACATTCAAAAGCTGGTCTGAAATCTGAGCCAGGAAATTACTTAAAGATGATTTATCAAAACAGCGAGCAGAAATTGAAAACAGTTTTCTGAGCTGCCTGAGTATTATTGGATTGTGTGGACATCAGCCCTTGGAGGGGTACCATCTTTCATGGATTTATGCAAGCTTATTTAATGTCAGTTCTCACCAGCCTCAAATCACCATACAAGCTTGAGGATAATCACAACAAGCTGCTGGCTGTCTGTGATCTTGGTCCACAATTTTGTATCAAAATCAGACCTCAGGTTGATGCATTGCATCTAAGGGATTGTCCTTTAGGGCAGTCTGTTAATGCCATGTGAATGTAGAAGGAAGGGAAAAGCTTAAAGTAATGATCAAAGCTAACTTTATAAACTCTCCACCCCACCATAACTAAATTCTTTCCAATAGTAATTCGCAGCATGTTCCCGGCAAACCCATAACCATAACAATATTGAACCTTGATCTCCATTGAGTAGAGAAGGTTCGTGGAAGACTGAATAGAACTGTTAAGTATTATGAGCGGGTAATGGTAGAGCAAGCAGAGCTAACTGTTTCCTGTGACTGATAGTTACAGATTCATCATAAAGAAGTGGAAGGAAAATTAGGAGATGATGTTCATTTCAGAAAGGTTCTGGGATCGAGATGCAATTGCTGAAAGGGAAGTGCAAAGGATACCAACTGGAAATTCATTTCCAGGTTACAGCGAGAGGAACTAAGTCAGACCACCCCATCAAGGTGATGGTGGGCACAATGGCTGGAGTCCCCTCCATCTGTGCTGCACAATTTTATTAGGTTTTGACAAGCTGATGCCATTAGGCAGTTGGAACGATATAGCAGCAGCCAGTATGGTATCTAGTGTTTCCCCTCTTCCGCTGATGAGAGAGACCAAACCTTTGTAGAATAAAGAGGTACAAAGCTGGGTGGTTGGGATAAGCTTTGCCAGAGACAGTCATACCAATCTTGCGTACAGTGAACATATTCTGCTGAATCACCAACATTGATCACTGTTGCCTGAATGGTCTTGAACTAATTTAATTGTTATATCTTCACAGCATTGGTAAATAGATAGATACAAACAAATGTAAGGTGAAGAAAGATTAATACTTGCTGGGTGGTGATATGAAATAAAAGCAGCAGAAAATGCTGAAAACTCATAGCCAGTTGAATAATACCTGGAAAAGAAATATGTCAATATTTTGGATGAAATATTTCAGGAAACCTATTGACATATCCTGAGTAAAATACTTTTTTATGATATTAACATTCCTGATTGTCGGATGCCAGTGTGGCCAGTATTAATGTAGGAGGAAACACTTTGTAAACACAAAGCACTTGCTTCCTCTCACTTTATCACTGTGATATCATTTGCTGACATCTTCTTAATTGGAGATGAGAAAAGATTGTGGGCTAAGTGGAGTTACCAGTTTAAGTTGGACATATCTTTGGAGGTGATCTGTAATGTCATATAGCATTGAAACGAGTTTTTTGGTCTACCAAGTCTATGAAGACCATGAAGTACATATCCTTATGAATCAACGTTTTCCTTCTAATCAACATCTGGATGACAAAAACCTCTCATTCAATCCCCTCTAAGCTGTAGCTTTTATCCTATCCCTGCGCCCTCTAGATTTAGCCATCTCTAGTATGCCTTATCTAGGCCGTTCATCATGCTGCAGCCTACTATCCAGACATCTTCAACACCTCCAAGGAAACACACCCTGGGAATGCAATCTCTTCTCATAACTGAAGTGTTCCATCCCTGGCAACATTATGGTGAATCTTCTCGGTTGACCTGCAGCTTTTCAGCCATACCCTTGTCATTGGTTGTAACACTTCCATCATTGCTGGGCCCACAACCAGCCAGAAAGCTAACCTTTCTTACATGAATGAACAATTCTGGTTTGTACCTTCAACCCACTGAATACTATGAACACAATTGTTCAAAGAAGATTTTCTAAAGATTACAATTATTTTTTAATTGTCCTGTGGGTGTACATTCAATGCTAACAACTGGCTGAAATGTCCACAGATTGAGGTCATTCCACTCCATTAAATGCCACTTGCAGAGCAAGAAATCGCAAAATTGTTTTTTGTTAAAGTTAAAATCTCCATGAATAGGGTGGTGAGGGATTGGATAAAAGAGCATTGCAGTGTTAATTAAGGAGTATTACTGCAGTAAAGGGAAGGACATTTAATATAGAACATAGAATAATACAACACAATAACAGACCCCAGCCCACAATGTAAGCGCCAAACATGATGCCAAGGCTGGAGAGAAGGAATGGGTGAGGTTTGGGGTTGAGACCCTTCTTCAGACTAGTGGTCACACGTCACCCATTCCTTCTCTCCAGAGATGCTGCCTGTCCTGTTGAGTTACTCCAGATTTTTGTGTCTATCTTCGGTTTAAACCAGCATCTACAGTTCCTTCCTACACATGATGCCAAGACTACCACTTATCTACTCACCCATAACCCATATCCCTCCATTTCCTGCATATCCATATGACTATGCAAGTCTTTTAAATGCCGCTAACGGATCTGGTTCAAGCACCACCCCCGACAATGCGTTCCAGACACTCACCACTCTCTGTGTAAAAAAAATCAGACTCCGCACATTGCTTTTAAAATACAGTAAAATACAGCTCACCTCACCTTAAACATATGCCCGCTAGTATTTGATCCTTCTATCTTGGGAAACAAATTTTGACTGTATACCCTTTTTTTATTTTTGATATCAATTTAGTTCTTAGGTCATGCAGTGAGGGTTGAGTTGTCAGTGGAAGAGCATTTTTGGAAATATGGATCATACCTCTGTATATTTTGCAATAGTTATGGTAAGGGATAAGGATGGTCCATAAATCGGGGTTCTATATTGGGAAACACAGATTTCAAAATCACATGAAATCACATGACAGCTGTATCCAACAACCAGGTGTTATTCAAGAGTGAAACAGTGAGAATTCAGTGCCAATGTTTTTCCATAAAGGTCAGAAAGTGCAAGAAACTCTGGATATCTTAGTGGGTCAGATAAAGGATAGCAAGTATAAAGAACTGAACATGGGGAAAGCCCTTCAGAGAATGGAATGTATGGTATTTGAGAAAACAAATTAGGAAGGCAAAGGCAAAGAGCGGCATAGAATAAAAAAACTCAAAAGTATTTTATAAGTGAGCTCTGGGTAAGAGGGGAACCAAGGAATGAATAGGTCCCATTAGGAACCAAAGCTCAGCATGGACGATAAGGCTTCAAATAAAATCTTCTGATTTTATTCACTAAGAAAAAGGACATCATAGTTAGATAATTCAAGCAGGATATAATGAAATTCTTGAAAAAATTGCCATTAAAAAGAAAAATGTATCAGTTGAGAAGAAGGGACCTGACCTGCAACATCGTCTGTCCATTTCCCTCCACAGATGCTGCTTGACCCGCTGAGTTCCTCCTGCAGATTGTTTTTTGATCAAGGTTCCAGAAACTTCAATCTCACAACAGGTATTAGATGTCGTTCTAGGCATTAAGGTGGATAAGACCATAAGATCTGAGGACATATATCCCAGGGTATTCTTGGGGACAAGGGAGGAGATTGCTGGGGCCCTGACAGAATTGACAACAATGCCCTGACAGAATTTTGCTGGCCAAGGGTGAGATGCCAGATGACTGAAGGACAATGAATTAGGTATTTTTCAAAAAGACAAGGAGGAATGGACCAGATAATTGCAGTTCAAAGGTGGGGTTGGATGGGAAATAATTGGAGAAAATGTTAGTGGTAGGAATGTTAGTGGAAAAAGATATGAAGCATAGGATTGGTCTGTGGGGGGAAAACTCCTGGAAGTTCTCATTGGAACAAGCAGCAAATGTGGAGGCAAAGGGATAGTCAACATTTTGGGTTGGATCAAGATTGCATCAAAATTGATCTGTACTTGGGAAGACAAAAATTAAATGAAGACAGACAGTATAGTCTTGTTAGGGGTACTTACCGTCTGATCAAAGGATTGATATTTTTCTGAAGATGCAGCAAAGTTTATTGTTGAGGGTAATGTGGGTAATATTGTCTGCATGGACTTCAATAAGCCCCTTGACACAGTCTAACATTGGAGACATATGCAAAACGATAGGTGCAGGTCAAGTAGGCAAAATGGATCCAAGATTGGCTTGGTAAATGTGCATGGAACAGCATGGCACAGGAATGGGCTCTTCATTTTTTAATGATTGTGCTGAACATGATGCCGGGCTAAATCGATCTCACCTGCCTGCACATGATCCATATCCCTCTGTTACCTGCACTTCCTTGTGCCTGTTTAAAAGCTTCTTTAATGCCACTATCGCAACTGCCTACACCATCACCCCTGAAAATATGTTCCAGACTCCCCACCACCCTCTGTGTAAAAGTCTTGCCCCACATCTTTATTAAACTTTCCCCCTCACTTTATAGTTATGCCCTCTGGTGTTGGGCTTTTCTACCCTGGGAAAATGTTGTTACTGTCAACCCTATCTACGATGCTCAAAATTTTATATACCTTTATCATCTCCCCTCAACCTCTGATATTCCAGAGAAAATAGTCCAAGTCTATCCAAGCGCAGGCTTGGCGACCGCTTTGCCTAACACCTCCGTTCAGTTCGCATTAACCAACCTGATCTCCCGGTGGCTCAGCACTTCAACTCCCCCTCCCATTCTGAATCCGACCTTTCTGTTCTGGGCCTCCTCCATGGCCAGAGTGAGTCCCACCATAAATTGGAGGAGCAGCACCTCATTTTTCACTTGAGTAGTTTACACCCCAGCGGTATGAACATTGACTTCTCCAATTTCAGGTAGTCCTTGCTTTCTCCCTCCTTCTCCTCGCCTTCCCAGCTCTCCCACAGCCCACTGTCTCTGCCTCTTCCTTTCTTCTTCCCGAACAACCTGAACTACATGCAATACTCCAAATGTGACATAACCAAATTCCTATAGAGCTGTATCAAGAAGGCAGGAATGGGGTTCTGATTGTAGATGATCAGCCATGATCACAGTGAATGGCGGTGCTGGCTCGAAGGCCCCAATGGCCTACTCTTGCACCTATTGTCTATTGTCTATCTATTGCCTATTTTACCAAGAGATAGGTTGGAATGTGAGGGAGTAATAAAGGCACACACTACCAAAACATAAACGTATACAGACAAGCATTTGAATTGGCAAGGCACAGAAGGCCACTGATCTTAGACGAGTATTTCACAGTAAGCATTGACATAGAGTCATAGAGATATGCAGCACAAAAACAGGCCCTTCAGCCCGTCTTGTCCATGACGACCAAACTGAGCTAATTTCATTTGGCTGCATTTGGCCATAGCCCCCATTGTGGGTTGCGGGGGAGTTATTTCTGTGCAATATGACTTTGTGACCCAGAATGTTTTGTGTGATTTCATCTGATCTCTGATCAGGTTGCCTGTCTTCGCTCATTTGCACAATGATACTGCCTAGAATAATTCCCTCCATGATGGATTGAACACTGGCTGTCATGGAATGAAAGCTGACTGTCACATGTAAAACTAAGAGTTGGGATAAATGGCTCCTGTTCAGGCTGCAAGGATGTAACCAGTCGAGTACCCGGGGATCAGTTCATAGCCCTCAATTGTTCACAATTTATAGTCATTTATAGAAGGGGGATAAAGGTGAAAGAAATCCAAGTTTGTCAATGACTCAAAAATATATGGAAGGGCACGTTAAGATGGGGACATTGTGATTCTGCAATTGGATCCAGATAGATTTAGTGAAAACCTGGAAAATGAAGTTTAAGATGGGGAAGTGTAAAGTTGCACACTTTGTTAAGAGGAATCAAAAGATGGAATATTATCTAAATGGAGACAGGCTGCAAATGAGTGTAGTTCAGTGAGATCTAATGCATTAAATCGCAAAAGGATAGCTGGCAGGTCCAACAGCAGTGCCTCAAAAAGTATATAACAGCCTTCCAGGCAGTTGAAGGAGATTCTTCAGGCTAATTCATGGGATGAGGTCTTCCTATGTACAGAGGCTTGACAGTTTGGGTCTGTATTTGATCTGTGTTCAGAAGATTGAGTGATGCCCATATTCCAACACTTCTGATCCTGAATGGGTTTGACAACTTTGACGCTGAGATGCTTTCAGTGGGAGAGTTACAAACAAGAGGGCATGGCTACAAAATAGGGGAATGGTCATTTAAACAGAGGTACATTGAAATGTCTTCTCCCAGAGTGTAATCAACATCTGGAGTTCTCTGCCCCCAAGGGTAATGGGACCAGATCATTGGATGTAATTCAGGTGAAGATAAATTAATATTTGAAAGATAAGATACATTGAAGATTCTGGGATACAGGCACAGAAGACTAATCAACTGAACTAGAACTGAAACATCACCGATCCATTTTCTCCAGAGATGCTGCCTGGCCTGCTGAGTTACTCCAGTATTTTGTGTCTATCATTAGGCACAGAAGATTCTTTTACTCTAAGAGTAATTAAGGCCAGCATAGATTTGCCATGATCATATGAATGGTGGTGCAGGCTTGAGAAACATGATGGCCGACATCTGCACCTGTTTTCATGTACTGTGCTGTTGAATGGTAGGGGAACAAAGTTGTATTTGGGTCACAATTTGGCCATCAGTTGATAGAATGGCAGGACAAGCATTCTGTGGCCTTGAGACCTTTCTGCTCTTAAAGTAGTTGCATTGTGAAGGTCAAGCTTTTTCCATTCCATATTGATTCTGCTCTCCAACTTAGGTCGACTGACTGAATAAAGATCAAAAATTGAGCTCCTGAAATCTTTAGACTTGGTTCTGGTTGATCTTAAATGTAACTTTTTGTAAGAGTGAATTGAACTGAAAGAGTTAGTGAAGCTGCATGGTCATGTGATCCTGGACGAGGTGATCTTGACTTGCCTGGCGTTCAGTTTTAAAGATCTTTTTAGCTTTAATAGTGTGCGATGCTAATTCTGTTTTCCTTCTGATGTATTGATGTCAGCGAATCAATAAACTGTCTGACAGACACTACAGATCCCTGGAAAATATTAGTGGGTACAAGCATGTTATTATCAGAGTAATGCTTGGGGAACGCTTGAGGATCACAGGTTCTTAGGGCTGAGCTTTCAAGTAAGTTTTCCACCCTGATGGATCAGAATTTGACCAGTTTATCCTTTCCCAGATCAATACTGGGATTGAAAACAATAGAAAATCACCATTCAGCAAGAAATTCAAATCCAGAATCAGAAAGACTGACCTGTTACCTGAGAAAGAAAGGTTATTTTGAAAGATTATTACTAACATTGTTAGCATGTTACATAATATTTGGCCGGAATTAGACTAATGTATAACATCAAGTGTCTGACACTACCTCAAGGCACAAAGCAGTCTAATGAGTAATATGAAAACAGTGAAACACATTCTAACGAATAGTTAAAGGCAAGAGCTTTAATCATCCTTGGTTCCAAACTCTTTTTTTCATTGGTAAATGTGTGATGATATAAAGAAATACAACTGCACACTGCACTTGTTGGATTTTTAATGCTTGCTTTTCATTTAAAAGAAGATAGTTGAAGTTCTGTCAGGTCAGTTTCTGCACCATAATTGACCCACCGATCTCCGTGTTCAGTCCAGTATAGCGTGACCAACAACGACAGATGAAAAGCAGATTTAACAGCAGAATGGACTGCAGACTGTCCTGGGACCGTCATGAAAGTTCCATGCTGTGATTAGCTGCCAAAACATATCTTAGTTGCTTCAAGTTCTTTGCCTGCAACATGAACTCAAACCTGCTTTGTTAAATTATGATTTTATATTGTTGCAGGCTTACCAGTTTTTGTCTCACTAACTCTTATGTGTGGCATTGCTGAAAAGGTTGTTCCTTGTAAACGTACCCCCTCCCATACCATCAGACTTGCAAGGATTATCATGCAGGCTTACCTTGGGTCTGCACAGCAAGTGTTCCATATTAATAAGCAATGTATATTCAGCATCTACATCTAAAATAAATCATTGTCTTTGTAATAGCAGGTTCTTAGCTGGTTCATTTCATAGAGTCCCAGTGGTTTTCATTGCATTTGCTTTGACATTATTAAACTCTGTCTGTTTCACTAATAGTCAACCTAATTACCACATGTGCATGGCAGAAAAGTTTGCGCTGTGGGTCGAATGGTATTAACAATCTTTGCATGTTGCTCCTGGGCCTCTGTTTCATCAGTAGGACAGTTTTAGCATCTTCTGAATGACTGCTGTAATTATGCGGAATCAATAAGATTTTTTTTGTTTTTGCCTTTGTTGTTTCCTTGATATGGCCCGAAGGATGCTGCAGGCAAGGTGCTGGACCGTTGGGCAATCATGTCCCGGGAAGAGGAGATCATTACCCTCCAGCAGTTCCTGAGATTCGGAGAAACCAAATCCATTGTGGAGCTGATGGCCATCCAGGAGAAAGAAGGGCAGGCTGTGGCAGTGGCGACTTCCAAAGCAGATTCCGATATCAGGACTTTCATTGAAGGGAACAATCGGGCACGGAGCCCCAGCCTCCTAGCTCATCTCGAAAATAGCAACCCGTCCAGCGTCCACCATTTTGAAAACATCCCCAACAGCCTGGCCTTCCTCCTTCCGTTCCAGTACATAAACCCTGTGTCTGCTCCCCTACTTGGTCTCCCACCTAATGGAGTCATGCTTGAACAACCGAGCCTGAGACTGAGGGAACCTAACCTTCCTCTGCAGAATGAGCATGTGGAGAGCAGCGAGTCTGAAGTCTCCGTTTCTCCTTTTCGAAGCGACCAGTCGGGCAGTAGGAATGCGCTCAGCAGCATCATCAACATTGAACCCAAGAATGAGCAGAAGAGCATGTCCCCGATTCACACTCCATCTCCTGCAAATGACCCGGTCAAATCCGACCACTCCAAAGCCAGCATTCTGAATGCAAAGATCCAGAGGATGCGAAGGAACGGGTTGTCCCCAAGGAAGGGCCGAGTGGTCTGCAATGCGTGTGGGAAGACCTTCTATGATAAAGGCACGCTCAAGATCCACTACAATGCTGTGCACCTGAAGATCAAGCACAGGTGTACCATTGAAGGCTGCAACATGGTCTTCAGTTCCCTGCGGAGCCGTAATCGACACAGTGCCAACCCCAACCCCCGCCTGCACATGCCAATGCTGAGGAACAACCGAGACAAGGACCTCATTCGAGCCACATCTGGAGCTGCCACTCCTGTCATATCCAGCATCAAGTCAAATTTGAGCCTTTCGTCTCCCGGACGGCCGTCCCTGGGCTTCAGCTCATCCTCAGTGGATCCAGCTCTACAAAGCCCGCTGGTGTTTCCCTCGCTAAAAACAGTGCAGCCTGTCCCTCCATTTTACCGGAGCCTGCTGACCTCTGGTGACATGGTATGCCCACCAAACTCACTCCCGACCAGCCCCATCATGCCAGTGATAGGCAGCCTCGAGCAGCCTTGCGGTCTTGAGCAGCTTCCGCCTGCCGTCCAGGAGCTCGCAGCTGAGCTCGCGCCCAAGAAAAAGTCTCGCAAATCAAGCATGCCCGTGAAGATAGAAAAAGAGGTGATCGGCACTGTCGATGAGTTTGACGAAGATGATCAGGTCAACGAGAATCATGTGAACAGTGACGTCCATGATGAGGAAATGAGCAATGGCAATGGTCACAAGAGTATAAGCCCTGCCATGCTCATGCATGTCAGCAGCAACGCAGATGATGAGAGAAGTCTCGGGGGCTTTGAGGATAAAAAGATGGGGAGCATCACTTCCGAGGATCATGAGCAGGACCGCGATTTTGAGGATGAGTCTGAAGGCTCAGAGTCCAAAATGTGCGATGATGCCACGGAAAATGAGGAGCAGACACACAGAGACATTTTTGATAAGGACGAAATGTCAGACAGCAAGAACGAGGACAAAGACTGTGTATCCCCCCTCCCCCAAACCATTAAAATAAAGGAGGAGTTCAGTGACCCAACCTATGACATGTTCTATAGCATCAGCCAGTATGGCTTGTATAACGGAGGACCTGGGAGTATGGCTGCCCTCCAGGAAGGCTTTGCATCTTCCATGGGATATGGCAGCCCCCAGAAATACTCACCAGAGAGTGAACTGTGCTCCAGCCCGGATCCCAAGATCTGTTACGTCTGCAAGAAGAGCTTTAAAAGCTCCTACAGTGTGAAGTTACACTACAAGAATGTTCACCTGAAGGAGATGCATGTTTGCACAGTGGAAGGTTGCAATGCAGCGTTCCCATCTCGCAGAAGCAGAGACAGGTATAGTCTTTTCTGATTTATACAACTAGATTTAATTACTGTATGTGCTTCTTTATAGCTGAATCCTAATTATTTAAGATGAAATGTTTTGTTCTCTCAGTTTAGTTTGATTTAAATTTTACTGCTCTTCAAATAATGTTATTGCTCATTTATGCATCATTTAAAAAAAAATTAATGAAGACTATTGTTTTAAGAATTTGTGTGTTATCAGGTACTTTGCAGAGTTCCCTGTGAAATGATGTGACACCTTTAACTCTACAGCTCCTAACCATTGTTCCTGTGTGAAAAAGACACAGGGAAGATGAAGCATGTTGTAGGATGAATTAAAAGTGAAAGAAAAACACAGCAGGTGTTGGAAATCTGAAATACAACAGGAATGCAGGAAATACTCAATAGGTCAGGGACATCTGTGCAAAGAGAAAATAATTAAGTATGCAGCCTGATAACCTTTCATTGGAACGAGAAGAAATTTGAACATAGCTTATAAGGTGACTGTGGAATGAACGGATTCCATCCACTGTACCAAATGTCTTTCGAGGAAGAAGTTCAGCCACCCTTAAATAGTTTAGTTTAGTTTAGTTTAGTTTATAGACATAAAAATGTTGCAGTAACTCAGCAGGCCAGGCGGCATCTCTGGAGAAAATAAATTGGTGATGTTTCGGGCCGAGACCTTTCTTCAGACTGTTTAGATGAGTTTAGTTTATTATCATCGAGTGTACTGAGGTACAGTGAAAAGCTTTTGTTAGCCTGCTGTCCAAAGAAAAGACAATACATGGTTACAGTCAAACCATCCACAGTGAAATAAAGATTTAAAAGGGGGGAGCGATTGTATTGGATAATAGCAGATCCTCATATGGGACCGACACGCAGAGACGTCTAGCTCCAGCGCCATCTTGGTCCAATTGTGGTTGACTCTGAACTGCCCTCTTAAAGGTCCAAGAAAGCCATTCAATGAAGTGACCGACCAGATAGGCTGCATCCCAGGGTACTTAAGGAAGTAGCCCCAGAAATAGCAGATGCCTTAGTGATAATTTTTCAAAACTCTTTAGATTCTGGAGTAGTTCCTGAGGATTGGAGGGTAGCTAATGTAACCCCACTTTTTAAAAAGGGAGGGAGAGAGAAAACGGGGAATTACAGACTAGTTAGTCTAACATGGTAGTGGGGAAACTGCTAGAGTCAATTATTAAAGATGGGATAGCAGCGCATTTGGAAAGTGGTGAAATCATTGGACAAAGTCAGCATGGATTTACGAAGGGTAAATCATGTCTGACGAATCTTATTGAATTTTTTGAGGATGTAACTAGTAGAGTGGATAAGGGAGAAGCAGTGGATGTGTTGTATCTGGACGTTCAGAAGGCTTTCGACAAGGTCCCACACAAGAGATTGGTATACAAACTTAAAGCACACGGTATTGGTGGTTCAGTATTGATGTGGATAGAGAACTGGCTGGCAGACAGGAAGCAAAGAGTAGGAGTAAATGGGTCCTTTTCAGGATGGCAGACAGTGACTAGTGGGGTGCCGCAAGGCTCAGTGCTGGGACCCCAGCTATTTACAATATACATTAATGATTTGGACGAGGGAATTAAATGCAACATCTCGAAGTTTGCGGATGACACAAAGCTGGGGGGCAGTGTTAGCTGTGAGGAGGATGCTAGGAGGCTGCAGGATGACTTGGATAGACTGGGTGAGTGGGCAAATGTATGGCAGATGCAGTATAATGTGGATAAATGTGAGGTTATCCACTTTGGTGGCAAAAACAGGAAGGTAGACTATTATTTGAATGGTGACCGATTAGGAAAAGGGCAGATGCAGCGAGACCTGGGTGTCATGGTACACCAGTCATTGAAAATAGGCATGCAGGTGCAGCAGGCTGTGAAGAAAGCGAATGGTATGTTGGCATTCATAGCAAAAGGATTTGAGTACAAGAGCAGGGAGGGTCTTGGTGAGGCTACACCTGGAGTATTGCGTACAGTTTTGGTCTCCTAATTTGAGGAAAGACATTCTTGCCATAGAGGGAGTACAGAGAAGGTTCACCAGACTGATTCCTGGGATGGCACGACTTCCATATGAAGAAAGACTGGATAGACTTGGCTTGTACTCGCTGGAATTTAGGAGATTGAGGGGGGGATCTCATAGAGTCTTACAAAATTCTTAAGGGGTTGGACAGGCTAGATGCAGGAAGATTGTTCCCGATGTTGAGGAAGTCCAGGACAAGGGGTCACAGTTTAAGGATAAGGGGGAAGTCTTTTAGGACCGAGATGAGAAAATCGTTTTTCACACGGAGAGTGGTGAATCTGTGGAATTCTCTGCCACAGAAGGTAGTTGAGGCCAGTTCGTTGGCCATATTTAAGAGGGAGTTCGATGTGGCCTTTGTGGCTGAAGGGATCAGGGGGTATGGAGAGAAGGCAGGTACAGGATACTGAGTTGGATGATCAGCCATGATCATATTGAATGGCGGTGCAGGCTCGAAGGGCCGAATGGCCTGCTCCTGCACCTAATTTCTATGTTTCTATGTTTCCTCCTTGAGGGCAATTGGGCAATGGGCAGTAAATGGTGGTCTTTTAAGCTGTGGCAATGTCCTAAAAATAATAATATACAGACCCAGGGAAAAGGACGTGCAAGAAATAACAAAGGGAAGCTCTGTATGGGGCAGAGGACAGGAGAGAGTAAGTGGTAAATGATGATGTGAGATTGGCGTGATGCTTCTGTATTTCCCAGCATTTTGTACAGGGTTCACAAGGGTGATGGAGGAGAAGCTGTTCTCGCGATGCATTATGAGGAGATCCAAGGTGATAAAAGTAAATGTCCAGAATAATGAATGCATTTCACTTTAACATATGTATTCTCTACAAATCCCAAGGCAGCATCTGTGAGTTTGGCTACCTTCTGTGGAGAGTGCCTGCACCAAGGATCAGTAATTGTTGAGGTGGAGCAGCTTATAATAAAGGTCTTTTAAAATCAACTCTCCCTCTTCCTATTATTTTGTTCATCCAGAGTTTACCAGAGATCAAAATCGAACCCCTCCCTAACTCCATCCAGCAGCTACATTCCTTCCTCACTGAAAGCCAGACACATCACTAATCACATGTATCCTGTCTTCATTCTGTTCCCATTTCACGACAAATTGTGGATTTCACTAACACACGCACACACTCACTCAAACACAACTCACACGCACACTCAAACCACTGGCATTCAGAGACATGAATTCTGCCACTCACACAACTCGCACTATTCAACCACATATACTAGCATTATTCCACAGACCAAGCCAAGGTTTACACATGCCTTGATTATGTGAGAAATCTCGCATTGCTTTGTGTCTTCTTTCATTGCTGCTCTAATAATGTTGCTGTGTTATGGCTCGTGGTTTGCCTCATTTGCACTGACTGTTTCCTTGGCCTCTCTTTATACCAGTGCCTGTAGCCCTGCATACTGATCCTAGGGGCACACCTTGTCAACTGCTGCCCACACAGATAAACCACATGATGGCAGCTACAACATATCAGGACTGACTGTTACAAATGGTTCATTGCTGCCATATCTCTCCAGGTCCTTTTCCAGCCAAACTCGCTGCTCATTAATGACGCCCATGTGCAGAGTGGTCTATCATCGGCAGACTGTTTGAGACCCTTTATCAGGTTTAAACAGTCTGCAATCATTCCCATCTGTAGTCCTTGACATTGTGACTTTGCCCCAAATCAAGCTGTATCCTACGCAAAAATATGAAGAATTAATCTTAAAGTTTGCTCTGATTTTTTGCTCAGTTAATAATGGGTACTGTCTGTTTCTTTGCTGGTGCTTACCGGTGGGAAATGCTCTTGTAGTTGTTGACCTGTAGAACCACAGCATAATCTGTCAACCCAAATAAGACTCCAGCACAGTATGGATGGTTTGGGCACGGTCAGGGCGATGGGGGAAGAGTTGATAGCCAGAATACCACCTGGATTGTTTGGTGAAACTGATAGCATGGCAAGCCCCAGCAAAATATCACACCTGAGTTAATATGAATTAAATTGCAGCCAGAGTTCACAGGCTGGTACTGGCAACGTTGACTCAGAATTTGATATTAGGCCGAGTGTCTTTCAGGTGTGGTGCTGACTGTGGCTCAGTGAGCAGTGAGTCGTTTCCAGTGAACAGGTCAATGCATATCCCACAGGCAACATCAGTAAGCCACGTTTTGTAACCATAGACATGCTTCTATTCATGGATACGTGCTGTGCACAAATTGGTCATCTCTTACTATATGTACTACTGCAGTGACCAGGCTTATGGAAGTATGTAATGACCTGGAGCGTGTTTTGAGTTGTTACTGCTGTTGTGAAAGGCACAGTAGCAATGTGAGCCTTGGGTTATTCAGATGGAGCACGATGGGGATAAGCCATGACTTTTTGTAACAGTGTAAATTGTATCGGTGCTGCATTATTTGATTGTCTTATTTTATTAATTTTCTTTTTATATCCATTAGTGGGATTGTGTCACACCAATTATTGCCCATCCATGATTACCCTTGAGAAGGTGATAGTGAGCTGTATTGAACTTCTATAGTCCTAGTGAGGCTATTCTTGCAGAGCTGCTGCAGACAGAGGTCAAGCATTTTAAGCCACCGACGATGAGGGAACAGTTAAGTATTTGCAAGTCAGGATAGTGGGTGATTTGGGGAAGTGTTCCCATTGTCCTTCCCTCCATGGTAATAGAAGTTAAAGATTTAGGTATTGCCACTGAGGATTTAAAGGTTGAATCAATTTATTTATTCTTTTGCCACAGGAGAAAAAAAGTCCTTTGTTGTAGCTTCACCTATTCACATCAATCACAGAATTTCTAGGGTGCAAAAGTTTCTTGTTGCTTCCTCCAAAGTAATCAATATTTTACTGTATTAATTAAAAATTTTACCCTTTCTTTATGTGGACCACTGTGATTTTTGTTCCTGTCTTCCATTAATGTTTTCCTCATCTTCTTGGTTTATCTTGATTTTGAACAGGCCAGAGTGGCAAGCATGGTTTGAACAAAGACGAATGAAGACTAAGACTAATCAACATTGGTGTACCACCCTTCTCTGGTCACAGTTGATTATACCATTGAACTTTGACTATTCCACTAACCAGGAACTTAAATCGTCATTGAACACTAATTGTCCAAAGCCAGGTTTCATGCCAGTGAATGGTGAATGAACCTAAACTGTCCCATTGAACACTACTCCACTCTAATTCATACCAATAAAACATTGACAGTCAAATTAAATGCTGACTCATTCTAAATCTTACCAGGAAACACTAACTCTGAACCATGCCATTGAACAGTGACTCTCGTTAAAGAGGTCAACTGCTATTTTTTGATAATAGACACAGGGACCTAAATGCACAATTAATTGTAATGATGGAAGCACTCCAATTTTCTACTGATGAGTCTTGTCAATGATTTTGGTGTCAAACAGTCATTATTGATTGGCTAGTCATAACATTAAATGGCCAGTGTCACGAGGGCTCGTTCTGGTTGAAGTCAGCTTGCAGATCTTAAAGGGAGATGCACCATGGTTAGAGGAGCTGCAGGAATCTGTACATGAGAGGATCTGACCTGGGAACCCATAAAAAATTGTACAATGCGTGAGAGTGTGAGTTCTGGGTTTTCCAATGCTGCGCTGCAGGCCTTGAATGTAGGAGTGATGTCCTGTATCTGCAGGAGGCCTGGAGTCAGCAAGAGCAAACAGATTTGGTCAGTACCGGCACTCAAGCCCCGAGGATCCGGATGTGGTGTCGCAAGAAGTTCAGTGACCTCACGTGTGTGGTCCAGGTCAGTGAATGCTTCATTAATGCCATGCCCCATCAGTTGCACTACCAGCCTGCAACCTTGCTCAATGCACGAGACCCCTTCACTCGCCTGTCAATTGCCTCCATCAATTTGGGTTCCTACATTATATTTTTCTAGCTCACCTCATCCTCACACCTTTATTCCCGCCATCAGTCCATGCTCATAGCTTGCACAGCCTGTCAGTTATTCAATTTGGATAAACATATCTACCCAAACTACACATTTTTGCTCACAAATACATGACAAAGATGTGTACGATCAGAGGCAGCTAACAATAAAGGGCAGATTGCTTTCTACATGGTCACACTGTGTAGAAGGATGCTGGGCATTACTGGGAAGCCTCCTATTGTATCTGTGAACAGTGCCAGGGTTGAACCCATCCAAGGGGATGGTACCCTTGTACTTGCATTTCTCCTATACATCTCCTCTTTTATGCTCTCTTCTGGTTTGCAAATTGCAGATGGTATGAGCATGCACTCCTCACTTCTCTCTGGACCCCACATCATAACTTTACCCTTGCCCCTTTTCCATTGCAGATATCGAAGAACTGCATCCTGTCCAGGCAGTGGGGGACAGCAGGACGGCAGCTGTGCTGAAGTCACAACGTCACTCGATTTCACTGTCTCAGCAACCAGCTCAGATACTGATACTGTGCATCATTTAGAGGAAGTCAGAGAGGTGGGGTCTTCAGGCATGAGTGGCCTGTGGCCATGGCAGGGGGCCGCTATAGTGCCCGCACCCTCAACGATGCAGAGTGATCAGATGAGGACTTTGATGGGACTGGCTACTGAAGAAGACTGAAGGGTACGCACCATGAAGTGCTAGCTATATTGACAGGGCAGCCAGGTAGCACAGAGAGTCCAGCACCAAAATGGCACAGAGTTTTGCATAGAGCCTGTAGCTATCCTCTTCAGTCTGGAAGTGATGGCCAACTCCATTTGCACAATTGTGGACCGAGTGTGGACAATCTGATGGACAATTTGTCCCCTTCCACTGCAGCACCGACAAAAGATGCCAAACTGTGTGCTGCAATGGAAGCTCAGTTCTCTGCTGTGGGTTGCAGGGGCTTTGCAAGGTATCCTGCCAATCCACCAGTCTGTCCTCTAACTGAGAACCAGAGAGGAAAACTTGTACTTTTATCAAGTCTTCCATCACAATGTTCCAAAATGCTTTATTACCAAGAAAGTGTTTGTCAAGAGTGGTCAGTATTTTGATGTGGGAAACCTAGCAGCCGGCCTGCACACAGCAAGCTCCGATGATCATCACAAAATCTGCTTTAATTACATTAGCTGAGGATAAGTATTGGCCCATGAGAGAGCACTCTTGCTCTTTGAAGCGGTGTGTAATGATTTCCAGTGTATGTTTGAGGAAGAACGTGGAGACCGCTTAAAGTAACATCTGAATGTTGGCACCTCAGACTGTGCAACACTCCCTCAGTACTGCCCCCTCCCCCAGGTTCAACTCCGTTAGTATTACACTTCACCGGGGCTACTCTCCCTCTGTACCGCTACTCTGACGGTATGGCAATATTTCAGCACAGGCCTACAAAAAGTGCAGCAATATAGCTGCATCGCCCATCTGACAGAGGAGCACTCGGTACATCTGATAATTCAGCACTCCCTCATTTCTGCTTCTCCAAATAGTGCATCAGTCCCTTGGTACTGCCTCTCTAACTGTGCAGCTCTCCCTCACATCTGCCCATCTACTTGCACTCTACTGTCTCAGTACCTCTCCTCCTGCAGCTACTGGGACCTTCCAAAAAGTGAGAGGCAATGGAGTGATTGTTTCAATCTGTTGTGTCATATTTCATATAACAGCATGGCAGTAATTGTATTTATGTTGCCTGTGTGTGTATGGGTTGTGCACTTGAATCCCAGTCACCTGCAGGCAGTCCGTGTCACCCGAGATTTGTGGTGGTTTCGCTGAGCTGTGAACTGAAGGCACCATGCCTTCTGCCAAGATAACAGACATCACTCTAATTACAG
Organism: Okamejei kenojei; assembly: GCA_035221665.1. NCBI lineage: Eukaryota > Metazoa > Chordata > Chondrichthyes > Rajiformes > Rajidae > Okamejei > Okamejei kenojei. The sequence continues at coordinate 53,050,836 of CM069133.1, read as the reverse complement.
CCTTTGGCCATGTACCAACTGATCACTGAGTGAGTGGAATTCCTTTGAATGAAAGTGTACATTGGTGAAGCGACATGCATGCATTCAATGGCACCCTGTACCCTGGGGAAAATGGCAATACCGGTGAAATTACATTCTCGGTCTCTCCAGATGAGTAGAATGTACCCAAATGGAGACACAAGAGACATCAGATACTGGAATCTTGAGCAAAACACAGTGGTGTAGAAACCCAGTGGGTCAGGCAGCATCTGTGGTGTGAATGTTCAAGCCGTGTTACGGGTCAGGACCCTTCTTCAGACTGGATAGCTGATGTTTTGGGCTGGGATGAAACCTGGGTCCCAACTCAAAATGTCTCCTTCCCCCAAATACTGCCTGATCCATGAGTTCTTCCAGCATTTTGTGTTTTGCTCAAGGAATGTACCCATCTTTCATTGAATAGAGAGATTTAATGCACCGCAGTAATGAGGGGTGTTGCATTTGGTATTACATCTGCACCATGTCTGGAACTGTGACCATTCCTGAACCATGCCTCGCCCAAGGCAGTGCCATTGGATTTAGGTTGCTTATACACCATACCATTTCTGTTTCTTCACTCTCTCATATGTAAATAAGGATGCTCGGCTATAGATTCAGACTGCCTTATATTTATATTTTAACCGTGACTTCATATTAAAGGAACAAGTCCCATTCTGCTCTTTCAGGTGCACATAATATATACCACCACTCTATTTCAGAGAGAAAATTCAGTACACCTGACCACTGGATAAACAACATTGTGGAGCATATTATCTAGTTATTTCATTGGTGTGTGTGGAGTCTGCAATGCACATATCAGTGGCCAAGTGTGATTACATTGTAACAAGTGATTTACCGTCACAGATATCCATTGGCTGTAAACCTCTTTAAGGTATCCCAATATTCTGAAAGATGCTGTGGAAATTTAAAATGTGACCAATATTACTGCAAATTATTTATGAACTCCGGGATCAATTGCAGAGATAAGTGGTTTTCCTAATGTTGGATTTGAAGTAGTGACGAGCTTTGGATGAACAGCACTGAACATTGGGAAAAATGGATGTGGGATTGGATGGCCAAGTTACACAAGCTCTGCATCTCCAGAATGAGCAAGCAAAGTATAGCTTAAAGAGGTTTGCATCATTTGGCATGTCAGGGCTCCTTCCCATGGATACCCAGGAGTGATTCTTGACCTTCATGGTAAAAACACACTAATCATTGTGTTCATTATATGCTCCTGAATGTGGCCTATTGGAGAATGCCTTGGCACACTTCAGACTTCCAAAGTGCATCACCAGGCATCAGTCCAAAATCCAAATGTTGTCAATTGCAAGGTGGAGTTGTTCCATGCACATACCCTCATCATGCCATGTGAAATATTAAAGCACTTATTGAATTGCAAACTTTGTTCTGCTCATGTCTTTAAAGACCAAAGCTACTTGTTAGTTTATGCTTCAGAGGTTTTCCAACATGTGAGGACATATTGTCATTCAAAAGGTTGTAGCTATGTTGGTCATTGGAGTGACCTCTTTTCACTGATTCCTGACAAAACAATCATTGCTCGTCCCTAATTGCCCTTGAGAAACTGATGGTGAGCTACTGCCTGGAACTGCAGATGAAAGTACTCCTACAGTGGTACCTCTGTCCATCTGATTCACGGATGCACTGTATATCCCAGATGAATAGTCAGCCATGTAATCTTCCAGTGGAAGAATTAATCCTCACAGCCATGCCTGTCGCATCTTCAGTAGCATTTCGGCAGCATCTCTGGCAACAATGCCCCCACCCTCCCAATACATAGAACATAGAAAGGTACAGCACAGACAAGGCCCTTCAGCCCACAACGTCGGTGCTGAATATGATGCCAAGATAAATTAGTCTCTGCTGCCTGCATATGGTCCATACCCCTCTATTCCCTGCATATCCATGTGCCCATCTAAAAGCCTCCTATACACCACTATCCTATCTGCGTCCCCCACCACACCTGGCAGCACGTTTCAGGAACCCACCCACTATGTAAAACAACTGGCCCAGCACTCCTCCTTTCACATTTTTGCCTCTTACCTTAAAACTTGGCCCTCTAGTCTTTGACATTCCACCCTGAAAAATAGGTTTTGACTATCCTAGATTTGAACTTGGACCCCAAGATCCCTCTGTACATCAGTGGTGTTAACAGTCTTGCCATTAAGTTGCTTTGATAATCAGAGAGAATATCAAGACGTTACTTAGAGAGGACATACTGGAGGGTACATCTACTGCGACATTATGGGTTCTGCAATAAAATGCGAAAGGAGCAATTACTCTAATGGAACTATATTATAGGCTACACAATAGCCAGCAGGCTAAGTTAGAGGACTAGATATGTAGACAGATTACGGAAGGATGCAAGAAATACAGGGTTGTTGCAGTGGGTGACTTTCCCAATGTTGACTGGGACTTGGGGCAAGAAGATTAGACAGAGCAAAATGTGTTATGTGTATCCAAGGAGGTTTCCCTAAACAGTATGTGGATAGCCCAATTCGAGGAGGGGCCATACTGGATCTTGTGTTGGGAAACAAGCCTGGTCAGGGAACTGGAGTTGCAGTGGAAGAAACATTTGGAGAGAGTGATCACACCTCCATAAGTTTTAAGATTGTTTTGAATAGGGACAGGTCCTCATGTTATGGAAGATACTTAATTGGGGCAAAGCAGTGTACAATGCCATTAGGCAGGAGATAAGGAGAGTAGATTGGAAGCCGTTGTTATTGGGTAAATCCACAGTTGACAAGGGGGGGCTGTTTGAAGGCCAGCCAATCAAAGTGCCGAATCAGCATGTTCCAGTATTAGGAGTGATAATGATGGCAAACTCAGGGAACCGTGGATGACCAAGGAGGTTGTAAACCTGGTCAGGAAGAAAAAGGAAGAGGAATCGTGACCCGAAACGTCACCCGTTCCTTCTCTCCAGAGATGCTGCCTATCCCGCTGAGTTACTCCAGCGTTTTGTGTCTATCTTCTATTAAAAGGAAGCTCATGCCAGGTTTAAGAAGGTGGCATCAGATGGAGCTTCTGAGGAATATAATGCATGTAGGAAAGAACTCAAGCAGTCGATTTGAAGGGCGAAAAGGGTCCATAAAATGACATTGGTGAGTCTGATGAAGGAAAATCCCAAGGCTTTTATATATGTACGTTAATAATGAGAGGGTGACCAGGGAGAAGGTAGGCCTGCTCAAAGATAAAGGAAGGAATCTAGGCTTAGAGTCGGTGGATGTAGGTAAGGTACTGACTGAGTACTTTGCATCTGTATTCACCGAGGAGAAGGACCTGGAGGACAGCAAGATCAGTGCTGAGAATACAAAGTTTGAGATCGAGAAGGAGATGGTGTTCCATAGGAATCTGTGCAGGTACCTCTGCTGTTTGTGATATATATAAATGATTAGATGTAATTGTACATGGTCTGGCGAGAAAATGTGCAAATTATACCAACATTGGAGGAGTTTTGGACAGTCAGGAAGGCTGTTAAAGGTACAATGAGATCTGTAGATCAGCTGGAGAATGGGTGAATGGCAGATGGAGTTTAACACAAGCAAATGTGAGGTGTTGCACTTTGGCAGGTGAAATGTAAAGGGCCGGTCCCATTAGGCAATTTTTTTTGGCGACTGCCGGCGTCATATCAGTGTCGCCAAAAGATTTTGAACATTTCAAAATCCAGCGGTGACAAAAATATGTTGCGACACTTGAAAAAACACCACGCGTCATACGTCATCATGCCACGTCACCATCGTGTCATACGTCATCACGCAGCGTATTTTTCGGTGACCTGATACGTCAGTCAATGATGCCGGCAGTCGCCAATAAAACCGCCGTGGGACAGGCCCTTGCGGGTCATGGCAAGACCCTTAACAGCATTGATGTGCAGAAGGATCTTCAAGTCCAAATCCACAGCACAAGTTGATAGGATTGTAAAGAAGGTGTACGGTATGCTTGCGATCATTGCTAGACAAGCGTCAGGAAGTCATGATGCAGCTCCATCGGACTTTGGTTAGGCCGCATTTGGAGTATTGTGTACAAATCTGGTCTCTCCATTGCAGGAAACACGTGAAGTCTCTGGGGAGAGTGCAGAGGAGGTTTACCAGAATGCTGCCTGGATTAGAGGGTTTCAGCTACAGGGAGGGGTTGGACAGACTTGGATTGTTTTCTCTGGAATATCGGAGGTTGAGGGGAGACCTGATAGAAGTATATAAAATTATGAGAGGTGAAGATAGGGTAGACAGCCAGAACCTTTTCCCAGAGTGGAAATGTTTATCATTGGAGGGCAAGGCTATAAGATGAGAGGTGGAAGCTTTAATGGAGATGTACAGAGCAATTTTTTTACCCAGAGAGTGGTGGGGGGCCTGGAATGTACTGCTAGGTATGGTGGTGGACACAGATACAATAGTGTTCAAGAGGATTTTGAATAGGCACATGGAAGTACACGGAATAGTGGGATATGGATCATGAAAAGGCAGATTAGGTCATTTCAACCTAGCATAATATTTGGCACAAACATTGTGGGCTGGAGGGCCTTTTTCCTGTGCTGTGCTGTACTATTCTGTTAATATTCTAGTTGGTTCTATTTTATTATATTATATTAACTATATAATTTCCCATTACATTCCACCTCCCAACTGTCCGCAAAAACTGAATCACAAAAACTGAAAGCAGCTCTTTATCACTGAAATTGGTCCCCAGCTCTGAACAGTAAAACTCCAATAATGCACAACCTGATTTCATAAATCCCGAGTTTGGCATCTGGCTCACCAGGTGATGTTTCTTTCCCACTCACCGGGGTCCCAATTCTCACACTCCCTTTCCATTCACCAGAATCCCAATTCTCACGCTCTCTTTCTACTCAATGGAACCCATTGTTCTCATGGTCACTTCTACTCACTGGACCCCCAATTCCTGTGCTCCGTTTCCATTCACAGATCCCTTGTTCCTTATGGGTTCTGTACCACAACTAGAGAACCTGTTACAATATTTATGCAAGATCGAAAAACAGTGATTTAACAGTGTGTTGGAATATTACTGTCCTACTGCAGTTGTACAGGGCCCTGGTGAGACCACACCTGGAGTATTGTGTGCAGTTTTGGTCTCCAAATTTGAGAAAGGACATTCTTGCTATTGAGGGAGTGCAGCGTAGGTTCACCAGGTTAATTCCCGGGGTGGCGGTACTGACATATGATAAAATGATGGGTCGACTAGGCTCGTATTCATTGGAATTTAGAAGGATGAGAGGTGATCTTATACAAACATATACAATTCTTAAAGCATTGGACAGGCGAGATGCAGGAAAGATCTTCCCGATGTTGGGGGAGTCCAAAACCATGGGTCACAGTTTAAGAATAAGGAGTAGGCCATTTAGTACTGAGATGAGAAAAAACTTCTTAGCCTAGAGAGTTGTGAATCTGTGAAATTCTCTGCCACAGAAGGCAGTGGAGGCCAATTCACTGGATGTTTTCAACAGAGAGTTAGATTTAACTCTTGGGGTTAAAGGAATCAAGGGATATGGGGAAAAAGCAGGCACTGGGTACTGATTTTAGATGATCAGCCATGATCATATTGAATGGCGATGCAGGCTCGAAGGGCCGAATGGCCTACTCCTGCACCTATTTTTTCATGTTTCCATGTTTATTCATATATAACTATAAAACTCTAATCTTGGATGCGTGTGTGTGTGGGTGTATTTATTTGTTTGTGTGTTGTCACATCTTCTCAAAAAAACAACACTCTAATGGTAACATTTTTTACATATTCGGGTAGAGATTTACCCCCTGGAGTCCGAAATCGCCTTGAAAATTTCGTCCTTTATTTCTCGAGTTATTTATGAAAATATTCACAAATCCGATAAAACTTAGAAAATAAACCAATGCTTTCGCTGATGACATCACAATGGATCTGCTTGCCTGCCATCTGCTCGCGCTGCGATTTTGCTTGCAGCTGTAGCCCGGAGCTGGACTTGGAGCTAGAGCCCGGAGCTGGAGCTGGAGCCCAGAGCTGGAGCTGGAGTGATGGAGTATTGCGTTCGGGAACCAGCCCTCCCATGTGAAGCCGTGCACCCCTCCCTCCACCCATCAAACTCTACCCCCCTCCCTCTCTGCCCCCGCTTCCTTTGTGCCCCCTCAAGCTCACTCTCTGCCCCCACACTCCCCTGCCCCTGCTATCCCCCTGCCCCTACTATCCCCCTGCCCCTGCCCTCTCTCTGCCCATGCCCCTGCCCTCTCTCTGCCCCTGCCCCTGTCCTCTGCCCATGCCCTCTCTCTGCCCTTGCCCCTGCCCTCTCTCTGCCACTGCCCTCTCTCCCTCTCCAGCCGCGCCTGCAAGTTGGGAGCTATGCGTGAGTGGATAGGCCATGGGGTAAAAGGAGCGAATGAATAATATTAATATAATATCAAGGGGGGTGGTTCGTGTGTGTGATGTCACAGGCTGCCCCGCCCCCCGCATCTGTGCATTGAGGGGACGGGACCCAATGGGTTCCACTTGGTGTAATATATGAATAAAAATAACATCCACTAGTCTGGAAAATCTGCCATTGTGCAAATCGCTGGTGGTTAACTGAATATGGACTCGGTGGGCCGAAGGGCCTGTTTCCATACTGTATCTCTGAACTAAACTAAACTAAATATCCTGGTTGTCATTGAACAGGGATCCCAGTGCTCTAAAACCAACATTCTTCCCAGTGGGCAATAACTATGTTATAACAATTGGTCCCAGCCCTGCATCACTAATAGTGCTCCCCTGTCCATCATGACCTGACCTTGCCCAGCCTCGTATCATTAATACTACCCCAGAATTATATCACTAAAACTGGCCGCAGCCCTGTACTATGACAAATGATGATCTGAACAACTACAAACATTGTCTTTCCCTATATAAAAATGTCAACATTGATAAAAAGCCAATAACAATGTTAAACAAAATGAAGGGACGTGGGTTGTGCCCCCCTTCATGAAAGAGATGGCTCCAGACCTGACCTTAACATTCTCAATAGAAGTAGTCAGGGTTGAATATAGGTTGCAAAAAATGAAGTGCTGGAGAAACTTAATGGTTCGGGCAGCATCTGTGGAGAAAATGAACAGACAAGTGGAAAGACATTTCGGGTTGGGAACCTTCTTCCGACTAATTGGGAAAGGGCGGGGGGAGGGCAGAGGAGAAAGCTGGAAAAACATGTGGTAGTTGGACAAAGCCTGGCAAGTGGTAGGTAATTAACGGTGATTGGCAGATGGTTGGAGAAAGTGACAACGACTACAGCCAAAAAGTAGACAAAAGGGTGTCAGATAGGAAAGAAGAGGAGGAGTAAAATGTAAAGGAGGGAGAGATATGGGTGGAAGAAGACAGGGGAGAGGGAATAAAGGGGAATGGTGAGATTCAGGGATGGGCTTGACAAGGGTGTCATAATGGACATCAACCCCCATCCTCCCCAAAGAATTTACAATAAGCTTAAGATCGACAGTAGTTGAAGGCCTTGAATAGATCTATGAAAAACATAAGTATCGTCTTTCTCATTCCCCTTGCCTCCGTCATAATATTGTTTAATACTGTACTTTGATTACAACCAGGGGTGGCCCTGGCTCCAGAGTAGTGAACTTAGCTTCAACCTTGGACCACCTAAATCTGGTCCAGGCCTTGTATCACTAAAGCTGGCCCTAGGCCTATTGCAATGAAACTGGCCCAGCCCAATACCTCTAATGCAGTGTCATTAAAACAGTGAACTGTGGCCTCAGACATGTATCACTACAACTGGCTCCAGACCTGTATCGCCACTGCTAACCCCAAACCGGTATTGCCACAGCTAGCCGCAGGACTCCATCACCACAGCTGGCCCCAGACCTGCATTGCCACTTGGTCTCAGACCTGAATTGCCACAGTTTGCCCCACACGTAACTTGCTACAATTGGCCCCATGCAATGTAACTAAACTGGCCAAGGGACATTTATCAAAAATACTGGCCTGGCCTTATATTCCTAAATATGATTCCAACAACATATCACTAAAACTGACCCCTTCCGTCATTCCCCAAAACTGATCCCAGCACATAGGTGGCGGTGCAGCGGTAGAGTTGCCGCCTTACAGCGCCATAGACCCGGGCTCAATCCTGACTACGGGTGCTGTCTGTATGGAGTTTGTATGTTCTCCCTGTAAGCACATGTGTTTTCTCCGGGATCTTCGGTTTCCTCCCACGCTCCAAAAACGTACAGGATTGTAGGTTAATTGGCTTGCTAAAAAATATAAAATTGTCCCTAGTGTGTGTAGGGTAGTGTTGATGTGCAGAAATCGCTTGTCGGCCCCGACTCTGGTCTGGGCCGAAGGGCTTGTTTCCATGCTGTATCTCTGAACTAAACATATATTAATACCAATGGCCCCAGCCCAGTATCTCTTCAGCTAACACAACCCTGTTAACAATGTTTAACTAAAGCTGGCTCAGCCTCATATAAGTGCAACCATGAATTTGTCTAGCTAAACCCAGCCAGCACTACAATCCTCCATCCTGCTCCAACCCTATTCCACTTATGGTGGATCCATCTCTATTTCTGCATATTGCTTCCAGCCCAATATCAACAAAGCTGACCTGTCCATGTAATATAAACTGTTCACATAAATGTATTACTGAAACTGTCTCCAGGCTCTGTATCACTGCAGTTCGCTGAAGCCCTGTATCAGTAAAATTGACCGAGTTCTTTCAATAAACTGGCCTTGGCCCTGTCTCATTAAACTTAGCCCAGCTTATTTCCATGCTGTATCTTTCAATCAATCAATTGCCACTAAATCTGGCCCAAGCTAAGTATCAATAAAGAGGTTCCATCACCATATCAATACTAGTGGTCTCAGCCAACTATCACGATACCATCTAATTTAGTGTCACATGAAAACTCACTAACAATGCTTCACACATTTTCATCTATATCATTGGCATAAACAACAAACGTCAACAGGCCCAGCACTGATCCCTGAGGCATACAACTAGTCACAGGCTTCCAGTTCAAAAAACAACCTTCCACCACCAACCTCTAGCTCTCCCTGGATCCCATGCAATCCAACCTTCTATGCAGAACCTTATAAAACGCCTTACTGAAGTCCTTATAGACAATGTCTATGGCCTTCCCCCGTCAACCTTCTTGTTTAAATCTTCAAAAAAACTCTGTCAAATTTGTGAGACATGATCTCTCGGGTATAAAACCATGTTGACTATCCTTAATTAGTCTATCCAAATGCATATATCCCTTGAATCCTATCCAGGAGATTACCTATCACATGTTCTTGAAAGATGCTGTCTGGTACACTGAGTTTGTTTAGTTTAGTTTAGTTTATTATTGTCAAGTGTTCGGAGGTACAGTGAAAAGCTTTTTATTGCATGCTATCGAGATTAAAAAAAGACAATCAAACCATCCACAGTGCACAGATAACGGATAAAGGGTACAAAGTTTAGTGCAAGTTAAAATCCAATAAAGATAATTCAAAGGTCTTCAGTGAGGTAGATGGGAGGTCAGGACCACACTAGCTGATGATAATCAGTTGCCTAATTTCAGCTGGAGAGAAACTGTCCCTCTGAATCTGGAGTTATGGATTTTCAAACCTCTCTACCTCTTGTCTGAGGGGAGAGGGGAGAAGAGAAAATGACCGGGGTGAGATGGTCCTTGTTTATGTTGGTGGCCTTGCTGAGGCAGCATGGAGTATAGATGGTGTCAATGGAAGGGAGGATGGTTTGCGTGATGGTCTGGGCTATGTACACAATTCTGTGGTCTTTCTTGTGGTCTTGGATGGAGCTGTTCCAAACTAGGCTGTGATGCATCCCAATAAAACGCTTTCTATGACATATCTGTAGAAGTTGGTGAGGGTTGTTGGGGACATGCCGAATTTCCTAGGTCTTCTAAGGAAGTAAAAGCATTGGCGTGCTTTCTTGGCCATCGCTTCGATGTGGCTGGTCCAGGACAAATTGCTGGTGATATTTATTCATTGGAACTTGAAGCTCTGGACCATTTCCACTTTGGCACCATCAAGGTGTACCAGGGTGTGTGTACAGCTTTGGTTCCTGAAGTCAATCACAACATTCTTTATCTTGCTGACATTGAGGGAGAGGTTGGTGTCTTGACACCAAGTTACAAGATTCTCATATTAAAGCTATAAGTTTACTCCAGCACTTTGTGCTCTACGCAAGATTCAGTCATTTGTAGTTCTGATGTAGATCCCCATCAGCCCTTGATGATTTATCCACCCTAACCTGCACCACGCAGAGTTATTCATTTGGGACATTAGAGTTACATAGAAAATAGGTGCAGGGATAGGCCATTCGGTCCTTAGAGCCAGCACCGCCATTCACTGTGATCATGGATGATCATCCACAATCAGGTACTCCGCGTTCCTGCCTTCTCCCCTTATCCCTTGATTCCACTAGCCCTAAGCGCTCTAACTCTCTTGTGAATGCATTCAATGAATCGGCCCCCACTGCCTTCTGAGGCAGAGAATTCCACAAATTCACACCCCTCTGGGTGAAAAAGTTTTTCCTCATCTCAGTTCTAAATGGCCTACCCCTTATTCTTAAACTGTGGCCCCTGGTTCTGGACACCCCAACATTGGGAACATGTTTCCTGCATCTACCGTGTCCAATCCCTTAATAATTTAATGTTTCTGTAAGAATCCCTCTCATCCTTCTAAATTCCAGTGAATTCCAGTTCCATTCATTCATTATATGACAGTCCCGCCATCCCGGGAATTAACCTTGTGAACCTATGCTGCACTCCCTCAAGATCAAGAATGCCCTTCCAAAAATTAGGAGACCAAAACTGTACATAATACTCCAGGTGTGGTCTCACCAGGGCCCCGTGCAATTGCAGAAGGACCTATTTGCTTGTATATTCAAACCCTCTCTTTTTGAAGGCTTTCTTCACTGCCTGCTGTACCTGAGTGTTTACTTTCAGTGACTGACACACAGGTCTCGCTGCACTTCCCCTTTTCCTAATCTGACACCATTCAGATAATAATCTGCCATCCTGTTTTTGCCACCAAAGTGGATAACCTCACATTTATCCACATTAAACTGCACCTGCCGTACACTGCCCACTCACCTAGCCTATCCAAGTCACCCTGCAACCTCATCGCTTCCTCTTCACAGTTCTTCACAGTTCACACTGCCACCCATCTTTGTGTCATCTGCAAATTTGCTAATGTTACATTTAATTCCTTCATCTAAATCATTAATATATGTTGTGAATAGCTGCGGTCCCAGCACCGTGCCTTGCGGCAGCCCACTAGTCACTATCTGCCATTCTAAAAGGGACCCGTTAATTCCTACACTTTGTTTCCTGTCTGCCAAACAATGATCTATCCATGTCAATACCCTATCCCCAATACCATCTGTTCTAATTTTGCCCAATAATCCAATCTACCTGGCTCCATGCCTAGATTAGCCATTTGGTTTAGGTTTTAGGATTCAGGCGTAATAGAGAGGGAGGTAAAATAGTTGGATAAATTGCTTTACTATTTTGGGAGAATGTCAAGGCAGTACACAAAGAGAACATACAGGAGCTTATGTCTACTGATGCATTATGGGTTGAACTCAAAAATAAAAAAGGAGCAATTACTCTAGTGGAATTATGTAATAGACCATCCAATAGCCTGCGAGAGGTAGAGGAACAGATATGCAGACAGATTACAGAAGGATGCAAAAACCACAGGGTTGTTGTAGTGGGTGACTTTAACTTCCCCAATATCGATTGGGATTTACCCAGTGCCAGAGGATTAGACAGGGTGGAATTTGTTAAGTGTATACAAGAAGATTTCCTTAAATGTGCATACTCTAGGAGGGACCACACTTTATGTTGGGTGCGTGGTTGGCCAGGTGACTCGTGTTAGGGTGAAATTTTAAGAAGGTTTTAGACTTCTCTCTTCCCCCGGATCTCTCTCACTCTCTCTCCCCCCCCAGACGTCTCCCCCCCCCCCCCACCCCCGGCCATTCTCGCTCCCCCCCCCCCCTTCTCGGGCTTCTCTCCCCCCTCCTCTCACCCACCCCCCCTCCTCTCCCCCGTCCCTCCTCCCCACCTCCTCTCTCTCCCCTGTTGTGACAGCATCCAGAGATGCTGTCTGTCCCGCTGAGTTACTCCAGCATTTTGTGTGTAACCAAGAAGATTAATGTGAGTAGTTTGGTGGATATTGACTACATGAATTTTAGCAAGGTCTTGGACAAGATACTACTTGGTAGATTAATCTGGAAGGTTAGATCACAAGGAAACCAAGGCAACCTGGCATTTTGGATACAAAATGATTTGAATGTAGGAAACAGAGGATGGTGATTTCAGACTGGAGACATTTAATAAGTGATGCACCACAGGGATCAGATGGTTATTTATATTAATAATTTGTATTTGGATGCAGGTGGCATTGTTACGTTTGCTCATGAAACTAAAATTGGTGTTAAAGTGGACAACAAAGGTTATCTATGATTACAACGGAATTTGGATCAACTGGGCCAAGAAGCCAAGCAGTGGCAGATAGAGTTTAATTCAGATGAATGTGAGGACCTGCATTTTGGTAGGACAAGCCAGGGCAGGATTTACACAGTGAATTGTAGGGCCCTGGGGAATGTTGTAGAACAGTGCCACCTAGTGCAGTGCGGGTACTTAGTACCTTGAAGGTGTCAACACAAATGGACAGGGTGGTGAAGAAAGTAGACCCGAAAATCTGGAATAACTCAGCGCGACAGGCGGCACCTCTGGAGAGAAAGAATGGGTAACGCTTCGGGTCGCGACCCTTCTTCATCACCCATTCCTTCACTCCAGAGATGTTGCCTGTCCCGCTGAGTTATTCCAGCTTTTTGTGTCTATCTTCGGTTTAAATTAGCATCTGCAGTTCCTTCCTACACACTTACCTTCATCAGTCATGGTATTGAGTGCAGAGGTAGAAACATTATATTACAGGTCTGCCAAGCATTGATAAGACCACGTTTAGAACTGTTTACTATTCTGGTTGCCCTGTTCTAGGAAGGATGTTATTAAACTAGAATGGGTGTAAAACTAATTTACGAGAATGAGCTATAAGGAGAGGCCCAGATAGGCTGGGTCTTTCACTCCTGGAATGTAGTTGGAGGCTGAGGGGTGAACTTATAGAGGTTTATTGGATCATAAGGGGTATAGAAAAGGTAAATAGCCACAGTCTTTTCCCCTGGGTAGAGGAGTCATAACATAGAGGGCATAGGTTTAAGGTGAGAGGGAAAGATTTAAAAAGAACCTGGGGTGCTAACTATTTCACACACAGTGGTGTGTACATGGGTCAAGCTGCCAAAGGAAGTGATAGAGGGGGGAGGTGCAATTTTTCATTTTAAAGGTACTTCGAGGTGTATGGATAGAAAAGGTGTGGGCCGGACAAGTGGAACTAACTCCATGAAGCAACTTGATCAGTATGGACGTTGTGGCAAAACGCCTGTGTTGTTGATATATAGGTCCATGACTAAAGTGTTAGCAACCTCCTATCTGTCATATCTTTGTTTTGCTCTACTTTACTCTATCTTTTTGGTTATCCAGGGAGCTGTATTTTTTCCATGACTTTTGTCCTCACAGGAATGCACTTGACTGCCTTTGAAACATATTCACTTCATTGCTATGATTCCAACTTATCCAGGATGGATCCTTTATGGACCCAGGTTCACAGAGCCGTACATCACAGAAACTATCCCTTCCAATATCTTGCCTTTTGTTTTGCCTATCTATATTAATCCCACTTGTCCACATTGATCTTCTATGTTTGTTTATTTACAAGTCTGTCTTAATGCATCTTAAACATAATAATTGTCCCTAATTCCAACAACTTCTCTGGCAGTGAGTTCTAAGTATCAACCATTCTCTGTGTAAATAATGTACCTATAAGATCCCCATTCATCTTAAACCTATGCCCTTTTGTTTATGATACCCCAACCATGAGAACCATTTTTCATCCCATTAAAATTGTCACTTCTGTATTGAATTATTTTCACTTTAGAATAGACAAAATTATTTTCTACACTTTATAATTGTACAATCAGTATTTCCTCAATGTTCTCCCATTGATATCAGCTCATCTTACTCTAACATATTTGCCAGAACCAATTCCGGCATTTCCACAATACAAAGTGCTGGAGTAACTCAGCGAGTCAGGCAGCATTTCTAGAGAGAATGAGAGGGGCGGCACAGTGGCACAGCAGTAGAGTTGCTGCCTTGCAGCGCCGGAGACCTGGATTCAATCCAGGTGCTGTCTGTACGGAGTTTGTACGCTCTCTGTGATCGTGTGGGTTTTCTCTGGGTGCTCCGGTTTCCTCCCACAGTCCAAAGACATACAGGTTTGTAGATGAATTGGCTTAGGTAAGTTGTAAAATTGTCCCTAGTGTGTAGGATAGTGTTAGCGTGGTGATCACTAGTTGGCATGGACTCGGTGGGATGAAGGGCTTTTTTGCCACGCTCTATCTCTAACGTTTAGACCCTTCAGGACTGTAACCAAAATGTCACCTACCCATTCCCTCCACAGATGCTGTCTGACCCACTCCTCATTTTGTATTTTGCTTAAGACTCCAACATCTGCAGATCCTTGTGGCATCAATTAGCAGTGCTGCCATCCTTGACGAGTCAGAAATATGCTAATGTAGGAAGTTCTCCTGAAAACATATTAGTCCCCATCTTTGGCCCATACATTATTGCCAATCTTGTCAATTGGAATAGTTGAAGACCCCGCTGTCTCGGCAGCATGACTTTTGTACATCTCTACAATTATCATGCAAATTTCTACCACAGTATCTTTCTAATTAGAAATCAGCCAATATCCTGAAGGGCAAGTTGGCTTGTACTGCTTAGGAGACTTAAAAACTTGCTTGCCAGGTGTTTTCTAGGAAGCTAAACATTGTAGAACTACAAATAGACACCAAATTTTAGTGAGGTAACCAATGTTGGAAACTAAACATTAAAGGAATCTGGCTGTGCCGAATAGTAAAAGTGTAATTGCACGATTAGTGACCACAATTGATGTGCCGAAAGAATTGATGGACATGAGGAATTTTAACATTGAAATTCCTTTTAATAAAGAGCAGGGCAAATCAGTATTCCTGATTATAGGATTTTCTTGCTAGTTAGATAGGAGAATAAAAATGGAGGTGGGGAGATCAACCCATGCTGAATATGAGGTGCTATTCCTCCATGTAGCCTCACTCTGGAAATGTGAATAGGAAGGGGAGTTAAATTGGTGAGTAACCCAGGGATCCAGTAGGCCATGGTGGACCGAGCACAAGTGTTTGGCAAACGGCACTGAGTCTACACTTGGTCTTGTCGATGCTACATCGAGGGTTGTAAGATTGATGTTGAGGAAGGAGTGGGGTATAGTTAGGAAGGAGTTATAGGGACAGGTATTACATCTCTTCCTAGTTTGTCCCCTGTGATAGAGGCAGAGAGAGCAAGAAAGGGGAGAGAGGTGTCAGAGATAGTTCAAGTGAATTTGAGGGCAGGATGGAAGTCAGTGGTAGTGTTAATGAAATCAATGAGTTCTGCACAGGTACAGGAAGCAGCCCCAAAGGAGTCATCGATGTAGCGGAGAAAGAGTTTGGGGATGGTACCAGTGTATGTTTGAAACATGGACTGTTCAACGTAACCATGTTTGGAACATAAACTGTTCAATGTTTGGAATACGTTTGGAATAGGGACTGTTTGAAATGGCGTTGTCAAATGAGACAAATATATGAATTGAACTAAAGAATAAAACAGGGCAATCACACTGTGCTGTTGATCGAGTCCAGGAGCTATACAGCAAGAAATAGGACCTATGCCCACCATGACCAAGTTGGCATTCTGGGCTAGTTCCCGTTGGCTGCAATTGGACCCTTATCCCTCTAAACTCTTATTTTCTATGTAACTGTTCAAATGATCTTAAACCAATCTGAGGAAAGCATATTTCTGAAAAGTGTAAAAACACCAGGCCAATTACACTGGGTAATTTCAATTCCCCTTACATTATCTGGAATTCAGTCAGTGATGAGGCTTCAGAGGAACAGAATACCTGAATTCCATTCAAGACCACTTTTCTGGCCAGCAGGTAACAAGCCCACCAGGAGGTGGGCAATCCTGGATTTAGTTTAAAGGAATGAGGCTGGGCAGATGGCAGGAGGATAAGTGGGAGAGCATTTTGTTACAGCGCTCTTGTCAGTTGGGGGTAAAGCCAATTTTATTTGGCTGAGAAGTGATTTAGCAAAAAAGGGATTGGTAAAATCTGCTTGATCACTCTCAGGTCAGTAGGGAGGGGTTGTAGTTAAATATATTCCCACAAAAAAGGCTCACACTGTTAAATCTTGAGCCACCTAGATGGTAAGGTGCAGAGAACAGTGAATAGCCCTATTTCAGACACTGCTTAATACAGCTGGAAGAATAGAGTAAGTGCGACAGTGAAATTAAGGAGGAAATTAGTGAAGCAAAGACGTTGTGAAAAAAATTACTGCAACTAAAATCCAAAGAAAATCCGTGGGCGGCACAGTTTTGCAGCAGTAGCGTTGCTGCCAATGATCCGGGTTCGATCCTAACTGCGGGGACTGTCTGTACGGTGTTTGTACATTCTTGCCGTGACCTGCGTGGGTTTTCCTCGGGAGCTCCGGGTGTCCTCCCACAGTCCAAAGACATGCAGGTTTATAGGCAAATTGGCTTGGTAAATTTGTAAATTTAACCAAGTGTGTGTAGATAGTGTTAGTGTACGGGGATCGCTGGTCGGCACAGTCTCGGTGGGCCAAAGTGCTTGTTTCCACGCTGTATCTCTAAACTGAACTAAACTAAAAAAATCCAAGGATATTTTAAATAGAGCACAAAGAGGAAAAGGATAAATCAGGAGAGAATATAAGCTGTAAGGCACAAAATTATAACTGTGGAGGTGGATGATGTGGGCAGTGTTCTTAATAATGAATATTTTGCATTTGTCTTTACAAATGAGATGATGATGTTGTTATAGTTAAGGAAGATAAGCTCAAAATCAGATGGAATAAACGTAGGAATTATTAAATGGAAAGTTATTAAACAACTAGGTGTAGATAAACTATATCACTGATGATAAGGAAACAAGGGAGGAATTGTGAAAGCTCTGACCATCGTTTTCAAATCTCCCTGGCAACAGAGGTAGTTCCAAAGGATTGGAGGAGTTAATGTACTTTGTTTAAAAAGGCAGGAAGGATTAAACCAAGCAATTATAGCCCATTGGAATTCAATTTGTTACCATGGAGTTTTTATGTCTAATTAATCAGCATAATTTTTTTGAGGCAGTAGCAAGGAGGAGGGTAAATGAGGGCAATGAATTTGATGTCGTCTACATGGATTTTGGAAAGACTTTTAACATGGTCCTGAATGGTCGGGCTAAAACATAAAAGCCTGTGGATACAAGAGTATGTGATCATCAATGGGCTCAGTGGTGAGAGGTGTAATGATTAATAGGTATTCCATACAGCTCAATCCTCACATTTTAGTAATATTAATGATTAGGACTTAGGTGGTATTGTAGATAGCGAAGATAGTGATCACAAATTATAGCAGGATGTTGATCAGTTGGCCCAGCGGGCTAATGGAGTTTCATGATTTGATCAGAATCTGAGGGGCAACACAGATGGTAGTGGGGGAATCCTTGTCGGCATGGGAAATTTGGGCCAAAGTGCCTGTTTGTGTGCTGTCTGACTCCATGACATAAATCCGGGGAGCATGATCGAAGAATTAGCAAATTATGCATCTGAATGCAATGAGAAAATCATTAGCCTATTGGAAGAGACAGATGGTCCGGGGGGTTGCAGAGCTGGGGAGAGAAGTGGCAAATTTAATCCTTTGCGTGTGAGGTAGAATATATTTGGATGTAAATGGGAGATATTTAGTGATGTGCAGGGAACAGGGAGAATGTGGAAAGTATATGCATGAATCATTGAGCAGAGAGGTTATGTTGGAACTCTACACAGCTCTAGTCACATCATGACTTGAGATATGCATACAACTTTAGAACACAGAACATAAGACAGTACAGCACACTGAACTATATCCCCCTGTACACTTTGACAGCTTTCCGCACTGGCACTTTCAAGGAGATATTGACTTGGCCTCCATACATCAATGTTGTTAAGGTTCCTACCATTCATTTATCTGCCTATTTCTGTAGCTGATCTATATTTGATGTGTACTTTGACATTCTTCCTCACTGTATGTAACTCTACCACTTTTGGTGTTGTCGGCAAATTTACGAAACATTTCCGTCCAAGTCATTTATGTATAATCACATACTACAGAGGTCCCAGCACAAATCCCTGTGGAGCACCACTCAACCAGACCACTACATGATTACAATTGAGCCATTCACTGTGTACAGATACATGTAAAGTGAATAACGTTTAATGCAAGATAAAGCCAGTCTACCAACTCACCATGGATCCCATGCATCTTCTGGATATGCTGGAACAACCTAGCACGAGGTACTTTATCAAATGCCTTGTTAAAATCCATGTAGACCTCATCCTTTGCCCTACCCGCATAAACCACATTCATCACTCCCTCAAAAAACCCAATCAAGTTGGTACGATGTGACCTGATGGACAAAGCAATGCTGACAGTCCTTAATTAGCCAATTATCTTCGAAATGCAAGTCATTCATATCCTAAAGTATCCTCTCCAATAGCTTTCCTTCTGCTGACATGAGGCTTGTCAGCTATTAATTTGTACTTACCTTCTTAAACAAAGGAACAGAATTGTCTAATCTCCAGTCATACGGAACCTCGCCTATGGTCAGAGAAAATACAATGTTTTTCCTCAAGGCTCCTTGCATCTCTAAATGATCTGGTATAGATCCCATCAGAACCTGGGGGATTTATCCCCCCAAATGCTTTTCATGAAGCCCAGCTGATCCCAATGTATTTTCCCCAAGACTCAGACTCCACAATGATCTCACTATCCTCCAAAACCTTCTTCTTTCTAAATGCAGATGCAAAGTACTTGTTTCTCGTCTTCATCCTCTAAGTCAAAACATAAATACTCTCCTTTATCCTTGAGTTGCCCTAGTTTCTCCCTCGTTACCCTTTTGTTTTTAATATATGTATAAAATCCTTGCAATTTTCTTTAATCCAACTTGCCAATGACATTTCATTGCCCTTATGGCCCTTCTAATGCCGTGCTTAAGATATTTCCTACTTGCTTTATATACCTCAACTGACCTGTTTGATTTCATCTTCCAAAACCTTATAACTGCTTTCCTTTTCTTTTAACCCAATTTACAACCTCTGTAGTCATCCAACGTTCCCTTACCTTGCCAACGTTATCCTTCCTCCGCATTAGAACATGCTGGTCATGAACTCTGATCTGCTGGTCTTCAAACAACTTCCTCATGTCTGTCATGGACCTACCCAATAACAAGTGCTCCCAATTTACTTTCCTTACTTTCCCTAGCTTCTGCCTAATAATGCTGCATTACCCCAAGTTTAGTAACTTCCTCCAAGGTTCAGACTCATTCATTATCATTACTATCTTATAACATATGCAGTTGTTATCACTGGTTCCAACATACTCTTCCACTGAAACATCTGTTACCTGCCTGGACCCCTCTTTTCAAAGAAAAGATCCAGTATGGTCCCTTCTCGAGTTGGACAATCTACATACTGTTTCAAGAACCCTTTTGTTCACCACATTGCAGAAATATGTGATTATACTCGAGGTGGTGCACAAGAGATGTACAAGGATGTTTCCAGGGTTTGGCTTTTAAAGAAATGAGAGTGCTGGAAATACACAGCAGGTCATGAAACACCTCTGGAGAGAAGAACAATGTTAATATTTCATGCATGTGGCATTTGAATACTTGTTGAGTATTCATACCTGTTTCTGTTAGTATTTCAGATACCCAGCATCCGCAATATTTTGGTTCTGAAAAATATGAAGGAATGGAGAAGGTTTGGAGAGGCTTGGATAGTTTTCATTGGAAGGGGAGATTTCATCCAAGTTTGTGAATGATGAAGGGTCTAAATAGAATAATAATGGCCTAGTTGAAAGCTCAAAAACCAGGGACGACAGCAAAAATTAATTGTTAATGTATTTGAAAGAAAGTTTTTTCACCTAAAACTTACTGCCGAAAAGTGTGGTAGTGGCAGAAACCCCCAGTGTATTTATGAATGTTTTGATATGTACTTGAAGTGTGGGACCTGCAAGACTATTGTACTAATGCTGGAAGGGGATCGACCTTTTTCAACTGACACAGACACAATGGGCTGAATGGCCACCTTTTGTGTTGTAAGTTTTATATGATTCCAGATGTTCAGAGTGAAGGCATTGAAGAGCGACTGGAACCCCCGACTTTGTGACTCGGAACAAGTCTGTACCCGAATCAGCCAGAGCTAATCCCATACATAAACTAATCAATCACATGCATATAGATAAATTCTTCATATGCACATGAATAGTTGGGATACTTACAAATAGACTCCTAGAGCGATACAGCATGGAAACGGTCCCTTTGTCCACTTTGTCCATCTACCAAGCACCTATTTACACAAAACATACACCATTTTATTCACCCTCCATTCCCATCAACTTCCCCAATATTTTACCACTCGTACACACGAGTGATAGATAGCAATTTGCTTTGGCCAATTAACTTACTAACCTGCATCTCTTGGAGATAGAAAGGGAACCGGAGCATCCGTAGGTATCCCATGTGGTCACAGGGAGAATGGGCAAACTCCAAACAGACAGCACTGAAAGTCGGGATTGAATCTGAGTCAGTGGAGCTGTGAGGAAAAAACAGCTCTTAAACTGACCACTTCAATTAATTCTGATCTGTTCCTAATTACAATATACAATACCTTTACACATATCCTTCTCGCAATAATAACAGTTACTCATTGTGATGTTGTCGTATGTCTCAGCTGTGGTTCAGTTGAAGGTGATGTATTCAAGTCTCATATCTCAGTACTTATCTAGACTGATAACGTGTGGAAGTGCACTATAGGAGGTGTCATCTTTAGGTGGGAATTTAAATTGAGACTCCGTCTAGCCTTTCCGACCGACATGGAAGATTCTTAGCTCTATGGTACTTTGAAGTGCAAGAGAGTCATTCCCACTATTCTTGGGCCAATTTCTGTTGTCAGGTATTAAACCCATTTGGTGTCTGTGGGAGTTTGCTGTTGCTGAACTGACTGCTCTCTTCCCACATTACCACAGTGAGTACACAGCGTGAGTCCCACCGCAAATTGGAGGAGCAGCACCTCATACTTTGCTTGGTTAGTTTACACCCCAGCGGTATGAACATTGACTCCTCCAATTTCAGGGAGTCCTTGCTTTCTCCCTCCTTCCCCTCCCCTTCCCAGCTCTCCCACAGCCTACTGTCTCCGCCTCTTCCTTTCTTCATCCCCACCACCTCCCCCCCACCCAACCACCACATCAGTCTGAAGAAGGGTCTCGACCCGAAACATCACCTATTCCTTCACTCCATAGGTGCTGCCTCACCCGCTGAGTTTCTCCAGCATTTTTGTCTCCCTTCGATTTTTCCAGCATCTGCAGTTCTTTCTTAAACACTCCAAAGGGATTTCCTTCGTCATTAAGAGACATAGTGAAATGGTGAAAAATATTAAATGAAGTAAATTCTCATGATTTCGAGACAACACTGTGCACAGGTTACAGCTCAGACTGCTTTGGGTTGAGTCCATATCATCAACACTTCAAATCTGCAGCCTCTGCCATTACATTGTTGCTTGGAAACATTGTTGCTTGAAATTTGTCCGCTAAAATTTCTCAATCTTAAGTTTTTTTAATGCAGGGAATGTCAATAATTGAGGTGGTCTTGAACCAGATTTTGCGCATTTGGTGCTACATTGTATTTTTAAAAGAGATAATTGATTTTGAGAATTTGAAAATAACGTGAATTTCTGTTTGAGTTGAGATTTTCATTTCCTGCCTATTTGGTAGAGATTAATACTTGATGCACAACTGAGAATGCTTAAATCAAATAGTCATAGAGCTTCACAACATGCAGACAGGTCCTTTGCCCCAACTCGTCCATGCTGGCCAAGTTGTTTAACTGATATAGTCACACTCGCTATGACTGGCTCAGTATCCCTCCAACCCTTTCCATGTCTCTGAATAAATGTTGGAATTTTACCTGCCTCTGGCAGCTTGTCCCATGTATGCACCACCCTCTGTTTCAAAATGTTGCCCATCGAACCCCTTTTAAATATTTTCCCACTCATCTTAAAAAGATGAACTCTAGTTTTTCACTCCCTCAACATGGGAAAAGACTGGCTATTCAACTTATCCCTGCCTTTCATGATTTTATATACCTTTTAAGGTCACCCCTCAGCCTCCTACGCTCCAGGAAAATGAGAGCAAGCCTATCCAGCCTCTCCTTACAACTCAAGTGTTACATACCAGTACCTGGTAGCATCCCTGTATGTAAATCATTCTTGCGCCCTTTCTAGTTTAATGACATCCTTCCTAGAAACATAGAATAGAAACATAGAAATTATGTGCAGGAGTAGGCCATTCAGCCCTTCGAGCCTGCACCGCCATTCAATATGATCATGGCTGATCATCCAACTCAGTATCCCGTACCTGCCTTCTCTCCATACCCTCTGATCCCCTTAGCCACAAGGGCCACATCCAACTCATTCTTAAATATAGCCAATGAACTGGCCTCAACTACCCTCTGTGGCAGAGAGTTTCAGAGACTCACCACTCTCTGTGTGAAAAAAGTCTTTCTCATCTCGGTCTTAAAGGATTTCCCCCTTATCCTTAAGCTGTGACCCCTTGTCCTGGACTTCCCCAACATCGGGAACAATCTTCCTGCATCTAGCCTGTCCAACCCCTTAAGAATTTTGTACGTTTCTATAAGATCCCCTCTCAATCTCCTAAATTCCAGAGAGTATAAACCGAGTCTATCCTGTAAGACTCCTGTTCCTGTTGCAGGACTGAAAAAATTAAAACATTCGCTGGAATTTAGAAGGGTGAGAGGGGATCTTATAGACATATCTTATAGAAACATATAATATTATAGAAACATAGAAAATTCTTAAGGGATTGGGCAGGTTAGAAGCAAGAAAAATGTTCCCAATATTGGGGGAGTCCAGAACCAGAGGTCACAGTTTAAGAATAAGGGGGGTAGGCCATTTAGGACTGAAATGAAGAAAACCTTTTTCAGCCAGAGAGTTGTGAATCTGTGGAATTCTCTGCCACAGAAGGCAGTGGAGGCCAATTCACTGGATGTATTCAAGAGAGAGTTAGATATAGCTCTTGGGGCTAATGGGATCAAGGGATATGGGGAGAAAGCAGGAACAGGGTACTGATTTTGGATGATCAGCCATGATCATATTGAATGGCTGTACTAGCTCGAAGGGCTGACTGGCCTACACCTGCACCTAGTTTCTATGTTTCTATTATTGTAACAAAATGTAGCTTGTTAACATCTTGTACAATTGTAATAATGATGTGTAATATGTAACATTGAGTACTCAATACTCTGTCTGATGATGGCAAGCGTGCCAAGTACCTTCTTCACCACCCTATCCACTTGAGTTCATCATCATAGAACTATATACCTGAACAAACCCGTTTGGTCTACAACAAAGCATTGGTGGCTGATGGAGGACCTGATATAAGTATATGATGAGATGATGAGAGGCAGAGGTATGGTAGATAGTCATCACCTTTTTCCCAGGGTAGAAATGTCAAAGATTAGAGTGCAAAGCTCTAAGATGAAAGGAGCAATGTTTAATGGGTGCCCAAAACCCACTGCCAGTGGTGGTGGTGAAGGCAGATACAATAGTGGCATTTAAGAGGCTTTTGTATAGGCATATATGGATATGTAGAGAATGGAGGGATATAGATCATGTGCAGGCAGAGGAGATTAGTTTAACTTGGCATCTTGTTTGGTGCTGACTTAGTAGGCTAAAGGGCCTGTTCTTGTGCTGTATTATTCTGTTTTATTACTCCCCTGGGTCCTACCATTTACTGTCCCTCACCAAGCATAGCACACTGTAACCCATACAAACTGTAGATACAGTGGCTTGCAAAAGTATTCATACCCCTTGAACTTTTCCACATTTTGTCACGTTACAACCACAAACGTAAATGTATTTTATTGGGATTTTATGTGATAGACCAACACAAAGTGGCGCATAATTGTGATGTGGAAGGAAAATGATACATGGTTTTCAATTTTTTTTACAAATAAAAAACTGAAAAGTGTGGCGTGCAAAAGTATTCAGCCCCCTTTACTCTGATACCCCTAAATAAAATCCAGTGCAACCAATTGCCTTCAGAAGTCATCTAATTAGTAAATAGAGTCCACTTGTGTGTAATCTAATCTCAGTATAAATACAGCTGTTCTGTGAAGGCCTCAGAGGTTTGTTAGAGAACATTAGTGAACAAACACCATCATGAAGCCCAAGGAACACACCAGACAGGTCAGGGATAAGGTTGTGGAGAGGTTTAAAGCAGGGTTAAAAAAGATCCCAAGCTTTGAACATCTCACGGAGCACTGTTCAATACATCATCTGAAAATGGAAAGAGTATGGCACAACTGCAACCCTACCAAGACATGGCCATCCACCTAAACTGACAGGCCGGGCAAGGAGAGCATTGATCAGAGAAGCAGCCAAGAGGCCCATGGTAACTTTGGAGAAGCTGCAGAGATCCACAGCTCAGATGGGAGAATCTGTCCACAGGACAACCACAAGTCTTGCACTCCACAAATAGGGCCTTTATGGAAGAGTGGCAAGAAGAAAGCCGTTGTTGAAAAAAGCCATAAGAAGTCCCGTTTGCAGTTTGCCACAAGCCATGTGGGGGACACAGCAAACGTGGAGGTAGGTGCTCTGGTCTGATGAGACCAAAATTGAAGTTTTGGGCCTAAATGCAAAACGCTATGTGTGGCGGAAAACTAACACTGCATATCACCCTGAACACACCATCCTCACTGTGAAAGATGGTGGTGGCAGCATCACGCTGTGGGGATGCTTTTCTTCAGCAGGGACAGGGAAGCTGGTCAGAGTTGATGGAAAGATAGATGGAGCCAAATACAGGGCAATCTTGGAAGAAAACCTGTCAAAGTCTGCAAAAGACTTGAGACTGGGGCAGAGGTTCACCTTCCAGCAGGACAACGACCCTAAACATACAGCCAGAGCTACAATGGAATGGTTTAGATCAAAGCATATTCATGTGTTAGAATGGCCCAGTCAAAGTCCAGACCTAAATCCAATTGAGAATCTCTGGCAAGACTTGAAAATTGCTGTTCACAGACGCTCTCCATCCAATCTGACTGAGCTTGAGCTATTTTGCAAATAAGAATGGGCAAAAATGTCAGTCTCTAGATGTGCAAAGCTGGTAGAGACATACCCCAAAAGACTTGCAGCTGTAATTGCAGCGAAAGGTGGTTCTACAAAGTATTGATTCAGGGGGGCTGAATACTTTAGCACGCCACACTTTTCAGTTTTTTAGTTGTAATGAAATTTGGAAACCATGTATCATTTTCCTTCCACTTCACAATTATGCACCACTTTGTGTTGGTCCATCACATAAAATCCCAATAAAATACATTTACGTTTGTGGTTGTAACATGACAAAATGTGGAAAAGTTCAAGGGGTATGAATACTTTTGCAAGCCACAGTAGATGTGGAAATTAATTTTCAATATCCTTTAGCATAGATTTCACACTGATGTATCTCAGAGGCAATTACACGTGCTGGCACTCTGTGCTGAATTCTCTTGACAAGAATTCATTGTGTTTAGTCGAGCAAGAGTCCATGGCACTGCCTGACAGGTTGATATGCCACAGATACTGTTTTTGCAACACACACCTGCAGACATTTCAGAATGTTTTTGTCCCACTTCCATCAGCCAGGTTCATGACAACCTGAGGCAGCCCCACATAAACGGATGTGACGCTCACTTGAGACATCAGTTTGACAGAGAAGGCTGTCTGAGCCCTCATTTCTGAACAGAAGGATAAGCATTTGTCTATCAAAGACAAATCTCATAAAACATAGAACAATGCAGCAAAAGAAAAGGCCCTTCAGCCCATGAACTGGGACGAACATGATGCCAACTTAATCTCCTGCGCCTGCACGTGATCCATATTCCCCTATTCCTTGCAGATCCATGTGCAGATCCATGAAGGCACCCAAGACTCTGTAAGAAATGTGCCCTGCACTTTTCCTTTAAATGTTCCGCCCCATACCTTAACGCTATGTCCTCTAGTCTTTGACCCTGGGAACAAGATTCTAACTTGCTCCCCGATCTCGGCCTCTCATATTTTTATACACATCTATAATTCCTTTTAGTCTCTGACGCTCCAGAGAAATAAAAATCCAGGCTTGTTCAACCTGTTGCATTTGTGTTTCACCAAAATTCCTTCTTTGTCAATCTTTCTTTATAACCGTCCAATGTCTTGCACTAACAAAATCTTCCTCTATACCTCCAAATCAAACAATTCCAAATCTATAGTCCATTCACTTCTGATGCATCAACCATGCCTTATTCTCCTGTGGGTTAGGTACTACGCCGATTGACTGGCATTTATTGGAGCTCCCACCAAATTGTGTTAAATTCCAATTTATTTATCTTCACTGACAGCACATAGCTGTAGTGTATCAAATGTGGACTCCGATGCCATGGCATTCAACCCTGACGCATTCTTACTGTGAATGATGAATTAGGAAATTTAAAAAATAGGAAGTATACTGACTAAATATTTTAAAGCTGCCCGATTGAATACGACATTGCACGCTAAAATGCATTTCATTTCTAATGTCAACTTGCTTTATGAAGAATCCCATTATGAAGTGTCCACATTGAATTTCAATAATTCTATGTCCATAGACAGCACTGTAACAAGGTTATTCCCCAAGATAAGGATGTTGCTGGTCAAGTGGAGAGAGTGTCTTTGGGAGAGCACATTGGGGATAGAAACCATAACTGTATATTTCAAAGTGGTTACGGAAAAATCCAACAGTAATGGACCAGGAATAAAAGGAGGAAAGCCAATAAGACGGAAGCTGACAAAGATGGCCTGAGAATACCTACTTGCAGATAACTCTGTATCTGCATGGGAACTATTCAAAGGAGAAATTATGAGAATCCAGGGCCAGGATGCTCCTGTTAGGGTGAAAGCCAAGGGTAACAAGTATAGGAAATCCTGGATGTTGAGAGATATTGAGTGTTGGATGAAACATATGACAAGAATAGAGAACTAAAGTCAGGGAAGGCCCATAAGAGCATAAAAAGTGTAGGGAGACACTGAAACGGGGATTAGGAAAAAGGGTCGCAGGGAAAAGCTTGGCAATTTTAGCCTTGTGCATTTAACGTCAGTAGCGGGGATGTTAGTGGAAATGGAGTTCTAGAGATAAAGGGATTAATCATCATTTGGAACGGGACTCCTGTATATCGGCGAGACCAAGCGCAGGCTTGCCGATCGTTTCGCTGAACACCTCCCTCAGTCCGCCTAAACCTACCTGATCTCCCAGTTACTAAACATTTTAACACCTCCTCCCATTCCCACACTGACCTTTCTGTCCTGGGTCTCCTCCATTGTCAGAGTGAGGACCAGCGCATATTGGAGGAACACTAGTCCCACTTGGTCTGAAGAAGGGTCTCGGCAAACGTCGCCTATCTCCTTCGCTCCTTAGATGCTGCTGCACCGCTGAGTTTCTCCAGCTATTGGAGGAACACTAGTCCCACTTGCCTGCACTTGGTCCATATCCCTGCAAATCTGTCCTATCCATGCACCTGTCTAATTGTTTCTTAAATTATGGGATAGTCCCAGCCTCAACTACCTCCTCCGACAGCTTGTTCTATACACCCACTATGTGAAAAAGTTACCCCTCGGATTCCGATTAATTATTTTCCACTTCACCTTGAACCCATGTCCTCTGGTCCTCGATTCCCCTTCTCTAGGCTAAAGACATTGTGCATCTACCCAATCTATTCCTCTCATGATCTTATACACCTCTATAAGATCACCCCTTATCCTTCTGCACTCCATGGAATAAAGACCCAGCCTACTCAACCTCTCCCTATAGCTCACACCCTCTAGTCCTAGCAACATCCTCATAAATCTTTTCTGAACCATTTCAAGCTTGACAATATCTTTCCTATGCCATGGTGCCCAGAACTGAACACAATATTCTAAAGTGGTCTCACCAACATCTTATACAACTGCAACATGACCTCCAAACCTCTGTACTCAGTACTTTTACTAATGAAGGCCAAAGTGCCAAAATCCTTTTTGACCACCTTATCTACCTGCGACTTGACCTTCAAGAAACCATGCACCTGTACTCCTAGCTCTTTCTGCTCTACAACACTACCCAGAGGCCTATCATTTACTGTTTAGGTCCTGCCCTTGTTCGATGTCCCAAAATGCAACACTTCACACTTCTCTGTATTAAATTCCATCAACCATTCCTCCGCCCACCTGGCCAATCGATCCAGATCCTGCTGCAATCTTTCACAACTATCTTCACGATTTGCAAAACTACTAACTTTTGTATCATCAACAAACTTGCTAATCTTGCCCTGTATGTTCTCAACCAAATTGTTGATGTGCAGTTGATGACAAACAGTAACGGGCCCAGCACCGAACCCCAAGGCACACCACTAATCACAGGCATCCAGTCTGAGAAGCAACCTTCCACCATAACCCTCTGCTCCCTTCCATGGAGCCAATTTGCTATTCATTCAGCTCTCCATACTATTACTAAAACTCTCATCTTGTCCTCTTCCGGTTTGCGTTCTTTTTAAATTTGCTCAAAAACGGTACCCTATATCGCTAGGATGTTTTTGCCACCTTACTCACCGTTCTTCTCTGCTCCAAGCGCACCAAGTTTTGTTCCGATCGGTGAAATATTAAAAAGGTTATGAAGGTTTAAAAAATCGTGAGATTAGCAGATTGGTCTTCTCGCCTGTCAGTGACCATGAAGGTAACGCCCTTTTCCGGCACCCGCGGGGAGGCACGGATGAGTCCGTGAGCAGCGTGCGGGCAGAGAGCAGCGTGCGGGCAGAGAGCAGCGTGCGGGCTGCTTCTGCAGCGACCAGTAAGACGGGCCGGGAGCTGTTAAATTGATTCGGAAGCCTCTGAGTGAAGTTGGAGTGGGACCGGGAGCTACTGCGTGGGGCCGAATGCTGAAGGTGCAGGGTGAGCAGAGTGTGAACTGCATCTACTGTGACCACCCCCCCTTCCCACACCCTCCCTTCCCCCTCCCCCCTCCCCCCACACCCCCTTCCCCCTTCCCCACACCTCCCCTTCCCCCACCCCCCCTTCACCCCACACCCCCTATACCCCACCCCCCCTTTACCCCACCCCCCCTTTACCCCCACCCCCCTTCTCCCACACCCCTCCTTAACCCACACACCCCCCTTCCCCCACACACCCCCTCCCCCGCCCTTCCCTGACACCTCCCCTTCACCCACCCCCCGACACTCCCCTTCCCCATGACCCACCTTCCCCACTAGTCCCCCCTTGGATCCCATGCGATCTAACCTTCCAGAGCAGCCTACCACGCGGAACCTTGTCTTACGCCTTACTGAAGTCCATGTACACAACATCTACACCTCTGCCTTCTTCAAACTTTTTGGTCACTTCTTCAAAAAGATCAATCAGATTTGTGAGACATGACCTCCCACGTACAAAACCATGCTCATTATCTGTGAGAGAAATTAATTTAGAGGTAAATAAAAGGAAAAATGAAAAGTTCCAGACTTTGCAGGTTTGCTTCACGAGATTTTATTGCATGACATCATGGAGAGATGGCGGCAGAAAACTGCTCACCAGTTCTCTGACTTCACAGCAGAATTAGCTGAAAGTTATACTGTGCAGTTACTAACTTTTGTTTACTTTTTAGATACAGCTATACGAAAATATACTATCTACTGCATGGGTACCAATTATTTAATTAGTCATAACATACTTTTTGCTTATGTTAATCTTATTCAACAACAGATGGTTAATACAAGTCAAACACAATACAAGGGCATCTTGACATTATTCTATCTTATCTTTCAAGCAGCCCACGTCACCATCCCCATTTCGAGCCAATCATAAGCCTCCCATTTACTGCAATGTATCTATGCTACAAGCGGTAGAGGGTGCGGGTGATCCACTGTAAACAAGCTTTGTTATCTCCTCCCATTTCATGTTTACATTTATCATCTACAATTCATCACATTCCCAGACTGGAGATAATACGTCTAATCTTATTTTGCCGATCCCACAAACTTCTTCTGCAACTGGTCAAGTGAGAGCTGCCAATTGTCGCATCCAAAATTCGATTCCAATCAAAATTAAATACGAAAGGATATTAACTTTTCTTCCACACTATCCCTAATCAGCCTTTGCCCATTCAAATGTCCGTATATCCTATCCCTCAGAATACTCTCCAGTAACTTACCAACTACAGATGTTAAGCTCACCGGCCTATAGTTCCCAGCATTTTCCCTGCAGACCTTCTTGAAAAGAGGTACAACAGTTGCCACCCTCCAGTCTTCCACCACCTCTCCTGTATTTAAGGACGACTTGCAAATTTCAACCGGGGCTCCCGCAATTTCCTCTAGACTCCCGCAGTTTCCCACGATGTCCTCGGATATATCAGATCAGGCCCTGAAGATTTGTCTACCTTCAAACACGACAGTACCTTCAGTACTTCTTCGACAGTAACCATGACTGCTCTCAAGACACTTCCAGTGATTGCTCCAATTTCCTCTGTCCTACTGCCCTTTTCCCTCGGTAAATACAGAGTAGAAATACTAATTTAGGACCTTGCCCATCTCCTATGGCTCCACACCGAGGTGACCGTTTTGATTCATGAGAGGTCCCACACTCTAGCTACCCTTTTCCCCCTTATGTATTTATAAAATATTTTGCAATTGTCCTTAATGCCACCTGAAGAGCTGTCTCCTGTCCCCTTTTTGCCCTTCTGATTTCCTTTTTTAATTTACTCCTTAGCTCCCGAAACTCCTCCAGGGATCCACTTGATCCGAGCTGCCTATACCTGTCCCATGCATCTTTTTGTTTTTGACTAATGTCTCAATTCCTTACGTTTTCCTGCTTTGCCCTTCACTCTAATGGGGACGTACACATGCTGAGCTTTCGTCGGCACACTTATAAAAACATCCCACTGACCGATGTTCCTTTCCCATCTAATCGCCTGCCCCAGTGAACTTGAGCGAACCTTCTCTCATACCCTTAAAGTTGGGCTTACACCAGTTGAGCATTTTAACACGTGGGCCCTCTCCGTCCCTATCCATAACTATCTTAAACCTAATCGAACTGTGGTCACTGGTCCCAATTCTACATTTTCCTTAAGGGCCTGTCCCACTTACACGCATTTGGCCCGACCAAACGGAAGCGGAGATCGCGGTAAGTACGTGCGTGACGTAATTCGCGTCATACTCACCAATCAGCTGGGCAGGAGGCGGGCCAACTGAATTTGGGCATCGCACGGCGTTGGGCGGTGACGTCATCGCGCAACACCACGCGCTAGGCACACGCCGTCAAGACGGCGCGTACGATGTCAAGACGTTGTGTACGCCGTCACGACGCTGCATACGCCCTCAATGTGCCTACGGGCCAACAGGCCATTGGCGCGTGGAATTTTTGGACAGTGTCAGTTTTTCGGAGCCCCGCGCGATGCCTGGACCAGACCCGCACAACTCCATACCCTCCGCGCTTCTAAGTGGGACCGGCCCCGCGTGGCCCATATCCCAAAAGCGACCACATTTGGTCGTGCCAGATGCACACAATCGCCTGCAAGTGGGACAGGCCCTTAAATCTGCATTCCCTTTGTCCTTTTTTCACACCTTACACTTCCTTATGTTAGTACCTCCCTTTCCCCTGACATCAGCCTGAAGAAGGGTCTCGACCCAAAACGTCACCCATTCCTTCTCTCCAGAGATGCTGCCATTCCTGCTGAGTTACCCCAGCATTTTGTGTCTGTCTTCGTGACTAATCAGAGATGGATTAGTCCCTACCTGTGGCTTTGTCAAGGGGAGATTGTGTCTGACCAGTCAGTTAGAATTTTGAAGAGGTACTCAGTAGGGCATTTGACAAAGTCCCACTTGGGAGACTAGTCCAAAAGGCCCATGAGAAATTGACCTGAGTGTGATGGAAGACTAGGGTCGCTTTTGTTATTGAATGCCTGTGATTAGTGGTGTTCCACAAGGATCGTTGCTGGGAACCTTGGTAAGTAAGTAAGTAAGTAATTTTATTGGCCAAGTATTCACATACAAGGAATTTGCCTTGGTGCCCTGCCCACAAGTAACAACATGACACACAGTGACAGTTACGAATGACTTAGAAAACACTAAACATTAATAATAATAATAAAACATTAATAATAAACACCATTGATCAAGCATGTGAACCAACAAAATACCAGATCAAAGGGAGGCTACAGATTTTTGGCTGTTGAGTAGAGCAACTACTCGTGGATAAAAACAGTTTTTATGTCTGGCTGTGGTTGGCAGCTTTGACAGTCTGGAGGCGCCTTCCAGAGGGAAGTGATTCAAAGAGTTTGTGGCCAGGGTGAGAGGGGTCAGAGATGATCTTTCCCGCTCGCTTCCTGGCCCTTGCAGTGTACAGTTCATTAATGGAGGGAAGGTTGCAGCCAATAACCTTCTCTGCTGATCGAACGATTTGCTGCAGCCTGGTGGCTGAGACAAACCAGACCATGATGGAGACGGTGAGAACAGACTCTACGATGGCCATGTAGAATTGGACCATCATTGCCTTTGGCAGATTGTGCTTCCTCACCTGCCGTAGGAAGTACATCCTAAGTTGTGCTTTTTTGACTGTGGAGTCGATGGTCGACCCCCACTTAAGGTCCTTGGAGATTATGGTTCCCAGGAACTTAAAAGACTCCATAGATGTGACTGTGGTGTTGTTGATGGTGAGTAGGGTGAGGGGAGGGGGAGCTCTCCTAAAGTCTACAATCAGTTCCATGTTTTAAGAGTTGGTGTTTATAATATGCATGGATGATTTGGATGTGGATGTACGAGATACGATCAATAAGTTCACAATGCAAGAGGAAAGTTTTCATTAAATCGCAGGATCTTTAGGAGCAGTGATATACAGAGGAAGCTTGGGGAACAAGCTCATAGCACCGTGAAAGTCGTAACGCAAGTTGGATAGGAGGTAAAGGAGGTGTCAAAAAGAGAGGGTGCAGATCCTACACACACCATGGACAAATTATAATTATACCAAGCCAACTAACCTGCAAATCCGTACGTCTCTGGATTTTACCTGGATTAGAGTGAATAAGGAAATATGTTCTTTTAATTCATTCAGGGAAGTGGGCTTCACGGGCTGAGCTCGCACTTAATTGCCCATCACTTAATGACCATGAGGAGGTGGTGATGAGCTGCCTTCCTGAACCACTGCAGTCCTGCAGGTATCGGTATACTCACAATGGTGCTTGGAGGTGAGACTTCCACAATATTTACCCAGCAACAGTGAAGGAGCACCAATATATTTTCAAGTCTGGATGGTGTGTGGCTTTGAGGCCAACCTCTAGGTAGTGGAGTTCCTAGGCCTTTGCTGCCCTGGCCCCGTGAGTTGATCAAGGTTGTGGGATTTGGAAGGTGTTATCCAAGGAACCTTGGAGAGTTGCTGTGGTGCATCCTGTAGATGTTACAAACTGCTGCGACTGTACAACTGTGGTATAGTGAGTGGATGGTTGTGGAATACTTGACGAGTGCAGCTTCAGCAATATTCAAGCAGCTTGACACCATACAGGACAGAAGCCAGCTTGAAAGGCATCCCGACACTAGTCCCAGCTGCCGACGCTTGGCCCATATCCCTCTTAACAATATCCTATCCATATACTTGTTGAAATGTTTCTTAAATGTTGCAA
This sequence comes from Okamejei kenojei, assembly GCA_035221665.1. Lineage (NCBI taxonomy): Eukaryota > Metazoa > Chordata > Chondrichthyes > Rajiformes > Rajidae > Okamejei > Okamejei kenojei. The sequence goes on along the minus strand of CM069133.1, from coordinate 53,016,970 downwards.
TAGTACTATCACAGCATGCCTGTTTAGTTTTAGTTTAGTTTAGTTTGAGATACAGTGGAGAAACAGGCCCTTCGACTTACCGAGTCCATGCCGACCAGTGATTCCCACACATTAACACTATCCTACACACACCATGGACAAATTATAATTATACCAAGCCAACTAACCTGCAAATCCGTACGTCTTTGGAGCGTGGGAGGAAACCGAAGGTTTCGGAGAAAACCCACGCAGGTCACAGGGAGAACGTACAAACTCCGTACAGACAGCACCTGTAGTCAGCATCAAGCCTCCGATGCTGTATGCGCTGTAAGGCAGCAACTCTACCGCTGTGCACTGTGCTGCCCTTCCCCTTGTTCAACATAGATCATTGGACTGGATCATGCTGAACCCTCCTTTCTCTTGCCCTCTCTCTGCATCTTCCAAACTTGCCGTTGCACTTACCTTTCATGTCTATTCTACCTCTAATGTCATCCCAGCATTACCGCCGTGGCCCTTCCTGTGACAGTGCAGTCCATTAGTGACTAGCCAGCTGTCCTTCCCTGGGCACCGGAGGCCCCCTCCCCTGCCCCTCTGAGGCCTTCTCACCCACACTCCTCAGAGGTCCCACCCCATTCCTTGCTCATACCTCTCAGAGGTGCCCCCATTGTCATTTTAGAAGCTCAGTCCATATCCCCAGAGGCTCCTCTCCAGACCGCCTTTAGGCTTCACACCAAATCACCTCTGGGGAACAGCTGCCAGTTGGAATGCTCAGAGACATTGAGCAACAGATGAAAAACATTTAATTTAAAAAAAAAATCAAAAGTATTCATAAAACATATAAATTATCATACACCATGTAAATGTCTTTGAAATGTGAACAATTAAAATAATGTAAGAAAAATGAAACCAGTTTACTTAACGGGCTGTGCTCAATATATGAACTATGGTTGTGTAAAGGTGATGAGACCCTTGGCTTGGACCACTGCACTGACACCTTGACCTTAGGTGGACCATGGGTTCAGGTGTGTCCATATGGATGATCTCCAGAGCATGGAAGTCCATGCTAGTTCCCAGCATGACCTGGCTGAATGTTTCATCTGAGTTGTCAAACAATTGATCAAGAGGCTCTGACTTTTAATATCTCATTGAAGTACAATCTTGATCAAAGCATTACTTTTCCTGGCAAAATAATTACCCAAGTGTCTGGATTCAATGCTATATTTTGTGCCTTTGGATAAATCTTAACATTGTTATCCTATTCAGAGAATATTCAAAAGAAGAAATAGGTAAAATTGCAAAGTACTGACTTCAAGAGTCAAGAGTGTTTAATTGTCATATGTATTGAAAACAGAATAATTAAATACTTATAGCAGGCCTGTAAACAGTATTCAAAAGTGCGAAACATCTGTGATATATTACCTTGCATGAATTTCTGCAGCTGCATGAATCCCCTATTCTTAGAACTTAGAATCGTTTATTGTGGCAGTGAAGGACAATGAGGGCTTAAAGAGTTAATGTGTAGCAGCAGTGAGCAGGCTAGAACACCTGATGAAGTCCATGCCTGCGTAATTAAATAATTGTGGCATGGGTGTAATTTACCAAACATGGAAATGTAAACGAGGGGCCATGCGGCCTGGTAGCACCCAGAGAGTTTGTGGAAAACCTGTTCCAGGGAGTTTGTTCCCAGATTTCAGTGTTCAACGTTGGCTTTTCCTTCCATCAGAAGCTGTTGCATAATTCCCGCAGCATCTGCAGTAGCGGTGGGGGGTTGAAGCAATGCTCAAACATGGAGCCTGTACCTATGCCTCTTCATAAAGAAAAGGGACTCTCCCGCATAGCAAGCTCAGCTGCTCAGTATGATAAGTGTCCTTTGTTCAGGTTCGGGGACTCGGTGCTCTCTTCGTAAGGCCAGACTAAGCAGGATTAAAATTTAACGTCCAGGAGACGTAGCTACTGATGTTGACTGCATCTTGTGTTGTCCCTGCAGAAATGGAGGCAAGGGCTTCATAAAAGAACCATCTGGTTAAGAGGCAGCAAACTCTGGACAGAGGTGTGCAGTGAAAATTTATTATGAATGAAGACTGATATTGCAGAGATATCAAGATTGCATGAGCAGGGCGGCAGGTGGAGGCTTTGGAGGTTGCTAAAACAGAATAAAAAAGCTTCAAAGCTCTTGTCACTACAAAAGGATTCTGTGGTCTCTTTCACTCAGTGGCTACAAGTAGGGGTTTTTTTCTGGGTCAGAGTGCTCACCCGTAATTGTGTGTTATGTTCTTAAAAGGCAATTTGTGCAGTCAGTCCTCGTGCAGTGAATGCCACCGAGCACTTTGTTGGGTTTTTTTCCTTTGTTGAGACGATCGCATTTAGCAGTCTCATTTATTCCTTGGGCTTGACCTTAGCACTGTAACTTCTTTCATTTCAACTTGTATGATCATATAATCAGTGAAATAATAGACTCATAAGTACTTTAAATTATTATTGCAGAACCAGCCACCCAGGGGAAAGGTGCAGTACCAGGTCAGCTCCAAATGCCTTGAAGACGGTTAATATTGCTCCGGAATTCATGCAATCATGGAATTATATTGCACAGGAGGCCATTTGGAGGGTAGAATAGGAGGGTTGTTCTGAGTCGGGAGTTGGGATCGACCTGAGTTCGATCCAGTCTACGGGTACTGTCTGTACGGAGTTTGCACGTTCTCTCTGTGACTGCGTGGATTGCCTCCCACATTCCAAAGACGTGCAGGTTTGAAGGTTAATTGCCTTCTGCAAATTGCCCCTAGTGTGTAGGATGTGAAAGTGGGATAATATGGAATTAGTGTGCGGGTGATCAATGGTTTGCTTGGGCTTTGTGGGCCGAAGGGCCTGAATCCACACTCTTTTTAAAACTAAATCATTTTGACTGCGTCAGCTGCTTGAAGAATTTGTCCTTTCACAGTTACTATCTTTTCAGGATGCTGCACCATTAATTACCTTTCCTTAATTGCCTTTGATAAGGTGGGTGTGATCTGATTTCTTCCACAAATCTTTCAAAACTATTCCTGGTCTTTGCCCGCAAATTATGCAACTTGAAGCAGGCTTCATTGCTAATAAGTTCCTTATCTCACCTGCATTGTCAGGGGAAAGGCTTTGGTGAGAAAATTCAAGAGTTGGCCGACCTTGTGAAACAAAGTCTTTGAGCAATGCTTTCAGGCATCTGGGCACTTCTGGTCTTCTTCTAATCTCACGCATTATGTATGTCTATGGAGAGGGAAAAGAACATTCAAAATAGCTCCTATTTATCTTCAACTCCACATCCTCTGTTTTAAGGAGAATAGTCCCAGTTTTTCCACTCAGTCTCTCCATGCTGGTCAAGACAAAGGAGGCAAAAATCACGTTTAGGCAGCTAGAATCCAGCAAATTGCTTGCGTATAAGGAGTTTGGAGTATACTTCAAAAGGAAATAAGGTAAAAAAACAGCCATGGCAGCCATCATTGGCAGGCAAGGTAAAAGAGAATCATAAAAGATCAGTATATTAAGACAAAAAGTGTAGCTTGGTCGGTCCCTTTCAAGATCAGTGTGGTGATTTACGTGTGGAACCACAGGAAACGGGAGAGGTCTTAAATGAGTACCCGTGTGTACTTACCATGGAGAAGGACCTTGAAGCTTGTCAGTTTCGGGGAGGAAACAATTATGTCATGAAGCACATCGACATTATGAAGAAGGAGGAGCTCAAGGTCCTGAAGTACATAAAGGTGAATAAATGCAGGGAGCCTGATCAGGTGTATCTTACAATGTGTGATGGGAGGCAAGGGAGGAGATTGCTGAGTCCTTGGCAGAGATTTCAGGTTGAAGACCTTGAACTATTGATGTGCTCAGGGATTGTTGTTGTCCTTAATTGTTTGTTTATTGCATATATAATAACACACACGCACACGCACACACACACACACGCACACACACACACACGCGCACACACACGCAAACACACACGCACTCACGCGCACACACACACACACGCACAAACGCACACACGCACGCACGCACACACGCACACACACACACACGCACACACACGCACGCACGCACACATACACACACACACGCACACACACACATGCACACACGCACGCACACACACGCATGCGCTGGTCGGATGCAAGCCTGGGCGATGTCATATGGAGGACAGGCTGTTGCCCATGCAGCACGTCCCCCCTCTCCACGTCACTGATCGATCCAAAGGAACAGCAGGGCCATTACAGTTTGGCACCAGCTCCGTCACAGGAGCTGCGAGAGCGAGGTTGTAGACAATAGGGGCTCCGATTCCGGATTTTCTTGAAGTTTACTCCTGGGGCCTTTTCCATGTCTGGATATGGCCACAAGGCAGTGGAGATTTTAAATCAGAGTTTTCCATCTCTTAGATGGACTACCTTCCCAGGCTGACGGGCCCCATCTGCTCGAGATTTGTGGGGGCGGGAACGTCTACCTTACCGTGCAGGTCTATAGCACCTGTCCACTGCCCAGAACACACATACATTCACATACACATATACCAATACTGGATCAGGGACGCTGTGAGGATGAGATGTGACATGATAAAGCATATGCAATTATGAGAGGAATAGATAAAGTAGACAGCTAGTATCTTGTTAGTCATGGAAGTATAAATATGCATGATGGTAGGCATGGATATGATTCAAAGGGCCTGTTTCTATATTGTACAACTCTATGACTCTCTCTCTGCCTCTCAGCTGTTTCAGTGGACCTCCACTGCATCTTCCCAAAAGCCTATTAGGCCTGTCCCACTTACGCAACCTTGGCTCGCAAATTACGCGACCTTGTGGTCGCTTTAGGCGTACGGGCACCATATGGCCGCGCGGGGCCGGTCCCACTTAGAAGCGTGGAGGGGTATGGAGTTGTGCGGGGCTGGTCCCGACATCGCGCGGGGCTCCGAAATTCCTGCAGTGACCGAAATCTTTGCGCACCTGTCGGCCCGTGTACGCACGCAGGCGCATTGCAGTCGTACGCAGCGTCTTGACGGCGTACGCCTAGCACGTGGCATTGCACGATGACATCACCGCCCGACGCCGTGCGCCGCCCAAATTCAATCGGCCCGCCTCCTGCCCAGCTGATTTGTAAGCATGAGGGCTGCTGCTAACAGAAGTCTCTGTTGCTGTTGCAGTGATGCAGTCTGCGTCTCTTCCATGATGAACGTGGAATAGCAGCCAGCAACCCCCCTTTATATACATAAATGACATCACGCGCGAACTAGCGCAAACTTCGCGCGACCACCGCTTCCGGTTGATCGCGCCAAATGCACGCAATCGCATGGAAGTGGGTCAGCCTTTTAGTAACAATTCTTAAAGTCCCCCAAACCATCTACAGTTTTCTAACTTGTTCAGTATTCAAGAGCTCTCCCGAGTTAAAAAAAAATCAAACTCGTGTTAAGTACGTAGAATGTACGTAGCGGCTGCTTTGGAGCTTGTGGATGTTCCGTAGCGGCTCGTAATGCTAACGGCAGGTACTCGGGAAACACGGAAACGCGTGAAGTTTTTTCAGCACTGTGAAAAATGCCCACGAGAGCCCTGAGTACCTACGAACGGCTATTACCATAATTCTCCAAGTTCGAATCAGGGGAAACTCAAGAGAACTCTTGAATTACCTCATACAATGGGACAGGCCCTTAATATGTTGGCTGCACAGCCTATGCCTCTGCTTGAGAACATGAGTTCAGTGTGAAGAAGGGTCTCGACCCGAAATGTCACCCATTCCTACTATCAAGACATGCTGCCTGTCTCGCTGAGTTACTCCAGCATGTAAACCATCATCTGCAGTTCCTTCTTCCACATGCAATGTCCTGAACTCCCTCTCCATTATTTTCACTTCATCCCATGTTTCCAAACTTTTTGCCATTAGGTTTTGTGTACTATGCCCTTATGCTGTCTCTGTGTCTCTGTCTGTGTCTCCGTCTGAGTCTGTCTCTGTCTTTTCATCTTGCTGTGAAAAAAAAGTTTGTACTCAATTTCTCAAGTAGAATTTTACCTGTGAATCTTTTAGGTGACTTTGAGGACAAGCCTCTTTCTAGTTACCCTGAAACACAAAGGTAAATGTTTCCAGTGTTGTATTTTGTCATACTAAGCTCTTAAAAGCATCAGACATAGAAGCACCATTCTTTATTTCTGAAATCAATTAGTGGCAATAGAAAGGTGAATTCTATATGGGAACAAATTCCTTGATGCCAGCAGGCTTTCATTTTCTATGTTTGAATGGTTTTACTGGGAATTGAATACATGCATAAATGAAAAAGGTGAGCATTAACAGCAGTGGTCGAGACAAAACCTAGCTTTATCCCATTTACAACTAGACCTAGAAATACTGTATCTTCACACCTATTTTGTTGAGAGTGCTCAGTCAGAGCTTCTTATTATGCCGTTGTACTAAATTTAGCAACTTTTAAGATGACCAGTATAGCTTGTAAATCGATAGAATCTCTATTGACTACAGATGTGACTTACTGAATGAAGTGAAATGATTGCTCAGGACAATTGGGGGGATGGTTGTGAGAACAATTTCAACCTCTAATGGTCACGTATGGATAACGGCTTGTGTACAATGCATATGCACAACTTGAGTTTTCTTACTTTAGGCATGCCTGCATTTGATGCATTGAAATTTAAGAAGCATGGAATTACAGTGGTTTGCAAAAATTTTCTTGAACCCCTTGAACTTTTCCACATTTTGTCGCGTTACAACCACAAACGTAAATGTCTTTTATTGGGATGTTATGTGATAGACCAACACAAAGTGGTGCATAATTGTGAAGTGGAAGGAAAATGATACATGGTTTCCAAGTTTTATTATAAATAAAAAACTGAAAAGTGTGGCGTGCTAAAGTATTCAGCCCCCGTGAGTCAATACTTTGCAGAACCACCTTTCGCTGCAATCACAGCTACAAGACTTTTTGGGTATGGCTCTACCAGCTTTGCACAACTAGAGACTGAAATCTTTGCCCATTCTTCTTTGCAAAATAGCTCAAGCTCAGTCAGATTGGATGGAGAGTGTCTGTGAACAGTAATTTTCAAGTCTTGCCAGAGATTCTCAAATGGATTTAGGTCTGAACTTTGACTGGGCCATTCTAACACATGAATATGCTTTGATCTAAACCATTCCATTGTAGCTCTGGCTGTATGTTTAGGGTTGTTGTCCTGCTGGAAGGTGAACCTCCGCCCCAGTCTCAAGTCTTTTGCAGACTCTAACAGGTTTTCTTCCAAGATTGCCCTGTATTTGGCTCCATCAATCTTCCCATCAACTCTGACCAGCTTCCCTGTCCCTGCTGAAGAAAAGCATCCCCACAGCATGATGCTGCCACCACCATCTTTCACAGTGGGGATGGTGTGTTCAGGGTGATGTGCAGTGTTAGTTTTCCGCCACACATAGCGTTTTGCATTTAGGCCAAAAAACCTCAATTTTGGTCTCATCAGACCAGAGCACCTTCCTCCACATGTTTGCTGTGTCCCCCACATGGCTTGGGACTTCTTATGGCTTTGTTTCAACAATGGCTTTCTTCTTGCCACTCTTCCATAGAGGCCCGATTTGTGGAGTGCACGACTAATAGTTGTCCTGTGGACAGATTCTCCCATCTGAGCTGTGGATTTCTGCAGCTCCTCCAGAGTTACCATTGGCTGCTTCTCTGATCAATGCTCTCCTTGCCCGGCTTGTCAGTTTAGGTGGATGGCCATGTCTTGGTAGGTTTGCAGTTGTGCCATACTCTTTCCATTTTCAGATGATGGATTGAACAGTGCTCCGTGAGATGTTCAAAGCTTGGGAATTTTTTTTTATAACCTAACCCTGCTTTAAACTTCTCCACAACTTTATCCCTGACCTGTCTGGTGTGTTCCTTGGGCTTCATGATGCTGTTTGTTCACTAATGTTCGCTAACAAACCTCTGAGGCCTTCACAGAACAGCTGTATTTATACTGAGATTGGATTACACACAAGTGGACTCTATTTACTAATTAGGTGACTTCTGAAAGCAATTGGTTGCACTGGATTTTATTTAGGGGTATCAGAGTAAAGGGGGCTGAATACTTTTGCACGCCACACTTTTCAGTTTTTTATTTGTAAAAAAATTTGAAAACCATGTATGATTTTCCTTCCACTTCACAATTATGCGCCACTTTGTGTTGGTCTATCACATAAAATCCCAATAAAATACATTTACGTTTGTGGTTGTAACGTGACAAAATGTGGAAAAGTTCAAGGGGTATGAAACTTTTGCAAGCCACTGTAAATACCTTACACTAGATTCTCTGTCAAATAACCTTTTGTTTTCTCTTGGAGACGTAAGAGATTGCAGATGCTGGAATCAAATGGCTGCATCGGTTAGGGGAAATGGACAATCAACATTTTCAGCTGAGACTTTCATCTAGACTGAAAGTAAAAAGAGGAAGTTATTAGTATTAAGAGGTATGGGAGGGAGGGTAGCAAAGAAACAAGCATGCAACAGTTTTGCTCACATTTGTAAGAGAATGGGCTAATTAGAGACCATCAGCATGGCTTTATCCATGGCAAATCATGCCTCAGGAACTTGATTGAGTTTTTTGAGGAGGTGACATACGTGAGGGAAGGGCAGTGGATGGTGTCAACATCGATTTCATTAAGACATTTGATATAGTCCCTCATAATAGATTGATCCAGCAGAATAGGATGCCTGGGATCCAGAGTAATTTGGATTCACAGCTGGTTTCCTCACAGGATTGTGGTGGAAGGGTGTCATTCTGGCTGTAGGCCTGTGACCAGTGGAAGTCCACAAGGATATATATAATATATATATATAAATTACTTGGACATAGATGTAGGTGGGTTGTTTAGTAAGTTTGCAGATAACAATAATATTAGTGGAGTTGGGGAAGTGAAGATGAATGTCAAGCTATACGTCAGATATTGATCAGCTACAGAAATAGGCGGAGAAATAGTGGATTGGGTTTAATCTGAGCAAGTGAGAGGTGTTGTATTATGGGAGGTTGAATGAAAGTAAACAGTTAACATCAAGAACGTTAACAGTTTTAATATACAGCAGGATGTTAGGGTCCAAGTCCTAGTTCTGTAGCTCCCTTAAAGTGACAACACAGGTAGATAGAGTTGTGAAATTAGAATGGCATGCTTGCCTTCATTGGTCAGGAATTGTGTATAAGGGCCAGTGACTCATATTCTTGGTTCTTGGTTACTTATTCCAACTGGCTGCAATAACATATTGCAACTTTACAGGACTTTGGTTAAGCTACTTTTGTCATATTGTGTCCAGTTCTGGTCACCAATTACAGAAAGGACGTGGAGGCTTTGGGAGGGTGCAGAAGGTTACCAAATGCTACCTGGATTAGAGGATGTTCACTCCAAGGAGATGTTGGACTAGCTTCAACGTGAGATGGGAAAGATTTAATGGGAACCCAAGGGGCAAATTTTTCCATCAGAGGCTGGTGGATATATTGTATGAGCTGCCAAAGGAAGTAGTTGAGGCAAGTACAATAACAACCTTTAAAAATATACTTGGACAGGTACATGGATAGGAAAGTATTGGAGAGATATAGACCAAATGTGAACAGATGGGACTAGTTTGGATTATTTTCTCTGGACCATCGGAGGCTGAGAGAAGTGTATCAAATTATGAGAGGCATAGATAGGATAGACAGTCAGCAACTTTTTGGAATTGTCAAAGACTGGAGAGCATAGCTTTACGTTGAGCAAGGCAAATTTTAAAGACGTGCGGAGCAAGTTTTTATGCAGAGAGTGATGGGTGCCCGGAATGCGCTGCCAGGAATGATTGTGGAGGCAGATATAATAGTGATATTTTACTGACTTTTAGTTAGACATATGGATATGCAGGGAATGGAGGGATATGCAAGCAATGGATGGATATGGATAATGTGCATGCAGAGGAGATTAGTTTAACATAGCATCCTGTTTGGCACGAACATTGTAGGCCAACAAGCTTATTCCTGCGCTCTATGTTGTATATTTTCACTTCACCAACCCTTTTCCCCCAAGGTGAAATAATCACTACTGTTAGATTCTGCTAATTCATTCATCCCATGTAAGATCAGGAAATTAAAGTGAATCAGGTCCCATCAGATTAATTCTATTAGTCTTATTTCCCTTGTTTGCCCACAAAGCTGTATCCTCTTGCACAAGTCCTTGACCCTAATCCAAACTTTTCTTTCATTCCTCAGCCTCTTACCTACCTGGGTAAATGGCACTGACCAAATAATCGATTCACCTACATGACTTGTGGTATGTGGGAGGAAACCAGAAAATGCAGAGAAATCTCACCCAGTCACGGGAGAATGTTCATACACCTCACTGACAACACCAGAGATTATGATTGATCCCAGGTTGCTAGAGCTGTGAATAGTAGCTGTACGAGTTATATTAATGTGGAACCACGTTCTATGAGAACACGTTGGGGCCTCTGGTGCTGCACCAGTTGAGTGTATTGGCTGCTTATTATTTAACAATTCTAAAAAGCAAATGTTGTGGTCTTTACCATGTTGGTGTCTGCTAGCCATGTTGACATTTCTGTACAGTAATGACTTTGAAAACATTTTGGCGAATGTAAAACCTAGGTATTATAGTTCATACAGTGATACAGTGTGGAAACAGGCCCTTCAGCCCAACTTGTCCACACCGGCCAACATGTGGCAGCGACACTAGTCCCATCTGCCTGTGTTTGGTCCACATCCATCCAAACCTGTCCCATCCATGTACCTGTCTAACTGTTTCTTAAACATTGGGATAGTCCCAGCCTCAACGACCTCCTCTGGCAGCTTGTTCCAAACACTCACCACCCTTTGTGTGAAAATGTTACCCCTCAGATTCCTATTGAAGAACCTCGAGGTTCTGGAAATGATTCTAGCTTTAACCTAAAAGACATCTCTGCACTTTGCCACAGTAGCCATTGTGCTCGTGAGTTTCTCAATCTCCCCACTTTCCCAGCAAAGAAGTTTCCCTCAAATTCCCACTTGGATTAATTGTGATTTATTGCAGAATGAAATAATGAACCACTGAGCGTATTACAAGAATGAACAATTATTAGGCAATAAGTAACGAGTAGATAGCAGAGCTCATCCAGACTTGTTTCCCTTGTCTGCACCTTTGGTTCGAAGAATGATAATTTAATATAATTGAACAGTAATAATTATTTGAGAACAGTTTGCTTGATATGTTCAAATTCCAGTGAAGTGTTCTTTGGTCCCTATTGCCTGTGTGCAAGTTAATCCTAACAGTGGTTGATAAGATATTAAATGGTGCAGTTACAGATTGAGGAGAGCTTATCTATAAATTCTAAGAGATTCCAGCACTTGCCCCCTCCCCTGTGCCCTACTTGATTTAAGTGCAAAATTAACCCGTGAAGAACTGAAATGCTACAGTTTAAGCACAGCTGAATCTTCTTCTCAGTATTGTGAGGGCTTCTCAGTTTCACTGTATGGCAATTTTCCAGCCATTTATAATCATCTTAAAAAGAAAGAAATATTGCAGTTCCTTTTCAGCTATTTTCCCCAAGACCCCTGATCAGATTGTCCCAACAGTGCAGCTTGGGTTTAACAGATGGAGAGATGGTAATAAAAAGCAAGAAATGATTTGTATAATTCTCACATCTCTTGCACATGAACTACAGGAGCAATGTTGCAGTGGAATTCTCTGTTTAGTGGGTAGATAACTAAGGTAATGTGCATGTTATTGTGTTATAATGCTACTATAAAATCAAGAACAGGGTCCACTAATAATGAATGTAAATGGAATGATAAAATATTTGTATAGTGGTGTTACTGTGATACAATAACCCGGAGAATGTTACAGGAGAGTTACTACGATGCTGGGAGTGGTGAGCAAAAATGGTGGCCGATGTGGAATTTTTAGGGGAATGTAAAAGATGTACAGAAAGAATTCCAGACTTTTGTGCATGTGCAAGTGAAAACAACATGGAATATTATGGAGGGAGAATTGGAGGAGATCAGGGACTAGTAAGAGTTGAATGACTGTCGGCCGATTACCAAGAGAGGGGTAATTCCGGGGTTACGTCCGCGCCCGGATGGAACTAGAGAAGGAGTACGCCCTGTCTACGGGCACCCTGGGAGATTTCCGCGACCGCTGGGCACCGCGGGGGGTTGAATGCATCCTTGACAAGGATTATAACATAGATGTATAGTAGGTTATATAGTATATTTGTCTTTTATTATGGTGGTGGGTCCTGTTTTCTTTTATTGTATTGTAAATATTATTTTTAATAATTGAATACATTTTTTGATTTAAAAAAAAGGAAAATAAGAAGGTAATGTTTTGAACAACATACTGCAACTCACCTGCAACTCTAGTGTCACAAAGCTTTGTAGAACTTGGAGCATTAAATTGTGACATTGTGGCAGTCAATGCTTAAACTGAACCAAAACTTAATACAATGCACAATTGCTAAGTTAACTATTTTCTGAAGTTAACGGTGTCCCTTCCATCCTTAAAATAATAATTACACATAACAGCTGACCTGCACATGTTACACGCCAATATACATATATCACAGTAGCGTTTGCCAGTCTGAAATACAACATAATTTGCCAATATGTAATATTACCTTTTGATTGATTGATTAAGGTTTATTTAAATAGGGACAGATACAAAAACATAGATACACTTGAAACAGTCATCTGATATAAGCATCATAGTGTTTTTAGCCAAAGCTAATTCGCAACACTTGTCCCTAGTAGGGCTTTTGGTTAAAAATGATAACACAGATTAACATTATTAAAAATAGGAAAATGGAAATGGAAATGAGATAAAAAATGGAAAAAAGAAAAAGACATACAGAGAGAGCACAGTGTAAAAACTAAATATGAGAACAAGATTGTTGTTGAATTAGCCACAATTTTGTGTTTCTTTTGAATGTGACATATGTAGGGATACATTTCAAGTGGTCTGGCAGTGAGTTCCATAATTTTGTCCCTTTTACTGAAAAGGCAGTTTGAGCAAAAGATGTTCTGCAGAAGGGGATACTTTTGACGCTGCTCGGGTGGTGGATCTGGTACCACTTTGCAGTCTTGTTATTGTTTTGCAAAGCAGCTGGGGAGCAGCGCCATTTAGGCACCTGAAGAACAATTTAACTCAATGTAAGGAAATAAAGTTAGCAAAACTTAGGATCTTATATTTGCTTAGAATTTGACAGTGATACCTTATTCTTTTTTTGTCCAGGACTTTCAAGGCTCGGTTATAGAGACACTCTATGGCCTCAATTGATGACTGGTGAGCCTGGGACCATGTGGTTAAGCCATAAGATATATGTGAGAGAATCATAGAATTCATGAAAAGAAAAGCACAGTTAAATGTCAAACAGTTTCTTATAATCATAAAGCAGCCCAAAGTTTGCCTTAATGGTTTTACACATTTTCTTAATATGACTTTTAAAGTTCAACTGATTGTCTATAATTATTCCCAGATACTTTACTTCGGGTACTTGTTCAATGAGCTCACCATTGATTTTTATATTGAGGAGGTTTGTTAGGGGTAGTTATTTGATGGAGAAGCAGACAGAGTTTGTCTTTTTAGTGTTTAAAGTTAAACAAGATGATATTTTGTCTAAGTTGACATTTAGTTTCTCAGCCACAAAAGTACAGGTTTTACCAGATGCATATACAACTGTGTCATCTGCATACATCTGTAGACCTATATCTGGGCATACATCTGGCAAATCATTGATGTAGAGGCTGAAGAGTATAGGTCCCAAGACAGTGCCCTGAGGGATCCCTGTTTCAATTTTGAGAAAAGTGGATCTCACACTATTAATTGTAACACATTGTTGGTACACAAAAAGCTGGAGAAACTCAGCGGGTGCAGCAGCATCTAAGGAGCGAAGGAGATAGGCGACGTTTCGGGTCGAGACCCTTCTTCAGAGTGTAACACATTGTTCATGGCCCTTTAAGTATGACTCAAACCAGGACAATGACTGTCTTGCAAAATTGAACTTAGTTAGTTTTGAAATTAAGATGTCATGATTTACTGTATCAAACGCCTTTTTTAGATCTAAAAATACTGCACCAACCACATTTCCTTTATCAAGTGAATGTTTGATATTTTCGGTTAAAAAACAAGTGGCAGATTCTGTAGAATAGTTGCGTCTGAATCCGAATTGCAGGGGATGCAAATTGCATCTTTTACTTCTTTTACTTGCATCTTTTTTTACTTTTAGGAGCAAATGGTTCAAGATTTTGCCAGCCATAGAATCGTGCAATGTTACAGTGCAGAAGAAATCCGTTCAGAAAATCATCTGTGCACTTTCTTTTCTAGAGCAATCCAATCCTCCTGATGTCTCCTAATATTTCCAGAATATTTTTTCTCTTTGCAGAATTTAAGCAATTCCTTACTTATGTCTCCAATTGAATCTGTTTCCTCTGTCCTGTCGACCAGTGTATTTGGAGTAAAATAAACTTTTCCTGAACTTCTCCTGTACTTTTGCCAGTAATCTTTGATCTGTGTCCCTGATATGGTTTTCCTTCATTTACTCCACTAATCACTTTAAACACAGAATCACAGGAAGAAAAGAGGCCATTAAGGCCATCAAATTTGAACAGGTTTTATACAAGGATAATCCATCTTGTTCCAGATTTATATTTCATGTACTTATCCAGTCCATTTTGAATGCCATAGTTGAATTTGTCTCCACTCTCCAAACTATAAGGTCACCATGCAATTTATCGGCCGCGCCTGCTCAGTTGGGGAGGGTTGCCGTGACTCGCGTCACAACGGGGATCGCTGGCGTCACATCGGAAACCCATCAGCCGCACCTGCGCAGTTGAGGGCTATGGGTCAGTGGTGGAATGTTGACTTGGGGGATGGGCAGTTTGGTGTAATATTGCGTTGGGGGAACGGGGCCCAACGGGTCCCACTTGGTCTAGTAATTTTATAAAGCTTTATAAAAATTTATAAAAATTATATAAGATCACCCCTCGGCCACCTGCACTACAAGGAATAAAGTCCTAGCCTGCCAACCTCTCACTGTAGCTCAGTCACTTGAATCCTGGCAACATCCTAATAAATCTCCTTTCACACTTACCAGAGTGTCTGATAAGTCAGTAGTGGAGCACTCTGTGACCAATGAGCATAATAGCATGGAAACAGACACACCGAGTCCATGCTGACCATCAACACTATTATCCTGCTTCCTTATTCGGTTCCAAGACACTAGGGGCAATTTACAAAGGCCAATTAACTTCGAAACCCGTCCAACTTTGGGATGTCGGAGGAAACCAGAGCACCCGAAGGAATCCCATGCAGTCAAAGGGAGAACGTACAAACTCCACACAGACTGCTCTCAAGGTGAGGACAAACCAGGTCTCTGGTGCTGTGAGGCAGCTGCGCCACTACAAAGTTATGGAGAAGGATTGGTCTGGTCCATAAGTTAAGATCCTAAATTGGGGCAAGGCTGACTTTGGGAGCATTAGGCAGGAATTTACAGAGGTTGATTGGGAGAGTCTATTTGCAGGTGATATAGCAAGAGTACAGGAGTAGCATGTTCCTGTGAGGGTAAAGGGCGAGGCACTCAAGTTTATGGAACCCAGCTGACAGTAGATGTTGTGTCTCTGGTCAAGATAAAATGGAAGCAGATGTCGATTTAGGAAGTCGGGATCAAGCAAATCGCTCCACATGAATAAGAAATCAGTAAAATTGCAGATTACATTTGGCGCTATGGTGGACCACGAAATAGGGTATCTAAGTTTACAACATAATCTGGATCAGTTGGTAAGGTGGAGCAAAAGATGGCAAATGGAATTTACCTCTGACAAGAGTGAGGAGTTGCACTTTGGTATGTCAAGCCAGGGCGGGACTTTTGCAGTAAATGGTAGACCCCTGAAGAGATTTGCAGAACTGAGAGATCTGGGAGTACAGGTGCATGGTTCGCATAATGTGGTGAGTCAGGTGGAAGGTGTAGTGAAGAAAATAGTTGGACCCTTGCCTTTGTTGAGAAGAGTGCTGAGTACAAATGTTTCCTTTAGAGAGTAGGAGGAGAATGGTGGTGTTATTGAGGTGTACACGATCATGAGGGGCTGGTTACATTGCATTTGAAGGGTCAGTGCCTTTTTCTCAGGGTAGTGGATTCTAAAACTAGAGGGCATGGAGGGGAGAGATTTAAGAGGGACCTCACAGGTAACCTTTTCATGCCGAGGGTACCCTTTAATGGAAAGAGCTGTCAGAGCTAGCTATAAAAAGCTGATATATTTACGACTTTTAAATGACATTATTACAGATATATGGTTTTGAAGGGTTTAGAGGGCAATGGGCCAAATGGGAATAGCTGAGTACACCAACTTGGTCAGCGTGGACAAGGTGGACTGAAGAGCCATTTTCTATGGTGTATAGCTCTATGACTGTAGTTGCTCCTCAAAGTTCACTCCATTAATTAGTTTGCCAATTTCAACCTGCGACTCGAAAATGCAAGTCCAAGTCTTACTTATATTTGCAAAAAGCCAATGGCGGAATCGATCCCTCCAACATGAAAAATAATTTAACATTACCAGCTCAGTTTCCCATCATGTAACAATTCTTCTATTAACCAAAGTCTCTCACCAGTGGTATTATTTAAGTAAAACTCATCCATTCTCTTTTGGAATGTGGACACAATTGGACCCAATACTCCGGACATGGCTGACCGAATATATACTGTACATTTTTAGCCAAACCTCCATTTGTAAACCCAGAATGTCGTTTTACTAACTAATTGCCCTGCCTTTAAAAATTCCTTCCCAGCTCTCCAGGCTTGTCCAAGTGGTTGTTTCCTCCCAGATCATTGTTCCGGAAGGCATCAAGAGAACAGATATGAAAGAAACAAGGGTATAATATGTATAATCCTTCAATCGTCTGGGAACAATCGCATGTTAAGAATGTGAGTGCCTCTGATTGAATGCACCCTGCTAAGGTGCCCACCCTGATAGCTCTACTGCCTCACAGCTCCCGCTAGCTGAGTTTGACTGTGTGGGGATTTTGCATCGATGCTTCAGATTCCTTTCACATCCCAAAGATGAGCTGGAACGTTAATTGATGACTATAAGTTGCCCCTAGTGTGGGTAGGCGGTAGGAGAATTAATGGAAGGAGGTGATGGACATGTAAGCGATAGGTTGCAGGGAAACAAATGGGGGAATGGAACTGATTGGATGGCTTTGAGAGCTGGCAATGAGAGAATGGTTAAAATGTGAGAAATATGAAAGAGATATCCATTAAGGGTTAAAGCTATTTTCAATTTCTTGACGCGCAACAACAGTTGCTGTGGACATGGTGTTTAATGAGGGATTATTGCCAAGTGATTTGCAGACATAGCTGTATGACCTGAGCGGGAGCATTGACTATAAAAGTGAGGTAAATGATGGGATGTTTATTGTAGATGTTGGCAGTTGCTACAATATGATAAACTGCCAGAGGTGCACATATCAGTAATCATTGAGATTATTAGTGTCATTAATCATAATTCCCCAAAATATGGCAGCAGTCAATTTTGACCAATGCTGTCTGTTGAGGTGGTCGTTAGGAGCTGAGCTAATAGAGTGCCTAGCTCCCATCAACAACAGTTTACTTTGAGAATGTGAGGTTAATTATATTTGAGCTGCTGATTTCTCCTCTCCTTGGAATAAACTGAGCACTTTGTCTATCCCAAGAGTTTCTTCCTGTTAAAATGGTGAAATTATTTTATTGAAATGTTTTCCATTGGCTGGAATCTTAGACTTATGAAACAATAGAGTGGGATTGTGTTAAAGCTGATATCTCACTGAGAGATAGTGAATGTTCACGTTAACTCTTTCCCTGGGCTTTACAGATCAAATTAACAATTTATGGCTGTTTAGTGTTTGGTTTGTAAAACTAACTTCTCCACGTTGGGATAATAAGCAATTATGTAAGCCAGTTAATGTTTTATCTGTGTGGGTATTATAGAGCTGTCATCAGTTTTATTTTACATCTGCTAAAAAATTAAACCATTCAAACAAATAGAATGCTTTCAATGAAATGGTCAGCGGTACACAAACCACTTATACACACAAAGCAACTCACTGCCTCATCCATAACCACTGTGTCTGACAGAAATGTGCTTTTCAGAACAATTGAGTAATGGGCTGTGCCAGGTCGCAGGTAATACCAGTTGAGCTTACACCCTCAATTTACCCCCATTTATTCTCAACACTACGGCAGTCCCCGTGATTATTAGGGAAGTTAAAAATACCCACTATTACAATCCTATTATTCCCATGCACCTTTCATCTGGTATTCTATACATTGGGGTGCTTGTACCGCATACAGTATGGTTGTGATCTGGGGAAAGAACAGAACTAGGACAATCAATGGGATATTTGATTAAGAATTCAGGAGCATCTTCTTTGGCCATTCAGTGCTTGGATGTAGTACTTGCTCCCACAGAGATTGTGAACTATTTTTTGGGAGCAACACTGTTACACAGCTAATAGAGCCATTGCCTCACAGCGCTAGAGACCTGAGCTCAACCTGAATTTGGATACTCTCTGTGTGGAGTGTTCACATTCTGCTTGTGACCACATGAGTTTCTTTCCAGTGCTCTCATTTCTTCCCACATCCAAAAGAATTGTATTGGTAAGTTAATCGGCCACTGTAAATTGCCTGTTGTGTGTTGGGTGTGTGGGAGAATCTGGTAGGAGTTGATGGGAATATGCGGCAAATACAAAACAGGATTAATGTAGGCTTAATGTAAACGTGTAAATAAGTGGTTGATGGTCAGTACTGACTCGGTGGGCTGAATGGCCTGTTTCTGCACTATAACATTCCGTAACATTCATTGTGCGAAGAACTCAAATGGGTTAACAACACAAGTTCTCTTTGTTGAAATTACAAACTGGAAGGGGGAGGGAGAGGAGAGAGAGAGAGAGAGAGAGAGAGAGAGAGAGCAACACGTATAGTACAACACAATTAAAAAATGTTACACTTCTG
Source organism: Okamejei kenojei (assembly GCA_035221665.1). Classification (NCBI taxonomy): domain Eukaryota; kingdom Metazoa; phylum Chordata; class Chondrichthyes; order Rajiformes; family Rajidae; genus Okamejei; species Okamejei kenojei. Next base: position 52,998,030 of record CM069133.1, on the reverse strand, counting down.
TCTAACCAATGTCCTTATACAGTTGCAGCAATTGATTGAGCTTAGTCTCGTGTGTTCTATGGGTAATTACAGCATTAAGGATTTTTCAAACAGCAAATTAGAGAACATTACATTCAACAAATATCAAAAGTGTATCTTACTCCACTGAACAGAGACTGGTGATTCCTCAATCTCACTTACATAATTTTTTACATGATACATTATACAATTTAAGAGAATTTTTGTTCGGTGTCACTGATATTTATGTGGGAGATATGAAACAATAGATAAATCTGTTTAAAGACAGTTGTGGGCTTTAGAGAGAGGCCCACATGGTTCTTAACAGTGCTGTTGATTGCCTGTTCTTTATAGTTAATTGCACCTGCAATTCCCTCATGTTTTGAGGGGTAATGCATGCACGCTTCCAGTAACATATCAGTGCCAAGCTATCTGTCTGATGACAGCAAAGCTTATTAAGGTGTGAATCAAGGTCAAAAGCAATCAACCCTCAGAAGACCAGAAGGTTAAGATCTACCAAAATGGTAAATTGGCTTTGTAACCTGCAAGCTTGTTGTGGGAGAGAACAACTTTAATATAAGGTGCTGCGTCCCAAAGGAAATAGAAGAGAATGCAGGCTGTGTTGAATATTCATCCCCTTGCCACAGTTTGTTTCTTTTTCATATCATCAGATTGTGAGACTTTGTGGATTGTAGTGATATTGACTTTTCAGTTGTGTTTCTTTGAAAGGACTCTATACAACATTTTATGGTTTTTAAGATACATAGATTTGCATAACTAAGACCATAGAGTCACAATCAGTGAGTTGGACAATAAACCCGATCGTCATGGGATGTCGGGACTTTCATATGAAGAAAGACTGGATAGACTCGGCTTGTACTCACTGAAATTTAGAAGATTGAGGGGGGATATTATAGAAACTTACAAAATTCTTAAGGGGTTGGACAGGCTAGAAGCAGGAAGATTGTTCCCGATGTTGGAGGAGTCCAGAACAAGGGGTCACAGTCTAAGGATAAGGGGGAATTCCTTTAGGACGGAGATGAGGAAAACATTCTTTACACAGAGAGTGGTGAGTCTCTGGAATTCTCTGCCACAGAAGGTCGTTGAGGCCAGTTCATTGGCTATATTCAAGAGGGAGTTGGATGTGGCTCTTGTGGCTAAAGGGATCAGGGGATATGGAGAGAAGGCAGGTACGGGATACTAAGTTGGATGATCAGCCATGATCATATTGAATGGCGGTGCAGGCTCGAAGGGCCGAATGGCCTACTCCTGCACCCATTTTTCTATGTTCTGTGTCATCCTACTACATTCATGCCGGCCTTTTTGCCTGTCAACAGTAACCCCTTTTTCTAGCATCAGGATTGTATCTTTCTATGCTTTGCCTGATTAACAGCCTGACTAAATATCCCTTAAATGTAGCAATTGTATCAAATGTCATCATCTCCACATCTATTCCTCTGATTCCAACTGACTATTTGGAAGCATATAGTATTGCCGAACAAAGTGATTGCCTTTCTCTTTACCTGAGCTTTATCCATACAGCCTCAGTGGGCAACTCCTTCAGGATATCCTCTCTGCTTTTTTGTATTCCCCCCTTTCATGTCTGAACTTTGTATATTGGGAACAGTAAATGCCAGTCGCACCCTTCACATAACCATGTTTCTGTGATTGCAACAACAGAGCAATTGCATTTGCTGATCCATGCTCTGAGCTCATCTGACTTACTTGTGAGGTCCCTAAATTAAAGTAAATTAAGTCTATTAACAGTCCCATGCTCTGTAATCTGCCACTGTCCCAATGAGGCAACCATACCCATCTGGAGTCTCACCCTTGGCCAATAGAAATGCCAGTCTGTTCCCCTCACTAATAAATCCTTTAGCACTACCACTGACCTCGGCTTTTCCCTCTCCTGCCATGCATTAGGAACAAGCATAATATCAGAAACTTGGCTGCCCCTGCTGCTTTCTTCTGAGATGCCTCCTCCCCTGACAGTATCCAAAATTGAATATCTATTTGAAAGGGGACTCTTGCATTACCTGCCTCCATCACTGCTCTTCCTGGTGGGCACCCATCACCTCCCTTTCTGCTATTACAGTATGACCAACTCACGAAATATACTAAATACTATATTTTCCACCATGAATGCTCCATAGTGAGTCTTACTGCTCCATGTGGTCTCACAAGAGGCGCATGTGGACCCAGTGGTATGTTGGTTCTGCAGGATGAGCAACATCAGGGGCAGTTTCAATGCCACTGATGACATTGGTTTAGTCACCCGTGGCATTCGAATTGCGCATCCTGCAGAACCACTGCACTACTGGTTCCTAGTCCCTTCAAAAAAGCAAAACATCTCACCTGATCACTACTCACCATGCTCCCAAGCCTACACTTTGATCCCAACAGCAGCCCTCCAGCCTCACGGTCTGTATCAAATCCCAGTGTGGTAGTGTGGAATTGGTAATTTCTTATTGTATGCCTTTGGACTTTGTGCAATAATCCTTCTTCCAAATATCTCCAACTACTAATTCATGCCTAATTGCAGTGGGTCTGACAACATGGCACCATATTCCTCCCAAAGTAGCAACACATCAAGAGTATCCAGTCAATCCAATTACCATTAAAAATGTGTCCAATCATAATTATATTCTTAATCTGAGTGAACACTACCTTCATTTCACGTAAAAGTCTCAGTTCAGGGAATGAGAGACACTAGTCTGCTTAGGAAAACTATTCTATGAAATAAGTTATGAAAGATTGGGAACAAGCCTAAACTATATCAATTATGACATATAACTACAGATTATTTATGCTAACCATAATATCACCATAAACATAATGTGATTGATAATTTTCCTTTGAGGCACCATCTTTTTTTTCCACTGACATTGTTACATTCCTTATATACTGTCCCGTAATCTGCCACCTATCTTTCCTTTTTTTTTGGTTTATATATTTGCGGTTTGTCGGACATATATATGTGTACATAATTAACTCTGTAAACAAGTGTACTGCTTGTCAGCTGCAAAGAAGTGTGAAAACGATTAACAGTCCAGAGCAGAGCCGGGGCCATTAGTACCTTACTTCCTCTGTGTAGCGTTCTCTGAGCTCCTTCAGAGACTGCCCACTTCCACTCACACCATCCCCCTCTCCCACTCCTTTTTCTTGACAAAGGGAGAATGTCGGTCTAATGTGCCACCACATTACAGGCCATGAGGGGCTGCGTTGCTGACGGTGAAGGAATGGAGTAGGCAGAGCAATTCACTGCCAATTGAGAAAAGAACTCTAATTCTGATAAATGGTCGACCCCATTACATCCTACCTGTTATTATAACAGACATGCAGTATCTGTGCAGTAAATTAGTTAAACCCCGTAAGGGTTTCACAGTAGCTTATCTTGAAGTGAGTAATTTGACTGGTGAAGGAGGTGCGCGCGTGACCGGTATAAGTGATTCTTTCCACATTAAAGCAGCTTTAATTGACTGCTATTTTCTTCCTTAATTCATACTTATCATATATTGTCTCTCCATGAGAAAGAATACAAATGTAGTTTGCAGTAATTTCTCTTTTATCAACTAATATTTTTATTTATGATTGAACAAAAAAAACCTTGACGGTAAAATAAAGTAGTGTAGTTTTGCATTGAAAAAAACCCTAAACTACATATTTCAAGGTAATCTATAATAACAAAGAATATACATTGTCTGTACAATATACATTACCGTATATTTGAAATGAGGATGATTTCATCTGTATAATTTACGTGATGGTATTTTTCTATATTAATGTGATTGAAATTGCAATATATTGTAATATGTATTACATCAATGTATTGAATATAAGCACAGTATAATATTTAATGAATGTGTTAATCAGAATATATTACTCAATAATGCATAATTGCATAATAAAAGCAATCCCCATGTGTTAGATAATGTCTGTTCCTTTTCATGAATTACATGAATTTTCAGGAATCGCATCTCCCCGCACCACCACGCCTTACCTTTTCCGCTCTGCTCCTACTCCAACTCTTAGAATACCCAACTCTTTCCTCCCTTTGGATAAATACGCTTATTTTATTCTGGCCGTCCATTTTCACCTCCCCTCATTAGAATGTCCCACCTCCATCCCTCTTTGGTTGCACCATATCCTTCCCTCATTAAGACAGACTTTCCTCCATTGCATTGAAAGGTCCTGACCCGAAACATCACCGAGCCATATTCTCCAGAGATGCTGCCTGACATGCTGAGTTACTCCAGCACTTTGTGTCTTTTTCCTCCATTGTTTATTGTTCTGGACCTTCCTCCATTGTCTGATAGGTTCAGGCCTCACTAAATGTCCATAGGAAAACAACTGAGAATTGAGAACCCCTCAATGCTTCCAACATTTTCTGATTTTGCTTCACATTTCCAAGTTTAGTTTAGTTTAGTTTAGTTTAGCAAAAACAGAAAATGTTGGAAGCATTGAGGGATTCTTGCCCTGAAACATCAACTCCGTTTCACTTGCCCCAGATACTGCCTGACCTGCTGTGTTTTTCCACCATTCCTTCTTATTATTTGCTAAAATAATCTCTGATTCAAATTTTGTTGCACGAACAAATTCCATTGTAGGTTTATCTCCGTGTACTAGGAATCCTTTAGATTACGGACCCATGAAATGATTATTCATTGCCTTACATCCTTGTCTGATATTAGTTCCTTTTCTGCAAAATGGTTTCCTTCGTGAGAATTGGATGACCAAGAGTTTTGCAAGCATTTGAAGAAATTGGTGTTTCCAAGATTGTTGTGCCTGTAAAAATCATTGCACAATACAATACAGACAAGCTGCAGCATAAAAATTGCAATCTGAATTTATACATTAAGCAGCTAAAATAAGGTTGACATTGTCCATATGGACCAGCCAGGCCTTTGATAAAGCTCTGTATGGTAGGGTGCTCTGGAAGGTTAGATCGGATGTGATCCAGGGAGAACTAACTAAATGAATACAAAATTTGCTTCATGAGAGGAAGGAGACGGTGGTGGTATGATGTTTTTCAGACTGGAGGCCTGTGACTGGTGATGTGCCTCAAGGATCAGTGCTGGTCCCATTTTCAATCTGCTGTTTATATCAACATTTTGGATGAGAATGAATGTACAGAGCATGTTTAGTAAGGCAGAGGGATCTGGGAGTACAGGCACATAGTTCCTTGAAAGTGAAATAATGTTAACTCCATTGTCATCTAAATGGTTACTGTATATATGTGGACCCAGCACCTTACTAGTACCATACCATGGTCACAGGCCTCCAATTGGAAAAACAACGATCCACAACTATCCTTTGACTTCTTCCCATATGCCAATTTTGAATCCAATTAGAGTCATAGAGGCATTGAGCTATACTGCATGGAAACAAGGTCTTTGGCCATCTATTCCTTCCTGACCGAGTTAGCATACTGGGGTAATTTTATTTTTTGCGGTCTGACCGTCCTCATGATGTTGATCTCTTTCATGTTGCCTCTGCCTCAAGGCCTGTTTCTCTGGCAAGTCGTCCTCATCTCCAAGTGAAGATCTTTTCAGTTTAGTTCTCCTCCAAACATTTCCTAACCTGTATATTTTCAAATGTCTTTTCAAAGTTGTAATTGTATCACTTCTATAGCTTCCTCCAGCGCCGCATTCCTGAAACCTTCTGAGTGAAAAGGTTGTCCCTGCGGTTCCTCGTTTATCCCTCCCAGTATTCTCTCTAGTTTTAGAATACCCTATGCTGGGCAGAAGATTGCAAGCATTCACTTTAACCATGCCTGTCATGATATTGTACACCTCAATAAGGTCACCGTTTAGTCTCCTACGCTCCACGGAAAAAAGTCCCAGACTCTCCAACCTCTTGCCCTTATTTCAAGGCCGCAAACCCAAGTAGCATTCTGGTGAAATTTCTCTGCACCCTTTCCAACTTAAAAATATCCTTCTTATAGCTGTGTGAACGGAACAGCATACAGCAAGTGTGATCTCACCAACAACTTCTGCAGCTACATCATGATGTGCCAATCTTTGTGCCCAACATCCTTCACAATGAGGGTGGTGAAAACACTTCCTTCTTCACACTGATCACCTGACTCATCACATTTCAGAAACCATGCACCTCCACACTCACTGCCCTGCAACACACTACAGGGCTCAACCATTTACTGTGTAAGTCCTGAGACCTGACCTAGTTTAACATACCAAACTGCAACGATTCACGCTTGTCAGAGTTGAATTCCAATTGCAATCCTTGGCCTACCTTCCCAACTGATCTCGACCCTGGTATAAATTTAGTTATCCCTCCTCATTGACCACTATACCATTAATTTTGGTGTCATCTCCAAATTTACTGACAATGTTAAGTACATGCTCTTCCAAATTGTTAATGAACAAATAACAGTGGATCCAGAATTGACCTCTAAGGCACTCCAATGGTCACGGACCACCAATCAGTAAAACAATCCACCTCATGAAGGGCGGTACGGTGGTGCAGTGGTAGAATTGCTGCCTTACAGCGCATTCAGCGCTCGGGACGTGGGTTTGATCGCTGCCTGTACGAAGGTTGTACATTCTCCCCGTGACCGTGTGGGTTTTCTCTGAGATCATTGGTTTCCTCCCACACTCCAAAGGCGTACAGGTTTGTACGGTAATTGGCTCAGTATAAATGTAAATTGTCCCGAGGGTAGGGTAGTGTTAATATGCGGGGATCGCTGGTCAGTGCGGACTCGGTGGGCCGAAGGGCCTGTTTCCGCGCTGTATCTCTAAACTAAACTAAACTAAACTACCATCTAACTCCTTCCTCAAAGCCAATTTTGAATCCAATTGTCTGGATTCCATGCACTTTAACTGTCCATATTAACCTACAGCGCAGGTTAAACCTTGCTAAAGTCCATATAGATAACACCCACACGCACTCATCATCCTTTTGATAGCCTCTTCAAAAAATATGGAACATGATTTCCCATGCACATATGAAACTTGTTATTGGTGAGGCACGAACATTGAGGACCTGGTTGTGAAAGAATACATTTGTAAATTTACAATTTGATTGAACCTCTGCATTGTACTTATCCCAGAAGGATTATTTTGAGACTCTTTTATATGACCAATAGACGGAACCTCATCTGTAGAATGATTTTACCTGGAACACCCAGTTATCATTTATACTTACAGTATGCATGAGTCATCACCAATCAAACACCGTAAACAGAAAAGTAAGAAAGTGAAGTTTTTCTGCCACTCATCTTGTCAAATCAGTATAATCCAACCCAAAAATGTAATCCTGAAGATCTTGTTTGAAATGTTTATTTTGCAGATGTGGACGTCCCTGGAAAGGCCAATATTTATGACCCAATCCGTAAACTGAAAGTTTAACCTGAACTTTACAAAGAGGAGTAAAGTCAGCCATATGGCTATGAGTCTGGAGCCACATATAATTTTGGGTAGCAACAATAAATGTAATTACCTGAAGGACATGAGCCAATCAATTGCGCTTTTTTCGCTATCTACATCATCTTTTTTAAATTCCGGAATTGATTTAATTATCTATAGATTATCAGTTCACATTTTTATTTTTAATCTAGCAATTTAATTATGTGCTACCATGTGCATTTTATAAATGAACAATTGATAATTTTAGATTCCTGAAAATTGTCAAACGTAAAAGGAACTGTAAATGTTTCACTTTTTGCATTTTAGATTAATGTCATTCATTCACAGATTACACGCGGGTCCATTTAACATTGGAAGACTACTCTACGTAAACCAGTGTGACATTTTAGAATTGGCATTCATGCTTTCTAGTCTTTCAATGACCCATTTCACTATTTTATTTGAAGATAGGCACAAAATGCTGGAGTAACTCAGTGGGACAGGCAGCATCTCTGGAGAGAAGGAATGGGTGATGTTTCAGGTCGAGAGCCTTCTTATTTTATTTTCTGTGGACCATCATCTGGCAAATAATTCATACTCCTCCTGTCTCTTGGTTATTTAGTTGCTTCATTATTGTGGCCTCGTCTAGGCTCTAAACACTGGCATTCCTCGCTATAACTTTCTGCCTCCGTAACTCTCTTTCCTTCTTTAAAATTCATCTTAAAAACTGCTAAAACGTTGGCCACCACTTCTCATGTGTCCATGTATGGCTCGATGTTTAGTTAGGTAATGCTTCTGTGAAGCATCTTGAGAAGCACTGTCAAATTAGATAAGGCATACGAAAGGAAGCTGTACATGTGGCAGATGTTTGTTGTGTTGTATGTTATAGTGAAATTTCCCAAGTGAGTCTGATCTGGCATTAACCCTGGGCACTCTTTTAGTGTGGGCTTTGCAGGTAAAATCCTCCTGAACTACGGACGTGCTATTTTCTAGTTAGTGCAAATGTGGTGAAAAGGGTGAGGATATAGTTGTAAATGATAGTGCTTGTGGTTTCTAAACAGAGTATCTTGAAGATATATAACTGCAGAGCTGAAACCTTGATGTGTCACATCTGCACTCAATTTGAACACAGATGGTCGTGGTGCCATGCAAAGATTGGGCAATCCACATCCATCTTCATAAATAAAACCAACATTATGCTACTGTAGATGTTTTAGAAGAGTGTTAGGCCTCTTTGGATGGATTGATTTTGCAATCAGGTAAATATGTAAAGGATTTGAACAGCTGTATACAAATTAGTGAGGAACAGTCCCTGGTTGCATTAGGCTGGAACAGGAACTGGAGACAGGAACAGAGAGATGAGATTAAACTGGTAAATTACTTCTCTATTACTTATGTATAAACATCAGGATACTGTGGGGTTTTTTAAAATTCCAGATTCTGCTCACCCTTTTTGAAGTTTGAGTTTATCAATCCTCAGTTGAAATTGCATGACCATTTGCCTCCCCACTTCATCCATTTTGTATGTGAGTCTGGCAGCGTTTGGTGACTTGGTTGATAGGCTAATTGGCTATCTTAAATTGTCATAGTGTATAGGTGAGAAGTAGAAATAGGGAGGGAGAGTTGATTGGAACACGGGCAGAGCAGTCGATGCAGGGTGGTTGTTGCGGGCTCGGTGAGCTGAAGGGACAGTATCCCTGTGGAATTACTCTATGATTTAATCTTTGACTTCATTGATTTATGTCGATTTTTATTCTCCTGTATTCTTCTTGGAAATACTGTGCTGTCTTCTTAGAAAAAGGAGATGATCAATGTTGAGCTTCTTACTTTGGGATTATCCCAAGCAGAAAATGAAATGTGCAGATGAGGTCCTTGTTAAATGTGCTAAAACAAAGGGAATGAATTAACTGAAGAATAACCTCACGAAACACCACCAGATTTCACAGGTCAACTCCCTGGAATCCACATGGGATAGGCATAGACCATCTTCTCTTGTGGAATTTGGCATGGCCTTTGTTGATATGAGAATGGAACCCCATTTTGTTTCTAAATGTATTGACATGTTGACAATGTCTTATCATCAGATGTATCATTACTGACTATGAAAGCACTCGTTTCCTGGTTTGTTATGTGACTGAAAGCATAACTAATTTTTCTTTCTTTCTTTTATACAACCCATTTCTCAGGCATCTCATACACAGAATACCGCACAGGTATAAACCATTTACTAATCTTACAAGCTTCTGTAGTTTATTGTAAAATTGCAAACTAGTTTCTGAAATACTTGCATGTGCTCACCAGTGTGCAATTAATACTAGCTTATTAAAATGGTGCATAAAAGAATGCTTTTTACTTCATTGCTGAACATAAATTCTTAATCAGATTTAACTGGTTCATAAGTACTTTCTAACTAATTGATATTAAAATAATTAGCAGGTTAAGAATGTTAATCCAAAGAGAAGATTATAGTTTCAAATAAAAAATAAATAAGAAATCTCAGTTACAATTGGACTTTGTGCTTGGGGTGCTGATATTCCACTGGCTTTAAGGGAAGTCTATTATTAACAATATCTCATTGAGGCTTCCCGTATTTTCAGAGCCTTTTAATGCCAGTTCTGATTCCTGTGCTGATATGATCATCATCTTTGCAGAGAAGCTGCTTAAGCTGATGCATAACCTGAATTTGAGCTTATCTCTCTTTCAATGCCCACATCACCAGTCCCCCCTCCTCACACCCATCCGGTTATCAACGTGTCCATTTCAAATCAATTCCACATTTGCAAAGCAACCACTATGGCGAGTGTGCTGGGAATTGATGCCCAGCCATGTTGCAGCAGGAACTGATCGCTGCAATCCTTGTAAGGAAACACAGAAATGTGAAAAAGGCAGTGTTGAACCCTCCTGCTCTTCTTAGAAATAGTCAAGTGGAGTTTTCTGAAAGAAGATAACGTTGATTATCAACTCTTCTGAATACACACACGGACATTACTGTGCTCTGTCAGTACTGTTCCTTCAGCACATCAAGCAATGTTGATTATTAAAATAGAGGGACTTTCACATTGAAGTCACAAGCCCCATAACAAAGGCAGCACAGGTGAATAAAGTGGTGAAGAAAGCACATGGGATGCTTGCCTTCATTGGCCATGGCATAGAATATAAATATTGGGATGTCATGTTACAGTGATATAAAATCTTAGTTGGGGCAGAATTGGTCTGGCCACCATACCATAGGAAGAATGTGATTGTGCTGCATAAGGTGCAGAAAAGATTCACTAGGATATTGGAGTATTGTATGTAGTTCTGGTTCCCCATTACAGGAAGGATGTAGAGGCTTTGGAAAGAGTGCAGAGCAGGTTTATGAGAGCAATGACTGAATTAGGGGTATCAGTTACAGGGACATGTTGGACAGCCCTGGATCATTTTCTCGGGGATGTTGGAGGTTGCAAGGAGACCTGATGGTGGTGGGTCTAGTGTAGGTGGGGCAGCTTGGTCGGCATGAACAAGTTGGGCCGACAAGCTTTTTCCATGCTGTATGATTCTTTGACTCTATGTAAAATTATGAGAGGCATAGAAAGGCTAGACAAAACCCTTTTCCCAGGACGGAAAAATCAAACACGAGAGGAATGAGGCAGATACGATAGTGGCATTTAAGAGACATAGATAGGCATATGTATATGTAGGGAATGGATGGATATAAATTATGTGCTGACATATAACAGGTGGCCTTGGCATCATATTTAGCAACTGGACCTGCTCTTGTTCTGTACTGCTCTTATGTCCTAGGATGTTCACACAAGAAACTGCAAATGCTGGAATACTAAGACAAACAGAAAGTGCTGGAGGAACTCAATGGATCAGGTAGCGTCTGGTGAGGGAATGTAGTGCCTTCCCAAGATGCTACCTGTCCTGCTGAGTTTCTTTGGTTGGCTTCTATCACTCTTGTGACCTCCACCGTATACCACAAATGACAGACAGCATGATACACCTTCAATCCTGCCTCTCCAACATCTCTCTCTAGTGTAGCACTCCCTCAGTACTCTTTGATGATGTAGTGCTTCCTCAGTGCTACCAGTACACCATGCCATTTACACTGACTTTCATGCTCAGGTCTCTGTTGAATGGGTCTGGAACTACAACTTGATCTGTCCACTGAATAGCTTCAAAAGCTGCTTAACTACTTATGCTTTATGCTCCTTATTGGGGAACCTCGTGCATTTATGAAGAAGCTATTGGATAAATTGTAAATGTTCTACCCCCTTTATCAAACTTATCCAATTTAGCATTCACCACTGGTACGTTAAATTGACCGGTCATTCTGTGGGCGTGTCAGGCTAGTACACAGTCTTAGTTTATGTTCATTCTAGTTTATACCCATTCTAGTCCCCCTCACATGTAGGACATATTTTTCTGGTTGCTGCCTTTAAAGTTGAGACCTGCAGAACAGTGAGATTTCTATATTTTTTCATTCATAATTATTGCCATGGGAATTCAAAATTGTCGTTTCGTTGAGAAGAGTGTTAATGTCCCCTGATTAGTGTTCCATCCTTTGATATTGGCATCTCCATATTGGGTATTAAATTATTGCGTGTTAGTATCCCATCTTAATGTTCTACCATTGAATATTAGTGTTTCATTCTGTCTATTTGTGCCACCATTGAGAATTAGCCATGCAGTACGGAAACAACCTGATTGTCCTACCATGCCTGTGCTGGCCATCAAGTATCTACCTTTACTAATCCTATTTCCCAGCACTCGGCTTGTGGCCTCATACTTCCAATATTCTCATCTTGAAAAGGGGCATATTGAGTTCTCACCCAGATACTTTTATATGTCCTGAAAGTTTCTGCCTCCAGGACTTCCTGAGGGTATAAGTCACAAGTTACAGCCATCGACTGGATAAATACATTTCTTCCTCAAATCGCCTTTTAAACCTCTGATTATGGATGTCTCTGCTAATGGGATGTTTCTCACTATCTACCCTATGTGAGGTCAGTATGGGAAGTGTTTGCCAAATATTTGTGTTTGGTTCACCAAGGCCTATTGGATCTCTCCCACCCCCCTCCCCCCCTTTGCCTCTTTTCTTCCCTATCCTTTGGCTGGATGTGTATCCATTTATCCCACCCTCCTCCATCAATATTCCTTCTTCTGGCTTCACAATTCCCACTTCAAACTTTATCTTACACCTTTTGTCTTTTCATCTCTGGCCTTTGTTCACCATCTGCCTATCAAAGAAAACCACTCATCTGTATTTCTGTATTTACCTATCACTCACCAGGCTTTGTGCTGCTTTGCCTCTCTTTCAGCTTTCTCCCCCCTCCATCACAAATGAAGAAGGGTCCTGACACAAAACGTCACCCATCCATATTCTCCGGAAATGCTGCCTGACCCACTGAGTTACTCCGGCACTTTTTTTTATATTCCTAGAATGTGTATACCTCCCATCTCATATTTTTTCAAGTTTAAATTCCATCTGCCTTTTCTATGCCCATTTTGCTAACTGGACAATTATGATTCTGTCGTGGAAGATTACCCTCCTCACTCTCCACAACATCACTGGTCTTCATTCCATCAGTGACTTTACTGATCATACTTCCAATAGCCACATTCACAGTAAGGGTCCCAGCACCGATTCCTGTGGCACATCACTGGTCACAGACTTCCAATCACAACCACAACCCTTCACCATCACTCTCTGCCTCATATCAGCAAGCCAATTTTAGATCCAATTTGTCAACTTGCCCTGAATCCCATTGTTTTGGACCTTTAGGAGCAGTCTCCCATGTGGCACATAATCAAAAGCTATAGCGAAGTGCATAGCATTAACCACACCAACCCCACTTAGATGCATCTGTGGTGATGGGATTAGACACTCAATTTGTTGGGTCTCAGCATCCCGTCGTTAATGCACCATTAAGGACTGTTACGGTCCAATCGTTGAATGTTTATGTTCCATCACCGGTGTCCTGTCTTTTATTGGTGGTGCCCCATCGTTGGGTGTTAGTGTTTCATCATTAGTTTTCCATCATTTCAGTGTGAGATCAAGAAAGCCTCATCAGTGTGTTAGAAATTGACACACATTTTAACAATTGTTTTATCGGTTATTCTCCATTCAGGGTCGGGCCTTAGGAAAAACGTATTACTTTTCCCTTGCTATTTTGGGGCCAGAATTAAGTGTGCTCATGGATGATAAACATGTTGGGCAAAACATGGGCTGAAGCAGCTCTGCTGACTGGAAGTTCCTTGGAAGATAGATCAATCAGGCAGTGTTACTGAGCCAAGATCGCACCAACCTCACCTTCACTATATGAGCAAAAGACATGGTGGAGGAATTTAGTGGATCAGGCAGCATCTGTGGAGGAAATAGATAGGCGATGTTTCTGGCCCAAAGCTTCACCTGTCCAATCTCTCCACAGATGCTGCCTGACTCACTGAGTTACTCCAGCACTTTGTGTTTTGCTTAGATTCCAGCAACTGCAGGTCCTTGTGTCTCCATTTCAGTGACAGCATATCAGTCTGGGAAATGCCTGGACAACCCACAGACACTAAGGTGTTCTCACAACTCTGAAAGCAAAATAGTAGTTTTCACTGTTCACATTGGTGGTTGGCGTTTCTGGTCCAATGTGTGGCAGGGAATGTTGGGCATCAGGGCCCCCTCTATTTCCCGTAGCATTTTGTTTTGGAATTGTGACCAATCACTTTTGGTACTGCATCTGAAAGGACCATTAATGGGGCTGCTGCCATTATTTTTGGCGATATCTTTTGCTTTTTTGTCTGGATATGTGTTCAATCCGTGGCTGAATAGTTTTCTGGGAGAGCAGGTATACTTCTTCCATTAGTAAATTGGAACTGGTGCTTTTAATGTCCCTAACCAGCACCTGAACATAGCACTAATGCAGTTGGGGATTATGGTAGTTATTAGATTACATCATCAGTAGAGAGATTTGTTACAATATTAAAGAGATCAAATTGAGTAAATGTCAATATAAACGAATTAGACTGCTGGCAGTAGATTAGGAACATGCAAGACCACAGTCCTGCTAGTAATAGTCCCTTTCAACACATCTCTGAGTCTCCAGAATTTGTGGACGATGACTAGGAATAATCTAATTTATAATTAGACTTGCAAAGGTCTTTCCAAAGCATTCTGTCAACGCTGTATTTAAAAAAATCATGAAGGAGTTCCACAAGATCTATGTTGTGTGGATTCAGATTGACATCTGCACTATTGTAACATCTTAGGAAGAAAGCACAGTTTGCCAGTTATTCACTGTGTTTTGTCGGACCGAGCCGATTTGTATTGTCAGCTTAGAGCCTTTCCGCAGGGCGGAATTAGCCACCTTCACAGTGAGAACCATTAACATGGCAGTGCTAAACAAACATGGAAAATTATCACAGTTGATGCAAGGCTATAATTCACTCAGGTCACTATAAACAGACCAAGTATACCAAGATATTTATTTTATATCTCATCTTTGCACAATTCAACATTCAAAATTATTTAGAAATCAAAGAGTCAACCAGAATGGAAACAGCCCCTTCGGACCAACTTGCCCATGCCAACCAAGCTGCCCCACTCACACTAGTCCCACCTGCCCGCATTTGGCCAATATCCCTCTGAACCTTTCCTGTCCATGCCCCTGTCCAAACGTCTTTTAAATGTTACTATAGTATCTGCCTCAACTACCCTCTCGGGCGGCTCATTCCATAAATCCAGCACCAAAAATCACTTCATCCTTGTTCTTCAGCAGGTCAGCTGATGTGTAACATTTATTAGGTTGGGTAAATAAAAATCTCACTGAGTAGGTGAAGTAAGCAAGTGAAAATACATTAATTATTTGACTGATAGGAAACTGTTCATTAAATATATATTAACATCATTGTTTGAAATATTGAGTGTGTCTTTACTTTCTTGCATATTCGTTCCGAGCTTTTCTCTGGATCACCTTTCTGAACAGTCTAAACACTGAGTGTTGTTATTAAAATCTAATCAAGTGCCAATCTTCTGCACCTCAGTGGGATTGAAGACAGGAACTGTCTCACACCCAGGCTGGTTAAATAAACTATTTAGATAATTTAATTTTCAATATTTCCCCTTCTTGCTCCCTCAATAAAACAAGCAAGACAAAATTAAATCTACATGAGTAGAATACAATTCGATAATGTTAGCACAATTTCAAAAGAGAGGGTTAAGTTTATCCAAGATCTTTAAAGTTTTCACGTGGAGCCACACAATTGTTTACTTTGCAAACAGCTTGGAGCATCAGCGGTGACCTTATTTTATTTATTCATCCCCACTTGTGCAACATAATATAAATGAATGAAAATGCTGTGTATCATCAAGCCTAGCCGTAGGATGACTTCAATAGTAAGAGACTGTGGTCTGCTCTATAATTCATTATCTAACTGAATTCCACCTCACGTTAAATAAAGCATGAACCCCTACTTTTCCCTGCTCAACCAACGTGATGAGTGACTGCGGGTGTCATGTTTACAGTCAGTTACCAGAATAGGGCAGTTATTTGTTTATTGTTTTTCTCAGACATTGAGGTTAATTTATAAATCTCATTATGAAGAGATTTCTGCGTTGACCCAGTGTTTGGATAGTGTTGATCTTCAAGGGGACCAGGGTGTGTTTGAACACAAATCACTGCAGACCAACATGTGGGTGCGGCTGGTGATTTGGAGGATAAATTGTCTGTCTATTGAGACCATTCCCCGATAGCAGTAAGGAAGTCTAATTGCAATCGTATAGGGCCTTGATTTGGTGGCACGGAGTATTTTGTAACCTTTTGGTTTTCTTACCTAGGAAAGGAAGTAGATATGGAAGGAGTGCAGTGAAAATCCATAAACTGTTTGCAGAGATGAAGGATTGAGGAGAGATTGATCAGATTGGGCAGTAATCTTTAGCGATTAGAGGAAAAAGAAAATTTACAAAGTTCTTATAAGCACTTAACACATTTGGCGGCAGAGAGGATATCTGCCCTAGTAA
Organism: Okamejei kenojei; assembly: GCA_035221665.1. NCBI lineage: Eukaryota > Metazoa > Chordata > Chondrichthyes > Rajiformes > Rajidae > Okamejei > Okamejei kenojei. The sequence goes on along the minus strand of CM069133.1, from coordinate 52,981,680 downwards.
AGAATCTAGGACTGGGGAAATTGTTTGAGGATAAGGAATTGGCTGTTAAGGACTGAGACGAGGAGATGTTTCTTCACCCAGATAGAGGAAAACCTTTGCAATTCTCCATCTTGTCAGTTATATTGTTTATTCAGAACTGAGATGGTGGGACTGTTATATGCTGAGAGAATGGAATGGCTGGGCTTGTATTATCTGGAGTTTAGAAGGATGAGAGGAAGTCTTATTGAAACATATAAGATTATTAAGGGTTTGGACACGCTAGAGGCAGGAAACATGTTCCCGATGTTGGGCAAGTCCAGAACCAGGGGCCACAGTTTAAGAGTAAGGGGTAAGGCATTTAGAACGGAGATGAGGAAACACTTTTTCACACAGAGAGTTGTGAGTCTGTGGAATTCTCTGCCTCAGAGGGCGGTGGAGGCCGGTTCTCTGGATACTTTCAAGAGAGAGCTTGATAGGGCTCTTAAAGATAGGGCTCATAAAGAGAGTCAGGGGATATGGGGACAAGGCAGGAAAGGGGTACTGATTGTGGATGATCAGCCATGATCACATTCAATGGCAGTGCTGGTTTGAAAGGCCGAATGGCCTACTCCTGCACCTATTGTCTATTGTCTTGTCTATTGAGATGAAAAGATTTCTAGATACTAAAAGCGTCAAGGGATTTTAAAATAAGGCAGAAAAATAGTGTTAGGGGGAAGATCAGCCATAACCTAGATGATTGGCAGAGGAAGTTTGAAGGGCAGGGTGGCCTACTTCTGCTCCTAGTTCTTAAATTAACCTCAAAATCTGAGCAGTATTCCTCTCAAGGGTGAAACGATCACAATTTCCAAAAGGTGACCACAATTCTGAATGAACTATATGCTAACTTGTTCTAACAGGCTGCTTTGGGCTCTGCCTAACAATTAATTCTGCCTCCTTTCCTATGTAGACAAATACCTCCCTTGCAGTCATCAAGTGCTGGATAAGACCAGGTATTCACTTGCGGGATTTGTGGGAGAGAACATCAAAATGGTGAATAGGGTTGCCAACTGTCTCGTATTAGCCGGGACATCCCGTATATTGGGCTAAATTGGTTTGTCCCATACGGGACCGCTCTTGTCCCTTATTTGACTGCTACTACTCGGGTTAAGGGGACTGTCGGGTCGGAACGTCGCGTCCAGCCCGACCTCACCCGTCCCGACGTAGTGCATCCCATGGAGTGCAGCAGCAGCGCCTCGCCTGTGGCCACGTCGGTCGGCAGCCCGGCCAGCTGTCCGACCTTCAGACCTTCGCTTACCGCTGACACCACCACCCCTCCTTCAAATGGCCAATCATCGGTTCATGAGTTGACTTTGCTGGACTTTGTCATGCGGCCCAGCCAAAACTCCTCAGCTGGCCCACCATCTGGGCTTTGTGTGCAGTCCAACACCTGGGCCAACTCATCATTCACCCAGCCTCGGCCGAGTCTGACAACGAATTGCAGTCGGGAATTTGTCCCTTATTTATACCTATTGTCCCTTATTTGGGAATGAGAAAGTTGGCAACCCTAGTGGTGAATGACTTTGTAGCAACACTTGATAACTGTCACTATCAAGCTTTCTAATTTTGATAGCCCTTTTTCTAATTTTGCTTCAAGTTTATTCTTGCTTAAGCACGATGAAAAATCAGGATGGAGTTTATCAGGGAATATTTGGTGCCTCTGTTAATTGAAATGTTTGGTATTTATATTCTGGGCAGTTAGATCTGCAGGATTACTTTGAGCATATAATGTACTGACCACAGCCCCTTCTTGCTGTTTCCAGACACAGTGCCAACATTAATCTTCATCGTAAGCTACTAACCAAGGAACTGGATGAAATGGGAATGGATCCAGCTCCACCGCTAGCCAAGGACCTCCGTGAGGAATTTTTGGCCAAGATCTATGGTGGGCACCATGGAATTGGGCTGGATATGAGGGATGAAGCCAGTTCACCAGCAGGGACAGAAGATTCCCACATCAATGGCTACACAAGGGTCACACCAGATGATTACATGGTGCTCGACCTCAGCACCACTTCTAGCATCCAATCCGGCAGCAGTATCCACTCGTCACGGGAATCAGAGGTGGGAAGTGATGAAGGGATCCTGCTGGATGAGATAGATGGGGCCAGCGATAGTGGTGAATCCGCCCACAGAGCAGAGGTTCAGTCCCAGGCTGCTGGTTCCAGTCATGAAGCCTTAGAGGCCTCCATATTGCAAGCAGCATCAACCAGCAATGGGGGAATCATGTGTATTATCTGCCACAAAATGTACAGCAACAAGGGGACGCTGAGGGTTCATTACAAGACAGTCCATCTCCGTGAAATGCACAAGTGCAAGGTTCCTGGTTGCAACATGATGTTCTCTTCCCTGCGGAGCCGGAACAGGCACAGCCAGAACCCTAATCTACACAAGAACGTTCCCTATGCCTCCATTGACTGATGCAGGCCTCTACACCAGGTGACCTGATCTGCTGAGCCTTTTTAACATCAGGTGCTTTCTTCGCTGATTTGCCCTCTGACCTGGGGTTCAGACTCAAGGAGCAATTGTTTGGAGCTCAGTAGATGGAAACCCTAGGTCAAGTTGAAATGCATCATGTTCATTCATCTCCAAAGAGACAGTATCCACTATCTGTGACTGTTGCCTGCAGAAAAAAAGTACCTTCTTGTTGTCTTTGTGAACTTAGCTACTTGTCAGCTTTTGACAGAAACTTTGATTGAGCATGGCAGCTTCTTTTGTACAAACTTTGCCCTTGAAAGGCCAATGATGTCAATTGATTCTACTGTCATCCTGATAAGCCAAGGCCCTCTTTCTGTCACATTTCTAATTTGTGAAATAGTCTTCTAAAGTCATAAATATGGAATTTAGAAACAAAATTAATATCCTCTTTTAACTGTCTGATTTGGGATCAATGTATCTTGTATCCGTGCAGATTTCTGGCATTTGATGCCTTGTGATTTTCTTTTGTAACAGGGCGCAACCTTGAAATTTGAGCCAGACCATTCGAGGCTGATATCAGGAAACTCTTCCTGAAAAAGCAGGGAATGGACATTGCAAACTTTCAACCCGAGAAGGCTGCTGAGCTTGGGGCTGAACACATATTTTAAAACTGAGATTAATAACCACAGTGGATGCATGAAGTTAAGATACAGATCGGTTATGATCTAAACTGAGTAGGGAAACAGACTCAAAGTGCCAATGGCTTTCTCCTCTTCCATTGTTCCAAAACGATAAACTCATCCAAAAAAATGTTTTGCCTCTCGTTATAAACTGCAAAAACTGATATCATCATTCTCTGTACTTAATAATTTTTTGTTCAGTTTCACCAGTTGCACTGTGATTTATTCCATATAATACAAGTGTATTCCACAACAGGTCCTCCACAGGATGTGGGAACATTCTTCCCATAATCTCTTCTCGCCTGGAATATTTTGAATTCTCTGCCCTTGTCCAATTCTTCACCCCACGCCCAATACCACCCACCCCACACATTCCCTAATTGTCTGAGGCTCTAAGCTCAGAACATTTCTCCACAAGCCATTCTCCCTCTTCCTTCTGTAAGAAGTTGTTCAAAACCCACCACCCTGACATCGACTCACCAGATGTGTCTCAAATCTTTGCCTTCACAGCCACCTGTGAAGTGTATTGTGATATTTTACAATGCTACATTGACATGTTTGCACAGTCCAAAGGACAAAATTAAGAATAATTTGCATCCAGTTTTCAGATAAATCTATTTCCCAATGTTCTGATGAATAAATGCCCGAGAGGCAGAGAATCCTCCTGCGGCCAATTGCTTACATGGCTGTTTAAGAATAAATACACCTTTCTATTCAAGCCTGTGTTTTCCACCTCTTCTAGACAGAATTTTGATGGGCTTTTTCTCTACTGAAGGAAAAGCTGAGACAGGCAATCGGAATGACGTGGTACTTTCACACTTCCATGTCAATATGGAAGGCTAGGACAGATTTGTGTGAGGATGTGAGGTCCATTGCATTCTTTTGATACACCATAAAATCTTTGTTCAGTTTATAGCATGCACATGATACATATAGAGTAATTAACTCGTGCCGATCAGTACAAGCTGCCTGTTCATCAATTTATGAGGATTTGCTCAATTTGACTGATCAATGCCATATGTAAAGATTTTATCTAAAATGGAGCAAAGCCGAAAACCTAATGACAAAATGTATCTGTGCCCAAAATTCTAATAATTACCAATGACAAGTTGGCAGTTAGAGCTCTGGATTATGGCTGTTCTCACGTCAAAAAAAATCCTCTTAAACTACAGCCTATCCACTCTGTTTCAAAAAGAAATCAGACTTTCAAGAAAACAATCCAAAATTGACCATTGAACATTTTAACTGCAAACATGGGATATTCTGAATAATAACTCAAATTCTCCCTAATAATGACTATGTCATCTGTAATATATGGAACAATCCCAAAGTGTTGCACAGTAGCATTATCAATCAAAGGTTGTACAGTAAGCCAACAAAAGCACGTCGGGGAAGGTGAATCAAGGCTTGGACTAAAAGAGAATGTTTAAAGATTTGACCTCCAGGAAGAGAGAAGTGAAGGTGTAGAAAGATTAAAGGAGGAAATTCCAGTGACTGAGCACAGATACCAGTGATGCAGCATTTAAGTTCAACAGTGAGCAAGTGAGTAGAATTAGAGGACTGCATACATTTTCCAGGATTATACATCTGTGTGCGATTAGAGATGTGGATGAGAAATAGGAAATAAGAAAGGAAATTTTGAAATGTTGGCATTGTTTAACTGGGAACCAGCACACGTCAGTGTGCATCTGAGTGATGGGCAGTGGAATTTTGGACGTCTCTGAGGGGAGAACAAGGGAGTCAGATAGGAGGCCATGAGTCAGGCAAATTTAAAATGAGACAGAAGTCAAATAAAACATCAAAGTTCAGTTTGGTTCTATCTATGTGAATACATAACATCAGAGTAGAGTAGATACCAATGCTCAGCTCCACTTTCCAAAGGCTGGAGATAGAAAATTAAATCAGAGCTATATCTTTTAGACTCATTTCTCGGTCATTAGTCCAACAAGATTAGAATATTTTCTAATGTCACTCTCACTTGCCAGGCTTTGCCCCATCCCCATCTCTTTTTCTAGGTTTCCATCCCTTAGTCCAATCAGTCTGAAGAACGGTCCCAACCCGAAATATTGTGTCCATCATCAGTTGTCTTTAATTAATTAACATTGCCCACTGCAGTCATCTTTCTTGGTGATTTACATCCCAATTATAATTTCTATGGAATGTAAACCTTTAATACAATGACCCTCCTTGCTTATAACTTGTTTCTCGGATATTTAGTTTCCATGGATAATTTCACCTTTAAGGCAGAGCACATTTTTAAAGACATTTCAAATTGAATTAAAGGAAACTTATAAATCAACTTAAAAGAGGAACTAGAGCAGATATATCTCCAATGATGGTCAGAGAACATGGATTTGAAGGGGCTTCCACACTACCGGCTAACTTATCTTATTCAATAAACTTTGAATAAGGCCATTGGCTCATCAGTATTACATATTATTGATCGTTGTTAGCTTTTTATGTTCTGCCTTTGTGTAAAATCTTGCTGGTGGGGCGGGTGGGGTGGGTGGGGGGAAGGAGGGCTCCTCTCACTGAAGGTGTGGAGAGTGTGAAAGGAAAACTTTGTTCGCTGGGCATTTGGGTTGTTTATTTTTGCTTTACGAGCTCTTTCCTTTTCTCTTTTTTCTTTGTGTTTTTTGTCCTTTTAAAAAAACTAAAATGAAACCCAGCTTGTTTACTTGCTACATAGATGACTAGCATGCTTCCGTACTCTCAGAGAAATCAAATAGTGTGTCTATGTTACTAGTACATGAATCCAGTCATGCACTTTCAATGCCACACGGTGATATGTGTCATTTTATACTCTATCCTTTATTAGTCATTTTTTTAAATCTAAGGTGTTCCTATTATAGGAGGTCCTTTCAACCGTAACAGACAGCCCCCAGTGAGACCAGCCCACTTTGTAGTGAACAACAGCACTAAGAAGGCTTATATATTACAATGTTACTGATTTAAATATTACTGCTGACTTTGCACAGGTTCTGAAGATCGTAATCTGGAGAAACCAATCCCTGTTTCAACTATTGTCAGGATAACAAACGCTTACAAACCGGAAATAAATATTTGTCTGATCAAAATTCTGGATTCTTCAGGCTCTGAAGGTACCAGGTACTGAGAAACTTGCAGATTGAAAGTTTTGCACTCTATTACAGAAGGAAACCTTTGGATGTTGCAGAGGTTCAGGGTCATTTTCCAGCAGTGTGTTTAACACAATGTGATGAGTTTTGGTCAAGTTTGGATAACTGGCAGAGCTATGTCTGTGCTGCTCTCTCTCAGTAGCCTTACATTCCAATAGGTAGAGAGAATGGTTTCAGAGCATTTCTTCCTTGATGATGGAGCCAAAAAGAAACATTATTTTTTTGGAATTTGTGGTATGGCACACAGTGTTACAATTAATGAGTGTTGTAGGTTGAAACTTATATTACATGAACGTTTAAAGCATGCAAGTCCCAGCATTGAACTGAAGTATGAAGTAACAAAGCTTTTTATTAGGAAATGTTATAAATATAATATAAGAGCCTTGAAACTGACTTGAAAATGCAGAAAGATACCCTTGAACAAAAGAACACACGACCTGTACTAATTCGTGATATTTTGACTTTCAAAGCCCCATTGTAACCTTAATAATACAAATAAACTATGTTATACAATGCATTGTTAGGTTTTGGAATGCATGGTCTGATAGATAAGTGGAGATAAACTCAATATCTTCTTAAAAGGGAATTGATTGTGAAAAAGGGGGAGAAAATGATAAGGGAGCAGAAAATTTGCACTCGCTAGATTGCTGCTCTAGAGAGCTGGTGTGGACCAAATTATTCCTTTTATTCTGTACTATTTCACAATACAATGAAACGGAGAATAAGTTCAGATTTACTTGGTTACTTGCGTAAAAGAGAGGGTGGGTGTGTAAATGAGTGTGTAAGAAGGTTTCCAAACAAAGTGAGCTGGGCTGGACCAGATTGTACAGGAGTACTCAGTTTTGGTGGGACTTTGAACCATGCTCAACTGCCTGAATCCAGAGGGGGCTGGTGTAAAATCTTGCCTTCAATTCTCAGAAATCATATTATTACAGTCTTAGTTCATGACATGCAATCCTAGTCTTAAGATCAGCAGGTTTCTTTCTGCCTTGCCTCAGACTTGCAGAAGAGCATGAGTTTGTTTGAGATTTGCTTTTTATATGTACATATAAAACAGTTGGAAATGAAGACATATTTTCTACTGGATAAAAAAATAGAATCTTAACAAGGCATTAGTGCCTTTCATGGTCAGGATTGCAAAATTATTTTGACTGACAAGGACCCACAGAAAAAAAATTAGCAGCAACCTAATTTGGTTTTCATATTTGATACTCAAATATAACAAGAATGGAGATTTTCCTCCTCCTCTTCCTTCCAAAATAATATCTTTCAGTTTTGAAATTACCTTGTTATGCACCCTTAGAACTCTGGATAACACTAACTTGCATTAGTTACCACACAGTATTGTATGAAGTCTGCCTTTTGTTAAGCGCTGTGTACAGCCAAATCATTGGCATGTGTGTTTACATGTATGCGCATGTGTAAGCGTGTGCATGTGTGAGTATGCACATCATGTCAGATAGAATCATTGTCAAGTTCATTTTACTTATTTTGTAAGGTGAAACCTAGCAACACTAATGTATTTCATAAATGCTTAATTATTTCACTGATTAATTGCTTACAAATTCTCGCTTTGGGTTGAAAACAAACTCACCGTTCTTTGTTTCAATTTGGTGTTTAAAAGATGTGTTTTCTTTTAAAATGTTCTTGTTTTATTTTTATATTTGCACAAAATCTTTCACTTTGGTCAATTTGCCAAAGAGCATCGTTGGACTTGCAATTGCTGCTCCCAGCAGCCAATTCCTTTCGGTGTTGTGGCTGTGTGTCTTTTTTTTATTGATGATCTAAGAACCTAATGTAGAAATACCAATGCCTTAATGAGGTAGGGTTGGTTATCAGTGTGGTTTTATTAGGAGCATATACTGAACAAACTGGGGAAATATGATGCTGGAAGATTGGAGGTACTGAGTGTTTCTTGTCATGCAGTCTCAAGCCTAGATATTCACATGTCACTTTAATGCCTTGAAAAATGCGAGTGTTGATGCCAAGATTCTGAGACATTACCAGCATATCCTTCCTCCCCTCCACATTGCTCGAGCAATCACAAATCTACAGGAATAAAGATAAATAGTGTACACATAAATTCAGCATGCAGCCATCAAGTTTAAGAGGATGTAAAATTGCCTGTTTATTATTGGTGAAGGAATTGAGTAGAGGAGTTCAGGCCGTCCACAAAGGCCACTGATGCATGTCTGCACCAAGTAAGCCTTGATCCAAGGTTGGGAGCCTCAACCCAGGGCTAGCCAACTGCAAGCAGACAGGCAGGTACAAGATGATGTGTTAAGCAAAGACTCCGCAGAGTAATGCAGCTGACAATCCTGAGCCTGACTGTAGTGCTGAAGAGGCTTTGAGTTCAGGTTAGACACAAAATGCTGGAGTTAACTCAGCGGGACAGGCAGCATCTCTGGAGAAGGAATAAGTGACGTTTCGCGTCGAGGCCCATCTTCAGACTGACTCTTGAGTTCAGATTGATGTTCTGTATCGGCCTTGTATGTCCACTGTGAAGTACAGTTTGGGCAACTGGCCTTTACTGTGCTGACCTGGGTAAAGGGAGGGGGCTGAAGGATGTGTCAGGCAAAGCAGCAGTGGACCACAAACGGGTGCCCATGAAACAAAGTAAATCACACAAGTTCTGGTGGAAGATATTGAAATTGAAATTGTAACTTGCTGAGAATGTATTTTCCAAATTAAATGCTTCATTTGACTGAGATTTCCAAGTGCCAAAACGTGTGTCTACACTGAGTACCTGGTCTCTGGCACTTAAGAAATCACCTATTAATAACACTGAGGGCTTCTAAACCCTGACTGGAAGCCTAGGATGGACTTACATTAATTCCATATCTGGATTTATATTGCAGTACATTGACCATTTGGTATCATGTAATCTGCAGTGTTATTCTTGTCACTTTGTACAGGGAAAGGCTCAAAGATACTAAGCATGAAGCAGAGTATGATCCAGCCTGATGCCAGAAATGTTTCTGCAATGGTCTTTATTGCCATTGAATGTGAAACGATCATGTCTTTGAGGAGTTCAATGGCTGTCCAGTGGCTGTAAAATAAAGACAGTCTGCAATCACGGTTTAATCATTACAATCACCTCCTGTACTTCATTCCACTATCCTGAAATTATTTAGTGATATTTTCAGTTCCGTAAACACTGAACCAAGAAAAAACAGATTCCTCAGAAAGATTAGTAACATACATTTTTTTTTAAACTTTGAAATAGAGACATACAACTGTAAACATGAAACTGTATTCACATACTGTATCATTAAGTATTTCTCAGATATAGCACATAATTATAAGAAATAGTGCAATTATTTTATAGGCAAGTAATCATTTTTTTTGGATAATGGTTCCCTGGATTGATGTGCTCCGGGCACCTGTAAAACACTTCTTCAAATTTTAATTTCTAACAAATAGTGTAATGTTGGACAAGATGGTGATGAAGACAATCTATTGGCTACAATTTAAGAATTATGACAGTGCTTTTCTAAAAATAATACAATTCAAAAGTATCAATGCTTCCTTTCCAAGAGCTTTTCATTGTAATTCTCTCTTTAATTATTTTTTCAATTTGTTTGCTTTCTTGTATGTGAAAGTTAATGCACTGCTTATAACGCTTGAATAACCACAGTATGCTCCACAAAGTATTGCTGTACCTGGGGAATTGAAAAGCCTGCTTCACTTTGATCTACTAATCGTGACATTGGTAGTTTCATAAATACTGTATGTACTGAAAACAAAACAAGTTTTTCCATTTAGTAGTTTGGAAAAGAGGAGTCCTCTTTTTATTTGTAATTGTTCTCTTGTATTTCTGTACTATATACTGTCTCTGGTTTTTGCATTAAATGCATAAGGGTTTGGGATGTAAATGGAATTTTATTCATATTTTGTCCAAATACCTCTTGTAATTTGTATCAGAATTCTTGTACAATTTTTTATATTAAAGATTTATCAGTAACTGGCAAATGTGTTCTTTTCTTTAATACAAATGAAGAATGGTTCTTTGAACTAACTGGGTCCCATTCAACCGAAAAACCTGAACACAATTTCCAAATCTTAGTTTTATCAATATCGACACTGATGCAAGTTAGGTTGCTAATTAACACATTAAGTGTTGATTCTCATGCTAAATGAAATCAGAAGGCAAGTACTGAACAAACATTGGATTCATGCTTACAACCATCTTTATTTCAAGCCATTGCCAACATCCCAATAAAAATCTTTTGTACTACATCTAATCTGTCCAAAGCCAGATTTAGCGTTGAAGTCATTTTGGTGAGATAAACATATTTGAAGTATCACTGCATCACAGCATCTGAGACTGCAGAGATAGACTGTCTTAAGATAGACTGAGAAAATGGTGGATCTCATTAAGATCAGTAAAACTTGCTTTTGGTATCTGCATCTACCACTTCCTTTGGCATTGCATTCCAGGCACCTGTAAAATTTCCCCCTCTCACCTATCTCCAATCTAGGCAACTTCTAGTGAATCTTTTCTGTACCCTCTCCAATGCCTCCACATTATTCCTATCGTATGGCAACCAGAACTGCACACAGTGCTCCAAATGAGCCTAATCAAAACTTTAAAAAGCAGCCACCAGACTTCCTGACTTTAATACTTAGTGTTTGGTCTAACGAAGGCAAACATGCTGTGCATTTTCTTTACCACCCAATCTACTTATGCAACTTCCCAGGAGCTAAAGACGTGTATCCCAACATCCCTCTTAACATTAATGGGCCTAATGGTAGCAATGTTACAACATTTTGAGATTTTAAAAATCAAGTCTGCAATTTATCCCATCAGATAAAGCATAAAAAGAATTTAATTTGACACCTAATTCACATTCATATCTTCAGTATTAAAAAAGTTATGGCCATTTTCATACTCGGAAATTAGCATCTTGTTCCCTATTGCTTTTCCATTGACTTAACACAAAAGCTGTGATCAAGGACAGTCAAAAGCCCATAACTTTCTTAAAAATTAAGAGAACTGAAAGAAAATTTCAGTTATTATAGATTGAAGCATTCTGAAACAAATATGAAACAATCTTGCTTGGATGACCTGAAATTAAAGCATATAATTAGTTAGTTACCCAATTGTAGCTAATTACAAATTTCAATTGCTAGATCTAAACATCTATCTATTTCTTTAGAAAAAATTAACATTTTTAAATAGCCTACGTGTTCAAATAACATTCACACAAGAATTCACAATAGAACATGATTTTAAAATCTCATTGTCATGCATTTATAGGCCAAATGGAAGGAATTTAGTGTTTAATTCCCGTTAATTAATGGCCATTTAAATCATCTTGTGAGTGGGATTTTGTGGAACGCGATCAATTGGAACGTTGCGGTTGCGGTGAAAATACTGCCGGTTCGTATGGGCAATAAATCACGGTTTCACAACGAAAATGTAGATTAAAGACATCCTATGAAGCACTTTTATACATAAAATAAACGGCTTTCCTTTACCTGTCCCGTACGTGAAATCCGCCCCCGTTGTCGGCGTTGACGGCTTTAGAAACTGATTTTTAAATTACTCCAGCGCTGAACTTGTCGGGCGATTAAAAAATAATAATTCACAGAACGGCAGTCAGAACAATTCTTCAACAAAAGCTTGCACTCCGAGAAAATATATTTAGGACAGGTAAGAGAAATATCGCATTTTAACCCCCCCTCCCCCCCCCCCGCCAGTGGCAGAACTACAGCGCCGCTGAAGGTAAGTTTTGTAACATAGCTACTAATGGTCTTGTCATTTGTCGTATACTTTTCTCGTGCATTTGGTCTTCCAAAATCTACCACCTCATATGTACTCAGATCAAATTCTATCTTTCCTCTTTTCTCTGCTCAAATTTCCAACTGATATTTTTCCTGCTGTATCTTTTGACAACCTTCTGCAATTCCACTAATTGTTGTGCCATCTGCAAACTTGCCAATCAGACCACCTATGTTTTCAACCAAATCATTGAAGTTGGCTTCTCATGTGAGTCATATAATATCAGTGTATAGATAGAAATGAGCACAACAAATTCAGTGTATAGAAATGAACACAAGAAGTTTACTTGATCAGAAAGCAAACCAAACAAAGCTTCAATGTGTATTATTGCTGATGGAGGACCTGCTGTACAGTTGTGCTATTGTGCAAAAGCGATTTACAGGTCGGCTCTAATGGCAGCAACACTACTGCAACAGCCGATGGATGACCTGTAGTGGCCTCAGCTGCCTAGCCAGCACACAGACTCATTCCAGTCTGGCAGCTTGTTTCATTTTTGCACTCATTATAAAGTCAGAGAGCAAACTATCCACAAACATATTTTCAATTCATAATGTGTATGCTAAGTACCTTCAGCGAACTTTTCCACTGCTTTTTTGGGGTGTCGCATCAAGATTCATTTTTTTCAAAAGGGTGATGTCAGGAATAGTTTCAGTTTAAAATAAGACAGTTTACATGTATATGTTACACACGGAAATTCCACATGAGCTTAACCTAATTAGTTCCTTCTGTATTGGAAAGAATAGTGTTGGTTCTTACAGCCCATTAGAAAGTACATTTGTTATTTGGAATATGAAATGGAACATTTCTGAGCACTGATTTCAATGAAATACCAGATCACCACTAAAAGTCATTTAACCAGGCCATAGTGTGCTGAAATATCCTTGTAGTGCCAGAAATATGCCGTCGTTTTCTACAGAGCAGCCTGGGGGCTTTTCAAGTGTTGGGGATTTTATTGAGATATCAATTTAATCTTAAACGAATATTTACTACACCCCTCCAAGTGTTGAGGGCACTTGTTGAGATTCTTGACATCTCTGCCACAGATACCCTGTCCCTCTGGGTCTTTCGATAATCTATTGTATTTCTGGTTGCCTGTTTCTGTTGACTCTCCTCCTCGTCTCATTATTCAGCGAGATTCAATCAACTATGTCTCATTGCTCACTTGGTTTATTTCTACCACGATACTTCCAGCTCTTTGTCCATATTATGACCATTTACCTGTGCATCCTCTTTGCGTTTCCTTATATCACCATTTTTCACTGCCTGTTGCTATCTTCATTTACTAGTTTCAGTTTCTATTCTGGGGTGGAAGATTGCAACTTTCACATGGTCCGCCCTGTTTCGACGAATACAATCAACCCGGTGTGCACAATCAAATAAGATCAAATAGAACAAGTTGTCCTACAACTTTAGGCTGTGTACGCCATACGCAAGAAGAAGAAGAAGAGGAAGTTTCTATTCTGGTAAATGATGCACCGAGAACACATCACATATTATGATTTGAGCTCAAGAAACCAAATGTTTCCACCACTTTATAATTCTTTCAATTTGGAAATATTAAATAAGTAGTTTTTAAAAAGCTTAACAATTATTAGTCCTAACTGTATCTCAAAACAGCCTTGGAATGCTGTATCTATGATGTATTTGAATGATATAATTTTTATTTGGAATCTTGGATGAGAGTCAATTGGCAGTGAATGTTGGAGTCTCAGTTTCCCTCCTCGCATGCAATGTTGCAGGATGCAAGGGAAGACACTCTCACGAGTTTTACAGTCTCTCTTAAGAAGCATTCACTCATGGCACTTGTGTGATTGACAATTAAAGTAAATGGGGATGTCCAAATCTACAAAATGGGATGCTCCAAACTGGTGACCTGGGAGAGAAACTGTTGATGGGCTTGAGGTGGATAATCTAACACACTAAGGCAGCTTGCAGAGCTAGAGACCTGGCCCAATGTTAACCTCTCCCTCCTCAAATGGCCATAAATCTCCAATTAAATCCTTTGCTATTTGGCTCAAGCATTCCCCACCCACACACCAGCCATCTCATTGTCATAGAGCTATATAGTACAGAAACAGGCCCTATTGGCCCAACTCTTCCATGCCAACCAAGATGCCTCATCTAACCTAGTCTTACTTGCCTGAGTTTGGCCCATATCCTTCAAAACCTTTCCTATCCATGTACCTGTCCAAATGTCTTAAATGTTGTAATTTTGCCTGCCTCAACAGTGTCTTCTGACAGCTCATCCCATATATCCACCCAACCAATGTGTGGAAAAAGTGCCCGTCAGGTTACTATTAAATCTTTTACCTACCTCTCAGTTTAAATTTAGGCCCTCTAGTCCCTTAATACCCCTACCCATCAGTGTGTACACCTCTGTAAGATCACCCTTCAGCCTCCTGCACTCCAAGAAATAAAATCTTACCCTGTTCACCCTTTCCCTAATCTGAGTAAAGAGACTTATCTAAAGCTCCTTATTCAATTTGTAAGTAACTTTTCAGGATTTCTTCTCATTTAAACAGTATGTCCAGCAGCACCACTTGGAAATGCTTCTTCAAATTCAACAACAGCATATCTATCATATTTACTCAAAAAACATTAATCTTAAAAAAATATCTCTGATGCACACTCATTAGTGCAGAGGGAAACAAATGTTTTATATGTTGGGGAATCCAAATTTTGTTGTTTAATTATCACTTTGCTACTGCACATGATACAGTGCTGAAATGTTTGGAACATCCAACCTGCACGGGATACCCATGTTGCAATTATAAGTTTTCGATGTTATTTTTTTGAAGGCTCAATAGACATAAGTAGCTGGCAATTAAAACTGAATATGCTGGACACATCAGGAAGTTAGGCAGCATCAGCAAAGAAAGAAAAAGACAAAGTAAATGTTTCAGGTCAATAGTGAAAGGTCATCAACCCGAAATGTTCACCTTGTTTCTCTCTCCACTAATGCTGTCTGATAGGTGGTTATTCGCAGCATTAACTATTTTAATTTTTGTTATTCCAGCATCCAGAATATTGCTTTTGTATAGAAAGCTTACAAATTGTTACTAGTAGGAGGAATTCTATGCTTGTGGGGAGGTAGCAAAGCTAGATGTTTTAAGTAGATCAGGGAGATGACATGGACGGCCAAGTCTTCACATTCTTCACATGGGCTTCTCCAACTTCTCTTCTTCTCAACCAACTTGCACATCCTTTTTTTCCCATATTGAAGCTTCTCTTTACATGCATCCCTGCAACTTGCCTCAACCACTTTACTCTCTGGGTAAATACGTTTCCACTGAAGTTCTTATTCAATGTATCAGTGGCTATTCTATATTTAAGGTTTCGCCCATAAGTAGAAACATTTTCTCTTTCAAATCCCTTCAAGTTTTACTGACACTTTTGGTCCTGATGCTGTTTGTGTTAAAAGCAGATTCCAAGGAAAGCTATCTTAAAAAAAAATCTCTGCAGTGCGATGAAAAGGTTAGCCTCCCAGGGGCTCAGCAGTTTCAATTAGAGACTGTGGTCATACTGTCAATCAGTGAAGGCTCCTCTGTGTACTTCAAACCAACCTTGAACCTGAAGAAAAGACGAGGATAAAACAAACTCTTAATAAATCATCCACATCACAGCCCAGAGCGTAATGACATTAAACCCTGCTTACAAGAACAGGTTAAGAAGACATTTAAATATTTATATTGGGGAATTACGTGGGGAAAATCATAGATTGAATAATAGCTGTTTTTCTACAACATCATTGACTTATGGTATTATGGAGCGCACACTAATCCAGACCACAAAATGTTTGTATTTATTTTACACTCACTGTTGTTAAAAACATTTGCATTCAGTTTACATTCATCTGTCATCTTGGTTCTTTGCATTCTCCAAGACACCAGCATCAACACTAGCTTAATTTGTTTTCTTTTCTTTTAGTTTTAAGTTATCAATTAATTCTTTGGAGAACCCGGCCTGCTTTATTTTATGGATACAAGAAGCTGCAGATACTGGTTTACAAAAAAGACACAAAGTGCTGGTGTAACTCAGCGGGTCAGGCAGCACCTCTGGAGAAATAGTCTGAAGAAAGGTCCCAACTCAAAGGATGAGTCAGCATCTCCAAATATTGCTGCCTGACCTGCTGATTTACTCCAGCACTTTGTGTCTGTTTTACTTTACGGTGGGTATGACCCTTTGTCCTTAAGGCAAGGATGACTTGCTTTGACAAACAATATCACTGGACCACAAAATGGTTGATGCTGAGATGTTTGCAATAATAGGAAGATTTCTAATGAGAGGACATGGTTAACATTTGTAGCTCATGTTCATAGGAGCAGAATTAGGCCATTTTGCCCAATTGGGTCGATTCCGCCGTTCAATCATACCTGAACTATCTTTCCCTCTCAACCCTATTCTCCTGACTTCTTCCCATAACCCCCAACACCCTTACCCGAATTAAGAACCATAAAAATACCCAATGAAGTGAGTCTCTGAAATTCTCAACGCCAGAGGGTCTTGGAGGCTGACTCAGTAAAGATATTTAAAGTAGAGGAAGGTCATTGTTTGAAAGATCAATGAATTGAGGGCACTGAACTGGCACAAAAATGGAGATTAGGCCTGGGGCAAATCAGACAAGATGGGGGGTTTGAAGAGGGGCAGATGGCCTTCTCCTGCTCAGACTTTCTGGCGTGCAATCTGCCACTCTCTGCAGACTGTGCATTTAAACCCACAGATCGTTTTTCTTCCTGTAGTCCTGGAATTTAATTTCTAGGAGGAATTATGCCCTTCAGTTTCCACCACCTCTTCTCACTCTTCCTGCCAAAATGAAACACCTCATATTTCTCAGCGTCAGGTTTCCTTTACCAGTTATCTATCCATCCTATCAGACTTCTGAAACCTCCTGGATTCTGTTACATTCCTCCTCACAGTTTGCTACACCTCTAGGTTTGAGTCATCTGCAGTTTTGAAAATCCTGACTGCAAACCCAATTCCGAGTCAATAACATATGTCAGGAAAACAGTTGTTCAGTACCGACTGTTTGGGAATACTGTTTTATACCTCACGACTGTCCATAAAAAAACTATCACCATTATTCTGTTTCCTGCAACTTAGGCAGTTTTTAGGTTAACTTAGTAAACAGGCCCTTCAGCCTACCAAATCCTCGCCGGCTATCGATCACCTGTTCGCGCTCGTTATATATTATCCCACTCTCTACTCACTAGGAGAAATTTACAGAGGCCAATTAACATACAAGCCTGCACGTCTTTGGGATGTGGGAGGAAACTGGGGCACCTGGAGGAAACCCATACGGTCACAGAGGGAATTTGCGTACTCCACACAGACAGCACGCAAGGTCAGGATCGAATCCAGGTCTCTGGCACAGTGAGGCAGCATTTGACTACAGCCTCTTTTACACTGTGGTTTCAGTCTTGATGATTAGTCTATAACATGGCACCTTAACAAGTGCCTTTTTGAAGTCTATATACATTCAACCAACTGATGGTCAGCAGATTATTGTTCAGCCATGAACAGATAATGTCACATTATCTGGGAGTCAGCTATTTGCTGATTTCAAATCTGTGTAGCTGTTTTGCATTCTACCGTTTTCAACAAATTACACTGAACTCAATCAGATGGGGGCCACTACCTACTGGAGAGTGGGAGGATCATCTCTACCTATTGGAGAGTAGGAGGGTCATCGCTGAATTTGCTGACCTAATACCACTGGTGTTTTCAGACAGAATCTCTGGAGAAAAGGAATAGGTGACATAGAAGGAATAGAGACAGAGTCTGAAGATGGGTCTCAACCCGAAACATCACCTATTCCTTTTCTCTCGAGATGCTGCCTGGCCCGTTGAGTTACTCCAGTACTTTGTGTCTATCTTCAATGTAAACCAGCATCTGCAGTTCCTTCCGACACCACCAGTGATTTAATTGGACTGTTCCACTAGTGAAGTATAAACTTTCTGGATTCTGCATCAGTGGTGCTCGACAATCCACCTGCTGAGCTGAGTGAGACTTGACCCAGGTTCAGCTATTCTGCCCAGGTGAACGACGAGAACATGACGCAGAAGGGTGAGTATGAGGTAATCTATATATTTGCTTTGGTGTTTAATTACTTAGAAGTGTTTTTTAAGTGATTTTATTTGCTTTTTTTTTGTGATTTCAAAATCGGTTAAAGTCTTAAATGTAATGAAATATTTTAACATTTTCAATAGTTTACAATATATTTTGTTGCTAAATTGTTTTTCTATAGATTTTAAATATTTCTGAGTGTCAAAGATATTGAGATGCATTTAAAATTCTTGACAGGTTGGACCATAGGCTAAGCCTACATTTGTTTAAAGTGAATGGACAAATTGATGGGACCATTGTGCTTGCCTGGTCTAAACCCTCCCTACACCCACACAGACACACACTAAGCAGGCAGAATTCCCAGCAGGTCTAATCTCCTACAGACCCTGATCGCAGGACTCCCAGCGCGGGGCACCAGGTCCAAACACACCATGACCATGCAAGGTTCCCTGCATGGATTTCCATTATTTCTGAAAAGTCTATAGATCACTGCCTTGAATATACTCAGTGACTGAACTTTGCACTGCGTGAAGAATATCAGAGAATTATTACCCTCTGGGTGAAGAAATGCTTTCTTATCTACGCTCTGAACGGCTGAACCTTCATTTTGTGACCTTGATGCTCTAGATATTCTAGCATCCTGATCATCAAACACTATCCTGTCAGGTCACTTCAGAGTTAAGTATGTTTTCCCTTATGGGCCTGTCCCACAGGCGATTTTTCAGGTGACTGCCAGCCTGAGACACACATCGCTTCCTTTACCAGCCCGTTATGCAGGCGGGAGACAGGGCAAGCAGGGGGAGCGCTGTCTGAGTGAAATTCACACGGTGCAAAGCCAATGTGATATAGACACACACCGCAATGAACAGGAAGGATGGCGCTGTAATTAAGATGGCTTTAAAGTACAGTGTACGGGAAAGGTAATGTAAGTCCTTATTAAGAGGGGGGAAGAGGGGGTAGAAAGAGTGGAGACAACTTTTAAGAAGCCCGGGATACGCGGTTGTGAAGGTCGGCGGACATTGACATTACCGGTCGGTTATTCTTGGTTATGAAAACTACTGCTTACTTTATTTTTCCCAATGAGCCAATGAAATTCACCTGTCAGCACCGGCTTCAGCCTACAAGAATCTACAAGAACCTTCGACCTCCTGGCAACCCACTAGGACCTCGTGGCGACCTACCTACGGCACGAGAATTCTCGCTACTCTCCATGGCGGCTTCATTCTGGTCGCCGCTAATTTTTTAACATGTTGAAAAATTAGCAGCGACCATAATGAGGCCGCAACTAGTTCCCAAAATGGGGGAACTCCTTACGACCATGAAGGCGATTCCCCGGCAACCACCCGCGAACATGTGGCGAGCGCATAGCCTCCTGCAGTCACCTAAAAAGTCGCCTAAGTGGGACAGGCCCATAAGATTGCCCATTTTGCTTCCTCATAGTGCAGTACCCCTCATCACAGGAATCAATCTGTAAAGCTTTGTTGCCCTCTCTCTGTCACAAGTATAATCTTTCTAAGTAGATCAGAAAGAGATCAGCCTGTACATAATATTCTACATAATAGGACCAAGATGTGTTTACTTGTGTACTCGAATTCTCTTGCAAGGAAGGCTACGCACCTAATGTCTTTCCAATTGCCTCCTATATGTGCATGCTCATTTCCAATGAATCATCTCTCAACAACTCATTATTTAAAGAAATACACCGCCTTTCTATTTCATTCTACCAAACTGGAGCACTTTGCAATTTTCTACATCATATTCTAGCTATTGTGCCCTTCCCCATTCATTTGGTCTATCTTTAATCTCTTGAAGCTTTCCTTCATTTTCCTGACAAGTTATATATGCAAGATAGACCCAAAATGCTGGAGTAACTCAGCCAGACAGGCTGTATCTCTGGATGGAAGGAATGGGGGGCGTTTCGGGTCAAGACCCTTCTTCAGACCATCTTCAAACGTCATTCCTTCTATCCAGAAATGCTGCTTGTCCTGTTGAGTTAACTCCAGCCTTTTGTGTCCGTATTCGATGTAAACCAGCATCTGCAGTTCCTTCCTACACAAGTTATATATGCACCTGGCTTTGTGTCATCAGCAAATCTGGAAACATTACAACTGATCAATACTAAATACCAAGTGTTCTGCAGGACACAATCCCTCTCAAAACCACTCTCTCAAAACCTTGCCTATCCATGTTGTCCAGGAACACTGCCTGATTCATTGAGATGCATCAGCATTTTATGTCTATGTTGGGTATAAACCAACATTTGCAGTTCCTTGTAATAACAAGGAACTGCAGATGCTAGTTTACTAAAAAAGACACAATGTTCTGGGCACTGTGTCCATTTTCTTGTCGTTGGTCTGCAACCTTCTATGCCTTGTTGATTATTGTACTCATCAACATATTGCTAATTTCTGTGAGAGTCTGCTTCCAGCCACTCCTCATTACACTCCAAGATACTTGTAGGGACCTGATGGGATTTGTCTGCCCACGCTAACAAATATAGAAAGAGATCCAATGGGAGTGTGAGCTGGGGGTTCTATCGGCACAAGACATTTTCTTTGCCTCTAAATTGATTTGCTGGGGATACATTGTAGCTGTGCGATGACCTTTGAATGAAATGTTTCTGGAAGTGCTTCTGACAATCCCCAAGCCAAGAACCTTTTTTGACACATTGATGAAAACCTAGTAATATTCCCATAAACTCTGACCCAAATGTTGAGCAAATAGATGTGCTCTGGCCCTCAATAACAAAGAGGGTGTTCTGACAACACACTGAAGAACTGTGACCCGTCCCTTCACCTTTATTTTGATACCTTATAAATCGCACCGAGGAAAACATATTGGCTCCACTGGTATCCAGCTCATGTTTGTAATTATGTGATGATTTACATTCTTCAGCCTTGTTTCCAGTTAAGTAATGGTTTTGATTTAGATGATCACATTTAACAGATACTCAAAAACCATGTCAGAATAAAACAGTGACTTTTTAATTTGACCTTTGTTAAAATGGCAGACCTCACAAGCCTGACAGACCTGTCAAATATTTGTAATAGCCCTTCTTTCAAAATATTTTATTCACTTATTGTTATTCAAACTTATCTTTGAGTGTGTTGGTGTTCTGGGGAAAGATTCCCTCTGTGCGTAGTGTCCAAAACAGAAAATCATACGCAAATCTGAAAAGAATACTTTGATAATGTTGTTATGTGCAGAGCACAAAGGAGATCTTTCCCCTTGTATTAACTATGCCAATCAGAAAAGGGCAGGTGTAAGGCATCTTTGAAACAAAATATTTGTTGTAGTTTAAGAAAAGATCTGCAGTATTTTAACAATATAAATTCAGATTTGTCTTTCAAAAAAATCTGCTCAATGTACATTGTCAGCTTCAAAGTAGAAATGATTCTTTAAAGGAGAGATTATAAAGGGACTAAGACCTTATATCGAGTCAAAGGCACAATTATAGTTTAAATCTTGTTTTGTGTTCATTTAACCCAAATGATCTTTTCTCTTTTTCACGAGCTTATCCCAAACTGCCCACAATACAGAGGGCAATAAATCTTTGTCAAGAAATCACTTTGTGGGGTGAATAACCAGCATTGATGCCGGTTCCCTACAAAAACTCATTTCTGGTAACGTGAGATCAGCTGGGGATGGTCATGTCAACTTATCAGACTTTTTACTCTCCAGTATTGATCCTGTTGTACACCAGTGTAAGTCATATTGCTGGCTAATGCTATTGACTAACTATCAGTCTTCCTCCAGAAGTGTAGAGGTTTGCAGCTCTTTCTAAACCACAGAAACCCATCAATGGACATTGATGGAAAGGCTACAAAGGTGCAAGCACAGCACTGAGTACATCTCTCGTCGAAGATGTTAAAAACAGATTTGGCCATATGGCCCTATTTGTTCTTTTTCACAGTGTGCCTGACAGATGTGGGATAGAGTAATTGGGTAAATCTTCCTTATTAAAAATTATCTGTGGTCAGTGATTGGTGATTGGTTAATTTTCTTTCCAATTAACTCTGCAGCTGGATAATGTCACAGTACTGGAGTTATTAACCAGTGCTTTG
The DNA here is from genome assembly GCA_035221665.1 of Okamejei kenojei. Classification (NCBI taxonomy): domain Eukaryota; kingdom Metazoa; phylum Chordata; class Chondrichthyes; order Rajiformes; family Rajidae; genus Okamejei; species Okamejei kenojei. The sequence goes on along the minus strand of CM069133.1, from coordinate 52,959,518 downwards.
AGAACTAAAGACCAGCACAATGCCATTCAACCCGTTAAACTAATTCCACACTTCAATAAGATCCTATTATCTGATCGTAAAAAGAAAGAATAACATAAAATTATTTTGTTGTGGATGTTGAATAATTAATTAATCTAGGATCTATGATTTCTAATGTGAGTACATTCCGTCTGTTGTGAGGGAAGGTGGTCCTGTTCCAGTGTGATCCAGCGCTGACGTTTGACATGTTTCTTTGTTCAAGTCTCCACTGCCAGTGTGAGTTATTTCTAGCTATAGCCCCATCAATTACATTCAAGCCATCCCTTATTTTTTTCATTTTCCTATGAATGCAATTTCATAACCTCTTCTCACATTCTACAAAATGAGTTTTGATAGCTTCCAATTGTCTCAGTATCCTGAACTACTGAAGCAAATTCAGTTACGGTGCAGCCTATGCATTAGGAAGTAAACGGGAGTTAATTTCAGATTGAACACACGCAAACCAAGGAATCACCCAATTCATTTGTAAGGTAATTTTAAATCTGTACCATAATTAATTAAATATATGTTATGAACTGTTCAAAATGATGAAGGGTCCAGGGAACCTAAGCAGGTGAGATGGCGAGGCTCCTTTACTGTATGGTGTTGTTGCTGTCTGACTTGAATGTAGTTGTGACTTGCAGCCTCATTAGGTTGGCAACTCACTCTTTGCTATGAATGATGCTGCTTCCAGTCTGCTGGTCTACATTCCTCATTGAGTTGGGGTTGATCATTTGGCTTGATGGTACTGGCAGAGTGTGGGATATGCCAGGCCTTGAGGTTTACAGACATGATGTCGTACATTTCTGCTGCTTCTGGCACTGCTGCTCCACAGTGCCTCCTCGGTGCTTCATTTTGAGCTGCCAGATTTGTTCAGGGTCTATCCATTTCGCACATTTGTAATGCCACATAACCCAGCAGAGGCTGTCTGTGGTGTGCAAGCAGGTTGTTATATCTGTAAGGATAGTGCAATGGTCACTTCTACCACTGCCGTCATAGATAGCTGCATCTGACACAGGTGGATTGGTGAGGATGTCGCAGAGTTGTGGAATGATAAAGTAACGGAGTCACACAGCACAGATTCTTCTTAAATATTGTGAGCGTACATGCTGTGGCATTAGGGATAATGCTGACACACTCACGGTAGGATGAACTCACATGCTAAAGTTTATTTATAGTGAAGGACGATAGTGACGAGCAGGTTCATGTCTGCATGGGGATGCCCCTTGTTGTATGTAAGCAAGTGAGGCGATGCTCCGATCTCGGGCTTGTCCCGGCTGCTCAGTCTTGATTGATTGATTGATACTTTATTGTGACAGGTCACAGTGAAATTCGTTGTTTTGCATACCACACACAAAATATGCAAAGAGTCGCCATGTATCAGGCGCTGACAAAGTACAAAGTGGTCAATGTAGTCCCCAATGGTCACTTTTTGTTCTCAGTGGTTCTCTATTACTTTATCTCACTTAGTCCTTTCTCCCGTTACTGTGCAGCAAAGACAAATATAAGCTAGGGGTAGAAGCAACATCACAAACATAGCTGTTGCTGCAAAACCTGGAAGGCCGTGCTCCCCAACAGTAATAATTTAAAGGATTGTTTTTGATAGTAATCATGAAAGTACAATTGTCATGAAAGCCACCTGGTTGGTCCCTTTATGATTCTAGATCCACAACAACATGGTTGGCTTGGAAATGGTGTGCAAAGACATCCAGTTCAGAGGCAATCAGCAATGGACAAAAAATGCTGTTTCTGCAATACAGATCTAAAAACTAAAGAACATGTCATTTTAGACACTACTTGAACGCTGGAATAACAAAGAAGCTAGAGGGAGATTGAAAGAAATTAGTTCAATTCCGGTGCATGTTTCAATAATATCTTTGACTTAATTCAACGTGGATCTTCGATGAGCCTTTACACGGGAATATGAACAAAGAGGCCATCCATCTCTTGAACTGATTCCCTCATTCAGTGAAGATAGACACAAAAAACTGGAGTGACTCAGCGGGTCAAACAGCATCTCTGGAGAAAAGGAATAGATGACGTTTAGGGTCAGACTGAAGAAGGGTCTCGAACCGAAACGTCACCTATTCGTTTTCTCCAGAGATGCTGTTTGACCCGTTGAGTTATTCTAGCTTTTTGTGACTACCCTTGTTCGGTGAGATCATTTCTGATTTGTATTTTTCCATAAATTGTAATCCTCTTGCCCAATAGGTATCTACCACTTTCAATTGTGGCATTTTCAATGTCAGTAGCAATTTTTGTCAGGACATGACAAAAGACTTCCATCTCTTGAAAGTTGCTCCTTTGACACTTCCTGGAGGGATTTATCAGGCCATATGTGATGTTGCAAGGTAATATTAGCATTGGTCGGCAAAAGATTTTTTAGTCAGTTAGGTTTTAATGTGCAACTTAAAGGAGTGAAGAAAAAGGACGGAAATCCAGGGTTTAGAGCTTGGCTGCCGGGGGGACCAATTAATTCCGTACATGTAGAAGAGGCCAGATATAGAGATGAACAGAAACTCTGAGCATCATCAGACCAGAGGAAATAGTTCCCATATAAACTCTTGGCAAAGATTTGTGTATTTGAGTCATTGGGACATATTGTGGATTAACCATCAGACGCAACTTTGAAGTAAGGCTGCATTATTAAAGGTTTGACTCATCAGTGGTGCAATGTAATCAGAGTCCTGTCTACCTGTACCGCTGGGTCAAATGGATGTTGCAGATACTTTGGCACAGTTTCAAAAACCAAGACACCACTCTCCCTTCGTGTACACTACCTGCAAACAGATGGGTTGGGTACTTATCTCACTCAGTTATTATCTACCTTATTTGTATCCATAACAACAACTGCTGCCCAGAAGCCATCAAACGTGATTGGAATTTAATGAATATGTGGATCATTATTCCTATCTCAATGATGATGAAGGTCGTTGCTAGAAATCTCAGTGCTCTCTCAAAAACTGACAGGTCTGCTCAAGAAATGCATCCTGAGTTAGCAAGCATCTGTAAAGACAGACTATGAGTCAAGTTCCTGTTGCAATGGTTAGTGAGATCAAACAGTATCTCTCCTCCACACCTGAGAACTGCATTGCTTGGCAGGAGCTGAAGGCTTCTTCCATTCACCAAGCTCGGTTTAATATGCTATATGTTGTGATCTTTGCTCTGCTTGCAGGCAAATTACATACTCCAGAAACTCCTATAATTAGATTTTCCGCAAAGAGTTGATTTGAGGAAAGGCTGAACTGAAACAGCACCAAGAAATATTAGATTTTCCACATTTCCGCAGCTTATCATCAGGACGTTAGTGCTTGAGGCTGAAGGAAGTGGAGTCTCCGTCAGGCTGTGGAATGCAGACCTGCAACATCACACGGTGTAACTGGTACTGCTGTCAGGACCAGCTCAAGGTGATCATATATTGGTGAAAAAAAAAAGAAAAAGACAGGATTTGGAGCTTTTCGTCCTCTTACAGTAAGACTATGCTTGTAGATGAAGAGACCCATTGAACAGGTTGTAAAATTATTACCTACCATCACAAGATAAATGCACCATGTTTTAATTACTAAAGGACTTTTCATATTTTTGATATTGTGTTTTTGCACTAATAATGAGAATCAATTCACTGACAAGAATGACACGTCAGATTGCATCTTCATGACTTTTGATCATCAAACTCTATGGATTCAACATGGCCCGGAATTCGATGATGCCTATATTTGGCCATGCAGTCATATGTCAAGCATTTTGGATTAATCTTGCATTTCCATCAATAATTATTTATCATGGTGATCCCAATCCACTGATTTACTGGATCCACTGACACCTCTGATATTTGTCCTTAAAAAATAATTTGGCTATCAAGATTAGGGAGACAAAGCTATAATTGCCAGCACTTATAACTGACAATGAAAAGATTAGTGGATGAACGCGATAGACAGAAAATATAATAGCAACTATTGGGTATTAAATTTACAGCAGATATTAATCAAATTAACACAAATGAGTAAAATCTGAATACACAGACAATAAGCAGCATTAGACAAAGACTTTAATGTCTATCCTACAATATTTCCAAAATATTTATCAACTAATCCCTATGAGCTAAGTACAGGTAAGTAGAATCAATTGCCTCAATCCTCAAGCAGAATGGTGCAGGTTAGCTGAAGCTTTCTTGGAACTTTCTGCTCCTGGGGAAATTTGCATTCTGCATTCTCATCTCCATTTGAACTCTGGCTAAAATCTCAGAATTATTGAATGTCTTCAACACTGCAGAAGTGACAGCCTCTGTGCGAGAGCAATCCCTCCCTTCCTGCTTCCCTGTCCTCTTCATGTAGTCTGAACATTATTTCACTTAATTATCCAGTGGCTTTTTAAATGCGACTATTGAGATGACATGTCCCACTCCTTTCTTGGGCTGTGGCACAGTTGTTGTTGTAGTTGCAGCAGTGGTTGCTGCTTTACAGCGCCAGACACCCGAGTTCCATCCTGACTACAAATGCTGTCTGTACGGAGTTTGTACATTCTCCCTGTGACTTTGTGGGGTTTGTCCCGGTGCTCCAGTTTCCTCCCACACTCCAAAGACGTACAGGTTTGTAGTTTAATTGGCTTCAGTAAAAAATTGCAAATTGTCCCTAGTGTGTAGTGTGTGCCACTGTAATGGGAATCACTGGTTGGCGTGGATTCTGTGGGCCGAGGAGCCTGTTTCCATGCTGTATCTCTAAACTAACTTAAACTAAACATTCCTTCCGATTTTAACCCCCTCCCTTGAGGGCATAGCTTTTAGGTAAGAGGGGCAAAGTTTAAAAGAGATATGCAGGGCAAGATTTTTACAAAAAGTGGTGGGTGCCTGGAATGTGGTGTAAGAGGTCACTTTTGCATTGGCACATGGATGTGCAGAGAATGATTCAATGCAATGATTCAATTACACTTTATTATCACATGTACCTAGGTACAGTGAAATGTTTTGAAAGGCTCTGGAACCGAGGGTGCCGGGAAATCAGTGTTCAACCTGTAGTTGCCTTTTCAGTCCCTGCACCACTGCTACACGACCATCAAGCATGCCTATCGCTCTATCCCTCGCCCTCACTTCACAAAATCGGACCATTCTTCTTGCTACAGGCAGCAATTGAAAAGAGCGCCCCCAGAGGTGAGGACTGTACAGAGCTGGTTGGGGGAGGCAGAGGAACAACCCCAGGACTGCTTGGAGTCTGTAAACTGGGCAATGTTCAAGGACTCGGCAACAGACGTGAATGAATATGCCACAGTCGTTACAGTCTTCATAAGGAAATGTGTGGAGGACTGCGTCCCAACAAAAACCTTCCGAGTGTTTCCTAACCAGAAGCCTTGGATGAGCCATGAGATCCGCATTCTTCTGAAGACCAGCTCCCGGCATTCAGGTCTGGCAATGCAGAGGTCTACAAGAAGTCCAGATACGACCTTGGTAAGGCCATCAAAAAAGCCAAAAGGAACTTCTGCTCTAAGCTGGAGTCTGAGATTCTGAGGTCTGAGATTCCCACCTGCTTTAAAAGGGAATCAATAATACCAGTGCCCAAGAAGAGCAAGGTGACGTGCCTCAACGACTATCGACCAGTAGCATTAACGTCGGTGGTGATGAAGTGTTTTGAGAGGTTGATTATGGCGCATATCAACTCCGACAAGAACCTCAATTCACTGTAGTTCGCTTACCACCACAACAGGTCAACGGTGGATGTGATCTTCACTGGCTCTCCACTCCGCTCTGGACCACTTGGACAACAAAAACTCCTACGTCAGGCTGTTGTTCATAGACTACAGCTCGGCATTTAATACCATCATCACCTCCAAGCTGGTTACCAAGCTCATGGATCTGGGTCTCTGCTCATCCCTCTGCAATTGGATCCTCGACTTCCTCATCCACAGACCACAGTCTGTCCATATTGGTAGAAATGTGTCATCCTCAACAACAATCGGCATGGGAGCACCTCAAGGCTGTGTGTTTAGCCTCCTGCTGTACTCACTCTATACTTATGACTGTGTAGCCGGACATAGTGCGAACTCCATCATCAAGTTTGCTGACGACACCACTTTTGTGGGACGAATTACAGATGCTGATGAGTTAGAGTATAGAAGTGAGATCGAGTGATTGACCAAATGGTGCCGGCGCAATAACCTGGCTCTCAACACCAGTAAAACCAAGGAACTGATTGTGGACTTTGGAAGGGGAAGGATAGGGACCCACAATCCCGTTTATATCAATGAGACGATGGTGGAAAGGGACAAAAACCTCAAATTCCTGGGCGTGCATATTTCTGAAGATCTCTCCTGGTCCCAGCACACTGATGCAATTATAAAGAAGGCACCTCTACTTGTAAAGAAGGCATCAGCGCCTCTACTTCCTGAGAAGATTACGGAGAATCAGTATGTCAAAGAGGACTCTCTTGAACTTCTACAGGTGCACAGTAGAGAGCATACTAACTGGCTGCATCATGGCCTGGTTCGGCAACTTGAACATCAGGAGCGGGAAAGACTGCAGAACGTTGTGACCACTGCCCAGTCCATCACTGGCTCTGACCTCCCCACAATCAAAGGGATCTATCGCAGTCGCTGCCTCAAAAAGGCTGCCAACATCAACAAAGACCCACACCATCCTGGTCACACACTCATCTCTCCGTTGCCATCGTGAAGAAGGTACCTGAAATCTGTAACATCCAGGTTCAGGAACAGCTTCTTCCCCACAGCCATCAGGTTATTAAACACGACATCACATAAGCTCTGAACAATAACAGTTATTATTGTACTATATCTGTTTATTTATTGTGTATATATGGTCTATGGTCTATAGACACACTGAACTTTTATCTTCTGTTTTGTCAGGGCCGGATTTACGTATAAGCTAGACAAGCTTATGCTTAGGGCCTCGAGATCTGGAGGGGGGCCTACTCACCTCGCTGCCTCACCGGACCCATCCAACCTCGCCGCCCCACCGACTATCCGCCCACCGGGACCTCCTACTCTTTGCCCGCTGACCCTGGCCTGCAGCCTGGACAACACCGGGCCTGAGGTTTCCACGCTGCAGACTCCCACTCCCCCGGGTTTGACTGCGTTGGGTCCAAGTGCTAGTCAGCCAACCCTGGTAATCTCAGTGGCTATTCCACTGGGTCTTCCCCTTTCCCCTAAAATGATGTGACCCCAGCTCTTCCTCACCCAAAGTAATTAAATAGATCCTGGAAAACCAATAACCATTGGTGAAAAACCAGTCCAAGCATTAAATTTTGAGCTTCAGCCCCATCCTACCCTTTGGGCTTCTACCCCATCCTAATTGTGTGTTAGTTGTCAGTGCGTGATGTGTGGGAGGGAGGGAGAGAAAGGAGGGAGGGAGGGAGGGAGGGAGGGAGGGAGGGAGAGAAGGGAGGGAGAGAAGGGAGGGAGGGAGGGAGGGAAGTAGAGAAGGGAGGGAAGGAGAGAAAGAAGCGATGGAGCGAATGAGAGAAGGGAAAAGAGAGACGAAGGAGGAAGGGAAGGAGAGAAGGGAGCCAAGAATAGATTACTCTGGTGCGGGGCCCCCTTACTCGCGGGGCCCAGTTGAGAGCAATCGGTCTAATCGGCTTAAGGCCGGCCCTGGCCTCACCTTTGTCCCCTTCGGTCCCCACCTCAATGAGTTGTGTGCTCGCCGTGATTTGGAGCTCTTCTTCCGTTCCCTCCGCCCCACACCATTCTTCCATGGGAAGGAGTCCTCGCCCCCATTGATGATCCCTTTTCCTGTCTCCAACGGACCCCCTCCTCTTGGACCCCCCCCCCCTCATGGCCATTGGAACAATGAAATTTGGGGGTCACCATCCGACGTCAGTACGGGAGAATATTCTCAGCGTCTTGGACTTCCGAATCGGCCACTTCCTACCGGAGACCGCGGCTCCCGAGGTCCAGCGGCTGAGCTGGGCGGAGATTCACGCTGGCTGCCCTCGGCAAAGGGATCCCAGGGCTCCGCGATGTTGAAATCAGCGCGGCCCGAGGCTGGGAGCTCCGCAAACCACAGCTCCATGATGTTGAAGCAGCAGGCCCAGCACTCCAGAGCTTCAAACGGCGATCCAGGTAAAGCATCGCCTGCTCTGCGGTGAATCCAATATGTATTTTAAAACCAACTGTTTAATGACAACATACAGTAGGATCTAAAAGTGTCACACTGTCACTGTCGGGTAGTCATGGTCCTCTAGTCGTGGGGGTGGGGGATTGGGGGGGGGGGGGGGGGGTGGGGGCCTCACAAGTGAAATAGATTAGGGCCTCTCTTCATCTAAATCCGGTCCTGTGTTTTGTATTATGTTTACATATTCTGTTGTGCTGCAGCAAGTAAGAATTTCATTGTCCTATCTGGGACACATGACAATGAAACGTTCATGGCTCTTGATTCTTGTTATGTGCCCACAGAGGCGGCACAGTGGCACAATGGTAAGGTTGCTGCTTTACCGCAGCACGGACTTGGGTTTGATCTCGACTACGGCTGCTCTCTATACAAAGTTTGTAAGTTATCCGCGTGCGTAGTAAGTGACCGTGTGGGTTTCCTCCGGGTGCTCTGGTTTCCTCCCACATTCCAAAGACGTGCAGGTTTGCAGGATGTAGAAACAAAGAACTGCAGGTGCTGGTTAATGCACAAAATGACACAAAGTGCTGGAGTAACTCAGTGGGTCAGGCAGCATCCCTGGAGAACATGGATAGGCGACGTTTCGGGTTGGAAAAAAGACCAAACAGAAGAAAGGAAGGAAGGAGTGAAAGAAGGAACTACAAAGGCTGGTTTACACTGGAGTAGAACACAGATGCTGGAATAACATCACTGGAGAAAAGGAATAGGTGATGTTTCTGGTCAAAACCCTTCATCAGACCAGAAAGATGTGAGACAGGTTTGAACAGTTGGGGGTTGTAAAGCTTGATGAAGGAAATTGGAAGAAGATGGGAAGATGGGAGTGGGTGGGGGAGTGGAATGGAGATATAGGTCGGTGGAGCACAGGGAAGGGAAGCTGAGGGGAGGGGGGGGGGGGGTTTGGGGAGAAAGGGGGAGAAAGGGGGAAGGCGTTTTCAGATATTACCTAAAGTTGGAAAATTCAATGTTCATACCATTGGGTTGTAAGCTACCCAAGAGGAAAATTAGGTGCTGTTCCTTCAGTTTGCGTCCAGACAACATCCTCGTAATCTTCTTTGCACCCCTTCCAACTTACAATCTTTCTTATAACAGGCTGATCAAAACTGAACACAATACACTCACGTGTGCCCTCACCAATGCCTTGTTCACTATAACATGACCTCCCAACTTATATACACAATACTCTGACCAATGAAGGTCAATGTGTCTTCTTGACCACCATATCTACATGTGATGCTGTGTATCTGCACTCCTCGATCTCTCTGCTCTACAACTCCCCAGAGCCTCTGCCATTCACTGTGTAAGGCATTGAGTGATAGTTGGGGTTGTGGTCAGAATGCACTATGGTGTATCTAGTTTTAACTTCTGTATGATTGGATAATTTTAAATGCTAGGTCAAGCAGTTCCAAATGTCATTAGATAATAAATCTGAAAAATGTTGGTCTCCTCCCTCTTATTCCTTGAGCTAACTAAGGCTCTCCCTTCCATTCGTTTCAGTTGATATGAACCACAATGATTCAACTACTTTTCATATTGTTGAGACACAGTTTTTCATGTTCACAATGACATTTTCCGCATTAATAATGCAGAGGACATAATGTCTGTGTCAGATTATGTGCTTCGGCTGAAAATAAATTCACAACTTGAGCCAATTAACCCAATGAATTGGCCAATCGCTGTTCCGCGGATTTAGGACAGATCCTTAAATCATCTGGAAATGCTTCCAGAAATCAATACCCCAACCAGTTCCCCTAATCTGTAACATTCTCTCCATCTGGTCATAATTTGGTGAATATCCTCCCACTCAATACTGGACTGCAAATGGCATGTGGAGCTCTCCACAAATTCTGTCTGCACACTTGAGGAACTCATTCATCAGCAGTAAGAATGCACACTCAGCTCTTTCATTGGATTCCATAAAAATTCATTGGATGCACACAGGGAAATGTAGTGAGAGTGTTACCACTGAGTGACAGTCCCATGTTCTTCAGTCACTAATAATTGAAAACCCCTGTGAATTTCTCTTTAAGCATTCTGTTAAAAATGTTACAGTAAATTGGATTCTAAGGGCTGCAGGGCTGGCGGATTACAATTCTCAGTTACTTTATAGTATTGTAGAGCATATATTCAAGGCATATCAAATAAGGTCTGCAGGATCATGCAAAAGAATAGGCCCCACACTAATGTGCAAAGGAAGGTGTCTCCTTTGCCCGTTCCTCAATTGTGGAAAGAGGCAAGCAATAGATCATAGGATGGGGAGGGTGTTATGAAGAGATGATTAATTAACGGAGTCTGGGAGGATCAGGCCTAGGGTTAGATATCACCAGGGAGAGGGGCCTGAGGGTTGAACAGGTCAGTCAATCCATCAGATTGTGTTGCTGGTGGACTTGGTCAGATACTTGCTCAGATGTATCCTTAAACCTTCAGACACACTATCACACTGATAATTGGGTTGGAAGCAAGCAGTGAGCTAAAAGGTAACAGTACTAGGTGTGTGAAAGTGAGCATCAGACAAAATAGTTACCATCTGTAAAAGGTTCAATGCATTGGTCACCTTGTGAGTGGGCCAGGTAAGCTTATAAAGATTCAGGTTCAGGGAGAGCTTCTTCACAGCATCTAAGAAGTTCTTGAATACTGCACAACATGAACCACAACTCTACTTCGACAACTATGATCAACTATGGACTTCGCTTTTTGTTTAGTTTTGAGAAACATTATGGAAACAACCCCTTCAGCCCACCACCGGTCAGACCGTCGGTCACCTGTTCATACTAGATCAATGTTATCTTAGTTTTGCATCCACTCCCTACACACTGGGGATAATTTACAGAGGCCAATTATTTGTTACCTACAAACAATTACCTGCAAACCCACATGTGGGTATTTGGGATGTGGGAGGAAACTGGTGCACCTGGAGGAAAGTCACAGGATACAGTGAGAATCTGCAAAGTCCATGCAGACAGCACCCAAGGACAGGATTGAACCGGGATCTCTGGCGCTATGGGGCAGTGGCTCTACCAGCTGCACCACTGTACTGCTCCAATTGCTCTTGGTTCATAAGTTAGAGGAGTAGAATTAGGTCATTTGGCTAATCAAGTCTACTCCACCATTCAATCATGGTTGATCTACCTTTCCCTCTCAGCCCCATTCTCCTGCCTTCTCCCTGTAACCTTTGACACCCTTACCCTAATCAAGAACCTGTCAATCTCTGCTTTAAAAATATGTGGCAATGAATTCCACAGATTCACCACCCTCTGGCTAAAGACCTCCTCATCTCCTTTCTAAAAGGTATGTCCTTTATTCTGATCTGTGCCCTCTTGTCCTAGACTCACCCACTCATGGAGACATCTTCTCCACATCCACTCTATCCAGGTCTTTCATCATTCTATGTCTAGTTACCTGGTAATACTGATAATTTATTTATTGTATGAAGATTGTATATTTATGTATTATTACATAAGTGTGCCTGTACGGATGGGGCAAATTAGAATTTCAATATCCATTGCCTGTACATAGATGTCAATTAACTCTTGATTCTTGGCACAATAAAAAGCAGATGACACCCATTCTTAGCATAGGACAAACAGAGAAGCTGGCAATAGAAAACAATGGTATTAAAATCAGATGAAAGCCAAAAAGACCTTTTAATTATGCTTCATTCATTCACTGCACATTTCTATGTTTTGCAAAAGGAAACGGTGACTTTGCTTTCAGATAAGTGGAGGATTGTTTAGTTCAGCATGTTGACACCTTTCCTAAATAAAGAGAAACTGTTACCCATTTGTAATAGCCCGTGTTCCTTCTTGGCAGCTGACACAATGCTCACATTGTTGCAGTCATTGAAAGCCTTCACAAAACTTTGGAACAGTCCATGGTCTTGCTGGAAGCAAGTGGCGATGCATGCCCAGGTCTTGACAAACACTTGACTGAAGGAAGAAAATTGTCAGCTGACTCCAGGCATCATACGCTTTGGGTGACAAGACACAGGCTGAATCTTACATGCTTTTTGTAATGTAGTGTTGTATATGCATTAGATACATTTACAACATATATCACCATACATTTACACTTCTATATCACAACCATATCTGACTCCTCTCATCCTGGCCACAAACTCTTTGAATCACTTCCCTCTGGAAGGCAACTCCGGACTGTCAAAGCTGCCACAGCCAGACATAAAAACAGTTTTTATCCACGAGTAGTTGCTCTACTCGACAGCCAAAAATCTGTAGCCTCTCTTTGATCTGGTATTTTGTTGGTTCACATGCTTGATCAATGGTGTTTTATCATTAATGTTTTATTATTATTGTTTAGTGTTTTCTGAGTGATTCGTAACTGTAACTGTATGCCATGTTGTTACGTGGGTGGAGCACCAAGGCAAATTCCTTGGATGTGAATACTTGGCCAATAAACTTACTTACTTACTCACTTACTTACTTACTTACTTACTTACTTACTCACTTACTTACTTACTTACTTACTCACTTACTTACTTAAGCACATTTCAAAGTTCCTTGGAATTTACTGGAAATATGTAATTAGAACCAAAATGCTGTAAATATTCAGCAGGTCAGGCACCATCTGCAGAAAGAGAAACACTTCCTCAGACTGCTCTCAGGACTTCGATCTCACCACTAAAAAAAATCAAACAACTGTGCCCCAGATTGTCACAAACCTCATCTCCTCTGAAGGTCTGCCTTCCACAGTATCTAGCCTCATAGTCATCCAACCCTTCACAGCCTGATTTTATCACCTCCACAACAGGTAGGCCCTTGTTTCAGTTAGCCTTGGACCACAGAACAGGGTTCTAGCCAGTTCTCCATCAAATCTTGCTTTGCCTGTTTAAACTTTTTCTCACATTACGAACTTTTCTCCCAATGAACAACTTTTACTCCACTCACTTTCTCCAAATTAAAGGCATAGCTCCAGGAAGCCGGATGGAACCAAACGACTCTCTCCTCTCTGTAAGTAAGTCCTTGCTTTGCTGGAATGTAGACATCCTCTTTCATCTCTTTTTCAGGAACATTGATGACTGCTTTGGTGTTCCTTCCTGCACTCATACAGAACAAAAGTTTCATTGACTGAGTTGCTGCCTCCAGCAGTACAAAGTATACTCATCGACCTTATGCTGTTTTAATTTCACTTCTGATCAACCTTCTCTTTCTCAACCTCTCTATCTCAATTTAGCAACCAATATCAATTTCAAGCCCATCGACTACCACGGTGATCTTGAATGCATTTCCTCCCACCATACTTCCTGTAAGGACTTTATTCCATCCTCCCATTTTTCACATCTAAAGGGGCTGTCCCACTTGGGCGACATAATTGGCGAGTTTAGAAGAGTTTGAAAAAATGACATGTTGAAGACCTCCTTCGACTATGTAGAAGACCTCCTACGACCTCGTGTCGACCATGCTGCGAGTATGAGTCGAGGGTAAACTCGCCAGAACTCGCAGATTAGGTCGCCCAAGTAGGACAACCCCTTTAGTAACATCAGTTCTGACAACTTTGGAGAATTAGGTGATGAGTTACTCGCCACAAGATTCATAGCCTCTAGCCTGCACCTATAGCCACCTTGTATATGGTTACTCCAATTCAGTTTCTGGTCAATGGTATCCCATCAGGATATTGATAGTTGGGGATTCAATGATTATTGTGCCATTGACTTTCAATGGGTGATCATTGCATTTTCCCTTTTGGATATAATCATTGCCTGGAACATGTGTGGCACAAATGTTACTTGTCATCTATCAGCCCAGGTGTGGATGTTGTCTAGGACTTGCTTTGGATGTGGACTAGATAATTAATTATCTGGGGAATCATGAATAGTGCGGAAGTAGCACGGTCTATATGTTGGTAATCTCTGGATTATTCCCTGCAGCATGCGCCATTGAACACAGTAACACAAAGGCAGGGCGGATGAATATGTGTCAGGAGAGGTGATGAAGGAGTGCCTTACATTCCTGGAATATTGGGATCTGGTCTGGAGAAGGTGGGTTGTGCAGGCCAATATCCTCACTGACACATTTGCAGCTGCTGTTTACTTGCTCAGTGTGGGGATGGGAAGATAAGCAAAGATTCCGGAAATGGAAAAACAGAACTGGAAATGGAAAGTAGGAAATTGATGATAGCGTCTGAAAGTCAAAGGAAACTAAGATTAGATTATAGACAAGAAAATATCTGTCTGTGCTTAATGGTGCATACTGTACTTGAGGGCTTGGAGTTTAGTGAACACATCGATAGATGCATGGAAGAGCTGTTACAGAAACATGGATGAATGAGCTGCAAGCTGCACAATCCTGATTATAGGTTTTAAGATGAGATAGAGGCGAAATAACAATATTGGATAAAGAAACTATTACTGTTGTGAGAAGGATCATCAAACAACGTCATATTGTTCAACCGAAGAATAAAACTGGACAATCATACTGCTGGGGGTGTGCTTTGCTTCCAGTCCAGAGGAGAGAGTAAAGAAAATTTGTTGGCAAATTTCTGCAAACTGGAAGAGTATTAGGCCAGTAATATTGTGATAACAATTCCCCATTGTTAACTGTAATACAGTCAATGTAACAAGCACAGATGGAACTAGTGTCCCTCCACTGCACGCGGGAGATCTTTTTTAGCTAATATGAAGAAAGACCAACAGGTGGGGTGGCAGGGAAGGTTAATAGTAAGATTAAACGAGAACTTACCAAGTTTGAAGGTTGATCTGTATTTTACGAGGAGTCGCGGTGAGGGATTTCGTGAAGACCCCACCAGCACGCATGCGCGGCATCCTTCAAAGCAGCGGTGTGAAATCACAGAAAACAAATGATGACTAAAAAATAGTAAGATGACAAATGTAGAACTTCCTGGTTGACCTTATGATAGAGGGTGGGAGCGGTGGGCACGAAATCCCTCACCGCGACTCCTCGTAAAATACAGATCAACCTTCAAACTTGGTAAGTTCTCGTTTAATCTTACTATTTTACTTCGGAGTCACGTGAGTGACTTTGTGAAGATTTCAAAGCTCTGTGATTTCACACCCTGGACAACATCCATGCTTATCACACTGCTGCCATTCTGATGGAGGAAGGCTGTTAATGGAGTTCAGTCGAAACTGGCTGAAAAATCAACACAATTTATTAATCAAATAAACAACAAATGACCCCTAATTCGGGGACAGACATTCACTGAGCGGTTCCCAGGATAGCTTCTGCGAATGTCGCAGGGGCGACCAGTGGCTTGTTATAGAACTGTTGAAAGGTTTCTTCACTGGCCCAGCCCGCCGTGGCAAGAATGTGGTCCATGGGCACCTCCATGGCCCTCGCCGCTGATGTGGATGCAGCCCTGGTGGAATGAGACTTAAAGATGTCAGTAGCAACTCCTGCTGCATCCAGCACCACCCTGAGCCACCTGGCGATAGTCTGTGTAGTCACCCGATGATGCGGAGGTTTATGACTGATGAGGAGCCCCTGTTCCTTCATCCTGATAACTCCAGTAACTCGGATGTAGCGGTGCAGATGGGTGACTATGCAGAGAGTGGCATCTACAGGGTACGCCCGAAATTCCAACTGCAGCCCATGCGCCCCTGGCCTGTGCTGTTTTAATAATTCTTTGACAAAGAGATTTATTTGACCAGGGGTGGCCACCATGCTGTCCAGTCGCAGTTTTTGTAACGTCTGGACTCGTTGGGCTGTAGTCAGTGCCATCAGCATCACCACCTTGAGGGTGAGCTGTTTCAATGGTAGCTCATCCATTGGAGCCCAGCTCCTAAGTAGGGTCAGCACGATCCCCACATCCCACGTTACTGTATATCTGGGTCGTGGAGTGTTGGTGTTGAACACTCCCCTCATTAGTTTAGACACCAGGTGGTTGGAGCTGATACCTATATCCAGGTATCAGGACAGCGCAATCCTGCCGCTGTTAATGGCACTGGAGCTGAGGCCAGCATCAAAATGGAGGCCCGCTAGAAACTCCAGGACATCCGGTATTGTTGCTGAGTTTGAAGACTTGTTGGCCCGGGCACAGAATGCCTCCCATTTTCTGATCTGGGTGAGGTACTGTTTCCGAGTTGACTATCGGCATGATGCGGCGATAAGGTCTATGGCTCGTGAGGAGATGCCTGCCCGGATGAGTGGTCTTTTCAAAACCTGCAGGCCAACAAGTTTAAATGACCATGGCAAGGATGACTAACCCCCGTAATGGGGTGAGTAATCAATTTGGGGTGTTTCCCAATCGCCATCCATGGTTGTTTTAAAATTTTAACGACCATCGGGTACCATGGTTGTGTAGGCCAGTCGGGAATGATCAATATGCCAGTTGCAGAGTCCAGTTTAATTTTCTGCAATACCCGACTGATGCCGCAAAATGTGGGAAAAGCGTAGCATAACCATTTCCCCCAATGGATAGAAAACGCATCCATTGCTAATGCCCCAGGGTCTGGTTCCCATGACACATACGTTGGTATCTGATGGTTCACCCTGGATGCAAATAGGTCAATATCTGGTGTCCCAAATTGAGCTATAATATCTCCAAAAATTTGGGGGTTCAACATCCACTCGATGTTGTCATTGAAAACTCGTGACCTGGTGTCCGCCACTGTATTAAACTTCCCAGGCAAATAGGTCTCAGTAATCCAAATATTCCTTTCAATGCACCAGTGCCAAATTGTATTAGCCAATTCATCACAAGATAGCGATCTGATACCACCCATATGATTGATGTAAGCCACCACTGTAGTATTATCTATTTGAAGGCGGACATGTAAATCCCGTGAATTAGTACAGTAAGCCCGCAATCCATGAAATGCCCCCAGCATTTCTATATAATTTATCCCATGTGACTCCAGGAAGGTAGACTCATGAGAGTTCCATCTGCCACCACAACTGGACATCGTATCAGTGGCTCCCCAGCCTTGTGCACTTTTGTAACACTTTTGTATGTGCGTCAGTTTGTAACACAACATCTGGGTTGCTTACTATGATGGGTCTATGACACTCTCTAATATTGTCAACCCACCATTGTAGCTCGTTTCTAGCTCCGGTGGTAACCGAATTGGCCGATCAAAGTGCCCAGCATTTGTTTTTAATGCGGTGATTTTTGATCTTTGTAAATTTCGGTAGTGTAGCAGTCCGAATCGTGCAGCTGGGAATGTAGCTACCAATTTGCCTATAACTTTTGCTGTTTGCCGAATAGTCGGTACCCTGGCGCAAGCAACATTGTGGCACTCTTCTATTATAGCAGTAGCTTTATTAGTTGGGATGGTAATCTTCTTTAAATTGGTGTCTAGAGTGAACCCCAAATAATCCATAACCCGTACCGGATGCAATTTTGATTTGTCAGGATGGATTACAAACCCCAACTTCTCGAACAGAGCCTTGGTTGCAGCCACTCCTTGAATTGCCAATTGGAGGGTCTGACCTACTATAAGAATATCATCCAAATATGCCATTACCATGTAACTTTGTCGGCGGAGAAGAGCCAATATAGGTTTTACCAATTTGGTAAACAGCCTAGGGGCTGTGGTGATTCCATTGGGTAATGCCTTGTACTCCCATAATTGACCCTTCCAGACAAACTTCAAAAATTTCCTGTGAGCCTCAGCAATGGGCACCGTATAGTATGCATCTTTCAAATCAATGCATGCCATAAAGTACCCTGGGTAAAGCATCTGCCTAGCTGTTTCTAAAGTATCCATTTTGAAATGGGTATATTGTACAAAAGTGTTCAACTCAGTTAAGTCTATTATAATCCAACATCCCCCATCTTTTTTAATTCTGGTGAAAATATTAGACACAAACTAAAACAGGTTCATGCTTGGTTTTGCCAATTACCCCTTTTTCTGCAAGCCGTATAATTTCAGCATGTCCTGCCTCTACCTCTTTTTGGGATAGAGAAACTTCCAATGAGGCGAATGTTGAGTAGGGGGATTTATACCTCCAATAAATTCTATAACATATCCTTGAACACTTTGTAAAATAAACTCATCTGTGGTGACAGTTTTCCATATGTCCAAGAAAGCCCGTAATCGCCCACCTATTCATGCGGGAGAAGATGCTATGGCGTGAGAAGAACCAGATCCCCTTACCTCCATGGTTAACGGCGGTTTCGTACATACGGTGCTTCGGGTGGACGTTGTGGAGGTTGACGGGGCGGCAGCCGCATTTTCCATGCAGGCCGCTGTTGACCTTGCCCTAAAAAAGGTCGTTGTGTTTGATGCTATGGAGGTAGGTAGGGTCTTTGTGCCCTATCCGGCAGCCGTGGTTTCCAAGTTGTATTAGGCTGTTGCCGGTGATATGGGTGAATTCTGGTTGACGGAGGTTTCATGAGGCCCGCTGTTTTGGCCTCCTCGTCCAGTTCCTTCACCTGTTTGGACAGGTCTCCGAATAACTGATGCGGCGGTGGAGCGGTTGATGGTTGGCACAACCCCGCGAATTTGGGGTTGAGTGTGGGCTTTATGGAGCTCTTACGCAGGCAGTTTATTTGATATTGGGCGTTGCATAGGAGTGCCAGTGCATCTTGCTGTTCACTGGACACATTATCCCCGTCCAGGGTCCTAGCAAACGCCGTTATGCCCGTGGAGAGAACTTTTAAGATACGCTGGAGGCGGACATCCTGCATCCTGGTGGCCGTACTCAAGTGTCCCAGATCTGGGCATTAACCAAGGGCACACTGAGGTTGATGCAGTTCTCGGGCGGTTTTATTTTCTCCAAGGTATTATTGAGAACCTGACTCTGAAGTTGGTGCGTAGTCAGGTAATCAATGGTGCCCGCCAATTTGTGGTGCAGAGGTTCACCTGTCTGGGTGGTAGCGGCAAACTTACTCACCACTTCCAGCATATCCTCCTCATGCTCTGGCTCAGCGGTCATTGGCTGTCCTGGGTCGTCTTCAAACGCAGCAGCTGGGCAATCACTCACGCTTCTGGCTGGAGACGATGAGATGCTGAATGGTGTCCTCGCACGGCTAGTGGATGCCCGCGAGTCCCGCTCTTCTCGTTCCCGGTCCCGCTGGAGGAGTTGCTCCACTAAGAGCTCCAACCACTCAATGCGACCGTCCCTGCTATCTGCAGCGGACAAGCCGACTTCCCCAGGCCCTGCAAATTCACTGGGGCTTCCACCATCGGACCACACCCCCTTAGGGTGCTGTCTAGGGTCCAATGGCAGGTTGTCGTGACCTACAGCCCAAGTAGGATCATACGACTCCCGCACGGACTCTCCGCTAGTCTGTCTTCTCCCAGACTATGGCGGCCCACCTGTCTGATATGAAGGCAGGTGAGTTGAATCGGTGCCGGCCCCCGGAACCTGGCTCCCCGGAGTCCGTGCAGGCTTACCTCCACACTTGCCCATCTTTTGGCGTGGAGGCGCATGGTCGGCCGCTCCTAGAGCTGAGCTGACCGACCGCTTCCTGCTGCCACCTCCGCCCTTGACCGCAGCCTGGCAGCGGTACGTTATGCACATTTGCAGGGCTCCCCTGTCGTGCAGCTGTCCCCCGGCCCAGCCCCCTCGGGTCTTCTGGAGCTCGGGGAGGGGTTGCTTGTGGAAAGCGAGACCCCTTGCCACGTACCTGTTTTCCCCCTTTTTCTTGGGGGAAGGGGGCACGAAGTCTGGATCCATATCCAGCTCCGGCGCGGTAAACCACTCGGGTGAGTCGGCCCCTGAATCAGCGGGAGCGCCCGACTTCCGCAATCCAGCCCCCACATGCCTCGAAGCTGCCGGTGTTGCTTGCAGCTCCGGGGACAAGGGCCTTTGGCTGGTCGAGGCTCGGCTCCTCAACAGCGTTGCCTTCTTCTTGCCCTTGTCCATCCTGTGGAGTAAAAGCAATACTTACCTACCGGCCTTATGAAGGAGCCGGAGGAGAGAGCGCACTCCCCCCCCCAGCCTGCCGAATGCGCGCGACGATATGCCGCGCATGCTTGCTGGCGGGGTCTTCACGAAGTCACTCACGTGACTCCGAAGTAAAATGCAATTCAGTTTTGCATTTCAAGGTGGTGTTGCAACAAAGTTGGGAAGAATATCATTGGAAGAGAATTTTGTAACAACATTCATAATTTCATTGGATTTAGCACAGTTTTGGAAATGGACAGAAGAAATAGGAATAAAGGTTCTAAATTGGGACAAAAAAGATTTTACAAAGCGGAAAAGTAATTTAGCAGAAGCCAAATGGAAATGGTTACTGAAAATAAATAAAGTTGATGTAATTTGGGGGCAAGCCATGTCATTTGAGATCGGCCCCATGGTTTGCTCATCCTGCAACATGTGGGAAATCAGGGATATGGTCACTAACCCTGGTGACTACGTTTACAGGAAGTGTGTCCAGCTGCAGCTCATGACAGACCGCATTGAACAATTGGAGCTGCGGTTGGATTCATACTGGAGCATCCACGAGGCTGAGAACATCGTGAATAGCACGTACAGTGAATTGGTCACACCGCAGGTAAAAGTAAAGCGGAAAGAAAGGGAACGGGTGGCCATTAGCCAGCGTAGCAGTAGGAGTCCCCTGCGGTCATTTCCCTCCTAAACAGATATACCATTTCGGATACTGTTGGGGGAGATGGCTCATCAGGGGAAGGCAGCAGCAGCCAAGTTCATGGCACCAAGGGTGGCTCTGTAGCACAGGGGGGGGAGAAAAAAGAGTGGAAGGGCTATAGTAATAGGGGATTCAATAGTAAGGGGAATAGATAGGCGTTTCTGCGGCCGCAAACGAGACTCCAGGATGGTATGTTGCCTCCCTGGTGCAAGGGTCAGGGATGTCACTGATCGGCTGCAGAACATTGTGGAGGGGGAGGGTGAACAGCCAGCTGTTGTGGTGCACGTTGGCACCAACGATATAGGTAAAAAACGGGATGAGATCCTTCAAGGCGAATTTAGGGAGCTAGGAGATCAACTTAAAAGTAGGACCTCAAAGGTAATAATCTCTGGACTCCTACCAGTGCCACGTGCTAGTCAGAGTAGAAATAGGAGGACATTACAGATGAATATGTGGCTTAAAAAATGGTGCAAGGGGGAGGGATTCAAATTTCTCGGGCATTGGAACAGTTCTGGGGGAGGTGGGACCAGTACAAACAGGACGGTCTGCACCTGGGCTGGAAGGGAACCAATGTCCTTGGGGGAGTGTTTGCTAGTGCTGTCAGGGAGGATTTAAACTAATGTGGCAGGGGGATGGGAGCATGAGCAGAGAGACAGAGGGATGTAAAATGAGGGTAGAAGCAATAGGTGGCAAGGTGAAAAGTAAAAGTGGCAGGCAGAAAAATCCAGGGCAAAAATCAAAAAGGGCCACTTTTCAACATAATTGTATAAGGGGTAAGAGTGTTGTAAAAACAAGCCTGAAGGTTTTATGTCTCAATGCAAGGAGCATTCGTAATAAGGTGGATGAATTCAATGTGCAGATAGTTATTAATGAATATGATATAGTTGGGATTACGGAGACACGGCTCCAGGGTGACCAAGGCTGGGAGCTGAACATCCAGGGATAGTCAATATTCAGGAGGGATAGACAGCTGGTTAGAAAGGAGATTAACGCAATAGAAAGGAAGGACATTAGCTTGGAGGATGCGGAATCGATATGGGTAGAGCTGCGAAACACTAAGGGGCAGAAAACGCTAGTGGGAGTTGTGTACAGGCCACCTAACAGTAGTAGTGGAGTTGGGGATGGCATCAAACATGAAATTAGAAATGCGTGCAACAAACGTAAAAAAAAAAAATGGGTGACTTCAATCTGCATGTAGATTGGGTGAATCAAATTGGCTGGGGTGCTGAGGAAGAGGATTTCTTGGAATGTATGCGGGATAGTTTTCTAAACCAACATGTAGAGGAACCAATGAGAGAACAGGCTATTGTAGACTGGGTGTTGAGTAATGAGGAAGGGTTAGTTAGCAGTCTTGTTGTGCATGGCCCCTTGGGCAAGAGTGACCATAATATGGTGGAGTTCTTCATTAGGATGGAGAGTGACATTGTTAATTCAGAAACAAGGGTTCTGAACTTAAAGAAAGGTAACTTTGAGGGTATGAGACGTGAATTGGCCAAGATAGACTAGCAAGTGATTCTTAAAGGGTTGACAGGTGGATATGCAATGGAAGGCATTTAAAGACTGCATGGATGAACTACAACAATTGTTCATCCCAGTTTAGCAAAATAATTAATCAGGGAAGGTAGTGCATCCGTGGATAACAAGGGAAATCAGGGATAGTATCAAAACTAAAGATGAAGTATACAAATTAGCCAGAAAAGGAGACTACCAGAGGACTGGGAGAAATTTAGAGTCTAGCAGAGGAGGACAAAGGGCTTAATTAGAAAAGGGAAAATAGATTATGAAAGAAAACTGGCAGGGAACATAAAAACTGACTGCAAAAGTTTTTATAGATATGTGAAGAGAAAAGGGCTAGTTAAAACAAATGTAGGTCCCTTGCTGTCAGAAACTGGTGAATTGATCATGGGGAACAAGGACATGGCAGACCAATTGAATAACTACTTTGGTTCTGTCTTCACTAAGGAAGACATAAATAATCTGCCGGAAATAGCAGGGGACCGGGGGTCAAATGAGATGGAGTAGCTGAGTGAAATCCAGGTTAGCCGGGAAGTGGTGTTAGGTAAATTGAATGGATTAAAGGCCGATAAATCCCCAGGGCCAGATAGGCTGCATCCCAGAGTACTTAAGGAAGTAGCCCCAGAAATAGTGGATGCATTAGTGATAATTTTTCAAAACTCTTTAGATTCTGGAGTAGTTCCTGAGGATTGGAAAGTAGTTAATGTAACCCCACTTTTTAAAAAGGGAGGGAGAGAGAAAACGGGAATTACAGACCAGTTAGTCTAACATCGGTAGTATGGAAAATGCTAGAGTCAGTTATTAAAGATGGGATAGCAGCACATTTGGAAAGTGGTGAAATCATTGGACAAAGTCAGCATGGATTTATGAAAGGTAAATCATGTCTGATGAATCTTATAGAATTTTTCGAGGATGTAACTAGTAGAGTGGATAAGGAAGAACCTATGGATGTGTTATATCTGGACTTTCAGAAGGCTTTCAACAAGGTCCCACATAAGAGATTAGTATACAAACATAAAGCACATGGTATTGGGGGTTCAGTATTGATGTGGATAGAGAACTGGCTGGCAGACAGGAAGCAAAGAGTAGGAGTAAATGGGTCATTTTCAGAATGGCAGGCAGTGACTAGTGGGGTGCCGCAAGGCTCAGTGCTGGGACCCCAGCTATTTACAATATATATTAATGATCTGGATGAGGGAATTGAATGCAACATCTCCACGTTTGCAGATGACATGAAGCTGGGGGGCAGTGTTAGCTGTGAGGAGGATGCTAGGAGGCTGCAAGGTGACTTGTATAGGTTGGGTGAGTGGGCAAATGCATGGCAGATGCAGTATAATGTGGATAAATGTGAGGTTATCCACTTTGGTGGCAAAAACAGGAGGGTAGACTATTATCTGAATGGTGGCCGATTAGGAAAAGGGGAGATGCAACGAGACCTGGGTGTCATGGTACACCAGTCATTGAAAGTAGGCATGCAGGTACAGCAGGCTGCGAAGAAAGCGAATGGTATGTTGGCATTCATAGCAAAAGGATTTGAGTATAGGAGCAGGGAGGTTCTACTGCAGTTGTATGGGGTCTTGGTGAGACCACACCTGGAGTATTGCGTACAGTTTTGGTCTCCTAATCTGAGGAAAGACATTCTTGGCATTTAGGGAGTACAGAGAATGTTCACCAGACTGATTCCTGGGATGGCAGGACTTCCATATGAAGAAAGACTGGATAGACTCGGCTTGTACTCGCTGGAATTTAGAAGATTGAGGGGGGATCTTATAGAGACTTACAAAATTCTTAAGGGGTTGGACAGGCTGGATGCAGGAAGATTGTTCCCGATGTTGGGGAGGTCCAGAACAAAGGGTCACAGTTTAAGGATAAGGGGGAAGTCTTTTAGGACTTTGATGAGAAAATCATTTTTCACACGGAGTGGTGAATCTGTGTAATTCTCTGCCACAGAAGGTAGTTGAGGCCAGTTCATTGGCTATATTTAAGAGGGTTAGATGTGGCCCTTGTGGCTAAAGGGATCAGGGGGTATGGAGAGAAGGCAGGTACAGGATACTGAGTTGGATGATCAGCCATGATCATATTGAATGGTGGTGCAGGCTCGAAGGGCCGAATGGCCTACTCCTGCACCTATTTTCTATGTTTCTATGTTTCCAAATCACTCTCAATGTGATAGGAGGTACTTAAGAAGGAGATTCAATGGGTTGAGGGTAATTTTTTTACAACTCTCCCCCCCCCCCCCACCGAGAGGGGCGAGGACGCGACTAATCGCATCCTCGCCAGGAAGTGACTGGGAAACGGTTTCCCCCTTACCCTACCCCCCTCCCCCACATAGAAATACAAAAAAAAATCCTCTAAAACATACTTTTAAACAAACTAAAAATTAAAAAAATATAGAACAACAGACAGACTGTAGGCAGAGGCTGCCGTCATGCGGCGCCCCTAGTGGCCACAGGGCATTGAATGCTGTTTGTTGGGTGAAAATGAGAAACTGGTGCGACTTGGGTGGGGGAGGGATAGAGAGAGAGAGAGTCAGGGTTATTTGAAGTTAGAGAAATCAATATTCATACCGCTGGGTTGTAAGCTGCCCAAGCGAAATATGAAATGCTGTTCCTTATCGACTTCTGGAAGTGTGGCGAGTACATGCCCCAATCAGCATCAATAGTGGCGAAGAAGCACTGGTTGAGATCCAGGTTCCTTGCTGATAATATTATGAACCATCTGTCATGGACCAGAGAGTTGCAGTCCAGTCACTTAGCCCAGTCCATCACTTAGACCAGACTCTCTACCATTGACTCCATCTATACTTCACACTGCCCTAGAAAAGCGGCCAATGTCCTACACCGGTCATTCCTTCTTCTACCTGCTCCTGTCAGGTAGAAGGTACAGAAGATAGAAAGTGCATGTCACCAAACTCAGGAACAGCTTCTTTCCCTCTGTTATCAGGCTTCTGAACAATCCTTCCATAAGCTAAGGTGCTGTCCGATTCACCTCTACACCATTGCAGACATTGGGCTTTGTCTGTAAAACGGATACTCTACAAAGCTGAGAACTATATTCTGCACTCTGTATCTTCCCCTTTGCTCCATCTATTGTACTAAGTTTGACTTGATTGTATTTATGCTCAGTAAAGTGTTATCTGCTCTAACTGGATAGCGTGTAAAACAAAGCTTTTCACAGTACCTTGGTACACATGACAATAATATATCGAATCCTCAACCTAAACCATCACAGTTGGCATGGTTGAGGTGAGCTGCTTCTACGCTACATGTTTCTATAATTCTTTCTTTGTAAATCTAATCAATGCTAGGATACTCAATCTGTTCTCATGGATTGTTTGCACGATCGTTGGAACCAGTCTGCTGATTCTTTGCCACACTCCCCCTTGCTGGCTGCTGATAAATGGCATGCCCAATGTTAAAACTACTATTTGGTGGCAGATGATAACTTCTACCATTCAACGTGATCTGCTGAGCCGAGATCATTTATCAGTCACCATTGCACTGATCTCCTCCCTTGTTACTGGTTCTGCATCAACTCCACTTCAATTTAGACTGGCCTTCATCAGTGTCAAATATCCTTGCAGTTCCCAGCATTTAATTAATCTATGTTGTGAAATTTAGATATAGCACCTAGAATTTTTGCCTTTTTAGCATTTTTCGATACTATCATTTCATTCGTCTTTGATTCTGCTGCCAATTTATTTATCTTACTTCTTTTCTCTACCCCATTTTTTTTCTCTCCCTCCTGGATTCTCCTTAAAATTTCCAACCACCTGCCAAGAGCTTCAATTTATCACCAATTGCACGAGCTTATCCGCTGGCAAGAATAGGTTTAGTTTAGTTTAGAGATAAAAGCACAGAAACAAGCTATTCAGCCCACTGAGTCCACGCCGAACAGCGATCCCTGCACACTAACACTATCCTACACACACTCAGGACAATTTATAATTATACCAAGCCAATTAATCTAGAAACCTGTATGTCTTTGCAGTGTGGGAGAAAACCAGAGCTCCTGGAGAAAACCCACACAGGTCACAGGGAGAATGTACAAACTCCGTACAAACAGCACGCATAGTCAAGATCGAAATAGGGGCTCTGGCACTGTAAGGTAGCATATCTACCCCTGCTCCACCGTCCGAGCTTGCTGAGGTGCAACCCCTCTGATTTGTACAGGTCTAACCTGTCCCACAGAAGGTTCTAGTGCCTCATGCTTTCGTCCAACACCACCTTCCCTGCCACACATTCCATTGCTGCATCTTGTTATTTTTGTACTTGTTAGTACATGCCAAGAGGAACAATGGTGAGATTACTATCTTTGATGCCCTGCTTTATAATCTTTCCTGATCTCCTGAACCTCGTCTGTTGGATCTTATCTCATTTACTACCTGGGTTGTTGGAACCACCTTGAACCACAACCTCTCGCTGTTCGTTCTCACCCCCAGGTTGCTCTGCAGCTATCCCATGGCATCCTTGACCTTGGTAGAGCATAGTAAATATTTTATTCTGGAATCACAGCTATGGCTGCAGAAACTGAACTTGTCAAGGTGGCCTGAAAAAGTTTTGACTCTCAGTCTGACGAAGGATCTCAAACCTTTCCTCTCCAGATATGCTGTCTGTCCCACTGAGTTACTCCAGCATTTTGTGTCTATATTAAAGACAAGTTTTAGGTTCAGAGATACTGCATGGAAACTGGTCCTTTGGCCCACCAAGTGGACCTGCTCACACTAGGTCTATGTTATCTTGCGTTCTCATCCACTCCCTACACACAATGGGCAATATACAGAGGCCAAGTAACCTACAAACCCTCATATCTGTAGGATGTGGGAGCACATTGAGGAAACTCACAGGGGGACATACAAACTCCACATAGACAACCCCTCATGTCAGGATCAAACCGGGTCTCTGACACTGTGAGGCAGTGCTCTACTAGCTGCACCACTGTGCTGTCTCTTTTAAATATATAACAACTATAATGCATAGCAACTTAGTTGCCATATAATTCAGCAGTGTGAGGTGATGCATTAGAGATGCTGCATTGAGACAAGGCAATATAATATAAATGGGAGGATATTGACTGGTGTGGTGGAACAGAGGGAAAATAAAATGTATGTCCTCAGATTCCTAAAGATCAATAAGGTGATTAAAAATGTGATGCTTTTCTTTATTAACCAGGACGCAGAATCTAAGAGCAGGGAGGCTCTGTCAAATTGTAAACTCTAAGTTAATGTACAGCGCGAGTATTCCATACAATGACAAAATTACAGGCAAGTTGTGATTGCACTGGAGAGGATTCAGAGAAGATCACAAGGATACTGCCAGTTCTGCAGAAGGATTGGCAAAGCTGGAATTATTTCTCAAGCAATAGAGGAGGCTGAGAGAATACTCGATTGAGACATATAAAACTCAGGATCTGAGAGAGTAAATTAGAAGGACGTATTTCACTTAGCGAAGGATCCGAAAATCAGGGCGGCGTAGATTTAATTTCATTGGTACAAAGTATAGTGGGGAAATGTAAACATTCTTTTTCACCCAGGATGTGACGTCCAGAACAGATATCCACTGCAAGGAGGTGTAATTAACTCATATGCCTGCATCACATTTACACAGTGTGTAGATAGTGGGCTGAAGGGCCTGTTTCAACATTGAATCAATGTATCTACTTGAACATATACTGCAGACCATATGATCAAATGCTGGAAGGTGGGATCAAGCCAAGGAGTTTTCTTTTCATGGCTGTCAGTCACAATGGTTGTAAACTTCCCTGATTTTGTCATTTGGTTGCAGGAAACAGAATGATAGGGTTCTGAACACTACACAAGAAATGAATCCCATCCTATAATTTTCTGAAGCATTTGAACCCACTTGGATCATGCTTTTCTATTTCCTTTGTCTTGTCCAGCAGAGTTGCTGCTGGAACGAGGCTATTGATGGTTGATTTTTTTTTCTCATTTGCAATTACAGTTAATTGAGGAGCTAATGATTTCTGCTTTCTCTGGAGATTGATGGCCATTCCAATCAGGGACATATCTACATCTAATGGTTTCACCACAGATTCCAATAACCAGCGCTCCTGACAACAGCAGGTTTTGTTCAAGTGAATTTGGAACTTCGCACAGGGACTTAAATTAATAGATTGTCCCCCGGTCCTGGATTTCTTAATCCCCTAAAACACAGGAAATATGAATTAAAAATTAGTACGTTTGTGCCGATATTGTTATTACCTGAAAGATAGCATTTCCAAGTGATGTGGCATTTCCAAGTCAGACTAGACTATGGACTCAAGTACAGAAATGTATTTCGAGAAGAACGTGCTTTATCTTTACTCTGTGCTTAAGTTCTGCCAGAAGGCAGTAAATACCTTATACCATGAGGTGTTCCATGTGCTGCTATGCTAAACATTCAGGCAATAATACTGAAGACTTGCTCCAGAACTTGCCGTATCCTTGGCAAAGCTGTTTTCAGTTCAGCTACAAAACTGGCATCTATCCTACAATTTGTCTTGCCCATAAAAAGCTAAACAAATCCAGCACAAATAATTATCTCCTCATTAGTCAACTCTTGATCATCAGCAAAATGATGGAAAGGATAACTGATAGTGATATCACGTAGCACATTTTCAGCACCAACCTGCTCATGAATTTGTGATCCATCGGGTTTGTTCAGCTCCTGAACTCATTACAACCTTTGTCCAATTATACGAAGACGTGTCCTGACCTGCATGTTCCTGTTAGAGTTCAGGGCAAAGCAAGTGGGCCTAAGGAAGCTTGAATGAGGAGTGAAAATGAGACTGGTGAAGAATAAGAAGGAGGCATAGGGCATGTACAATGAGCTGGGATCAATTGTATCCTTGGAGCAGTTTCGGGAGGTGAGGAGCACGTTAAAGATAATCCCAAGAGATTTTATAAATACATTAAGGGGAAAAGGGTACCCAGAGAGAATGGGGCCTCTCAGAAATCAAAATGGTTAAGTCTGTATGGAGCCACTGGAGATACATGGATTTAGATGGACAATAGGGGAATCTAGATTGGGTGAATTAGGGAAAGTCAGTATGGATTTGTGCATGGGAGATCATGTCTCACAACCTGATTGAGTTTTCTGAAGACGTGACCAACAAGGTTGATGATAGCAGAGCTGTCGACATTGTATATATGGATTTCAGCAAGGCATTTGACAACGTTTCCCTTGGTAGGCTGCTCTGGAAGGTTAGATCGCATGGGATCAAAGGAGGGCCAGCTGATTGGATAGAGAATTGGCTTCATGGAAGGAAGCAGAGGGCGATGGTGGAAGGTTTGGTTTTTTTTGGACTGGAGGCCTGTGATTAGTGGCGTGCTTCAGGGTCATGTGCAGGGCCCATTGCTGTTTGTCATCCATATCAATGATTTAAATGAGAATAAATGTTCTCACATATCAATAATTTCTTCAACTAGGGGCACCTTGCAGAAGCTAATCAATCCACCAATTGACATATATTTGGGATGTGAGAAGAAATTGAAGCATCTGCGGAGTATCTGGGTGATGTTCAGATACTGAAAGCACACAGAAAGCAGCAGAAGGAGTGCAACTACTTCATTAACTACGTACCCACTGACCCAGCGATCCACTTCCTGACCCATTTATGGAAGAAATTTGCAACCCTAAGGCTGGCCACATCAGTCACCTCAAAACACACAGAACCAGAGTAGAAGCCAGATACTCTTGATTCCAAGAAAGGAAACAAAGGTGCAGTGACACAAAATATGCTGAACGGCATCATAGAAAAATTTCATATTCTGTTGCTTCATATTCTATCATATGCAGTTTTGTTTGCTCTCCATCTCTTTTGCGCCTTTCATATCGTTAGTATACCCTCCAGGACCATTATAATCATCAGAGCACTATTGAAGTGTAGTCACCATTGTAACATAGGAACCAGTTGCACACAATGCCTCCACCACATAGCAACATGATATTGACCAGATCATTTGTTTTAGTCATGTTGGATGAGGGATAAAGAATTGCTGATTTGAACAGGGCTGAAATATTGACATAGAGAGAGAGACAGGCTGACATTGGAGCTATCTCCCAATCCCTGCCAAACAGACAAGCACCAACCACATCTTATATAGCTTCTGATTATATGGCTTTGTGCATTCATTGTTCAATAAACAAAATTGGCAGAAAGTGTATTAACTTTCTAGCTGGCTTATTCATTGCTGCTAATTCCTCCTCTGGTTATCTCACAAATCAATACATCTGTGCCTTAAGGTTCCCATTCCTCCTGCCCCACAAATATTAGATTGTGAAATATGGTTGAAATATTCTGCCTTTATAAATTCCACTTAACTGTGGAAAAATTGTAATACTGGAGTGAAACGGCAGGAAAAAAGAGCAGGAATTATATTGGGAAATGAGCCTGGCCTAGTGACTGGTGCTTGCTGTGGAAGAGATGATCACAACTCCGTACATTTTAAAGCTGCCTATCCTGCTAAGTTTGTGTCTATCTTCGGTGTAATCCAGCATTTGCAGTTCCTTCCCACACTCCATAGATTTTAAGATAGATAAAAATAGGGATAAGATTGGACCTTGGGGGGGAAAGTTACTAAATTGGGGCAAGGCGGATTACAGTGTTATTAGGCAGGTGCTAGGGAGGGTAAATAGGGAGCAGTTGTTATTGATTAAGTCCATATCTGACATGTCAGAGTCATTTAAAGGCCAGCTAGTCATTCAGGACCAGAATATTCCACGAAGGAAAAAGATAAAGATGGCAAGTAAGGGAACCGTGGATGACCAAAGAGTTGTTAAACTTGGTCAAAAAGAAAACAAAACTGCATTTGTAAGATTTAGAAAGATGAAATGAGATGGGGACTTTGAAGAATATAAAGCAAGCAAGAAAGAACACGTCGACAATTGTAAGGAACAAAGGGGACCACAAAATGTCATTTCTTGAGTAGGATTAAAGAAAAAGGTAGTTTTCATAAGTACATTCAAAACAAGAGGATAATCAGGGAGAAGATAGGACACTCAAGGATAAAGAAGGGAATATATGCTTGGCATCTGATGATGTCGGTGAGGCACTAAACGGGTACTTTGCATTTGTAGTCACCAAGAAGAAAAACATGGAGACATTGCAGTCGATGCCAAAATTGGTTGTACTGGACAGTAAGAAAAGTTGTCAAAGTATACAGCGGGATATAAATCAACTACAGAAATGGCGAGATCTGTGTGGGGAATACTAAGATGCTAGAGCAGTTTGTGATCACGAAAGAGGTGGCATTGGGGCATTTGAAGAGCATTCATGTGAATAAATCCATAGCACCTGGTGGGATCTACCCCAGGTTATTCAGAGAGGCAAGAGAGGAGATTGCAGGAACCTTGATGAAGATGTTTATATTTTTGCTCACCACAGGGGAGGTCCCAGAGGATTGAAAAGTAGCCAATATTATCCTCTGTTTAAGAAGGGT
The DNA here is from genome assembly GCA_035221665.1 of Okamejei kenojei. Taxonomy (NCBI): domain Eukaryota; kingdom Metazoa; phylum Chordata; class Chondrichthyes; order Rajiformes; family Rajidae; genus Okamejei; species Okamejei kenojei. Next base: position 52,927,929 of record CM069133.1, on the reverse strand, counting down.
CATAGAGATAATATAAGAAATTATAGGCTGATGAGCCTCATGTCGGTGGTGGGGAAGCTATTGGAGAGGATTATTTAGGATAGGATTAACTTCTATTGCATTTGGAAGAAAATAGGTTAAGTAGGAAAAGTTGGCATTGCAGTCTGTGGCATGTCATATCTTGCAAATGCAATTACATTTTTTGAAAAGGTGATGACAGTGATTAATGAGAGTAGAGTGGTGGATGTTGTCTACCTAGATTTTAATAGCCCATTTAATAAAGTAGGCTGATCCAGAAGATTTGTGTGTTCCACGATGACTTGGTAGTTGTAATTCAGAACTGGTGTACTCCCTGGAGACATAGGGTTGTGATGGAAGGGTGTTATTCTGGCTGGGGGCATGTGACCAGTGGAGTTCCGCAGGGATATGCGTGGGACCTCTGTGGTTTGTGATATATATAAATGAATTGGACATAAATTTAGATGGATTGATTAGTGAGTTTGCAGACAATTCCAAAATTAGTGGAGAAAGTTCTCAAAGTATACAATGGTACTACAATGGTAGATCAACTACAGAAATGGGGAGAGAAATCGTAGATGGAGTTTAATCTGAGCCAGTGTAAAATGTTGCACTTTGGCAGATCAAAGGTAAGAGGGAAGCATATAGTTAATGGCAAGACTCTTAACAGCATTAATTTACAGAGAGATCTTGGAGTTCATGACCATAGCACTTTGAAAGTAGCAACACAAGTAGATAGAGTGGTAAAGAAGGCATATGGAAACTAATGAAAGTTTCAACTAATAAAGCTTGCCATCATTAGTTGGGACATTTAGTATAAGAGTTAGGAAATCATGTTGCAGCTTTATAAGACTTTGGTTAGGCTGCATTTGGACTGTTGTTTATAGTTCTGGTCACCCCATTGCAAGAAGGTTGTCGAGGCATTGGGAGGGTGCAAAAGAGGTTTACAGCGTGCTACCTGGATTAGAAGGTAGCTTCTGGATTAGAAGGCATTAGCTATAAGGAGAGATTGAACACACTTGGATTGTTTTCCTTGGAATGCCGTGGGTTGAGGGGTGACCTATTAGAATTATAAATAATTATGAGAGATACAGATAGGGTAAACAGTCAGAACTTTTTATCATAGGGTGGAAATGATAAAGATTGGAAGACATAGCTTTAGGGTGAGAGGCAGAGGAAGTTTGAAGGGGATGTTTATGGCAAGTTTTATTTTGAGGCAGATATAATAGGAGCACTTGCGAGGCTTTTAAATGGATATGCAGGGTTTGGAGAGACATGGACCACTTGCAGGCAGATGATATTAGTTTATCTTGACATCATGTTCAGCATGGGCATTGTGGGCTGAAGGGCCTATTACTGTGCTGTACTGCTCTATGTTTTACGTTTTATGAGACAAATGAAACTGCAAATCTGCAGAAGGGTAGTGATCCAAAATATTGTTTGTCCATTCCATTCACAGAAGCTGTCTGGCCTGCTGCCTTCCTGAGGAGTTTAGCTTAGTTCTTAGTCAGCATGTCCTTCCTTTCTGAAAGGTACACACATATCAATTACATTTCCTCATTTAAGGACAAATTAACAGCTGTGTTAAGACATGGAAGCAAAGGCTCTCGAGAGTTAATACTTTTGTTATATATTCCCAGTCAAACAAAACACACATTTGTCACCAGACTTCTTTATAGCCCTCTGTGAGTTGCATCAGAGTCATCCTGTATTGATTTGTATATCAATTTCAGCCTAGTGACGAGATGATGAATCCAATACCCTGTTAGTATGTTTGGAAAGACAAGATAAGGTTGGATATTCTGAAGAATTAAGCAAGAACTCAGTGACACATGACATAATTCTACCACTGACATATTATGCTTCACAAGGGATGCATTAAGTTTCTGTACTGAAAATATTTTGGAAATGTAAGATGCTCTATCATCCCAGTACCATGACCATCATGGTTTGGAAATAAATATTTATTTTCCAATTCGTTGGCTTTTCATATATATATTTTTTGCTAAGCTTTTTTAAAACTGTATATCTCAATGCCTTAGTATTCTCTAACAAACCATAACAGTGTTCAGTTTCAGTTGCCCTGTTATAGGAAGGATTTTGTTAATCTGGAAAAGGTGCAGAGAAGATTTATGAAGATGTTGCCAAGTCCTGAAGGCTTGAGGTACAGGGAGAGGTTGAGCAGGCTAGGACTTTATTCCTTGGAGTGCAGGAGGTGTGTAAGATAATGAGAGGAATAAATAAACAGAGTATTTTACCAAGAGTAGGGGAATCAAGAACCAGAGGACAAAGGTTTAAGTTGAAAATGGAAAAGATTTAATAGGAACCTGAAGGGTACCTTTTTTTTACACAGTGTGGTAGGTATATTGAACGTGATACCAGAGAAAGTAGTCAAGTCAGTTACAATCACAATATTTAAAAAAACATTTGGACAGGTACAGGGATAGGATAGGTTTGGAAGGATATGGGCCATATACAGGCAGGTGGGACAAATGTAGATGGGCATTTTGGTCGGTGTGGGTAAATTGGGCTTAAGGGCCTGATTTTACACTGGGTAATGCTACAATAAAAATAATTAATGTACCTATACAGTGCACATGGTGGCATGGGAAATTATTCCACAAAATAATATAAGCTGGGGTGAATGAAGGAACCAGAATGAATAAAAAAGAATAATATCATTGCAATAGAAATCAATCTATCTTCATGAGCTTCTTCCAACTTTAAATGAAAACACCGCTAATTTGTGGCTTAATTCCGTATATACTTTCCCGTTCCCAAATCACTTAACACCATTTGCTGCTTAAAATAAATTATTGATCCTGGAATCACAACTGAACTGGAGTCATCAGCATATGGTAGAGTTTCAAACTCCATCACCCTCTGTGAAGTGCAGACTGCAGGGAATCTTTGTCACAAATTAAAGGGACGTCCTAAGTTGAGTGAACCATTATAAATATTGATAATGCATAAGTCAAGGACTACTTTTGAATTAAAGAAATTGGGAAGAATGGAAAACGCAGCAAATTTTAGCTGACTGAGAAGGCATTGATGGAAATGTACGCTATAAAATGGATCCACATTCATCTAAATTTAACCCAGTCAAGCACCCAGCATCCTCCCCAAATTAGACATTGATTTGGCCTTGGAGTACATATAAAGCAAAAATGTGGCATATGACTCCACTACACTATTAGAGGGGCAGAGCTGCGGGAATGCCTCACTTGGCAGTACTGAGGAAGCACCACACAATCCAAGAGGCAATGCTGAAGGAACACGACACTGAGAGAAGCAAGCGCTATGGAAGGGGAGGTATGGAGTGAGACTCGCTGTATGGGAGCAGGAATAATGAGGGAGCATTGCTGTTCCAAGGGTAGTGTTGTGGCAGCATCACATCTTGGGAGGGGAAATAATGTACGAAAGACGCCATTCAGGGTGTTCCACACTATCTGAGGATGGTACTGGGGGACAGCGCTGTGCTGTGGGAGGGGTGATACAGAGGGAGCAATATATTGTGGGCGGGGCAGCACTAAGGGAGGGCATAAGGTTGAAGGGCACTATTGAGGGAGCATCACTCATTAGTATACAAACTTAAAGCATACGGCATTGGGGGGTTCAGTATTGGTGTGGATAGAGTATTGGTGTGGATAGAGTGTGGATAGCAGGCAAACAGGAAGCAAAGAGTAGGAGTAAACGGGTCCTTTTCACAATGGCAGGCAGTGACTAGTGGGGTACCGCAAGGGTCCGTGCTGGGACCCCAGTTATTTACAATCTACATTAATGATCTGGATGAGGGAATTGAAGGCAATATCTCCAAGTTTGCGGATGACACTAAGTTGGGGGGCAATGTTAGCTGTGAGGAGGATGCTAGGAGTCTGCAAGGTGACTTGGATAGGCTAGGTGAGTGGGCAAATGTTTGGCAGATGCAGTATAATGTGGATAAATGTGAGGTTATCCACTTTGGTGGGAAAAACAGGAAATCAGACTATTATCTAAATGGTGGCCGATTAGGAAAAGGGGAGATGCAGCGCGACCTGGGTGTCATGGTACACCAGTCATTGAACGTAGGCATGCAGGTGTAGCAAGCTGTGAAGAAAGCGAATGATACGTTAGCTTTCATAGCAAAAGGATTTGAGTATAGGAGCAGGGAGGTTCTACTTCAGTTGTATAGGGTCTTGGTGAGACCACACCTGGAGTATTGCGTACAGTTTTGGTCTCCAAATCTGAGGAAGAACATTATTGCCATAGAGGGAGTGCAGAGAAGGTTCACCAGACTGATTCCTGGGATGTCAGGACTGTCTTATGAAGAAAGACTGGATAGACTCGGTTTATACTCTCTAGAATTTAGGAGATTGAGAGGGGATCTTATAGAAACATACAAAATTCTTAAGGGGTTGGACAGGCTAGATGCAGGAAGATTGTTCCCGATGTTGGGGAGGTCCAGGACAATGGGTCACAGCTTAAGGATAAATGGGAAATCCTTTAGGACCGAGATGAGAAGGACTTTTTTCACACAGAGAGTGGTAGGGTCTCTGGAACTCTCTGCCACAGAGGGTAGTGGAGGCCAGTTCATTGGCTATATTTAAGAGGGAGTTAGATGTGGCCCTTGTGGCTAGGGGGAGCAGAGGGAATGGAGAGAAGGCAGGTTTGGGATACTGAGTTGGATGATCAGCCATGATCATATTGAATGGCGGTGCAGGCTCGAAGGGCCGAATGGCCTACTCCTGCACCTAATTTCTATGTTTCTATGTTTCTATGTTTCTATCACAGTGTCAGGGTGGAAGTACTGAGAGAATACATACTTCATTAACCACTGCAAGGTATTTTGAGGAAAGGGCCAGTATTTAGCTAATGTCGGTAATGTAAATCATTTGATCATTGACACTTAGCTGACTGTGGGACCTTGGCATATTATCTGGCAGCTGTGCTGTTTTTGACTAAGACAATGATTGGAGTTGAGAGATGCATCCTTGGTTGCACTGTTGTTTGACATATTTTAACGATCTGAAAATGCTGTAGAAATGATAGTGCTTTCTTGTAGCCACAAACTGAGAGAATGGACACACATAAGGGCAAGTGTGAAATAAAAAGTACGTAGATCAGTACAGCACAGGAACAGACCCTTTGGCCCACAATACATGTGCCAAACATGATGCCAAGTTAAACTGATCTCATCTGCCTGTACATGATCCATTTCTCTTTATTCTTTGTACTTCCACATGCCTATCAAACTACTTAAACACTACTATCATATCTGCCTCTACCTCTGGCAATGTGCCCCAGGCCTTGACTACTTTGTGTAAAAAATTGCCTCACAGATCTCTATTAAAACTTTCCCCTTCTCATCTTACAACTATGCCCTCTAGTGTTGGACATATCCACCCTGGGATAAAGGTTCCGACTGTCTACCTTATCTCTGTCTCGCATCATTTTATATATTCTATCAAGTCTCCACACAACCTTCGACCAGACCTCCATGCAATACTCCAAATGCGGCCTATTGAGCTGCATCAGGGCTTCCTGACTCTTATACTCACTGCCCCTAGCAATGCACATGGAGCCGTGCAGCAGATGGTGATGCTGCAGCACAGCCATTACCTAGCAGCAGGCCTGGTTCGCCCGCTGCAGAACTGGGAAATCCACCCTGGAAAGGAAAGCCACCGAACCCGGCCCCTGCTCATCCCCGAGGACCAGAGAACCGGAGAGGGCAGTGAAGGGAGTCAGTGGCGGTGGACGCAGGAACAAAGGGCTGATCAGAGGAACCAAAGTCTTGCCTTTTGCGGCCTCAAGGTTGGCTGCAGGAGGCGCCCGCACAGCACGAGGGCTGAACGGTGAGCAGGCAAGGAGAGGGATGACAGTTTGCTGTTGGAGAAATCCCACCTGGTCACAGGGAGAACATACAAACGACAGCGCCCGCAATCTGGTTCGAACCTGGATCTCTGGCGCTGCAAGGCAGCATCTCTACCACTGTGCCACAGTGCCATCCCACTTGTTTAGTGTCTCACAACATCCTCCTACTCCAAGCATAGATTCTCTCCTTTATCCCTGAGCAGTTCTATCTTCGCCTGGTCATACTCTTATATTTAACATACTAATAAAAAGACTTGGGATTTTCATTAATCTGACTCGCCAATGACATTTCATGGCAGCTTTTGACCTTTTGAATCACCTGCATGAGTTCTTTCCTACTTGCTTTATATAGCAATGTTACAAAATTTTTAGATTTAAAAAATCGTCTGCAATTTATCCCATCAGATAAAGCATAAAAATAAGTTTAATTTGACACCTAATTCACTTTCATATCTTCAGTATTAAAAATGTTATTGCCATTTTCATACTCGGAAATTAGCTTGTTTCCTATTGCTTTTCCATTGACTTAACACAAAAGCTGTGATCAAGGACAGTCAAAAGCCCATAACTTTCTTAAAAATTAAGAGAACTGAATGAAATTTTCAGTTATTATAGATTGAAGCATTCTGAAACAAATATGAAACAATCTTACTTGGATGACCTAAAATTAAAGCATATAATTAGTTAGTTACCTAATTGTAGCTAATTACAAAATTCAATTACTAGATCTAAACATCTATCCATTTCTTAAGAAAAGTTAACATTTTTAAAAAGTCTAAGTATCCAAATAACATTCACACAAGAATTCACAATATAACATGATTTTTAAATCTCATTGTCATGAATTTATAGGCCAAATGAAGGAATATAGTGTTTAATTCCCGTAAATTAATGGCCATTTAAATCAACTTGCGAGTGGGTTTTTGTGGAACGCGATCGTTTGGAACGTTGCGGTCTGCAGTGAATTTAACCCCCAGTTGGCAGGAAACATACTACCAGTTCATATATTTTTTAAGTCACCTTTTCGCAACGTGAAATTTTGATTAAAGGCTTCCTAAGAAGCACGTTTTTATGAAAAAATAAACTGTGTACCTTCTTTTGTCCCCTACGTAAGATCTGTCCCGTTGTCGGCGTTCACGGCTTTAGAAGATGATTTTTAATTCACTCTAGCAATTAAATTATTCAGCGCAGTTTAAAAATACCTCCATAAAACAAATGTCAGAGCGATTTCTCTTCAGCAACTAAATCCCTGGAGATTAATCGATTTGAATGGTCTGGAGTAAACGGCATTTTAAACCAGCCCCCTCTCTCAAAGGCTACAAAGTCGCGCACACGTGCAGTGGCAGAACTGCAGCGCCGCTAAAGGTAAGTTTTGTAACATACCTACTTTATATTCATCATAAGCCCCATCTGATGCCACCTTCTTAAAACTCACACACGTTTTCTTTTTCTTCCTGACCAAGTTTACAACTTCCTTGGTCATCCACGGCTCTCTTGTTGTGCCATCGTTAACCATCCGGCAGACGTTACAAGGCCTTCTATGCTCGCACCTCCAGACTTAGGAACAGCTTCATCCCCAGAGCTATAGCTGCTCTGAACCGGCCCTGCTGAGTCCCCCCCCCCATGAACTGTCTCCCTCGGATGGTCACGTTGCACATCGAGCCAGCACAGACCTATTTGTACTTGATACTGTTATACTTGATACTGTTTTAACTGGGGTTTTTTTAAATCATGTTTTCGCTGGGTGTCTAAAGTTTTTGCTAATTAAGTTATTACATTACGGAATAGGCATAACATCAGATGGAATAGTTATTACATCGGATGGAAGCTGCATACCAAATCTCGTTGTACCTCTGTGCAATGACAATAAAATATATTATTATTATTACTATTCTGCACTTTAATCAGCTGGCCTTTAAGCGACTGGACTTACCCAAACACATCTGTTCCCAATTTATCCTCCTGAGCTCCTGTAATTGCCGTGCCCCAATTAAGTACCTTCCCCCAACATCCAGACCTGCACCTATTCAAAACAATCTGAACATTTCAGGAGTTGAGATCAGTATCTTCAAAAAGCTCTTCCATTGTAACATCGGTTACCTGTTCAGGCTTGCTTCCCCATACAAGGTCCAGTATGGTCCCTCCTTGAGTCAGGCTATCCACATACTATTTAAGGAAATCTTCTTGGATACACCTAATAAATCTTGCCCCCTCTAATCCCCTAGCTCCGAGGTAGTCCCAGTCAATGTTGGAGAAGTTAAAGTCACCCACACAACAACTCTGGTTCATGCATCCATCTATAATCTGTCTACATATCTGATTCGTTATCTCCCACTGACTACTGGGTAGCCTATAATATAATCCCATTAGAGCAATTGCTCCTTTCTTAGGTTTGAGCTCAACCCATAATGCCTCAGTAGACGTACCCTGCAGAATGTTATCTCGGCGTAGCGCTGCATTCTCCCCACTTCCTAAAGTAACTCCTCCAGCTCTTTTATCCTCTTTCTATCTCAACTGAAACTTCAAAACCCAGGCACATGGAGCTGCCAGCCGTGTCCCTCTCGCAACCAAATTCCCGCAATGGCTACAACATCTTTATTCCAAATACTGATCCAGGCACTAAAGGGCCTGTCCCACTTGGCCGTCATTTGCGCGTAATTTACACGTTATCATTTACGCGTCACGACGCACGACGCGCACGTGATGTGGCCGCTCGCAGCGTCACAGGCTTTTGTGATGTACAAAATCTTCGCGCGCCATCTGCGTGACGCGCAAATGACAGTCAAGTGGGACAGGCCCTTTAGTTCATCAGCTTTACCCACAATACTCCTTCAATTGAAGTAAACACTCTTCAGCCCTTCGTTATCATCATATTCATGAAGCTCTCCCTGCCTGTCCTTCCTCTGAAACTAACTTATCGTAACCTTTGCTTTCTCATCAGCCCTTCCATTTGCTGTCCTGCTACACTGGTTCCCACTACCCTTCCATTCTAGTCTAGTTTTAAACCCTCCAGAGTAACACTAGCAAAACACCACTGCAAGGATGTTGGTGCCCCTCCAGTTAATGTGCAACCCAACCCTCTTATACAGGTCAGCTCTGCGCCAGAATAGATCCCAATGGTCCAAAAATCTGCATCCCTGTGCCCTGCACTAACTCCTCAGCCAAATATTCATCTATCCTATCCTCCTAAGGCTACCCTCACTAGAACATGGGACTGGTAGTAATGCAGAGATTACCACCCGTGGTCCTGCATTTTAACCATTTGCCTAACTCCCTATATTCACTCCACAGGATCATCCCTTTTCCTACCCATTTCATTTGTACCAACTAGCACAATGACTTCTGGCTGCCCTCCATTAGGCTGCCTTAGGATTGTCCTGCAGCCGCTCCGAGATATCCCAGACCCTGGCATGAGGGACACAATGGACCATCCTGGAGTCCCGTTTGCTGCCACAGAATCCCCTGTCTGTCCCCGAACTATTGAATTTCCAGTCACTATCGCTCTGCTTGACTAGGCCCTACCCCACCGTGCCTCAAGCCAGGCCTGGTACCACAGACCTAGCTGCTGCTCCTCTCCCCTGAACAGTATTGTAAACGGTATGTCTGTTTTGCAAGGGAATGGTTACAGTGGGATTCATGAATTCTCATCACACCCCTTTTCCTGGTGGTCATCCCATCTATTCACTCTAACAATGCATTTGTTAATAGACAACAGAACATTCCAATAAATGTTGAACAGCCAGATGGTATCATTCCAAAGATTTCATTGGGTTAGCAGAAATCTATTTTTAGTTCCAGAAAAGTAAAGGTCGCCTTAAGGAGGTAAATGTTCATGCTGTCTGTTGATCTGAAGAAGGGCCCCAAACCCAAAACATCACCTATCCATGTTCTCCAGGGATGCTGCCTGGCTCACTGAGTTAGCCCAGCACTTTGTGCCTTTTTTGTAAACCAGCATCTACATTTATTTGTGTACATTGAGGAGTGTAGGAAAGAACTGCAGATGCTGGTTTAAATCAAAGGTAGACGCAAAATGCTGGAGCAACTCAGCGGGACAGGCAGCATCTCTGGCGAGAAGGAATGATGACGTTTCAGTCGACGTCACCCATTCCTTCTCTCCAGAAATGCTGCCTGTCCCGCTGAGTTGCTCCAGCATTTTGTGTCTACCTTTATTTGTTTCTAAATTTGCATGCTTTGTTTGAACAAATGTATTTGAAATCTGCTGGGCATGTCTCTCTGGTCCCTTGACAGCTACCTACGTTGTCAGAAGCTCCAGAGATACTGGCGGAGAGTAAATGTGGAGAACAGATTGTTCATTCACTGAGTAGAGATGTAAAACTGCTTCTCAAGCTTGGAGCATCAGGTGCAAGTGTCAGGATGAAAGAAAAACTTGGCCATTAAGCTAGTGGTCATGAATTATGCACATCATAGGATTGTCCAAAATTACGTGTCAAGGAAATTAAGCCAACAAATATCATATTACCTGAGCTTTGATATTGTGTATTCTTTACAAAATTTAAGATTATGCCATTCTTTGAGAATTAAAGCCACTTCTGTCTATCTATTCATATCCTGCCAGCCCAGAGGAATTGAGCGAGCGATTCATCATTTCCTATTGTTTTGAGTATCAGCAATCATCATCTGTTTTTAATAAAATACTCGCATAAACTGATCTCATAAAGTCTACCATCCTGTCAAGGAAGGAATGTCTACATGAGCAAAGAAATAAAGTGCCTGAAGAACTCAAAGGCTCGGGTGGCATCTGTGGAGTGCATGGATCGATAACATTCCAGGTCAGAACACCTTGTGCAGATGAAGTAAGGTCCCAACATAAAACATCATCCATCCATTCCCTCCACAAATGCTGCCCAACCCGCTGAGTTCCTCCAGCTCTTTGTGTTATGCTCAAGATTCCAGGAACTGCAGTTTCTTCTATTTCGAATGTGTACATGACATAAACCCAGTGAAGAATTGCCCTGTGTGGTGCATTTTGGCCCCTGCACATATTTGAGGATAATAGCTTTTGAAACGCTGATAATTGCACATAGATAACAAAAATCAACTACAGATTCTGGACAACTGTAACAAAAACAAAACATCTCAGGGGATTGAGCTAAACAGACTGCATCAAGCCTGAAACTTCAAGAGCAGAATGCCCTATTATCTATATAGCACATATGGACATACTGTAGTATTAACTCCTTTGGGGTGGTCCATCATTACAGCAACACGTTGAATTTTCAGATCATTGTACTAATTTGTAAATTGAGTCACATCATCACTGTAATATTGGACATTCTGGAAGACCTGAATGGAAGTGTAGCTCCTACTATTATACTCAAGTAGAGATGAGGTAGAATTTACCTGCAGAAAACCTGGCCATAGACCTGGATTCAATCCTGACTTTGTGTGCTATCTGTGTGGAGTTTAATGCTCACCTTGTGACCACATCTTTTTCACACCTGTTTCCACCTGGTGCTCCCGTTTCCTTCTACATCCAAAGATGCACGTGTTGTTGATTAATTAGCTTCCATCAATTTGTCTCTAACATGTAGGGAGTGGATGAGAAAGTGAGATAACAAAAAATAAGTGTGAACATGTGATAGATGGCCGATGTGGACATGGAGAGCGGAATGTTTATTTCCATGCTGTATTTCTAAACTCTCAAAGAAGGTAACCCAGCTATCCATTCTTGAGGTGGGCAAAGAAGACTGAGTGGATTCCCATTCCTGCACCAACCAAATAATCACATAATCCATCAATAGTTTTGATTCGTATGCATCCTTCAATCCCATATTTGAAGTAAACAATTCATCAACAATTGTCATTTCAAGCTACTGTTATCCCACTTTCCAAGAAAGGAGCGACAGGGAAAACGGGGCATTACAGACCAATTAGCCTGACTTCGGTGGTGGGAAAGATGCTGGAGTCAATTATTAAAGAGGTAATAATGCGGCCTTTGGATAGCAGTAATAGGATTAGTCCAAGTCAGCATGGATTTATGAAAGGAAAATCATGCTTGACTAATCTTCTGGAATTTTTTGAGGATGTGACAAGTAAAATGGATGAAGGGGAGCCAGTGGATGTAGTGTATCTAGACTTTCAGAAAGCCTTTGATAAGGTCCCGCACGGGAGATTAGTGACTAAAATTAGAGCACATGGTATTGGGCGTAGGGTGTAGACGTGAATAGAAAATTGGTTGGCAGACAAGAAGCAAAGAGTAGGAGTGAACGGGTCCTTTTCAGAATGGCAGGCAGTGGCGATTGGAGTGCCGCAAGGCTCGGTGTTGGGGCTGCAACTGTTTACCATATATATTAATGATTTGGAAGAGGGAATTAGGAGCAACACTAGCAAGTTTGCGGATGACACAAAGTTGGGTGGCAGTGTGAACTGTGAAGAGGATGTTAGGAGATTGCAGGGTGACCTGGACAGGTTGAGTGAGTGGGCAGATGCGTGGCAGATGCAGTATAATACAGATAAATGTGAGTTTATCCACTTTGGTGGCAAAAACAAGGGGGCAGATTATTATCTCAATGGGGTTAGGTTAGGTAAGGGGGAGGTACAGCGAGACCTGGGTGTCCTTGTACACCGGTCACTGAAAGTTGGCGTGCAGGTACAGCAGGCAGTGAAGAAAGCTAATGGAATGTTGGCCTTCATAACAAGAGGATTTCAGTATAGGTTCTTCTGCAGTTGTATAGGGCTCTGGTAAGACCACATCTGGAGTATTGTGTACAGTTTTGGTCTCCTAATTTGAGGAAGGACATCCTTGTGATTGAGACAGTGCAGCATAGGTTTACAAGATTGATCCCTGGGATGGCGGGACTGTCATATGAGGAAAGATTGAAAAGACTAGGTTTGAATTCACTGGAGTTTAGAAGGATGAGGGGGATCTTATAGAAACATATAAAGTTATAAAAGGACTGGACAAGCTAGATGCAGGAAAAATGTTCCCAATGTTGGGCGAGTCTCGAACCAGGGGCCACAGTCTTAGAGTAAAGGGGAGGCCATTTAAGACTGAGGTGAGAAAAAACTTTTTCACCCAGAGAGTTGTGAATTTGTGGAACTCCCTGCCACAGAGGGCAGTGGAGGCCAAATCACTGGATGGATTTAAGAGAGAGTTAGATAGAACTAAAGGGGCTAGTGGAATCAAGGGATATGGGGAGAAGGCAGGCACGGGTTATTGATTGGGAACAATCAGCCATGATCACAATGAATGGCGGTGCTGGCTCGAAGGGCCGAATGGCCTCCGCTTACACCAATTTTTTATGTTTCTATGTTTCTCTGTTAAGTAGATTAATGCCCTCTGTGTGTTGAAATCTCTCTCTGTGAAATGTTTGGTTTTGCCCAGAAACATTACCTATCTCCAGAGATGCCCCCTGATTTGGAGTTATTCCAGCACTTTTGTCTATTTAAATTATTTTGTATTATTTTTTATATTTATTATTTTGTTATTTGTAAACTAGTATTATTTTGTGTAGTGATTGTGTATTCTCTGTTTCTAAATTCTGTGAGGGTATTGTGAATGTTCCAACACTGCAGATAATAAAAACCATAGGATGTTAAACCCATGCCTTTACCTCACTCTTATTTATCTCTCTCTCATTCTCATTCAGGTGGTTGCATGTTTACTAGTTGTTCCCTTTTCTATGATCTTTATCCAAGTGGGAAATGTAATGCATTGATTTACTAACATGACTCCAAACATTAGCAAGATCTTGATGCTGTAAAAAGACAAGTTGTTATTATAGATCTTACAGGACCATTGACAGTCAACCGCCCACCTTCGACCCATCACAAGAGCTTTGGGAGGGATAGGGTAGCGGTGCAGGTTTGGGATATTACAAGCCAGTGGTCACTTAATGCCACGGGTAAGATCTGGTCACCGAAGATGTTCAAGGATTCTTTGAGCTCCATTTGTCAAGTAAATTAAGCCTTCTAGGTCAGCCTTGGTTTCAATAAAAGTTCCTGTCTGATTTGAATGCGTACAGAATTACTCCTGTTTTTGTTCCATAGAAAATAGGTGCAGGAGGAGGCCATTTGACCCTTCAAGCCAGCACCAGTTCCGAAAGACTACATGAGACCAGATGGAAACGCTGTAGGGAAAGTTAAAACATCACAACACTGCATGCGCCAGATGATCAGGTCGTTCTGTTCTGGTGCTAATCACCTTAGGCCACTGCAGTTGAAGAATGTATTCTTTAGTATTTGCAGCTTTGAGAATGATTAAATGCCAGATGTACGGGGAGCATCAGCTCCGAGTGAGCTAGCATGGATTCTCACCAATTCAGTACGTTTTTTTCAGCCATAAGAGGATCTATCATCAATCAGGTCAATCACCAAAGCAACAGGGACAGCTTTATGCTGTGGTTCAGTTGGAAAAGTGTGGATATTGACATGCAATTGGGAGAAAGAAGTCAAAGTGGTCAACATGGACTGAAGGGCATGTTTACATGCTATATCAAACTCTAGGTTGACACTGTAGTGTAAAATTCTAGGAGTGTTGCACCCCTGGGGTATTGACGTTTGGATAAGATAAACCTAGTCCCCTATCTACTCTTTTGGATCTGCACAAAAGATCATATGGCACTACTTCAGAACAGAGATCTCCTAAATATTTAACCTTCAATCAATACCACTTAAGCAAATGATGATTGTTTGCGAGAGTTTAATATGCACAAATTGGCTCCCCGGTTTCCAGGCCATTTACTGTCCTCTCTTCTACCTTCCGGGAGAAGATACAGATACTTGAAAGCCCAGACCTCTAGGCTTAAGAATAGCTTCTTCCCCACTGCCTGAACCAAACTTGTCTTTCATATACCTGTCCTGTCGATGCTGCCATATAGTCTTACTCTAAACTACTTCATTTAGGTATTCCGTTATTGCCCTTTAGTATTTATTTTGCATTACCTCAGTTAGCATGACCGTCTTGCATCATTCTTCATTGTATCCATCATTACAGTTTACAGTTTAGTTTATTGTCATGTGTACCGAGGCACAGCGAAAAGCTTTTGTTGCGTGCTATCCAGTCAGCAGAAAGACAATACATGATTACAAGTGAGCCATTTATGGTGCATAGATACATGATAAAAGAATAACGTTTAGTGCAAGGTAAAGCAAGTCCGATCAAGGATAGTCCGAGGGTCACCAATGAGGTACATAGTAGGGCAGGACTGTTCTCTTGTTGTGGTTGGATGATTCAGTATCATGTATGCTGTTCATCCTATGAGCTTCATATGAAGAAAGAATTGCAATGCACTGTGGGTGTTAATGACAATAAGAGTATGAATCTGTTGACAACTCAAAAAATGCTTAATTGACTGTGAAGTATTTTAAGATTTTTGAAAACAGTTCTGAAAGATGCTATAGAAATGGAGGTCATTTTCATTTATGAATCAGAGAATTATTTAAACAGACGCACAGAGGGAGGACACTTGACTCACTAACTGTGTCAGCTCTTATTTACTCTCCTATGCAATTATCCAATGCACTTGTAAAACCTGCTGCTGTATTTGTATCCACCCAGCCGTCAGCTCGTGCTGCCAAATACTCACCACTGTGTACAAATGGGTTTACACACATTATCTGTTTTGCCAATCACATTAAATTCAGTCATTGAATCTTCTGCCAATGGAGATCATCACTGAAATCAAGGAAAACTCATTAATTCAGACAGATGCAAGAATTCATATCTGTTCGGTCCTATCACGGTTCTTTTGATTTTAGCAATTCATGGTGCACGGATTTTACTTTCAAATCAGTTCTCTATCAGGGATCATCATCAAGGTTAAGGGAGGGGAGGCAGCATCCATCTCCATGCTATTTATCCTTCTCACTCTACAACTTTGTTCCTCAACATCTCCATCTTCTTTTGCTTTTCAACTCTGAGATGAGGCATTATTCCATTGCCACTCTTTGCTTGCCTACGATTGATATTCTAGAGAAGGGGTGGGAAACCTACAATATCAGGTTCATTGCATGTTTTCCATGTTTAGATTGGTTTCTGTGATTGTTATGTTATAACAGAGATCCTACTCAAAGGTACAATGATCAGTACAATGTTCTAGAATGCCCATAGGTCATGAACACACTATGAATACAGGCATAATTTATTCTTATATTGTCTGAAGAAGGGCCCCAAAGCGTCACTCATTCCTTCCCTCCAGAGATGCTGCCTGTCCCGCTGAGTTACTCCAGCTTTTTGTGTCTATCTTCATATTTTCTTCATGGCCAAAGTTCCATTTACCAACTGGTCCTAACCTCAACCTTCCCATCACTCCTTCCAATTTTTGACCTACCACTCTGGTTCCCACTTCCCTGCCACTCTAGTTTAAACACTATAAGTAGCACTTGTGAACCTCCCAGCAAGGATATTGGTCCCTCTCCTGTTCAGACACAACCCCGTCCCTCTTGTACAGATCACCTTTACCGCAGGAGGGATCCCAATGGTCTAAAAATCTGAATCCTTGCCACGTGCATCAACTCCTGTGCCACACATTTCTCTGTCCTATCTTCCTATTTCTACCCTCACTACCACGCGGCACCAGAAGTTACTACTCTCGGGGTCGTGCTTTTTCATCTTCTGCCTAGATCCCTATATTCACTTCACAGGACCTTATCTTTTTCTTACCTGTCATTTGTGCCCAATTGCACAACTTCCGACTGCTCATCCTCCCCCTTAAGAATGTTTTGCAACTGCTCATAGACATCCTGGACCCTGGCAACAGGGAGGCAACACACCATCCTGGAGTCTTGTTTGTTGCTACAGAATCTCCTGTTTACATCCCTAACTAACAAGTCTCCTATCACTATAGTCAGTCTGGTTTTTCCCTTCTCCACTGTGCTTCAGAGCCAAGTCCAAAACCGTGGGCAGTAGATAAGGGATAGTCTTGGCATCATGCTTGGCAAACATTGTGGTCCAAAGGGCCTGTTCTTGTGCTCTGCTGTTCTATGCTCTATCTATTCTAAGTTCTATCTCATACCACAGTAAAAAGAGAGGCCAGCTAGGATTGCGTTGCTTTTCTGCTGAAAAAGGTAGAGTTGGTTAGGATTCATACTCACAAAGCTTACGTTCACTATCTTCCCTAAACATTTTATAATAGGATCGTTTAGCTCTGTTCTTTTCTGTAAACTACATATTTCTTAATGCAGTAATTATAGCTAAGCAGTTTTATTAAAGTCTAAATTGTGTTTCACTGTCTATGGAACAGGAATCTGTCTCTATCTGGTGACTGTCTTATTTTAATATCATACTTTTCTCTTTTTATCTCTACACATTTTGTCCCTTGTTCCTGTCTTCTCAGCTCTGCCCTTCCCTGTGTTTTGTGCTAGGTTACTCCTACATTTACCTGCAATAACAATCTGCATCCAGTTTGCATCTTTAATGTGAGAAAGAATTCCATTTGGACCCATTTGGACCCATGGGTAACTGGGCACCGCACGTTCTGCGGGAGGGTTTGGTCCATGACGGAAATAATATAGATTCAACTATTTTCGAGATATTTCTGCAAGCTGTATAATGTGTCTGACGGAGACAAGTTCCAATGGTCAATTATTATCTACTTGAGAACAGCAGTGTTTAAGAACATTGGGCTACAAATGTGTGTGGAGTGCCAGCACAAAATGAACGAGAGGATATCAATAGTGATCGCTGCGATCTGCCGATGAAAATAACATCAAATAGCGCATGAAGGACACAGGCGAGTCTCTGTCTGCTAAACCACTGCCATCGAAAGCATCGCAACAGAAGCAGTCGGAGATTTAACCTGACTCAATGGAATCGTGTTTTTTTTTCATGTTTGTACAGAACTCTCTGCCAAGTAACCAGCAGACATACGGCCGGGCTGGTACAATCTGCCGATCAGCATTGTTGCAAATGTGCAATTAGTTAAGAGCCTATGTAAATTAAAGCTCCTGATGGATGAATTACCGTCAGATTTATTGCAAATCCGTGACTTCCTTTCCCTTACGCCGCTCCTGAGGCTGGGAGAGCGTGCAATTGAGTCAGAGTTACTTTACAAACCTCCATCGACTCGTGTTAAAGTTGGGTGACGAAAATGGTCACCCTGCAGCCTCTGGCCTGAACTCGGGCACATATGTTTCCCCGGCTAGACACTGAACGAGCGTGAAGTGAGATGTTTAATCTTTCTCAGAAGTTCAGATTGAGCATCGATAGCCCGTCTGTTAACGCTCAAGGACAGGATCACTGTCATTAATTGCAATTTGCCGAGAACTCGCAGCTGGGGCTCTGAGTGTAAATTAAGAACCCAACCAAACTATTTCGCTTTTGTGTCTAGGGAGGAAAAAACTGCAACCGATTAATCGAAAACCTCTCAAGTTCCTAGGGAATACAACGTCGCACATTCCCCGCCCTCCCTGTAGCAATGGCTGCACAGTTTACCCAAATACAGAACTGGGGTACCTGCAGTGACAATCAGTTGTCCGAAAATTCAGAATCAAGGAACTGTTAACCTGCTAGCGAGTGATTGACATTTGCTTCACCTCTTCCTTTGATCCTCATTGGAAGAGAGGTAATAACATTTCCGATTGAAATCTGGCAGTCACAGCTAACGATTGGAACCAAAAATAGGTTGGATAAATCTGTGCCTGTTACATGGATCCATACCTTGGCAACGTAAGCCCCAGGAGAGAGTCAGCTGTGGTATGTTGATGCTGAACATATTACTTTAATATGCAAGGAAATTTGCTGAAACTGACATCCGATTGCATAGACACAAAATGCTGGAGTAACTCAGTGGGACAGGTAGCATCTATGGAGATTAAGAATGGGTGACGTTTCAGGTCCCATCCCTTCTCCCATCCATTCTCTCCAGAGATGCTACCTGTCCCGCTGAGTTACTCCAACATTTTTGTGTCTATCTTTGGTTTAATCCAGCATCTGCAGCTCTTTCCTACACATGGATTAGAGTGGCGGGGGAGTTGGTCAGGGTGGTGAAATAGTTGGAGCTGTCTTTTCAGATTCATAAGCATACCCTAAGGAAATTCGCAGACCACGAAAGGCAAACTGATCACAGCAGCATCGTGGAAACAAAGCAAGAGTGAAATCAAAGTGGTTGTTGCACGTTAATGTTTAACAGAGAAAGCAATGCAAAATAACGCTGAAAAACCATGTGCAGGATTTCTGACTGCTTTGGTTAACTCGCTGTAATAAATACAAGAGTGCTTCAGATCTCATCATGTTATGATTTTTCACCTGAGGTTCAAGGTTCTGCTCAGTTTATACCCAGGAGACTCTGGGTCCAACAGTTTAAATGAAAGAGTTATTAGCCCAGCATACAAAACATATGTAGGTACAACACAGAGCACACGATAATTATCATATGTATTTAGGAATAATTTAACTTGACATTATTTTTGTGATATTAGCATTTCAAGTACTAACTAATTTGTTCACTTATTATCTTGTAAGCAATGAATAAAACTAAACGACTACATTGGATTATTCTGTGTAGGAGGCCTATTGGTTCCAATGCATCCTGTCAATAGGTGGTTTTATTCAAGGGATTCACTGATTTGTACAGCACAGAAACAGGCCCCTCTGTCTACTTTGCTGTTGACTTGCTTTGACGTATTTTGCCGATTTACACTATTGATCACATTTGGTGTATCCTTCTATGCTTTGTGACTGTTAAGTGACCGTTTTAATGTATCTTAAATATTGTGTCTGACTGCTCCATTTCCTATGGCAACAAGCTCCAGATATCAACCACTCAGTGTAAAAAAACTCCCTCCTCTCATCTTACACAGTGGTGGCACAGTGGCTTAGAGTTGCTGCCTTACAGTGCCAGAGACCCGGGTTTGATCCTGACTATGGATGCGTTCGTACGGAGATTGTATGTTCTTCCTGTGACCACATAGGTTTTCACCAGGTGCTCCAGTTTTCTCCAACATTCCAAAGAAGTGCAGGTTTGTAGGTTAATTGGCTTCCATAAATTGTTCCTGGTGTGTAGGACAGAATATGGGGTGTTTGCTGGTCAGTGCAGACTGGATGGGCCAATGGGCCTGTTTCCACATTGTATCTCTAAAACCACGCCATCTTGTTTTTGATATCATAGGAAAAAGTATTTATCAGGTCACCCTTCAGCCTGCTTCGGTCCAGAGAAAACAAGCCCAGCCCATCCAACCATTCCGTTCCCAATCCAATCAACTTCCTGATGAAGCTCCTCTACCCTCTCAAAGGGCCGAGCGGCCAGAAGGCATCCCCATGGTCACAGGCTGCGGCCGTGGACTGGGAACGCGGCCGGACGCCTTTATCGAGGTGCCGCGGTCTCAATGCCTCCCGGATCGCTGCGTAGAAGCCCAGGTCGGGGCCGGGCCAGGGCCTCGTGGATCGGACGGAGGAGCCGAGCCTCGCGGGTCGGTCCGGATCGGCGGAGTGGCCCGGGTCTGGTAGGCACCACGGAGGCATGAAGTGGGGCATCGACATGCTTACAATATTCTGTTTTGCTCCAGCAAGCAAGAATTTCATTGTCCTATCTTCGACACATGACAATAAACTCTCTTGACTTGACAGCAGTGAGGTCGCGGCGGCGGTGAAGCTGCGGTAGTGGTGAAGCCTCGTGGCGGTCGACGGTGGATGAGAGCGTGGAGGACCACCGTGAGGGAGAAGGGGAAGAACAATGTGGACCCGGCATGGGGGGAAACTGATGTTTGGGGGGGAGAACAGAAGGAGGAGCGGCCATGCTTTGTAACTTTGTCAGCACCATAGGTGGCCGCTATTTGTGTACATTGGGTATGCAGGCAAAGAATTTCACTGTGCCTAGTCACAATAAAGTATTCCTATTCCTATTCCTCTCTCCAGTGGAATCATATCCTTCCTACAGTGTGGCTAACAACACTGCACACAATGCTCCAAGTGTAGCCTAACCAGTATGTGGCAAAATTGCAACTTAGCATCCCAACTTTCAAATTCTATGTCAACCTATGAAGGCAAGCATGTCATATGTCCCCTTCATCACACCATCAACCTGTGTTTCCACTTTCAAGGAACTATGGACTTGAACCCCAAGATCCCTCCGTTTATTAACATTCCTCATTGTCTTACCATTTATTGTACATTTCCTACCTTTGCTCTGACTTCTCAAAGTGTATCACCTTGCATTTGTTTGGATTAAGTTCCATCTGCCAACGATCAGCCCAACTTTCCATCTGACATATCCCGCTGTAACCTTGGGCAACCTTCCTCACTAATCACACTGCCAACTTTCATGATGTCTGAAAACCTACCAAACATATCACAAACAAAACATGCCATGTACCATTGATCAGAGATTTCGAATCAGGAAAGTATTCTTCAATCACTGCTCTTTGCCTTCTTTCACACAGACCCAGTTAGCGAGCTCGCTTCGACCCTATGTGCTTTATCCTTCTAGACCAGCCTACCACGTGGGACCTTATGCTAAAACAGGTATTTGCTGACTAATGCTGTCACACTCAATTAAAGCCACGCACCTTTCAAGCACATTAGTTATAGAGCTATTAATTTTTGTTTTGTTGCTGGGGATACAGTCTCGCTTTTGAAATGACAGCTTTATCCATTAGGATGAAGTTTGTGACAAGGGGGGAGTTTTAGGCAGAGCTGGTGAAAGGCTGCTGCAGTCCCAGCACATCAGCAGCTCAATCAATAGGTGTGAGTCAATTACATAGGAAGCGCATGCTTAAGCAGGAACCCGATCATTAGGTTCATGTCCAGTCTACCAAATAGCCTGTATTGACAAATTAGTCTACAGCGGCAATCTACTCCCCGTGATGGACAACACAAATTCCTTGGGGTCATGGAGGGATAAGTGGGCCAACCGACCTCTGAACCTGCCTTGCAAAAAGATCAAAAGGTAAAATCAGATGTTTGGTGAGCAATAAAGCTGCACAATTTGAATGTTTTCATGTCCGATGTGATTAAGCCACTCTTGTGCTCTACATTTATGGTGCCTTGCTACCTGTACATTTCTCACTGCAAAGTACACAGTTCCCTGAAGGTGGTGACATGGGGAGTCAGAGTAGTGAAGAAACTGATTGGCACTCTTTCCTTCATTGGGGAGGGCATAGAGTAGAAGACTCATGTTGTCATGTTACAGCTGTGCAAGACATTGATCTGAACCTCGAATATTGTGCAGCTCTAGTTGCTATAACATAGGCAGGAGCTGGAGAGGATGCAGAAAGGATTCACAAGGATGTTGGCAGGACTGGGGAACTATAGTTATGAGGATAGATGGATAGACTGAATGTCCTTTATCCCTGTAATAAAGGATGCTCAGGGCTAACATTACAGAGGTACACAAAATCACGAAGGGCATAAATAAGGTGGATAGTCACAGTCTTTTACCCAGAGTAGGGGAGTCTAAAAGTAGAAGGCATAGGTTTAAGATGGGAGGGAAAGATTTAAAGAAGCCCTGAGGAGCAGGTTTTACCACATGTACTTTGGTGGGTATATGGAATGAGCTGCTAAGGGAAGTGGTAGAGATGGGTACAATTGCAAAGTTCAAAAGACATTGGACAGGCTTGTGAAAGGAAAGATTAAAAGGGATGTGGGCCAAATGCAGGAAAATGAGACAAGGTCTGAAGAAGGGTCTCGACCCGAAACGTCGCCTATCTCCTTCGCTCCTTAGATGCTGCTGCACCCGCTGAGTTTCTCCAGCATTTTGTGTAACCCTAGATAAACACCTTGGTCGGCATGGACGAGTTAGGCTGAAACTTGACCAGTTTCCTTGCTGTACAATTGTTTGACTCTATGATTATTGAGATTGTTGTTTCTTTCTGCTTCTATTGGGATTGGCATCACTCATTGCCTGTACGGCATCACTGTCCCTCACTGCCTGTATTGGGCTC
Source organism: Okamejei kenojei (assembly GCA_035221665.1). Lineage (NCBI taxonomy): Eukaryota > Metazoa > Chordata > Chondrichthyes > Rajiformes > Rajidae > Okamejei > Okamejei kenojei. Next base: position 52,905,243 of record CM069133.1, on the reverse strand, counting down.
GCTGTCTCTCGCTGCATATGTTGGGAGCACCCTATTTAGAATGACAGTAACATGACCTTGTCAAGCATGTCAAGAGTTCCTCTGTCACAATGCATGAGAGTTCCAACCTGGGGTTTGTGCTCAGTCTCAAAAATTGGAAATTCTATCTGGTTGTTCTACTTCAGAGTTGAGGATGGTACTCACTATGCCATTCCATTTGTTAGCGATACAGCATGGAAGCAGGTCTATTGGCCCACATTGTCCTGGCTGATCATGTTGGCATTTGGTCCCATTTGCCTGCATTTGGCCCATATTTCGATAAACCCTTCCTATCCACATATCAGTCCAAATATTTTTTAAAGTTGCAGTTGTATCCACTTCAACGCTCCTTCTGACAGCTTATTACAGACACAGACCGTCCTCTGAGTGAAAACATTGCACCTGAGAACACTCTTAAATCTCTTCCCTCTCACATTAAGCCCATGCCCACGAGTTTAAGAATTGTCTGCCCTAGGGAAAATACTTTCCTAAATTATAGACATAATAGCAACCCATAGGTTAGATATTTGAAGAGGTATTTGTTCAGAAATTGAAGCTATGATTATGACTTTTAGGCAGGAAAGTAATGTTGGGGCTAAAGATCAGCCTTGAATTTACTGAATGGCGGAGCCGGCATGAGGGTCCACAAAGACTACTCCTGATCCTATTATACATGTTGCTATGCAGCAGCTGTTGTTGATATTATTCCCTTAGATCTGCATCTGACCCAAGTTCTCCCCTGACCTCTGAACAAGAGAAGCTGATTCAGTCCCCACTATCAGCCTTGTTATCGTGATCACATTCAGCTAAAGTATCATCAAAAATAAATTACTCTCAAATTGTACAAAGGCTTTATTACAAATGGAAAAAACCATATGCCCAGATACTCCTGGGTTTAATTTTGGTCCTCCTATCCTGCTGCTACAATTCAGGCTCTAAAGACTTCAAATCTTGCACCATTCCAATGAAGTAAAGGAATTGAGAACGCATTAATTGCAAGCTTGTAACTATCAAAGTCTACATTAGCTAGAGAAAAACATCAAACATTAATTACTGCAAACATTTCTGAAATATTCACAAATGACAACAAAACCAGTTCAGAAAATCTGCATAAAACGCATTTTAAAAAAATCAAGTGACCTTTTTTTAAAAAGAAAAACACAGCAGATGTTGAAATGAAAAAAAATCAATTTCTTTCAGATTATAACTATTTTTTGTTGCCTGGCTGCCAAAGCCTTGCTGGTAACTTATAACGAATGACTATTGCCAGAGGCTGAATCATCACTATATTGATTTGATTATGTAAAAGCTCTGTGGAACCCAGAACCAGATTCAAAAATATCTTTCAAGAGAATCTAATGGGATTGAAAGAAGGGGAAAAAGCAATCTTTATATTGTTCCTGATAAAACCATCATTATTCTTCCTCACACTGGAGCAGTTTTCTTTATTTCTTCACTGACCTCTTCGTTTCTCTAAATCCTAAAAATATAATTAACACTAAGTTAAAGTAAAGATTCCCAGAGGGAGACAGCAATGTGGATTGCTAATCGAATGCTGCAGCGTGACAGCAGTGATGTTATGGCACCCTCTCCTGGGCACCTCAGACTCTCGACCTTTGACATTACGCTTTCTGTCTTCGCGCACAGCACGTTTTTCTGATTGGATGCATAAGACTGGGATTTGGAAAACTATACTATAGATTCTTAGAATGCCCAGTTTGTATAGTCTGTTTCTCATAGCGGTGATATCTTTCATCTTAGTGTCTTTCTAACACTCTCATGGGAGTGAGCCAAGAGCCCAAAAACCTGGAAAAAAATATTGTACAGAAATCGAACTATCAGCATAGATTTTATTGTTGGCTGCACGTACATGTTGTTAACTCCTGCAGTGTTCATGGTCCCAGTTGCATTGTGCATCACCCCATTTGGCAAAAGTCTGCAAAACAAAGTCAATAACCTTTACTATCAACTCGCATATTAGCCAGAAAGATCTAGCAACCGCATCGGACTACTTTCTATTTAATGTCAAACAAGAACATTTACAATCTTAAATATATAATTTTGGTTTACGAATTAATAGAATGACGTGCCCTCATGAAGTGCCTCAGAATTTTGTAAAGGTACCTTATTTACGCACATTAAAATTATCAAAAGTATCAAAATGATTTTATGTAATGTCAATTTTTTCTGCTCATTTTAACAATAGACAATAGGTGCAGGAGTAGGCCATTCGGCCCTTCGACCCAGCACCACCATTCAATGTGATTATGGCTGTTCATCCCTAATCAGTACCCTGTTCCTGCCTTCTCCCTATATCCCCTGACTCCGCTATATTTAAGAGCACTATCTAGCTCTCTCTTGAAAGTATCCAGAGAACCGGCCTCCACCGCCCTCTGAGGCAGAGAATTCCACAGACTCACAACTCTCTGTGTGAAAAAGTGTTTCCTCATCTCCGTTCTAAATGGCTTATCCCTTATTCTTAAACTGTGGCCCCTGGTTCTGGACTCCTCCAACATCGGGAACATGTTTCCTGCCTCTAGCATGTTCAAACCCACAATAATCTTATATGTTTCAATAAGATATCCTCTCATCCTTCTAAATTCCAGAGTATACAAGCCCAGCCGCTCCATTCTCTCAGCATATGTAAGTCCCGCCATCCCAGGAATTAACATTGTAAACCTACGCTGCACTCCCTTAATAGCAAGAATGTCCTTCCTCAAGTTAGGGGAAGAGACTACACACAATACTCCAGGTGTGGTCTCACTAGGGCCCTGTACAACTGCAGAAGGACCTCTTTGTTCCTATAAATCAACTCTTGTTATAAAAGCCAACATGCCATTCACTTTCTTCACTGACTGCTGTACCTGCATGCTTACTTTCATTGACTGATGAACAAGGACTCCCAGATCCCATTGTACTTCCCCTTTTCCCAACATGACACCATTTAGATAATAATCTGCCTTCCTGTTTTTGCTCCCAAAGTGGATAACCTCACATTTATCCACATTAAACTGCATCTGCCACGCAACTGCCCACTCACCCACCCCATGGCCATCCGAAGGGGGGGTGCGATGGGTGGGGTCGCAGAGTAAAAAAAATGTTTGCCGTGGATTTTACGGTGCTTCCACACCTCAAAAAAGTATTCCTCAAATTTCCCGGCCCGGCACCATTTCCAATTGTGACGAGGTTGATGGGCCTCCCACAAATGCGCAGGCGTGGGATGGTGGTAAATATATATTTTTTCCGCAAATCATCCCACGGGTCTGATTGGACACTTTGGTGTCTCCCCACGCGTGCGCAGTTGGGGCGGCCGTCGCACACGCGGGGAAGGCTTACCGGGCCAGGAAATGTCCTGAAAATTTCCCTAAGACAACCAAAATTTCCTGAATTTCAGGTAATTTCCTTCAAAGTGGAAACACTGGGATTTTAATGCAGCAGTCCATTGATGATGTTGCAGCTGAGGAAGCTAGGCAGAAGATGGAGTTAGAAAATCTCCTTGGTGCAGTGAAAACCAAAGGTTATCCCCTCCGATGCCCGGTGCCATATGATGGTTGCATTTTTCACGCGGTTGTATCATACTTCCACCACAAGACATGGGAGAGTCTACGGCAAAGGGTTCTTCTGTATATTGAGTGGGGTGGGTGATTGCAATCTTCACGTGGTCCGCCCTGTTTCAACTAATGCAATCAACCCGGTGTGCACAATCAAATAAGATCAAATAGAACAAGGTGTCCTACAACTTTAGGCTGTGCACGCCATACGCAAGAAGCATATTGATTCTGAGGTAAGGTTAAACCATGTGATGGATGGCGCCGCGAGTCAGCAGCCTCGCCAGCTGTTTGTTCTTTCGACTTTTTTCTGTTTTTAGTATGTCTTAAAGTGTGTTTTAGTGTGTGGGGGGGTGGGGTGATAGCGGGGAATAGGGAAAATAGGGGGAACTGTTTTTCGTTCGCTTGCTTCGACGGAATGTGACTTTTCTTCATGTCACATTTTCTCCCTCCCTCCCTCGCGGCCTAACAATGTGGATTGGTGCAGCCTCTCCCAGAGTCAGGGCCCAGAGCTTCAGCAGCGGGCGCAGCATGGACTTTCCATTGTGGAGCCGGGCGATCCCTTGCCGGGGATTGCCAGAAGAAGTGCTTATATCGCCAGCCCGCGGACTATGACATATTGAAGTAGCCGGAAGCGGAGCTTCTAGCCCCGAGCGCAGTGTGGACTTTCCATCACGGAATCTGGGATCTCTTGCCGGGGATCACCGGAGAGGAGCTCCGACCGCCGGCCTGCGGCCTATAACATCGCAAAGCTCCAGTCTCCGGTAGGAAGCTCACGCCCACATCTAGTCTTTTTACCCCTGGTTTGCCAAATAAAAAAGGCCATGTTTACGTTCAAGATGTCTGGCATGGATTTTAATGGGAAATTAAAAGAATGTAATATGGTCACGTGTCGCATTTATTGCAACAGCAGCGCACAATGCATTAAAAACATTCAAAACAGGATGATGCAAAATTGGAAACAAATTGCTGCAAAAATATAAACATAAGTATACCTAAATTCAAAATGACTGTCACACTAACGTAGTCTAACAGTAACAGGCAATCAAATCAACACACAAAACAAAAGATTTTCTTTACTGCAAAAACTTACAGTATTTTATTTGCCGTTTATGCATGCTCCGTTATAACATTTTACATAACATTTTACAACGGTACAACTTGATTATTGAAACAAGGGCAACTTCAATCCTTGATTTTTAAAAAATGTATAAAACAATGACCCCAATCTTCCCATTCCACCCACGCATTATTCTTGACTCAACCAAAATTATTTCTGAAATATTGGTCATAAATTTGGTGCAGAAATGCTCCAAAATAAGTCACAGAATGCACCAGAGAGCATCTAAAACCCCAAGCTGTGTGCACATCATCACACATAAATGTTTTATCCTCTCATGCCACCCCCTTTTTTAAAAGCTTCGTACCTGCAACCTGTCCAAGTCACCCTGAATTCTCATAGCATCCTTTACACTGTCACCCAGCTTTGTGTCATCTGCAAATTTGCTAATATTACTTTGAATCCCTTCATCTAAATCATTGATGTATATTGTAAATAACTGGTCTCAGCACTAAGTTTTGCGGTACCCCACTAGTCACTGCATGCCATTCTTAAAGGGACCCGTTAATCCCTACTCTTTGTTTCCTGTCTGCCAACCAATTTTCTATCCATGTCAGCACTCTATTCCCAATACCATGTGCCCTAATTTTGCCCACTAATATCCTATGTGGGACCTTATCAAATGCTTTCCGAAAGTCCAGGTACACTTCATCCACTGGCTCTCCCTTGTCCATTTTCCTAGTTACATCCTCAAAAAATTCCAGACGATTAGTCAAGCATGATTTCCCCTTCGTTAATCCATGCTGACACGGACCGATCCTGTTACTGCTATCCAAATGTGCCGCTATTTCATCTTTTATGATTGACTCCAGCATCTTCCGCACCACCGATGTCAGGCTAACTGGTCTATAATTCCCTGTTTTCTCTCTCCCGCCTTTCTTAAAAGTTGGATAACATTAGCTACCCTCCAATCCACAGGCACTGATCCTGAATCTTTTTATTTTGTTATAATATTTTTATTAGAAGTAATCCATCATAACAACGGTATAACAACTTTTCAAATACACAACCAACCTATTTCAATAAGTATACGGATATTACGAATAATTCTTATAAACTTCTATTTTTTAGAAAATAGAAAAAAGAAAAGAATAGATTTTAATCAATAAGAATGGTGATTAAATAATAATTTTGATTATATAATTCTGATCCTGAATCTATAGAACATTGGAAAATGATCACCAATGCGCCCACGATATCTGGATCCACTTCTTTAAGTACCCTGGGATGCAGACCATCAGGCCCTGGGGATTTATCAGCCTTCAGTCCCATCAGTCTACGCAACACAATTTCCTGCCGAATGTGGATAACCTATTAGAAATATTCATAGACTGCTTTCTCTTAAAATGTATTCCACGATCTTAGAACAAGTATTGGGCAAAGCCACTGCTTATTGTCTATCGTTACCCTGAGAATATGGTGATGGGCTGCCTTCATGAACTATCCAATGGTGTAACTAGTGGAAATAACCACATTGCTGTAATATCAGACACACATCAGGCACTACAGGTAGGTTAGGAATGGGAAGAGGAAGCCATTCGGATCTTCAAGCTGCTGTGACGTTCAGTGAGATTACTACTTATTTTAATTCATCTCCATTTGGAATGTTTTCATCTGACCATAGTTCCAATAGGGTTTTGGGAGAGAGGAATTCAGATTTCCAATCTCTTTCTGCAAAGTGCTTCCTCCCATCACCTCCAAACCAGCTGCCTCTATTGCAGTTAGACTCCTTGTTTTGAGCACATCCTTCTCCCCATCTCCATCTACAATATCAATTCCTTTTGTCATTTTAAACAAGTCATTTAGCTTATCATTTAATCTTCCCTATTCAACATATTACTGATCAGTCTACGTACTCAGCGTCTTCACCCTTTGTAGAAAGTGTGCAAGCAGGTTTAAGTTTAGCAAACTGAGCTACAATCTAGAATAAATCTGCATTGAATTACAATTATGATTCTATTTATAATAGTTTATTATAAATATTAATAATAATAGTTCATTATATATATTAATATACTAGTTCAGGTTCATAATTAAGAATTATTGATGCACAAATATTAGCAGAAAAAACAAAGACACGGTACAGTGTACAGATTAGGTGTCTGCATGACACTGAAGCATTGGCGAATATGCAAACAAAGTTTATATGAGGGTGATATCAAAGAAGATAGATTATTTAAACATGCTGGAGAGGTGGAGTGCTTTTCTTGCATAATAAAATGGACGTGACCTGAAAATAAATAGTTAGGTTTCTGAAGGAATGTGATTTGATATGCATGCAGAAGAACTCCTAACATGAGACATGCTAAATGTCAGAGGTTATATCAATGGATCAAGCATCGACTTCAGAAGAAGCAAATCTTGCCCATAGAGTAGCAATGTTACAAAATTTTGAGATTTTAAAAATCAAGTCTGCAATTTATCCCATCAGATAAAGCATAAAAAGAAGTTTAATTTGACACCTAATTCACTTTCATATCTTCAGTACTAAAAAAGTTATGGCCATTCTCATACTCGGAAATTAGCATCTTGTTCCCTATTGCTTATCCATTGACTTAACACAAAAGTTGTGATCGAGGACAGTCAAAAGCCCATAACTTTCTTAATAATTAAGAGAACTGAAATACATTTTCAATTATTATAGATTGAAGCATTCTGAAACAAATATGAAACAATCTTACTTGGATGACCTGAAATTAAAGCATAGAACATAAAGTTAGTTACCCAATTGTAGCTAATTACAAAATTCAATTACTATATCTAAACATCTATCAATTTCTCAAGAAAAGATGAACATTTTAAATAGCCTAAGTGTCCAAATAACATTCACACAAGAATTCACAATATAACATGATTTTTAAATCTCATTGTCATTAATTTATAGGCCAAATGTTTAATTCCCGTAAATTAATGGCCATTTAAATCATCTTGCGAGTGGGATTTTCTGGAACGCGATCGATTGGAACGTTGCGGTTGCGGCAAATTGAAACCCCATGTTGACAGGAAAAATATTGCCGGTTCGTATGGGGAATAAATCACCTTTTCGCAACTTTGAAATTTTGATTAAAGGTATCCGAAGGAGCATTTTTTAATGAAAAAATAAACTGTGTACCTTGCCTTGTCCCTTACGCGAGGTCCATCCCGTTGTCGGCGTTCATGGGTTTAGAAGATGATTTTAAATTTACTACAGCAATTCAATTAGCAAACACAGTTTAAAAATCACTTCAGAGAAAGGCAGTTAAAGCGATTTCTCTTCATCAACTAAGTAGCCTGTTCAAGATCGATTTGTATAGGCTTCCGAAATATCGCATTTTAAACCCGCCCCCATCTCAAAGGCGCCAAAGTCGCGCACACGGGCAGTGACAGAACTGCAGCGCCGCTGAAGGTAAGTATTGTAACATACCTACATAGAGTGGAGAAGTCACTCTCACTGGATACTGTGTAGAGTGGCAATCTTTACACAGATCATGGGGAACACACTCCCCCCAGACACTAGGTGAAAGAATTAAAGGAGGTAGGTGTAAGGAAGCTTCAATGTCGAGAGAAATGAAAACGCTGGTCGAGAAAAAATAAGGTATGGGACAGGTAGAGGCAGCTTGGATCAAGTAGATCACAGGGAGACGTTTCGGAAACAGAGGAGCATACTTAGGAAAGGAATCAGGAGGGGAAAATGGGGCACGAGATAGCTCTGTTAGATAATATTAAGGGAAATCCAAAGATATTTTATGTACATTAATGGACCTGTCCCACTTAGGCGATTTTTCAGCACTGTCGGCGACGGTCAAGTTGCCAGCAGTCGCCTGAAAAACGTGCAACTGAAATCTAAAAAATTCACAGGATGAAAGACCAGAGAGAGAATAGGGCCCCTCAGAAACCAAGGCAGTCATCTCTGTGTTTAGGAGGGGGACAAAGTCCTCAATGAGTATTTCTCCTCTGCTTTCACTGTTGGGAAAGACTGGGGAACTTGCAACAGTTAATGGTAGTGTCTTGAGGGCAGAGTAATGTGGTGCTGAATATCCTAAGGCATAGGAAGTTAGACACATCGCCTGCGCCTGATATATCCAAGGACAATGTGGGGAAAGCTGGGGAATACATTTCAGGGACCCTGGCTGAGATACATGAATCATCATTCCATATGGGTGAGGTGCCAGAGGACTAGAGGGTGGCTAAGTGTCCCTAATTAAGAAGAAAAGCCTGGGAACTATAGATCAGTGAGCCTAATTATTATTTTTCAATTGCGGTTGACTTTTTACAAATATCCCCCTGTAACGTCTGTGAGTTTGTCGTGTGGCTGCAATGGTTTCTGTCATTTGCTGTTCATGTAATAAGCTTACATTTTGACAACATGCTCAATCCTGAGCTCTGAGGAATCATTTAATTAGATTTAAGGTGAAGTCCATAAATATTGGCAACCCTGGGTAGGCCCGAGTTAAAGCACTGAAAGAAGCACAAGCTGTAATGCTGGACACAGGTCTGATAACAAGACCATGTATACAACCCAGTGCAATACATTGGTAGATTTCCCTTGGGTTATATGAAGAAGTTTAGTTTGTAACCAAGTGCAAAAGATTGCTGAACTATCCTTCAGCATATAAAAATAGACATTCATAAGAAGATGAAATGGCAAAGTGGATAGTCTCTGTTCCAAATTGTGTGTGGTTTGGTGAGGTTGCATTTAAACCCCAAACGATAGTTATGATGTAGTAATAACAGCAAATTAGAGACACATGCGATAAGGATACAATTGTAATCACAGGTAACTTTAATCTGCACATAGATTGGGCTTTTCAATTGGCAATAAGATTGTCGAGAATAAATTCCTGGAGTGTAAACGAGGCATGACTTTCTGCATGGATACATTGAGAAACTATCTGGAGGACTGGCCATCATGTAATGCATTTTGTGTAATGGGAAAGGACAAATGAGAAAACTTGTTGAGTGAAGTCCATTGGGAAGGGGTGATGATACTAATATAATTGGATTGCTCATTAAGATGGAGAGCCATGTAGTGCATGTCATGGTGTATGTCCAAATCTCAGTAGTACTCCAAAAATGCATCATCTCACATTTGTCTGGATTAAACTTCATCTGCCATTTCCATCCCATTTCACCAGCACATTGATGTATTTCTGCAGCTAAAAATGCCTTATACATTATCAACAATCTGTGTCACCCATGAACTAATTGATTATGCCTCCCACATCCACATGGACATCCATGTCATTCATGTATATAACAAACAGCAAGGTTTCCTTGTAGAACACCATTAATCAATAGGCACCAATTGCAAAAACAACCATCTAACATCTCAGTCACCTTTTACCAAACAAAATTTGAATCTAGTTTATCAACTTTCCCTGGTCCACATGGTGATCAGTTTCCCTTGTCAAAGGTTTTACATGCTGTTCGTCACATGCTCTCGACATCTAGTCTAAAATGTTGTGAAAGCTGCTTAGACCAATCAGGGCACCTTTAAACAGGTGACAGAAGTGTATGGGTACTATAGCATTATAGAACATACAACATAGTACAACATAGGAACCTCCTTTGGCCCACAATGTCTGTGATGAACATAGAAACATAGAAACATAGAAATTAGGTGCAGGAGTAGGCCATTCAGCCCTTCGAGCCTGCACCGCCATTCAATATGATCATGGCTGATCATCCAACTCAGTATCCCGTACCTGCCTTTTCTCCATACCCTCTGATCCCCCTAGCCACAAGGGCCACATCCAACTCACTCTTAAATATAGCCAATGAACTGGCCTCAACTACCCTCTGTGGCAGAGAGTTCCAGAGACTCACCACTCTCTGTGTGAAAACATGATGCCAAGTTAAGTTTCCTCTGCCTGTATGTGATCCATATCCCTCCATTCCTTGTACATCCATAAAAGCCTCTTGTATGTCTCAATAATCGGAAAGATCATTGGTTCCTGATTTTCAAGATTCTCTTTTCTTCTTTGCTTTGTCCATTCTAGCTTCCTCATATGAACAAGTACCGATTTTATTTCTTGGATATGCCAAACAGTGCAATAAAAATGCTTGTTGCTCCCAATGCAACTCGTCAGGGATATTCCAAGAGACTCTTTTAAGTCATCTATTTTAACGTGATCGTAGCCTCTCAGTCAGTCAGCTCTCGGTAAAGTAGACATTCTTTTAATATGTCCTGTCCACCTGATCCATGATTCTATCAACAATGTGAAGATGCTGAGGAGGTTTGTTTAGGACCAAATCTCCGTCTGGGATCTTGTCCTGTAACTTCATATGAAATATTCTGTGCAGGCAGGTCATGTGGAAATGATAAAGCTGTCTGGCTTGTCTGCTCAACGCTGTTCATGTTTCAGAAGCATGGAGTAAGGTAGGTCTGACAACAGCACTGTACACCATCAGCTTGGCCTTGTGGCTGATGATGATTTACACTACTTCTCAATTTTGCAGTAGCAGAGCTGGATTTTGTTATTCATTTGCTGAATTTGTTCTCAACGGTGACGGATCTTGAAAGAGTGTAGCCAAAGTATGTGAACTTGTAGGTCAAATAGGTAAAATAAAACAGTGCAGAATAGGAACTTTGGCCCACACTGTTTGTGTCGAGCATGATGCCAAGTTAAACTGATTCCATTTGCGTGTTCATGATCCATATCCCTCTATCCCATATACTCCCATGTGCCTAATGCACAAGCCTCTTAAAATTTATTAAAGTATTGCCTCTACCACCAACCCTCGCAAAGCGTTCCAGCCCCCACCATTCTCTGTTTTTAAAAAACTAGTCCCACACATCTCCATTAAACTTTCCCCCCACTTACTTTATAGCTATGACCTTTAGTGTGGCATATTTACACCCTGGAAAAAGGTGTTGACTGTTTACACTATCCATGCCTCTCATCATTTTATATACTTCCATCCAAGTCTCCCCTCAACCTCAGAAATTCCAGAGAAAACAATCCAAGTTTATCCAAGTTCTCCTTATAGCTGAAATCTTAATCCAGGAACATTCCAGTAAACCTCCTCTGCACCGTCTCCACAATCTCTACATCAGTGGTTCTTAACCCGGGGGTCGTGACCCCCTATGGGGGTCGTTTGAGGCTTTGCCGGTGGTCATGAAGGGGACACAAATAACATATCAATTTGTGAGCCCATGTTTAGGAACCTAACAAAGGTACATACTACATGCAGTATTTTGTTCACGCATGCGCGTACTGGTGCCAAAAAGGTTAAGAACCACTGCTCTACATCATTCCTGTAATAGAGGCTTAGATAGGATAGACAGTTAGAACCTTTTCCCCAGGGTGGAATTGTCTAATACTAGAGGACATAGCTGTAAGGCGAGAGGGGGAAGTTTAATGGAGATTTGCAGGGCAAGTTCTTTTTATACAGAGAGTGCTGGAGGCCTGGAACACATTGCCAGGGATGGTGGTGGAGGCAGATACCATTGTGGCGATTTAAGCGGCTTTTAGATTAGTCACGTGAGAGTGCAAGGGATAGAGGGACATGGATCATATCTGGATGAGATCAATTTAACGGCATCATTTTCAACACAACATTGTGAGCCGAAGGGCCTGTTCAGGAGCTGTACTGTTGTTTGTTCACGACCACTAAAATATATGGAGTTACAGTCACTATCTACAAAATAATCCCCCGCTGGCACTCCATCCACTGTACCAACTACATTCTTCAAGGTAAGATCCAGTAATGCCTTTTATCATTGATCTGTCTACATGTCAAAAAGCTCTCCTGAACACATGTTGAAAATTCCACCCCACTGACCCTTTATCCTGAAGACAACCCCAGTTAATATTTGGGAAAGCAGAATCATCCAGTTTCATAATCATAACCCTATGTTGTTGCATCCTCTGATACTCTGATCTTTCTGCCTACATATTTGTTCCTCTACCTCCTGCTGACTGGTGCAAGGTGTTATATACATCCAGTAATGCGATAACATCCTTTTTGTTTCCCATCTCAATCCATGTGGCATTATTTGAGATTCCTTCCAAGATATTCTCCCTCAGTAATGAAGTCATGCAATCTGATAGTGTGATACCTCCTTCCATTTTATTCCCCTTGCCAGAAAATTCTAAACCCTGGAACATTAAGTTGCCAACCATTTCTCGGAGGTGACAAAATTTTGTAGACCACCGTTTTAATTCAACCTTTAGGTTCATCTGCTTTACTAATTATACTCCTTACATTAAAGTAGATACAATTTAGCTTTGATGTGCAATTATCTGTTTTTATTTTGTTCCGACTGGACTTACTATTTCTCCCTCAGGTGAAATCTACTCTCTTGTCTGTGAAGATACCAGACTGGTGCGGTGGGAGATCAATACATAGCCAGGATGTATCCTGTTGCTTAATCCGGCAAAGCCTGGGGATCTGCACAGAGAACAAATTCCCAAACATCATGTGATCAAAGACAAAAGTTCTGGTCCCGTGGTAGAGGTAAGCAGGAAGAACAGTTAGCAGCCTTCAGGGAAATAACTCACAATGTAGTTGAAAGTCAGACACCTCCGGAGGTCCACGTCAGATCATCTTGGGCTCTGCAAAAACTGCACTGTTTTGTTCTTGTAGAACGCGATAATATTGGGAGCTTCTCCAGGAACAATCACTTTCATAAGTTTAAAAAGGATTCCTTCCACCTGATTATCATCTCCTTCAATCTTTTTTACTTGCAAATTTTTATCCAAGTTTCTATTAAATCCCACATCCCATTTCAAGAACAGCTTCTTCCCCAGTATTATCAGACCATTGAAGCATAAACTAGGGTGCAGTCCCAATCTTCCAACCCATCTTGGACTTTTTTTCAGTACTGTAACACTATAATGCTGTAACACTAAATTCTGCACTCTGGTATTTTTTGCTACGTGTTGTACTTGCATTTGGCCTGATTGTACTCATGTGTGGTATGATTTGATTGAATAGTACACAATCAAAGCTTTACACTGTATCTTGGTACATGGGACAAGAATAAACCCATAACAACAGCAATACCAAATCTAATACCAAGGAGCAAATGTCATAATCTCACGTCAGTCCGCAAGAAGTAGTTGCTCTTGAAGTCCTACTGGATTTATTGGTGACAGTCTTGCATTTATAGCCTGAAGTTCTGATCTCCTGCATAAGTGAAAACATCCCATCAGAACTTCAGAACTTTCATACTAGGGATCAACAATGAATTTTGTACCAGGATTACCATGGGACACTGGATAGAATATACTTCAATAAGGTATTCTCTCAATCTGGAATCCTTGATTACATCCAAATCCTATGCACAGCACAAATGAATATGCTCTACCTCATCCTGTCTATGATGGCTCTTTGAAAGAACTCTCCCATTATATCCAATCTCCCACACTTTTTCCTTGGCCTGTTCAGTATCTATCAAAGTCCATTTTTGGAAAATTACTTCAAAAGCTGATTCCGCTCCATGAAACGGCAACTGGAGATATATTATTTGCTAATCAGATGAATTGTTTAATTGCCAGTTGTCCACCACCTTTAATCTTACTCTACCTAGAACTGAATTGTAAAGTTAAACCATGAATAATTTCCAGTTATTTCGGTCTCCACCTGTATCTCCTTGCCAAAGCTGCTATGCACAATCATGCTCCTTATTATCTCCAAGCATGACTTATATCTAAGCATGATTCACAGTCTGTTCGTATTGGTGGAAATGTGTCAGACTCGATAACAGTCAGCACCTCAAGGCTGCGTGTTCAGCCCCCTACTGTACTCACTCTATACTCATCACTGCGAAACCGGTCATAGTGTGAACTCCATCATCAAGTTCGCTGATGACACCACTGTTGTGGGACGTATCACTGATGGGGATGAGTCAGAGTATAGAAGAGAGATCGAGCGACTGTCCATATGGTGCCAACACAATAACCTGGCCCTCAACACCAGCAAAACCAAGGAACTGATTGTGGACTTTGGAAGGAGTAGGATGGGGACCCACAGTCCCATTTATATCAACGGGTCAATGGTTGAAAGGGTCAAGAGCTTCAAATTCCTGGGCGTGCACATCTCTGAAGATCTTTCCTGGTCCCAGAACACTGATGCAATTATCAAGAAAGCACATCGGCACCTCTACTTCCTGAGAAGATTACAGAGAGTCGGTTTGTCAAGGAGGACTCTCTCTAACTTCTACAGATGCACAGTAGAGAGCTTGCTGACCAGTTGCATCGTGGCTTGGTTCAGTAACTTGAGTGCCCTGGAGAGGAAAAGACTACAAAAAGTAGTAAACACTGCCCAATCCATCATCGGCTCTGACCTTCCTTCCGTCGAGGGGATTTACCGCAATCGCTGCCTTAAAAAGGATGGCAGTATCATCAAAGACCACACCATTCTGGCCACACACTCATCTCCCTGCTACCTTCAGGTAGAAAGTACAGGAGCCTGAAGACTGCAACGACCAGGTTCAGGAATAGCTACTTCCCCATAGCCATCAGGCTATTAAACCTGGCTCGGACAAAACTCTGAACATTAATAACGCATTATCTGTTATTTGCACTTTATCAGTTTATTTATTCATGTGTGTATATATTTATATAATGGTATATGGTCACACTGATCTGTTTTGTAGTCAATGCCTACTATGTTCTGTTGTGCTGAAGCAAAGCAAGAATTTCATTGTCCTATCAGGGACACATGACAATAAACTCACTTGAACTTCGACAAGTTACTACGTAAAGCAATAGGAAAAAAAACATTTTCTGATACTGGAACTGTAAAATAAAAACAAAAGGTGTTGGAAACACTCAGGCACATCAAGCAGCATTGTGGAATGAGAGAAACATTAATATTTTTGATCAGTAACTTCATCAGAATGGGTTGAAATGTTGTCTGTTTCTCATGCCATAAATGCAGCCTGACATGCTGACAGTATCCAGTATTTTCCATTTTTATTTTATTAAGTTATAGCTGTTACTTGGATGTAAGAACACTACAGTAGGTTGAAAGGGTGAATCTGAACACGTAGAGAATTAATACTAAAACTAAAAATGTTAAATATACACAGGTGCACTTTTACACATTCATCTTGCTTAATTCTCAAACAACCTTGCATATTGAATATGGATAACAAAATAAATTAAAAATGAATGCTGGTAATAAGAAGATTATAAACGCTTCTTAATGAATTTGACGGTTTACAGAGAAATTTAAATGCTGAACTGGACGAGAATTAACAATCTTTTGTTTCACTTTCCTATCACCATTGAGAATAAGCTGGAAGTTTTGATGACCTCTCTCTTTTTTGGTGTATCAGCCTTGAGTGCAGCCATGGTAAAGGCAGAGAAAGCTGAGAGCTCTCTTATGGGACAGGCTGACCCTGCACTTCAAGCCCACAATCATCTGGTCAGGAAGCCACGTCTGGGCTAATACCTACTTTCTAATAATCTTAAGGCACTTGATATCTAGACATTGTTATCATATCAGGGGCAGATTTCACTCAGATTGGCGGCAGACACTATTAATGCTGTGACAATGATCTCAGTGAAATTTGGTACAGTGGTATCCTCATCCTCTATTTTACAACAGGATAATCGCTGCTGAACTGACGTTATCAATGCATCATGATACAATGTTTCATGCTGGATTTCTTTTTCAACATTTTATTAATTACAGAGAATTCTAATGCTCTGAGACTTTGCTGGACATGGATAACAGTGGCAGGGTTGATAGAAGGGAGTTCAGATTCAGATCAGCCGTGATCAGAGTGGTTTGGTCATTGCATTGCAGGTGAGAACATGTTCCAAATTCGACATCTGTACATTGCAGACAGCAGCATACCCGAGCTCCTGTGCTCGTAAGTTCATAAATTCATATGTTATAGGAGCAGAATAAGGCCATTTGGCTCACCAAGTCTACTCTGCCATTCAATCATGGCTGATCTATCTTTCCCCTCAATCCCATTCTCCTGCCTTCTCCCCATAACCCCTGACAGCCTAACTAATCAAAAATTCGGCAATCTCCACCTTATAAATATCCATTGACTTGGCCTCCAAAACCATCTGTGGTAATGAATTCCACAGATTCACCACCCTCTGACTAAAGAAATTCCTCCTCCAAAGGTTATGAAATCTGGTCGTTGACTTTTCCACAAGTGGAAATATCCTCTCCACATCCATTCTATTCAGGCCTTTCACTGTTCAGTAAGTTTCAATGAGGGTCCTAAACTGTCCAAGTCATTCTATGGGGTCCCTGCTTTCTCTACACTATCTGCCCCTCCACCTATCTTCATATCATCTGCCAACTTGGCCACAAAGTCTTCAATTTCCTCATCCAAATCATTGATGCACTTCATGAAGAGTAGCAGCCGCAGCACCAACCCCTGCAGAACACGAGTCGCTGGCAGCCAACCAAAAAAAAGCCCCTTTCAATTTCAAGTTCAAGTTCAAGTGAGTTTATTGTCATATGTCCCTGATAGGACAATGAAGTTCTTTTATTGACATTCTAGAATCACTGCCTTACAGTACTAGGGACACGGGTTCGATCCTGACCTTAGGATCTATATGGAGTTTGTATATTCGCACTGTAACAACATGTTTCTCCAGGTTCTTCAGTTATCTCCCACGTTCCAATGAAGTGTAAGCTTGTAGGTTAATTGGCTTCTATAAATCGGTAGGATAGAACTGGTGTACGGGTGAATGTTGGTTGGCGATCATGCCTCAAGATTAGGTCCATATGGAACGGGGCCTTACATCGCACAGCGCGGCTTTAATGGCCACGGGACTTGCTAATGCCCACCGCGGGCTCTAACATCAAGACCCGGAGTGAGGCTTTGCATCACCCGGCGCGGCCTTAACGGCCACGTAACTTATGTACCTTCGCCCGCCGGGGGCTTTGACCTTGACATCAGGAGGAGAATGGCGAGTGCAGGGGAGAGATAAGACTTTGTCGTCCATCACAGTGATGAGGAGATTCTCTGCGATGGATGTTTGTGTTAATTGTGTTGTGTCTTGGTTCTTTTTCTTGTTGTATGACTGCAGAAACCAAATTTCATTTGAATTTCAATGAGGTTCAAATGACAACGAATAAATTGTATCATTGTATCATTGTAGTACACTCCTGCCTCTAGTAGCACTATCTACATTTTGGCTCAAATAACTCTCCTCTTTGCACTTTATCAATTGCACCCCATCAAATCTCCTTCCACTAATACAATCCCATTCCCTCAGTAATGCAATGATGTTCTCCTGATCATTAGTGTGATTCCCCCACCCTTTTACCTCTTCCTCTATCATGCTTGAAGCTTCTATACAATCCCAGTCTTGCTCTTATTTCAACCAATTTCTGTCATTGCAATAATATAGTTTTCCCAAGGGTTGAACATTGCCTGAAGCTCAACAGTCTTACCTATCAGGCACTGTGTATTAAAATCTATGCAGTTTAGCTTACCAGCCCTCTCATGTGCCTTATCATGCCCCCGGCTTTTCGGAAGCTCCAGCCACAACAGCATCATCCACCCCGAATTGCAACGCATGAAAGGTCCCGTTTGAAGGACCTTTCATCACCTGGCGTGGCTCTGCCGCAGGATCTTCCATCGCCTGGCGGGGGCTTCAATATCGGGAGCCTCGATCGCCTCGATGCTGCAGTTGACTGCCTGGCCGCGGGAGAAGAAGCAAGGGAGAGATAAGACTTTTTTACCTTCCATCACAATGAGGAGGTGCCTGGAGGAGAGTCACTGTGATGGATGTTTATGTTAAATTTATGCAATTGTGTGTTTTGTTTGCTTTTTATTGTTATGACTGTATGGTAATGACATTTCATTCAAAGATATTTTGAATGACAGATAAATTCAATTCAATTTGCTCTGCCTATTGAACTTGATTATTTTATCCTCTATATTTTGGGGCATTTCCAACTCTGGGTCCCATTCCTTTGCCAAATTAGCATCTTCACCAAAGTCCCACAGTCATCTCACACTTTGGGATCCGTTATGACATACTCTATATCTTTATTACACCATATCCATAAAACACTATATTCATAATATACTCACTGTATCCATAATATGCCGTTCATCCCACAATTCATGTAGAATAGCCAATCCCACATATCATGGATCAGATCTAGGCTATGCAGTCTTGCCACATTAAGTTGTGAATAGTGGTGTATATTGAAGACAGCAACAGAAGGAAGTGGTTTGTTAATGTTGATGTTGGAAGTTGATATTCAGAGGGATCTTGGGGTCCAAGCCCATAAATCCCTGAAAGTGGAAACACAAATAGATAGAATGGTAAAGGCAGAACATGGTATACTTGCTTTCATAGGTTGAGGCTATGAGTATACGACTCAGGAAGTCATGATGTAGTTTAATAGGATTTTGGTTAGACTTTTGAAGTATTGTGTTCAGTTATGGTTGCCCCATTACAGGAAGGATTTGAAGACTTTGAAAAGGGTGCAGAAGAGGTTTACCAGAATAATGCCTGGATTAGGAGATATTACAGGTAGAGGCTGGACAGACGTAGATTCTTTTCTGGAATGTCGGAGGTTGAGGGGAGTGTAGTCCTCGTGGTCATTAAATTGGATTTGAAGTTAAATAACTTGTTGTTATTCCTGCAACTTCATACATGATGTCAGAAGTGGGATTATGCTCTCATGAGAGATGGACGAGAAATAATGGACACTGAGCAATTTCAGGTTCAGGTGCCTGTGCCTGTGGCTAAGCTGCCTTTGAACACCATGGAGGGTCTGTACAGGACAAGCTCAGGTCGTGTCAGCAAGCCAAATCCTTAATACAGAGACTGAATGCACTTGTTCACTATGTTGGTCATTTGTTTACTCTGCTGAGATCTTAAGTTTGTATTTCACCGGGTGTATACCTGTTTTGGTTTTAGTGCTTAGTGTTTAGTATTTGGTGTTTCTTATCTCATGTTTTTTTATAGCAGTAACTGAATATATCTGTCGGATATTGGTCATTTTGTATAAGCACTGCTATAGTTCCTACTTAATATGATATTTTATTTTTATATTCGGCATGAGCTAAGGAAAGAGGATGTAGATCAGTCACTGTATTCACAGTCAATGTCAGGTGTTTCTAGAGTCCATTCGTGGAGGAAGTTATCTGGCGTATGCGTGTCATCCGGGGAGGTATTGGCAGGGTCCTCATGGTTCGGCTACTGTGGCTTTGTCTGTAGCCTTGCATCCTTGTGGTCATTAAAGTGGATTTGAAGTTAAATAACGTTGTTATTCCTGCAACTTCATACAGGGAGATGATACAAGTATCTAAAATTATGAGAGGCTTTAAGATGAGAGGGGCAAAGCTGTAAGGTGAGCGCCAAAGCTTAAAGAAGATGTGTGGGACAAGATTTTTTACACAGAAGGTGGTGATTGCCTGGAACGCAATGGGTGGTGGTGGTGGGTGATGCAGATATGTTAGTGGCATTTAAGAGATTTTTTGGTAGGCATATGGATATGCTGGGAATGGAGTGATATGGATTATGTGCAGTCTCATAAGAGTTGGGGGTACACAAAATGCTGGAGAAACTCAACGGGTGCAGCAGCATCTGTGGAGCGAAGGAGATAGGATCCTACCTTCTTCGCTCCATAGATGCTGTTGCACCTGCTGAGTTTCTCCAGAATTTTGTGTACCCTTGATTTTCCAGCATCTGCATTTCCTTCTTTAACACATAAAGTTGTTCTTGGCATCATGTTTGACACAGATATCGTGGACAGAAGGGCCTGTTTATGCGCTGTACTGTTTTATTTCTATGTTCCTGGAATATCCCCATTCTCAATGATGGCATAGCCCAACACAAGAGAGCCAAAGACTAGATTGAAGCATTCATAACCAAGATCAACCAGAAGTGCTAAATAAATGACCCATTCAATTTGTATGCTTTCACCGACAGGTGTACAAGGACATCCAGATTCCTTTATACATCAACCTCACGGTGTTTTTCGACATTGAAATTACAGCCTACCTTTCTGTTTTTAACTCTGAAGAAAATAACCATATTTGTTCACATTATACTAATGTCTGCCATATATATATTTGTCTCCTCATTCAATCTCTCTACATTACCCTGAAGCCCCTTTGCATCCTTCTTGCAGCTCAGAACAGTTTCATGTCACTGGATCAAATTCAGTTCACTCATTCAAATTATTGAGACACAAGGAACTGCAAATGCTAGTTGACCAAAAAAATAGTAATTTAGCAAGTCAGGCAGCATCTCTGGAGACATGGATAGGCAACATTTCAGGTCAGGAAACTTTTTCAGACTCTTGGACCAGCATTGTAAATAACTGGCCACTGGTCACAGCAGCTTCCAGTCAGTCAATCCATGCCAGGATATTACTTTCAATCCAATGTGCTTTCATTGTGCACACTAGCATCTAACGTGGTATTCTATCAAAGGCCTTTTGAAAATCCAAGTATACACATCCATTGCTAATCCTTTTCCTTTTCTACAAGTGAAATCTTCAAACGCGTAATTAAATTTGTCATACATGATTTCACTTACATAAATGCCGATTGACTTTGTCTAGTCCTGTTAATATGTTCTCGGCATTATATCCTTCATAATAAAATCTAATATTTCCCCAACCACTGACATTAAACTAATTGGTATGTAGTTCCCTGTTTTATTTTTCCTTTTTTAAATAGTGAACATGTCATTCTCGCTGATCATCAGGAATAATTCCATAGACTATGGAATTGTGGAGATGATAACTAATACTTCTAATATTTATATACATGCCCATTTTAATATTCCAGGATGCAGATTATCAGGTGTAAAGTATCTTTTAGCTTTCAATTCCTTTAATTTTTATAGTGGTTTTGTATTCCTGATGCAAATTCACTTTAATTCTGCGCTCGCTTATTGGCATTTTAGTTCAGTGGACACATGACTTTGCTGCTCTTCTGCTATGTTTAGACACAGAAGAAATATGAATAACTCAAAATACCCAGATGTGAGAAAATTAATGTCTGGTTTCCAGTGTTGATGTGCTTGTAGCACCCTCCATACACTTGGTTCTAAGTTAGTTAATAGGTAGAGTACAACTGGTAGTCGACACCCTTGCAGAACTACTGACTGGAGACCAATTCCACTGAACTCTTCTGTCCCATCCATTGATATCCCAGCCTCAATGATATTCTGACTATTTATACAATATTTTCAGAGGAATTAGTCATGTTGCAATCAACGGTACCCAATGCTCAAGCCATTTAATATAAACTTTGGAATGATCAAATGACTTACCACAGATTAGCTTATTGTTGAACGCAAACTTTGTTTTGTATGTTTTCTTGAACGTCTTCAAGACCTAGTAATGTTCATGGGGGCTTGACAACCTGGATTTAAACCAAGGCACAGTAGGAAACTATTAATTATAATGCATCTGGACATTAACATTAACAGTAACAAAATAGTCATGGTAGCAAACAGAACAATAGTTAGTATGTCTTCACCTGTCAGCCAACACTGTCCCAAACAACCAGCTAACAGCACCATCCACTTAGCCTTAATGAAAGATGCAAGACATACATTCAATGCTCTGACCTCACCAGCTAGCAACTTCAAAACCGTGTCTCCAAGTCACTTCCTTCTCTTAGTCCACAAAACACAGAAAAGTAAACCTGATTAACTGAACAGTTGGTGAAAGTGCTTTCCAGTTTATAACATCATATGTGACAGACCAGATTGTATCATCGCAGGCTGTTGGTTAACACAGTAAGATCCTTCCAGACTGACCTTCATATCAGCTCCTATTTTCAATGTGCAAAACTATTGACTCAGCATGAAGGATGTGGCTTGTGTGTTGCTTGTCTTGAAAAAATACTTGGCTCCCTCCCTCCAAAATATGAACTCATGCAGAAGAGTAACGGGAAAGATGAGATTATTTGAGCAGAGTTGTGAACACATTGTAATCTAACCTTCACTGAATACATTTTGGCTCTGTGCCAGGGTTGATGAACTGCAATAGTCTCCAATCTCCATTGTCTTTCCCTTTATTAAAATAGGTCTGTCTTTATCCCCAGACCATCTGTTTCTGATCTTCCCGTTTCAGATTTGTTCTTTTTTTTTAATGTAATGATGTATAGTAAGGCCATAATACTGATTCAAATGGCTAGCCATGTAGAGAATGGGAAAATTATATTCCCTGTGCGACTGTGTAAACATCAGTGAATCAATTAAAAAAGAATCAGTTAAAGCTGTTAATGAATGAATTTTATATGTTGTGATGTTATGAAGATAAAAGTACTTCTTTTATCTTCTTTTGAGGCTACAGGCCCCAATTGATGATGCTTCTGGGACTTGCCAAGCCTCCAGAACCTAGACATAGCCTGTGAGCCACCCAGACAACTGGGTCACTCTTAAACAACTGCAAAGAATGAGAGGCAACAATGGAACCAGTGTCTTTCAGTGTCCGTGATCATGATGGAGTTGGGAGGGAGATCTCAGATGCATGGGGAAAAAACATAGCAGTGGGTCAGGTAATTTAGGAAGGTACGTGAGACTCTGTGGATTGGGTTAAGATTCAGTAGGATTTGCCAGCTGGTTACCCCCCCTCCCCCCCCCCCCCCAATCTTTGCACATCCCCAATCCTTTCAACTCATCATTTTAATTTCATGTTTCATGTATTTTGTGTTTTATGACTGTTGGCAGATCAATTTACCTCCTGGGATAAATAAAGTTATATCGTATCGTTTCGTATCTTATCATTTGAGTTTTAATTTATCCAGGTTCTGAACAAGGAGTTACATTTCTTCTATTTTTTATAGTTCAGAGCTTGCCTCTCAGTGGCCAGTGTGTCAGCCTGTCTTATCCTATTAGGTCAGGGCCTGGCTGTACCCTTACCTGGGAAATTAGAGGAGCAGATCACTCCGAATGTAAGAAATGGAGCAATAGGAATTCAAAATGCCCCTTGAGCTAGTTCCATCATTAATCAAAGCTGATCCATTCCCACATTCCTTGATTCACTTGTGGTTCAAATATTTAACGGCCATTTTCACTGCATTCAATGCACACACGCCCATTGCTGTCTGGGGTAGAAAATGAAGGATACACAACCCTCAGAAGAAACCCCCCCTCATCCCCATTTTAACTGAACCACTGCTTTTTCTGAAACTATGCTCCCTGTATCCATATATCCCACCTGAACAATCATCCTCCCAACATCTACCCTGTGTAAGATCCCATCTCATTCTGCTGAACTATGAGTAGACGCCCAACATGCTTAACATTTCTTCAAGCATCAATCAGATGAACCTCAACTACACTGCCTCCAATCCTTAAATATGGAAACCAAAACCACTCACAGCACTCTAGCAGCAGTCTTACCTGCACCCTGTAAAGTTGGTGTGAGCGGTGACCTACACGAAAAATTCCTACTCTTATCCTCCAGGCTCCTTGCAATTGAGGCCAACATTGCATTACCTTTTCTAAGTACCTCTCATACTTTGGTCCTAACGTTTTGTGTATTATACAGCACAATAGTTCAGCCAGCAGAGCAATTACCTTGCAGCAGAGATCCAAGTTCCGTCCTGACTTTAGGTGCTGTCTGTGTGGAGTTTGCACATTTGCCTTTGACAGTATGGGTTTTCTCCAGGTGCTCTAGTTTCCTCACATCCCAAAGGGTTGGCAGATTGATTGGCCTCTGTATATTGGTGCGTAGGACAATGGGATTATGCAAATGGATGATTAAATGGATGATGCAGACCCGGTAGGTCATAGGGCCTATTTCTACGCTGTGCCTCTATCATGGCACCAGGAGCTCCACATCCCTTTTTGCTGCAACATTTTATATCCTTATTCTTTTCATCAAATAAGTCAATTTTTTATTCTTCTAATTTTGCACATGAAGCTCCCTATGCTAACTTCCTGCTCACTCACCAATATCCCTTTGCAGGTTCCTTGTGTCCCATTGCCAATTCCCACCCACCTTTGTATCATCAAAAAATCTGGCCACCGTGTTACTAATCCCTCTGGCTCCCTACTAGTTGCTCTTTGTCAATCCGACATGGCATATATCCCAATTCTCTCTTTTGAGAGATAGTCATTCCCTCATCCATGCCAATAAATAACCTCCTACCCTATCATATGCAGCAAACGCTGATGTGGCATTGCCGTAGTTTACATTTGGAAATTCAATATCTATTGGTCCCCTTCAATCACCCTGATTAAGCCTTCAGAATTCTGTTAAATAGGATACCTCTTCATAAGATCATGCTGCCTCTGCTTGCATGTCTTGTGATTGATTATAACTGTTCACCTATTATACAGAGTTCCAGCCTTCTTCTAACGTGTGACATCGGTGCTTTCTCCCACCCTGCTACATCATGAGGTTGATTCTCTGTTGAATGCACAGTTTGCTTATTCTCAGGAGTCTGTGACGTTTCACTCTTTCATCCACGCTGTGCTTTTTTTTGGGGGTAGCTGCTTTCAGCTGAAGTAGGCACAACAATTCTCAATATAAATACTGCACTCTTGAGCAACATGGACCAGGCATATTTGTAACAAAAGATCATACTGCTTCTAAATAGTGGAACCAAGGCCCACATCTCTCCTTACCATGGGTGCGTTTGTATGTCCATCCTGCCATTATACAAGGCCGTAACTGCACACTGTGAATGAAGATAAATCCAAGGCAGATTCACCAGTTTCAGTTTCACTTTAGTTTAGTTTATTGTCACGTGTGTCGAGGCATCTTTTTGTTGCGTGCTAACCTGTCAGCAGAAAAACAATACATGATTACAACCAATCCATTTATAACATATCGATACATGATTAGGGAATAACGTTTATTGCAAAGAAAAGCCAGCAAAGTCTGATCATGGATATTCCGAGGGTCACCAAAGAGGTAGATAGTAGTTCAGCACTGTTCTCTGGTTGTGGTTGGATGATTCAGTTGCCCGATTACAAATGGACGAAACGTCCCTGAATCTGGTGGTGTGCGTTTTCACCCTTCTGTACCTTTTGCCTAATGGGAAAGAGGAGAAGAGGGAGTGGGCAGGGTGCGATTCATCCTTGATTATGCTGTTGGCCTTGCCGAGGCAGCGTGAAGTATAAATTGAATCAATAGAAGGGAGGTTGGTTTATATGATGGCCTGGGCTGCTTTCACAATTCGCTGCAATTTCTTACGGTCCTGGATGGAGCCTGTTCCATGTGGTTCCAAGCAGTTCCAAGCCTGCTCCATACAAGAAGAATTTGGTAGAGAATTAGAACTGGGCTGTTTTGCCAGAGTGAGAGATCCCTGGAAATATAGGCCCATTCTTTGGGATTCCCTACCAGTACAGCAATTTTCCCTTGACATACTGTCATCGTTTGATCAGCAGATACAGAGAAGATGCTTCTACCAGTGGATGCAAGGGAGCTATGCCAATAAATACAGTCTCAAATTCAGGAGTAACTGACGTACCCAGAGAATAGGGTCTGCAAGAACTGGGGAATGCCCTTCAGTGCCTCAAGCCTGACATCATGGCTGTGGCCAAACTATATCTCCATATCTTTTCTCCATCATTTATTTATTTTAATAATATTTTTATTAGAAGCTTGTGCATATCATAATACAAACATTTCTTATATGTCAATCCTACGTTGCTAATAGGTGGGTATCCAGCTATCAAAATAATAGTGGTCCTCCTTTATCAGTTGTATATTAACTCTGCTTCTATTTAGTTTTTTTGGTTTTTTTTATAGATAGAAAGTAAGAAATTTAAAAAAAGGCATGATAAAGAAGAATGGAGTAATTTACCAATAATACAACTTTGGAGATAGATCCGTAAGTTATAAAGCATAGCTATTCATCTAATCCTGAACTCGAGTTTCAGTCAGATTCCCGTGCTGAACCAATTTACCCTTTCAAAAAATCAATAAATGGAGACCATTTTCTCCATCATTTCTAACAATCAACCAATAACAAACAGCCTCAGAATTAAAGGACAATAGACAATAGGTGCAGGAGTAGGACATTCTGCCCTTCGAGCCAGCACCGCTGGACATTCCTTTAGGAATTAGATGAGGAGGAATTTCGTTAGTCAGAGGGTGGTGAATCTGTGGAACTCATGAACATGAATTG
The DNA here is from genome assembly GCA_035221665.1 of Okamejei kenojei. Classification (NCBI taxonomy): domain Eukaryota; kingdom Metazoa; phylum Chordata; class Chondrichthyes; order Rajiformes; family Rajidae; genus Okamejei; species Okamejei kenojei. The sequence goes on along the minus strand of CM069133.1, from coordinate 52,878,530 downwards.
CCAGGTAAAGAGGACTTCTCTGCAGTATTGAGGTATCTGCTACCTTCACTCCTGGGGAGGCCCAGCTCTAATCTCTAAAATATTGGCCCTAAACCTAAACTTGCTGACCTGCAGAAATAGATCCATTCCCACTTCAGCTTTACCTTTCCAAATTCCATGGAAAATAATTTTGATAAAAATCAAATATTCTGGAAAAACTCAACAGATTAGGCAGCAGTTAGGGAAAGAGAAACAGTTCACATTTCAAGTCTGAGGTCCTTAATCAGAACTGGGAAAGAGAGAAAGCAATTGATTTTTCAGTAGCAATGAAGATGGAGAAGGAGTTTTTAGAGCCAAGGGAATATGGCTTGAGGTTGTGTGGTACATAGAAGCACATTATGTTATGCATTGCTAATAGCAAAGCTGTGGAACTTGTCTAGTAGGTCAGACTGTACTAATGAAGAGTGAAAAAAACGGAGCCGAAAACCACAGATGTATGACTAGGAGAAATGGCTACTTGTGATACAGACAAAATGAAATGGCGAGTCATTTAAAGTTGGAGAATTTGATATTGAGTCCAGAAGACCACAATGTGGCCAGACGGATGATGATGTTCCTCAAACTTGCATTTGGCCTCATTGTAAATATACAGGAGACTATCCACAGAAATATTTGTATGGGAGTAGAATGAAGAATTAAAGTGGCAGGCAGCTGGAAGCTTATGGTCACTCCTGTGATTGAATGCAGCTTTTTTTTACAAACTGATCACCCAATATGTATTTGGTTTGACAGTTGAATCTTCCCCCCCCAATACAAGATAGCATAGCATTAACGTTGAGGGAGAAAGTTTATAGGAGATGTATGGGGCGGGTTTTTTTTTAACAATGAATCTACTGTTTTATATTCCATGAGACCACACAATGCTCACCAAACATATCACAAGACTGAAAGAGTTGCAAGGGAATGGCAGATTCACCTGGAAGGACATCCCAATAAAATGTCTTAAGGGGCTGTCCCACTATGGCTACCTAATCTGCAAGTTTAGACGAGTTTGCCCTCGACTCAAACTCGCAGCATGGTCGACACGTTGTCCTAGAAGGTCCTATGAGGTCACTGGAACTCTCCTTCATGCTCGAGGGAAGTTCCTGCATACTCACGGCTTCAGCTAGGTCGCGGAAAAATTTTCAGCATGTTGAAACATTTTCTGCAAGTAAAATTTGATAGGCATGGTTCCTTTTAACTCATAGTGCAATGGAATGGGGTTGCTATTTAGTTACAGGCAGTTGGGGGCAGCCGTAGGCAATCTCCTTCGCTGACCGAGCAATTTTGATTCGGTCACTTTTCAGGACCAAGGAAAACCGATCGGTAGGTAAAATGCCCGCTGAACTTCATTTTACTTCTTAAAAGTGTCTCCACTCCTCCCCCCCCGCGCTCTCCAAAGGACTCACCGTACACTGTGCAGCCGTCTTTTACCTTCCTCTTCACCACAGGTCTGAATTTCAGACAGTGTGTGCGTGTGCGTGTGTGTTAGCGTGTGCGTGTGTGTGTGTGTGTGTGTGTGTGTGTGTGTGTGTGTGTGTGTGTGTGTGTGTGCGTGTGCGTGTGTGCGCGTGTGCGTGTGTGCGTGTGTGCGTGTGTGCGTGTGTGCGTGTGTGCGTGTGCGTGTGTGTGTGTGTGTGTGTGTGTGTGTGTGTGTGTGTGTGTGTGTGTGTGTGTGTGTGTGTGTGTACCAGGCGAGTGCCCTCTAGCTTGAAGATTGAAGACACTCTTCTTAACTTGCGGATTAGGTCGCCGCAGTGGGACAGCCCATTTAGACAACAAAGGCAAGCATATCAAAAAGCCTTGTCACTACCCTTTTCATCTCTGTCATCACTGTCATGATGTTATGCACGTTTCTGTTGATTCAGAGAGTTGTGAATTTGTGGAATTCTCTGCCATGGATGGCAGTAGAGGCCAATTTACTGGATGAATTTAAAAGAGAGTTAGATAGAGCTCTAGGGGCCAGCGGAACCGAGGAGTATGGGGAGAAGGCAGGCACAAGTTACGGATTGTGGATGATCAGCCATGATCACAATGAATGGCGGTGCAGGCTCGAAGGACCAAATGGCCTCCTGCTGCACCTATTTTCTGTTTCTATGTTTCTATGAACTTGTGGAAATTGCAAAAGAATAGAACTATACATTCCGGTATCTCTGGATGATGTATAGAATGTGGAATGAGCAACAGGGATCGATTGAGGCAAAGAGAAAAGATGCATTGGGGACATGAAAATTAGCAGCAGGAACACCCCATGGAAAATATTCACGCTTATCCTCCCAGCTACTGTGGCTCAAACTGTCCAATGCTGAACCTCATGGGTTTGGCTGTGAGCTCAGCCTACAGTAAAGTCTGGAGCACATCCCGGAGATGCAGCAGGTGTTCCTCCCAATCCTCCAAGAGGATAATCTCCATCACGAGCTGAAAGGTGGTGGGAATGCCCTGGAAGCCCAGGGAAAGAACCGGATACTGCCATAAGCCGGTGGGAGTTGAGAAGGCCATTTCCCATTTGGCAGAGTGAGCCAGAGGGACTTGCCAGTATTCTTTTGTTAAGTCTCATGTGGAAATATACCACAACTTACCTAACTCTGCGAGCTTACCACTCGGGGCATGAGATAGCTGTCGAACTGGGAGACTTTGTTGAGGTGTCAGTATTTATTGCAGAACCTGAATGTGCCATCGGGCTTGGGGACCATTACAATTGGGCTGGACCATGGGCAATGTGGTTCCTCCATTAAGCCAAGTGCCCTTATCTGCTCACCCTCCTCCTCAATGGTGCGACTATGCACCTCTGGGACTCCTTAAGGCCGCTGATGCACAAGTACTCCAGGGTTAGTGTGTATCTCATGGGATATAACAGAGGTCTGCCTGGGAGTGTGAGAATACGTCCTTAAACTGGTCTGCATGCCCCAACACCTGTTGCAACTGTTGGTGAGAAAGCTGGTCCTGGATAGCAATGGGCTCTCTGGTCTTTACATCATCATGGGTTCAACCCATTTTTAAAGATTAAGATTTACTAAATAGACTTGCTCACATTTCCTCCTCCCATGCTGTCATACCTTGTAGTTCACTGGCCTAACCCGCTCTGCGATGGTGTCAAGGCTCTGCCAGGTGGCCAGAAATGTACACTCGGCAATCAGGATCAGCATCGGGACACTATCAGCGGGCTGGAACTGGCGGGGCTGGACGGGCCGGGCCGGTTGCAGCTCGCTGGGTCTCCTCCATGTGTTTTCTTACGATGGGTGTTATTTTGCCAATGTGTTCCCCCATTTGTTGAATGTGCTCGATCAGCAAGTGGTGGGGCGACAGCTGCCGCTCCCATGCCTGTCATGAGATTTCAAGGTGCCCCCGGGTGGGGTTACCGCCCGTATACAAGTTCAAAAGGAGGAAATTCCAGTGGAGGACTGGGAAATCTCCCTAATAGCAAAGAGAACACATGGGATCATTAGATCCCAGTTTCACCCATTGTCTGCCCTGGAGCTCCTGGTTTCATAAGGTGTAGGGCTGATGAGGTGACCGCAAGTTCATCCAATAATTAATTGGAGCCCGCTGTGGCTTGTTCGGCTGTGACCTCACTTTACTCCAGTATCAGTGTTTTTCCAGCAGTCAGACATTGTTTGTGGTGTTGATCGTAGACTTTCTCTGGCCCGTCTGCCGGTGATGGGGATCAGAATAGCCCTAAGGGAGGATGTGCCAACACCATCTTTAAACCTCTACCGCTGACCTAAAGCCATGGTCTAGTATTGGATATTTCCATCCTCAGAAAGAGACAGACCATCTACCCTAACTCTGCCTCTCATGATTTAATATACTTCTATCAGGTCGCCCTTTAACCTCCAATGCTCCAAGTATGTCATCCAACTTTGTCCAATTTTTTCTTCTTGGTAAAACATTCCAATCCTGACCCATTCTGTGAACGTCTGCATCTTCTCCAAAGCCTCTATATACTTTCTGCAATGAACTAACGTTAACTGCACACAATACTCCAAATCTGGTCTAACCAGACTTACATGCAGCTGCCTGACTTTTCTACTCAATGACTGATAAAGGGCAGTATGCAGTATGCCTTCTCTACCACTCTATCTAATTGTCTTGCCACTTTCAGGAAGTTATGGACTTGCACCTTGCCCCCACTGTACATCAATGCTGCTTAGGGTCCCCCTGTTTACTGCATACTTTTCTTTTGCATTTTATCTCCCAAAGTGCAACATCTCACACTTGTCCTGATTAAGCTCCATCTGCCATGTCTCTGATCATATTTCCAACTGGTCTATATCCTGCTGAATACTTTGACAATCTTCCACACTATACAGAACTCCATCATTTTTTGTGTTGTCTGAAAATGTACCGAGCAGCCCACCAACATTTCCATCCAAATCATGAACAGTTCCAGCACTGATCCCTACTGGTTATCGATCTCCAGTCACCACAATAACACACATGCCCCACTAATCTTGATGACCAAGTCAATTTTGATTCTAGTCTACCGGTCTCCATTGATCCTATCCTTAATCTTATAGATTAACCTACTAAGAGAGACCTTATTGCATGCTTTACCAAAGTCCATGTATATAACATCCACCCCTATCCTCAATCATTTTCATCACCTCCTCAAAACACTCAATCAAGTTGTAAGACATGACCTCCCCCACACAAAGTCATGTTGACTATCCCTTAATAGGTCTATGCTTTTATAGAAGCAAGTGGATCCTTTCTCTCAGAATCTTTTTAAATTATTCCCCACCCGCTGACCCTAAGTTTCTGTCTTAAAATGTCCTTGTTTGGTGCCACTGTGTTCTTGGAACAGAAGAACAACAATCTCCCCATTCCCCAGTCCTCTGGAACTGCAACTGGGACTAAAGAGGACACAAAGATCTCTCTCAAAGCACCAGCAATCTCCTGTTTTGCAGGGATAGATCCCATCAGGCCTTAGGGACTCATCCACGTTCAAGAGATCCATCAACATCTTGTTTTTGATTTCAACATGCACTTGAATATCAGCACTCATCTCCCAGATCTCACTGCTAGCTACTATTCAAGTGCTCTAAAGTCACATGGAAGTAGCAGCCATTAATTCGGAACAAGAGCCAGAGATCAGAATATCTGATCTAATGTATATTGAAAGTAGTCATCAGTCTGAAATTAAAAGGACAGCTTTGCAAACATGTCTATCCAATACTAACACTTGTTGCATGAATATTAGTCTATCATCTCTTCAGGCAACAAGAGTGCACTTGTTGCCTGAAGAGATGATAGACTAATATTCATGAGGAACTTCCAGATCCATGACTTGAAGCATTGATTCTGTTTATCTTTCCCCTGATGCTGTCTGACTTGCACTGTGTTCCCAGGTTTGTATTTGAGATTTTCAGCAATTGCATTTTTTTGGATTGTGATTTAATTTTCGAAAGAATATTAGACGAATACTCGAAGGGGGAATGTTGGTCTGTTTATGAGGAAAGAACAAGGAGAGTAGAAATATCCATTTGAAATATCCAGGCTGAATGGACTAAATGTAATTGATATACGATTCTCCGCTTTTCACATTCACTACACCATCATCACCTGGGAAACTCAGTTCCGATAGATCTCCTAGTCTGTATCAACAACAATTGACTAGTTTGATCTGCATGGACAAATTACTTTAGTTTAGTTTTAGTTTAGGGATACAGCACGGAAACAGGTCCTTCGGCCCACCGAGTCCGCACCAACCAGCGATCTCCACACACTTACACTATCCTACACGCACCAGAGACATTTTTACATTTATACCAAGCCAATTAAACTACAAATCTGTATGTCTTTGGAGCGTGGGAGGAAACCAAGGATCTTGGAGAAAAACCACGCAGATCACAGTAAGAACATACAAACTCCGTACAGACAAGCACCCGTAGTCAGGATTGAACCCGGATCTCTGGCGCTGTTAGGGAGTAGCTCTACCGCTACGCCACCGTGCCGCCCTTATTTTGTTTATCCTTGTCGTAAACAATTTGAATCTACACAACAACGGAGAATTCAGTAAGAACTTTGTGAAACCTTTGTGGGGTAACTGAGCAAGTGATTGCTAGTCTGTGGCTTGTGATTGGAAACCACTGATTATACATTTTACGGATTTCTCTTAATTGGTTTCAGCAAACATAAAGGCTATTCAATAGTTTGAATTTTAGATATGTCTGCAAAATATCACTGCTTGACATTGTGACTTAAAGTTTATGTATGATGTTGTCAGTCTCTTAACAGTATCACATATACTTTTCATACCTAAAATCAATATATTGTATTTTCTCTCAATAAATAATGTAAGGCTGACTAAGACCTTCCACATTTGGATATAAGATTTGACCTTTGTTCAGTGATCCAACTTGTCATAATTATTGTATTTCCAACAGTGGCCAGATTTAATGCATGAAAAATTAAATATTGTTACACTCTTACACTCTTACAGTTGTAAGGTCCCAGCCTGTGGTTTGCTAGAAGTGACAATCGGAGTGGGTACTTTTGTGCTACATTAATAAGGAAAGCCGTGTAGATAAGTTGAAAAGCAAACACACAGACCTTCCTTCTTCCCTATTTGGATGTCTGTGTTTAATAAGCAAGTCCTATAGAGTCATAAAGTGACACAACAAGAAACAGGTCCTTTATCTCACTGAGATCCACACAAATCATCAACAGATGATTTGGACAGATGAAATGGACAAATCATCAACCACTATTTACATTAATCCATATATAATCCCATCGTGCTGAGTGAAGTTTTTGTTTAAGGTGTGCAGGAGCAACAACAGCATTAACTTTGGCAAATCTAACATCTTTCTCATCTACAAACTATCATTGGTGACAAGGTCCAAGCTCTGAAACTCCTTCCCCACCACCCCTCTCTTTTTACCCACCCATCTTCCTCCCTCTCTTCTTCCTTCCTCTCCCATTTTCTCTCTCTTAAAACCACTCAATAATTTGCCATTTTAGCCACACCATTTCCTAGGTTGACTCAGTGACTTGAAAATAGATCTCAATCCAAAATGTCATCTGTCTATTCCCTCCACACATACTGCATGTGAGTTGCTCCAGCATTCTGTTTTTGCTCAAGATTCCAGCGTCTGTAGTTTCTTCTGCCTCATTCACGAGACACGATGACTGGATAGTGCGTAATTTGGAGAGGCTTCGTTCAGCACTCCTTGCTGATATGACACAAGCAATTAACTCTGTCCTAAAAAGAGAACTTGAAGTGGCTTTGTCGCCGGTGTACACTAGTCTGGAGCAAGTTAAATCCTATTATGAATTGCATGATGAACGCATTCGCGAGGTTGAAGATGGCCTGAATGACCACAGTGACAGACTGGTGAGCGCCGAAACTGCTATAGCTGCATTACAGAGTGAAAACACATTCCTGAAAATGAAGTTAGATGACCTCGCGAACTGGTCGCGGAGATCCAACCTAAGGGTGGTCGATATTCCTGAAAAGATGGAAGGCTTGGACCCTGTTAAATTTATAACTGAGTTTTTTGAAGAAGTGCTGGGGGCGGATTTCTTCCCAAGATCTCTTATGCTTTTGCGTGCCCACTGAATTGGACCTACACCAACAGACGTCCCGAATATCAAGCCATCTAAGCCAAGAGTGTTCCTGGTTCTCTTTCATTACTTCCAGGATAAATACCGTATCATCACCAAACGAAGGCAGGAGCTGTTCTTCCAAGGGCACCGGGTGTTTTTCTTTAAGGACTTCAGCGTGGAGCTGGGGAGAAAACGTGCAACTTTTAGGGAAATAAAATCCCTGCTTTACAATAAAGGGGTTCGGTTTGGTCTCCAGTATCCTGCCCAGCTCCAGGTCACTCATGAAGGTAAAAAGTACTATTTCAATACACCAGAGATTGCCAAAATGTTTTACTACTCGCGCTGGGGAGGTGACAGCCGTGAAGCACAATGATCTTTAAGGATATCCATGCGGTATTGGCACGGCCTCCTACGGCGGGGATCTTTGGAAGATTTGTTTATTCTTCAGTTTAATTTGTGGAATTTGACTGAGTTGAACTGCAATGCTACATATTTGGGGTAGTGAGTCGAGGACTTTTAGCCAGCAAAATGTAAATGTCTATGATTACTATTTGGGATATAATTTTCACTTCCTTCTTTCTCGTAATGCTTTGCTGGTCTGGGGTTATCTTTAGCCTATATATCTTAAAAGTAGAATAAATGACTGTACAACTTTTAAAGAAGGGAGCCACCCTCAATTGGATTAAAATTTTAGTTAGGAAACACTTTGGAAGTTTTTTGTTTTGTAATTCTTCATCCTCAGTCGGGGAAGAAGATCTAGGTTATTGGGGGTTATTTTTTTTGTTGTTATTATAAGGGGATGGGGGAAAGGTTTTGGGGTAATGGCAGCTTATTCTTTGATTGTTACAAATGCACTCGATTTTCTTTTTTTTTGTTGCTTTTTTTCTCTTCTCTTTTTGTTTTTCTCTTCCCCCCATTGTGGGCTCTCACATGCAGCCTGCGCATGGTTCTGGATGGCAGACGCTGTGTGTATTTTTTGGATCATATTTTTAAATATGGCTAATGGTGATATTGATGGAGGCAATCCTGTGAGGTTTATATCTTGGAATGTAAAGGGGCTTAATGGTCCAGTTAAAAGAGCTAAAGTTTTTTTCTCACCTAAAACAACTAAAAACAGATATACTACTTTTACAAGAGACTCACTTAAGACTGCAAGATCATAACAGACTGCGTAAAACATGGGTTAGTCAGATTTTTCACTCCAGATTTAATAGTAGGTCCAGGGGTGTGGCAATATTAATCAACAAAAGAATACAGTTTACACCATCTGACGTAGTCAGTGACCCTAATGGTCGGTTTATTATAGTTTCCGGGTGTCTTTTTCAAAAACCTGCCGTTTTAGTGAATGTTTATGCCCCTAATTGGGATGATGTTCACTTTGCAAATAAGGTTCTGTCATTAATACCCGATCTGAACACGCACCAGTTAATTTTTTCGGGAGACCTGAACTGTGCTATTAATCCACTGCTTGATAGGTCTAGTTCTAAGGGGACACCTTCTGGTATGGCAAAGACCTTCTCACTGTTTATGCAACAAAATGGTTATGTGGACCCCTGGAGATTTCTGAATCCAACTTCTCTTTTTTTTCTCATGTTCACCATTCTTTTTCCAGAATAGACTATTTTTTTATAGATAGCCCCTTCATTCCTAGGGTTAAGAAAATTGAATATACTGCTATAGTAATATCAGATCACTCACCTGTGATACTGGACCTAGGCTTTCCTTTAAATATTAAAGAACGACCTCTTTGGAAACTCAACCCCCTTTTGCTTTCCAATGAAAAACTTTGCAGTTTTGTGCCGGCTAACATAGACACATTCCTTGAAATTAATAAAACTGAGTCCGTATCCTGTTCTTTAATTTGGGAAACTTTAAAAGCCTACTTAAGAGGTCAAATCATATCTTATACTTCATACGCCAATAAAGAACGTAAGAAGGAAATGGAAACCCTGTTAAAATCCATCTTGACCCTGGATAGGCAATATTCTGAAGCACCCACCACCCAATTATACAAAAAGCCGGCTGATTTACAAATGAAATTCAATCTTTTATCTACTAATCAAACAGAACAACTAATTCTCTGGACTCGTGGTCTTTATTATGAATATGGTGATAAGGCGAGCCGGCTTATGGCTCACCAGCTGAAACGTCAATCCGAGTCACGGCTTATTCCTCAGATAAGAGACATACACCAAGACATAACAAGCAATCCAAAAGAAATAAACAATACTTTCACAGCCTTTTATTCTTCTCTTTACACCTCAGAATTCCCCTTGGATACTATGAATATGCAAACTTTCTTAGACGATTTGGAAATACCCACTCTGGAATTAGAAGACGTAGAAAATCTAGACCAACCCCTTGGGCAGGAAGAGATTAATAATGCCATTATGGCAATGCAGAGTGGTAAAACCCCTGGCCCTGATGGCTACCCATTAGAATTTTATAAGAAATTTAAGGATAAGCTCACACCTGTTCTTTTAGAAATGTTTGAAGAATCTTTGGAAAAAGGTTAATTAACCCCCCACTCTTTCACAGGCTTCTATTTCACTTCTCCTTAAAAAAGACAAGGATCCGACTCAATGTGGATCATACCCCCCCCTTCTCACTTTTGAATGTAGATGTAAAAATTTTGGCGAAGGCGCTGGCTTGCCGTTTAGAATGCCAACTTCACAAAATAATCTCAGAAGATCAAACAGGTTTCATTAAAAATCGTCATTCCTTTTCTAATAGCTGTCGATTGGCCAGCGTGGTCTATTCGCCCAGTGCTTCTCCGTGCCCAGAGGCTGTTATCTCTTTGGACGCGGAGAAGGCATTTGATCGAGTGGAGTGGCCATATTTGTTCAGAGTCATGGAGAGATTTGGATTTGGCAAAATATTTGTAGCCTGGGTTAAGCTATTATGTCATTCACCCTTAGCATGTATACAGACAAATTATTTGCGATCTGATTACTTTCAATTAACACGTGGCACTCGTCAAGGCTGCCCACTGTCTCCGCTTCTTTTTGCCATTGCAATTGAGCCTCTCTCTATCACACTTAGGTCAACTACATTATTTCAGGGCATTAGGAGAGGAAACAGGGAACATCGTGTGTCTCTATATGGTGATGACCTCCTTCTTTATGTGAGCGACCCTATAGCCAGTAGCCCTGCAATTGTATCCTTGTTGGATCGGTTTGGGACTTTTTCTGGCTATAAACTAAACCTCCAAAAAAGCAAATGCTTTCCCACCAACTTAGCCCTACAGATCCAACAGGAAACCCTGCCCTTTCCCATATCTCAAGAAGGGTTTATATATTTAGGAATACACATCACCCGCTTTTTCACATCCCTGTTTGCAGCTAACTACATGCCTCAAGTTAGCCAAATGAAGGCTCTTTGAGAGATGGCATAGTCTGCCACTCACTATGGTTGGAGAGTGCAGTCAGTGAAGATGACTGTACTTCCCAGATTTCTTTACTTGTTCCAATGTTTGCCGGTTTTCCTACCCAAGTCATTTTTTTAACTCAGTTAACCAATCTATAACCTCCTTTACATGGGGCAACAAGGTTCCAAGGGTCAATAAGTGTACTCTCCAAAGAGATCGTGAAGTAGGTGGACTGGGCCTTCCTATCTTTATTAATTATTACTGGGCATCCAATATCCAAAAGACCACCGACCAGATACAGACTGGTGTCTGCTTGAATCACATTCCTGTTACTTTTCGTCTTTCCCAGCTTTAGTATATTCCTCCCTGCCATTGAAACCCTCTAGATTTACATCCAACCCTGTCGTACTATCAACCATCAAAATTTTTAACCAATTTTGTTGCCATTATAAGCTTACATCAGCTTCAGTTCTGGGTCCCATTCACAATAACCATTTATCCCCCCCCCCCCCCCCCCCCCCCCCCTCTACACTTGACTCAACCTTTCGACAGTGGGGTTTGAATGGTCTTATGTCCATTAAGGATTTATACACTAACAATATATTTGATAGTTTTGACTACCTACACAAAAAACATGGCCTCCCACATAATCATTTCTTTAAATATCTTCAGGTTCGCCACTTTGTCATGAAACAATTTCCTTCTTTTCCTGATCTCCCTCCTGTCACAGTGTTGGATAAACTCACTCTTACCTTTGCAAATAAAGGACTGATCTCTGCAGTATATTCTCGATTGATGTATTTAGGAGATCAAAACCTGAACAAAGTTAAAGCTAGGTGGGAGGATGACCTTGGAATGAATCTGTCTGAGGAATGCTGGACAGAAGCGCTGAAAAAAGTCCACTCCTCGTCATCATGTGCTAGATTGGGGCTCATATAATTTAAAGTTTTACACAGGGTTCATTTAAGCAAAGCCAGGCTAGCTAATATATATCCAGGGACGGACGCTGGCTGTGACAGGTGCTCGTTCTCTCCAGCCAATCTAGCTCATGCATTCTGGTCTTGCCGCAAACTTGTTAACTACTGGGCAGTGGTTTTCAAAACCATCAGTGAAGTCCTTGGGATGACAGTGAGACCTTGCCCGCTTGTAGCTGTATTTGGTGTAGCAGATAAAACTATGGGTTTAAATACAACCCAGTCTGATATAAATATATTTACATCACTTTTGGCCCGTAGGAGAATCTTGCTGGTCTGGAAATCTAACACTCCTCCATCTGCCGCTGCTTGGCTGGAAGACGTCATGTTTTTTTTAAGGTTAGAAAAGATTAAATTCACATTGAGGGGGTCTGTGAAAAAGTTTTATTTGAAATGGGAACCCTCTGTATCATACTTTGAGGGTCTAAAGGAACTACCTGTTGACTGAGGGCACTTGACATTAAGTGGGGATCTGCCTTTATTCTGTTTTGTTACTTTATTATTGTTAAAAAGTGCATTTGATTTTGTGATATATTTGGATTGTGAAAAAATAAGCTGCCAAGAGGCATTTAGGGAGGATGGGTTAAGGTTATTTTGTTTATATTATTATTATTATTATTTATAAAAAACAAAATTGAGGAAATTGTAATGCCATACATCAGATGTACGGTGATTTTTTTTTTCCCTCCAATAAAAAACTATTAATTAAAAAAAAAGAGGAAATGTTAAGGACTAGCGGCCATAGCTTTAAGGTGAGAGAGACATTGTTTAATGGAGATGTACAGGGTATGTTTTTCTGACACAGATGGGTCAAAGTGGGTGCCTGGAATATCATAAGATCATGTGATGGGAGCTGAATTGGGCCATTCGGCCCATCAAGTCTACTCCACCATTCAAACATGGCTGATCTATCTCTCCCTTCTAACGCCATTCTCCTGCCTTATCCACATAACCTCTGACACCCAAACTAATCAAGAGCTGTACTAACCAGTACTAATCAAGAATGTGATAATATGCTGTCAAGAGAGGTGGAGGAGGCTGATACAATAGTGTCATTTAAGACTCTTTTATATAGGCACATGGATATGCAGGGAATGGAGGGATATGGATCATATGCATTGCATACCATGGAAACAGGCCTTTCGGCCCAATTTGAAAATGCTGATCAAGATGACTCGTCTACACTAATCCCACCTGCTGTGTTTGACCAATATTTCTCTAAATGTTTCCTATCCATGTTCATGTTTTAATTATTGTTATAGTACTTGCCTCAACTATCTCCTAGGCAGCCCATTCCATATACTCACCACCATCTGAGTGAAAAAGATGCCCCTCAGGTTCCTATTAAATTCTTCCCCTCCTACCTCTGCACTCTTTACGGCTTCAGTTCAGTATAGTTTATGGTCATGTTGAGAATATGCAGAACTGGGGATACTCTAGGATTAAAGGATTCTGTTTTTGAGGATCAAGGGCTGATTGAAGTTGGAAGTTTCACTTTCCTTACTGTGACATCATTTTTCTTGGAACATGTGATGTTTGATGCTATTGTGATTGGTAAAGATGTATTATACTGTGTATGCTTGTAATTGGGTGGAAAGATTGTCCCACTTATATAACCATGTGATACTGTAGTTATTGGTCTAGAATTACTGCCCATTGTAATTTACCTCCCACTGTATCAACCATAAATATATGCTAATTCCTTTGTTTGAGCACATGTTTCTCCGTGATTGCTTGCTGGGAGAGCTTCCCAAGGCTGTACAGAGAAACACGTTCACCATGGTGAAATAAAGGATGATTTAAAGTATTCTAGTTGGTGTTTTCACTGAACGGACTAAGAGATATAAATACCGGAATTATCATTTGGGGGCTCGTCCGGGATCTCAGAGGAGGTCTCGCGGGTTCGCAGTAAAGGGGTTGAGTTGTCGGGTCAGGGAATCTAGGAATTGGGCCCCTGATGAGTGATTTTACTACATCGGTTTTCCTCCGATTCGCAGATCCAGCTGCTCGGCAAATCGCTAGCCTTCGAGAGGCTTCCCGAAGAGACTGAGGTTAGTAGTCCGAAGAATACTGATATTGGATTGGTTATATTCATAAAAGGGTTCAGCTGAGGGAACATTTCAGTATTGAGGTAATTGGAAATACGTTTCGGGCTGAAGTAAAAATTTGACAAATTACTTCATAATCAGCTCTGAGGTAGAAGTCAGGACTAGTAAATTGATAAATTACTTTGAGAGCCTGTACTGTGTAAAAGGTTGTGAATCTGTGTCTGTGGTATTTAAGTAAGTAAGTAAGTTTATTCGCCAAGTATTCACATACCAGGAATTTGCCTTCGTGCTCTGCCCGCAAGTAACAACATGACATACAGTGGCAGTTACGAATGACTCAGAAAACACTAAACATAAATAATAATAAAACATTAATGATAAAACACCATTGATCAAGCATGTGAACCAACAAAATACCAGATCAAAGGGAGGCTACAGATTTTTGGCTGTCGTAGATAAAAACAGTTTATATGTCTGGCTGTGGCAGCTTTGGCAGTCTGGAGTCGCCTTCCAGAGGGAAGTGATTCAAAGAGTTTGTGGCCAGGGTGAGAGGGGTCAGAGATAATCTTGCCCGCTCGCTTCCTGGCCCTTGCAGTGTACAGTTCATCAATGGAGGGAAGGTTGCAGCCAATAATCTTCTCTGCTGATCAGACGATTTGCTGCAGCCTCCAGGTGTCGTGCTTGGTGGCTGGGCCAAACAAGACCATGATGGAGAAGGTGAGAACAGACTCCACGATGGCCGTGTAGAATTGGACCATCATTGCCTGTGGCAGATTGTGCTTCCTCAGCTGCCGCAGGAAGTACATCCTCTGTTGTGCCTTTTTGACTGTGGAGTCGATGGTAGCCCACCACTTAAGGTCCTTGGAGATGATGGTTCCCAGGAACCTAAAAGACTCCACAGATGTGACTGTGGTGTTGTTGATGGTGAGTGGGGTGAGGGGAAGGGGAGCTCTCCTAAAGTCTACAATCAAGTCCACTGTCTTAAGAGCATTGGGCTCCAGGTTGTTGCTACGGCACCAGGATGCCAGCTGTGACATTTCCTGTCTGTAGGCAGATTCCTCCCCATCCTGCATCAGTCCAATCAGGGTTGTGTGGTCCACAAACTTGAGAAGCTTGACAGAGGTGTCTGTGGAGGTGCAGTCGTTGGCGTAGAGAGAGTAGAGGAGCAGAGAGAGTACGCAGCCTTGCGGTGCTCCTATGCTGTTTGCGGGTCCAAGATGTGCTTTCCCAGCCTCACATGATGCTTCCTGTCTGTCAGGAAGTTGGTGATCCACTGACAGGGGTTCAGGCACAGTCAACTCAGAAAGTTTGGAATGTAGTAGCTCTGGCACAATGGTGTTGAATGCAGAGCTAAAATCAACAAACAGGATCCTCGCATAGATCTCCCAGCGGTCTAGGTGCTGCAGGATGAAGTGCAGGCCCAGGTTCACTGCATCATCCACAGATCTATTGGCCTGATATGCAAACTGCAGAGGGTCCAGCAGGGAGTTTGTGATATTTTTCAGGTTGGCCAGCACAAGCCTTTCGAGTGTCTTCATGACTACAGAGTTCAGCGCGACAGGCCTATAGTCATTGAAACAAGTAATCCTTGCCTTTTTGGGTACAGGGACAATAGTGGGGACTTTGAAGCAGGCAGGGACAGTACATGTTTGCAGGGACTGGTTAAAAATGTCGGTATTCTATTCGCCCTTGCTATTGAACCATTAGCAAAAAGAGTTCGAGCACATCCAGAAATATATGGATATAATACTAAAAATACAGTTAATAAAATTTCTCTACATGCAGATGATGTATTACTATATATTACAAATCCATAAATTAGCATTCCTAACCTGTTAAATCTTATAACTCAATTTGGTTTATTCTCGGGATACAGAATCAATTGGAATAAGAGTGAGATTATGTCAATAATGGAACCTAATTTATATATATTGCAACAATCACCTTTTAAAATAGTGAATGAAAAATTTAAATACTTAGGAATTTATGTGACCAAGAAATATACTTCTGTATTTAAATCAAATGTTGTACCTTTACTTAATAAATTGCATAAGAATATTCAATATAGGAAAACACTACCCATTTCAATGCTCGGTAAAATTAATGCTATTAAAATGATTTTCCTTCCTCAACTTCTATACCTCTTCCAATCAATTCCGATATATCTCCCTAAAAATTTATTTAAAAAAGTCGACTCTATTGTAACAAGTTTTATTTGGGATTATAAAAATCACAGAATAAGTAAAAAACACTTATGTAAATCCAAGATGAATGGAGGATTAGTCTTACCAAATTTCTTATTTTATTTCTGGCAGTCAATGTCAAAAACTTAAATTTCTGGTTGGAAGCTATGGATCAACAACCAGACTGGTTAACGATGGAAAAGGAGGATTGTCTGCCATTTGAAATTGGCCCGATTTTGCTAACTCCTACAACATTGAATTAAAAGATCTATATTGAAAACCCAATAATACATAGTGGTATTTGAATTTGGAAACAAATAAAAAAGACATTCAAATTGGATAATTTATCACCTTCGCTCCCTATTGCAAATAACCCTTCATTTAAGCCTTCTGTATTGGATAAAGGTTTTGCACAATGGAAAATAATGGAATTAAAAAGATGTGACATCTTTATAGAAAAGGTGTGTTCCTCTAGTTTCAGAGGTACAACAGAATTATGGATTACATTCAAATTTTTTTTTAGATATTTACAACTGAAAGATTATGTTAAATCGCATACACAAGAATATAGAATTAGAGAGCCAGAGATTCTAGATGAATGTTTGAATAAACATCCCAACACAGTCAAATGAATATCTTACATTTATAATATTCTTTTAGCTAGTGAGAATCCATCGACGGAATTACACAGACAAGCATGGGAAAATGAATTAGTTCAACCCATAACGAAAGATATTTGGGATGAAAGTCTACAACATATACATCAATGTTCGTTAAATGCCAGACATTCTTTAATACAATTTAAAATATAACATAGATTGCATTATTCTAAAACAAAATTAAATAGAATTTTTCTTAATAATTCCCCGTTCCGTGAGAATAAAGAACTCATGGAACGGGGAGTGGCCAAATCTGTGGATGTAGTAAAGAAAGAATGTGCTCATAAGAAATGTGTAAAACAGAAGGGGTTTTGTAATTCCATGGTTGGCTTTAGTCTCACAGAAGGAGACCATGAGGATTTGAATGAGTGGGGAAGTAGAATGCGTACTAATGCTCACGTCCAGAAGCAACCGTCACCATTCGTACAGCCCCCACCCTGCGGTAATATCGATTCTGCAGCACTTGCAGTACCACCTGCCTCCACTATACCAGCTCCAGCAGCAGCGATTCAGAGTTCCCTGAGTCCGACAGCCCCAGTATTGGTGGAATCCCCAGTCGCGCTCCGTACCAGGAGTAAGACTAAAAAGAGCCAACCCGTACCGCAAGTCCTAACTCCAGGGGAACACGTGAAATTCCTAGAGAACCTGGGGTTCCAAACCCATAACGGGCTGGTTATTCAACATACTCAGAATGAAGCCAGAGAGGAATCAATCCTTACCGCCCTTACTACCGCTCTGCAAAAACCTATTGATATCTCCAAAATTCTGCCAAATGGCCTGTGCAGTTAAATGCTACTTAAATGTATCCAGCATGGCCATTGGAGCAAGGTGTGCCCATGATGGAGACAAGCGGGAGGGGGTTATCAGCAAGAACAAAGGCCTTGTCCTCAATCTGCTTGAGGTTGGCAAGGAGATTGAGGACAAGGGAGGTACACAGGCTTCTCCCAGACTGATCAACTTCCTCAATGCTGACTAGCCAACTTAGTGGTGAACAGGTGCTACACTGACAAGGAACCTGTTCTGATATTACAAGTTGCAGGAAAACAGTGTAGCGTCATAGTAGATACAGGGGCATCCATGTCATCCATTCAGTCCACTCACAATCGATTGAGGTTACAGAGTATATGGACCCACAGGTGTGGGCAGAAGACTCTACTCAGGTAGGATGCGTCCAGATTAACCCAATCCAAGTAGCTCCCCAGAAAATGTAACACTGCCCTCTACATGACTGTACCCGCTGAAGCAGCAGGCAAGGCTTACAATTTAAGTATTGTACCACCATCAATCCAGCATCCTTTCTCGCCAAACCACCGGAGGAACAAGTGGAATCAGGGCATGACTGCCTATTTGTGATTAAAAAAGATAAATGTTTGGGAAGATTTGACAGATATTCCCATGACAAACCCTGACCATGACTTTAGTCAGTTCTGGAAAAACAGGGGATTCTTGACTTCAGCAGGAACACAGATATCCCACCAGAAATTGATATCAGACCTGTTACAATCCCTTATTTGCCAAAACAAATTTCCGTTATGAAATGCATGGCCCATACTCCTGGCCAAACCCCAAAAGACATTGGAAATCGCCTTGCCAATCTAATGGCTATGGAAGTGTCCCAGAGGAGCAGGGTGATGGTGCCTAAAATGATGAGGCAGACTAGAAGCATAGACAAAGACAAGTCTCACTCGGAAAGACCAATGCCAACCATCCAAGATGTAGTTAGATTACAGGAGGATGCTCCTGACCATGCTATAGAAATGTGGAAACAGCTCGGTTGTAAAGTTGATTGCATGTCGGGATATAGCCGGGGCAGGGCAAACATGTATGTCTGATGAACTAGCGATGTGGATTATTGAATATATACACTTTGCAACTCACTGTGGTAGCCGAGCAACTGGTGATACGCTTTTAGATACATGGTGGCATCCAAAGTTGCAGACTCTGGCTCAGACGATTAGAAGTCGTTGTCTGACCTGTCAGCAATATAACCATGGGAAGAATATAACCTGCTGAAAAGGGAGAACCTCCTTCCCCATGGGTCCCTTTGAGACCCTCCAGATAGACTATATTGAGTTGGAAAGATGTCAGTTTTATAAATATGACAATGGACAATAGACAATAGGTGCAGGAGAAGGCCATTCGGCCCTTTGAACCAGCACCACCATTCAATGTGATCATGGCTGATCATCCCCAATCAGTACCCCATTCCTGCCTTCTCCCCATATCCCCTGACTCCGCTATTTTTAAGAGCCCTATGTATTAGTTATTGTTGATGTTTTTAGTAAATGGATTGAGGCTTAACCTACCGTGGACAACAAGGCTTCTACCGTTGTTAAAGTACTTATGAAAGAAATTACATCCAGGTATTCAACCCCAATTCAGTTGAGTTTGGATAATGGCCCTCATTTTGTGGGAAAGGTGACCAAAGAATTCTGCGTTCAGATGGGCATCCAACAGTAATTACATTGTGGCTATCGGCTGATGGACGCATTGAACGAGCCAATCAAACATTGAAAATTTGCCAAATGACAGATTGAAACAGGGACCAATTGGCTTAAACTACTCCTGTGGCAATATTCCAATAGTGTACCACCCGAGTGGGGAAGGTTCGGTTGAGTCCAGCAGAGATTGTATACGACCGTCCACTGAGAACCCCATGGAACCAGAATACTACAAAGGCTGTTCACTTTCATCACATGACAATGGAAATCTATACTATTATTAAAACTCTCATCTTGCCCTCTTCCAGATACAAGATACATTTATTTGTCACATGTGCCAGTTGGCACAGTGAAATGTGATCACCATACAGCCACACAATAAAAATAACGAACACAACACATGATAGAGTTCAACATAAAACATCCCCACACAGCAGAATCAAAGTTTCCCACTGTGAGGGAAGGCACGAAAATCAGTCATCTTCCTCTGATGTTCACCCATGGTTGTGGCCTCCGGAGCCCTCCCGCCGCTCAGGCCTGCTCGCCGGGATATTGGACGAATTCCGACATCGGAACGGGGGGCCAACCTCAGCGGCTTGGACCTCCAAATCGGCTGCTTCCCACCGGAGTCCGCAGCAGTTTGCGTTGTTTTTAAATTTGTGCAAAAACTGTACCCTATATTTGTACGATCTTTCGCCACCTTACTCACCGTTCCCTTCTGCTGCAAGCGTGCCAAATTCTGTTCCGATCGGTGGAATATTACAAAAGTTATGAAGGTATAAAAAATTGTGAATCAGCAGATTGGTCTTCTCGCCTGTCAGTCACCATGAAGCGAACTCCCCGTCCAGCATCTGCAGTTAATCATCGGGCAGGGCGAGGAGAATAAAGGCCAGGAGGCAGGGTTGAGTCCACAACCCGTGCTGAGTGAGTCCGCGAGCTGTGCGGAGGAGAACGAACAGGGAAGTAGCCAGCAAAGCAGGCAGCACACGCTTTGTCCCAATCGCATCCCCAACCCCTCCCCTCTGGTCCCCCTCGCTGGCTCCTGCCCCCTTCCCCCGCAATACCGCACTCTCCCCCATGGCTCTTCACCCGTCTTTTCTCTGATCTCTCTTCTCCCCTGCCCCCACACCCCTCCCTCCCCGCACCCCAACCACTCCCCCCCACACCCCTTCCTACCATACACCAATCACAACCTTCACCCTGCCCACACACACTCTGAGCTCTCTCCCCCCTTCTTACGTCTTTACAGCAGCTGCGGGATGTTGTCTGTGTGGAATTCACACATTCTCCCTGTAACTGAGAGGCCCAGGAGACGTTGGAGCAAGAGGAGGAGTCTCCGGGTGGTGAGTTTAAAAATCGAGCGTGGGGCTTTGTTTTAACAGAGGCCCAGGAGACGTTGGAGCAAGAGGAGGAGGAACCCAAATATGTAACATTCCACAAAGTATTCGGGTGGAAGCCGCTGATTGGTGGAAGCAGCTGATTGGGTGCAACCCCTGGTTTGCATTAAAGGTAAAGTGAGTTAAAGGTAAAGTGAGTTAAAGGGTTCAGTGAGCTAAAGGGTACAGTGCTTTTTAGTAAAGGTTAGTTTAAAGGATTAAGATTTTTATAGTATGAGTGAGTTGATTTAATTTGGAGGCAAGCCATGTCATTTGAGATCGGCCCCATGGTTTGCTCATCCTGCGACATGTGGGAAATCAGGGATATGGACGGTGCCCCTGGTGACTACGTTTGCAGGAAGTGTGTCCAGCTGCAGCTCCTGGCAGACCGCATTGAACAATTGGAGCTGCGGTTGGATTCTTACTGGAGCATCCACCATGCTGAGAAGCTTGTGAATAGCACGTACAGTGAGTTGGTCACACCGCAGGTTCAGTGGCCAGAAAGGGAACGGGTGGTCATTAGCCAGCGTAGCAGTACGCAGGTGGTGCAGGAGACCCCTGCGGTCATCTCCCTCCTAAACAGATATACCATTTTGGATATTGTTGGGGGAGATGGCTCATCAGTGGAAGGCAGCAGCAGCCAAGTTCATGGCACCATTGGTGCCTCTGCGGCACAGGAGGGGAGAAAGAAGAGTGGATGGGCTATTGTAATAGGGGATTCAATAGTAAGGGGAATAGATAGGCGTTTCTGCCACTGCAAACGAGACTCCAGGATGGTATGTTGCCTCCCTGGTGCAAGGGTCAGGGATGTCACTGAACAGCTGCAGAATATTGTGGAGGGGGAGGGTGAACAGCCAGCTGTCGTGGTGCATGTTGGCACCAATGATATAGGTAAAAAAACGGGATGAGATCCTACAAGGCGAATTTAGGGAGCTAGGAGATCAACTTAAAAGTAGGACCTCAAAGGTAATAATCACTGGACTCCTACTGGTGCCATGTACTAGTCAGAATAGAAATAGGAGGATATTGCAGATGAATACGTGGCTTGAAAAAAGGTGCAAGGGGGAGGGATTCAAATTTCTCGGGCATTGGAACAGTTCTGGGGGAGGTGGGACCAGTACAAACAGGACGGTCTGCACCTGGGCTTGAAGGGAACCAATGTCCTTGGGGGAGTGTTTGCTAGTGCTGTCAGGGAGGATTTAAACTAATGTGGCAGGGGGATGGGAGCATGTGCAGAGAGACAGAGGGATGTAAAATGAGGGTAGAAGCAATAGGTAGCAAGGTGAAAAGTAAAAGTGGCAGGCAGAAAAATCCAGGGCAAAAATCAAAAAGGGCCACTTTTCAACATAATTGTATAAGGGGTAAGAGTGTTGTAAAAACAAGCCTGAAGGCTTTGTGTCTCAATGCAAGGAGCATTCGTAAAAAGGTGGATGAGTTGAATGTGCAGATAGTTATTAATGAATATGATATAGTTGGGATCACGGAGACATGGCTCCAGGGTGACCAGAGCTGGGAGCTGAACATCCAGGGATATTCAATATTCAGGAGGGATAGACAGAAAGGAAAAGGAGGTGGAGTAGCGTTGCTGGTTAGAGAGGAGATTAACGCAATAGAAAGGAAGGACATTAGCTTGGAGGATGTGGAATCGATATGGGTAGAGCTGAGAAACACTAAGGGGCAGAAAACGCTAGTGGGAGTCGCATACAGGCCACCTAACAGTAGTAGTGGAGTTGGGGATGGCATCAAACATGAAATTAGAAATGCGTGCAACAAGGGTAAAACAGTTATAATGGGTGACTTTAATTTACATATAGATTGGGTGAATCAAATTGGCAGGGGTGCTGAGGAAGAGGATATCTTGGAATGTATACGGGATAGTTTTCTAAACCAACATGTAGAGGAACCAACGAGAGAGCAGGCTATTCTAGACTGGGTACTGAGTAATGAGGAAGGGTTAGTTAGCAGTCTTGATGTGCGTGGCCCCTTGGGCAAGAGTGACGATAATATGGTTGAGTTCTTCATTAGGATGGAGAGTGACATTGTTAATTCAGAAACAAGGGTTCTGAACTTAACTCTGAAAGGTAACTTTGAGGGTATGAGACGTGAATTGGCCAAGGTAGACTGGCAAGTGATTCTTAACGGGTTGACGGTGGATATGCAATGGAAGGCATTTAAAGACTGCATGGATGAACTACAACAATTGTTCATCCCAGTTTAGCAAAAGAATAAATCAGGGAAGGTAGTGCATCCGTGGATAACAAGGGAAATCAGGGATAGTATCAAAACTAAAGATGAAGCATACAAATTTGCCAGAAAAAGCAGCCTACCAGAGGACTGGGAGAAATTCAGAGTCCAGCAGAGGAGGACAAAGTGCTTAATTAGGAAAGGGAAAATAGATTTTGAAAGAAAACTGGCACCAAACATAAAAACGGACTGCAAAAGTTTTTATAGATATGTGAAGAGAAAAAGGTTAGTTAAAACAAATGTAGGTCCCTTGCAGTCAGAAACTGGTGAATTGATCATGGGGAACAAGGACATGGCAGACCAATTGAATAACTACTTTGGTTCTGTCTTCACAAAGGAAGACATAAATAATCTTCCAGAAATAGCAGGGGACCGGGGTTCAAATGAGATGGAGGAACTGAGTGAGATCCAAGTTAACCGGGAAGTGGTGTTAGGTAAATTGAATGGATTAACGGCCGATAAATCCCCAGGGCCAGATAGGCTGCATCCCAGAGTACTTAAGGAAGTAGCCCCAGAAATAGTGGATGCATTAGTAATAATTTTTCAAACTCTTTAGATTCTGGAGTAGTTCCTGAGGATTGGAGGGTAGATAATGTAACCCCACTTTTTAAAAAGGGAGGGAGAGAGAAAACGGGGAATTACAGACCAGTTAGTCTAACATCGGTAGTGGGGAAAATGCTAGTCAGTTATTATAGATGGGATAGCAGCACATTTGGAAAGCAGTGAAATCATTGGACAAAGTCAGCATGGATTTATGAAAGGTAAATCATGTCTGACGAATCTTATAGAATTTTCTGAGGATGTAACTAGTAGAGTGGATAAGGGAGAACCTGTGGATGTGTTATATCTGGACTTTCAGAAGGCTTTCAACAAGGTCCCACATAAGAGATTAGCATAAAACTTAAAGCACACGGTATTGGGGGTTCAGTATTGATGTGGATAGAGAACTGGCTGGCAGACAGGAAGCAAAGAGTAGGAGTAAACGGGTCATTTTCAGAATGGCAGGCAGTGACTAGTGGGGTACCGCAAGGCTCAGTGCAGGGACCCCAGCTATTTACAACATATATTAATGATTTGGATGAGGGAATTGAATGCAACATCTCCAAATATGCGGATGACACGAAGCTGGGGGGGCAGTGTTAGCTGTGAGGAGGATGCTAGGAGGCTGCAAGGTGACTTGGATAGACTGGGTGAGTGGGCAAATGCATAGCAGATACAATATAATGTGGATAAATGTGAGGTTATCCACTTTGGTGGCAAAAACAGGAGGGTCGATTATTATCTGAATGGTGGCCGATTAGGAAAAGGGGAGATGCAACGAGACCTGGGTGTCATGGTATAGCAGTCATTGAAAGTAGGCATGCAGGTGCAGCAGGCTGTGAAGAAAGCGAATGGTATGTTGGCATTCATAGCAAAAGAATGTAAGTACAAGAGCAGGGAGGTTCTATTGCAGTTGTACAGGGTCTTGGTGAGGCCACACCTGGAGTATTGCGTACAGTTTTGGTCTCCTAATCTGAGGAAAGACATTCTTGCCATAGAAGGAGTACAGAGAAGGTTCACCAGACTGATTCCTGGGATGGCAGGACTTCCATATGAAGAAAGGCTGGATAGACTCGACTTGTATTTGCTGGAATTTAGGACATTGAGGGGGGATCTTATAGAGACTTACAAAATTCTTAAGGGGTTGGACAGGCTAGATGCAGGAAGATTGTTCCTGATGTTGGGGAACTCCAGAACAAGGGGTCACAGTTTAAGGATAAGGGGGAAGTCTTTTAGGACTGAGATGAGAAGATCTTTTTTCACACATAGTGGTGAGTCTGTGGAATTCTCTGCCACAGAAGGTAGTTGAGGCCAGTTCATTGGCCATATTTAAGAGGGAGTTAGATGTGGCCCGTGTGGCTAAAGGGATCAGGGGGTATGGAGAGAAGGCAGGTACAGGATACTGAGTTGAATGATCAGCCATGATCATATTGAATGGCGGTGCAGGCTTGAAGGGCCAAATGGCCTACTCCTGCACCTATTTTCTATGATTCTATGAACTGCACTGACCTTTCCTGGATGCTCCATGCTGGTCCATGGGTTAATCAGCCACGGTGTATTGTTTCTAATATTGTATGTGAGTCATAGAAGCGAGGGAGACTTGACCGAAATTTGGGTAGAATGAAATTGCATTCATAGAGAATGAGAGTAAATTGGAGTTTGATGGTCAGTGTGAACTTCAAATAAACTAAACTGAACTTAGTGGGCTAAAGGGTCTATTTCTGTGCTGCATAACTCCATGGCTCTATAAGATTGCACTTTCTACAATACATTTTAACATTTCTGATTCATATCAGTGAGGAATTAATCCCCTTAGCCCAGAGTCATGATTTTATATCAGTTCACAATGTTCAAATGATCATATCTGGGTGGTATGGTGGCGTAGCGGTAGAGTTGCTGCCTAAAGCTCCCGTCCCACTTAGGAAACCTGAACGGAAACCTCCTTCTCCCCCCTCTTCTCTCTCCCCTTCTCTCTCCCCTTCTCTCTCCCTTTCTCTGTCCTTCTCTCCCTCCCTCCCGTGCTCTCTAAAGGACTTATCATACTCTGTGGCAACCATTTATTTTCCTCTTCAATACGCAGAAAGTGTTCCTCCGCTGTCCCTGGCCCCCACCTTTGTGATGTGTTTGTGTGTGTGTGTGTGTGCGCAGTCGGCAGCAAAGATCCTTGGTCAGTAGATGCAGCTCACGCTTTGGTTGAGGCTTTCCAGGCAATTGACCAGAACCTCTGGTGACTCATGGAGAATGACCGGAACCCCCGGGAACCTCTGGGAACCTCACGGAAACCTTGGGTGGGGCACACGGTCCCCAGAGGTTTCCGTTCAGGTTTCCTAAGTGGGACAGGGGCTTTACAGCGCCGGAGACCTGTGTTCGATCCTGAATATGGATGCTGTCTGTACGTTTGTATGTTCTCACTGTGACCTGCGTAGGTTTTCTTCGGAAAGCTCCGGTTTCCTCCCATATTCCAAAGGAGTGTAGGCTAATTGGCTTGGTATACATGTACATTGTCCCTAGTGTATGTAGGATTGTGATAGTGTGTGGGGATTGCTGGTCTGCACGGACTCGGTTGGCCGAAGGGCCTGTTTCCGTGCTGCATCTCCAAACTAAACACATTCCAAAACACTTGAATGTAGCTCCAAAGAATATCATGAAGGGTTTAGTGGAGAAAGCAAAATTCAACAACCAATGCTTTATACAAAGACAACTATCCAACAATTGATGTTGTAACAATTCAGTGACAGAAAATTATTTCAAAATGTTTCCCAACAATCCATCAGCATTCCAAAAAACAATTCAACAGCCTCAGTCATAGAGTGATACACTGGAAACAGGCCCTTGAGGCCAACCTGCCCACACCGGCCAACATGTCCCAGCTACACTAGTCCCAGCCAAGAAACTGTTAGATAAAGTCCAACAAATAATATTCCATCAAAACGAATTCCAACAATGCAACAAATACCAACTGTTAGAATTGTTACAATATTATAAATCAATAACATTGCTCCCACCAACTAATAATTTAATAGATGTTTCATCTTACAGTAATCCAAAATCAATCTCATGAGCAACAATCTACCAACTAATGTTGCAGCAGCAGCTATTGATCAAAAAAACCCATCTATAACAAATGATGCAGCCAACCACAATCCCACAACACTATTACAGCAAACACAAATCATTCAATTCAACAAGCAGAAATTCAACCGATCACTGACTGACCATTCAACAACCCAACAAACAGGTCATCAAACAATCCATCAGACATCAACCCAACAAACAATTCATCAAATAACAATGAACAATCTGCCAAGCAATAATCTGACAGGCAACAATGTATCAAATGATCTATAAAGAAACAAGTCCACAATCCATTGAACAGTTATCCTTCAAAGCAACAATCCTCAAACTATAATCTAATAATGATCTAGAATCCAGCAACCAAGGTTGGAGGCTGTGGAGGGGAGTTTGCCAAAGGTGATGAGATCGGTGACGGACTGGGAGATGGTGGCCTGGTGTTTATCTGTGGGATCATGGTCATGGGGTAGGTATGAGTCCAGCAACCGGCACCTGTAGAGGACAGACTGTTGGATCACAGAGCACAAAGTGCTTGAGTAACTCAGTGGGTCAGGCAGCATCTCTGGAGGACATGGATAGGTGACATATTGGGCATGGACCCATCTTCAGACTGATTGTAGTGGGGAGTGAAAGCTAGAAAGGAGGTGGGGCAGGACAAAGGCTGGCAAGTGTAGATGGGGCATCACCTATATCTATGGGTTGAATTGCCTAATTCTGCTCCTATCACCACCATCTGTCTGAATAAGGATTCAAACCCAAAACATTACCTATCCATGTGACCCACTGAGATACTCCATCATCTGTAAACCAGCATCTGCAGTTCTTTGTGTTTCCTTGATGACCTCTTGAACTTCTTTGAAGATTAACATGTGGTGTGGATAAGGAGGAATTGATGTAACACTTTGATTTCCAAAGGCATTTAATGAGGTGTCGCTCAAATAAGATTAAACCTCCTGGTGCAGGAGATGGCATTTTGACATGGATAGAACAGGTTGAGAAGAACCGATGGTTCTTTCTCCACGTTCAGTACTGGGGACTCAGACTTTCATACTGATATCAATGATATGGACAAAAGCCCCAAAGGTATGATGTTAAATTGGTGATTAAGTGAACATGGTAAGAAAGCAAGTTGTGAAAATGACATTGGGAGGATACAAAAGGATTGGAAAGATGTTAGAATTCTATAATTTTCTGCTGGGGCAATTGAGCATAAAATTAGGATGGATATTCTTTAGTGATATTGGACATGAGTGAGACCACATCAGAAGTACAATATATGATATTGGTCCCCTTACTAATGTTGATCAATTCTACTAAAATAGAATTGATAGGCTGGGCAGGCTGTACTTCGCTGGCATGTCAAGGGGACTTTATTGAAACACATATGATCCTGGGGGTTCTTGGCAAGATTTTGACAGTGGATTTGGAGAGGAAGTTTTCTCTAGGGCTGGATAGATGTGATGCAAGTTGAGGTTACAATTAGATCTGCCATGATTGTATTAAACGATGGAACAGGGCCTGACGGGTCGAATGCCCCAATCCTGCTCCTAATCTATATACTCGTATGTTTTACACAATTCTTCAGAGAACAATCTACTCACAGCTAGCAAAATCTATCAAACTAAAACAAATAAACTATCCAATAAAAATGCATCAAACAACAATCCCTCTATACACGACCAAGTCAACATCTGATAAGTAGCTCCTCGAGCTATGAACTAGGATCCAACAAAAAACAAAATCAACAATCCTTCACGCAACAACCAGGCATCGACCAATTCATCAAGCAGCAATCCAAGTGGGTTCTTGTAATAATAGGAGGGATTAAGCAGATTCTCTTCAGACCTCTATGCTGAGGTAAAATATGGAATAATAGAAGACACGAGAGGCTAAATCATATTTCTTAATTTACATTTCATCTATTCTTATTAAAAATCAAATAATTGATCTGGTAACTAACTGACAATCCAAAAAAATAAGTAGCCCAAGGAAGAATACCAAACAGTAACAACAGTTTTCCAACAACAATCAAAATCCATCAAAAAGTAAGTGCGAAGCAACAAAACAGAAAGTAATAATCAATTTGTTAACCAGAAAACACAGCCGAAAACATTAATCCAAGAAAGGACAATTCATCACACTATCTATCACAAACAAAAAGATGAGAATGTATGAATAAACAATCTGACATACAACCAACAAAAATCAAACAAGCAAAATTCCAACAATTGATCACACAAAATGATCCATGAATAATAATCCAACAATAATCAGTCAAGCAACATTTCATCAAAAACATCCAAATTCACCAAATTCCACCAAAATGGTCAATCTGACAGATAACAGTGTTTAAAAAAATAATTTCAACAAAAATCAATTTCTCAAATAACAATTTAAACACCAACCTGAAACATACAGTATCAAGCAAAAATCTATGAAGAGCAATGCATAGGGCAACAATCTAAAAGACAAAACTCCGAGGCAGTAATTTTGCAAATGATTTGTGAAATAACAATCAATACACACTAATGTAAATTCAATCTGACAACAATAAATAAACAAATGATCCAACAATTTATCTATCTTATTGTACAATAAACAATCATGAAATAAAAATCCTTCAAAAAAACAATTCATCAAAATCTAGCATTTTCCCGAAAACTCCCATTCAGGAATAGTCCAAAGGGTATACTGACAACCAATCCATGAAACAATAAAAGGCAATAATTGATTGAGATTAAGATCACAAAATAACAATTCATCGCAATCCAATTATCCATCAAACAATAATCCAATAATCTTTCACTCTAATGAACATCAATCTGAAAAACAATAATTCATCAAACTACAATCCAACAATAAAACAGCAATCAAACAGCAGTGAAAATAGCAAAAAAATCATATCAATCCATTAAACAATGATCAAACAACAATTCAAAAATCCATATTTCAATAACCAATCAATCAATAAAAGTGCAATAATCCACAACAATGCAATCAAAGAGCTATCACAAATTATTACCCATATCACCCATCTGAGGTATGCTTTTACGAAATTGTATTCCCTTCCTTTTTACTGCCAGCAGGGGTAACAGGGGAATATTTTCTTATATTCCCCTTTCTAGCGAACGCCTATGGACTTTACCTGTTTAAACAGCGGGGAATATAGTCTTATATTCCCCTGGTCTCACATCCGGGAACTTGGCAACGTGACGCTGCGTGACGGCAACGTGACGCTGCGTGCAAAATTTAAAATTTATTCTCAAAACAAACAAAATGGCAGCCGGTTGCGAGAAGAGGTTCGCGATTTAAAAGTTCGACCTTCACATTGTCACATAAATGAATTACATAAATTACATAAATGAAACATAAATGTTACATTGTTTTAGTACCCTTATTTACAATGTTGCAATGGTTTTAGTACCCTTATTTACAATGTTGCAATGCATATTGCAAAATGTATAGATACATTCATATCATATGAGATGTTCAGATTTTCCTCCAGATGTCTGATAATGGGTAATAATAACAATATTGACTGTCCTCTTTCGGGAGATACGACATATATTGCCCTCACTAGATCCATATTGCCCTCGTCTTCGACTCGGGCAATATGAATCTACTTCAGGCAATATATGTCGTATCCCCCTCAAGGCCAGTCAATATTCTATTAATATCCTTCAAACAATAATCGACTGACATCTACTACAAACCCATTGATTCCTACATGCACCTGGACTACACCTCCTCCTCTCTTGCATTTTGCAAGGACACCATCCGTTACTCTAAATTTCCCAGTCTGTGCCACATCAGCTCCGAAGTGGAGGCTTTCCATTCTACAACAATTCTTCAATAAACATGGTTTCCCCCCTGCTGTTGTGGATCACCCATATCTTCTCAGTGTCCTGCAGCTCTGCGCTCACTCTCCCCTGCTCCACATGGAACAAGGATAGAGTTCCCCTGGTCATCACCTTTCATCCCATCTGCCTCCGCATTCACCATATCATTGTCCAACATTTCCACCACCTTCAACATGGTCCCACTACCAGTCACATCATCCTGTCACCACCCGTTTCCACTTTCTTTAGGGACCACTCTCTCCACAACTCCTTGGTTCACTCACCCATTGCCTCCTAAACATCTCCTCCCCTGATACTTTCCCATGCAACTGCAGGAGATTTCACACCTGTCCCTACACCTCCTCTCTCACTTCCATCCAACGATCCCAGCAGCCCTTTTAAGTGAGACAGAGGTTCACATACACCTTCTCCAACTTCATCTGATGCATTGGCGTTTCCAATGTGACAATGTGATATTAGGGATCCGAAGCACAGACCAGTGACTGTTTCACTGGATATTTGTGTTCTGTTTGCAAAGCTCCCAGTTGCGGCCATTTTAACTTTGGGGCTCCACGGTGGAGCAGCTGGTAGAGTTGCTGCCTCACAGCGCCAGAGACCCGGTGTAAAGAGTACAGGCATACACAGATGAATCTTTACTACTACTTTATTAAACGTACACACACATCACTGCCCTAGCTGTACGTGGTCTGTCACGCACTCGAGAGAGAGAGCTAAGGGTGGGAAGGTCACAATTATACTGGCTGGTGGGGGAGTGGTTAGCAAGGGCTTCGTCACTACTATTAAAGGTGTACACACATATCATCTACATCCTTCCTCTATAAAAACAAAACAGAAAGTAGTGACAGGGCGACCATGTCTCATGCACTAGGGGAAAGTAAACAGCAGTAATACAGGAACTCAAAATCACACGTAATCACCATAACGATCTGGCGGCCTGCCCAGGTGACCAGACCGGGTCCGGACTTCGCCATCACATCCCCCCCCGAACGAGAGGGACTGGCGCCGGGGCAGGAGGGGAGCCACGGACAGGAGAGCTCCTGGGCGACGGAGGCAGAGGAGAGGACGGGGGGGGGGGGGTCGAGAAGGCCGGAGAACCAGGAAGCGTAGCGGGAGGATGCACCGTGGAGGGCCGAGAGGGAGGACTAAGCAGGGTGGCATGGCGCGAGGCAGCGAATGCGGCACAGGGGGGGCATAAGGAGCAGCTGGAGGGGGACGAGGCTCGTTAACGAGCCGGAGATGTTGACAAGATCTACAGTAGATCGTGCCATCGTGGTTGTCAAGGTATGAACGAGGGGAGCCAGCAGAGCCGACAACAATGGCAAGCCTGGGGTGGCCAGAGGTGGACCGCATATGGACGACCTGGCCAGAAAGAGAGGACGGAGGACACGACAGGACTTGTCATGGGAACGCTTCTAGATACGGTGTTTGTGGTCGATTCATTTCCGGACCGTGGCAGGTTTAAAAACGGAGGGAGCAAGCGACTGCTGTGACACCGGGATCGGAGGCCACGTAACACGGGACATGAGACGCTGAGCCGGGGATCCCAGGTCGCGAGAGATGTTGCGGAGGTTCAGGAGGGCCAGGTAGATGTCGGAGCGGGACAAGCGACAGCGTTCCAGCAGTCCTTTGGCACTGCGGACCGCGTGCTCAGCCAGGCCGTTGCTCTGCGGGTACTCCGGGCTGCTGGTGTAATGACGGAAATTCCAGCGATCAGCAAAAGCACGGAATTCGGTACTGGTGAATTGACTGCCGTTGTCCGACTGCAGGCTGGCCGGGGACCCAAAAGTAGCGAAGTGGCGGTGCAGCTTTTCAATGACAGCAGATGAAGACAAGGAGTGAAGCTGGACAACCTCGAACCAGCTGGAGTAAGAGTCGACAAGCACGAGAAAGTGCTTTCCGAGCCACTCGAAATTGTCAGTTGCCAGCGCAGACCAGGGAAGGTCGGGAGCAGGCTGCTGCAAGAGGGGCTGCCGCTGCTGTTGCGGGGCGAGGCTGTTGCAAGTAGGGCACGAGGAAACCCTGTCCCGGAAATAACGAGCCGTATCAGGCCAGTAGAACTGGCTCTGAGCGATGGAAAGAGTGGCTTCGGCCCTGGGATGGCCACGATGAGCGGTTTCAAAGTATTGTTCTCAAAGTGCTGCGGGCACCACCACCTTGTGCCCCTTCACAATCACACCATCACGCAGCACCAGCTCGTCACGAACCAGAAAATAGGGCACCGCTGCGGCCGGTAGGGAAGAACGGCGGTCTGGCCAGCCCTGCTTGATAATCGCGGCTAGCTGTTGTAGCGAAGCGTCAGCCACCGTGTGCTGGGCCAGGGACTTCATCTGACTGGAGGGCACGAAATTAACGTTGAGGACTATCAAATCGGACGCCTCGTAGGGGTGGCGGGTTGTGGATGCGAGAGGCACCCGAGACAGCGTGTCAGCAACAAACATGTCCTTGCCTTTTCGATAAACCACGGTAAAAGTGAACCATTGTAGCTGGAGCATCAGGCACTGAAGCCGAGGGGAGGCCACATGTATCGGCTTGTTGAGGATAGTAACCAGAGGCTGATGGTCCGTCTCAATAGTGAAGCAGGTGTCCAGAATATAGTCCTTGAACTTTGAGCAGGCAAAGACAACAGCCAGCAGTTCTTTTTCAATTTGGGCATAGTGCTGTTCAACGAGAGTCATCGTACGGGATGCGTAAGATACGGGCAGTTGTACTCCGTCATGGAGCTGCAAGCAAGCGGCCCCGAGGCCAAACTTAGACGCATCGCATGTGAGAATGATAGGGTGCTGGAGGTCAAAATACTTCAACGTTGGCGTGCTGATCAACTTAGATTTGAGAATGTCAAAAGCTTTCTGGTGTTGCGGGAACCAGGCCCAGGCAGTGTCCTTTTTTATCAGGTCTCTCAGAGGTGCGCTCAGTTCGCTTAAGTCGGGTATGAACTTTCCCAGGTAGTTGACCATGCCCAGGAAGCGCTGGAGGCCTGACACGTCAGCAGGTGCAGGCATCTCGGATATATAGCGGCCGTCTTCTGCGGATCGGGCTTCAGCCCCGATGCTGTGAAGACGTGCCCCACGTAGGTGACCTCAGGGAAACAAAACCGGCATTTTTTTTTTGTTGAGCTTCAGGTTGGCTTCCCGAGCTCGCTCCAGCACCTGGCGGAGGTTGTGGTCGTGCTCAGCGACGTCCTTCCCGTAAACTAGGATGTCATCGACAATGATGGCACACGGGAGCCCGGCAAACAGTTGTTCCATTGTCCTTTGGAACACCTCACTGGCAGAGTTGATCCCGAACGGCATGCGGAGAAAACTAAACCTGCCGAAGGGTGTACTGAATGTTGTCAGGTATGAAGACCGTTCATCAAGTGGTATCTGCCAGAACGAGCTCTTGGCATTGAGAACCAAAAACACAGTGGCAGGACCGACATGTGCAGCAACATCTTCAACGGTTCGCATGGGGTAATGCGGGCGCTTGATGGCCAGGTTCAGGTCCTTTGGGTTGATGCAGATTCGTAATTCACTCTTATCCTTCTTTGCCGCGACGACCATGGTAGAGACCCACTGGGTGGGGTCGTTCACCTCCTTCAGGATGCCCGTGGACACCATATCACGAAGTGTAGACTCAACTTTGTCTATTATCGCGAAGGATACACGGTGCGGAGGACGGATAACGGGTTCGATGTCAGGATTGAGCGTGATTTTGAGGCTGCAGGGAAGCTTTCCCAGCTTGGTGTCGAAACGGTCCGGGTATTCGGCCAGCGGGTCCAGGGGCGACTGCATCAGGCGAATGTCACGGTGGAAGTTCACCAATCCTAGGTCTTGGCAGGCCCGAATGCCCAACAGGGGGTCACATTTACCATCTAGCAGAAAGAAAGAGAGGGGCCGAGAGGCCTTCAGTACCTTGCAGTAGAGAGTGGCCTTCCCCACAGGAACGAGCACGCCTCCCCCATAGGCACGCAAAACAGAGCGGTCAGTGGTAACAAGCTCATTATTTCTTATCTTCCTGAAAAGGCTTGTTGACATAACGTTGGCAGCAGCCCCCGTGTCGACCTTAGCAGAGAAGGCGATGTCATTCACAGTGAGGGTTACACAAAAAGCTGGAGAAACTCAGCGGGTGCAGCAGCATCTAAGGAGCGAAGGAGATAGGCGACGTTTCGGGTCGAGACCCTTCTTCAGACTAGTCAGGGATCAGGGAAACGAGAGATATAGACGGTGATGTGGAGAGATAAAGAACAATGAATGAAAGATATGCAAAAAAGTATCGATAAAGGGAACAAGCCATTGTAAGCTGTTTGTGGTGTGAAAATGAGAAGCTAGTGCGACTAGGGTGGGGGAGGGAGATAGAGATAGAGGGAATGCCAGGGCCCGAGGGCTGAGGGAGAGGACACAAAAAGCTGGACTCGCACGGTCGGGTCCGTTATCAGTGCAGGTGCATTTTTCAGCGAAAACACACTCAGCTCGCTCGAATCAGACAGAGGGAGTTCTTCATGCTGGTGATGGGAACCAGGCGCCGTATCATCACGTGTCAGGTAGTGAGAGGGCTTCTGCTGTGGCTGTGCAGGTTTCCCACGGGAACGGCATGCCGCCGAGAAGTGGTTAGGCTTGTGGCAGAAATTACAGGTTCTTCCCAGCGCTGGGCAAACATTAGAGCGGCGCGAAACAAAGTTGCAATTCAGGCAGCGTTGACGCGGTCTGGACCCTGGCGCAGGGCTGACCCTCTGTCACTGAGGAGCATAGTATTGGCGTCAGGCGAAACTGGCCGCGTGGACCTCATGATCAAGCGGCAGCACAGCAGAGGAGACAGCCTCTGCCAAACGAGAGGCATGCAACGCCTCGTTATAAGTCAGATCAGGCTTCCGAAGGAGCTCAGACTGCAGCTTTTCATCCCATAGTCCATAGACTAAAATGTCCCGGGTTAAAGTCTCAGGGGTTAAAACATGCAGGTCGCAGCGGCGAGCCAATTGCCGTAGTGCGGCGACAAAATTGTCAACCGATTCCCCCGGGTTTTGGCGGCGGCCGAAAAGTTTGAAACGCTCCAGGATAAAGTTAGTAGGAATGTCACACAACTGTGTAAACTTTGCAAGTAGACATACCGGGTCCTGAGCGTTCTCGTTGAGCCCATAGACGAACGACTCCGATCGTTCCAGAGCTTCGGGACCGGCCAAGTTGAGCAAGAGGGAGGCTTTGACCGCAGGGGCGATGGTCACGTAGTGCTCAAAGTCGCGTCGGAAAACGTTCCAGCGGTGAGTTATGTCGGTATCAAAGATCAGGATGTCAGGTGTACGACAAGCAGAAGCCATCAGGATGTAGGGAGGGCGTACTGGGACTAAAGAAATAAAACCCGATAGACAGGAGACGCAGGAGAACAAACTTCTGACGCCATGTAAAGAGTACAGGCATACACAGATGAATCTTTACTACTACTTTATTAAACGTACACACACATCACTGCCCTAGCTGTACGTGGTCTGTCACGGACACTAGAGAGAGAGCTAAGGGTGGGAAGGTCACAATTATACTGGCTGGTGGGGGAGTGGTTAGCAAGGGCTTCGTCACTATTATTAAAGGTGTACACACATATCATCTACACCCGGGTTCGATCCTGACCACGGGTGCTGCCCATGTGGAGTTTGTACATTCTCCCCGTGACCTGCGTGGGTTTTCTCCGGGTGCTCCAGTTTCCTCCCACACTTTAAAGATGTGCAGGTTTGTAGGTTAATTGGTTTCGGTAAAGATAATAAATTGTCCCTAGTGTATGTAAGATCGTGTTAGTGTGCGGGGATCGCTGGTCGGCACAGACTCGGTGGGCTGAAGGGCCTGTTTCCGCATTGTATCTCTAAACTAAACTAAACTAAACTAAACTCCTCTTTACATCCCAAGCTTTCTGTCCTGGCCTCCTCCAGTGACAGAGTGGGGCCACATGCAAACTGGATGAACAGCAACAATTAAATGGCGTAAACATTAAATTCTATTATAAGAAGTAATAACTCCGCTACCACCCCACCTTGCCTTTTTTTTCTCCTGCCCCACTTCCACCCTGGTGTGCACACATTTCTCCCACCTTCTCCTACCACCCTGGTCACCATGTTCCTCCCCCCATCTGATCGTCTCCCAACACATATATCGACAATCAATGCCAATATAGCAATCCAACCAAATAACATTGCATTATGCACCATGTGATAAGGCAACAAAGAAAAATCCAAACCTAACTACCAACATTCCATCAAACAAAAATCCATCAATTAACAAACTAATCAATAACAATCTATCAATCAACAATCCAATCAATTTGTCAAAATATCTTTCAAATATTGTAATTGGACCTGCCTCTACCACCTCCTCAGGCGACTTATTCTATCTATCCACCACCCTCTCTGGGGAGAAACCTACCACTCAGGTCCCCTATGCATCATTCTCCTCTCACCTTCAACCTTTGCCCTATAGTTATGGATTTCACTATCCTAGTGAAAGTGAAGACTGTAATTGCGCACCTCATCCATGTCCCTTATTATTTTACAAACTTTTATAAGATCGCCCCTCAGCCTTCCTTACTCTAGGAAAAACAGTGTCATGCTATCAGATTCCTCCAGTCCCAACCACAACCTTGTGAATCTTTTCCACCCTGTCTAAATTAATCACATCCAAGGTTGTTCACCAAGACATCCCTCTTACCATTCATGTTATATGTTCTAGTTTCATTAGTACTCCCAAAATGCATCATCTCACATTTCTTAGGATCAAACTCCAGCACATCTTAGCCTCTTTCACCAATATCATCCTGTGGCCTAAAATTAAGACACCATCACAAACCAATCCCCTAAGAACAATATTAGGCAGACGATCACAAAATAATCCGTCTCCTATCACCAAACCAATTTTGAACCCACTTTAACATCCTACCTGAAGTGCCATGGCCCCTAAACCTTTTGAACTTCCTCCCATGTGGGACCTTGTCAAAAGCCTTGGTGAAATCCATGTAAACCACATTCACTGCACTGTCTTCATCCACATATTTTGTTACCTCGACAAAAAATTCAACTCTGTTATAGGGAAGATGTTAAGTTAGAAAGGGTGCTGTGAAGATTTAGGAGGATGTTTCCAGGACTCAGGGGCCTGAGTCACATGGAGATTTTGCGCAGGCTATAAGGTGTTCTTATAGAGATGTATAAGATCATGAGGGGAATGTATGTGGTCAACGCACAGTGTCTTGGTGGGTACATGGAATTAGCTTTTAGAGGAGGTTGTTGAAGCAGGTACTATCACAACTTTTAAAAGACATTTGGACATGTACCTGGATAGGAAAGATTTAGAAGGATATGGGCCAAATACAGGCAGGTGGATCTAGTGAAGATAGGGCATCTTGGTTGGCGTGGGCATGTCGGGGCGAAGGGCCTGTTTCCATTATGTTTGACTCTTATTTCCCTATTATAACACTATATGAATATAAGATTTAGGAGCCGAATCAGGCCACTCAGCCCATCGTGTCTACTCTACTATTTGATATTTGCTGATCCATTTTTCCCTCTCAACCCTATTCTACTGCCTTTTCACCAAAGCCTTTGATGCTCTTACTAATCAAGAACCTATCAATCTCGACTTTAAAAATACCCAATGTCTTGGCCTGCACAGCCATCTGTGGCAAAGAATTCCACAGATTCATTACCCTCTGGCTAAAGAAATTCCTCTTCATCTCCATGCTAAAGGTACGTCCTTTTATTCTGAAACTGTGCCCTCTGGTTCTGGACTCTCCCAATACTGGAAACATCCTTTCCACAACCACTCTATCTGGGCCTTTCATTATCCGGTAGGTTTCAATGAGATTCCCCCTCATCCTTTTAAACTAAAGCGAGTACAGGCCCAGAGCCTTCAAACACTCCTCGTACATTAACCCATTCATCCATGGGATCAGTCTTGTAAACCTCCTCTGGACCCTTTCCAACATGCTTCCTCAGATATGGGGCCCAAATTTGTTCACAATATTCCAAATGTGGCCTCACCATTGCCTTATAAAGCCTTAGCATTACATCCTTGCTTGTTATACTCTAGTCCCCTTCAAATGAATACGAGCATTGCATAGAAACATTAAAAATAGGTGCAGGAGTAGGCCATTCGGCCCTTCGAGCCTGCACCGACATTCAATATGATCATGGCTGATCATCCAACTCAGTATCCCGTACCTGCCTTCTCTCCATACCCCCTGATCCCCTTAGCCACAAGGCCCAAGTCTAACTCCCTCTTAAATATAGCCAATGAACTGGCCTCAACTACCTTCTGTGGCAGAGAATTACACAGATTCACCACTCTCTGTGTGAAAAACGATTTTCTCATCTCGGTCCTAAAAGACTTCCCCCTTGTTCTGGACTTCCCCAACATCGGGAACAATCTTCCTGCATCTAGCCTGTCCAATGCATTAAGAATTTTGTAAGTTTCTATAGATCCCCCCTCAAACTTCTAAATTCTAGCAAGTACAAGCCGAGTCTATCCAGTCTTTCTTCTTATGAAAGTCCTGACATCCCAGGAATCAATCTGGTGAACCTTCTCTGTACTCCCTCTATAGCAATAATGTCTTCCCTCAGATTAGGAGACCAAAACTGTACGCAATACTCCAGGTGTGGTCTCACCAAGACCCTGTACAACTGCAGTAGAACCTCCCTGCTCCTATACTCAAATCCTTTTGCTATGAATGCCAACATATCATTTGCTTTCTTCACTGCCTGCTGCACCTGCATGCCTACTTTCAATGACTGGTGTACCATGACACCCAGGTCTCATTGCACCTCCCCTTTTCCTAATCGGCCACCATTCAAATAATAGTCTACTTTCCTGTTTTTGCAACCAAAGTGGATAATCTCACATTTATCCACATTATACTGCATCTGCCATGCATTTGCCCACTCACCCAACCTTTCCAAGTCACCTTGCAGCCTCCTAGCATCCTCCTCACAAGTAACACTGCCCCCCAGCTTCGTGTCATCCACAAACCGGGAGATGTTGCATTCAATTCCCTCGTCCAGATCATTAATATATATATTGTAAATAGCTCGGGTCCCAAGCACCGAGCCTTGCGGCACCCCACTAGTCACTGCCTGCCATTCTGAAAAGGACCCGTTTACTCCTACTCTTTGCTTCCTGTCTGCCAGACAGTTCTCTATCCACATCAATACTGAACCCCCAATACCGTGTGCTTTAATTTGTATACCAATCTCTTATGTGGGACCTTGTCAAAAGCCTTCTGAAAGTCCAGATATAACAAATCCACAGGTTCTCCCTTACCCACTCTACTAGTTACATCCTCGAAAAATTCTGTAAGATTCATCAGACATGATTTACCTTTCGTAAATCCGTGCTGACTGTCCAATGATTTCACCACTTTCCAAATGTGCTGCTATTCCATCTTTAATAACTGACTCTAGCAGTTTCCCCACTACCGATGTTAGACTAACTGGTCTGTAATTTCCCGTTTTCTCTCTCCCTCCCTTTTAAAAAAGTGGGGTTAGATTAGCTAACCTCCAATCCTCAGGAACTACTCCGGAATCTAAAGAGTTTAAAAAAATATATCATTAATGCATCCACTATTTCTGGGGCTACTTCCTTAAGTACTCTGGGATGCAGCCTATCTGGCCCTGGGGATTTATCGGCCTTTAATCCATTCAATTTACCTAACACCACTTCCCGGCTAACCTGGATTTCACTCAGTTCCATCTCATTTGACCCCCGGTCCCCTGTTATTTCTGGCAGATTATTTATGTCTTCCTTAGTGAAGACAGAACCAAAGTAGTTATTCAATTGGTCTGCCATGTCCTTGTTCCCCATGATCAATATACCTGTTTCTGACTGCAAGGAACCTACATTTGTTTTAACTAACCTTTTTCTCTTCACATATCTATAAAAACTTTTGCAGTCCGTTTTTATGTTTGGTGCCAGTTTTCTTTCAAAATCTATTTTCCCTTTCCTAATTAATCCCTTGGTCCTCCTCTGCTGGACTCTGAATTTCTCCCAGTCCTCTGATAAGCAGCTTTTTCTGGCTAATTTGTATGCTTCATCTTTAGTTTTGATACCATCCCTGATTTCCCTTGTTATCCACTGATGTACTACCTTCCCTGATTTATTATTTTGACAGACTGGGAAGGAACCATTTTTGTTGTTCATCCATGCAGTCTTTAAATGCCTTCCATTGCCTATCCACTGCCAACCCTTTAAGAATCAATTGCCAGTCTATCTTGGCCAATTCACGTCTCATACCCTCAATGATAATGTGCCACGGACACGTTATCATGTTTTATAGTTTCTTGTAGGCATGTGGAGCGAAAGTAAGCTGAACATTGTCGGTTGTTGTCAGAGTGGCAAGCGGTCTAAGACGTTGCCTTCAGATAACAATATCTACCGATTTGAATCCCACTCCAGACAATGAGGCAAGTTTAAATCAGTTGTATCTCTGCTTGCTGTGCTTGTTGTCTTCCGCTGGGCGTCATTTCTACCTCGTTGCATTATCCTTTCGGAGTGGAATGCACGCCATCCTTCGAAACGACCACACATCTTCTCTCTCTTTTTCTAAATTGTCTGTGCATCCGATCGATGGTACGGATTACCTAGTCAAATAATAACATTAAGGGCTTGGTTCATTAATAGGGATTTGCTGGAACACTGTCAATGAAGTATTAAAGTTACCTTACTTTAAGTTCAAAACCCTTGTTTCTGAATTAATTATGTCACTCTCCATTCTAATGAAGAACTCAACCATATTATGGTCACTCTTGCCCAAGGGGCCACGCACAACAAGACTATTAACTAACCCTTCCTCATTGCTCAATACCCAGTCTAGAATAGCCTGCTCTCTCGTTGGTTCCTCTACATGTTGGTTTAGAAAACTATCCCAAATACTCAGCGCCCCTGCCAATTTGATTCACCCAATCTATATGTAGATTGAAGTCGCCCATTATAACTGTTTTACCTTTCTTGCACGCATTTCTAATTTCCTGTTTGATGCCAACTCCACTACTACTGTTAGGTGCCCTGTACACAACTCCCACTCGCGTTTTCTGCCCCTTAGTGTTTCGCAGCTGTACCCATATCGATTCCACATCCTCCAAACTAATGTCCTTCCTTTCTATTGCGTTAATCTCTCTAACCAGCAACGCTACCCCACCTCCTTTTCCTTTCTGTCTATCCCTCCTGAATATTGAATATCCCTGGATGTTCAGCTCCCAGCCTTGGTAACCCTGGAGCCATGTCTCTGTTATCCCAACTATATCATATTCATTAATAACTATCTCCACATTCAACTCATCCACCTTATTACAAATGCTCCTTGCATTGAGACATAAATCCTTCAGGCTTGTTTTTACAACACTCTTACCCCTTATACAATTATGTTGAAAAGTGGCCCTTTTTGATTTTTGCCCTAGATTTGTCTGCCTGCCACTTTTACTTTTCACCTTGCTACCTATTGCTTCTACCCTCATTTTACACCCCTCTGTCTCTCTGCTCACACATTTAAGAAACCCACCACCTCTTATTCTCTGTTTATTATATTGTTCTTCTTTCGCCCCTACATGTTGGGTCTGAGTGCTTCTCTTCTCTGCCTCCTGCCTCACACACTGTCTACTAGCTTTCTCTATTAGAGTCCCTCCCCCCAACCGATCTAGTTTAAAGTCTTCCCAGTAGCCTTTGCAAATCTCCCCACCAGGATATTGGTACCCCTCGGGTTCAAGTGCAACCCATCCTTTTTGTACAGGTCACACCTTCCCCAAAAGAGGTCCCAATGATGCAGAAACTTAAATCCCTGCCCTCTGCACCAGTCCTTCAGCCACGCATTTATCCTCCACCTTGCTCCATTCCTACTCTCACTGTTGCGTGGCACAGGCAGTAATCCTGAGATTGTTACCTTTGCGGTCCTTCTCCTTAACACTCCTCCTAACTCCCTAAATTCTCCTTTCAGGACCTCTTCTCTTTTCCTACCTATGTCATTGATACCTATATGTACCACAACCTCAGGCTCCTCTCCCTCCCCTTTCAGGATATATTGGACACGTTCAGACTCATCCCAGACCCTGGCAACAGGGAGGCAAACTACCATCCGGGTCTCCTGACTGCGTCCACAGAATCGCCTATCTGACCCACTAACTATAGTCCCCTATTACTAATGCCCTCCTCTTCTTTTCCCTACCCTTCTGAGCAACAGGGCCAGTCTCTGTGCGGGAAGCCCGGCTGCTGTCACTACCCCCAGGTAGGCTCTCCCCCAACAGTACTCAAACAGGAATATTTATTGCCAAGATGTACATCCACCGGGGTACTCTCTCCTCCCTGCCTCTGCCCCTTGCCCCTCCTAACCGTGACCCACTTGTCTGCCTCCTGTGGTCTTGGAGTGACCACCTCACTGTAACTCCTCTCTATGACCTCCTTGCTCTCCCTGACCAGACAGAGGTCATCGAGCTGCTGCTCCAGGTTCCTAATACAGGCCATTAGGAGCCCCATCTTGACGCACCTGGCGCAGATGTGGACGTCTGGAGGGCTATCAGACTCCATGACCTCCCATATCTGACATCCAGAACAGTAAACTGCCCTGGGCATCACACTCCCCCCCCCCCCTTACCCTGGATACAATATAAAGTGCTGGAAGAAATCAGCAGGGATCTGACTCCCAATCAGCTGCTTCCTCTAGTCCGCATCCACTAATCAGCGGCTTCCTCAAGCCCACTTGTTTTGAAATGCTAATGGAACGTTACAGATTTGGAACGTTACAGATTTGCGCCGCTCCTCCCACACCAATGGCTCCTGGGCCTCTGTAAAAACAAAGCCTGGGTTTTAAGCTTACCGCTCGGACGTCGCTCCTCCCACACCAACGGCTCCTGGGCCTCTGTCTTCTGGGCATTTATCTTCCTTACTGCTGATTCAACTTGTAAACTAACCTTTTGGAAATCCTGCACCAGCACTTCCAAGCCCCTTTGCACCTCCAATTTCTGTAACATCTCCCCATTTAGAAAATACTCTTTGCCTTTATTTCTTGTACCAAAGTGCATGACTGCACACTTTGCTACTCTATATTCCATCTGCTTCCTCAAAACTACCTGCCCCTCCACCTTTCTTTGTATCATCTGCAAACCTAGCCACAAATCCATCAATTCTATCATCCAGATCATTAATTTGTAACGTCAAAAATAACCCCAACCCCTGTGGAACACCACTAGCGATTCCTGACTAGTGATTCTTGAAAGATCACTATTAATGCCTCCACAATCACGACACCTACCTCTTTCAGAACTCTGGATTGCGGTCCAACTGGCCAGGTGACTTGTCCACCTTCAGACCTTCAGACCTTTCAGCTTCCCAAGCACCTTCGCCTCAGTAATAGTAACTGCACTCACTTCTGCCCCCTAACTCTCTTGAATTTCTAGCACATTGCTGGTGTCTTCCACTTCTTCTTCGTCTTGCGTATGGCGGGCACAGCCTAAAGTTGTAAGACAACTTGTTCTGTTTGATCTTCTGTTTTTTGCACGCCAGGTTGATTGAATTCGTTGAAACAGGGTGGACCACGCGAAGGTTGCAATTTCCCACCCCGAATCTTCCACTGAGAAGACTGACACAAAAAACTTATTCAGTTCATCCGCCAACCCCCATTACTACTTCTTCAACATCATTTTACAGCAGTCTAGTGTCCACTCTTTCCTTTCTTTATCTCTTTATATATTTGAGAAAACATTTGGCATCTTATTTTATATTATTTGCTTGCTTACCCATTTCATCTTTCCCCCCCTTATTGCTTTTTAAGTTGTCTTCCTTTATGTTGTCTTTGACTTCTTTTGTCAGCTACAGTGACCTCATTCTCCCCCGAGTACGTTTCTTCCTCTTTGGGATGAAAAGATCCTGCGTCGTCTGAATTACTCCCAGAAGCTCCTGCCATTCCTGCTCCACTGTCATTCCTGCTTCACCGTCATTCCTGCCAACTTCCCCTTCCAATCAACTTTTGCCAGTTCCTCCCTCACGCCTCTGTAGTTACTTTTACTCAACAGTAATACTGACGCAGCTGATTTCAATTTGTCCCTCTCAAACTGCAGGTTGAATTCTATCATATTATGATCATTGTCTCATTGGGGTTCCTTCACCATTAAGCTCCATAATCAAGTCTGGTTCATTACATAACACCAAGTCC
Source organism: Okamejei kenojei (assembly GCA_035221665.1). Lineage (NCBI taxonomy): Eukaryota > Metazoa > Chordata > Chondrichthyes > Rajiformes > Rajidae > Okamejei > Okamejei kenojei. Next base: position 52,834,058 of record CM069133.1, on the reverse strand, counting down.
AGAATTGCTTTCTCTCTAGTTGACTCGACCACGAGCTGCTCTAAAAAGTCATCTCGTAGGCATTCAACTAATAGCTTCTCTTGGGATCCAGTACCAACCTGATTTTCCCAGTTTACGTGCATATTAAATCCCTCATGACCACCGTAATATTGCTGTTGTTGAAGAGGATGAATCCAAAATGGACTGCCTAATGAGTGGTGGAAGCTGATGTGACAGGAGCATGCAGGGAACAATTTGTATGGCCATGGGAAGGTACATAACTGAAAGGAAGCTCACTGGAAAGTAGCAGAGATCCAACAAGGCACAACTTCTGTAGTGCGGGATCTGGTGAGAGCACAGATCTGAGTCTCACAGTAAGTGATTCAGATGAAGAGCAACAATGCATTTAAGAGGAAGCTGTTAAAAAAAAGAGGGGGGGGGGGAAGCAGAGGAGACGGTGACAAAGTGAGACAAAGAGGTGGGATGAGGCTTGGGTGCAGCAGGGTCATGTTCAACTGATTAGCTTGTTTTTGTGACTGAGAATTACTTGTAATTCAAGACTCTAGCAGATTAGCTTTGAGAAAGTATTCCTGCAATGGTCATTACCTTTGATTATGCAAGACCAGATGATGACTGTTAATTTATGTGCTCGAGTTTGATTTGCTTGAGCTTACGGAGAGCTTTATCTAATTTAGATTCATAGAGTGATACAGTGTGGAAACAGGCCCTTCGGCACAACGCCCACCAGCCAGCATGTCCCAGCAGCATTAATCCCACCTGCCTGCGCTTGGTCCATATCCCTTCAAACCTGTCCTTTCCATGTACCTGTCGAACTGTTTCTTGAATGTTGGGATAGTCCCTGCCTCAACTACCTCCTCTGGCAGCTTGTTCCATACACCCACCATCCTTTGTGTCAAAATGTTACCCCTCAGATTCCTATTAAATCTTTTCCCCTTCACCTGGAACGTATGCCTTTTCTGATTCTTGATTCACCTACTCTGGGCAAGAGACTGTGCATCCACCCAATCTATTCCTCTCATGACTTTATACACCTCTATAAGATCACCCCTCATCCTCCTTCTCTCCAAGAAATAGAGACACAGCCTACTCAATCTCTCTCTGTAGCTCAGACCCTCTGGTCCTGGCAACATCCTCGTGAATCTTCTCTGAACCCTTTTAAGCTTGACAATTTCTTTCCTATATCATGGTGACCAGAACTGAACACAATATGGTGATATTGATAGAGTAGGAACAATAGCATGCAAAACAAAGCCTTCCTCCGCACTTTGGTACACATGACAATAATGACAATTTGTAGAGATATTGGGCAAACGCAGGTATGTGGGACTAGTGTAGCTGGGACATGTTGGCCGGTGTGGGCAAGTTGGGCCGAAGGGTCTGTTTCCATGCGGTATGACTATGACTCTGATAAACCTAAACCTAAATAACAAGCTGCAGGTTCCCCTCGAAGTTGCTCTCGTTTCTAAACAGGGAATATATCACCTATCATTGCTGGATTTAAATTCTGGAAAGGCTCCTGCTCTGTGGGATCACCTTTACTGCGCAGAATACAGCCAATCAAGAAGGCATCGTAACACAACCTGCTGAAGGGCAGTAAGGGACAGGCAATAAAAGCTGCTCTTGCCCAGATCCTGAGAAATGAATTAAAATAATGATGTTCCGATCAATATTAAAGGCCAGGCACTTACTGACTATTAATGTGCAATAGGCTCAGTACATAGTGCAATTATAGCATAAAATCAGGAAGGTGACTGTCATCTTATTGTGAAATTGGCTTTGCAAATGAAGGCCTTTGCCTGTTATGCTGGGAATTTGCTGGTGGTCCAGAAACTCTGATGGTAATTACTGCAGAATCTCATGGGGAAATCAGCAAAATTACTTGCTTCCTTGATCCTGAAACAATCTCGCTGGTCTGAAATAGTCTTTAGAAATTTTGACTTTCTCCTGCTCTTACTGAACTGTACATTTTGGAAACGCCGACATAGGTAAGGAGAGTGATGGGGCCCTGTAAAGTGAATTTAGGGAGATAGGTAGAAAGTTAAAAGGCAAGACCTCTAGGGTTGTCATCTCAGAATCCCTGTGCCACGTTCCAGTGAATATAGAAATAGGAAGGTAGGGCAGCTGAATGTGTGACTAAGTGCCTGGAGCAGTGGGGAGTACTTCAGGTATTGGGAACTCTGGGATCTCTTCTGGGGCATGGGTGAGCTGTACAAGAGGCGCGGGTTGCACGTAATCTAGAGGGGCCCCAATATCCTTGCAGGGAAGGTTGCTATTGCTACTTGGGGGGCTTTAAAGTTGTGAGGCAGAAGGACGAGCCCCAGAATGACAGGGTAGCAGGTGGGGATACAGAATCATAAATAGAGAATAGAACAGGTAGGTCAAGAGAGTCCAAGAGTCAAGAGAGTGTTTTATTGTCATATATTCAAGATAGAACAATGAAATTCTTACTTGCAACAGCACTACAGAATATGTCAACATAATACACTGTAATCAATATAATAAACAAGAAAACAAAGTTCAGGGTATGCGTCCAGGGGCAGAGAAGATAGAGATAGATGGGGGCAGCATGCGAGGGCTGGCACTACTATCTATCTCATTGGTAACCCTTGGACTATCTTTGATCGGACTTTACTGGCTTTATCTTGCACTAAACGTTGTTCCCTTATCGCGTATCTGTACATTATGAATGGCTCGATTGTAATCATGCACGGAGACAGAGGCCCTGGCCCTTCCAGTCCGTGCTGACCATTTGTTTTCCCCCTAGTCCCATCTACCTGCACTCAGACCATACCCCTCCATTCCCTTCACGTCCATATTTTACTTTTAAATCTTAAAATCGATCCTGCCTCCACCACCTCTGCTGGAAGCTCATTCCACACAGCCACCACCCTCTGAGTAAAGAAGTTCCCCTTCACGTTACCCCTAATCATGTGTTGTCTTTCTGCTGACTGGTTAGCACACAACAAAAGCTTTTCACTGTACCTCGGTATACGTGACAATAAACTAAACTGAACTGAGCTTAACTGCATTTATTTTACCGAAGGAGTCTCACGGCTAAAACAGTTGGGCTAAGAATGTGGTTCAGCACAAGGGATTATGATATAGTTGCAATCACACAAACATGGTTTAGGGAAGGGCAGGGCTGGCAGCTCAATGTGTCCAGGACATAGAGGTTGCTGCCGTGGTGCCGCGGGCTCCGTCGGACGCTCCGCCGGCCCGGACTCCGACCCACGAGGCCCGGCTCCTCCGTCTGACCCCGGCCGGGCCCGGGCTTCTACTCGGTGATCCGGGAGGCATTGAGACCGCAGCGTCTCATGTTCCTAGTCCACAACCATGGCCCGTCGGGAAGCCTTCTGGCCGCGCGGCCCATTGGGAAGCCATGGGGTGTGTGCATGGCAAATCTTTTGACAATAGGTTAACACTTACTGTATTTCTCTGGTGAATCAAGTTGGTGGAGTATCCATGGGCTCTTTTGCCTATGAAAATAAACAGAGGAAGAGCTGTTTAAATAAGCCTTTATTGAAGGCAGCATAATACCAGTGTCTGGTACACTATGTTTAGTTTAGTTTAGTTTAGTTCAGAGATACAGTGCATATACAGGCCCTTCAGCCCACCAAGTCCCTGCTCATTAACACTACCCTACATACACAAGGGACAATTTTACATTTACACCAAGCCAATGAACCTACAAATCTGTACGACTTTTGAGAATGGGAAAAAACGTAAGATCTTGGAGAAAACCCATGCAGATCTCGGGGAGAACATGCAAACTACGTACATAGAGCACCCATAGTCAGGATCGAACCCGGGTCCCTGGTGCTGTAAGGCAGTAGCTCTACCGCTGCACCACCAAGCCACCCAGTGTATCCTACACTTTAAATAGGGAATAAACTCGTACAAACCATCAACCAATTACATTTACAAATTCATTCAAAGGGCTTAAGATTGACAAATGTATAATCACCAATTCCATCAGCTGTAACTTCAGTCCAGCCACTGATCCTCTGAATCCATTTGGTTAACCAACCACATGTCTTTGTCCACTGTTGCGTCCGCATCATGCCCTTCACTTCTGGTGGATCACTTGAGTTTGAGGTTAGTTTATCATCACGTGTACCAAGGTACAGTGAAAAGCTTTTGTTGCGTGCTAGCCAGTCAGTGGATAGACAGTACATGATTACAAGTGAGTTATTCACAGTGTACAGATACATGATAAAGGGAATAACATGAACAACGTTTAGTGCAAGATAAAGCCAGCAAACTCCGATCAAAGAGAGTGCGAGGGTCTCCAATGAGATAGATAGCAGTTCAGGACAGCTCTCTGTTTGTGGTAGGATGGTTCAGTTGCCTGGTAACTGCTGGGAAGAAACTCTCCCTGAATCTGGGGGTGTGCGTTTTCACACTTCTACACCTTTTGCCCGATGCTAGAAGGGAGAAGAGGGAGTGGTCTTGGATGGAGCTGTTCCCAAACCATTCTGTGGTGTATTCTGATAAAATGCTTTCTACGGCGCATATGTAGAGGTTGGTGAGAGTTGTTGGGGACATGCCAAACCTCCTAAGCCTGCCAAGGAAGTAGAAGCGTTGGTGTGCTCCTCCTGTCAGGTACATCATCCACTCTGTGTAGGGCCCCAATCTCTAATCCACCCTCACTCATGTCCTGACCAGCGAGGGACATATCATAGATATAAAGTTGCAGCTCATTGTCCACTTCATGTTCTCCATCACCATGTTCCTGGGCATTCTGTGTATATGCCAACTCAGCAACTTAAACCTTCTGTCTCCCACTTACACCATATAATTCCTCGCACCCAGAACATCTGAAATTTCTCCCTCAATGTTAACAACCGCCATGGCAAGTTGGTCAGACACTTTCACAGCAACCTGCTCTGAAACTGTCTCTCCTAATTTAGTGCCACCCATTACCTCTACCCATGCTGAGTGGATGATGCTTCAAGGTCAACCTTAGCTGTATCCACATGCCTGGATCCTATAGACGAACTATATCCATGCCGGAGTTTAGAGGATGCGGTGCATGATCAAAAAGATACATTGCACCCACGCCGATTGGAGGAAATAGTCCATCCCCTGCTAAAAAAGTCCATGTACACTGGCTGGAAGGCAGGAGCAGCTCCTGGCACATTCACACTAGACACAGTGGTGCAGCAGTAGAGTTGCTGCCTTAAACCCCTGTCCCACGGTACGAGTTCATTCCAAGAGTTCTCCCGATTGCCCTGATTCGAACTCGGAGATTTACGGTAATGGCCACTCGTCAGTACTCGGGGCTCTCGTGGACATTTTTCAACATGTTGAAAAATCTTCTCGAGTCTTCCCATGCTTACCTGCCGTTAGCGAGTCTTCCCGAGTACCTGTCGTTAGCGCTAAGAGATGTCCCCGAGCTCCGACGTACCCGCTACGTTCATTCTCCGTGCTTACGAGTTCGATTATTTTTAAACTCAGGAGAGCTCTTGGAATGAACTTGCACCGTGGGACAGGGCTATTAAAGCGCCAGAGATCCGGGTTCGATCCTCACATACAGGTGCTGTCTGGACATAGTTTGTACGTTCTCCCCGTGATCTCTGGTTTCTCCGGGATCTCTGGTTTCCTCCCATATTCCAAAGCCGCACAGGTTTGGAGGTTAATTGGCTTTTATAATTGTCAATTGGCCTGAGTGTGTGTAGGATTGTGTTAATGTACGGGATAGCTGGTCGGCGCAGACTCGGTGGGCCGAAGGCCCTGTTTCTACACTGTATCTCTAAACTAAACTAAACCAAACTAAAGGATGCAAATCTTTCCTGAAACTGTGAATGGGTGGATTAAGAAAGCACAATACACTGCAGCTGATGACGTTGAAAGGACAGATCTGTTGTACATTCTCACATTGGAGCCAGGTCAAGAGGCTTCCCTGAACTTTCAGGATGCAATCAGGATGCACAGATACTCCATTTCCAAACACTGTTCTTGAGCTTAATAAATGATGGGGAGAAATTACAGGAAGGGATTGGGGTTATCCTTGGACAGAAGGCACAAACCATCAGTGATGTGCAAGGGCCATCTGGACTGCATTGCCGACCATTTGTTAGCTTGTGCGAAACACACAAAGTATTTCCATCCTTCTTGACTTATTTTGTGACAAAATAGCCAATGACACAGCCAGTTAAGTTCAACTGCAAAGACGAGGAGGCTCCTGGTTTTGAAGAACAGATATGGACATCTGATATTGGAAAAAGGAAATTACAGCACCACAAATATTGGCACATAGTCTGGGAAGAAATTTCTGAACTGTTCATTTTATATTTTGTCTTTTGGTTCATAAAAACTAAAACAGTACAAATAAACGTTATTTTTATGGTCACGTTTAAGCACCCTTTATTTTATTTTTCAATCTAGTACCTATCCTGGACTATGCATGAATTGATTTGATATATGATATCATTTGATATACTTCCCGATCACAAGTTTTGAACACCGTAGAGGCCCTCAGACGGGGGGGGTTTCAGCACGATAATGGTGACCTCCATCACATTTTGTGCAAGTGTGGCCCACTTTGGAGGAACATCGGCCACGTTCGCATATATAATGCACTGGATTCATCAGCGGGTAGACCTTGGACCAAAGAAACTGCCTCACACCTTTCCACTCCCTCTAAAGCCTCTGACTTTCCTGCTTACTATTTTCTTTATCGCCTCTGTTGTGCCTGGTGCCTCTTCCATGCCTGCTCCAGTCCTAGCATCCAGCCACTGATGTTTAAGGGGTGTCTTGCTCAAAAGTCTTTGACATCCATCTTTTGTACATATTGATTGTTCCTGTTGAGGCAGATCTACCGGCATCGGGAAGTCCAGTAGAAAAGCCATGAACTAACGGACAAATGCAAGACTTGGGTGAGGGCACATTTGGAGTATTGTGTTCAGTTTTTCTCACCTGCTATAGGGTCGATGTTGTTAAGCTGGAAATAGCGCAGAGAAGATTTACGAGGATGTTGCCAGGATTTGAGGCCCAAAGCTGCAGGGAGATGATGGGCAGGCTGGGACTTTATTCTTTGGAATGCAGGCGGACGAGAATGGTCTTATAGAGGTGTATAAGATCATGAGCGGGATAGATAGGGTAGATTCACAGACTCTTTTACCCTGAGAACGCAGATCCAGAGATCATAGGTTTAGGGTGAGAGGGGAAAGATTTAATAGGACCTTGAGTGGCAGCTTCTTCATATAGAGGGTGGTGGGAATATGAAATAAGCTGCCAGAGGAAGTAGTTGAGGCAGGTATTCTAACAACATTTGAAAGACATTTCGGACAGGTTGGCACAGTGACACAGCGGTTGCCTTACAGTACCAGGGACCCAGGTTCAATGCTAACTACGGGTGCTCTCTGTAAAGAGTTTGTACATTCTCCATGTGACCGTGTGGGTTTTTCTCTGGGTGCCCAGTTTCCTCACACATTCCAAAGATACGTGGGTTTGTAGGTTAATTGGCCACTGCAGATTGTCCCGAGTGTGTAGGAGAGAACTAATGTAAGGGTGATCATGGTCGGCACGGACTCAGTGGGCTGAAGGACCAGTTTGCAGGCTGTATCTCTAAATGAAATGAAAGGTACATGGATAGGAAAGGTTTAGCGGGATATGGACAGGTGGGACTAATGTAGATAGGGCAATTTGGTCGGTATGGGCACGTTGGGCTGAAGGGCCATAATAAGTTGTATGATTCTATGACTCTAAAACAAATGGCACGTGGAAGGAGCACAGAGGAAGCACAGGTCTGTTGTTTGGTATATGTGTAAGTTGTCCCTAGTAGGATAGTGTTAATGTGCGGGAATCACTGGTGGATGCGGACTCGGTGGGCCGAAGGGCCTGTTTCCGCGCTGTATCTCTAAATTAAACTAAACTAAAACTGAAATATAGACATAAAATGCTGGAGTAACTCAGCAGGGACAGGCAGCACCACTGGAAAGAAGGAACTGGTGACGTTAGGGGTCGTAACCCATTCCTTCTCTCCAGAGATGCCGCCTGTCCCGCTGAGTTACCCCAGCATTTTGTGTCTTTCTTCGATTTAAACCAGCATCTGCAGTTCATTCCTTAACTAAAACTAAAGCAGGCTAAGCATTTCAATGATAAACATGATATGTGCAGAATCTGTAATGCTGCCAAAACCTAAAATGGACTAAACATCCAAGGGCCCTTTCAGTGAGAACCATGAAGAGAACACGGAAGCTGTCCTCCAGAAGATACACTTCAATGATATCCACAACTGTGATTCCATCCTTGACATGAGCATCCTTGACTCTACCCCACAGGAAGCTCTCCAATTGAGCCTCACAACAATACTGAACTGCCAGTTATTATCAAGTTCATATGTCAACTTAAAAAATACAACATTTCAGATACAGATAGCTTCCCTATGAAGTTCTAAAACTTTTCAGAGAGGAAATTCTGACATGTCATATCCCATGTCTTGATGCCATGGAAACTCAAAGATATCTCGCACAAAGAGCAGCTTATTAATGACTATTCTCTGTTATCCTCAAGTGGATAGGATGGTGAAGAAGGCATGTTATCTTTGAAGACCAAAGCACTATTAGCTTGGATGTCATGTTGTAGCTACACAAAACCTTGGTTTGGCTGTACTTGTGTCAGTTCTGGATCTAACACTGCATACAGAGTAATAGAGCGAATACAGAAGAGATTCACCAGGTTGTTGTCTGGCATGTGCAACATTGTTCGCTGTGATACATGACCTATTCCACACTTTCAATGAGTAACCAACACATCTGCAGCTACTCTCTGCCTCCTAACACCAATCTAATCTTGGATCCAGTCTGCCAGATGCTCTTTATCTTAACTACTGGATTGCTACCATATTTAGCTTAGTTTAGAGATACAGCGCAGAAACAGGCCCTTCGGCCCACTGAGTCCACACCGACCAATGATCCCCGCACATTAACACTTATCCTACACACACTTTGGACAATTTACATTTATGCCAAGCCAATTAACCTATAAACCTGAACGTCTTTGGAGTGTGGGAGGAAACCAAAGATTTCAGAGAAAACCAACGCAGGTGATGGTGAGACTGTACAAATTCCATACAGATCAAACCCGCGACTTTGGCGCTGTAAGGCAGCAACTCTACCGCTGCACCTCTGTCCCCATATGAGGCCTTGTCAAAACCTTATTGAAGCCCAGTGGGTTTTTTTCTGAAGACCAGTCTGAAGAAAGGTCACGACCCGAAATGTCACCCATTCTTTAGCTCATTAGTTCATTTCACCCTCCCACCATCCATACACAAGTAAAAATAATCCATCTTGGTTTTGATAAAGGAACAATATATTTGCAGAGATTGGACTACTTTAAAGGTTGATGTTTTATTTATTTTATGTCTATCATTTAGTTTAATGAGTTCTCCTTTTCACAAACTATTTGAAACTATGCAGGTAAAACTTGAAAAAGGAGAAAAACAAGCTCCAGACTAAAAGACGGATTATACAAAGGGCACATTATTCCAGGTGGCAGTCATAACTGAATAATGAAAGCTTATTTGCCTCAGAAATGGGAGAATAGCTGAACTGCTGTCCCCAAAATTAATCCCAATTCCCAGAACTTCAACTGTTGAAGAACACAATAGGGGAAAGCTAAAAGGCTTCTTCATAAAAATTTTACAAGTAACTTTAGAATTACCGAAAGGAAGGTATTCCTCTCGGCCTGACCTGGAACCTGCTTTTCAAGGTAAAGCTTGCTGTCTCACTTCATTCCACAGGATATTAAGGGCACTCCAATTGAATTAACACCAAATCAAACCAGTGCACTTAACAATACAAATGCACTTAAGGGATGCCTCAGAATGATTTGTGACTAAAAAGTTGAAGGAGAGAAGAGGGGAAAGAGGAACAGCTGGTAGATTGCAAGCACTATTTGGTGGGTCATGTACAGGAAAAGCCATCAGTGAGATCTGAAATGCCGGGAATGCTCCCTCATACCTTCCAGCAGCTCATAATGGAGTCTGTCTGCTGGGCCTCTCAATGTATAAATAAATCACCAGCTTATTTCATTACTGACTGCAACACCCATTAACATTGACAATACCTGCTACCGCACTGAAACAATTCAGTATTAAAGTGTGTTAAAATTATTTATTTACACTTTTAAATAACTTTATAAAAACATTTTCTACCAATTGACTCCTAATGACTGTTTTAAAGGTCCTAGCTAGTGGATTTATTGGGGACATTTTGATCCACTTTCTTTGGTAAATTGACAGTCAAACATGAACATTGACTTCTCTAATTTCAAATGTTACTTTCCCTCTCTATCCCCTCCCCCTTCCCAGTTTTCCCACCAGTCTTACTGTCTCCGACTACATTCTACCTTTGTCTCGCCCACTCCCCTGACTTCAGTCTGAAGAAGGGTCTCGACCCGAAACGTCACCCATTCCTTCTCTCCAGAGATGCTGCCTGACCCGCTGTGTTACTCCAGCATTTTGTGTCTATCTTCGATTTAAACCAGCAACTCCAGTTCTTTCTTACACATGATTTGAAAGGCAATGTGGAGTTCTGTTTTTAAACTGATGGTGTTTATGGGCCTGTTCAATGGTGCATAGTATGCTGTATACAGTTGAGAAAGGCTGTACAAAGGTAGGAAAAAGAATACCCCATGTACATTTCCATAGAAACAAAGCGAGTCAAATAGTTTCTTGACCAATAGTGAATGTAAAGTCTATTTAACAGTTTAATACTTTGAATTCAGTTACACAAATTGGAAGCAAGAAAAATCTGGTATCAATAAAACAGGCCATGGGGCTGTCAGATTGTTGTGGGAGACCCAACTGCAGAGTCCCATGGAGAGTGAAAGAATTGATTCAAAGACAAAGATACTGAATCTAAATATACCATGAAAGTATGAGGTGAAGTTTGATAGATTGAGGAACATTACGGAAAGGGTTCGGAGTGGACAGGTAATTTCTTTAGTTTAGTTCTGAGATGCAGCATGGATACAGGCCCCTTCGGCACACTATTTCAATATCGTTCCACTTTCTCATCCACTCCCTGCATTCTAGGGGCAATTTATAGAAGTCAATTAACCAACAAATATGCACATCTTTGGGATGTGGGAGGAAACATAACACACGAAGGAAATCCACACATGGTCACAGGCAGAATGTGCAAACCACACAGACAAGCTTGCAGAGAACATAAAAGTGACTAACATCTTCTATAAAGGAAAGGTGCTTGAAGACAAAAGGTAGCGCAATTTCTGACCCCCCTAAACCTTTTTTATTATGACATTCCCAATCAGTATTAGGATAGTTAAAACCCCCTACTACGACAATTATATTAGTCCTGCAGCTGCCTGCAATCTCCTGGCATAATTTCTCTTCTACTTCCCGTTGACTATTTGGTGGCCTCCCATACATTCCCAACAAGGTGATCATTCCTTTCTTATTCCTCAGCTCCATCCATATAGTCTCACTGAATGAACCATCAGTAACGTCATCTCTGAACACTGCCGTGAAATCCACCTTAATCAATAACGCAACACCCTCTCCTCTTTTACCCCCACTTTTATTTCTCCTGAAGCATCTATACCCTGGATTCCAAGGATAAGTACTTTTTAAGAAACACCAAGTAGTAACATTCGGTAGGAATTAGATAAAAGCACATAAAACAGATTAACAAAACCTGTATTTGTTAAAACCTGTAAAAACAGATTAACAAAACCTGTATTTGTAAGGTGATTCTTTTTAATTCATTGTCCATCCTTAATTAAATTCACACTTACATTTATACTCACCATGTTGTTCAGCGGCATAAGTAAGCAGCAGGCACTGGACTTTTGAGGAGGGATGTACATTGCAATATAATTTATCAAACTAAATAAAATTTCTGCAGTTGTGATTCATTGAATCAACCCTCTCATCCGGTGCACTTGTGTAAAAATGATATTTGGTGAGCTATATGAAAGCATGCCCCTTTGGAGATCAAGAGTGAAATATTTATCGCCCCTTAGAAATGAGCTTTGTGAAATAATTCTCTACTACAATCCTTAGATATTTCATCACAAGGATGCTCCGGGGCTATTTTATAAGGAGTAAAGTACGTTGATACTTTATAAAGGGTTAAACAAACACCAAAATGACTTGTTACTCTAGTTTTTATTCCTCAGAAAGGTCAGTACAGATTGGCAACTCTTAGCTTGAGCCAATTGTCCGTTGCGCCGTTTGCAGTATCTGTAATGGAACCTTGTGTATTGAGGCTGGGACAGGATGCAGTAATGATTTCTGTATTGCATCTGACAACTAGAAAAGTCATACAGGAGTTGAGCAGAGGATTATAAGCCATCCTGACTTATCTCTGAATACATAGTGTTGATGCCATGGTGGGCAGGATCTGTGTAATCAAGCAGGAAATAAGAAACAAGAGTTCTGATGAGTTTTCCGACAGGTTTTTAGCTAAAATGCACTTGGAGAGACAAGATGTGAGCTTATGCAGCCATTCTGTCCCTCTGTGTATTAATGTCTATGAACACACTATTTACAACAATTTCAGCGAAACTGATCAAATCTGAAACATTTCATCTATGTCACTGTCACTTGGACACTATTTATTCCGAAGGATGCACTTCAAGTAGGGGGGAAAAGCTTCCATTTACATTAATTCTCCTGAAGCATTCTTCAGCGATCAAAATGTCAGTTGATGGGGCAAATCAGTTGCTTAAAATTAACCAGCCAGCAAGTTCATTGAGCATGGGCTCACTTGCAGACAGAGACAGCAATAAATGGAGTGCAGATTCAAAACAACCTCCTAATATTAGAATATTAGAATTAAATATTTATCAGAGTTGCAATCGTAGATATATTATTGCTGTGGAAAATAACAGAATAGTTAGTACACAGGTTCATATCTTGACAATGTGTTTTAAAAATGACTTTGTCAAGAAAAATCTGAAACACATTCAGCAATATGGTAGGGAATTAAGGAATGCTGTGGAACAGAGAGATCTAGGAATAACTGTGCATAGTTCCCTGAAGATGGAATCACATGTAGATAGGGTGGTGAAGAAAGCCTTTGGTGTGCTGGCCGTTATAAATCAGAGCATTGAATATAGGAGTAGGGAAGTAATGTTAAAATTGTACAAGGCATTGGTAAGACCAATTCTGGAGTATGGTGTACAATTTTGGTCGCCTAATTATAGGAAGGATGTCAACAAAATAGAGAGAGTACAGAGGAGATTTACTAGAATGTTGCCTGGGTTCCAGCAACTATGTTACAGAGAAAGGTTGAACAAGTTAGGTCTTTATTCTTTGGAGCGCAGAAGGTTAAGGGGGGACTTGATTAAGGTCATTAAAATGAGGAAAGGGATAGACAGAGTTGACGTGGATAAGCTTTTCCCATTGAGGGTAGGGAAGATTCAAACAAGAGGGCATGACATGAGAATTAAGGGACAGAAGTTTAGGGGTAACGTGAGGGGGAACTTCTTTACTCAGAGGGTGGTGGCTGTGTGGAATGAGCTTCCAGCAGAAGTGGTGGAGGCAGGATCGATTGTAACATTTAAAAGTAAAGTGGATAGGTATATGGACGTGAAGGGAATGGAGGGGTATGGTCTGAGTGCAGGTAGATGGGACTAGGGGAAAACAAATACTGGTCGGCACGGACTGGAAAGGCCGAGAGGGCCTGTTTCCGTGCTGTAATTATTATATGTTATATTATCAGAATTTTAGTTAACTGCAAAACGAAACCACATAAAATCATAAAAATAAGGAATTGCATCCTGCAGGTAAATAATAATGGTACTAGCAAGATATGGAAAAAAACCTATCCCTCGAATTGAAAGAGCCCTCTATATGGGCGAAAGGTTTCACCTCGCATGCAAACATCTAAATTACTTCGGAATTGGTAACCCAATCATTATTATTCCTATGTCAAAGTTTAAATCTTCTACTGTTTTGAAAACTTAATTTTATATTTGTTACACTCTTACACAAAATAAATGTTTCAACATTGACCAGTTTGCCTGCAGATGTGCCCAATGAAATACCTTGACTCACCGAAATTTAAAGCTGCTTTCTCCCATTCACATCCCGCGTCAAATATAATCACTATTTGCAAGATGTTCCCTTGCTGTGAGATTGCTAATTAATTCTGGCTCATTGCACCTCACTAAACCTGAAGTGGCCCATTGTAAAACACATGAGCTCACCCCTGTGGTTAGGCATGTTTGTGGTTTCAGGTCTTTACACTTTGCTAGGCATGGGAGTGATCAGTACATTTAGGGCAGTGAGGAACTTGGATCCTCAACCAATGATGGGTCAATAGGCTATCTCTTTAGCCCAACAAAAAATCTCTTGAAACACAAAGAGAAAAACCTGGAGAGAGTAACAGAAGTGAATTAGAATCAATATAAACCAGCAGAAGACACAGAAAAGTTACATTTGAAATGTGATTTTTCTAAAATCTCTTCAATTTGCTGACTGTAGAAATATTATATTGTTTGAATAGTTGTCATTAATAATGATCACATTGTAAGAAGGGTTCATCTTGTCATTAAATAATAAGTAGAACTTGCTGTGGCGAATACAGTGGCCTGAACAGCAACTGGGAGAAACTCTGGGAATGATTCTGAAAGCAACACTATTTTGAAATGACACAAGGCACCCAGTAAGTTGTCAGAGGGAGTTTCTTCCTCCTCACAACATGCAACAGTGCCAGGGAATGGAAAGGAATATTTTATGGTCACATGTGACTAGGCACAGTGAAATTATTTGCCTGCATACCCAAAGTACACAAATAGCGGCCACCTGTGGCGCTGACAGTTACAAAGCACGCCGGCTCCTCCTTTTGTTCTCCCCCCCACATCGGTTCCCCCCCATGCCGGATCCCCATTGTCCATTGTTCTCCCCCCAACTCCCTAACGGCAGCCCCCCCACGCTGGGACTTCCATTGTTCTTCCCCTCACAGCGGTCCTCCGGAGGCTTCACCACCACCGAGGCCCCATTGTCGCGTGCCACTTCGCCGCCGCCGAGGCCTCACCGATGTCGACGCCCCATTGTCACACCTGCCATTACCCAGGCCCTTTTGTTGCTGTAAGGTGAAACTATGTAGTTCAAGTTACAGCAACGCAGCACGGTTGGCTAATTTCAATGCACGCTTCGAAAAGGAGAACAAAGATGCATCTTCACAAGCTGCCAGAGTCACCGATGTTGCTGTAATCTCAGTCTTTGAGGTCAGCATCAGAAGATCCTTCAGGATCATGAATCCTTGTTATTAAAACGTGCATGGGTCAACATTTTCACGAACATCTTCAAAGTCACACTGCGATGATCCAAGGACCCTACCTGCTTTAAAAGAACATCCATATTACTGTTGCCCAAGAAGAACAAGATGACATGACTCAACAACATCAACTGGTGGCATTCATGTATTTTCTTTGGCTTTTAGAGATGCAGTGTGGAAACAGGCCCTTTGGCACGACTACCATCGGTCACTTGTTCACACTAGTTCTACGTTATCCCACTTTCGCATCCACTCCCTATGCACTCGGGGCAATTTAGAGCAGCCAATTAACTTGAAAACATGCATGTCTTTGCGATGTGAGAGGAAGCCATAGCACCCGGAGGAAACCCACGCAGTCAAGAGGGAAGACGAGCAAACTCCACTCAAATATCACTCGAGGTCAGGCGCTAAACCTGGGTCTCTGCAGCTGTGAGGCAGCAGCTCTACCAACTGCATCACTGTGCAGTCTGTTGTGCTGAAATGCTTAGAGAGATTGGTTATGATGCATGTTAACTCCTGCCTTAGTAAGGATCTGGACCCACTCCAATTTGTCAAATGCCACAATAGATCTACAGTGGATGGCAGGCTATCTACTCAGTCAACAAGATAACTTACATCAGGATATTGTACATTCAATACCATTATCTCCTCAAAACTCAGTCAAACTTTGAGAACCAGATCTTTGGTTGTCCCTATGGAATTGGATCATCGACTTCCTCAGTGGCAGACCTTAATCAGTACAAATTGGTAGATACACTTTGTCCTCAATGGCCATCAGCACAGGGGAAACTCAAGAATGCATGCTCAGTCCCCAGCTCTACACAATCTTTACCCATTGCTGTGTAGCTGGACACAGCTCCAATCCCATCTTTAAATTTGCCAATGATACCACCATTGTTGGGTGAATAATGGATGACAATGTGTCAAAGTACAAAGGGAGATTAATAGTGTTAAAGAAGGAACTGCAGATGCTGGAGAATCGAGGGTACGCAAAAGGCTGGAGAAACTCAGCGGGTGCAGCAGCATCTAAGGAGCGAAGGAGATAGGCGACGTTTCGGGTCGAGACCCTTCTTCAGACTGGTCAGGGATCAGGGAAACGAGAGACATCGACGGTGATGTGGAGAGATAAAGGACAATGAATGAAAGATATGCAAAAAAGTATCAATGATAAAGGGAACAAGCCATTGTAAGCTGTTTGTGGTGTGAAAATGAGAAGCTGGTGCGACTAGGGTGGGGGAGGGAGATAGAGAGAGAGGGAATGCCAGGGCCCGAGGGCTGAGGGAGAGGTGGGAAGGGGAGGAGACAGCAAGGGTTAACAGAATTGAGAAAATTCAATGTTTGAGTGGTGCTAGAACAATTATCTTGCTCTCAGCATTCGCAAGACCAAGGAAATAATTTGTGGTATTAAGCTACCTGCTGCTGGGTGACAACTATGAATGCTATGCCCTGATTTTCTCATTCATTTTCTCTTATTGTGTGTGCAAGTATTGGTTGTACCTTAGGTTGCATCAGAGCATCTTTTCAGATTGCTTAGTTACATTAGATTTACCGGACTTTACAGGCAGATAAATAAAATTTCAGAAATAAAATCACTATAGCTCTCTTACAGTCTTGGTGAGGATTGTCGGAGGCTCAATCCCAAGTCACAAACCCAAGTGACAGGGCCTAAAATGGTGGGTACACAAAAAGCTGGAGAAACTCAGCGGGTGCAGCAGCATCTAAGGAGCGAAGGAGATAGGCGACGTTTCGGGTCGAGACCCTTTTTCAGACTGGTCAGGGATCAGGGAAACGAGAGATATAGACGGTGATGTGGAGAGATAAGGAACAATGAATGAAAGATATGCAAAAAAGTATCGATGATAAAGGGAACAAGCCATTGTAAGCTGTTTGTGGTGTGAAAATGAGAAGCTGGTGCGACTGGGGTGGGGGAGGGAGATAGAGATAGAGGGAATGCCAGGGCCCGAGGGCTGAGGGAGAGGTGGGAAGGGGAGGAGACAGCAAGGGTTAACAGAATTGAGAAAATTCAATGTTCAAGCCCAAAGGATGCAGACTCCCCAAGCGGAATATGAGGTGCTGTTCCTCCAGCTAGCGGTGTTGCTCACTCTGGCCGTGGAGAAGGCCCAGGGCCGAGAGGTCGGATGCGGAATGGGAGGGGGAGTTGAAGTGCTGAGCCACCGGGAGGTCGGGTTGGTTATTGCGGACCGAGCGGAGGTGTTCGGCGAAGCGATCGCCAAGCCTCCGCTTGGTCTCACCGATATAGATCATCTGGCATCTGGAGCAGCGGATGCAGTAGATGAGGTTGGAGGAGGTGCAGGTGAACCTCTGTCGGACCTGGAAGGACTGCTTGGGTCCCTGAAAGGAGTGGAGGGGGGAGGTGAAGGGACAAGTGTAGCATTTCTTGCGGTTGCAAGGGAAAGTGCCCGGGGAAGGGGTAGAGCGGGAGGGGAGGGAAGAATCGACAAGGGAGTTGCGGAGGGAGCGGTCTTTGCGGAAGGCAGATGGGGGGGAAATGGGAAGATGTGGCGGGTGGAGGGGTCACGTTGGAGGTGGCGAAACTGGCGGAGGACTATATGTTGTATTTGCCAGCTGGTGGGGTGAAAGGTGAGGACCGGGGGGACTCTGCCCTGTTTGCGAGTGGGGGAATGGGGAGCGAGGGCAGTGTTGCGGGGTATGGAGGAGACCCTGGTGCGTGCCTCATCAATAGTGGGGGAAGGGAATCCCCGTTCTCTGAAGAATGAGGCCATTTGTGATGACCTGGTGTGGAACACCTCATCCTGGGAGCAGATGCGGCGTAGACGGAGGAATTGGGAATAGGGGATGGAGTCCTTACAGGAATCAGGGTGGGAGGAAGAGTAGTCCAGGTAGCTGTGGGAGTCAGTGGGTTTGTAGTGGATGTCGGTCAGGAGCGTATCACCTGCAATAGAGATGGTGAGGTCAAGGAATGGTAGGGAAATGTTGGAAATGGTCCAAGTGTATTTGAGTGCCGGATGGAAGTTGGTGGTGAAATGAATGAAGTCAGTCAGTTGTGTGTGGGTGCAGGAGGTGACACCAAAGCAGTCGTCGATGTAACAGAGGTAGAGGTCGGGGATGGGGCCCTGGTACGTCGAGAACAAGGATTGTTCGACGTACCCAACAAAGAGGCAAGCGTAGCTGGGGCCCATGCGTGTGCCCATAGCTACGCCTTGTGTTTGGAGGAAATGGGAGGAATCAAAAGAGAAGTTATTGAGGGTGAGGACCAACTCTACTAGGCGGAGGAGGGTGTCAGTGGACGGGTATGGGTTGCTCCTCTGGTCGAGGAAGAACCGGAGGGCTTTGAGACCGTCCTGGTGGGGGATGGAGGTGTAGAGTGACTGGACGTCCATGGTGAAGATGAGAGGATGGGGGCCTGGAGAATGGAATGCGCGGAGCCGATGGAGAGTGTCTGAGGTGTCTTGAACATAGGTGGGGAGGGATTTAACAAAGGGGGATAGGATGGCGTCAAGGTATGTGGAAATGTGTTCGGTGGGGCACGAACAGGCAGAAACAATGGGTCTGCCAGGGCAGTCGGGTTTGTGGATATTTGGGGAGAAGGTAAAATCGGGCCGTGCGGGGCTGGGAAACGATGAGGTCGGAGGCTCGGGGGGGTAGGGAGCCGGAGCTGATGAAGTCGGTTATGGTGCTCGAGATGGTGGCCTGGTGTTCGTCAGTGGGGTCATGGTCCAGGGGTAAGTAGGAGGAGGTGTCCGAGAGTTGGCGCGCGGCCTCCGCTTTGTAGAGATCAACGCGCCAGACTACCACGGCACCTCCCTTGTCGGCGGGTTTGATAACCCAGTCTGGGTTGTTACGGAGTGAGTCGATGGCAGTACATTCGGGGGTGGAGAGATTGGAGTGAGACAGGGGAGTGGAGAAGTCGAGGCGGTTGATGTCCCGACGGCAGTTCTGGATAAATAGTTCTAGAGCCGGAAGGCTACGAGGGGGGGTCCAAGTGGAGGCGGTACGTGGGAGACAGGAAAAGGGATCATCAGTGGGGGGCGAGGGCTTCTTCCCGTGGAAGAACGCTGTGAGGCGGAGGCGACGGTAGAAGAGCTCCAATTCGTGGTGGGCGCGGAACTCATTGAGGTGGGGCGGAGGGGGACAAAGGTAAGACCTCTGCTGAGGACAGACCGTTCGATGTCGGAGAGGGGGAGGTCCGGGGGGATGGTGAACATGCGGCAAGGATGGGGGTTGTGGCCGGAGGAAGGCAGGTGAGTGGACTGAGGACGAAGCGTTGTGTGGTGGGGGGGTGGAGGGTGGTCAGGGGGTGGGGGGGTATGGGGGCTGTGGTGTGGGTGGGGAAGAGCAGGGGTTACATGGTAGGGGGGGGAATGGGGAAGACCCAGTGGAATAGCCACTAAGGTTACTGGGGCTGGGGAGACAGGCACTAGGACCCAGTGCCGTTAAAGACAGAGTGGTGGGAGGAGTTAGCAATGTGGAGGCTTCAGGCCCACTGCACAGTCCAGTCCTCAGGTGAGGCGACAGCTGCGGGCTGCTGGAGGGCGGTGGAGTGGCTTCACATAAAATGGTATTCCACAGCTTTTGATAGCAATAAAATTAGCTATGAACTGTAATGGTTGATTTGCTGCCTTACAGCACCAGAGACCCAGGTTCGATCCTGACTACGTGCTGTCTGTACAAAGTTTGTACGTTCTCCCTGTGACCGCGTGGGTTTTCTCCGGGTGCTCCCCCACTCTAAAGACGTACAGATTTGTAGGCTTTGAAAAATTGTCCCTCATGTGTGTAGGTTAGTGTACAGTGTGGACTCAAGTTTTTGCGCTGTATCTTTAAAGTCTTAAGTCAAAAAGGCTTATAGATTTACTTAGAGATCAATGGTTGAGGAAGAAACAACACAAATAATAGTTATTTCTGCAAACTAAATTTAACAGCATAAAAAGTACTGCAGAAATTCAGTATATGGGCCAGCCAACCTGTGTACATCACAAATTAGTCTGCTGGTTGAGTTCCCCATTTATAGCATACAGTAAAGCCATAGGACACAAAATGCGGGTGTAATTCAGCCGATCAGGCAGCATCTCTGAAGAGAAGGATAACGTTTTGGGTAAAGGCCCTTCTTCAGACTCAACCTGAAACGCCAGCGTTTTGTGTCTATCTTTGGTGTAAACCAGCATCTGTAGTTCCTTCCTACACAGTAAAGCAATAATAATCCACTATCGGAAGAAGGGTCTCGACGCGAAACGTCACCCATTCCTTCTCTCCAGAGATGCTGCTTGTCCCACTGAATTGCGCCAGTATTTTGTGTCTACAATCCACTATCAAACTGTTTGGAAGTCTCAATAATTTGCCACTTGGATCTCCTTGTGCTGAATCTCATGCTCTCTTTAACAAATTGGGGCCCTGGTTCCTGCACTCTCTGGTCAGAATCTTGGACAAGACGTCAGAGGTCTAGATCATTGATTCAGAGTTAAATGAGTTTGAATTCCATCATGGCAGCTGGGAAATTTAAATTCAACTGATTAAGGAAATCTGGGATTACAAGGAAGAGATAGCCTCTATAAAACTAGCAATTGATTTACTAGATTGTTATCAAAACCCATTTGAATCACTGATGTTCTTTCAAGAAGGAAATCTGCTACCATTAGTCTGGCATAATGAAACTCCAATTTGAATACCAATGAGGTTAATTGTTAACTACAACTTAGTTCGAGGGCAAATGGAGTTGGACAGTAAGTGCATATCCTAGGTACAAATAAATATGGTTTTTTTTAATGTTTATTTTATTAGAAGCAATTGTACAAGAATAAAGCAATCGGCATAACAATTATACAATTTTCGTACAGCTTCATTTTTAACATTTTGTAAATTGATAAGTGAATCAGGAAAAAAAAAGTAAAAAGGAAAAAGAGAAAGAAGAAAAAAACTAAAAAGAGGGAAGAAAAGACCCCTGAACTGCCGAAGAAGTGAGAGACAAAAAAGAAAACGGAGATATGCCCCACTATCCTTCCCTCCCCCCCTCCCCCCCCCCCCCCCCCCCCCCCCCCCCCCCCCCCCCCCCCCCCCCCCCCCCCGCTCACCCATCCCAAGCGTCGGTTTTAAATTTGTGTTCGACCATTCGAATGGTCGAATAAATATGTTAATATGTTAAATATGTTAATAAAGTGATACCTCTCCCCCAAAGTTTCTGAATTTGAAAGATAAGGTTATCAATGGACGTGGAGCAAAGTAGGTGAATTTAGTTGAGGAACGGATCTTTTAATTGAGAAGCTCAGCAAATATTGAGAGTTGAATAGCCCATTGCTATTCCTGGGGAAATGCAAGTTCAAATATTGAACCAGTTCAGATCATGAGGTACAGGAGAATAAAAGGATGCGTTAATACATTTGGGATGTGGCAGGATGGGAAGAAATTTGAAACAATGTACTGAACGAACATAAACCAGATGGACCCTAATTGTCTTTTCAGTGCTATGCATTGTCTTGGCTGAAGATGCTATGATAATGTTACTTTTCACCAAAATACAATCTGTCTGTGATGACTCCTTGCGTTTTGCTGACAGGCTGTTGCAGCTGATACTGAATAGCTTGATAAAATGAATGAAACATGACAGGACAGGTCAGCAGTAACACAAAATAACATGTAATTCAATTTAAAAACCAGACTAATGTAAGATACCTGGATAATTTTCCACATGTCACCAGTACTATTATATATGTTCTATCAAAGAACCATTCACATGTTGCGAAGTGACTCTTTACTGATCCAAGACTAAATGCCACTTTATATTTTCTCTATTTCACCATTAAAATACTTTCTTTCTCTTCCATTTAGTTGATATGATGTTTGGGATTTGTCGCCTATTTTCAAATTGGATTTCTTTAGCGTTGAGGCATTTCTGATTTTGAGCCATGTAACATAGATTTGAAAATATCTGATATTGGTTGATAATTTTGTAATCAATTGCTCAAGATTTTAATTGTTATAATTTATGTTTTTTTTTCCCAAAGCTACAGTGTAACTACTAAACTATTCTCATAATATTAAAACATGAGGTTTCTAAATTTAGCCAATAATTATTTTTGACTTTGCCCAATGACAAAATAAACTCTTTCAATCAAATGTCTAAAACAATACAAAAAGGTAATCCTTATTCATATGCTTCTGTTAAAATCAATATGGATAACAATCTAGGCTCTTAATAATTTAACTGAAGTTTGCTAAAATGCAAACACATTTCATGAAACCAAGACTTTTTCCCTCTCTCTAAATTACATTTTCATGACCATGTTTCAATGAGACTTGTGTGTACGTTCTGAATGAAATACAAGACAGCAAAGCAGCATGCCAGAATGGGTAATTTGGTACATTGATAAAAATTGGAACCCTGAGAAATAGCTGATGTTGAGATAAATGAAGGCTGATAGTGGTGGTTTAGTGATTTATGTGACCAAATTAGTGGCACCATCCCATGGAATTACGCACTAAGCATGACCTTAAAGCTATCTCAGTGACAGAAAGAAAGGAAGTAGGATAAAAATTTATATCGATCTGCTGATGGGTGCAAGTTTCAAGCATGAAAGCATTGAAATCATTGACGTCGCATGAAGGAGGAAGCACATTAACTGAATTGACTTTTTGTTAACAGAATCTCCAAGATCTGATAAAATCTAGTTTCATCTTGTGAACATTGTAGTGTTTTTACAAGACTCATAACATAACTAAGGTTCTTCAGATTACTATGTCGGAATGTTTACAGGCAACACATGGATCTCTCGCATAGACAAATTGCCAACATTTCAAGTCATAGGATTCCAATCAACATGTAATTGTATCATTCTTCTGGCCATCACATAACCCACATAATTCATTCCTGGGATGTGAAGTCACTTCAAGGCCAGCATTTATTTCCTATCCTTATTTGCTCTTCGGGATTGTAGTCGTAGTAAGCTGCACATTAAACTACTGCAGTGTGTATGGTCTTGCTACTCCATCTATGTGATTAGATAGGAACTTCCAGAATTTTGACCTAATGATATTAGGTCAAAATTAAATATTTCCAAGTCAAGATAATATGTCATTTGAAGATAAAACACCTGACTTATTCCCGAAGATGGTGAAAAGATCTTAGTCAGATAGGAGTCACTTTCCTTTGAATACTCAGTCCTTAACCTACTATTGTAACCACAATGTTCATGGCCTGATCCATTTTAAGTTTCAGGACAATGCTGATCTCCAGGATGTTGATGGTGAGGTTTTTAGTATTGGTAATGACACTGAAAGTCTGCAAAAGGTGGTAAATGCTTGGAATTCATATTGACTAAATGTAATTTGCCCAACCATTAACTGGCTTCTTTAATTTCGAGAGAAGGCCTACATGGATCATCCCTCTCATACTTCTGGATAAAATTAGTTCCAAATTCTACTGCCTTGTCTTTTTGCATTTATAAACTAGGCTTCAGAATTAATAAGTTTGAGATCTTCAAGGAACTATCTCCTCATATTGACTATTTTAACCAGTGGTTTATCATTCTTCAATGGTTCTATATTTATTACATATGCAATTGCACAGTGAAATTCCTTTTTGCATATTTGCACAAGCCATTTTTTGGCACCATTTCCAAAGTCCAATCCACCCATGTGCGCTCAGTCTACTGGAGCAGTTCCCAATCCTGGAGGGTCTTCCTCCGATGCCTTTGACTGGATAAGCCCATGACCTGACGTCCCTCTCCTCGCCCGGCCAACTTGATTCCATGGGGCGCCCACCCGCAGCTGACCTTGAAAGCACTGGAGGCATCACCCCTGCTCCTCATGTCTGACATCTCCCAGTGGCTCCCTCTCCGTTCCGCAGTTGGCCAAGCCTTCGAGTCCTCGGGGTGGGTCCCTGGTTTCACAATCAGCCGAGCCTTCGGCGGGGGGTGGGGTCCCCTGCTCTGCCGTCAGCTGAGTCTTTGGGTTGGGCCCTCCGGCGGGCGGGTTCCCCGTTCCGTGGCCACGACACCTTGGGAAGGCCTATGCCGCATGGCATATTCACAACTGGATTGGTCCGATTCGTTGATTGTGGGATTGGAGGGCCATGACTATTGGAGGGCCATGCTGTTTCCTGTGTACTCTCTCGTGATTTCACTAGGCTGTTTTCCCCTTGATGCTACTCTTAGTTTGCCCTCATTGAACTAGGTTTTCCTCCTAGCTTGAGAATAATAACTAAGCGGGATGTATTCAGGGCAACAAGGTTACAAATTGTGGTGGAATGCAGTCACTGATTACTTCAGTGCTTTATGGATGACCAGTTCTGACCTGCCAAATCTGTTCACAATCTATTCCATTTAGCACCATTTTCAGGGTCATGCCAAAAGAAATCCAAAGGTCAAAGCCAGCTGGTTCAAGCAGTTTTATTCCCATTGTTAACGATAATCTAATAGTTGCTAGCATTTAAATTTCATAGACTTGATTCGGACTAATTGTAGTTCATTCGAGTCTGCAGTTGTTAAAGATTAAAACACCAATTACAAATTAAACTAATAAATCTTCAAACAAATCATGGTGTCAGAGATGAGCTGATTACAAAGATTGCAAGGGATTGTTGCAAAAATGTTATTGCGTGAGGAGGAAGGAGTAAAATATTAGATCATTCATACAACTAGGGGATTATATAGTACTACTAGATGAAGTGGTTTGTATACTTAGTTTATCAACATATAAACGGATTGAATTGATTTTGGCACTTTGAACACAAGTAATAAAAATAATACAAATCTGAATGTCTGACATATTGTTTGTTGCACTAAGCCAAAAATGCATCAGGATACAGGACACCCATGCAGCACATTCCCCATCTCGACAGTCGATGGTTGAGCTGTGTTCCAAAAGAAAGAATATTGGCACATCATCAAACTCACAAGCTTGGTGACCAGTGTTCCAATTAAAACACAAAGCAAGACACAGTCTCTGGGGAGATGAAAGATTTTCCTTATGTCATTATTTATACTAAAAAAATCACTGGCACTTTACAAAGAGACATAAATGGAAAGTCACTGTTTACACAGATTTTCCAGCACTTTCGATGAGACTAAAAATACAAACTAATGGTGAAAAAAATAAATCGTTTGCAATTCAAAATTAAAGGAATCAGGACAATTAGAAACGTTTCTCATTAACTTTAAAAAGTGTTAATTAAGCATTTGATAGTAGTTTCCACACCAATCATTAATATGACTAATGCTCGAGTCTTACTCAGAGCACAACTTAATGTATTCAATGAACAGCAATTGATGGTACCAATAACATATTGTTCATTACACAGCAAAAAACACAGCAAATCCCCCACAACATTAATAGAGGTGTTTCTCTGAAGCACATCTAATGATACTGTGGGAGATTTGCCAATTTGGATATATTCAAAAACATCATGATACAAAGATGATTTTGAGTGCATATATTGGTCAATCAAATTTTAGATCTCACATATTACGATGTGCAAAATAATCTTCATCCAATTATGAGATTCTTATGAAAAAGCCTTCAATTTGTCAGCACTTTCCAAATGACAGCACCAGGCTTTTATTTTCCTGAAGGTTTGCTGATCTTGCATTTAAGACATCAATTTTACTAAGTGTTTTACTTGGAATGTATAGATGCCGATTATATCTTGAATCAAAATTAACAGCCAATGATGGAAAGGTAAACTTGTTCAAATTCAAATTTTCCATGCTGGTTATAGAAAACAACAGTAGATTAAACTTTAGTGTCTGTCTTACATCTGAATGTAATCCTTATTTATCCAGAAATACATATGCATATCCGAATGATCTGAAGCATACTGGCTGAAGGCACCAATCTGGGTCCTCTGGTGACTCTGTCATGTAGGTACTAGAGAGAAGGAATAGGTAATGGTTATATTCTCACATATTGGACGGCTAACCCACCATTTCTTAAAAACATTTTTTTTTTAATGTCTTAGTCCCCTGCATCTGCAGCATTGAAACAGGTTGCTAATTGGTTTAATGTATTTTTAATGCTTGACAGAAACTTCCCAGTCTCCTCAATTTTTCAGCACCATGTAATTTAACCTTGACGTTGTTGCCCTGTTTGCTTGTTCCCAATGCTGCAATATCCAGGACAACTGTAAATAATTTTCTCCAGAAAAATGGAAAAATTTGATCATTTTGTTAAGCAATTATGAATTTATGTATTAGCATGACGGGAAAGTAGACTTACCAGGCGAGAATTTGATTTGGATTATGATTAAAATGTAAGATGTTTCACTGTTCAAAAACAATATTGTATTGGGGTGGGAATACGTTTCCTACTGTTTAACCCGTTTAGATATCACAAATTCTCTGTAATATGCAGTCTGGTCATAATTTTACTTCGGAGTCACGTGAGTGACTACGTGAAGAACCCCATCCAGCCGCACGTGCGTCATTACGTCAGACGCATTGTTGCAGGTCGGCCGGTTGGACCAGCGGAGCTCCTCCAAGCGGTAAGTTTAAAACCCAAGGTACGATTAAAACTTTTCCTAGGGTCGCTTTCTGCGTTTGCGGTAGCAGTTACACCATTGACAAGATGCAGAAAGTAAAAAAGCTGACGGCGAGGCGATCCGGGGTAAGAAGTTTGGAGGACTGCGAGAGTGCGGGTAGCGGATGCCCGCCTAGTTCACCAAGTCCGTCGCCAGCAAGGGGGCTAGCGACACCAGATCCGCTGCCTGTTGCCACGCCGGTAGGGCGCAAGGCTACAACAAAATCTATTAGGCCCATTGACCCAGTCGGGCCTGGAGGTTTCACCTCCCCAAGGAGAGACTGTTTGCTCACGCCTCTCCCAGATCGATGTCCTATTGCAAAGGATGCTCGATAGGGACGCACTCCGAGAGGAGGAGTGGTGTCCACGCCAGGCTGTTGGAGAGCCTGTGCCAGCAGCGCCTGAAATAGTGCTGCATGATTACCCATCCTTAGCGGAGGAGGGTATACCGGCTCAGGAATATACTGATGCTGAGTCAGTGGCTGATCAGAGCCGCAAGGGTGTAGAGCAACAAGAGCTAATACCAAACATAGCTGAAAAATGTGCAATCCCCAGAGAAGCAGGGGAACCATTAGGGGAAGAGTTGGCAGCTGCTATTCAGTATATGCTCTCCCATCAACATCAAGAGCTGGCAATGAATGAGGCAGCCAAGAAATAGAAACATAGAAACATAGAAATTAGGTGCAGGAGCCGGCCATTCGGCCCTTCGAGCCTGCACCGCCATTCAATATGATCATAGCTGATCATCCAACTCAGTATCCTGTGCCTGCCTTCTCTCCATACCCCCTGATCCCTTCAGCCACAAGGGCCACATCCAACTCCCTCTTAAATATGGCCAACGAACTGGCCTCAACTACCTTCTGTGGCAGAGAATTCCACAGATTCATCACTCTCTGTGTGAAAAACGATTTTCTGATCTCGGTCCTAAAAGACTTCCCCCTTATCCTTAAACTGTGACCCATTGTCCTGGACTTCCCCAACATCGGGAACAATCTTCCTGCATCTAGCCTGTCCAACCCCTTAAGAATTTTGTAACTCTCTATGAGATCACCCCTCAATCTTCTAAATTCCAGCGAGTACAAGCCGAGTCTATCCAGTCTTTCTTCATATGGAAGTCGTGCCATCCCAGGAATCAGTCTGGTGAACCTTCTCTGTACTCCCTCTATGGCAAGAATGTCTTTCCTCAGATTAGGAGACCAAAACTGTACGCAATACTCCAGGTGTGGCCTCACCAAGACCCTGTACAACTGCAATAGAACCTCCCTGCTCGTGTACTCAAATCCTTTTGTTATGAATGCCAACTTACCATTCGCTTTCTTTACAGGCTGCTGCACCTGCATGCCTACTTTCAATGACTGGTGTACCATGACACCCAGGTTTCGTTGCATCTCCCCTTTTCCTAATCGGTCACCATTCAAATAATAGTCTTCTTTCCTGTTTTTGCTACCAAAGTGGATAACCTCACATTTATCCACATTATACTGCATCTGTCATGCATTTGCCCAATCACCCAGTCTATCCAAGTCATCCTGCATCCTCCTAGCATCCACCTCACAGCTAACACTGCCCCCCTACTTTGTGTCATCCGCAAACTTCGAGACGTTGCATTTAATTCCCTCGTCCAAATCATTAATGTATGTTGTAAATTGCTGGGGTCCCAGCACTGAGCCTTGCGGCACCCCACTAGTCACTGCCTGCCATCCTGAAAAGGACTCGTTCACTCCTACTCTGCCAGCCAGTTCTCTATCCATATCAATACTGAACCACCAATACCGTGTGCTTTAAGTTTGTATACCAATCTCTTGCGTGGGACTTTGTCGAAAGCCTTCTGAAAGTCCAGATATAACACATCCACTGCTTCTCCCTTATCCACTCTACTAGTTATATCCTCAAAAAATTCAATGATTCGTCAGACGTGATTTACCTTCCGTAAATCCATGCTGACTTTGTCCAATGCTTTCACCACTTTCCAAATGCGCTGCTATCCCATCTTTAATAACTGACTCTAGCAGTTTCCCCACTACCGATGTTAGACTAACTGGTCTGTAATTCCCCGTTTTGTCTCGTCCCTTTCTTTTTAAAAAGTGGGGTTACATTAGCTACCCTCCAATCCTCAGGAACTACTCCAAAATCTAAAGAGTTTTGAAAAATTATCACTAAGGCATCTGCTATTTCTGGGGCTACTTCCTTAAGTACCCTGGGATGCAGCCTATCTGGCCCTGGGGATTTATCGGCCTTTAATCCATTCAATTTACCTAACACCACTTTCCGGCTAACCTGGATTTCACTCAGTTCCTCCATCTCATTTGACCCGCGATTCCCTGCTATTTCCGGCAAATTATTTATGTCTTCCTTAGTGAAGACAGAACCAAAGTAGTTATTCAATTGGTCTGCCATGTCCTTGCTCCCCATGATCAATTCACCCGTTTCTGACTGCAAGGGACCTACATTTGTTTTAACTAATCTTTTGCGCTTCATATAAAAAATAAAAACTTTTGCAGTCAGTTTTTATGTTTCCTGCCAGTTTTCTTTCATACTCCATTTTCTCTTTCCTAATTAAGCCCTTTGTCCTCCTCTGTTGGTCTCTGAATTTCTACCAGTCCCCTGGTATGCTGCTTTTTCTGGCTAATTTGTACGCTTCATCTTTTGCTTTGATACTATCCCTGATTTCCCTTGTTATCCATGGATGCGCTACCTTCCCTGATTTATTCTTTTGCCATACTGGGATGAACAATTGTTGTAGTTCATCCATGCAGTCTTTAAATGCTTCCATTGCATATCCACTGTCAACCCTTCAAGAATCACTTGCCAGTCCATCTTGGCCAATTCACGTCTCATACCCTCAAAGTTACCTTTCTTTAAGTTCAGGACCCGTGTTTCTGAATTAACAATGTCACTCTCCATCCTAATGAAGAACTAAACCATATTATGGTCACTCTTGCCCAAGGGGCCACGTACAACAAGGCTGCTAACTAACCCTTCCTCATTACTCAATACCCAGTCTAGAATAGCCTGCTCTCTCATTGGTTCCTCTACATGTTGGTTTAGAAAACTATCCCGCATACATTCCAAGAAATCCTCTTCCTCAGCACCCCTGCCAATTTGATTCACCCAATCTATATGTAAATTGAAGTCACCCATTATAACGGTTTTACCCTCGTTGCACGCATTTCTAATTTCCTGTTTGATGCCATCCCCAACTCCACTACTACTATTAGGTGGCCTGTACACAACTCCCACTAGCGTTTTCTGCCCATTAGTATTTCGCAGCTCCACCCATATCGATTCCACATCCTCCAAACTAATGTCATTCGTTTCTATTGCGTTAATCTCCTCTCTAACCAGCAACGCTACCCCACCTCCATTTCCTCTCTGTCTATCCCTCCTGAATATTGAATATCCCTGGATGTTCAGCTCCCAGCCTTGGTCACCCTGGAGCCATGTCTCCGTAATCATAATTATTAATAGCTATTTGCACATTCAACTCATCCACCTTATTACGACACAATTTGAGACACAAAGCCTTCAGGCTTGTTTTTACAACGCTCTTGCCCCTTTTACAATTATGTTGAAAAGTGGCCCTTTTAGATTTTTGCCCTGGATTTGTCTGCCTGCCACTTTTCACCTTGCTACCTATTGCTCCTATCCTCATTTTACACCACTCTGTCTCTCTGCTCACACATTTAAGAAACCCTCCACTTCTTATTCTCCGTTTGTTTTTGTTTTTTTCTTTCCCCCCTACATGTTGCGTCTGACTGCTTCTCTTCTCTGCCTCCTGCCTCACAAACGGACTACTTGCTTTCTCTATTTGGGTCCCTCCCCCCAACCGATCTAGTTTAAAGTCTCCCCAGTAGCCTTTGCAAATCTCCCCGCCAGGATATTGGTTCCCCTCGGGTTCAAGTGCAACCCATCCTTTTTGTACAGGTCACACCTTCCCCAAAAGAGGTCCCAATGATGCAGAAACTTGAATCTCTGCGCTCTGCACCAGTCCTTTAGCCACGCATTTATCCTCCACCTCGCTCCATTCCTACTCTCACTGTCGCGTGGCACAGGCAGTAATCCTGAGATTGTTACCTGTGTGGTCCTTCTCCTTAACATTCCACCTAACTCCCTAAATTCTCCTTTCAGGACCTCCTCTCTTTTTCTACCTATGTCATTGGTACCTATATGTACCACGGCCTCTGGCTCCTCTCCCTCCCATTTCAAGATATCTTGGACCCGTTCAGTCACATCCCGGACCCTGGCACCAGGGAGGCAAACTACCATCCGGGTCTCCTGACTACGTCCACAGAATCGCCTATCTGACCCCCTAACTATAGAGTCCCCTATTACTGCTGCCCTCCTCTTCTTTTCCTTACTCTTCTGAGCAACAGGGCCGGTCTTTGTACCGGAGGCCCGGTCGCTGTTGCTACCCCCAGGTAGGCTGTGCCCTCCAACAGTACTCAAACAGGAGTACTTATTGCCAAGGTGTACAGCCACCGGGGTACTCTCTAGTCCCTGCCTCTGCCCCTTGCCTCGCCTAACAGTGACCCACTTTTCTGCCTCCTGTGTTTTTGGAGTGACCACCTGCCTGTAGCTCCTCTCTATGGCTTCCTCACTCTCCCTGACCAGACGGAGGTCATCGAGCTGCTGCTCCAGGTACCGAATACGGTCCATTTGGAGCGCCATCTTGACGCACCTGGCGCAGATGTGGATGTCTGGAGAGCTATCTGACTGCATGACCTCCCACATCTGACATCCAGAACAGTAAACTGCCCTGGCACTCATCCTCCCCCTTACCCTGGCTACAATACAATACAACAATGCAAGGATTTTAGCTGAAAGAAATCAGCAGGGATCTGACTGCCAATCAGCTGCTCCCTCGAGTCGTCTTTCACCAATCAGCGGCTTCCTCAAGCCCACTTGTTTTGAACTGCGAGCTGCGAATGGAACGTTACGGATTTAGGTTCCTCCCACTGCAACCGCTCCTGGGCCTCTGTGAAAACAAGCCCCGCGAATGAGTTTTTAAACTTACAGGTTGGACGTCGCTCCTCCCACCAACCGCTCCTGGGCCTCTGTGAAAACAAGCCTCGCGAACGAGTTTTTAAACTTACAGGTCGGACATTGCTCCTCCCACTGCAACTGCTCCTGGGCCTCTGTGAAAACAAGCCCCGCGAACGAGTTTTTAAACTTACAGATCGGACGTCGCTCCTCCCACCGCAACTGCTCCTGGGCCGTTGAAGCCCCAGTTAACTGTGAATATTAAATATGAAGTCCCAGTTAACTGTGGGTTATTAAAAGTACCAATGGTTAACCATCTTATATGGACACAATTGGGAGGTCACAGCAAGGGCGCAGGAGTTAAAATTCCAGAAAGTGCTCAAGTTGCTCTCAGCAGGACTCACTGCGTTCGCAACAACAGTGGACAAGGGGCACATGACAGAAGCCCATCAGGATGCACTGGGGCTCCTCTGCAGTGCATTTTTCAAAATGAATAGTATACGAAGGAGCGCCATGCGCCTAGCCATCAATCCAAAACATGCAGCACTATGCAAACCAAGCAGCGCACAACCGCTTAACCTTTTCTTTGGGGAGGACCTCGCAAAGCGAGTCAAGGAACTGCATGAGGAGGCAAAAACCGTAGGTCTCATCAAAACAAGTGACAAAACAGGCAAGAGGTTTTCCCCCTATCGGCAGGGTACCATGACAGACGCTGGTGAAGGGATGAGCCATTCAGTCCCACACACACGCAGCTGGCATCCTGCCACAGGCACAAGGGGAAGGACGAATTTCCCTTCAAGAGGCCGGGGGCAACAAGCGCAGTCAGGACATGTGCAGGTGAGAGATTTTGCTGCTAATGAATGCAAATTAAGTGAGAAAGATGTTCAAATTGGGGGCAGATTACACTTGTTTCTCAGACAATGGCAGGAGATAACATCAGATTCATTTATACTGGGCAGTATAGAGGGGGTTAAATTTGAAATCTACCCTACTGTGTGTCCACCCATTCAGCATGTTCCACGTCAAACACCTATATTTTCACAAGAAGAGAATATGCAGATACAGACAGAACTTAACATATTACACAAAAAAGGGGTCATTGAGAAGTCAGTTCATCAATTCCGTCAGTTTGTGTCAAATATTTTTCCTAGGTCTAAAAGGTCTAATTCTGGACCTGACGAGCTTGAACCCCTTTGTACACTAGAGGCATTACAAAATGGAAACTTTTTCTACTGCTAAACAGCTGGTTTCCAAAGGGTGTTATATGGCCAGCATAGATCTGAAAGATGCATATTACTCAGTGTCTGTTCATTGTGATGATAGGAGGTAATTGAAGTTTACCTGGATGAGTCAGTTAAGGCAATTCAAAGCATTGCCTAATGGATTAACATCAGCTCCAAGATTATTTACCAAATTGTTGAAACCTGTTCTGGGACTACTCCGAGCTCAGGGGCATGTTGTAATGGCCTATTTGGACGATATCTTAATTATTGGGAAGACTCGAAATGCAGCTGAATCGTCTGTTTCAGTTGTTAAACTCACTTTTGAGCGATTGGGGTTCATCATTCATCCAGATAAATCCAAATTATCACCAGTTAAAATTATTGATTATTTGGGCTTTACAATTAATTCAGATCACATGCTAGTGAATCTGCCCAGGGACAAAAGGCAGCAGTTAATTGAAGGTTGTATCAACCTCCTTAGTGAGCAACAACCTTCATGTGGCAAGTGTCCAGTTTAATTGGAAAATTGGTGGCTGCTTTCCCAGCTGTGCAGTTTGGACCTCTGCATTATCAACACTTACAACGAGCAAAAGAACAGGCACTGAGGACACATGTGGGTCACTTTGACAGGCCCATGGGATTGTCAGCAGAAGCTATTTCAGAAATACAATGGTGGATCACAAATGTCTCAAAAAATCCCAGGGAAGTGTTGGTAGAACCACCTTCTATAATCTTACAGACAGATGTTAGTGCTCTAGGTTGGGGTGCTACGGGTATGTCCTCCAGTTGTGGAGGCAGATGGAATAGTAATGAGACATCCCTTCTGCATTTGAGAGGGATCAATTATTTAGAGCTTTTGGGAACCTTTTATGGGCTTAAAGCTTATTGCTCTGCCAGGAGTCACTTGCACGTGCAGGTTCAAATTGACAATACAGCAGTGGCATATGTCAATCACATGGGTGGAGTCAAGTCGCAATCTTGTGACAGATTGGCTAATCATATCTGGGGCTGGTGCATTGACAAAAGCATCTGGCTTTCAGCAATCTATTTACCAGGTAGATTCAACACAGTGGCAGACACGAGGTCACGCCAATTCAATGATAACATAGAATGGATGCTGAATCAGGACATATTTAAACAGGTGGTTGCTCGATATGGAATGCCAGATATTGATTTGTTTGCATCTAGACTGAACCATCAGTTGCCCAAATATGTTTCATGGAAACCAGACCCTGGTGCAGCAGCGGTCGATGCATTCTCACTGCATTGGGGTGGAATGTTTTTATATGCATTTCCCCCATTCTGCAAAATATCAAGCAGGACTCCGCTTCAGGAGTATTGGTAGTACCAGACTGGCCTACTCAGCCATGGTTCCCTCTCGTTTTGCAGATGGCAATCAGCCTCATATGATTGTTCCTAAACATAAAAACCTACTGGTGAACCCGGTAACTGGCGATCAACATCCTTTACATGATCGTATTGATCTGTTAATTTGCAGATTTTAAGGCCATACCTGGAGAGAGGACTGTCTGATCGCACCGTGTATGTTGTCACGTCAGCCTGCAGGGATAGTACCCAGAAGCAGTACATCACCTCGATAAGGAAGTGGGAGGTATTCTGCTAACAGCAGAATATCTCATATCAAACTGCAGGCATCCCAGACGTGCTGGAGTTCTTGTCCACTCTTTATTTTGATCAAAAATTAAGCTATAGTGCGATTAATACAGCCAGAAGTGCTCTGTCTTCTTATTTGCCCATGGTGTCAGAGTTACATTCAATAGGGACACATCCGTTAGTCTCCAGATTTATGAAGGGAGTTTTTAATTCTAATCCTCCTAAACCCAGGTATTCGGGTATCTGAAATATAAGCAAAGTTCTTATGCTCCTTCGCCAGTGGATTCCTGTTATAGTCCTATCTCTAGCCAAACTAACCATGAAGGTGGTCATGCTTTTGGCATTGGTATCAGCCCAACGTGTGCAGACATTGCAGAAGCTACGGCTAGACAGAAAGCAGGTATCGGGAGATGCTATCACTTTTTATGTTTATGATCTGCTCAAACAGAGTAGAATAGGCATGACAGGATGTAAGATTGTTTTTTCAGCATACCCCAAAGATGCTCATCTGTGTGTAGTGTCATATTTGTCCCATTACATTGAGGCTACCTGAGTCCTAAGAGGAACAGAATCAGCATTATTTATTAGCTACAAAAAACCACACAGTAAGGTGTCGGTGCAAACAATTTCAAGGTGGCTAAAGCAGGTTCTGGGAAGTGCTGGGAATGATGCTGATAAATTTAAATCTCATTCCACCAGGGCGGCATCAACTTCCGCGATGGACGTGCCTATAGACCATATCCTCGCGGCCGCAGGATGGTCCAGTGAGCTGACCTTCCAGAGATTTTACCATAAGCCAATTGCAAGGCTGGGGGTATTTGCTGAGTCTGTTTTAAGTTTGGTTATATAGTTTCCCCCTGAGATAGAGGGGTTGCTATTGTTTATCTTTGTAATAAACCGTTAATTCATTTGAACAATGTTATGATTGATGCATTATTGATTATTTAATTATGTTGAGTCAATCAATGCAGTGAGAGGCCAGATTTGAATCTGCGGCATGAAATCACAGAGCTTTGAAATCTTCACGTATTCACTCACGTGACTCCGAAGTAAAATAGTAAGATTAAACGAGAACTTACCAGTTTGAAGTTTGATCTTTATTTTATGAGGAGTTATGATGAGGAACTACGTGCCCTCCGCTCCCAACCCTCATAAATATCATCTGGTAGTTCTAGTCTTCTATCTTACTATTATACTTCAGTCACTATTACCTGTGATTTCACACCGCTGCTTTGAAGATTGATGCACGTGCGGCTGGACAGGGTTCTTCACGTAGTCCCTCATCGTAACTCCTCATAAAATAAAGATCAAACTTCAAACTGGTAAGTTCTCGTTTAATCTTGCTATTATAAAGCATAGAATATTACAGCAAAGGAACAGGCCCTTCAGCCCACGATGTTAGTGCCGACAATGCCAAACTAAACTGATCTCACCTGCCTGTACATGATCCAATCACTACTATCGTTTTTGCCTCCACCACCACCCCTGGCAATGTGTTCCAGGCCCCTGCTACGGGGTCGAACACCTGCTCTGCACAACAACTTTAAACCTTCCCCCCTCTGATCTAGACTATGCCATCTAGCGTTGGATATTTCCATGCTGAGGAAAAGTTTCTAATTGTTTACCCTATCCTTGCCTTTCAGAACTTTATATACTTGAATTGTCAACCCTCAACCTCCAACATTCCAGAGAAAACAATCCAAGTCTATCCAACCAACGTTAGGTGGCTCCTTGGTGCAATGGATATTGCATTGGTCTTCTCGCGGTTGAAGGGGTGGCAAAATGGCAGAGTTGTCGAGTTGCTGCCTTACAGTGCCAGAGACTCAGGTTCAATCCTGTCTAAGGGTGCTGTCTGTACTGTTTTTACATTCTATCTGTGACCGCGTGGATTTTCTCCGGGTGCTCCGGTTTCCTCCCACATTCCGAAACTGTACAGGTTTGTAGGCTAATTAACCTGTAAATTATCTCTAGTGCGTAGGGTAGCGCTATGTTTATGGGGAGATCAATGGTCGGCAGGGACTCGGTGGGCCGAAGGGCCTGTTTCTACACTGTACCTCTAATGTCTAAAGTCTCTCCCTGTAGCTGAAACCCCCTCATTCAGGCAGCATTCCGGTTAAGCTCCTCTGCACTCTATCCAAAGTCTCCACATCTTTCCCGTAATGCGGCATCCAAAACGGCAGGGAATACTCCAAATGCAGCCTAACCAAAGTCCTACAGAGCTTACAGTTTTTGTTTATCTGCATCAAGACTTCCTGACTCTTATACTCAATACCCCTAGCAATGAAGGCAAGCATGCCACATGACTTCTTAACCACCCTATCTACTTGCACTGCTACCTTCAGTGAGCTATGAACTTGAAATCAAGATCCCTCTGCACACTAATGCTGTTAAGGGTCATTAACTGTATACTTTCTCCTTACATTCAACCTCTGAAAGTACAACATCTCACACTGGCTCGGGTTATACTTCATCTGCCCATTTCTGCAGCTGATCTGTATCTTGCTGCATCTTCTGACGGCATTCCTCACTGCCTACAACTCCTCTAATGATGCTGTCATCAGCAAACTTACCTACCAACCCATCTATATTTATGTCCAAGTATATCCCAATCTGCAGAGTTCCCGGCACATATCTTTGCAGATCTTTGCTGGTTCGCAGACCTCCAGCCAGAGTATCTTCCATCCAACACAACCCTCTGCTCCTGATAATAATTTGAAATCCTAAATAACCCCCCTGACCAATCTTTCTCCACTTTTAGTGGTCACGGGCCACAAATTCACGGGATTCAGTGGTGATCTTACACTTTTTTAGGGAGACTCAAACCCCTGTCTCACTGTGCGAGTTGGCCCACGAGTGACCCCGAGTTTTCACTCGTGGTGATCACGTAGCGGGAACGTCGGAACTCGCACGAGCAACTTATCGACTCGTTGCGCTAACGGCAGGTACTCGGGAAACTTGTTAACTCGTGAAAAAAATCAAACATGTTTGATTTTTTCCACGAGTCAAATTAACTGTTCAAGTTAAAAATGGAAACATTTAAACTCGTTGTAATAACGTAGTGGCCCCGTGCGTTTATCTTAGTGTCTCGTGAGTCTACCGTGGGAACTTTAATAATCTGTTCTTTTGCTCGAGTAAAGACTGAACCAAAGATAGACACAAAATGCTGGAGTAACTCAGCGGACTAGGCAGCATCTCTGGAGAGAAGGAATAGAGTCGAGACCCTTCTTCAGACTTACCCGAAATGCCACCCATTCCTTCGCTCCAGAGATGCAGCCTGTCCCGCCGAGTTACTCCAGCATTTTGTGTCTATCTTCGGCCTTTCTGCCACTTGTCCTTTATTACTGAGGCGCCTGCCCCGTGGCTTCACTCTGTCTCAATGAACGGCTTAAAGACCTGCCGAAGGGGCAAGTCTGGGGTGGTGGGTGGGATGTGTCCACGTGTGATGGTCCATCCACCCCCCCGGGGCCGAGAGTGTGGGATTGGGAAGGAACTGCAGATGCTGGTTCACACCGGAGATAGACACACACAATGCTGGAGTAACTCGGCGGGACAGGCAGCATCTCTGGAGCGAAGGAATGGGTGGCATTTCGGGTAAGTCTGAAGAAGGGTCTCGACTCTATTCCTTCTCTCCAGAGATGCAGCCTGGTCCGCTGAGTTGTGTGTGTGTGTCTCTCTCCCTCTCTGTCTATCTGTGTGTATCTGTGTGTGTGTCTGATGTCGGGTCCCGGTGGCCGCTCAAAGTCACCCGAGCTGCTTCATTCCTCTGAAGTGGTGGCCAGCTGCTGTCTGTGTGTATCTCTCTCTCTATGTGTGTGTGTGTGTGTATGTGTGTGTGTGTGTCTCTCTCTCTCCCTCTCTGTCTATCTGTGTCTATCTGTGTGTGTGTCTGCTGTCGGGTCCCGGTGGCCGCTCAGTCACCCGAGCTGCTTAATTCCTCTGAAGTGGTGGCCAGCTGCTGTCTGTGTGTATCTCTCTCTCTCTGTGTGTGTGTGTGTGTGTGTCTCTCTCTCTCCCTCTCTGTCTATCTGTGTGTATCTGTGTGTGTGTCTGATGTCGGGTCCCGGTGGCCGCTCAAAGTCACCCGAGCTGCCTCATTCCTCTGAAGTGGTGGCCAGCTGCTGTCTGTGTGTATCTCTGTGTGTGTGTGTGTGTGTGTCTCTCTCTCTCTCCCTCTCTGTCTATCTGTGTGTGTGTGTGTGTGTGTGTGTGTACTGTCGGGTCCCGGCGGCCGCTCAGTCACCCGAGCTGCTTAATTCCTCTGAAGTGGTGGCCAGCTGCTGTCTGTGTGTATCTCTGTGTGTGTGTGTGTGTGTGTGTGTGTGTGTCTCTCTCTCTCCCTCTCTGTCTATCTGTGTGTATCTGTGTGTGTGTCTGATGTCGGGTCCCGGTGGCCGCTCAAAGTCACCCGAGCTGCCTCATTCCTCTGAAGTGGTGGCCAGCTGCTGTCTGTGTGTATCTCTCTCTCTATGTGTGTGTGTGTGTCTCTCTCTCTCCCTCTCTGTCTATCTGTGTGTATCTGTGTGTGTGTCTGATGTCGGGTCCCGGTGGCCGCTCAAAGTCACCCGAGCTGCTTCATTCCTCTGAAGTGGTGGCCAGCTGCTGTCTGTGTGTATCTCTGTGTGTGTGTGTGTGTGTGTGTGTGTGTGTGTGTGTGTGTGTGTGTGTGTGTGTGTGTGTGTCTCTCTCCCTCTCTGTCTATCTGTGTGTGTGTGTGTGTGTGTGTGTACTGTCGGGTCCCGGCGGCCGCTCAGTCACCCGAGCTGCTTAATTCCTCTGAAGTGGTGGCCAGCTGCTGTCTGTGTGTATCTCTGTGTGTGTGTGTGTGTGTGTGTGTGTGTGTGTGTGTGTGTGTGTGTGTGTGTGTGTGTGTGTGTGTGTGTGTGTGTGTGTGTGTGTGTGTGTGTGTGTGTGTCTGCTGTCGGGTCCTGGCGGCCGCTCAATGTCAGTCACCCGGGCTGCTTCCTTTTTTAAAATTATTTAAAATAGAGATCCATTGCAAAAAAGTATTTAAAAACATAAAACAACAAGAAATGCTTGGTTACTGGAGGATGCGCATTTTCCCATCCGCGCTGAAATAACTCAAAACCACAGGATGGAGATGTGTTTTAACATTGTTGCTTTATTAAAACATACCTTCATTCACGGTTGGCTCAAGAGTAACGGGAGAGGAACTTGCTAACTCGGGAGAGGAACTTGGAACATCGCAGCAATGACATACCCGTGGGAACTCGTATTACACACTTGATCATAAACTTGCAGTCTCGTGCACAGCCACAAGTCTGTCACTCGGGGTACCTCGTTGGTCAACTCGCACAGTGAGACAGGGCCATCAGAGTGCACACTCAAACAATTTCTTCTGTCTACCAGGTGATCTGTTATCACGACAGAATGCCTGTTCCAGTGTCTGGTGTTGGACATATAAATGAAGTGGTCAGCCCATTACAACTAGCTAGGTGCAATCAGGGCACCAATACTGACAGTGTTAAAATGGGAGAGACCTTTGTTATCCTGCCATTGGCTTTGGAGGATTTTACATAAGTGTTTGTGGTACCTCTCCAGTACCTTGAGATT
Source organism: Okamejei kenojei (assembly GCA_035221665.1). Lineage (NCBI taxonomy): Eukaryota > Metazoa > Chordata > Chondrichthyes > Rajiformes > Rajidae > Okamejei > Okamejei kenojei. The sequence continues at coordinate 52,793,932 of CM069133.1, read as the reverse complement.
GCAAGAGTAGAGACCTGCCTCTCATACCATCATCAGCACCAAAGTTTAAAATGCTAGCGTGACGTTTAATAAAATGTCTACATAGTAAAATACATCACAGTTTAAAATCAATGAATCAAAATTACAAGAAATGCACAACAACCATATATACAAACACAAATTCAAACATAATGACAAATAATACACCGATAAACAAATGAGGCATGAACAGTAGCTCTTTATTCAAGTCCCAAACATTAACAATACATAAAAAGATCATTATTTTTGATTTTGTAATGCAATAATTACAAATCAAGTAAAATTATTTAATAATCTATTTATAATCACTGATTTAGATTAGAGCTGGGGAAATTCTGTTTACGGCATTTCATTGCAACCCTTCCAAAATTGATATTGCATCATAGCACAGTTTTAAAGAAATTCTGAAATTGTACAATGTTTGTTAATTCGCTAGATAAGATACCATTTCAAACTTGTTTTCGCTAGTCTCTTAAGCTTTATATCTAGATATACACACAGATCCAGAGATTTCTGTAAGAGTTTTGCTTTTCCTTTAACGCTCCATTAGAATGATATAAGAAGTCTTAGAACTGTTGGCTATTGGACTATTGAATTGTACTAAACCTGTGCATCTGTTTGTGTGCCTGAAACATCCTTAAGTAAATGTTTATTTGGGAAAAGTGGAGTCATACACCTGATGGGGTACCACAATTGTAAAGCTCATAATGAAACCTCTAGTGCACATGGCCTAAAACTTGCTTGATCATAAGAGAAGGAAAAGATGAATTTCAAGTTTAAAATATACGCTTTCAAAACAGCCATTTAAAAATTAACTCTTAACCCCAAACCTTCTGGGTTTCACAGCACTTCCCAGAGGATAGCTGCAATTTATTCTGGAGCTCCAACAACATAAGGAAGGCATTTTCTGAACTGTTGGTAATATATTGGTTGCACCACTGTCTGGCACCTTAATCAGTCCAGGGAATTTGGATAAGGCCATTCAACAAGGAAAATATTATTTTGATACTCTCCAGCAAATCATGGGGTGCCAGAGATGGTACTGGAAATAACACTCATTTCTCCCACTTCATGATTCTTGGAATCCTACAATTCGTTCTCACAAATTGCTATTCACCACAGATATGTAGTATCTCAGATGGCCAGATTTTGATTCACATTTACTCTCTTTGTTTGTACAGAAAATGTTTTCTTAGCTTGAGCTAAATAGACTGTCATCAAAATATCTTAAATTACTGTAGATGTTTGTACAAATGTAGTTTATTTTTACTGTGATCTAATTGAAAAATAGTTGATTTTGAATGTGTCCCTGAGTGAAACCATATTCAGACCTTGTTGTTGCTATTTATACCTGTTGCCACCTTATGTACAGAGAAGTGTAAAGGAAGAATATAAATTTATCTTGTATTTAAAATGATAGTTATTAATTTATCGATGTTACTGTACAGTTGTTGCTGCTTTGAAAGTTAAATGATATTTGTTTGCAGGCATAAGTAATTTGCATGTTCCACATTATTTTAATAAGTTTAATGAATTTATTGAATATTGTAACATACTAGGTATTAAGGAGACTAAAACAGAATTAGTCTTTCTGAATGCAACACTAATTAATTGTTTTGTTATCAATCACTGTACTGTTTGTGCAAAAACATTATCTTACTCCACGTCTACATCTACTTACTCTGCACCCAGAAGCTTGTCAAAGATGTTACGAGAAATCACCTCGTGGTTACCACTCAGTTTTTTCCTGCCTGACCTATTATTTGATATTTGACCAGTTGGTTGCAAGACATTTGCTCTTTCGAGCTGAAATGTCACAGGGGCTTGCTGTCAACATACTGACATCTTGGCCTGAAGTGTGCTTTTTTCTTCTGTGTGCTACAAAGCAGAAAATGCAGGGCAAGTGCTCCTATTCTAACACCGGACCTTTTGTTACATGTGGTACAGTTTGATGGAAAGAAGGTTAATCAACCTAGAGATTGCAAAAATATTACATTCTCCTTACTTGATTTACCCATGCACCTTTTTGTTTGCTCCCATGTATAACTTTGGTGTTCCATACATTACCTTCAGGCAAGAGGGAATCGGAGGAATCCTCCATTGCTTGAGTAAAAAGGAACAGTAATCTATATGCGCATGCTGTAACACAACCAGGTTGTGCTCTGCTGTGAAACCTCACATTTGGTAACAGAATGTCAGTGAAGTCTGGGTGTGCTGCACAGCATCTGCAGCAGGTCTTGTGGACAGTGTGATTTCTTAGCTGCAGTAGTCCAGCTTAATAATAAGCCTGTTTCACTTTTTCCATTAAGGCTAAAGAAATTACTTCAGGAAGTCTTTGAAAGCATGGATGAGTTGGATAAGTGGCAATAATGATACTTATTCAGACACTGACTTTGTGTACCATATACACACGTCACCTCCAGTTCTCCAGGCACATTTGTTTCACCTTTCCTCGTCAGACCTGTAAAAGGTTGAGATTGGGGGCCTGCAGAGACCAGATCCAACTGTTAACTCAGTACATTCAGCTGAGCAATGCTATCATCATGTAGCTCAGAGCGAGGCAATCTGACCTTCTCACACTGACCAGGAATGACATTATTGTGTCGAGAAGAACCAGTCACATCCTCTTGGTCTGCACAACCTGCTTAAAGTTAGCAACTAAATGCTTGTCTTCAGTTTGGTTGACAAGAGCAAAGAGGGGGCTCAGTGAACCATGGCAGCGCTGCCATGAAATGACAGGAATCATTGGTATACACTTCAAATAGCTTTAGCGATCCTATTAAAGTGCTGTATCCCACTTTAAAACAGACATGTATAAAAACTTTGATAGATAGAGACTAAAATGGCTTATTGATTTTAAACCTATGCAAAATTACTTCATGTTTTTTGGATTTAAAAATACAGCTCTTCAATTAAAAATTAAAATCAAACAAATAATAACACAGGCTTATTTTAACACATAAATGCAGGATTGCTTCCGATTGCCATTCAGAGTTGTTTACTTAGTTCATGCATGCATTCAAATAGACTTTAGAATTGTTATCTAAGTGTGCTGTAAAAGCCATTCTGTACTGGTCTGGTTGATCCAGTGGTTGAACTAACATGAAGAGAGTAGGTTGAGGAATGTGATTGTGGTCTGCTGTTCCCTGACCTCTCTCTCAGAATGCTGTAGGAAGTGTCCATTTCAGCCTGCAAGGGTGCGAAGTCCTGACTGATATTCTTCTCCTGTGGCAACAGCATGTCAGAATGGGAGGCAAATGGTTGATTCATCTGAGTCCTGATTAACTGCATAGAAGGATGGGGTGCAGGGAGGAAAACATATCAAAGATTAGAAAAGCAAATAATAATTTAAACAATATTGCAATTGGGTGCATTGAGCATGAATATAGAACCCAGCCTTGAAATATCTGACAATCCCAATGAAGAAAATGAGAACATAAATATGGTGTAAAAAGGTAAAGCAACAAATCTTTTGCAGTGAACTGTTTTTGAAGTTAGAGAGTCATAGACTCTTACAGCATGGAAACAAACCAGGGCTCTCGCTTAACTTTTTTCCCCTGTTGCCAGCCGGGCAACCTTGACAGCTTTTTAGGTTGCCAAATAACAATTTAGGTGGTCATTTAAAACGGTTTGCATGACGCGTGCGATAATGTGCTCGGACGAAGTGCGTAGTTACCAGTCGGAATTATGCTCAATGAAGCATTCACATATTATGTTCAAGAAGGAACTGCAGATGCTGGAAAATCGAAGGTAGACAAAAGTGCTGGAGAAACTCAGCGGGTGCAGCAGCATCTATGGAGCGAAGGAAATGGGCAACGTTTCAGGCCGAAACCCATCAGTCTGAAGAAGGGTTTCGGCCCGAAACGTTGCCTATTTCCTCCGCTCCATAGATGCGGCCGCATCCGCTGAGTTTCTCCAGCACTTTTGTCTACATACACATATTATTTCTGCTTCAAATAACTCACAAACTAAACATATTCACCAATCAAGACATGACATATACCACAATGACATGCAGCAAAATTATAATACAATATCTCAACTCTTTTTACACATTGCAATTAATGCAATTTCTATTAGTTCTTTCCACTTCCAAACAAAAATGTGGTTGGATTATTCAGCGTATGATCAACCTGTGTCAATAAATCCTGGACCATGGTAACATATATGCTTAACCATGCACACTACAGATTGATGCAAGCATGTTATCTGTGAAGGACCGAAAATGACCATGACATGGCCATAGCATGGGTCGTTTTTGCTGTTGGCACAGAAACACTCTGGCTTTCCACATAATTTATCCATAACAAAATATACAGGTTGCAAGGCAATTTCTATTGGCATTTTATGATAATAGCTGTTAAAACGATTATACCCATCTGACAGGTTAAACATTACACTAACTGACAAGAGATGGCCAAAGGACATAACTGCAGCAAATGTTCTTTTGGTAATATGTTTAAAGGTGTCAAAACAAATAATAACATTGGGAATTAAAACACATTTGATTGCATTCCGTTATCAAACATAGTCAATGTTCGCTCTGAAGACCATGAAGCACAATAGGGTCAGGGGGTGTGTGAATCAGTGCGGGGCGGATAGATGGCTGGGGGGAGGGGGTGAGAAGGCAATCGGTGCGGAATGGATGGATATCTACAAATTAGAGACTATGTAAAAGCAAATACACAGGAAATTAGAAATAGAAAGACAGAAATTTTAGATGAATGCCTAAATAAACACCCAAACACAGAAAAATTGATATCATATATTTATAATATTTTACTGGAAAACGATGTCCCAATGACAGAAATATATAGGCAATCATGGGAAAACGAATTAGTTCAAATCATTAGACCTGAAATATGGGATGAAAGTCTACAACATATACACCACTGCTCGTTAAATACTAGACACTCTCTTATACAATTTAAAATATTACATAGACTACATTATTCAAAATCCAAACTACATAGCATTTTTTTCAAATGTATCTCTCATATGTGATAAATGTCAGCACTTAGAAGCTAACTTAACGCACTCATTTACAAATTGTGTAAAAATTACTAAATTTTGGACAGAAATATTTAAGATAATTTCGAACGCTGTTAATATGAATCTGATCCCTGACTCAAAGTTAATAATACTGGGAATATTAGAAACAGATCAATTAATAACAATGAATCAAAGAATTTTTATTGATTACAGTTTAATAATTGAGAAAAAATTAATATTGAAATTCTGGAAAGGTCCTACATCCCCACAATCAAAATGTGGATTACAGGAATGTCGGAGACACTTCATCTGGAAAGATTAAGGCTTGTCCTATTGGACAAGTTGGATCTTTTCAGAGGAATATGGTCTCCATTTATTGAATATCTAAAGGGTCAAAATGGCTCGGTACGAGAGCCTGACTGAAGCATGATTAATGGAATAGATGAAGAATCACGTATAACAAATCATGGATATATCTCCAATGATGGATAACTTTTTTAATACTCCATTCATTTCTACTCTTACTTTATTTTTCTCTATCTTTTCTTACCTGTAAAAAAAAGTATAGAAATATATGACATAATTGTTAATATTAATAAAATTACGAATGTATGTGAGAAGTATACTCTATTAATATGTATTTACGTCTAATAAAAATATTTAACAAAAGTACAGGATGAGTGGGAGTAGACAAAAATGCTGGAGAAATTCAGCGGGTGAGACAACGTTTAGGGTCGAGACCCTTCTTCAGACTGTTCCCCCCATTCTTCTTGAATGGGGGGATCAGTACAGGATGGATGGGGGGGTCAGAACAGGATGAATGGGGTTATCAGTACAGGATGAATGGGAGGGGGGGGATTCAGGACCGTGTGGATCGGAGGGTCTGTGCAGGATGAATGGTGAATCACTACAGGATGAATGAGGGGATCAGTATAGGATGAATGAGGGGATCAGTACGGGATGAATGAGATCAGTAGAGGATGCATGAGGGGATCAGTAAGGGATGAATGGGTGATCAGTAAAAGATGAATGGGGAGATCACTACAGGATGGATGGGGGGGATTGCTGCAGGGTAAATGGAGGGTGGGTCAGTACAGGATGAATGGGTTGATCAGTGCAGTGTGAATGGGGGGAGAAGTGCAGGATGGATGGGAAGTGGGGGGTCAGTACAGGATGAATTGGGGGACCAGTGTAGGAGGATGGGGGATGGGGCGGGGGGTGGCAGGAGAATCAATGCGAGGTGGGTAGGGTGATGAATAGATTGGGGGGGGGGGGGAGTAGATTGGGAGGGGAGCACAGGGGATGTCAGTGAGGACTGAATAGAGGAGGGAATGGGGATCAGTGCGGGATGTAGAGGAGGGGTCCCAGGATAAGAGGGGTGGAGGGAGGCACGCAAGAGAGCGAGAGAGAGGGTGGGGGTGGAAAGGACAGAGGAGGTGGGGAAGAAGGAAGGCCAGCGCTCCTCAGACAACATCGTCTCGCTGCCTTGGCCATCCCTGTCCAACGCCAAAGTGCCGCCGCCAAAGGGGGAGGCGGTTGGGAATTCCTCGTCACGGTGAAGCTCAAAGATCCTATAGCTATTGGATCTTTGGTGCAGCTGCTTCAGCGGCAACAGCGGCGGCAACAGCGGCTCCACCGCCTCCTCCTCCCGCACCCCGCCCGGCGGAAGGCAACCTCCCTCTCCCTCCCCCCCTCCCTCCTCCCGGCCTCGGCGTGCGCGAGGGGTTGTTTTGAAAGCGCCGTTAGCGGGTTTGCAGGCAGCGGCCGTTATCAGGGCGATAGCGGCCGCTGCCTGCAAATCAAAGATACTAGTATCTTTGCTGCAAATCCACCATCGGCGCTTTCAAAACAACCCCTCTCGCACGCCGAGGCCAGGAGGAGGGAGGCGGTGGAGCCGCTGTCGTGGCCCCTGTTGCCGCTGTGCGGGGCCAGTCATTCGCTCCGACCCTTCGTCACCCAGCACCACAGCTGTTGCCACCGCCGACACGAAACGTCACGTTCCTATTCGCCAGAGATGCTGCCTGGCCCGCAAGAGTTACTCCAGTTTTTTGTGTCTTTCGGTATAAACCAGTATTTGCGTGCCAAGCCAGGCACAATGACTCGGCATTTAGGTTGCCCGGCGGCACTTTGAGTGGTCATTGGCACCCAGGCAACCGGTAATTTCGAGCCCTGCAAACCCTTCAGCCCAACTTGCCTACACAGCCCAACATGCCCCATCTCCACTAGTCCCACCTGCCTGCATTTGGCCCATATCCCTCTAAACGTGTCCTATCAATGTACCTGCTTAAATGTTTCTTAAATGTTGGCTCAACTACCTCCTCCGGCAGCGCGTTCCATACACCTACCGCCCATTGTGTGAAAAAGATACCCCTCAGGTTCCTATTAAAATTTTCACCCCTCACCTTAAATCTATGCCCTCTGGTTCTCGATTCTCCTACTCTGGGCAAGAGACTCTGTGTGTCTACCAAGTTTATTCCTATAATGGGTTTGTACACCTCTATAAGACAACCCCTCAACCCCCAGTGCTCCAAGGAATAGCCTGTTCAACCTTGCTAGTCATCAGGTCCAGATAACATCCTCATACATTCTCTGCCTCAGAGGGCGGTGGTGGCCGGTTCTCTGGATACTTTCAAGAGAGAGCTAGATAGGGCTCTTAAAGACAGTGGAGGCAGGGGATATGGGGAGATGGCAGGAATGGGGTACTGATTGGGGATGATCAGTCATGATCACATGGAATGGCGGTGCTGGCTCGAAGGGCCGAATGGCCTACTCCTGCACCTATTGTCTATTGTTTATAATGTTCTCTGCTCCCTTTCCAGATTGACAACATCTTTCCTATATCCCCGACAATACTCTAAATCACCAACGTCTTATACAACTGCAACTTCTATACTCAATGCTCGGACTGACTAAAGTTGTTGCAATACGTAAGAGTTATTTATAAAGATGATAGAAATTGTAAAGAAAACAGATTTGTAGAACCCTGAATAAACTAGTCTGATAAACAGTACATGTCCAAGAGATAACTATCACAGTTCTCAGTCTATAATCACATATGCTATAGCAAAACTTACAATAGAATTCATATTGGGTCACATTTTAAGGTGCGAAGAAAGTGGTAAAAAAAAAATTAACAGATGTTTATTGCAATGAATTCAGTAAATTCCCTAAAAACAGGAGAAAGTTTGCATTGCCGTAACTTTGCCGTAATCTAAATTTTTGCTAAACCTTTGTCAAAGTTGCAATGCTCCAAGGGAAAAGCATGTAGAAGATTATTTCCCTCAAATATTGTTAAATGTAAATAAAGCTTTGGAATAACTTCTCAATGTGTGCAGAGAAGATCAATCCCGATTTGAGCCACATGATGAAGGAATGGGAATATGTTTCTGTAAGGATGGATGGACCTTTGAAAATCACAAAAACTGCAGAAGCTGAAAATCTGAAACAAAGAAAGAAAATGCTGGAAAACCCTGCAAGTCAGACAGCATCTGCGGAAAGAGAAATGGTTAAACTTTTGGCTCGGCAACATTTTGGCACAGCTGGGAAGGAGGAACCAGCAAGAGGTGGTCTACCCATGTACCTGAAATCCTTGTTCTTTTGGAGGTTCCATGCCAAACACAATGCCAAGTTAAATTAGTTTCCTTTGCCTGCACATGATCCAAATCCCTCCATTACAAGCATTTCATCACGCCTATCCAAAAGCCTCTTAAATGCCACTATCATATCTGCCTCCACTGCCAGCCCTGGCAGCATGTTTCAGCACCCACCACTCTCTGTGCAAAATCTCCATACACATCTATATTATACTAAAACTCTCACCTTGTTTGTTTTTATGGCTCTGTGTCTGATCCTGAAATTATGCCAAAACAGCACATGATAGCACTACAAATCTTGGCCCACCTTACTCACCATTGTCCTGTGGTGTGCTGTATCAAGTTTCGTTCAGATTGATAGTATATTTTACAGGTTATTCACATTTTAAACTTTACAAACACGTCTTTGACAAAAATCCCTTCCATTGCACTGGCAGTTAGCAGCGTATGACATCACAATGGGATCTCATTTACATAAACTGCCCATCAGTAGTGTTCCACCCCACAATGACATCACAATGGGTTCTCATTTACATAACAAAAAAACTCAGTTTTAAAAAAACACACCAGCGTTCCACCATTACATCACAATGGGATCTCAATTACATTAAAAAAACTCCATATTAAAAAACACAGCAGCTTCCACCTCACAATGACGTTAAAGGGGGTAGGGAGGGGAGAGGGGTTAAGGAGGGAGGGAGGGAGAGACTGAGGGTAGGGGAAAGGAGAGGGAAGGAGAGGTGAGAGAGAGAATGGTGGAGGGGAGGGGAAAGAAGAGGGAGGGTGAAGAGGATGGGGAGGAAGTGCTGGTGATGAGCCCTCCCGTGTGACAGGGACCCAATGGGTCCCACTTGGTCTAATCATCTTTAAACTTTGCCCTTCTCACTTTAAAGCTGTGTACTTTCGTCTTTGACATTTCCAGCCTGGGAAAAGTTCTGTCTACCCTAGCTGTGCCTCTCATAATTAATGTATTTCTATTAGGACTTCCGTCATCCTTCAATGCTTCAGAGAAAACAATCTAAGTTTGTACAACCTCTCTTTATAATTAATCCTAGCAGCATTCTGGTAAACCTCTTCTACACCCTTTTCAAAGCCTCCATATCCTTCTGTAATAGGGCACACAATACCCAGATGTGGTCTCACCTAATTTTTATAAAGCTGCAACGTGACTGCCTGACTCTTAAATTCAATGCCCCAAACAATGAAGCGTGGCTTACAACTTCTTTCCAACTTGATCAACTTGTTCTCCCATTTTCAGGGAGTTATTGTCTTTGACCCCCAACATCCTGCTCAATATCAATGCAGTTAAGGTTCTTGCCATTAACTATATATACCTTCTCCTTAACAATATCATTTTCTCTTGCATTCAATAAAATGCAACATTTTTCAGTTGCTGGGATAAAATTCCATCTGCCATTTCTCCACCCATTTCTGTAACTAATCTATATCGTGCTGTGTAGGTTGACAGCCTTCGTCACTCTCCACAGCTCCATTAACTTTGGTATCGTCTGCAAACTCATTAACCAACCCATCTACGTTTATGTTCAAGTTCAATATATCACAAACAACTGAAATCACAGTCCCATTTGCAGAAATCTACTTGTTACAAACCTCCCGAGAGAATAACACTCTTCTACCACAACCCTCTGTCTTCTTTGAGCAAGCCAGTTCTGAATCCAAACGGCCAAGTCACCGTGGATCCCATGTAACTTCTGGATTAGCCCACCATGAGGGACTTTATCAAATGCCTTTCTAAAATCTATGTAGCAAACATCAACTTCCTGCCCTCATCAATCTCTTTCATCACTTCCTCAAAAGATTTAATCAAGTTCGTGAGACATGATCTGCCGTGGGCAAACCCATGCTGACTATGGATCTGTGATGAATGAAATAAATGTTTCGGGTGATGGATGGGATACCAATCTGACAGATTTTTGTCTGTAACTTATGGAGAGAAAGAAAGTGTTTTAACTACCAAATAAACCATTTAAAAATAGCTTTAGAGGTTCTTCAATAGAAAAATGAAGCCTCCCGCAACAGGTGACATCAATATAGAAAGCTGGATGCTCACTCAGATTAAAGGAGGAAAGCTTTTAAGTTTGCCAATTCGGTGATGGTATTTCCATCACATTCGCTGTGATGGTATTTCAGTCTCAGTCAGGGGTGGAAGATTGCAACCTTCACGTGGTCCGTCCTGTTTTGACTAATGCAATCAACTCGACGTGCACAAACGTAAGATCAAATAGAACAAGTTGTCCAACAACTTTAGGCTGTGCACGCCACACAAAAGAAGAAGTCTCAGTCACAGAGGCCGACGTCAGAAAATCCTTCAGAGGGGCGAACCCTCGAAAAGCGCCTGGATCTGATGTTATACCAGGTTGTGTTCTAAAAACCTGTGCGGACCAACTGGCTGGAGTTTTTATGGACATTTTCAACCACTCACTACTGAGGTCTGAGGTTCCCACCTGCTTTAAAAGGGCATCAATAATACCGGTGCCCAAGAAGAGCAAGGTGACGTGCCTCAACAACTATCGACCGGTGGCACTAACGTCGGTGGTGATGAAGTGCTTTGAGAGGTTGATCATGACGCAAATCAACTCTAACCCCGACAAAAACCTGGACCCAATACAGTTTGCCTACCACCACAACAGATCAACGGTGGATGTGATCTCGCTGGATCTCTACTCCGCTCTGGACCACTTGGACAACAAAAACTCATATATCAGGCTGTTATTCATTGATTACAGCTCGGCATTTAATACAATCATCCCCTCCAAGCTGGTTACCAAGCTCTCAGATCTGGGTATCTGTGCATCCCTCTGCAATTGGATCCTCGACTTCCTCATTCAAAGACCACAGACTGTTCGTATTGGTGGAAATGTGTCAGCCTCGATAACAATCAGCACGGGAGCACCTCAAGGCTGCATGCTCAGCCGCCTACTGTACTCACTCTATACTCATGACTGCGTAGCCGGTCACAGTGCGAACTCCATCATCAAGTTCGCTGACGACAACACTGTTGTGGGACGTATCACTGATGGGGACGAGTCAGAGTATAGAAGTAAGATCGACCGATTGACCAAATGGTGCCAGCACAATAACCTGGCCCTCAACACCAGCAAAACCAAGGAACTGATTGTGGACTTTGGGAGGGGTAGGATGGGGACCCACAGTCCCGTTTATATCAATGAGTCGATGGCAGAGAGGGTCAACAGCTTCAAATTCCTGGGCGTGCATATTTCTGATCTTTCCTGGTCCGAGAACACTGATGCAATTATTAAGAAATCACATCAGCGACTCTACTTCCTGAGAAGATTACGGAGAGTCGGTATGTCAAGGAGGACTCTAACTTCTACAGGTGCACAGTAGAGAGCATGCTGACCGGTTGCATCGTGGCTTGGTTCGGCAACTTGAGCACCCAGGAGCGGAAAAGACTACAAAAAGTAGTAAACACTGCCCAGTCCATCATCGGCTCTGACCTCCCTACCATCGAGGGGATCTATCACAGTCGCTGCCTCAAAAAGGCTGGCAGCATCATCAAGGACCCACACCATCCTGGCCACACACTTATCTCCCCGCTACCTTCAGGTAGAAGGTACAGGAGCCTGAAGACTGCAACGTCCAGGTTCAGAAACAGCTTCTTCCTCATAGCCATCAGGCTATTAAACTCAACTGAAATCTCTGAGCATTAATAGACCATTATCTGTTTATTTGCACTTTATCTGCTTATTTATTGACGTGTGTGTATATATTTATATAATGGTATATGGACTCACTGAGATGTTCTGTATTCATGCCTACTATATTCTGTTGTGCTGAAGCAAAGCAAGAATTTCATTGTCCCATCTGGGACACATGACAATAAACTCTCTTGACTTGATTTGACAAGTTTTTTACCAGGTCTTATAACTTCTGTAAACTTTATTCTCAATCCACATTATCTTTTCACAGGAAACATGCCTCCAAAATCTGGACAAATGAATGCCTGGTTGAACAAAAAGGCTTTCAACAATGATTTCAGCTTCCTATCTTTATACCAAAAACTCTACAATTTTATATTTCGTTAGCAAAAAAATATATAATTCCTTTTGAACATTACATATCTTTTTCAAGATTTATTTGGATTACAAAATTATTTGGCCTATTACTCTCTAAAAAATCACTCAGTGGGCTCTGTTAAACAAAGTTTCAGTACTACTCAAATGATGTAAAGAAGAGATGGTGGACTCAATAAAGGAACTGTTAACTGAGGAGCACATTTAGTGTTCTGTCTGCTGCTGCACTTACACTATATCTTTAGGCTTCCTGACAAGATTTTCCATCACAGCAAAATCAATGAGCTTCCAGTTGTCATTATTACGTGTACTGAGAATTAACCAGAATGAGGTATCACAAGTAATTTTAGGGCAAATTGTTTTTTAAAGGATCATTTCTGAGGGTTACTGAATGCTTTAGGTGGTGGATACGGTACCATCCTGGACAAAACATCCTGCTTGATCGATACCCCATCTGCCATACTAAACATGCATTCCCTCCATTACAGGTCCATGATGCCTGTGGTGTGGACAACCTGCAAAACACAATGCAACTACTGGCCTGGGCTGTTCCCAAACTTGCAACCTCTATAACCCTACATGGGCTTCAGGCACATGGGAAGACCATCTCATTCCCAGTTGTGATGAAGACTCATAGACTTTGAAAGGTTGACCATTTCTCTTACCACCAACACTGCCTGATTTGCTGTTTTTCCCCAGAATTTTCTGTCTTAGTTTCGGATTTTTCAGAATCAAGAACCAGAGGACATAGGTTCAAGGTAAGGGGGTGAATATTTAATAGGAACCTGAGGGGCAACTTTTATACACAAAGGGTGGTAGGTATCTGGAACGAGCTGCCAAAAGAGATAGTGGAGGCTGGACCTATCACAACATTTAAAAAAACATTTGGACACGTACATGGATGGGATAGGTTTAGAAGGATATGGGCCAAATACAGGCAGGTGGGACAAATGCAGATGGGGTATGTTGGTTGGTGTGGGCAAGTTGAGCCAAAGGTCTTGTTTCCATGCTGTATGGCTCCATGATTCTATTTCCAGCATGTGCAGTTTAAAAAAAACTATTTTCAATCATCCTGACTTCGAAATAAATTCCTGTTCCTACAGCTTTGGTGGGTCTAATTCGATGTAGTCCACAACTAATAGTACAGTGGGAGCCCTTTTACAAGAAGGACTGCAGTGGTTCAAGAAGGTAGTACACCACAGGTTTGCGCCAAACATAATGCTTCATCTGCCTGTACTTGATCCATATCCCTCTAATCCCTGCAATTCCATGTGCCCATGTTATAGGCTCTTAAATCCACTATCGTATCTACCTCCATCATCACCTCTGGCAATGCATTCCAGGGCCCCACCACTTTCTGTGTAAAACGTTTCCCCTGCACATATCCATTAAACATATCTTCTCACCTTATAGCGATGCCCTCTAGTGTATATTTGCACCCTCGGAAAGGGGTTCTGACTGTCTACTTTCTGTTCAAGTTTACATTTATTGTCACATGCACCAATTGCTGCAATAAGATTTGAGGTACCTATGCCTGACATCATTTTATATACTTCTATCAAGTCTCTCCTCAACCTCCAACATTCCAGAGAAAACAATCCATGTCTATCCAACCTCTCTCTGTAGCTGAAACCCTCTAATCCAGGCATCATTCTGGTAAACCTCCTCTGCACCATCTCCAAAGCCTCCACATCCTTCCTGTAATGAGGCGACTAGAACTACATGCAATACACTAAATGAAGCCTAACCAATTTCTTATAGAGCTGCATCATGACTTCCTGACATTTATACTCAATGCCCTTAGGAATGCAGGCAATTAGGGATGGGGAATAAATGCTGGTCTTACCAGCAATTCCCTGCTGCTGAAAAATGACTAAATTAATAAGTAATTCTGAACACCAGAAAACCTTGATTCTCCCACCAGACACAATAGCATAAATTTACTGTAGTCAATTAACCAATTGATCAGCATATTGGGGAACCTACAGTGGCTTGCAAAAGTTTTCATACCCCTTGAACTTTTCCACATTTTGTCGCATTACAACCACAAACGCACATGTATTTTATTGGGATTTTATGTTGAAGTATTCTGCCCCCCTGAGTCAATACTTTGTAGAACCACCTTTCGCTGCAATTACAGCTGCAAGTCTTTTGGGGTATGTCTCTACCAGCTTTGCACATCTAGAGACTGACATTTTTGCCCATTCATCTTTGCAAAATAGCTCAAGCTCAGTCAGATTGGATGGAGAGCGTCTGTGAACAGCAATTTTCAAGTCTTGCCAGAGATTCTCAATTGGATTTAGGTCTGGACATTGACTGGGCCATTCTAACACATGACTATGCTTTGATCTAAACCATTCCATTATAGCTCTGGCTGTATGTTTAGGGTCGTTGTCCTGCTGGAAGGTGAACCTCCACCCCAGTCTCAAGTCTTTTGCAGACTCTAACAGGTTTTCTTCCAAGATTGCCCTGTATTTGGCTCCATCCATCTTCCAATCAACTCTGACCAGCTTCCCTGTCCCTGCTGAAGAAAAGCATCCCCACAGCATGATGCTGCCACCACCATGTTTCACAGTGGGGATGGTGTGTTCAGGGTGATGTGCAGTGTTAGTTTTCCGCCACACATAGCGTTTTGCATTTAGGCCAAAAACTTTGTTTCAACAATGGCTTTCTTCTTGCCACTCTTCCATAAAGGCCCGATTTGTGGAGTGCACGACTAATAGCTGTCCTGTGGAGAGATTCTCCCACCTGAGCTGTGGATCTCTGCAGCTCCTCCAGAGTTACCATGGGCCTCTTGGCTGCTTCTCTGATCAATGCTCTCCTTGCCCGGCCTGTCAGTTTAGGTGGACGGTCATGTTTTGGTAGGTTTGCAGTTGTGCCATACTCTTTCCATTTTCGGATGATGGATTGAACAATGCTCCGTGAGCTGTTCAAAGCTTGGGATATTTTTTTATAACCTAACCCTGCCTTAAAGTTCTCCACAGCTTTATCCCTGACCTGTCTGGTGTGTTCCTTGGGCTTCATGATGCTGTTTGTTCACTAATGTTCTCTAACAAACCTCTGAGGCCTTCACAGAACAGCTGTATTTATACTGAGATTAGATTACACACAAGGTGACTCTATTTACTAATTTGGTGACTTCTGAAGGCAATTGGTTGCACTGGATTTTATTTAGGGGTATCAGAGTAAGGGGGATGAATACTTTTGCACACCACACTTTTCAGTTTTTTATTTGTAAAAATATTTGAAAACCATTTTCTCATTTTCCTTCCATTTCACAATTATGCGCCACTTTGTGTTGGTCAATCACATAAAATCCCAATAAAATACATTTACGTTTGTGGTTGTAACATGACAAAATGTGGAAAAGTTCAAGGGGTATGAAAACATTTGCAAGCTACTGTATGCCGTCACAGAGATGACATGTAAACTCCTCACAGACCGTACGCAGGATCAGAATTGAGCCCAGGTTTCCGGAGCTGTGAGCCATTTGCACTATCTGCACTGTCAATTTGCCAATGTGGTTTAAACCTGTACATCATGGGGGTGTCTGCCCATGTTTTGAACAAATGGCTTTTATTGGTACATATTGTGATATCATTTGTGGACCTCCTGTGCCCTGGAGAATTTTGCACACATCAGGTACAGTAGATGTGTTTGTGTTCATATAAGTAGTATTGATCTGGATCTAATATCCAGAAATCCAAAATTGTGTGAAGCAATTGTACTACAAGAGGGAATGTCTAGGTCATCCATTCTGACTGGGTAAGCTTTGCTGGTGAACAAATCTTCCTTTACCAGCTGAGAACTCTCTGTAATGTTACCAACACAGCAAATGGTGCATTATATTCATTCAATTCATTTATCACTACAAACATAGTTATAACATGTTGAGCAGGAGTTGTCTGTAGACTAATGCAAGTATCCCTGAATTTAGAATGACAAACTTCAATGCAAATTGAATTGAAAGGTTTCTCCAACTTCAATGAAGGTAAGTCTTTCAGTTATTTGTGGTTTATCTTTGAAAGCCACTATGTTCAACAGTCCGTTTTATATTATTAGGCTTGGTGAAATATTAAATCAGTGTATTACTTTCCAGGTCCTCAAATTGTTATTAAATCTGTAATTCTTTAAAAAAGTCCTATTTAGGTGTTAATTCTGGCCAAATTGGAGAGGCCAGGGCACTAAAATTGAGCAAAGGCTTCTGGGCTGCTAGGCCATTTGGTCAATTTAAATGAAGAAATAACTCAAGCTGCAGAATGGTGCCAGTTTGTCTAGTGCCTAGATCAGAGCTGCAGGAATAGAATGGATATTCTGCAGAATCCGACAATTAGGTGCAAAATGCATAGAATGGATTGGATGAATGCAAACCAGACATACACATTGTAAATAATGTTGCGAAGCTTTACTTTGCTAGATGTTGATTGGATTAAGTATTGAGCCGTGTCTGGTTTTCTTGCATATCAAGGCACATGTTGCGATGTTTGTTTCCTTTGAGAAGCACCGTTTGAACACAATGTATTAGTTACTGTATTATTGGGTTGGGGAAATGACTGTCATGTACTGTGTTAATCGATGTATGTTATTGGACTGTAAAGAGGCCACCCCCATGTGGTTCAGCCCCTCAAGGTTCTGGGACCTATAAAAGTCCACTCCCACGAGGTCCTATGTTGATCTTCTGGGAGAGCGCTTAGGACTGCGTGACCTTCTGGAGTGTCTCTGCTTGAGCGAGGCTAAAGAGGGCTTGATCAGGCAGATACAAGAATCGAACCCGCGGTGGTTAGGTACAGTAGTGGGAACTGTAATTGTGTTTTGTCAAAATAAAGATTAACTGTGCAAGTGCTTGACCCAGTGATTTTTGACTGAAACTGGACTGGGGGAAGCTTAGAACGAGCTATTTACACAGGTAGATTTTTTAATTTGCATTTTACAGCTTTCTCTAGTTACTTAGCTGAATAAAATTACAAAATTCAAACAGGATATTTTAAAGCTCCTTGCCTTTATCCTGGTCTGCCAACCATGGCCAGCCTTATAACCATATAACCATATAACAATTACAGCACGGAAACAGGCCCTCTCGGCCCTTCCAGTCCGTGCCGACCATTTGTTTTCCCCTAGTCCCATCTACCTGCACTCAGACCATACCCCTCCATTCCCTTCACGTCCATATACCTATCCACTTTACTCTTAAATGTTAAAATCGATCCTGCCTCCACCACTTCTGCTGGAAGCTCATTCCACACAGCCACCACCCTCTGAGTAAAGAAGTTCCCCCTCACGTTACCCCTGTCCATTCTGTCCCTTAATTCTCATGTCATGCCCTCTTGTTTCTTCCCTACCCTCAATGGGAAAAACGTATCCACATCAACTCTGTCTATCCCTTTCATCATTTTAAAGACCTCAATCAAGTCCCCCCTTAACCTTCTGCGCTCCAAAGAATAAAGACCTAACTTGTTCAACCTTTCTCTGTAACATAGTTGCTGGAACCCTGGCAACATTCTAGTAAATCTCCTCTGTACTCTCTCTATTTTGTTGACATCCTTCCTATAACTAGGCGACCAAAATTGTACACCATACTCCAGAATTGGTCTTACCAACGCCTTGTACAATTTTAACATTACTTCCCTACTCCTATATTCAATGCTCTGATTTTATAAAGGCCAGCACACCAAAGGCTTTCTTTACCACCCTATCTACATGCGATTCCACCTTCAGGGAACTATGCACAGTTATTCCTAGATCCCTCTGTTCCACAGCATTCCTCAATTCCCTATTTTGATTTGTCCTGCCAAGATGTAGCACTTCACACTTAACAGCATGAAACTCCATCTGCCATCTTTCAGCCCACTTTTCCAAATGGCCCAAATCTCTCTGTAGACTTTGAAAATCTACTTCATTATCCACAACACCACCTATCTTAGTATCATCTGCATACTTACTTATCCAATTTTCCACCCCATCATCCAGATCATTGATGTACATGACAAACGACAGTGGACCCAACACAGATCCCTGAGGCACCCCACTGGTCACCGGCTTCCAACCTGACAAACAGCCATCCACCATTACTCTCTGACATCTCCCATTCAGCCACTGTTGAATCCATCTTGCTACTCCGCCATTAACACCCAAAGATTGAACCTTCTTAACCAACCTTCCATGGGGAACCTTGTCAAAGGCCTTACTGAAATCCATAATGAATTGTGAAATATTTATTGTATCTCGAAATGGAAAATAGTAAGTGGAATGTACCTACAGTTTTTCTAATTCAGTGTCAATCAACTGACCACTGTGTTTTGGAAATTCCTCCCCACAAAATTATGTATCTCACCACAATCTTTTCCCTTAGAGACAGTTTGTAAAATTATTCAAAATGTGTATAAAATAAAAGATATTATTAAAGAATGCTTATACGCTTTGCCTCAGGAGTGCTGGGCTACATTTAATGAAGAAGACTTCTCTGGCACTCAGATTGTAAGCAGATCCTTGACTGGAATGTTTTAATTCCTTGCAACTGAGTAAACTTGATGATATTAGAAATGTCATTATTTGTAGAAACTTACATCATCAGGATTTAGTTGTTAGGTTTTGGGTCTCAATAGATAGAAACTTACTACAGATCAGTCCAAATAATTGAGGATGTAATGTTAGCATTGTAAGTCATATAACCCACAACTTGTTTGATTTTTTAGTCTGATTTAATCTTTTTGTTGAATGACTATGAGGCTTAATTCTACTTCCCTTCAAACATAGTTTGTCTAAAATCTCACAATATATTTCCCAGACAGAGGATAGCTGTGGCAGCAAAATAAAGACTACCTCTGATCTTTTCACACCTAACAATTGAACAGTTGAATTTAAAAGTTCAATTCAAGGGAATTTCTTAACCATATTCTACTCTGATTAATAGATACAATGCAAAGATTATTGTAGGAATTCATTATCAGTTATGAATTGATGATTAATTTCCAACTTTTAAAAGTAAATAAAATGGAGAAATTATTTATTTTCCATATATACCTACACCCTAAACCTAATAAATCTAAAACTAAATCCTTATTCCACTTGAATAGCATGTGATCTCATACCTTGCTTAGAACTAACATTGAAATGCTTTGTCCAATAATTTAAATGCAGGAACACTGAGCAAAAGAAATAAGGTAACAAGAGTTGACACATTCAGTGTGAAAGCTGAGGTGCCTGCATTCAATAAGGCTAAATTCTGACACAAAACCACATTTCAGTTCTGTACAGCATTGTAGTCCACATGAAGTTTGTGACAGGCCTCTGTCTCCTCAGCCACACTTGACTAGCTCTCACTGACACTCAACTGTCAGTGAGCAACCCTTTACCATGCCCCTAACATGCTCTACAGCTTCACCCAATTAACTCGCTTTCACATGACATTGCAGCAAAGAGCTTCATAATAGGTGGTCAAGGTGCAAGGCGCCTGTCTGCCCTCAGACGGCTCACGCAGAGCAAGCAGTTTAACTACCTTACTTCTGCCTGCTAGCGGTGAACAGAAAAAAGATGTATCATGTACAAATCACCTAGTTTTACTCCATTCATAGACCAAGGCAACAAACATATTTTAATCTAATAGGTGACAGTATTGAAATGTGAAATTTAAGTTAATCAAGTCATTTTTTTAATATTGAGATGAAGATTGCAAATAATGTGAAAACATAATTACTTAAAATACCGAGACCACATTTCATGCTATTAATATATTAACATAGGTTTTATCTCTTTTGCCTTTATTTTGTGTTGAATGTAAATTTAAATATCTTTGTTAAATTTCTTCTCTTTATAAAAGAAAATACACAATGAGAAAATAACCATGATAATGCCAAACAAATGCTATATGCCCATAGGGAGACAAGGACATCCTTCCTATGATTGCCTAAGGCTGTGATGTGCAGCTCATGCATGAAAGGAAAGCCACTGTTTACAGTCCTTTCATGGTGAATCTGTGTTTTGTTCGCAGGGCAGCTCTGCAGTATCAGCGGAAAGTTAGTTAGCATGCTGCAGTCTGCTGAACAACATGACCTAATCTACTTTACTCTTCGACCAGAAATGTTTGCTTTCTTTCTGTTCACACCTGCGCACATTTGGCTTATTTCGCTCTAAACATTTCCGATCCATGTATCTCTCCAAATGTCTTTAAAATGTTGTCATAGTACCTTGCCTCAACTAGCATCTTGTTCCAAATACCCACCACTCTTCAATGAGTCTTCATATGGTTAGTAATAGGGATGCTCAGTTCCATTTGCAAATCCTCAGCAAATGAAACATTCTGTACCAGCATGTAGCAAGACCTAGGCAATATCTTTGCAATGGTTAGTAAATAGAATGCAGTGGGTACACAAAATGCAGGAGAATCTCAGCGGGTGCAGCAGCATCTATGGAGTGAAGGAGATAGGCAAAGTTTCGGGCCGAAATCCTTCTTCGCTCCAGAAAAGGGTTAGACAATGGCCATATCCAGATATGGACATGATAATCTAACCACTTACCCTTGATATTCAATGGCATCACTTATTCCCCAATCATCAATGTCCTGCAGATCAACATTGACTAACAGCTCAACTGGACTAACCAGTGCAGGTCAGAGGTTGGGTATACTTTGACATATGACTCATATTTTAACAATGCAAACTAATTCTTACATCTATTCAGGAGTTAGATCAAATAGTTGCCTGTGTGAGTGGAGCTCCAACTACTCTAAAAAGTATCAACACCACTCAAAACATAGCCATCTAAGACGTGTGGAATTTGCACATTCTATCTGTGACCACATTCAGTTCCTCTTGATGTTCAAGTCCCCCCCCCCCCCCCCCCCCCCCCCCCCCCCCCCCCCCCCCCCACACCCCAAAGCTGTGCAAATTGGTAGGGTAGTTGGCTTTTGTAAATTGGTCTTTGTGTGTAGGTGAGCAGCAGAATCTGGAGAGGGTTGAGTAGAGTATGGGAGAACAAAGCATGGGATCAATGCAGATTGAGTGTAAATGGGTTGATGGTCGATGTGGACATCCTGGCTACACTGTGATCCATCTGCAACATGCACCCAGACATCTCCAACTGGACTAAGAAGGGTCCTGACTCCAAATGTTGTCTATCCATTCCCTCCACATATGATGCCTGACCCACTGAGTTCCTCCAGCACACTGCTTTTTAACCCCAACAGTACTTCCATGAATTTTACCACCAAGAAGACAAAGGCTGTAGATACAGTTTGCTTTCAAGGTGCACACTGTCCTGATCTGGAAATATATCATAGTTGCAGAGCCTAAATCCTGGAACTCCTTTCCCAACTGCACCATGGGAGTACCTTTGGCAGAAGAACTTCAGTGGTTCAAAATGCTAGATCACCATCACCTTCTCAAAGACAATTATGGATGAGCAATAGACAATGCCCTTGCTAACCATACCCACATCTCAAAAAATGAATGAATTGTTTAAAAATATCAGTATTTAACCTGACAAGGAAATAAGTTTAAATAAATGAAGATGACTCGAAAAAACTATAGGACTATTTAAAGATTATATTGGTGCACACTTAAGTTTCTCAGTAAATCAAATATTTAAAAGCTATCAGGAAGTATATTTTAGTTCCTTGCACCTAAAAGAAGCAGATTAATTTTAACTGCCTCCTAAAAGGCTCATAGAGTGGCCATGATATCTCTCCGGATCTAAGGAAGGGGCTGGTTCAAGGATGGCATTTTAAAAACTAATGTAAAAGAATAATCAAATCTCAATTATCAACTTCTGCTCAAAATCTTTTGATTATGTTTATATTTATCTCGACCTGTTTTGACGATAAAAATCTGTATTGAAACAGAGCATGCTGCTCTTACTCTTTTCAATCGTTACGTTAATTTTATTGTGCAAAATTTGCCTTTAGCTTTTGCTGAAAGACTCACACATGTGGCTCTTTCAGGGATTCTACAGAACCCCCTATTTTCACCAATTACCTCCAGGATACATATTTCCTAATAAATTCTACACACCAAAAATGTTCTCATTAAGTGCATTCATATCCAATCGTTTGGGCTGCTGAGCAAAACCTGCTTGCACCATTTCTACACTTTTCTTCCTCATTTGTACTTTACACTCCATACACCCTTTCATGTCACCATTGGCTCTCTTCACAATCACCTTATCTTTACCTTACAGGATTAGCTTGCGGGTCAAGGGTAGTCATGTTCTATTTAAGTTTAGGTTTATTATTGTCGCATGTACTGAGGTACAGTGAAATGTTTTGTTTTGCATGCTGCTCAATCAAATAAGATGACACTATACATAAAGAAATCAAGCCAGACTCAAGTATAATAGATAGAGCAAAGGGAAAGATACAGAGTGCAGAATATAGTTCTCAGCAATGTAGTGCTGCAGTTACTAAAATTCTAAAATATACTAAAATTCCATATCCATAATGAAGTAGAGGAGAACTGGCCTAGCTAATTGAAGGGTCATTCAGAAGCCAGATAACAGAGGGGAAAATGCCGTTTTTGTCTAGTGGTGCGCGCTTTCAAGCTTCTGTATCTTCTGCCTGACGGTTGAGGAAAGAACAAGGAATGACCAGGGTGGGAAAGGTATTTTATTAAGTCTGACAAAGAGTTTCAACCAGAAACGCCACCTTTCCATGTTCTCCAGAGATGCTGCCTGACCTGATGAGTTATGCCAGCAATTTTATATCTTTCTTTTACGACGTTGGGCTGCTTTCTCAAGCATCATAAAGTGTAGATGGGGAGTCTGGTCTGTGATGGACAGGGCTACATACACAACTCTCTACAATTTCTTGCACTTGGGCAGAGCTGTGCCCTAAACCAAGTAAAATACTAAGATTAAATGAGAACTTACCAAGTTTGAAGGTTGATTTTTATTTTATGAGGAGTTGCGATGAGGGATTTCGTGAAGACCCCGCCAGCACGCATGCACGACATTCTTCAAAGCAGCAGTGTGGAATCACAGAACATATCATGGAAGGAGATAGTAAGATTGAACAAAGTAGAACATACCAGTTGACCTTATGAGAGAGGGTTGGGAGCGGAGGGCACAAAATCCCTCATCGCAACTCCTCATAAAATAAAGATCAACCTTCAAACTTGGTAAGTTCTCGTTTAATCTTACTATTTTACTTCGGGGTCACGTGAGTGACTTCGTGAAGACTTCAAAGCTTCTGTGATTACACGCCCTGGACAACGTCCATGCTATCACACTGCCGCAAAACTGATGGAGGAAATTTGTTAATGTATTCCAGACTGAACAGGCTGAAAAATAATGCAGAGTTATTAAAACAAAGAATAACAAAGAAAAACCCCTACTCGGGGAGTAAACATTCACGGAGCGGCTCGCAGCACGGCATCCGTGAATGTAGCGGGGGGGCGACCACCGGTTTAGTGTAAAAGCTCTGGAAAGTCGATTCACTGGCCCAGCCTGCCGTGGCGAGGATGTGGTCCATGTGCCACTGATGGGGATGCAGCCCTGGTAGAGTGAGAATTAAAAATGTTAGTATTGATACCAGCGGCACCCAACACCACCCTGAGCCACCTAGCAATGGGCTGCACAGTCACCCGATGATGTGGTTGTTTGTGGCTAATGAGGAGCCCCTGCTCCATCTTCCGGATGGTTCTGGTTGTACGGATGTAATAGTGGAGATGGGTGGCTATGCAGATGATGGCATCAGTGGGGTATGCCCAGAATTCCAACTGCAGCCCAGAAGACCCAGGCCTAAGGTGCTTCAGCAGGTCCTCGACAAAGAAGGTCAACTTTGCAGGGGTCGAGACCATCCGGTCCAGCCGAAGCTGCTGCAAGGCCTGGACTCATTGAGCTGAAGTGAGTGCCATCAGCATCACCACTTTAAGGGTGAGCTTGTCAAGAGGTAATCCTGTCATAGGGGACCAGCTTCTCAGTAGTGTAAGTACTACACCCACATCCCAAGTGATATTGTATCGGGGTCGTGGAGGGTTGGTGTTGAACACTCCCCTCACGAATTTGGACACCAAATGGTGCGTGCCCACACCTATATTCAGGTATGAGGAGAGCGCACTCCTGGCGCTGTTGATGGCACTGTAGCTGAGACCCGCATCGTAATGAAGGCCCGCTAGGAATTCCAGGCCGTCAGGGATCGTGGCAGAGTTGTAGGTGGTATGTGTTCGGGAGTAGGAGGCCTCCCACTTCCTGATCTGGTGAGGTAGTGCTGCCGGGTTGATACTCTGCACGATGCTGAAATGAGGTCCATAGCTCCGGCCGATATGCTGGCCTCCATGAGCAGCCTCTTCAGAACCTGCAAGCCAACAGGTTTAAGAGACCATGGCACGGGTGACTTTCCCCCGTAATGGAGTTAGTGAGTAAAGTGGGGTGTTGAACAATTTGAACCCACGGACGTATGATTATTTGGAGAACCACCGGGTACCATGGCGGTGTAGGCCAGTCGGGTATGATCAATATGCCAGAAGCAGAATCCAGTTGTATTTTCCGCAATACCCGACGGATGAGGCAGAATGGGGGAAATGCGTAGCAGAACCATTTCCCCCAATGGAGTGAAAACGCATCCATAGCCACTGCCCCAGGGTCTGGTTCCCAAGACACATCCATTGGTATCTGATGGTTCAACCTGTACGCAAAAGAGGTCGATATCTGGTGTACCAAAATGAGCTATAATTTGTGCAAATATGTGGGGGTCCAACATCCACTCGATGTTATCATTAAACACACGTGACCTGGTGTCTGCCACTGTGTGGAGCTTCCCTGATAAATAGGTCGCTGTGAGCCAAATATTTCTTTCGATACACGTGCCAAATTGTGTTTGCCAATTCGTCACAAGATAACGACCTGATACCACCCATATGATTTATATAAGCCACCGCCGTGGTATTATCTAGTTGAAGACGGACATGTAAATGCTGTAAAGTGGTGCAGTATGCCCGAAAGCCCCAAGCATCTCCAAATAATTGATCCCGTACGGCTGAAGGAGGGTAGACTCTTGAGGATCCCATCTGCCACCACAACTGTGTCAGTCGCACCCCAGCCTTGGGTGCTTGCGTCAGTTTGTAACACCTCTGACGGGTTGCTAACAAGCAGGGGTTTGTAACTAATATTGTCAACCCACCACTTTAGCTCAGATTTAGCCTTAATTGGTAGTCGTATGGGCCTGTCAAAGTGCCCAGCATTGGCTTTCAATGCGGAGATCTTTGCCCGTTGTAAATTTTGATAGTGCAGTGGGCCGAATTGTGCAGCTGGAAATGTGGCTACCAGTTTCCCAATCACCTTAGCAGTATGTTGAATGGTCGGCACCCTGGCGCAAGCAAGGCTGGTACATGCATCTTTTATATCAGATGCTTTGCTGGGTGGGATAGTGACTATCATTCGGGTCGTGTCAATAGCGAAGCCTAGATAGCCCATGATTTCAGATGGGGCCAATTTCGATTTGTCTGGATGGGTAACAAACCCTAACGTCTCGAATACATTTTTGGTTGCTGTAACTGCCAGCTCACCCAATTGGAGGGTTGGACCCACGATAAGGATATCGTCTAGGTAAGCCATGACAATAGAATGCTGTCGCCGTAGGATAGCCAGAATCGGTTTGACTATTTTGGTAAACAGCCTAGGGGCTGTGGTTGAGCCATTGGGTAAAGCTTTATATTGCCATAACTGTGCCTTCCAGACAAATGTCAAGAATTTCCTATGGGATTCTATGATGGGGACTGTATAGTATGCATCTTTGAGATCGATGCAAGCCATAAAGTACCCTGGAGACAGAAGCTGCTTAGCGGTTTCGAAAGTGTCCATTTTGAAATGGGTATATCGTACGAAAGTGTTCAACTGAGTTAGGTCAATGATCCGACAACCTCCATCTTTTTAGGTTTTAGTAAAGATGGTGGACACGAACTCAATGGGTTCATGCGTCGTCTTCCCTATCAGCCCTTTGGCTGCGAGTCGTAAAATTTCTGCATGTCCTTGCTCGATCTCTTTTTGAGAGAGCGCAAAGGTGCGATGAGGGACATGCTGAGTAGGGGGAAGGTGACCGTTAATGAACTCCATGACATAACCCCAAACACTTTGTAAAATAAAATAGTCGGTAGCTATGTTAATCCAGGCGCCCGAAAGCCCGCAACTGTCCCCCTACTTGTGAGGGCACCATTGCTACTTGCTTAGTAGAACCAGACCCCCTGACCTCCAAGGTGAATGGCGGGTCCTGGTGTACGGTGGTTTGGGGGGGACGTGTGGCTTGACGAGGTGGAGGCCGCATTTCCCAGGCGGTGGATTGGTCCGAGGTATCCTGTCCGGTGGGCGAAGTTTCCAAGCAGTAAACTGTGGTTGCCCTTTAGGCGTAAGCCCGGGATGAAGGCGGCTTCCTGAGGCCGACGGCTGTTGCTACCTCGTCCATCTCTTTTATCTTTTTTGGCAGGTCTGCCCCAAACAGCTGATGTGGTGGTGGAGTGGTGGAGGTGCGTCACAACCCTGCAAATTTAGGGTTGAGCGTGGGCTGGATGGAGCTTTTCCCGAGACAATTAATCTCAAACAGGGCATTGCAAAGCTAGAGCATCCTGCTGCTCACTAGACACGTTCTCCCCATCGAGGGTCCTGGCGTATGCCGCGATTCCCGTTGAGAGGTTTCAGGATTTGTTGGAGGCGTGCATCCTCTGCTCTGGCAGTGTTGCTCAAAGTACCCCAAATTTGAGCATTGACCAATGGAACATTGAGATTAACACAATTCTCCGGTGGCTTGAACTTATCCATGGTGTCACTGAGGACACGTGCCTGTAGCTGGTGGGAGGTGAGAAAGGTAATCGTTCCTGCCAGTTTGGCATGTCGAGGCCCTCCCTAAGGAGGCGCAGTCGGAAATTTACCCACGACATCCAGTAGGTCCTCTTCCACCTCTGGAGTATCGACCTCCGGCATGGCTGGCGCGGCATCGGATTCAACGTCCTCCAGACCCCTGGCAGTCCCAACGGAGGAAGACGAGATACTCAGCGGCCGACGGCCGTGGGTAGCCGACGCCCGGGACCAACGTTTTTCTCGGTCCTGTTCTTGTTGAACGAGGTACTCCACCATTTGCTCCAACCAGTCCATGCGACCGTCGCTACTGCGCGTAGCCGACAAGCCGACTTCCCCAGGCTCTGCAACGTTGTTGAGGCTTCTACCAGCAGATCTTACTCCCATGAAATGCTGAGTGCGATCTGGTGGCAGGAGGTCGTCAACACCTGCTCCTGCAGGCCCGTACAACTCCTGCACAGACTCTCCACTAGTCCGCCCACGAGCGGACTGTGGCGGTCCGCGTGCCTGGTGGGAAGGCAGTGGATAATAGTCGGTGCCGGCCCCCGGTACCAGGCTTACCGGAGTCCGTGCAGGCTTACCCCTACCTCTGACATTATGTCTCGGTAGGGGTGCATAGTCGGCAGCAGCCCCAGGCAAACTGAGCGACTGGATGTGGCTGCCACCAGCTTGCGCTCGAGCAGACCCCGGTGTGAAGCGGGCAGCACCTGCTCCTGCAGGGCTGCGCGACGCTGCAGCTGCTTCCACCGGCCCGCTCAAAGTCGGGAGACCCCGGCGGCTTCACTAGTCCTGCTTCAGCTGCGGGGCTCGACGTCGGCGCAGTCTCCCCCCCCTCAGCCTTCGCGGGACCTGTAAAAGAGGTGTCGCCCACGCCGGTGTGCGAGGTACGCCTCGTACCTGCTTGCTCCCCCCCCTCCCGGGGGACGGAGACACGAAGTCAGGGTCGCTCATACCCTGCACCTGTGCGGCTGCCTCTGGAGAAGAGTCGGGCGCTGGAGGAACAAACCCGCCCGACTTCCGCACCTTTTCACCAGGCCGTTTCCCGGACGCTGCCGGTGTTGAGAACAGCTCCGGCGAAGAATCCCGCCGACCAGAAGTCCAGTGGTGCTTGGAAAGCTGACCTTTCCCTTGTCTGTCCCATCGTTACCTGCAGGTAGATACATCAAGACTCCTACCTGCAAACCAGCTTAAGGTAAGTAAACTTACCTTTTCCTGGTCCTGTTGAAGGAGCTGTGGAGAGAGCACACTCCCCCCCTCAGCATGTCAGTAGCAAATGCGAGCGATATGTCGCGCATGCGTGCTGGCGGGGTCTTCACGAAGTCACTCACTTGACTCTGAAGTAAAATACACTTTATACAGAACTCACACAGACCCAAAACTGCAGATACATAGTTCATTGAAAGTGGCACCACTGGTAGATAGGGTGGTCAAGAAGGCTTTCAGCTCATTGGCCTTCATCATTTGAATGCTAAAGTTGGGATGTCATGTTACAGTTATTCATGACATTGGTGAGGCTACATTTACAGCCATGTGTTCAGTTTTGTCACCCTGTTATAGGAAAGATGTTGTTAAGCTGGAAAATCTACTGAAAATATTTATCAGGATGTTTCCAGGATTCAAGGGCCTGAGCAACATGTCAGGAGAGGTTGAGCAGGCTAAATCTTTATTCCGTGAAGTCAGGAATATGAGGGGTGATCTTATAGGTGTACAAAATCATGAGGGATAGGGTAAATGCGCAGAGTCATACCGAGAGTAGGGGAATCTAGAAGCAGAAGACTGAGGTTTATGGTTAAGGGGAAAAGATTTAATAGGAACTCGAGGGGCAATTTATTTTTACACAAAGGGTGGTTAGGTTTATGGAGCAAGTTGCTGGAGGAGGTAGTAGAGGCAGGTACTATCACAATGTTTAAGAGACATTTGGACAGGTGCATGGTTAGGGATTAGAGGGATATGGGCCAAATGCAGGCAGGTGGGACGAGTGTAGATATGACATGTTGATCGGTGGAGTGTAGATATGGCATGTTGGTCGGTGTGGGCAAATTGGGCTAAAGGACCTGTTTCCTTCTATGACTATGACTCTAATTGAAAATGCTGGTTTACAAAAAAAACACAAAATGCTCGAGTATCTCAGCAGATCAGACAACATCTGTGGAAGACATGGATAGGTGACATATTGTGTTGGTACCCTACTTTAGATTGTAGTAAGGTGGAGATAGCCGGAAAAGACGTGTGGGCGAGACAAAGCCTGGCTGGGAAGAAGCTGTTTCAGTTGAGATTGAGGATATACCTATGTTAGTGAGTGGATGGGGCTTGGGGAGGTAGAGAGGAAAAGAAAATCATTAACATGAATGGCGAGATGATCAAGAAGACGTTAGCTGTAGAGATGATCGAGTGTGCCAAGAAGGACGTCAGACTTCAACAGTCAAACAGTTCTGATACAGGGTCACGATGCGAAATGTTAACGACTCATTTTCCCCCACAAATGCTTCTTCTCTCTGTGTTCCTCCAGCAGATTATTTTATCGCTACTCTACTCTCGTTCTTCTCTCCTTTTTCTCAATCCACTTTGCTCATCATCTTCCAGACTGATTTGTTCCCTGATCTTGATAACCATCCGTGAATCTCTGATGATTTCCTCATCACTTTCCACAATCATTGACTCACCTAGCTCCCTCAACTCATACTCATCATGCTTACTTTCTCCACAATCTGCACAGCTCATCTAAAATTTGGTACAAATTAAAACCAGAGTCAGTCTTTGACTATTAAGACAGTCAGAACCATTTTCCCAGAGTGGAAATATTAAGCACTGGAGGGCAAAGCCTAAAGTAAGACGAGCAAAATTTAAAGATGTGCAGGGGACGTTTTGTATTACACAGAGAGTGGTGGGTGCTTGGAACGCTCTTCTGGAAGTGGTGGAGGCAAATACGACAGGGGCATTTAAGAGGCTTTCAAATAGGCACATGAATATGCAGGCAATGGAGGGATGTGGATTATGTGTAGGTAGGGAAGATTAATTTAAATTGGCATCATGTTTGGTATGGACACTGTGGGCTGAAGGGCTCGTTCCTGTGCTGTAATATTAATGTCTACTTTAACAATTAGAATGATGCCACCCAAATGGAAGCTATTCAACTATCGCACTGGTGACACATTTTATTCCTGTAACTAATTTTTCTTTCTCTTTCCAATATTATTTTTGAAGTTCACTTTGAATTTGCTTCCAACAGCCCTTCAGTCTATGTGCTTCAGATCACTAATGTCTCATCTCCATCCACCTTAAACCTGTGTCCTCTGTTTCCAATTCTCCTACCTCTGAAATCACATTTTCCTGGTATACTTTCTCAAATACCGTCAAAAATTCTAAATGCCTTGATTATTTTTTACTATCATCATCTTTGCTCAATGGAAACTAAAATGCCCCGACCTGATGGGCAGAAGGGCTTGTTTCTATGCTGCATGATTCTATGAATCTATAACACTCCCACACTCTCCAGTCTCTCTACATTTGGGATCTGGTAAGGTATAAAAATAAAACTTGACTCAATTTCAAGGACTTCTAAGTTTTTAATGCACAATTGACACAAAGCTGAATACACAGTTAGGTCTGAGGATAGACATGGGAAGCTGGAGTAACTCAGCAGGTCAGGCAGCATCTCTGTAGAAAAGGACGGGGTGACGTTTCGGGTCAAGACTGAAGAAGGGTCTTGAGCAGAAACATCACCCCTTCCTTTTCTCCAAATATGCTACCAGACCCGCTGAGTTACTTCAGCTTTTTGTGTCTATCTTAGGTATAAACCAGCATCTGCAGTTCCTTCCTAAACATTGGATCCCATTGGACGTGACTCAGTTTGCCAGATTCGACTCCATGAAAGGCAAACATCACATTCTGCTGGCAAAACACAAAGTATGGGAGGAACTCAGCAGGTCAGGAAGCATCTGTGGAGGGAATGGACAGGCAACGTTTTGGGTCGAGACCCTTCTTCACACCGATGAAGGGTTCAGATTCCACTAACCTTTACAGTATATTTCCTCTGTATCCTCTCCAAGTCCTTCTTGCCCTTTCTAACTTATTCAATGCTATTTAATTTGAAACCTTGCAGCCATTTTTATTTCAGCAGAATTATTTTTCATACTGGTTTTAATAAAACTAGCATAAAATATTAAAGATATTCTGGAAATTGTCTGCTCTGGCAAATATACTATCTTGATATAGCCAAGCTTGGCATCATGGCCATAATAGCAAAGTTCTATAAGCAGTGGGTTTGCTTCTGTCTACTGCATGAACTTCTGCCTACACAATTAAGCTCTCAATGAGGAAATTACAATAAATCAGTTTAGGACTCCTGCATTTGCAATCCAACTTTCTGCAAAAGAAATATGCGTGGAAATAATTTACTTATTGTTATTCAAGGAAAGATAACTTTTAGATAAGCGTTGATGAATTTTAATCTAGTTGTGTTGGAAAGCTAGCAATTGCAAGAGACTGGCGGAGGTGGCGGGGAGACCTGAGAGAAGTATGTAAAATTATGAGAAGCATTGATAGGGTGGACAGTCAGAACCATTTTCCCAGCATGATGAAATCAAATACAAGAGGATATAGTTATAGGGCGGCACAGTGCACAGTGGTAGACTTGCTGCCTTAAAGCACCAGGGTCCCGGGTTCAATCCTGACTATGGGTGCTGTCTTTCTGGAGTTTGTACATTCTCCCCGTGACCTGCATGGATTTTCTCCGGGATCTCAAGTTACCTCCCATACTTCAAAGACATACAAGTTTGTAGTTTAATTGGCTTGGTAAAATTGTAAATTGTCCCTAGTGTATTAGTTTGTGGGGATCGCTGGTCGGCACGGACTCGGTGAACCGAAGAACCTGTTTCTGCGCTGTTTCTCTAAACTAAACTAGCTATAAAGTGAGCGGGGCAACATTTACAGGAGATGTGTGTGGAAAATAGTTTTTAGACAAAGGAGATTAGTGTCTGGAATGCTGGAGGTAGTGATTGAGGCAAATACAATAGTGGCAGTTAAGAGACTTTTGGATAGTATATGTATATGCAGGGGGTGCAGGGATATGGATTAAGTGCAGGCAGATAAAAGTTGGCCTTGACATTGTATTTGGCACAGACATTATGGGCGGAAGGGTCTGTTCTTATGCTGCAGTTCTATGCTGGAATCCTGAACGAAAAAAACAAACTGCTGGAACAATTCAGTGGGTCAGGCAGCATATGTGTAGGGAAATGGAAAGGCATAATTTGGGTTGGATCCTGCTTCAAACTGGTCGAATCAGTCTGAAGGAGGATCCTGTCCCAAAATGTCAACTGTCTATTTCCCTCCAAAGATGCGGCTTGACCTGGGGGGGCCTCCAGCAGTTGTTTTTGGCACAAAGAAAACACCTCAGCTCTGAAATAATCCTTAAATAGTGACATTGTTTCAACATTTGCTGATATGCTCTTGATTCAAGAAGCTTAAATCAACATTGGTTGCAGTTATAATTAAGTCGCCAGATCAAAAGCACATTTGCAAACCAAACACAATCCCTTATTGTCAAGAAAGTTGACAGCCTTGTGAAAGAAATCTTACAGGTATATGTGGAAGGGAGTTTGGAAAAGAGTCAGAATTAAGCAATTCCCCTTTACCAGCAGTATCATTTCCTGCCCTTTTGCAGAGTCACCGTTTTCCCAGTGTCAGGGCTATGGCAGCATGGCAAGAGGCCAAAGTCAATAGAGGAGCTGTCTGTGTTCTTGTGAAATGGAAAACTTATCACAGGATGTGAGCACTTGCTGTAAACATTATTCTAATGATTTTTTTTGTTATTTTTTGTTTGATGTAACTAAACCACAAAAGAGCTTTTTGCACCCAGGAAAAAAAAGTTGTTTTCAAAAACTTAAGGCAAAGACAAGGCAAATGTATTTATATAGCACCATTCGCACAAGCAGCTATTCATAGTGCTTTACAAAAGAAACAAACAAATAACATAGTAAAAAGACAGCAGAACAACCATACAACACAGGACAACAAAATAGCCAATAATCAAAAATTACAAAACAAGCAATAAGACAAATGCATGAATAGTAAAACAAAGTCACTAAAACAATAAAACGATTTTAAAAGCACATAAAAGGGATAAGATTAGAAGGTTAAAATTACCTGCATGTTGGGTTATGGAAAAGCTACAGTAAACAACAGTGTTTTTAGGCCTAATTTAAATGAGCTTACAGTCTGTACACACCTCAGGTGTTTAGGGAGCTTGTTCCACAGGGGTGGAGCATAAAAACTGAACGCTGCTTCAGCCTTTTTAGTTCTGACCCTGGGAACACAGAGTAAACCTGTCCCTGAAGACTTGAGGAGTCTAGGTGCCTCATATACAACAAGAAGATCAGAGATGTATTTTGGACCCAGACCATTCAGTGCCTTGTAGGCCAGTAACAGAATTTTAAAATCCATCCTTTTACACACAGGGAGCCAGTGCAAAGATTTAAGGACAGGTGTAATGTGGTCCATTTTCTTGGTGTTGGTCAAGACTCTAGCAGCGGCATTCTGGATAAGCTGCAGTTGTTTAATTGATTTTTTACTGAGACCTGTAAAGATACCATTGCACTAATCTAACCTACTGAAGATATATGCATGAACAAGTTTTTCAGTGTCTTCTTTGGACAGAAATCCCTTGATTCTTGCAATGTGATTGCAACTTGAAAACAAAAAAATCCAATTTCATTCATGAACATCTGAAAATGTACTGCACTGATAACCAAGCTGCAGCAACTTCAGAATTACAACAATTGATTAACACCTAGCTGTTAGGCAATTTCTAAAACATTCCTTAAATATTGCTACTGCAACCTACTAATATCAGAGATGTAAACAGCTCCATTGTCCCCCTGTTACGATGAATAGGCAATTTGTCATGCTGAGTAACAAATACTGTAGCAGGTTCACATTAAGGAAATGCTGTTTCTTGTGGGGCAGAGGTTTGGTGACCTGTCTGGAACAGTCACCACTTCTGCATCTCTTCAGGAATTCTCAGCTTAATTTAATGAATCAAAAATAGGTAAGAACAAAGTGACAAATACTGTGACAGGTTCAATCCCATGAATGCTACAGAAACACGAACAGAAGCAGAAAAAAACAGAAACAGCAGAATACATTGGAGCCATGTCGTCACAATCCAAATACCCTTAACATGCATGCAGATATTATGATAATAAAAGAGCATAATTACAGAAGAGAATATTTTCTAACTTTAGTCCCAACTGTGCTATCCAAGCTCTAAAACCTACATCTAATTCTTGATGACAAGCTCCTGAGGATATGTATTTGCATTTTGTCTTCCTACATTCAGCATTGTGCTTGTTCAGGATATTGATTCTATATTAACTATACTTTCAATAAATTTAACAATGAGCACAAAAGCAAGGTTTTAGGCTTGGGGCAATGTTACTTTGTTTGTTAAAATAGGAAACTGAGTAATGTTGTTTACAAATGTAATACAGGAAAAACATTTAAGGAAACAATGTTGTTTCTTAAATTAATTAATTCAATTACAAAAATATCCTTCCTTTCATTTCAAATTAGTCTTTCAAACATGACAAACATTCTTCTGTTGGGTACAAATATAAAATATTGCCACATGATTAAAAAGTTATATATCATACAATTCATGAAGAATTGTTTCTTGGCAACTAACATTTTGCTACAGACTTAAATGTCTTCTTAACAATATATCTAATCTTATCACCTATCAGTACAAGATAAGGCCTTGGAACTCAGTTGTACATCTACCTGTGGGATTGTGTAACTGACTAATTCACAGACACACAATTTATTAAGCTATTCACCAGCAGTACAAATAAGATTGAGAATTCTGAAATCCAAGTTCTTTACAATCTATCTCAATGTCATCTTTAATACCAGCCTGATAGTTTTCAGCATTCTCCAGTCCCATGTCATAATTCTTATCAAATCCTACTATAGGCCATTAACCAGAATGGAGCAAGTTATCTTAATGCAGTTTCATGAATCGAAGTAACACAGTCTGCTTCATTTGTGGAACAGCAATAGTTGGTTCACTCAGAAATCTTTAACATCTATCCAACCCTTTTCAGCAAACATTGATTAATTCCCAAATCTACTCTAAAGAAAGCAACTTCCAGATCGTTGCTTTGTCAATGAGTTATATGAATTGCAGATGAAGGGTAACATTTTATTAGCTCCATGTACATACCTATCTGACAAGTAGACGATTGCCCCTGATGAACATAGTCCCTATAATTAATTGATTTCATTAAAATGCTTACATGGAATTTTGCAGCACATATTTCACATTGACCTATTTCCACATTCTTACACCTGGATCAGTGCTTGGGACTATGATATCATGGCCATTGTGGAAACATGGTTGCATGAGGGACACGGCTGGCAGCTCAATGTCCTGGGATTTTGTTGTTATAGATGTGATCGAGAGAGAGGCAAAAAAGGTGGAGTTGTGCTACTTACTACTCAGGGAGACTGTCACGGCGGCACTCAGAGAGGACATACTGGAGGGTTAGTTAACTGTGGCAATATGGGTGTAGTTTAGAAATACGAAAGATGCAAGAAGTCTGATGGGATTGTACAAGGGCTCCCCCAATAGCAAGCGGTTGACAGAGGAATAGGTACGTAAACAGATTTCTGAAGATGCCAAAGCAACAGGGCTGTCTTAGTGGGTGACTTTAACTTCCCCAATATTGACTGGGAATTGCTCAGTGCCATGGCTTAGGTGGGGCAGAATTTGGGTTTCTTGAAACCCGTGAAGGGAATATACTGGTCCTCATGTTGGGAAATGAGTCTGGCCAGGTGACTGATGTTTCACTGATAAAGCATTTTGGGCATAGTGATCACAACATACATATTAAGATTGTTTTGAATAAGGAGAAGGCGGGACCTTGTGGCAAGTTCTAATGCATTCTATGCTTGCTTTGAACATAAGGCAAACAGGCCAATGACATCTGACCCCTCAGACATGTGTGTGCCTGTTACCACGGTCAGTGTGGCAAAGTAAGATCGTCCTTCCTGAGGGTGAACTCACGGAAGCAACTGGCTTACATTGGACTAACTAGCGGGAGTGTTCATGGATATCTTTAACCTCTCCCTACTCTGTTCTGAGGTAGCCACTGCTTCAAGACCACAATCATCCTGGTTACAAAGAATAGCAAGATCTCATGCCTTAAGGACAACCGTTCAGTGGCCTTGACATCCACCATCATAAAGTGCTTGAGAGGCTGATCATGGCACACACTAACTCCAACCTACCACGCAGCCTTGATCAACTGCACCCCTACTGCCACACTAGGTGCATGGCTGATGCCATCTCCCTGGCTCTACACATCCATGAAACCCATAGATAAGAAGTACACCTACGTTAGACTCCTATTCATCAACTATAGCTCTACTTTCAATGCCATTATCCCAACCACGGTAATTTTCTAATTTGTGGAAATTGGAGTCAGCACTCCCCTGTTACTGGATCTTTTACATCCTGACCACCAGACCACAATCAGTGAGGATAGGTGTCAAATAATCCTCCATGATAATTATCGATACTGGCACCCTTCCAAGGATGCATTCTCGGCCCCCTTCTATAATGCTTATGCACTCATGACTACGCAGCCAGATACCAATCCAACTCAATCTACAAGTTTGCAGATGACACCACTGTAGTGGGCTGGAATTCTCCTATTTCTTCGGAGATGCTGCCTGACCCGTTGAGTTACTCCAGCACTTTGCGCCCATCTTTGGACATAAGTGTAGACGGGTTGATTATTAAGTTTGCAGATGACACCAAGATTACTGGGGACGCGGACTGTGAGGAAGGCTGTCAAGGTATACATCAGGATATACAGTGGCTTGCAAAAGTATCCATACCCCTTGAACTTTTCCACGTTTTGTCACGTTACAACCACAAACGTAAATGTATTTTACTGGGATTTTATGTGATAGACCAACAAAAGTGGCACATAATTGTTAAGTGGAAGGAAAATGATACATGGTTTTCAAATGTTTTTACAAATAAAAAACTGAAAAGTGTGGCGTGCAAAAGTATTCAGCCCCCTTTACTCTGATACCCCTAAATAAAATCCAGTGCAACCAATCGCCTTTAGAAGTCACCTAATTAGTAAATAGAGTCCACTTGTGTGTAATTTAATCTCAGTATAAATACAGCTGTTCTGTGAAGGCCTCGGAGGTTTGTTAGAGAACATTAGTGAACAAACAATGTTCCTTGGGCACCATGAAGCCCAAGGAACACACCAGACAGGTCAGGGATAAAGTTGTGGAGAAGTTTAAAGCAGGGTTAGGTTATAAAAAAAATATCCCAAGCTTTGAACATCTCAAGGAGCACTGATAAAATCCATCATCCGAAAATGGAAACAGTATGGCACAACTGCAAACCTACCAAGACATGGCCGTCCACCTAAACTGGCAGGCCGGGCAAGGAGAGCATTGATCAGAGAAGCAGCCAAGAGGCCCGTGGTCACTCTGGAGGAGCTGCAGAGATCCACAGCTCAGGTGGGAGAATCTGTCTACAGGACAACTATTAGTCGTGCACTCCACAAATCAGGCCTTTTTGGAAGAGTGGCAAGAAGAAAGCCATTGTTCAAACAAAGCCATAAGAAGTCTCGTTGCAGTTTGCCACAAGCCATGTGGGGGACACAGTAAACATGTGGAGGAAGGTGCTCTGGTCTGATGAGACCAAAATTGAAGTTTTTGGCCTAAATGCAAAACGCTATGTGTGGAGGAAAACTAACACTGCACATCACCCTGAACACACCATCCCCACTGTGAAACATGCTGGTGGCAACATCATGCTGTGGGGATGCTTTTCTTCAGCAGGGACAGGGAAGCTGGTCAGAGTTGATGGGAAGATGGATGGAGCGAAATACAGGGCCATCTTGGAAGAAAACCTGTTAGAGTCTGCAAAAGACTTGAGACTGGGGTGGAGGTTCACCTTCCAGCAGGACAACGACCCTAAACATACAGCCAGAGCTACAATGGAATGGTTTAGATCAAAGCATATTCATGTGTTAGAATGACCCAGTCAAAGTCCAGACCTAAATCCAATTGAGAATCTCTGGCAAGACTTGAAAATTGCTGTTCACAGACACTCTCCATCCAATCTGACTGAGTATTTTGCAAAGAAGACTGGGCAAAAAATGTCAGTCTCTAGATGTGCAAAGCTGGTAGAGACATACCCCAAAAGACGTGCAGCTGTAATTGCAGCGAAAGGTGGTTCTACAAAGTATTGACTCAGGGGGGCTGAATACTTTTGCACGCCACACTTTTTAGTTTTTTATTTGTAATAAAATTTGAAAACCATGTATCATTTTCCTTCCACTTCACAATTATGCACTACTTTGTGTTGGTCTATCACATAAAATCCCAATAAAATACATTTACGTTTGTGATTGTAACGTGACAAAATGTGGAAAAGTTCAAGGGGTATGAATACTTTTGCAAGCCACTGTAGGCAGGAAGTAAGGAAGGAGTTTAAATTGCATGGATTTTAATGCAAAAGGCCTGACAGGTAAGGCAAATGAACTTAGGGCATGGATAGATACAGGATAAAATGGGATGTTGTAGTCATTACGAAAACAAGTTGTAATATTAACCCAGTTGCTAAGGAACGTTGGAGCTTGCACATTTCCCCAGTCTTCTGAGCAAGGAGGGGTATGGATGTGCTTTCACTGCAATAGTCTCAATTTCACCCTATTCATTACCTCTTCTCCCCACTCCCATCAGGCAAACGATACAAAAGCTTGAAAGCATTTACCATCAGATTCAGCAACAGCTTTTCCCCCTGCTGTTCTCAAGCTATTGAATGATCCTCTCATAAGTTAATGCTATTTGCAAAAGAACCAGAGGGGAAAAGAGAACAAATCCAGGATGTGTTGCCTGGAAGAGTGGTGGAAGCAGATCTAATATGAACTTACCGGGGAAAATTTAAATGGCCATAGACCATGGCAAAAAGTAGAGTTATGGTACAAATATGGGGCCTTCAACCCATCTTGTGTATGCCAACCTTTTACCCCACTGATCCCTTCAGCCTGCATTAGGTTCACACTCGTCTGTTCCTTGCTTATTCCAGTGCTGGTCTAGATGGGCATCATGATTGGCATTGATTCCATGTGCTTAATAGTCCAATTAAGATTTAACTTGTCTTGTAGAGTTGCCAGCTTTTATCGTCTATCTGAAGGATGGCTTCTGACCCAAAACATCGACTATACATTTCCCTCCGCAGATGCGGTCTGATCCACTGAATTTCTTCAGCATTTTGTTTTTTTGCTTAGGATTCCATCATCTGCAGTCTCCGATATCTAAGCTTTCACATTTTACATCTTGACCTATTGAGGAAAGGATACCATCTGCCCCCTTTACCACCTCTTTCAGGAAAATATGATCTTGATCCCCAGAATTCTTCTGTTTGTTAACATTTCCTAGCACCATACCATTTATTTAAATGTCCTTCCCATGGGCGAAAGGAAATTTATCAGAAATTTCCATAGTGTCAACATGCACAACTGTAGTAGATGCTGGTTTACAAAAGTGCTGGAGTAACTCAGCAGGCCAAGCAACATCCCTGGAGAACAAACAGCATTTCAGGTTGGGACCCTTCAGATAAATTGTAGTTGGGAAGGAGGAGGTTGGAAAAGTGGTGGGGGCGGGACAAAACCTGGCAAATGATAGGTTCTATAGGGAAATGGTGAACATGTGGATCTCACTCTCATAGGAAGTGATTCCGAAGAAGATTAGAATTACCATTAAGAGGAGCAGGATAAACGCTCAAGATAGAAATAAAATGATATGTTTACAGAGGGGGATGAAAAAGTGGGGTGAGGCTTCAGTGCAATATGGTTCTGTTGGGCTAAATGGTTTGTTTTCATGACTATGTATTCGATGCAACAGTAGAAGAAGCATGAATAGTACATCATTTAAAATGCAAGGATACTTTCAACTCAAGGTCAATAATTTTGATGTCAATACTTTATTTATCTCATGATGTAGCTGTTTCCCTTCATCCATGATTGGGTGATGCTGACACAGAATTCCTGAGACAGTACTAATGTAGAGAATTTCCACATGACAGTTCTCCACGTTCAGTTCAACATGCTCAAGTGCACTTTAAGTCTGTATTGAAAAAAGCTAATCATAGTTTCATTTTGATGATATCCTCCCATTTTTTAGTCAGTAGTCATACTGTGTGGAAACAAGCCCTTCATCCCAACTCGTCCATGCCGACTTAAGTATCTATTTGAGCTTGTCCCATTTGCCTGCATATGCCCTTATCCCTCTAAAACATTCCTATCCATGCAGTTTTCCACATTGCAACCAGCTCCAGTATGAGCACCAAAGTTCTAAACAGTACTGGCTCTTCAAAATAAATATGCCAGAAATGCTTTGTCGGTTAAATATTATTCCACCCCCTCCCCTCTAATAATCCCTCCGTACTACTGAGATGTGAACTACCTAGAGCAACCACATTACGAAAATACCAACATTACTTTTAAAATCTTACAAATTCACAGCCAAGAAAAGTGAACAAATGTTAAGCAAATAATAAAATTCTGAAGGAACTTAAAGGGTCAGGTGTCATCTGTAAAGGAAAATGGATACACAATGTTTTGTGTCGTGACTGTTCTTCAACCTGATCTATGCTACAAATGTTAATGACCCTCCCAGACCAACATCAATATTGAGGCTCTGGTTACATTCAGCTGTCTTCATTTGAATCAGGTATTGTGCAAGTGTATGACGTAGCCTGTTGACAGGCCACATCCTGCACTTGCACTATAGCTGACTGTCAAAACAGCCATTTTATTTGAAGCTCTGTCATGGGAAGAGATTACCAGGGGGACAAATGTAAAGCTTCAAGGATGTGATTGAAGCTTTGTTGAAAAAAATGCAATACCCCCACCGATTCTTGTCCCATAAACAGTGGAACGAAATAGTGGTGCAGAGGTAGAGTTGCTGCCTTACAATACCAGAGACCGGAGTTTGATCCTAACTACAGGTGCTGCCTGTGTGGAGTTTGCACGTTCTCCCTGTGACAGCAAGGGTTTTCTCTACACAAGGGTCTTCTCATTTCCTCCCACATGCGAAAGACGTGTGGGTTTGTAGGTTAATTGGCTTCTGTAAATTGTCCTTAGCGTGTTGGATAGAAGTAGTGTATGGGTGATCATTGATGACATTATGGGTATGGGTAACACTATGGGCTGAAAGGCCTGATTCCACACTAAACTAACCTAATCGAATGAGGTATTGAAACTATCAAGGCCAAGCACAAGGAACACAGAAAAATCCTGCATTAATGAAGGAAAGAGAAGAATGCTTCATACACTACCCACCCATGCCTCCCATCCGGCATCACCATCCTCATCTGTGGATGAGTCTGCAGTTCCCTCATTTCATATTCCACATGCTAGACTGGAAATAAATTGTAGTCAATCCCCAGGGTCTGCCGAAATCTCCACCACAATGCAGAACAGTTAAAGATGTTAAACCATACATTTCTGACATTCAAAACATTTAAGAGCAACAATAAGTTATATCAACAAAAAAACCCATTAGAATGTAAAAAAATAAAAACATTATTTATGTGAAATGTTAAATTGAATCAGCGTCATGCAGCACAGATACAGGCTGTTCAACCCATAATGCCCATGACGTATGCATTAGGAGTAACCCCACTTATCAGCATTTGTAATGTAGCCTACGCCTAGACAATGCAAATATCCAACTAGATACATCTTAAATGTTGAGAGGATCTTGACCTCTACCACCAACCTTGGAACAAATTATACCTGAACCAACTCTCTTGAGATAGCAAACCCTGAAGTTCAATCAAGCAAACTTCATG
This sequence comes from Okamejei kenojei, assembly GCA_035221665.1. Taxonomy (NCBI): domain Eukaryota; kingdom Metazoa; phylum Chordata; class Chondrichthyes; order Rajiformes; family Rajidae; genus Okamejei; species Okamejei kenojei. The sequence continues at coordinate 52,751,615 of CM069133.1, read as the reverse complement.
ACCATACTCTTTAAATACAATCAGCAGGTCTCCTGTCCGTTAAGTAGTGTTGATACTCTAGTGCAGGGGTCTCCAAACTATGGTCCACGGGCCACATCCGGCCTGCCACAAGATTTTATCCGGCCCGCGGCAAGCTCTTAACACGTTCCGTGCAGCGGGCTATTTAGCGGGTTCTGTGGTAGCGCGGGAATTTACACGCCAGTTTGCCGTAGGCTACCAAGTTGAGGGTTTGTGTGCAGCTGCTGACAGGTTACCATCGATGCCCCCGGGGAGACAGTGAAGAGAGGCGACAGCGGCAGTGGCCCCTGTGTGGGTGAGTGTGTGTGTGAGAGTGTGTGCGTGTATGTGAGTGGGTGTGTGTGTGTGTGTGTGTGTGAGAGAGAGTGTGTGGGTGTGTGTGTGTGTGGGTGTATGTGTTTGTGTGTGGGTATGTATGTGGGTGTGTGTGAGTATGTGTGTGAGTGTGTGCGTGTGTGTGTGTACGGCCCGCAAAAATGTGCCAAATATATAATGTGGCTCTCATGCTGAAAAGTTTGGAGGCCCCTCCTCTGGAGCACTGCTACACCACTATCAAGTATGCCTGTGGCTCCAAACCTTGCCCTCGTTTTGATCAGTCTGATCATCTGTTGTGACTGTTAAAGATTATTTCATCGAGCCTACATGAGGATACCTCAGATCGTGATTGGTTTCTTCGAGAAATGCTTTCTGACCGGGTCCAACCGAAGACAATTAAGCTTATCCTAACCAGAAACCTTGGATGGCTGTGTAGCCAGGTAACAACCCCAACTTGATAAGCGGAGTATAGGAAAGAGATCAGGAACTGTGTTTCATGGTGTCAGGCCAACAACCTAGCCCTTAATGTCAGCAAGATGAAAAATGGAAATGGAGGATTGAATACAACCCTGTCCTCATCCACAGAGCTGTAGAGATTGTTGATAACTTCAAATTTCTAGGCATCAATAGCACTAGCAACCTAATGTGGTGTCTTCACACCGTTGTGTTTATCAAGAAGGCGGCTCGGCGCATTTATTTTTTGAGGTATCTGTGAAGATTTGGCATGTCTACTAGGATTCCCGAAAGCTTTGAGAGATGCACTGTAGAAAGTATTCTAATGAGATACATCTTGTAAAGGCAAAGGCCCTGATCTTGATCCCATGGACCTGCAGAGATTGGTGAACACAGCCCATTCCATCACAGGGTCATCATTTCCTTCTATTACAGTGTTCACAGTGCGTTGCATCAGGAAGCGAGGCATTATTGTCAAGTATGCCTGCTACCCTGGCCGTTCCCTTTTCTCTCTACTACAATCTGGGAGAAGATATAGGGGCTTCTGCTATGAGACTCTTGAACCAATCACCTATTACACATCCGCTTGCCAGAGGTGCTGCAACGTGCCCTCACTCTCCCAATTCTCCCTCATTATGTTATTCCATTATAGGGCATAGGGTTACGTGAGTGTGCAATGGCAGGGATTAGTTGTCACGAGGTATGGGGGTGTGTTCTGGGATATATAACAAACCCCGGGACAACCCTCTCTCTTCTCTCTCTCTCTGACTTCGAGCTGACCAGCTCTCTTCTATCCAGGGGTGAGTGTTCTTCCAACTCAGCAGGGGCTCAGCTCGAGCCCACAAGGCACCAGCCTCACAGCAGTAGCAACAACTTTGTGTTAGAGGACCAACGTGCATGTATAACAAGCTTATTAAGCCTGAATAAAGTAACTAATTTGTCACCACGTTTGGTGCCTCTACAATAGTACTTCAGTTTTTTTGCACTACTTCAGATGGCATTGCAATCTTTGCACCATGCTGCTGTTTAGCATTCATCGTTGCATTTATTGTGATGATCATTATCATGTAAACTGTGTACTTTATGAGTTTCATGCAAACTAGGATTATAATTACATCCTGATGTTTATTAATAAATTAATCTGAATCCTAAATTATAACACTGACAACACTTTAAAAAATGTACCTCCACCTCTTAAGCACTTTGACATTGTAAAAGGAAATAGAGTGCAAGTTTCTCTAATTAGATGATAGGCTGGGATGATTCTAGGAATGAGATGGGTTGACGCCATGGAAAGATTTGAATGCACAGGACAAAATCTTTAAAATAATGATATAGATGCTAACCGTGGAATCACTGGTAACATCACTTATTACATCTTGTAAAATCTTCAGTGCCGAATTAACTAAGATGACATAAAATCTTCATCATCATAACCTACTAACATGTCATGTTACACCAGTGAGTCTGACATCTGTAGTAGGCAAGCTACTGGAGAGGATTCTTAAGGATGTAAGCAATTTTAGGCACCATATCTGAGGAAGGATGTGCTGACTGGAGGTTTACAAGAATGATTCCAGGAATGAGTACATTAATCTATGACGAGTGTTTGTCTGCACTGGGCCTTTACTCGCTGGAGTTTAGATGAATGAGGGGGGACCACATTGAAACATATAGAAGAATGAAAGGTTTGGATAAAGTGGATGTGGAGAGGATGTTTCCACTAATGGGAGAGTCTAGGACTAGAGGTCATAGCCTCAGAAGATGAGGAGAAATGTATTTAGTCAGAGGGTGGTAAATCTGTGGAATTATTTGCCACAGGCTGTGGAGGCCGTCAGTGGATATTTTTACAGCAGAGATAGATAGATTCTTGATTAGTACAGGTATCAGAGGTTATGGGGAGAAGGCAGGAGAATGGGGTTAGGAAGGGGAGATAGTTCAGCCATGATTGATGGGTGGAGTAGACTTGATGAGTCGAATGGTCTAATTATACTCCTATTCCTTATGACATGATAAGATATATATGGATTTGGATAGGCAGGCTCTGATTAGGGATAATCAGCTTGGTTTTGTACGTGGGAGATCGTGTCTTACAAATCTGATTATGTGTTTTGAAGTAACCAAAAATTCTCCTTTCATGCTAACATACATTGGAACACATTGTCTGTCCGAACATGATGCCATGTTAAACTAATCTCCTCTGTCTGCATGTGATCCATATCCCTTAAATCCCTGTATATTCATGTGCCTATCTAAAAGCCTCTTAAATACCACCATCTTATCTGCTTCCACCGCCACCCCTGGCAGCGCATTCCGGGCACCCACAACTTACATATCCTTTAAATTCTCCCCCTCTGACCACAAAATTATGCCTTGACACTTTGATATTTTCATCTTTGGAAAAGGTTCCAACTGTCTACCTTATCTATATCTCCCACAAATGTATATACTTCTATCAGATCTCCCCTCAACCTCTGATGCTCCAGACAAAGCAATCTATGTTTGTTCAACCTGGAAGATTCTTGAGATGGGATGTTAAGACCATGAAAAAATATGAATGTAATGGCTGAACATTTTTAATTATGATGCAGATGCAAAAGTTGGAATCATTGGTAACATCAAATTGATAACACACTTGTAAAGCACATTGAGCTGTTGTAATATATTAAAATGTTATAGAATTGTAAGATGCTGTTGCTCTACTTAATTCAGAAGCTAATTTTATGTACACTTGTACACTTAGTGTACAATGTATTTCCTGCCACCAATTCTGAATTTGGATTTCAATGGATTGAATTTTTCAACTCATTCATCCTTTTTCCCATCTAGAAACTAAATTTGAATTAATTTGCAATACAAAAAAAATCATGGCTTGGATTTTACAAAGCAGAACTGCTGGAATTTGTTCTTGTAAGTGCAGACAAGTTCGGAACTCCCATGTGAATGCGGATGTCCTGAACTTGCTGGCCAAGCTTAATGGTGATTTCATGGCGGCACTTCACTGCTAGACTGTGTGGAGCAGAACAGTGGAGCAGAAGCTGGTCGTAATTTCCCAGCTGTTATCCCTGGGAATGTGCTCTCCGATCCTGAAGCAGGATCTGCAAGACCATTCATTTCAATGGAGATTTCAAGGCTATGAGGAAGAAAAGTAATAATTTAAATTATATTTGGTTTTTATTATTTGAATATATAATAATGTTTTTAATTGTTTAACATTATTTTATTTAATATTTTATAAACAATTTTTAATGATTTAACTGTTTGTTTCACTCCTTACAAATATTTTGGAATGGCTTGCCATTAAGAGGCATTTGAAAAAACAACAGCTTTGACAGATAGCAAAATTGGGAGCTTTTATTTCATCAGCCAATGCTCCCAGGAGGAATGTTGTTGTACTCCTTGTTCTACGTCATGATACCAGTCTCACCTTACAGCGCACACAGTCTCAGGTGGAAAGGTTACTTTTCCTGATGCAGAAAAAGTAGGTGCATGATATCAATGAAGATCAGCGAGGAACTTGGGCACTTAAATCCAGGCCTATTTTATAATAACTAGCTTAGAGCACTGCACGGCAGCTTCAAAGTCTGCAGACAGTGAGGAAGGCTGTCAAGTGGGATATAGATTAGTTACAGATATTGGTGGAAAAATGGCAAATGGAGTTTATGTCAAACAAGTGTAAAGTTTGCACCTTATAATATAGGAGCGATCCTTCTTTCTCCGATAAAACTGAACAATGTAATATACAAGAAGAATCCAATTATTCATAGTATAATACGAATTTGGAAACAAATAAAATTAGAAGAGACTGGGAACAGGAGTTATTGATAAAAATTCCGAACGATAGATGGGATAAAAATTTATTATATGTAAACAAATGTTCAATGAATGTAAGACATAACCTAATTCAATTTAAAAATTTTACATAGATTATATTATTCGAAAACAAGACTGAATAAAATATTTTCAAATGTTTCCCCCATCTGCGACAAATGTCTAATTCAAAATGCCACTATAGCACATTCCTTTGTCTTTTGTACAAAACTGTATACATTTTGGAATGAAATTTTTGGAATTTTTACAAAACTATTTAACACAAAATTGAACCCCAATACTGAATTGATTATCTTTGGATCAATGGAAGAGGGAAGTAAACTAACTATATTCCAAGAAGCTTTTCTTAATTATGGTCTAATAACAGCGAAAAAACTTATACTTAAATTTTGGAAAAACGCACCTACGCCAACATTCAAAATGTGGATCTCAAACATGTCTGAAATGCTACATCTTGAAGAAATGAGATTCCTCTTACTAGGCAAAGTAGACCAATTCTTAAAAATTTGGTCTCCGTTTATCAACTTTATACAAGCATATGGTGCAACATAACATAACCTTAGAAATTAAATGTTTAGAACTGGGTGACGGATGGGCAAATATGAGATAGGTAGATCTCTCCTAATCTCTCTTTTCTTTTTACTTTTTCCTTCTCTTTCAATCTTTTAACTTCTCACCTCTGTCCTTTATTTTTTTTTCTTCTTTTGTTTTCTGTTTCTACTCGCTTGTCTATCTATTCCGACACTCTTTATTTCTTTTTTCTCTCACTGTTCTTTTATTATTGAACTAAAAGTATGAAGTTGTACAAGAATGAGAATATGTATTTATGTATTAGGTACTTAAGTACCAGACTACTGTACTTACTTCTAACAAAAATAAACAAACAAGTGTAAAGTTTGCACTTTGGGAGGTCGAAAGTAAAGGGAAAATATACAGGTAATAGGCAAACCAAAACAATCTTGACGTACAGAGGGATTTAGGATTTAGTAGATAAAGTGGTAAAGAAAGCATATGATATCTTTTTCCTAAGGCAGAAATGCCAAAACGTAAACGCTTAAAGAAGTAGTTTTGGCCAAGTTTTTTTACACAAAGAAGGGTAGGTGGTATCTCCCAGAGGTGGTGGTGGAAGAAGACATGATAGCAGAATTTAAGAGGCTTTTAGATAAGCATAATGATATGCAGAGGACGTAGGGAGATGGATCATATGCAGGCAGAGGAAATTAGTCTAATTTGGCATTATATTCAGCACAGACATTGTGGGCTGAAGGGCCTGAAAGGCCTCTGTGTGCTGCTCTGTTCTATATTCTATGAAAGTGCTAGATAATTAACATTAATTTTCACAACATTAAATTATTTTTTAGTTTACAGGCTAATAGCATGGAATTCAATTTTCATTTTAAAATGTTATATTGAAATTTTCTCACAAAGCACAATTTTGTGAATATTCACAATTCTTGCTCAAGTTTACAAGTTTAAGTTTTATTTGTAAAATACAGTAAATCATGCCCAAAAGAATTATCTTTTCTACCACAGTGCAAACAATAAATGGGAAATCTAACTGAGCCATTGAAATGAATTGCAATTACCTCCATAAAGACCAAATAATTGTCTTCCAGGTAAGTGAATTAAAGTTTAATCAACAAAAAAAATTCATCATTCTTATTCTCAAAAATTCATAACTTGTAATATTATCTAAAACTGAAGGTTAAGAATCAAAAGCATCTCAGCTATAACTACATTTGCCTAGAAATTTATCCCCAAGTGCCAACAATAAGCATGCCACAGTCAAAACAACACGGTATTGTGCCTTTAAAATTCAGTCCGTAATTGAGTGAAATGTATCTCTTTATTTGCACATGACTTGGGAGACTAGTCAGTTCATTGAGTTTATACCCATTTAGTTTAGAGATACAGCGTGGAAACAGGCCCTTCGGCCCACACCGACCATCGGCCCACTGAGTCCACACCGACCTGTGCACACTAGTTCTAAGGTTATCCCACTTTCTCATACACCCTCTACACACTAAGACCAGTTTGCAGAGGCTAAATAACATACAAACACTGACGTCTTTGGTATGTGGAAGGAAACCGGAGCACTCAGAGGAAATCCACGTGGCCATAGAGAGAATGTGCAAACACCACACAGACAGCATATAAGGATTGAATCCGGGTCTCTGGCCCTGTGAGGCAGCAGTTCAACCACTGCACCACTGTGTCTCAGAGTAATCCCAGCATTCTCATTCCCCCCACTTACTCTCCTGCAATCTATTCTCTCACACGCGCCCATCATCTACCCCTTATTCTTCTATCATCCCGCTACCAACTAGCACTTGGGATGTGGGAAGACATCAGCGGAAGTACTCAGTTACAGGGAAAACAAGCATACTCTATACAGACAGCAGCAGATGTCATAATTGAATATGGTCGCCGGAGCTGTGAGAAAGCTGCACTTTAAGTTTTAGAGATACAACGTGAAAACAGGCCCTTCGGCACAGGCACTAGATCACCCATACACTAGTTCTACCCAACACTCTAGGGACAATTTTCAGAAGTAAATTAACCTGCAAACCTGTACATCTATGGACTGTGGGAGTAAAGCGGAGCACCTGGAGAAAACCCACGCGGTCACAGGAAGAACGTACGAATTCCATACAGACAGCACCCGTAGTCTGGCTTGAACCCGGGTCTCTGGCGCTCTATGGCAGCAACCCTACTGCAACCCCAGAAACTGTATTAAACTATATTAAAAATAGCCAGTTATCCTAACAACTGTGGGAAATGCTATGACATTATTCTGATTTAATATTGATTATTATCCTTTCATTTTAATGAGAAATATTGAAAGGTGAGAACCGGGATACTGGGAGGCCATAAATAAATGAAACAATTTGTCTGATAAAGACAAATAGGAAATAGTTGCTAAACTTTTTCATTTTTTAATTATGGCCTAGAAATTTTGAGTGGTCATTTTTTTTGTCACAGGTATGTCAGATTCATTTTATAAGCCATCAGCTTTATCTTCATTGTGTTGATAAGCTTCAGAAATTAGCTGGTGCTCATTAACAATCAGACAGACTACTGTGAACCAATGCTCTAACCAGTATGGGGCGATGAAAACCCCATCACATTGTTTCAGGTATAGCCACTTAAAGTCTAATTTTGGCTTTAATATTTTGGCTCATAATAATGTTCATTTTCTGTTTGTCACAATGGGTCAGTACTTGCCCATTTAGCAGTCTGGAAACAGACGAATGGCAGAAATCTGGGTCAACATAGTCACCAATATAACATTTAGTATATTATGAAGCACTTCCTGACAGCAGGTAAATGGTCTCCATTACTTTTCCTAGTCCGTAACAAGTATGATCTGTGCAAATTTATACTTAGATTTGTTTTCAATGCATATACTGTATATCAAGTGACAAATGAAAATACATCTTCCTACCATATTTTGATGATGATAACTGTCACATAAGTATAAATATTTACTTAGATTAAAGTGAGCGTGGTCTTCATACATCTGCTGCTGATAATTTACCAATGACCTACCTGTAAACTGTTATGTGTGAAAACAGGAACTTACTGGAACTAAGGCATTATTTTCACGCAGGCATGCCGTCTGAAGTTCTGATTTAAGAGCCCCAATGTGTTTTTGATGTGAAGCAGTTTCTGCTTCCAGAGCGGTAACCCTGGAGCTAGCCAGCTGGTAAATGTCCGTAAAAGTCTGGGTTAAGTTCTAGCAAAACAGAAAAAATAAGGCAAAGGTAATTATCAATTATGACTAAGCTTGTTCAGAAACATTTCACAGAGCATTGGGTACACCATATTGAAGTGACATGTTTTGGTAAATACTTCCACACTGAACTAATATTTTAAATAACACTGCTTTGTTAATATCCGTCATATTTATCATATTACTGTTCATATAAACAATTCGCCCTACATTTTCACCATACTGCTCTTCTGGTATTCAACGCGCAATGTAATATAAATTGTGGAAATGTCAGGAGTCAAAATCCTATAACACTTTGATAAATAAACTGTTTTAACCAACAGTCTTATATGGACAGTGATGTATATAGTAGGTCTAAATACTTTAACTGTATATTACATTCTTCATAAAGCATATCATAGGATAATTTCTTCAGCATCATTTATGGAGCTTAGTAAATTACTGGCTTTACAATGACACCTAGCTCTCAGTGTATTCTCTAAATGTACTAGAATATAAATACAATTCCCTTCATGTGTATCTTGGAAAACTACAGTCTCAGTTGCATAATAATGAACAGACAAGATAATAAAGTTAACTGCAGAAGTGAGGCAAAATGGTACGATAATGTTGGTAACTTTATATTCACTCACATTGCTCAAATATTGTGGGGATTAGTGGAGCTCTTTGTAACAAGTGAACAATACTTTGCTCTTCAATGAATCGCTTTCCCTTTAGAGGTCAATAAAGACAATAATTAAAGAAAGTGGTAGTAGTTAAAATTTAATCTCGGAACACAAACATGATAGACCTGGTAATAGGAATTTCTCCAGAGTAGAATATCTTTTGTCAATTATCACACCATAAATGCAAGAAAATAAGATGGCAAGGGCCATAGGGAATAGCTAATAAATACCTGAAGTATCTTAAAAATATGATTTTTCAGATAATGATTTTCATCAGCTACATGTCCAGCTGAACAGAAGATCTGCATTTAGAATGCTCGTCATAGGCGTATGTGGATATTTGACTTAATTCAAGTCCAAACCAATACTTGACCCGCGGTAAGACTGCTGCTAGAAGTCCGGACACTATCATATCATATCAAACATCTATTAAAACTGTGTGTGTGTGTGTGTGTGTGTGTGTGTGTGTGTGTGTGTGTGTGTGTGTGTGTGTGTGTGTGTGTGTGTGTGTGTGTGTGTGTGTGTGTGTGTGTGTGTGTGTGTGTGTGTGATTTCGCCTTTGAAACTATTTGACATTTTTACTTATTTCAGTAGGGATTTAACTTATGTTTTCAGAAATCCACTCCTCTCTAGCATTATGACCGGCTACGTTGTCATGAGTATAGAGTGAGTACAGCAGGGGCCGAGCACGCAGCCTTGAGGTGCTCCCGTGCTGATTGTCATCGAGTCTGACACATTACCGCCAATACGAACAGACTGTGGTCTGTGAATGAGGAAGTCGAGGATCCAATTGCAGAGGGATGCACAGAGACCCAGTTCTGCGACTTTGGTAACTAGCTTGGAAGGGATGATTGTGTTAAATGCCGAGCCGTAATCGATGAATAACGGCCAGACATATGAGTTTTTGTTGTCCAAGTGGTCCAGAGCGGAGTGGAGGGCCAGCGAGATTGATTCCACCGTTGATCAGAAATCCACTCCTCTCTAGATTTGATCAATTATTTTCCCATGTTTTGAATATAATAGTTCACAAAACATTAAAAAAAATAAAAATCAAACTGCTGCATGAGTCACAGTGCCGCCTCACAGATCCAATCACAATGGATCTCATTTACATATATGACATCACAATGGGACAGGGGTGGGAGATTGGAACCTTCACGTGGTCCCACTAAAATCAAACTGCTGCATGAGTCACAGAGCCATCTCACAGATGTACAATCACATCACAATGGGTCAGGGGTGGGAGATCTCTCCCCCTCCCTGACATTTAAAAAAATATTAAGGTTGCCCAGCTGCTGACCTCACAATGCCTTTGCACCTGGCCCAACTGCATCCAGGACCCGCCCAGCCCTACACCCCCAGCCTGGCTGCTGACCCCGCCAACTGACCTCACAATGCCTTTGCACCTGGCCCAACTGCCCCCTGGCCCCGCCCAGCCCTGCCTCCCCCACCTGGCCCCGCCCTGTGACCTCATAAGGCTTTTGCACCTGGCCCAACTACCCCCTGACAGTTAAAAAAAAAATTGCTGTCTTCATTGAGAGCTTAGATCAGCCCGCTGTGTGTGTGTGGGGGGTCCTCCCCTAAATTCCATAGAGCTGTCGACAGCTTTCGTGCATGAGTCGCGGACGCTTCATTTCCAGAACATTCTGAACGCGCAACGCACGGTTGTATTTCGCTCTCTCTGTCTCTCCCCCCCTCTCTCTCTCTCTGCCCCCTCTCTCTCTCCCCCTCCCTCTCTCCCCCCCACCCCCCTGCCCTCCCCCACCCTCCCTCCCCTAAACCCCCTTCCCCTCCCCTCCACCCCTCCTCAACTACCTTCCCTCCACCCCATGCCCTCCCCCTACTTCCCTTCCCCCCATCTCCCCCTTCCTTTCCCCCCCCTCTCTCTCTCTCTCTCTCCCCTCTCTCTCCTCCCATCTCTCTCACCCCTCCTCCCCCACCCTCCCCCCCTCACCCACCCTCTTGCCCTTCTGTCTCTGCCCCTTTCTCTCTGTCTCTCCCCATTCTCCCTCACTCTCTATCCCCCCTCCCTCTCTAGACGCGCCTGCGAGTTGGGGGCTATGCGTCAGTGGATAGAGCAGTTATGGGGTAAAAGGAGCAAATTAATAATATTAATATATCAAGCTGGGTAGTTAGAGTGTGTGCGGGGGGTAGTTAGTGTGTGTGGCACCGCATGCCGCCCCCTCCAGCCCCGTGTGCGTGTGCGTGTGCGTGTGTGTGTGTGTGTGTGTGTGTGTGATTTTGCCTGTGAAACGTATCTCCTCGAAAACCAGACGCAAAAACGCGGAGATTTTACAATTTCGGTAGGGATTTACCTTACGATTTCATAAATGCACTCCTCTCTAAATTTGGTCAATTATTTCCCCAGATTGTGAATAAAGTTGTTCACAAAACTCACTTTTAAAAAATAAAATCGGCGCTTGCCAGCTGCTGACGTCACAATGCCCACATGCCCACCAATCGAGAATCTTCTGCAGAACAAAGATTCTACAGCTCCGTTCCGCTATCGGATCTTTGTTCTACCGATCTCGGAGCAGCAGGGCTTAACGCGTTGAACCTTCTCCTCCCAACCGGCACAGCTTGCGAAGCTCCACCCGCCTGCGTGCTCATTCCAGCTGTGGGTTTCCGGAGTCAGAAACCGCTTCTCTCTCTCTCTCCTCATATGACAGCCCGGCTCCCCTCCACGACCCTCCCCTTCTCAGCGCTCCTTCCTCCCTCTTACCCATCTACCAACGATCCTATACCGCTATAGGATCTTTGCTCTCTACCCGTCACTGGGGACGATCCTCTGCCCCCCCCCCCTCCTCTGTCGTGCTGGTGGAAGCCACGATCGGCTGGTATCCCCGCTGTTTTTCACTGTCCTCAGATCGCTCCGTGTATCGCTCGGGCTGCCGCCCCACTCCTCTCTCTCCCTCCCCCCCTCTCTCTACCCCTCTCTTTCCCCCTCTCCTCTCTCCCCGCTCTCTCATCTCTCCCTTCTTTCTCTCTCCCCCTCCCTCTCCCCCACCCTCCCTCCCCTAAACCCCCTTCCCCCCTCAACACCCTTCCCTACCCCCTTCCCTCCACCCCCTCCCCTACCCTTTCCTCCACCTCCCCCACCTCTGCCCCTCCCCTTTCCCCCTCTCAGCCCGCCTTTCTCCCCTCACTCTCCTCTCCTCTCCTCTCTCTCCTCCCATCTCTTGCTCCCCTCCTCCCTCACCCTCTCCCCTCACCTACCCTCCCTCTCCTCCTCCCCTCCACCCCCCCCTTCCTCTGTCTCTTGCCCTTCTGTCTCTGTCTCTCCACATTCTCGCTCTGCCCTCACTCTCTACTCCCCCCTCCCCTCCTTCTCTAGACGTGCCTGCGAGTTGGGGGCTATGCATCAGTGGATAGGGCGGTCGTGGGGTAAAAGGAGCAAATTAATAATATTAATATCACGGGGGGTAGTTTGCTTTTGTGCGGGGAGGTAGTTAGTGTGTGTGATGCCGCATGCCGCCCCCCCCCAGCCCACCCCAGCCCACCCCCTTTTACCCGCAACCACACGTTGGGAGAACAGACCCAACGGGTCTGCACCTGGGGTAGTGTCTATTAAAACTGTGTGTGTGTGTGTGTGTGTGTGTGTGTGTGTGTGTGTGTGTGCGTGTGTGTGTGTGTGTGTGTGTGTGTGTGTGTGTGTGTGTGTGTGTGTGTGTGTGTGTGTGTGTGTGTGTGTGTGTGTGTGTGTGTGTGTGTGTGTGTGTGTGTGTGTGTGTGTGTGTGTGTGTGTGTAAGAACGTGGAGATTTTTACAATTTCAGTCGGGATTTAACTTACGATTTCATAAATGAACTCCTCTCTAAATTCAGTCAATTATTTCCCCAGATTTTGAATAAAGTTGTTCTCAAAACTCACTTTTTAAAATATAATCGGCTCTTGCCCACATGCCCACCAGTCCAGGCCCACCTGCCTCCTGGCCCAGCCCCCCCCCCCCCGCCGCTGTGGATTAAAGGCGTAGAAAGATCAAGAAAGTTCTGCGGAACAAAGATTCTACAGCTCCGTTCCGCTATAGGATCTTTGTTCTAAATATCTCGGAGTCACGTGAGTGACTACGTGAAGAAGAGCCCGCCTCACGCTGGTAACGGCATGACGTCGACGCTGACGGCGAAAGAAGGAGCTGCGGTAAGGAGCAGCTCCTCGCAGCGGTCGGAACGGCCCGCAGGTAAGTGAAGTTACATCGGCGCGGGTTTTAGGTTACGCTGGATGGTTCCAACAGCGAAACTAAAAGTAAAAATTTAGACGTTAACGTGCTGATTGAGCACAAGATAAATTTTAACAAAATGGAGAAATCGGGAAGGAAGGCTTCGCGGGTGAAAAGAGCCTCCCGGGGTGAAAGTAAATATACGGGAAGCGAAGCTAGAGTGGACCCGGTTCCGATACCGTTGGCCACTGATTTACCCGATATAGAATTTCCAGATTCTCCGGAAATTATAACCACGGAGGAAAATGCTCCTAAGAAATGCAAAAAGAAAAACTGTGAGGCCCGTGGTTTTCTGATGATTCTGATTTTGAAAGACCTCCAGATAATAAAACTATGTGGCTAAAAAATGGAGCATATGGAGAAAGTTCTCCAAACTATTATGAGACAAGGGTCACAGTACCCTCATGAATCCCAGAAAATCCCTGAGGGGTTTCAATATGATGAATATGGCTGTGGGCCAAGTTGGGAATATGATACTCCAGACCCACGATTTGGGCTGGAAGAAGTCTCATGGGATAATATCCCGATGGAATTAGGGCTGCAGAAGGCAGACCCTGCTGAATTTGAAATGGTTTTTGAAAGCACGCCACAAAGTAAAAGAAAAAGGCTTGATCTGCCTAGGATAGCACAAAGTTTTGCTATACCCGAAGGAAGTGGTGAGGCTATGGAAGAAAGCCTAGCTGCCAATATAAATTATATGGTATCTCACCAGCTTCATAATACTGTGATGAATGAATTATCAGAATTATATAAAGCACCAGGCAATTGTGCCTCATTGGAAGTGCCTACGGTGAATCCGATGGTATGGGCATCTATGACTCCAAGTATGAGAGCCCAAGAAATGAAATTTCAAAAGGTGCTAAAATTATTTTCGGCTGCCATCACGGCATTTGGCAGGCAAATGGAGAATCTGGAAATGGACAAGATTCAAAAAGATACTTTGGGTTTAATGTGCAATTCGTTTTATGAGATCAATTGCATGAGGAAAATGGCGATTCGGCCCATATTTCACCCTAGATATGCAAGCCTGTGTCAAGAAAGTGGAGTTCAAGCTCCTGGATATTTGTTTGGAGAAAATCTGCCGAAACAACTGAAGCAGTTGGATGAAGAAGCTAAATATTTTAGCACTATTAAGCCTTTTGTCTTTGGACAAAGAAAAGGGTTTTCGGCCCGAAGGAGTTTTGATTTTCGTTATAGAGGCAGAAATTTGTCACGAAGGTATTATCGTGCTACACAGGCCACTGCTTCCCTGCATTCGGGAAAGAGGAGACCATCACGCTCCTATGGAGAGGTATTAAAGACTTCTATCCTTAAAGAAACTGTGGATGAATCTCCAGTTGGAGGGAGATTGCAAAAATTTTATAATGCCTGGCTTAATATTACTTCTGATCGATTTATATTACAAGCAGTTTCAGGAGCTATTATTATTTTTAAAGAAGGGGTCAATCCTCCTGTACAGAATAAACCTGCTTATGCTTATGTGTTTTCTCCAGAAGAAAGAATGGAGATTAATGTGGAAATTGGCAAATTATCCGAAAAAGGGGTAATTGAAAAAACTTATGAACATAAGCATCAATTTGTCTCTAATATATTTCGCAGAGATAAGAAAGATGGTGGTTGTAGAATTATTCTAGACCTTACAGATCTAAATAAGTTTGTAGAATACAAACGTTTTAAGATGGAGACATTTAAAACTGCAAAATATTTGATCTCAGCAGGTTCTTATATGGCTAAGATTGATTTGAAAGACGCCTATTATTCTGTACCAATTCATCATCTTTTTCGGAGATACTTAAAGTTTTATTGGCAGGGGCAATTATGGCAGTTCAAAGCTTTACCAAATGGATTAAGTTCAGCTCCTAGACTCTTTACAAAACTGTTGAAACCAGTTTTAGCTCAATTAAGAGCACAGAAACACATTGTAATGGCTTATCTGGATGATATTCTGATTATTAATGATAGTCAAGAGTCAGCTGAGCACTCAATTTCAGTTACTAAAGCTTTGTTTAAAGAGCTTGGATTCTTAATTCATCCAATTAAATCCCAGCTGCAGCCAGTTCAATCAATTGATTTTCTGGGGTTTGTAATTAACTCAGTGACTAATGTTAGTTACGTTGCCAGCAAAGAAGACAAATGATATTTTGCAAATGTGTAATTACCTCATTCACAAACCTTATCCCTCCATCCGAGAAGTGGCAAAAGTCATTGGTACACTAGTGGCAGCTTTTCCGGCAGTGGAATTTGGGCCATTACATTATCAAAATCTTCAAAGGGACAAAGTAAGCGCTCTTAAAGATAAGGCAGGTCACTTTGACAGACCTATGCAATTAACAAAGAAAGCAGTATTGGAATTGCAATGGTGGGTTGAAAATGTCCCACAAGCTGCTAAGAAGATCATGATTAAACAGCCTGAAATGGTTTTGCAAACAGATGCTAGTGCTCTCGGATGGGGGGCCACAGATTTATCTTCCAGTTGTGGAGGTAGATGGAAAACTGAAGAGCAAGTGTTTCTCCAAAAGTATGGTATTAACTATTTGGAGTTATTGGGGGCCTTTTATGGGCTTAAAGCATATTGTTCTGCTAAACAATGTCTGCATGTATTAATACAATTAGACAATAAAAACGGCTGTGGTTTACATTAATCACATGGGGGGAGTTAGATCAGTATCATGTGATTGTCTGGTCAATGAGATATGGCAATGGTGTATTGGTCGGCAGATATGGATTTCAGCAAGCTATATTCCAGGTAAAGACAATGTGGTAGCAGATGGAAGGTCCAGGATTTTTAAAGATAATACGGAATGGATGCTTAAGCCAGCAATATTTAAGAATATTGTTAGACGATTTGGGTTGCCAGAAATTGATTTGTTTGCATCCAGGCTTAATCATCAATTGCCTCATTATGTGTCTTGGGAACACGATCCGGACGCAGTTGCAGTAGATGCATTTTCATTACACTGGGGAAAAATGTTCTTTTATGCTTTTCCACCATTTGCTCTGATCCAGAGATGCTTGAAGAAAATAGAGCAAGATTCAGCTTCCGGATTGTTGGTAGTGCCAAATTGGCCAACTCAACCTTGGTTCCCAGTTATGCTAAATATGATTAAAGAACCATATATGCAGATTCCTAACTGTAGTGATATCTTGACTAATCCAGTAACAAATGAAGGTTACCCATTATATGCATATATGAATTTGTTAATCTGCAGGTTTTGACCAGACCACTACAGGAACTGGGATTGTCGGACCAAACTTTGACAGTTATTGGTGCATCATGGCGACATAGCACACAGAAACAATATATGACACATATTAAGAAATGGGAAGAATTTTGCACACAGTCAAATATTTCTGATGAATCTGTGAATGTTACTCATGTTTTGGAATTCCTTGCCAATTTGCACTTTGGGCAACATTTAAGTTACAGTGCCATTAACACTGCACGCAGTGCCTTGTCGTCCTATTTAGGACTTATGATTGGTGAGAAGTCAATTGGGTCGCATCCATTAATATCACGATTCATGAAAGGAATTTTTCACATGAATCCGCCAAAACCTAGATATACAGAGATTTGGGATGTGAGCATAGTACTTGCTCTACTTAGAGAATGGACGCCAATTGAAGGGTTGACATTGGATAGGTTAACATTGAAATTGGTCATGTTAATGGCACTGGTCTCAGCCCAAAGAGTGCAAACTTTACAAATGTTGCGTTTAGACTGTATGCATGTGACTACAGATAACGTTGTATTCTATGTTTACGATCTGATCAAACAAAGTAGACCAGGGAGATCTGGAACAAAGGTAACCTTTCAAGCTTTTCATATTGAGCCTGCTTTGTGTGTGGTTAGACATTTGAACCAATATATTAAAGTTACGGACACTTTTCGAGGAAACGAAAAGACATTGCTGCTTACGCACAAAAAGCCACACACAAAAGCTTCAGTTCAAACTATCTCAAAATGGTTGAAACAGGTGTTGGTTTTAGCGGGAGTAGACACTGATGTCTTCAAATCTCACTCCACCAGGGCGGCAGCTACGTCCGCGGCGAAGGGGCGGGACGTACCTCTCGAGCATATTTTAAAAATCGCAGGGTGGAGTAAAGAAGAAACTTTTTCAAAGTTCTACAACAAACCTGTTCACACTATGACAAGCTTTGGACACGCGGTGTTGGGAGCACTATAATCACCTGCTTTGTTTGCTATTAATTGCTATAATCAGTTGTGTAGTCACTGATATCTTTTGTCACTTGTAATCATTTTTTTCCCTCAAATATAAGGAGGGTATTATATGGTCTTTCAACCATTAAAAAATTTAATTGTGAAAAAGATCTAACTTTTGTCTGCTTTCTCATGTATGTGTTTACTTAGCCGGACTGTCGTACGGATTAATTCTACGACATAAAAAACACAGAAAGCTTTTAAAACTCTTCACGTAGTCACTCACGTGACTCCGAAGTAAAATAGTAAGATTAAACGAGAACTCACCTGTTCGAAGTTTGATCGTTATTTTACGAGGAGTTACGATGAGGGATTACGTGCCCTCCACTCCCACCCTCGTAAAATAAATGATCAAATGGTGGTTCTAAGTCTTTTTATGAGCCTTACTATGTTACTCCGGCTTTGGTGTTCTGTGTTTTTCATGCCGTTGCTTTGAAGTATGCCGTTACCAGCGTGAGGCGGGCTCTTCTTCACGTAATCCCTCATCGTAACTCCTCGTAAAATAACGATCAAACTTCGAACAGGTGAGTTCTCGTTTAATCTTACTATTCTACATATCTCGGGTCAGCAGCGCCTCTCGTGCAGAACCTTCTCCTCACTGCCGGCACAGCTCGTGAAGCCCCGCCCCTCCCATCCCCTGCGCGCTCATTCCAGCTTTGGGTTTCCAGAGTCAGAAGCCGGTACTTCTTTGCTGTAAATGCTCGCTCCTGGGCTGTTGTCAGCTGGCAGTTATCAACGGCTGTGGGCGCCGCAAGGCCGAGTTACGTCAACACCCCCCCCCCCCCCCCGACGCGTGCTGGCAATTTGCTCTCTGACTCCTTCTCCCTCCCGCTGTCCTGTTCTGTGTCCCTCTCTGTGAACGAGCAAGTTCTGCAGATCCGGAGGACAGGCACGATCCTAAGGTGGTGAAGCGGGGGAGTGGGGTGATTGAGGGAGAGGAGGGAATGGGGAGGTGAGGAGGGAGAGTGTGGGATTAGAGGGAGAGGAGTGGGGGTGATAGGGAGTGGGGAATAGATGGACTGCCCCCATATCCCTCCCTGCCCACTCTTCCCCCTCACCCCCCTCCTCCTTCTCCCTCCTCTGTGCTCTCAGACCAGGAACGATCTTCAGAAATGTGCACGCCCAGGAATTTGAAGCTCTTGACCTTTTCAACCACCGACCCGTTGATATAAACAGGGCTGTAGGTCCCAATCTTACTCCTTCCAAAGTCCACAATCAGTTACTTGGTTTTGCTGGTGTTGAGGGCCAGATTATTGTGCTGGCACCATATGGAAAGTCGCTCGATCTCTCTTCTATACTCTGACTCATCCCCATCAGTGATACGTCCCACAACAGCGAAGTTGATGATGGCGGGTACACAAAAAGCTGGAGAAACTCAGCGGGTGCAGCAGCATCTAAGGAGCGAAGGAGATAGGCGACGTTTCGGGTCGAGACCCTTCTTCAGACTGTCTTCCGGAGGATGTAGTGTAGTTGGGGTCCGTTGCAAGTCTGGGTGAGTGAGGCCCGAAGTTTCGGGAGAGTCAATGCGAGGTCCTGCTGGTGTCGGCGCATTGCAACCAGGGTGGATCTTAGTGCCCGGTTGGAGAATTGTACAGTGTGGCGGCAGATGGCCCGTCGGTACCGATAGTCTGGCTGGGGTCCGAACTGGGACGCAGGGAATTGGAGCTGGAATCCACGGGGTATGAGATGGAGGCGCAGGCAAGCCCCGAGGAAGCACTTCCCCGAGGAAGTTGATGATGGCGTTCGCATTATGATCGGCTACGTTGTCATGGGTATAGAGTGAGCAGGGGCCGAGCACGCAGCCTTGAGGTGCTCCCGTGCTGATTGTCATCGAGTCTGACACATTACCGCCAATACGAACAGATTGTGGTCTGTGAATGAGGAAGTCGAGGATCCAATTGCAGAGGGATGCGCAGAGACCCAGTTCTGCGACTTTGGTAACTAGCTTGGAAGGGATGATTGTGTTAAATGCCGAGCCGTAATCGATGAATAACGGCCTGACATATGAGTTTTTGTGGAAAGAGTGGAGGGCCAGCGGGATTGATTCCACCGTTGATCTGTTGTGGTGGTAAGCGAACAGCAGTGGGTCCAGGTTTTTGTCGAGGTAGGAGTTGATTTGCCCCATGATCAACCTCTCAAAGCACTTCCTCACCACAGGAGTTAGTGCCACTGGTCGATAGTCATTGAGGCATGTCACCTTGTTCTTCTTGGGCACCAGTATTATTGATGCCCTTTTGAAGCAGGTAGGAACCTCAGACCTCAGAAGTGACAGGTTGAAAATGTCCGTAAAAACTCCAGCCAGTTGGTCCACACAGGTTTCTAGAACACGACCAGGTATACCATCAGGTCTCCCCTCTCTCTCCCCCTCTCCCACCATCCCTCTCCTCCTCCCCTCTGCCCCCTCTCCCTCTGTCTCTTGCCCTTCTGTCTCTGCCCCTTTCTCTCTGTCCCTCCCCATTCTCTCTCTGTCCTCCCTCTCTACCCCCTCCTCCTCTCAAGACGCACCTGCAAGTTGGGGGCTATGCATCAGTGAGTAGGGTGGTTATGGGGTAAAAGGAGCAAATTAATAATATTAATATAATATCAAGAGGGGGTAGTTAGCGTTTGTGCAGGGGGTAGTTAATGTGTGTGACGCCGCATGTCGCCCCCCCCCCCCCCCCCCCCCGCAACCACAAGTTGGGGGAACAGACCCAACGGGTCTGCACTTGGTCTAGTATAATTTAAAACTGTGTGTGTGTGTGTGTGTGTGTGTGTATCTCCTCGAAAACCTGACGCCAAAACAGGGCATTTTTTACACATTTCAGTAGAGATTTCCCTCATCATTTTAGAAATCCACTACTCTGTAAATTTGGTCAATCATTTCCCCGACTTTTTAATTAAAATTGTTGACCAATCTGACCTTTCTTTTCATCTGACCTAGCTGCTAACGTTACAATAACGGTGATATTTTTACATATTCTGGTAGAAATTTACCTTATGATTTCAAAAATCCACTCTTCTGTAAATTTGGTTACTTATTTCACGAGTTATTTACTAAAATTTATCACCAAACTGAAATTTTTTTTAAACGGCTGCCCAGCTGCTGACCTCACAATGCCTTTGCTCGTGGCCCACCTGCCTCCTGGCCCCGCCCGCCTCCTCTTTCGTCCACTAATTATTGTTGATTCCATTGTTTTTCATTGAATTGAATGTAATTATTTCTCACAACATCACTAATTCTTAACATTAACTTTTAATTTCAAAGACAGTTTTTGAAAATTTGCTGTCTCTTAATTGACAGCTTAGATTAGAAGGGGGAGGGTGGTTAGTGTGTGTGTGATGTGG
The DNA here is from genome assembly GCA_035221665.1 of Okamejei kenojei. Lineage (NCBI taxonomy): Eukaryota > Metazoa > Chordata > Chondrichthyes > Rajiformes > Rajidae > Okamejei > Okamejei kenojei. The sequence goes on along the minus strand of CM069133.1, from coordinate 52,730,842 downwards.
CAGGCTCCTCCCCAAATTCCATGAGAGCTGCCGACAGCTTTCGTGCATGAGACGCGCACGCACCATTTCCAGAACATTCTGAACGCTTCAGCGGTTGACACACGCTGACATTTCGCTCTCTGCCTCTGTCTCCCTCCCTCGGCCTCTCTGTCCCTCTCTGTCCCCACCCCCCCCCCCCCCCCGGCTCTGGATTAAATATCTGCTTTTTTCCACGAGTTAAATCACCACCCTCCCCCCCGTACTTTAAAAGGCGCAAAATGAGCGAGCAGGTTCTTCAGATCCCGAGGACACCTGCTTTCTTTTGTGAAGTCACGCCCCTCCCCTGGACTAATTCATAAACACTAAAATTTAATTTCAAAGGCAGTTTAGATTAGAAGGGACCCGCTGTGTGTGGGAGCGGGGGGAGTGGTAGTTAGTGGGTGCGTGTGTGATGACGCACGCTCCTCCCCCCGAAGCTGCCGACAGCTTTGGTGCATGAGACTCACGTGCAGCATTCCGAGAACTTTCTGAATGCCCTCTCTGTGTCCCTCTCGGTACCCACCCCCCCCAGCGGCCCGGCTCTGGATTAAACACCTGCTGTTTTGCACCCGTTGAACCCGTTTTCTTTTGTGAAGTCACTCTCTCCCCCTCCACCTCATCCCCCTCTCCCCTCCCCTCTCACCCGCCACTCCACTCACTCCCCCCTTCCCCCCTCCTCTCGCTCTTTCCCCCCCCCCCTTTCCCCCTCCCCCCCTCCCCCTCCCCTCTCCCCCCTGGTCCATCTGAAGGAGAGAGAAAGGAACAGATGGGTTCAAGATGGGTTACATGAAACTGGAGAGTTCAACGTTCATACTATTAGGTTGTTGAATACACAGGTCGAATATGAGGTGCTGTTCCTCAGGTTTGCATTTGGCTTCACCCTGGCAGTGGTCAAATCCAAGGACAGTCAGGTTTGGTGTAGGAAAGGGGATGGGACGTCAACTGCCTTGCAATGGGAAGCTTACGATAGCTATTGCAAACACTACGCAGGTACTCGACAAATCATTTGCCTAGTTTACAGTGAGGAAAGAGGCGTAGGGATTGTTGTTAATACATACCCAGGGCTTTTGAACTAACACAATCTCTTTTAAAATGTCATTATTTAGCTTATATTACTTCTCCTCATTCTTTCTATCGAAACAGAACTTCAGTTCCTCTGTCTGTATAACACATTATCACCTATCCCACAACCAACTATGGCCTATTGTGTGCCCCACGTTTCCTTGATTATCATTGCTTTTTGCAGATCTTCCATTCATTTGTCCTAAGTACCGTCTACATTTCTCATTCCCCTTTCCCCCCCGAGTCTGAAGAAGGGTCTCGACTTGAAACGTAATCTATTCCTTTTCTCCAGAGATGCTGCCTGAACCGCTGAGTTACTTCAGGGTTTTGTGACTGTCTTTGGTTTAAACCAGTATCTACAGTTCCTCCCTACTCATTCAGGTATCTATTTTAAAATTCAACTCACATGTTGGTTCAAATTCACCAGTCTATGTTCTTGGAGGTCAGTACTAACTATTGTTCTTATTGCTTACTGCAGTTCCCAGTTCTGCATCATCAGCAACCTTTGCAATGGTGTTCTGTGTACCCAGGTTGAGGGCATGAAACGAAAACAATAAATAAAAACCTATAGTAGCAAAGGCGTGATAGTCATTTTTCCTTACAACCCTTTATAGCCTGCATCGTACACCTCAGTCATAGCCAGTGCTCATGTAAACACTTATGTCGGAATGGAACACTGTCTGGGACAGTGTTCACGGTTTTCAAGTTCTTTGTACATCCTGAAGATTCTGTGCTCAAGGGTATAAATCGGGCTATATGGCAGTAAATGTCATATGCCTACTTCAAACATTTAGCTAACAAGCATATCTTTGTATTTTGACTGTAAATTCAACCCACATTTTGCTCAATTGCCTTGTTTGAAGGGTTTCCTCCCTGAAGGCACAGTAAAGTTAATGAGTTGATGACTGCAAAGTCTGACTAATCGGATCAATGGCAGACCCATACTGGCACCTTGCAGACATACACAAGACACGATGTCAGCATTTACTATAACATGGAAGTAAGACCGAAGTTTCACAAAGGATGACTGAGGACGACTCAGAAGATTGAATGCCGTAGGCAAAGGGTAAGGTTGTTGTGTTCCAAGAGCGACTGGCCAATGATGGCCAGACTCTGGGCTCTAGGAATGACTGACCATTGATATTAGATCAAAGGTTAGCCAGGTATTTGACTGGTGATCAAGGACATGGTAGCTAGATGCTAACTGCATCTCAGAGGATGGTGAATCTGTGGAATTCATCGCTACAGAAGGCTGTGCAGGCCAAGTCAATGGATATTTTTAAGGCCGAAATAGATACATCCTTGATTAGTATGGTGTCAGGGGTTATGGAGAGAAGGCAGGAGAAAGGGGTTGAGAGGAAAAGATAGATCATGATTGAATGGTGAAGTAGACTTGATGGGCCAAATGGCCTAATACTGCTCCTATCACTTATGAACATGAACTAAACTTGTTACTGATGCTCAAGGATTAGGTCACTGGGTATTGCTAGTGCGTTGACCACAATATATCGCAACTAAAATAGCAAATTCTGGAAAAATCCAGCAAGTTGGGCAGTATCTGTAGAAAGAGAAATAGTCCTAAATTGCCTTTATGATTCCGTTACTTGCATGTTGAGAGTAAATCGTTATTGATAGCTGAGAACTAGCTGTAGATTGGCTGATTGATGCCAATTGTGACTGGTTAAAGAGCTAATCCTACACACAAATAACAGCTTGTTGTTTGTGCTTGATTACGATTGGTTACTAATGCCTGGGACCAAGATGGCGCCTGCCTGCGGCAACTTTTACGGAGCTCCGGAACATAAAAGGCTCAACTACAACTCTCAACAACTTACCTGGATCAGGAAAACGGCAGTAATCGGTGCCGTTTCAGACAGGCTGTTTGGGCAGCTGAAAGCACTGGCAATTTCGCGATGTCCCGCAGCTGCGAGAGCCCTAGACTTTAAACTTTCCCACGCTGGCTGTGAAACTCCCGACCCGACTGAGGAACCCATGTACGGTACCTGGAAACCCGGGATGACCTCCAGAGCCGACTGGCTGGATCTCCCAGAAAAAATGAAGCTGGAGCTGCTGACCCTGAGGGAACCCTTGTTCGTTACGGAGCTGGAGCTGCCGTCTGTGAGGGAATTCCCGTTCCAGTGCAGGTCCGCAGAAACACCAGGTACAGTCAACCCAGTACCTGGAAACAAAGGGGAAGCCTCCATTGTGTCCGGTAATGTGGCCAGCGGGCAGGACTTCAGGTCAGACTGAAACGCAGGGGACTTCGACCCCTTCTCCCTACCATCCTACTGGCCAATGTACAGTCCCTTGAAAACAAAGTGGAGGACTTAAGGGCAAGGCTGCTTTATCAAAGGGAGCTGAGGGAATGCTCTGCGTTCTGTTTCACAGAGACATGGCTCGCCCCCTTCTCCCCAGACACAGCGGTCCAGCCTGAAGGGTTCTCCATCCACCGCATGGACCGTACACTGGCATCGGGGAAAGGGAGAGGAGGGGGCGTCTGCCTCATGGTCAACTCTGCGTGGTGCTCAGACGTGGCAGTCCTGTCCACCTCCTGCTCTCCACACCTCGAACATCTGGCGGTGAAGTGCCGTCCCTTCTACCTTCCGAGGGAATTCACCTCCATCATCCTGACCGCGGTCTACATCACACCCCAGGCAGACGTCCGTCTGGGACTGGAGGAGCTGCACGCCGTGGTCAACAAACACCAGACGTCTTACCTAGAGGCATTTACCACCATTGCTGGGGACTTCAATAAGGCAAACCTAAAGAAATCACTCCCCAACTTCCACCAACATGTCTCCTGCTGCACCAGAGGACCAAACCCTCGACCACTGCTACACCACCATCAAGAATGCTTACCGCTCTATCCCTCGCCCTCACTTTGGTAAATCCGACCATACCGCGGTGCTACTAGTCCCTGCCTACAGGCAGCAATTAAAGAGCGCACCCCTAGAGGTGAGGACAGTACAGAGCTGGTCCTCACCTCTGGGGGGGGGGGGGGGCGCAGAGGAACAACTACAGTACTGTTTGGAGTCTGTAGACTGGGGAATGTTCAAGGACTTGGCAACGGACTTGAATGAATACGCCACAGTCGTTACAGACTTCATTAAGAAATGTGTGGAGGACTGCATCCCCACCAAAACCTTCCGAATGTTTCCCAATCAGAAACATTGGATGAACTGTGAGATCCGCACTCTTCTGAAGACCAGACACCGGGCATTCATGTCTGATGACACAGTGGTCTACACAAAGTCCAGATACGACCTTGGTAAGGCCATCAAAAAGGCCAAAAGGGAGCTTTGCTCCAAGCTGGAGGGTGAGACAGATGTTCAGCAGCTGTGGCGGGGACTGAATGCAATCACCTCCTACAAGGCGAAACCAGGAGGTAGCTCGGATGTCGGCGATACATCACTCCCTGATGAGCGCAATGCGTTTTACGCACGCTTTGATAGGGAGAACACCGACCGATGTGCCCTCCCGAGCCCCCATTCGCTGTGATGGTATTTCAGTCTCAGTCACAGAGGCTGATGTCAGGAAATCCTTCAGAGGGGTGAACCCTCGAAAAGCGTCTGGACCTGATGGTATACCTGGTCGTGTTCTAAAAACGTGTGCGGACCAACTGGCTGGAGTTTTGAGTCAACCTAAGCTTGACTCATTTTCCCAGTTTGGTCCATATCCCTCTCAATCTTTCCTATCCATGTATCTGCCCAAGTGTATTTTTTAATGCTGTTATAGTACCTACCTCAACTACCAGCTTGTTCTGTATATCCACCACTCTTGGAGTGAAAAGATTGCCCCTCATCTTCCTATTAAATCTTGTCCCATCTCACTGTAAACCTATGTCCTCTGGTTCTTGGTTCCCCTACCCTGGGAAAAGACTCTGCGTATTAACCTTATGTATTCCCTTCATGAATTTGTGCACCTTTATAAGATCAGGCCTCAGCCTCCTGCAGTCCAAGGAATAAAGTCCTAGCATGGCTTAAGAAGGGTCCGGACCCAAAACACCATCTTCAGGGATGCTGCCTGGCCAGCTGAGTTTTGTGTCTTTGTGTGTTTTTCTCCATACTCAATACCCTAACTGATGAAGGCCAATGCACCTAAATCCTTCATTACCACCCTATCTAGCTATCCGCAATACAACTTTCAGGGAACTAGTGCTTCTCGAACCTTCCCCTCTACTACTTTCCCTAGCGCCCTACCATTCACTGTGAAGATCTTGCCCTGGTTTGACTTCCCAAAATACAACAACTCACATTTATTTGCATTAAACTCCATTAGCCATTCCTCAGCCCACTTGCTTGGCTGATAAAAATCTTGCTGTAATTTTTCATAAATCATTTTCACCATCTACGGTATCACCTACTTTAGTGTCATCTGTAAACTTAAGGGCCTGTCCCACTTGGGCGTCATTTGCGCGACATCCTAAAAATTGGTTGGCGCGTCGTGACGCTCGCAAGGTGGCGTATGCAGTGACGCGGGGTAACGCACGGTGCTTCCCTATCGCCCCAGGATTTTAGAATGTTCACAATCCTCAGGCGCCACCTGCGTGATGTGTCCTTTGCGCACGCGAGCGTACTGATGCATGCTGATGCATGGTGACGCATGAACATTGCCTATGCTAATTTATTATGCGTCACCGTGCGTCAACATCCGTAACCAGCTTGGTTTTGTGAATTGGAGATTGTGTGATTTTGATTGTTTTCAAGAGGGTTGATGAGGGAAGAGCTGTAGATGAAGTGTATATAAACTTCAGCAAGATCTTTGAAAATATTCCACATGGTAGGCTGCTTGGGAAGGTTGGATTGTATGGAATCCAGGGAGAGCCAGCTAACCAGACACAGAGTGTGTAGGAAAGAACTGCAGATGCTTGTTTAAATTGAAGGTAGACACAAAATTCTGGTGTAACTAAACGGGCAGGCAGTATCTCTGGAAAGAAGGAATGGGTGACATTCGGGTCGAGACCTTTCTTCAGTCCCGTTGAGTTAGAAACATAGAAACATAGAAATTAGGTGCAGGAGCAGGCCATTCGGCCCTTCGAGCCTGCACCGCCATTCAATATGATCATGGCTGATCATCCAACTCAGTATCCTGTACCTGCCTTCTCACCATACCCCCTGATCCCTTCAGCCACAAGGGCCACATCCAACTCCCTCTTAAATATGGCCAACGAACTGGCCTCAACTACCTTCTGTGGCAGAAAATTCCACAGATTCACCACTCTCTGTGTGAAAAATGATTTTCTCATCTCGGTCCTAAAAGACTTCCCCCTTATCCTTAAAAGTTACTCCAGAATTTTGTGGATACAAAGTTGGCTACATGATAGAAAGCAGTGGATGTTGATGGAAGGTTGTTTTTTGGACTGGGGGCCTGTGACTAGTGGTGTATCTCAGGAATCGGTGCTGGGCCCATTGCTATTTGTCATCAATATCAACGATTTGGCTGAGAATATACAAGGCATTGATTGATACAGCATGGAAACAGGCCCTTTGACCTACCAAGTCCACGCTGACCATTTATCACCTGTTCACACTAGTTCTATGTTATTCCACTTTTGCATCCACTCCCTACACACTAGCAATTTACATAGCCCAATTAACCTACAAGCCCGCATGTCTTTGGGATGTGGCAGGAAACAGGAGCACCAAGAGGAAATCTACATGGTCACAAGAAGTACATGCAAACTCCATAAAGACAGCACTCAAGGTCAGGATCAAACTTGGGTATCTGGCGCTGTGAGTTGGCAGCTCTACCAGCTGCGCTACTTTGCCACCCATGATTTGTAAATTTTCAGATTATTCTAAAATAGACAATGAAGAAGATTATCAAGATTTACACCAGGACCTTGATCAACTGGGCAAATAGGCTGAGAAATGGCTAATTGAGTTTAATTCAGATGTGTGAGGCGTTGCATTTTGGTAGGTCAAACCAGGCAGGATAGGACCTTCATCGAGAATGGTACGATCTAGGGGAGTGTTGTAGAACAGAGGAATCCAAGACTAGAAGTACATAGCCCTCTCCAAAATTGGCATTGCAGATAGATAGGGTGGTGAAGAAGGCTTTTGGCATGCTGGCATTTATCAGCCAGTGAATCTAGTATAGAAATTGGGATATTATGTTACAGTTTGTGCAAGTCTTTGGTGGGATCGCACTTGACCTTTTACAATTGACCTTTAACAAGAAGTTAATGAGAATGTGTCCTTTGCGGTATCTCTACTTAATCCACTTTTGAATGAAGAGGAACACTTAAACAAAGATGATTAAAAGATTAAGAGATTCCGTCAGTATCTTACACTTCCTTAAAATACTGATGGCTGCAAATCTGGTCAAAAAGGTACAAAGGTCTCAAAATCATTTTGGTTTTAATTTCTATAAATGTGGGGCTTAAGCAGTTTAAATTAATAAACTGCTAAAAGTGCTAAAAATTGCCAACATTTATTTATTGGTGATTGTCGCTAAAAATTCTAATCCCCCCAAGGACATGCATTAGGCTAATAATTAGTTCAATCGCTGGTGCTTTAATGCAAAGTGCAGACACACTTCAAGACCAAGGTAGTCTTGTCTGAAGGAACTGGAGTTTGGTCTGGTTGGGTTGTAGAGAATTATAATCAAACTAAAATTTAAAAGTTAGACACAAAGTGCTGGAGTACCTCAGTTGGTCAGGCAGCATCTCTGGAGAAAAAGGGTGGGTGACGCTTCGAGTCGGGACCCTTCTTTAGACTGAAGGGTCTCAAGAAGGGTCCTGACCCGGAAGGTCACCTAAACCTTTTCTCCAGGCATGCAGCCTGACCCGCTGAGTTACTCCAGCACTTTATGTCTAACTTTGGTATAAGCCGGTATGCAGTTCTTTGACTCCTCAAATTACAAGTTTGCATATAACACCACCATAATGGGCCGGATATCAAATAATAACGAGACGAAGTACAGGAAGAAGTTTGAGAACTTTGTAACCTGGTGCCAAGACAACAACCTCACCCTCACTGTCAGCAAGACAAATGAGAGCACAATTGACTTCAGGAAACACAGCCTTCACCCACCTCGGTATACAGTGCCCTCCATAATGTTTGGACAAAGACCCACCCATCATTTATTTATTTGCCTCTGTACTCCACAATTTGAGATTTGTAATAGAAAAAAATCACATGTGGTTAAAGTGCACATTGTCAGATTTTAATAAAGGCGATTTTTATACATTTTGGTCTTGTGCCAAGACTAAATCTAAGCTGCCTGCACATCATCCATAACCCTCCATTCCATGCATATTCATATGTCTATCCAAAAGTCTCTTAAATGTTTATATCCTATCTGCCTCAACCAGAATAAGCAATTTCAGCCTCCTTTTCCCTAAGATCAGTGTCTGGCAATCTTTTAGCTTCTTGGGAGATCTGTTTTGTTTTGCTTTGCTCTGGTCATGTTTCGGGGCAATGGATTAAGTGCAGGCAGATAGGATTCAGTTTGGCTACATATCGGGCAAGGGATGGTAGAGAGATACCGGAGGTGGGTGTGGCATTGGGCAAGAGAGGTGCCAGTATGCACTTGACATGCTTGCGGAGTGATTGTTCTGCTGTAGAGAGACACAAAATACTGGAGCAACTCAGTGGGTCAAACAGCATCTTCTGCTGTGCGCTCCACTGACCATCTCTAAAAGCGCACAGTGTTTTGCTGAATAGTATTTCTTGGAACTTTTCAATGTTATTACTTGCATATGATTCATGCATAATTATTGAGGTAACAGGCTAAATGGTGTAGTTAGCACACTCACACTTATAATTGTCATTAAAGCAGTATTTTATTTCATTAGAAATGTTAGTAAATAGTACTGCATATGTACCACTAAGGCTGGTGTGGGAGATTGCAACTTTCACGTGGTCCACCCTGTTTCGACTAATGCAATCAACCCGACGTGCCCAAACAAGATCAAATAGAACAGCTTGACCTACAACTTTAGGCTGTGCACGCCATGCGCAAGAAGACCACTAAGGTTGACCTTCGGGGTTGTGCAAATCGCTATTGTGAATAATGCTCTTTCTAGGCTAGGGTAGGCGGGCAAGGGGGATGAGTTTATGGAACCAAGGGGGTGGTGTTCCGAAAAAGTCTGGCAACACTGAACTAGAGGGTGGTTGGTTTCTGGGTCGCACTCACTGGAAGCAGTTGCTGTCACAAAATCTAGAATAGTCAAGACATAGAAGGCTAAGAATCAAGTTCTGATAAAGTCAAATGATCAGATATATCTGAGGACAGCGGGAAGTTAGAGAAGAAATTGCAGGAGGCCTGGCTGAGATATATGAATTATCATTACACACAGGTGAGGTGCCGCAAGACTGGAGGGTGGCTAATGTTGTGCCTCTATTTAAGAAGGGCTGCAAGAAAAAGTCTGAGAGTTACAGGCTCAGGTCCAGATTCAGGGACAGTTTTTTCCCCATCTGTTATCAAGCAACTGAACTGTTCTCTCACCAACCAGAATGTATTGCTGACCTCCGATCTATTCATTGGAGACCTTTGAGCTATCTTTAATTGAACTTTATTTGCATTGTTGTGTCCTTTATCCTTAATATGTACATATGCGGACGGCTTGATTGTCTTTTCTTTGACTGGATAGCACAGCACACTGCAAAAGCTTTTCACTGTACCTTGGTGTACATGACAAAAATAAACTAAACTAAACTTCTAGAGAGGATTCTGAGGGATAGGATGTTTGGATAGACATGGGCTGATTAGGGACAGTCAGCATTGTTTTGTATGTGGGAGAACATGTCTTACAAATCTGATTGAGTTTTTTTAAGTAACCAGAAAGGTTGATGGAGGCAAAACTGTAGTCGTTGTCTATTTGGACTTCAACAAGGCATTTGATGTTTCGCATGGTAAGTTGCTTTGGGAGGTTAGATCGCATGGAATCCAGGGAGAGCTAGCCGACTGGATAGAGAATTGGCTTCAAGGAAGGAAGCAGAGAGTGATGGTGGAAGGTTGTTTATTTGACTGGAGGTCTGTGGCGAGTGGTGTGCCTCAGGGGGTTGGTTCTGGGCCCAATGCTGCGTGTGGTTTAAATCAATGATTTGGATGAAAATAAAGAAGGCATGATTAGAAAGTTTCCAGATGACACTAAAGTGGGTGGTATCATAGATAGCAAAGATGGTTATCAAAAATTATAGCAGGATCTGCAGCACAGTGGGGGGGGGGGGGGGGGGGGGGGGGGGCTGGTAGAGCTGCAGTGCCAGAGACCCAGGTTCAATCCTGACCTTGGGTGATGTCTGTGTAGAGCTTGCACGTTCCCCCTGTGACCACATGGGTTTCCTCTGGGTGCTCCCACATCCCAAAGACATGAGTGCTTGTAGGTTAATTGGCCACTGTAAAATGTCCCTAGTGTGTAGGGACTGGATGAGAAAGTGGGATAATGTAAAATTAATGTGAACGGGTGAACAATAGTTGGCTTGGAATCGGTGAGCTGAATGGCCTGTTTCCATGTTGTATCTCTATGCTAAGCATCTTGATCAACTGGACAAGTGGGATGAAGAATGGTTAATGGAATTTGATGCAGATAAGTGGGAGGTGCAATTTGAGAAGTCAGACCATGACAGGAGTTTCGCTGCGAATGGCAGGGCCCTGCCGAGTGTTGATGAGCAGAGGGATCTAGGAGTGCCGATGCATTGTTCTCTGAACTTGGTGCCACAGGTAGAGAGGGTGGTCAAGAAGGCTTTTGGTACACTGGCCGTCATTGGTTAGGATATTGAGTATAGAAATTGGGATGTCATGTTACAGTTGTACAAGATGTTGGTGAGGTCGCTTTTGTAACATTGTGTTCAGACTCAGTTACCCTTCCATATGAACAACGTTGTTAAGCCGAAAAAAGTGAACAGAAGATTTACGACAATATTGTTAGTGTTAATATCAGACATTTGGGGGTACTTCACAAAATGGAGGATTTATGTTTAAGATCTATAAAACCTGCTTGGCATCTTTTGCAAAAATCATGAGGACCATGGCTCCAGAAAGTCTGTGGCCTGGGAAGGGGTTGAACAGAAGTTGATGTCCAGATGCCCTTTAATTGTTAATATGTATGAGATTTTGCAGGAGCTCGGTCCTGTTGTAAATGCATGCTTAGGATTGGTTGGGGAAATTATGGGATACAATTATGTTGCAGAGTCTTCCTGCCGCTAATTGTGATTGGTCCAGGAGACGGGGCCTCACCAAAGATGTTTACTGTACCTGGGGATAATGTTTCTTTACTTAACAGAAGTGTTTCCCCCGAAGTGCTTTGTGTTGAAACTATGTTATGTGCTATTATATGATTGGGTTAGTATTTTGCAGCTGTTATCGATAATTGGCTTGTAGGGGTTGCCCCACCCCCATGAATTTTCACGCCAAGGGTCTGTAAGGGTATAAAAGAGTGGGAGCACATTGGGGCGTGCCGATCTTCTTGGGTGTGTGCTCTATTTGCGCAAGACTGTTGGGCTCGAGTAAGTAGAGACTAGGATCGGACCCACGATATTGGACTAGGTATTGTATTGGTATTGGTATTGTGCACAATAAAGGAGAGTTGGATTTCCAGTGCTCGTATTCATTGTTTGATTGAACCAGACTAGGGGGTAAGTTTAGGACTGGAATTACATTAGGACCCGAGGGCTTGAGCTACAGGGAGAGGTTGGGCAGGCTTGGACTTTATTTGTTGCTGCGTAGGAGGATGAGGGGGACATTTTATAAAGATATATAAGATCATGAATGAAAGAGATAGTGTGAACACACAGAGTCTACTACCTAGAGTAGTGGAATCAAGAACCGGATGACATTGCTTTAGGGTGAGAAGGGAAAAATGTAATAGGAACCTGAGGGGCAACATTTTCACACAGAAGGTGATTGGTATATGGAACAAGCTGCCATGGGACGTAATTAAGGCAGGTACTATAACAACATTTAAAAGACATTTGGACAAGAGCAGAGAGATATGGGCAAAAACGTGGGCAGCTTGGATTAGCATTGACGGGGCATTTTGGTCAGCATAGGCGTTTGACCAAAGGGCCTGTTTCCTTGCCGTATGTCTATTAATGTGATGTTTGAAGGGATTTGATAAGAAGGATAGCCATATTGGGCCTATGGTTCTGATTCTGCTCTTATGACTTTCTGCTTCTTTATGTTCACACTCATAATCCATAGCCCCAGATTCACCAGAAGTCTCCATGGTAAATGAGCTGTTCATTTGTTATTTAAATGCACTGTACAAAAATAACAAAAAGATATCTACATCATATTCGTTCATATAACATTGTGTTGTAAAGGAAGATGACATACATACTATGTATGTAGAATAAAATAATTTTGATCACATGTACTGCGATGGTACATAGTGTGCCACACCCTGTGCAGTAAAGTAGTGTGGCACACACTATGTAAAGAAGACATATTTACATATAAGCTCCTGTTCCTTTTTCCGCATTCTGAGATTTTGAATCACAGCTTGCTAACAGTGGTATTTTCATATTCATCACAGCATTTCCAGTAACTGCTTTGCTTAAATTACCATGCACAATAGGGCAAATCAGGGTCAGTTTATGTCAGCTACTTCAATCTGGGGAACTTCACCAGCCTTTGTTTCAAGGCATTATGCAAAGAAAACTGACATTAAGGGAGCTTTAACTGACAGCAAATGAAATCAATCAGTGAATCACAAAGCCATAATAAACAATCAGCTCCCAAGTTTAAGATTAACTCTGCACATTGTATCAGATCCTAACCTGCAATGATGTAACCTCCAGGCCATCCTTTGGCCCTTTCGCTACCAAGGTCTCCATCTGGAGCTTAGGGAGCTGCAGGGTAAAGTCATTCCTTGCTGTCACAGACCATGACAGTGAGATCTGATCTCTGACCTGCGAAAGAGAAAACAGCATCAATGGTAATTCCCCTTCAGACACATTAACTGGAATGAAGTGGGTCCCCTCGAGCCCACTGAGTGGACTTGCATTGATCGGTAGGACTGAAATCCATGAATAAATTTAAGACTAATTGATTTTTTTGTTGCAAATAAATCAGTAATTCAGAACAGCCACTGAGAATTTTAAGAAGATAGTGTTGTATTATTTGATTGAATTTTTGTTAAAGTTACCAAGAGTCTTTCGTAAGTCACTAGAATACTTTCCTTAAACCTTTAAGCAGTTAAATTCTTACAACCAGGTCTACAACAAGCTTTACAAAGAACTATGGTTAAGCAGTCTCTAGGCCATGTCCTTGCATTTAAAATTCTTGCACAGTAAAACATTAAAGACCAGCACAAGTTCTGCACATGCAGTGGTAACTGTGTTTGATCATGTAGGATTAAATAAGCAAGCTGTTTTGGTATCATAGTGCCACCCTGTGGTAAAACACAATTTCTTTCTACAGCTTACAATTCCTTTTGCAGTGCAAAATAAGTCTCACTTAGGCTAGCAGGATTTTGCAGACAGAAATTTTCAAATTTATTGAAGTAGTAACTTTGCTTCTTTGCCCTCTTCAACCAGAGGAACAGACTTAAAAAAACCTTTGGCTAAGTTTGACAATTAATGGGTCTTGTAAAATCCAAATGGAAATTGATTTAAGTAAAACATTGAAAAATATAATTTGTAGATGAGAATCTTATCCAACATGAATAGAAATGTACTAAAGCAGACAATTATTTATTTTGGATAGAGTGACTAAAAATATATTTTTCTTTCAAAAATGTTCGTGCAAGTATTCGAGAGAATTAGTTATTTGTAAAATACAATTGACAAATCATCAATTGGAATCTAACCTTTTTACAATTGCATGTATTAGTGATCTGTTAATATTCAGTTATTTTATTACTTAGCTTTATCTCATCTTCAATAAATTAATCCTGGCCTATGTTATTAAAAAATACAAACAACATTCATCAGTTGCTCTTCATGAAAATCATTCATGCCCCACACCTTTTAAAAATGCTTTTCTTCTACACTAAAAGCTTTAGGTACATTCAAGCTAATATACTGCACAGATATGAGGGTATTAATTTTATTGTTAAATCATGACAACAAATATATAGAAAAGCAGAAACACCGTGATAGATTGCAACATTTACGTGCAATACAAATAGATTGCATAGATTGAATCTATCTATTTCCACAGAAGTTGATCAAAATCACGTAGCAATTTTTTTACGAAGTGGACGACATAATATAATATATATATATATATATATATATATATATATATATATATATTAGTATATATATATATATATTATATATATATATATTATTTATATATTTATATTATTTTAAAATAAATATCATAATTTATAAAAATGGGCAAATGCACATATGCACATAAAATTCAGTGATACCTAAGCAATCCACCAGACGAAAAAGGCTGCTTGATTAGCAATTCAAATTTACATAAATGCCATAAATATAAATGTTGTGTTAGAATATCAAGAATTCTAGATGAATATAAATTATGTCAACGCGTTCACGATATAGGGCACATTTGGTGAAAGGGCAGTAAAATCCATTACTACCTTATTCTGCATAACTTCCCTGCAGCATCTTGGAGCAGTATAAAATTATCTCTTGCTGCCTATTTATCATGTTTCAAACATTTGTAAATAAAGTGTCCACTGTGACCTAGTGAGATAAAATTTGAGTAGACTTGGGTGGCCTACTTTGCCTTGCATTTCGTATTTGCATCATTCAGGTTTATCAAAGTAAACTGGGTTAAAGACACATTTACATAAAAAGATTGAAACTCACTCCGGACATGAAAATGTGCAGAGTGCAGTAAATGGCAACGATCTTTTCAAAAACATTACTTGTCAGGCTGATATCCAATACACTACTTGACCAAATTGCAGAAAGAATTAATTTATTTGTCCAGCTGCTGATTTATGTCCCTGAATATTAATATTAATCTATTTCACTACTGTTCCTTGCTCCTTGCTTTCTCCAAAAGACCCTGAAATAATTTTAGTCTAAGTTTTACGCTGATGCAACAAGGTAAATTAATTAATTTGCAATGTACCAAAAGTGTACAAAATAAGTAACTCCTTTGTGACAATTACAGTGGACTTGCTAAAAGCTATAATAAAAGGGAACAAATTTGTTCCTTAATATGTGAAAACTAGAAATGAGAATTTAGGAATACACCAGCATGCAAGTATTTTTTCCTTTCATCCCAATTTTGAAATAACCATAAAAAATTTAGCGAAACAATTATTTGATTGAAGTCCAATTATTATTTTGTCACTGCTGTTAATAATACAACGGTGATTAGTATGATTGAAGATAAAATGCCTTCCATACAGTGTACAATAAAATGGATATGCTCAAATCATATTATTCATTCAGATTATACCTGGCTACATTATTTTTTTGAAATAATTAAATTTCCAGAAATATGCGAGTTATTGAATAAATAATTATTAATAAAAGGCACATCTAAGGTTTATACTTTTATTGCAAACACTCCAATTATATACACAAAGACAATACTTTTCCAAAGTGTTGTCCAATTTATTGAAAAAAAAACATTGATTTTCTCAAACAGCAGAAAGTGTGCATGGTTGGATTTATCTCTCCTGCTGGGCCACCATGCACATACATACGTTCACTGTTACCTAATGTAGTGGGACCAAAGGCACCAGGGTTGGTGGTAGAAGCAAATACGATAGTGATATAAGAGACTTTTAGATAGGCATATGCAGGAAATGGAGGAATGTGGATCACATGCAGACAGAGGAGAACAGTTTAATTTAGCATCATGAGGGCTAATTCCTCTGCTGTCCTTTCTATATTTTAAAAGTCTAAAGTGAATGAGCACCTTAAAAGGAATAAAGATGCCTATTTGGAGTAAACAGTCCACTTTGAATATTGATGATCTTATTGCCATTTTGGTTGTTTTCCCCGAATTCATCAAATGTAAAATTTTAAAGATAGTGAGGACTTTCCCCTCTCATTGATGTTAGTTGTCACAAACCACTTGTATTTTGAGGCAGAAAAAGAAACAGTATTTTGATGAGTAGTCTCAGTTTTGATTTTGAGTGTGAGCTGTTTTTCAGTGTTTTTGTAGTCACACATACAGATTACCACAAATGATTGTGTAACAGGTTTTGATTCCTGCTACAGTGAAGTGATTTTTGCTCAGCTTTGTTCTTTGGGTTTTTACTCAAACCTCTACAATATCAATTCACCAACAAAACCGCAATCCCACTTTACCCTATTTGAACAGCATTTTGCGTACTCAAACATGTAATTTTTTCAAGATTGAACTACATGAAAGGAAGTCTTTAGGTTTATTATGTCCATGCTAGTTGCACTTAAAGAAAATTCCACTTCTCAGCCTTTGGTCCATGGCCCTTTGGGTTAAAGAACAACTGCTCATCCGGGAACATTTTTAATGTGATGAGGCTTTCTGCCTCCACCATCCTTTCAGGCAATACGTTCTAGATCCTCACTACCTGTTAAGTGAAATAATATTTTTTCAATTCCACTATATTTTTTTACTAATTAACAAATCTATGCCTCTTATTTTGTTATAGGAATTGCTTTTACTTTTTTTTTATCCAGTGCGTCTCTTTAGATTTTACCATGCCTCAATTCAACTTTCAAGTCCCTTTTGTTCTAAAGAAAATAAGCCCACACTGCAGTCTCTTCCGATCATTCTTACTGTCTCCGACTACATTTTATCACTGTTTGCTTTGTTGTTACCTTCTCCTAGCTAACAATGATCTATCCCTGCACCCCCGAGCCTCCAACCTCATCGTTTCCCAGCCCCGCACGGCCCGATTTTACCTTCTCCCCAAAATCCACAAACCTGACTGCCCCAGCAGACCCATTGTCTCTGCCTGTTCGTGCCCCACCGAACACATTTCCACAAGTTGGTCCTTACCCTCAATAACTTCTCTTTTGACTCCTCCCATTTCCTCCAAACACAAGGCGTAGCTATGGGCATACACTTGCCTCTTTGTCGGGTACGTCGAACAATCCTTGTTCTCAGTGTACCAGGGCCCCATCCCCGACCTCTACCTCCGTTACATCGACGACTGCTTTTGTGTCACCTCCTGCACCCACACACAACTGACTGACTTCATCCATTTCACCACCAACTTCCATCCGGCACTCAAATACACTTGGACCATTTCCGACACTTCCCTACCATTCCTTGACCTCACCATCTCTATTGCAGGGGATCCACTCCTGACCGACATCCACTACAAACCAACTCTCCCATGGCTACCTGACTACTCTTCCTCCCACCCTGCTTCCTGTAAGGACTCCATCCCCTATTCCCAATTCCTCCGTCTGCGCCGCATCTGCTCCCAGGATGAGGTGTTCCACACCAGGTCATCACAAATATCCTTATTCTTCAGAGAATGGGGATTCCCCTCCCCCAACTATGATGAGGCTCGCACCAGGGTCTCCTCCATACCCCGCAACACCTGCCCCTCTTTCCCCATTCCCCCACTCGCAACAAGGGTAGAGTCCCCCTGCTCCTCACCTTTCACCCCACCAGCCGGCACATACAACACATAGTCCTCCGCCAGTTTCGCCACCCAACGTGACCCCACCACTCGCCACATCTTCCCATCTCCCCCAGTCTCCCTTCTGCAAAGACAGCTCCCTCCAGCAACTCCCTTTGTCTTCCCTTCCCTCCCGCTCCACCCCTTCCCCTGGCACTTTCACATACAACCACAAGAGATGCTACACTTGTTCCTTCACTTCCCCCCTCCACTCCTTTCAGGGACCCAAGCAGTCTTCTAGGTTTCGACAGAGGTTCAACCTGCACCTCCCCAACTCATCTACTGCATCCGCTGCTCTAGATGCCAGATGATCTATATCGGTGAGACCAAGCGGAGGCTTGGCAATCGTTTCGCCGAACACCTCTGCTCGGTCCGCAATAACCAACTCGACCTCCCGGTGACTCAGCACTTTAACTCCCCCTCCCATTCCGTATCCGACCTCTCGGTCCTGGGCCTCCTCCACGGCCAGAGAGCAACATCGCAAATTGGAGGAACAGCAGCTCATGTTCCGCTTGGGGAGTCTGCATCCTCTGGGCTTGAACATTGAATTTTCTCAATTCTGTTAACCCTTGCTGTCTCCTCCCCTTACCACCTCTCCCTCAGCCCTCGGGCTCCTCCTCCTCCTTTTTCCTTTCTTCTCCCCGCCCCCCACCACCTCCCATCGGTCTGAAGAAGGGTTTCGGAAGATGCTGCTGCACCGGCTGAGTTTCTCAAGCCTTTTGTGTACCAATGATCTATTCTACATTTTCCTTGATCGCAATTCCCTTTGTCCTGTTTTCACACCTTCGACTTCTTTATCTATGTATCTCCCTCTCCCCTGACATCAGTCTGAAGAAGGGTCTCAATCCGAAATGTCACCCATTCCTTCTCTCCAGAGATGCTACCTGTCCCGCTGAGGTGCTCCAGCATTTTGTGTCTCTTCCTAGCTATTTGTTCTCCAGCCTGACAATCTTGTCAATCCCTCTCCACCCCCTCCAGTGTTATATCTTCCTGCAGTGTGGTGACCAGAACTGTGCACAGTATCTTAGCTATGGCACCACTAAATTTCCAGACTTGAAATCCTAGAGAACCCGAGTTCAACTCCGACACTCACATACAACAGCCATAAACTTTCATTCAGCTGATATACCAGTGTTTAAAATGAGCAGCTAGTCTAAGTAATCATAACCATAAAACTGTCTGTGAAAGCTCATCTGGCTTACTGATGCACACATTTACTAGTCCAGCCTACATGTGACACCAGCCCAATGGCAGTATTTTTTCATATTACAGTTGTATATTTATATTATATTCCCTTATGACACAGAAGGAGGCTATTCAGCTCATCAAGTCAATGCCAGCTATCGAAGCACAACTAATAGTCCCATTCCCCTCCATCTCCCGATATCTATTTTCGCACATGCTGCTATCAGGTCCCTTCTGATTGTCCAGCTGGGGTTATTTATAGCAGCCAGTAAACGTACCAACATATCTCTGGGATGTGAGAGTAAAGCATAACACCCAGAGAAAATACACAATGAGACAAAGTTCCATGCAGAAAAACTCCACGCGGCGTGAGCCCGGATACGAGGAGCTATGAAGTTACACCACAACCTGCACGCCATTGTGCTGCCCTGTAGATTCCTAAATAATTTTACAAGCACGTCAATTAGGGATCAGCAAACAGTGTTGGTCACATTCACTTGGATTCTTCATCCTTAAAGTTACTAGCCAAATCATTCTTTGGAAAAAAATAGGGCAATCATGCTGATCTTTTGTAAAGCCCCGCCTGACCTCAAATGAAGGAATGTGTTTAATTATGGTTGTCACATTATAAAGAATGGGAAGAAAAGAGTGAAGATCCAAAGGAGAGTTACAAGAATGGTTCCTGGGATGAGGATAGATTAGGGAAGCTGGGACTATTTTCTTTGGAGATAACTGAGAGAAGATTTCTGAATAATATAAAATCATAGAATTCTGCCCTTATGGACCATCTCTTCCATAAGGACTATAGTGCCTTTCTATGCTAATCCCATTTGCTCATGTTAGACCCGCATCCCTCTTGTCCTTTTCCTATCCAAGCACATGTCCAAATGCCTTTTAAATGTTGCAATAGAATCTGCCTCTGCTAACTTCTCAAGCAACTCAATCTAAATATTCACAAGGGCTCTGGACAGTGGGAAGCTGTTCCTGTCGAGTCAAGAATGAAAGATCACTGCTATAAAATAACGGGGCAGGACGCATTACGAGTGATAAGAGAAAAAAAATATTTACTCAGCTTAAGTACTTGGCATGTTTAATAGAGGCAGGTTCCATTATGGGCTTTCAGAGCAAATTGAATAAAAATATGGAAGGCTATGGAGAAAGAACCAGTATGTGGAACTAGAGAATTGCTCTGGTACAGAGTTGGTGCATCTATGATGGCTCTGAGATTCTATACCATGTTCCGTGAAAACAGATGCAAAGCACTCATTCATAAACGTACACATCTTTAGCCTCTAAATCCTACATTTTTGGTCTCTAATAGGATCCAATCATTCTGTTCTAATCCCTTTATGAGTCATATTGTCATACAGCATGAAAACAGGCCCTTCAGTCAAACTCATCAATGGCAATACGATGTCTTGTGAAAGCTAGTCCCACGTGTTCATATGTGGCCCATATCCTTCTAAACCTTTCCTATCCCTGTACCTGTCCAAATGTCTTTTAAATACTGTTATAGCACTTGCCTCAATTGCCTTAATTTAGTTTAGTTAGAGATAAATCATGGAAACAGACGCTTTGGCCCACCAAGTCCACATCAACCTTTCACACTAGTCCAATGTTATCCCACTTTCTAGAAACTTTTTACAAACTTACAGGGGAAATTATACAGAGGCCAATTAATCTACAACCCAAATGTCTGGGGATGTGAGAGGAAACCAGAAGATCCAGAGGAAACCACGTGGTAACAAGGAAAATGCGCAAACGGCACACAAACAGCACCCGAGGTCAGGATCGAACCTGGGTCTCTGGCATTGTGAAGCATCAGCTCGACCATCCGTGCCACCATCTGGTAGTTCCTTCCATATACCCATCACCCCCTGAGTGAAAAAAGTTGCCCCTTGGGTTCCTATTAAATCTTTCTCCTCTTATCTTAAACCTATGTCTTCTGGTTCTTACCCCTTCTCTGGGTAAAATACTGTGTGTTCACCCTGTCGGTTCCAACTGTTTTGACACCTCATCATCTGGCACTGGTTAACCCAAACGTGGCTGTTTTCAGTTCATTTCTTATATTCATATCAATATAACTGGTCATTTTCATGTTCTTTCCATAAGAATGTTAAATCCAACTGAATCCACTATTCCCTGCTTACTCTCACAATGCCACTTTTTCAGTTGCCAGCTTAATTCTACTACTCCATCTCTCCAGTTATGCTCACTTCACACTAATTCAAAGTGGTCCCTTGAACAGATTTCAGGAATCCTGCTCCTTCTGTATGTTCATCCATTTGGTATTGTCTCCGTTAGTGTTAAGATTGCTGAAAACTCCCATTTATCACAGTTTTGTTGTTTTGTATTACTCGGATATATGGCACACAGTTGCTCTTCCTTTGACCTTTAACTTCTAGGGCATCTATAGTGCATTCCCATCAATATAATTGCTTATTCCCGATTAAACAGAAACAGTGTTCATCTGTCCTCACCTCCACAAAAGTTTTCTTAACAAATATTGCTAAATCTCTTCCTTTTACACACCAACCCTACCCTGCCTGAGAAGTCTGTAACATGTAGTGTTCAGTTGTGCTCAAGGAGGGAGGGAGAAAGTTCAGATGCAGACTGGTGGGGAATGGAGAGGGTGAAGGTGGACATAGAGGGTGGTAGATGATCTATAGAAAGCGGGAATGCTGGGCAGTTGGAACAGTATGTGTGTGTGGGGGGAATAGGAAGAGGAGCCAAGGGATAAGATAACCGGGGCGTTTAGGTGCCTAGTGATGAGCAGGCGGAATCAAGTGAGGGAGGATACTACATCCAAGTAACTGATGTAGAAAGGGGATGGGGAATGGAATAGGTGAGCAAAGGAGAAAAGGGAGAGATCAATTAGGAGGACCGATGGGACTGTGGAAGGAACACAGGGGTATTGTTTGCAAGACAATGGAAATTCCAGTTTTCTCACCATTCAGTTATAGGCTACCCAGATAGAATGTGAGGTGCTATTTTTCTGACCTACATCCCTTTTTTCACTTTCTATCTTCATCCCTTTTTTCACTTTCTATCTTTATCTGTTTCCCCCAACCTCTGTCTATAAACTCCGGTCCCACTCCCCCTCCGACTCCATCTGTCCATCATCCTTAATTAATCTGGTTCCATTTATCATCTCCAGTGTTTAGTTCTACTTCCCTCTCCCCATTTTCCACCTGACTTCATCTGCCCATCATTCCCACCTCACTTGGTTCCGCCTATCACGTACCAGCTCTGCTGTCATCCCACCTTTACACCTCTGTACACCGGCTACCTTCCCTTAACACAGTGTCATGAAGCAGGGTTTCAAGCAGAAATCTAGAACATTCCTTTACCTCCACAGATGCTGCTTTGGACCTGCCGAATTTCTTCAGCAATTTCTTGTTTGATTACAACATCCTAGGCTCTGATACCGAGAGGCATGTTTGTGGCCACATCAATACCTATCAAATGTTCTCTCACTGTATTTCTCCTGTAGTTTCTATCCCCTTGCTGTTCCTGAGTCAACGATGCACCCTGGTCCTAAAGACTTAATTCTGGCTGTATCACTTGGAGAATATTACTTCAGTGTTCAGAGGTGATATTGGTTAAAAGGAGTGATGTATCCCTTGCTTGGGTCTTCCTGATCTGGTGAATAGCAACCAGATCCATCTCTGTTCAGTTTAAGCTGTGGGTGACCACTTTCTCGAACATGCTGCCCATATAACATTCAATCTCACAAATGCACTTCAGTCATAACAGTGATTATTTAACTTCCAAAATCAAAAATCTGAGCCGTTCCCAATTGATGACTCGTGGTTGTCCAGCATGGGAAAAGGATTCTCCCACAACTGAGGTCATTCAACAGGACTAAGGAGTCATAGACTCTATTTATTAGAAGAATTTAAATCGCCCACTCCAGTTCTTGTGATTTTTGAGTCGGCTGTTGAGGCCAATGCTACAGGTCAGGCTATGGTATTTGGTGCAATAAACAGGTGAATAGTTTGGGAGGTGGACTACTCTTTCTGCCATTTCGGCTTCATGTGCTCCCAACAAATGGATGAGGTTCTTAATGCCATCCCTAATGTTTCTGAGCTCCCTACTTAATACAGAATTCCTCTTCTATTGCAACAATATTCTGCAAATTTTCCTAATTACGTACTGCACTTAATTCCTCTGCAACTCAGAGCTCAGCAATCTCTCACCATTTAGGAGAGTGATTCCCAAACATTCATAAGGATTAGGAATAGAAGTAGGCTATTTAGCAATCAATCCTATGCTGCCATTCTGAAGGATTGTGATGGATCTGACACTAATTTTAATTCTATATTCTTACCCACCCTTGATAACCGTTCACCAACCTGCTTATCTAGAATTGAAAATACTCTGCATTGAAAATATTCAAAGATTCAGCTTCCACTGTTCTTTGAGGACGATTTCCAATAAACTCACAACACCGAAAGGAAAGAGGTCATTCCTTTCTCTTTTTAAATTAGTGACAGCTTCTAGATTCTCTCCACATTCACGTTCTCAAGACCGCTCGGTAAGTATCTTATGTTTCAACAGGTCCCCTCTAAACCTCGACTCTTCTTAGGCCCCCCTCGGTCATGGCTAACCATGGGTGTCTCCAGGGTGTTATTCTCTATATGGAGGACGCCTGTGTGTGACTTTGTTTAATGTGGGGAGACTGGTGCACAGACAGCCACCCCACGGTCCTTGACAGATCTGGGTCAGGATCCAGTGGTATGGAGTCCAAGATGACCGGAGACCCTTTTCTACTGCAGCCTTCATCCGTCTTTTCAGCCGTTGTGACGCTCCACTAAGGTCAGCCGTCATCCTCCGCCTGTTCCACCCTTGAGGTCTTGGTTGGATTGCTCTTTGTCAGAGACCTCCCCCTCGACCTTACCGCCATGGGTGGCCCTACCAGGAGCATTACACCAGGCGGCTTCGCTCGCAGGATCTTAGGTCCACACAAGTTTCTTCACCACTACAAGGTGACAACAATCCAGTGACTACAAATCTAACCTATTTCCATAAAGAACTTGTCCATTCCGGGTATTAGTATCAAACTACTTTCAAGCATTAGCATCCTCCCTAAAATAATGCAAGTAACGTTCTATGCAATACCATCTATATGGTCTCATCCTGTTTAACTGGAGCATACCTAAGCGATTGAAGTGGTCATCTAGACACTGCTTAAATGTTGTCAGCAAATCATTTTCTACCACTGTTTCAGGCAATGCATTTCAGGTACTCACCCTCAGGGTGATGATGGACCCCCCCCCCCCCCCTCCCTAATAACCCCTCTGGCTCTCTTCCCCTTTACCCTAAACCTATGTCTCCTAGTTTTACCTTACTATGACGGGGAAAAGTTTCCTGCAGTCTACCCTATCAATACCATCATCATTTTATACACCTTAATTATGTCCCAACCTAACTTCTAGCCTCGCCAGTCTCTCCACACAAATAACACATTTGACCCTAGGCAACATCCTGGGAATCTTCTCTATCCTCTCCAACGTTATCACATCCTTCCTACAGTATGGTAACCAGAACCGAACACAGTATTCCAACTGAGGTCTGACCAAGGTTTTGTAATGTTGGGGAATAACTTCCCTAGTTTTGTATTCAATGCTCCAATGAATGAATGTGTGTACAGATGATCTCTGCACTAGTAGTGGGGAGGTTGCAATACTAGAAAATGTCTCGTAACACAAAGCTGCTTAATCTGTACGTGTCAAGAAACAAGAGTTAAATAATATATTATTATTTATTTGCTTTTTCACATAAATTCTGTGAGAGTGAAATTTCTTGGGTGTTTTCTTTACAGGGAAGTTCTATTATACAAACGGTTGTAATACGGTGGTCACCCATTTGGACCCCAATCAAATTGCTTACCAGTGTTGCCACCTTTTAGGATCTAGGAACTTTTATTTTGGAGTCCCTCACTCAAATACCCCTTAAGACACAAGCTCCCCAAATGTATCATCTCAAATTTGTCTGGATTAAACATCTGCCATTTTTCAGCCCATTTCAGCAAAACATTGATGTCTCTCTGCAGCGTAAGACTACCTTCCACACTGTGAACTTGCCCTGGATCAGAGGCGCTAAACCTTTGAACTGTTGAACTAACCTGTCAAGAGGGATCTTGTTAAAGACTCCACTGAAGTCCCTGTAAACCTTCATCTTTATTTCATTTTTGTCATCAATACACATTTAAATTTAATCAAATTTGTCAAATAGGATCTTCACTAAGCATAGTCATAAATACTTTTATTGATTAGTCCTTATCTTTAAGCTCCTTAATTATTGTATTTATTTACCTACATCTTAAAAACATTGAAATATTTTCCTTCCACCGCACAGAGCAAGAAGTTCCAATGACTGATGCAAAAAAAAAACAGGCATGGCTTGCAGAATGTTTCACTTCACAATAAGGAAGCCACATTAGAAAAAAAGTATTTTCTTGTTAAAAGAGCCCTATCTTCCTTTCAAAGTGATCTTCCAGAATGTGATATTCCCACTTACAAAACTGTTATGCCCTGCACCTAGGAATCCAACTTCGACCCTCACAACTGTAAGAGCTATTTTATTTAATAAACCCAGCCAAATAATATAAAAATTGTATTTAACGACAGAGCGCAACCCTGGCTCCTTTTAAATGTTATTTTTGTCTTGATGAAATGCATTGACAGTAACAACTTACTTAGCAGTCAGTAAGCTCCTGAAGCAAAATCCAGGGCTGAAAGAATGGAAAGTGCAAAACAATGATTCTTTCTTAAACATCTTAGAAGAGCTGATCATTGCTTCTGAGTACAATTCTAAAGCCCAATTAAAAAAAACCCAAAGGCATGTCTTATATTAAAAGTAATTTATTTTATGGGAAAACATGTTTACAAATAACTGTCAGGTTTCCTTTCTCTTTTATGGAGAGCTTCCTTATTATTCCAAGCCTTTGGCTTGAGAAATTGGGATTTCACATTTCCCCCGTTACATTGCTCAAGTACAAACAATATTTTGGCCTAGCAAATACCTACTAGAAACACCGTGATGCAATTTTTATGGAAAAACTGGATCTTGAGTGAACTAGTTTTTCATGCTCTGGGCTGGATACAAGGCATGCTGGATTAAGGAGAGGACACCTCCTAGGAGACAATTGGACTTATGTGCATACAAAATTTGAGCTGATAACAATTATCACAAAAATGAACGTGTTCAGCAAGGGTGCACTCATCTCTAGTTCTGTAGTAAATGTATAATTAAATATTAAAATACTTCTGAAAATCTTTCTTTAGTCTTTTTACAGAAATTCAGGCTGATAAAAGGAAAAACTCAAACCACAAGTGATTTTTTTTGCTGTCTCCATCTCACAGCTACAGTCAATAGATCTAAATATTTTACTGCACCCAGGCCAATTTATTGTTTGATGTTTAAAATCTCACCAAAAATCAAAGAAAATTCATTAAATCTGAGCCCTCCGATGAGTTGCTATCATCTTTGAAAGTTGAGTTTAACTGCAATATTGATAATTCTCTTTTTTCTGTGACAACAGCCACCAGGGAAATGTTTGGTGTCAGAATACAAAGGAAGATTGCCAATAACAGCAGGGAACAATGTACATATGACACCAAAGACCAAACAGTGTGGTATTTTACACATTCCTTCCAGTCAATAATATCTGACTTATTACTCAGTTCTCTCCCACAGCTGACCTTCTTCAAGCAAAATAGATGATATCCTCATGATATGCATTTCTATTTTCAACATTAAAGAGCATATACTTGAACAGATTTTGAATGAACATGCATTTACTGCGTAAGCTTTTTTGGAAAGAAAACATTTGCTAAACTTAATTTAGACTTCACGTGCACAGCTGATTTGGGAAACCTGCATGGCAAGCATGGCATGAATAAATATATGTAACTACATATTTCAGTCATGCTATTTTCTGAGATGGATGAATATTTACAATACAAAATTATGGGTACATCTTTTAATAGAATTTACTGCACCTGCATTTTATAGTTAAGCTTTTGTCTAACAATGCTTCATTTAAAAAATATTTTAGGGATTCTGCTAAAAAAAATCTTTTGATTTAATTAATCCTTGTCAAAATGAAAATCTGTCAGGGTGTACAATTTTACTTAAATGACACCTAGGTTCTTTTATGGAGGACTGTTTCTGATTGGAATTTAACATGTGAATACAGGTAATGTAGCAAGGAAAGTCATTCAGTCCTGTTTTACTTTTCTGCCACTCAACATGATCTTTTATTTTCACATCCCTTCCTTGCAGCGGCCTAAAATATCTCAACCCCCACAATAGTTTTGAATATACTTTGTCCTGACTGAGCTCCACAGCCCTCTTGGTTGGAAAATTCCAAAAATTCATAACTTTCCAGATTAAATTTATTTTTTATCTCTGTACTAAACATGCCAGACTCTTTACTTTGCTCCTGGTCCTTGGCACCACTAGCCAGCGGGAACATTACCCCTGCATCTAATTCCTTGTAAGAATTCTGCAAGTGTCAATGCAGTCACGATCGTAATAAGCAAGAGGCTCATTCTGCTTAATCTCCCCTCAAATGACATCCCAGGATTCAATCTGATGAACCTTCACTGTTCTCAGTATATCACACGCATACTATAACTTTAGCAGGCCAGATTCATGAAGAATGTTTCAGAATAGGAAGATAGGGGGAAATGAATGTGTGGCTGAGGAGTTGGTGCAGGGGGCAGGAATTCAGATTTCTTGGATAATTGGGATCTCTTCCGGGGCAGGGGTGATCTGTATAAAAGGAACGGATTGCACTTAAACTGGAGGGGGGGGGGGGGGGGGGGGGGGGGCCAACGTCCTAGCGGGAAGGTTTGCTAATGCTACACGTAAGGGTTTAAACTAGATTGGCAGGGGGGTGGGATCTCGTGCTGGACAGAGGTACGTGAGAGGATAGGTTTGTATGAAGGATGGTGTGGGAAAGGTTAGTGAACTTTAGTTGAAATTTACGAGTTGTCCTTAAATACAGGAGAGGTGCCAGAAGACTGGACGGTGGTAAATGTTGTACCTCTTTTCAAGAAGGGTTGCAGGGAAAACGCTGGGAACTATAGGCCACTGAGCTTAACATCTGTAGTTGGTAAGTTACTGGAGAGTATTCTGAGGGATAGGATTTACAGGCATTTGGATGGGCAAACGCTGATTAGTGATAGTCAGCATGGTTTTGTACGTGGGAGGTCGTGTCTCACAAATCTGATTGATTTTTTTGAGTACAGGAGCAGGGAGGTTCTACTTCAGTTGTACAGGGTCTTGGTGAGACCACACCTGGAGTATTGCGTGCAGTTTTGGTCTCCAAATCTGAGGAAGGACATTATTGCCATAGAGGGAGTGCAGAGAAGGTTCACCAGACTGATTCCTGGGATGTCAGGACTGTCTTATGAAGAAAGACTGGATAGACTCGGTTTATACTCTCTGGAATTTAGGAGATTAAGAGGGGATCTTATAGAAACTTACAAAATTCTTAAGGGGTTGGACAGGCTAGATGCAGGAAGATTGTTCCCGATGTTGGGGAAGTCCAGGACAAGGGGTCACAGCTTAAGGATAAGGGGGGAAATCCTTTAAGACCGAGATGAGAAAGACTTTCTTCACACAGAGAGTGGTGAGTCTCTGGAACTCTCTGCCACAGAGGGTAGTTGAGGCCAGTTCATTGGCTATATTTAAGAGTGAGTTGGATGTGGCCCTTGTGACTAAGGGGATCAGAGGGTATGGAGAGAAGGCAGGTACGGGATACTGAGTTGGATGATCAGCCATGATCATATTGAATGGCGGTGCAGGCTCGAAGGGCTGAATGGCCTACTCCTGCACCTAATTTCTATGTTTCTATGTTTCTATGTTTCTATTTTTTTGAAGACGTGACCAAAAAGGCAGAGCTGTAGATGTTGTGTACAGGGACCTCAGTAAGACGTTCAGCAAGGTTCTGCATGGTAGGCTGCTCTGGAAGGTTAGATCGCATGGGATCCAAGGAGAGATAGCTGAATGGGTAGCAAATTGGCTCCATGGAAGGAAGCAGAGGATAATGGTGGAAGGTTACTTCTCAGACTGGATGCCTGTGACTAGTGGTGTGCTTCAGGATTCAATGCTGGGCTTGTTACTGTTTGTCATCTACATCAATGAGAACATACAGGGCAAGATTAACAAATTTGCTGATGATACAAAAGTTAGTGGTTTTGCAGATAGTGAAGATGGTTGTGAACGATTGCAGCAGGATCTGGATCGATTGGCCAGGTGGGCGGAGGAATGGTTGATGGAATTTAATACAGAGAACTATGAGGTGTAGCATTTTGGGACGTCGAACATGGGCAGAACCTATACAGTAAATGGTATGCCTCTCGGTAGTGTTGTAGAGCAGAGGGATCTAGGAGTACAGGTGCATGGTTCCTTGAAGATCGAGTTACAGGTAGATAAGGTGGTCAAAAAGGCTTTTGGCACTTTGGCCTTCATCAGTCAGTGTATTGAGTATAGAAGTTGGGAGGTCATGTTACAATGGTATAAGACCTTGGTGAGACCACATTTAGAATATTGTGTTCAGTTCGGGGCACCATGTTATATGAAAAATATTGTCAAGCTTGAAAGGGATCAGAAAAGAGGATAAGGGGTGATCTTATAGAGGTGTATAAGATCATGAGAGGAATAGATTGGGTGGATGCACAGAGTATTTAGGACCAGAGGACATAGGTTCAAGGTCAAGAGGAAAAGATTTAATAGGATTCCGAGAGGTAACCTTTCCATACAACCGTTGGTGAGTGTATGGAACAAGTTGCCAGAGGAGGCAGTTGAGGCTGGGACTATCCCATCGTTTAAGAAACAGTTAGACAGGTGCTTGGATACAACAGGTTTGGATGGATATGGACCAATCGCAGGCAAGTGGGACTAGTGTAGCTGGAACATTGTGGGCGAGTTGGGCCGAAGGGCCCGTTTCCACATTGTATCACTCTATGAATATCTATGACTCTACTCTCTCAATGACCCAAAATAATTGCAGTAGGAATTTGCTGCTTCTGTGTTGAATCTTCTTGTAATAAAGGCCAACAAAGGCAACATAGGTTGGAATGGATGAGTTGGGCCAGGGTTTCCGTGCTGTATAACTCTATATCGTGTACCTTATGTGTTACACCTCCACCTTCATTTTCAGTTATTCATGTTCAAGGACATATTGATTGCTTTGAACAGAAATACTTTTCAATAAGCTCACTATTTAAAAAAACGCTCCTTTTCCATTTTTCCCACTCAAATTAATTACATTAAGTTTTCTAAATTAAACTCCTGTTGTCGCCCTCTCTACATACTCCTCAAGATACACACTGGCACCTAATTTTGTACAAGTTTGGATTATTACAAATTCCTATTACAAAATCTCTGAAGATCTGTCCTGGACCCAGCACACTGATGGAATTATAAAGAAAGCCCATCAACACCTCTAATTCCTGAGGAGATTGCAGAGATTCTGTTTTTCAGAGAGAATTCTCTTGAACTTCTACAGGTGTACACAGTAGGGAGCATATTGACTGGTTGCATCACGGCTTGATTCGGCAACCTGAATACCCAGGAGCGAAGAAGACTGCAAAAAGCAGTGAACACTGTCCAGTCGATCATTGACTCTGACCTCCCCACCATCAAAAGGATTTACAGGAGTCGCAGCCAGCATTATCAGAGACCCCCACCACCCTGGCCACACACTCATTTCACTCCTACCATCGGGAAGAAGATATAGGAGCCTGAATACTGTAACATCGAGGTTCGGGAACAGTTTCTTCCCTACAGCCATCATTAGATTGGTTTATGCATGTGAGCCAATCATAGTAGAATTGCATCACTAACCCCACCTTACTGTATGATTCATACTAACACCCACTTCCTCCACTGGTCAGTCTTGGAAGTGGTCACGATGAACTAACAACTAACGACCTGCTGTACTGTTATAATATGGGTACTTCAGATCGTGGAAATTACTTATTTACAACTATAACCTCCAAATAAGCTCTGAACTACATCGGGGCATTGGTTTTGCCTTTTTGCATCATTCTGTCCACTATTAGGACATATGACAAAAAAAGCAATCTTGACTCTGGGTCCTCTCATCCAAATTGTTACAGATGGTAACAGTTGGAGACTCAACAGCAGTCCACATGACACTGCAGCTCGTACTCTTCCATCTCAACTCTGTCCCCAATCAATCCTCAATTCGCGACAGTTTATTATACGCTATTCCACATTCTCGGCAAACATAAGATGCTGGAATCTGGATCAAAAAACAAACCACTGGAGGATCTCAACAGGTAGAGGCAAAGCGATGGCAGGAAGAAAGAAATGTGATACCAGGTAGGGAGAGGGAGAGGGGTATAATGGACGGACAGAACAAGATACAGTTGGAGATAGGGAAAGCAGGTCACAGGAGGGGGAAGTTCAGGCCAATGTGTGTGTAAATAATGGACAGGTACAAATGGGAAAGGTGAACAAGGGAGAGAGAACCAAGATGGACCAGTAGGATTGGGAGTGAAAATGTGAGGGCTCCATCAACGATGAAGGGGAAGCCACATTTCCTACAAAAGGAGGAAAATTCAGAGATCCTGGAACAAAAAGCTTCATCTTGAAAACAGATGCGGTAGAGATGGAAACATTGAAAGAAAAGGAAGGTGATCTGACTTGAGACAGGATGAAATGAGGTGTCGTTGAGGTAGCTTTGAAAGTCAGTGGGTTTATGGTATTTGCTGGTGGATAGTTTGTCTCCTGAGATGGAGAAGGAGATCAAGATGTGGTATTAGAAATAGTCTAAATTAATTTGAGGGCAGAGTGTAAGGTACGTGATAAAAATGACAAATTCTGCAGTTGTCATTGTACCAGAGGAAGTTGAGGTGGGGTCGCAGAGTAGGTTTGGGACAAAAATTATTCCACGTAGCTGATGAAAAGACTATCAATCTCGGGTCTATTTGAATATCCATGTGCGAGGAAATCAAAGGGAAGGTGTTGAAGGTAAGAATACGTTCAGCCTTGGTTAGCGAATGGGAGCTAATTGGGTCTTTGTCCAGAAAGAAGTGGAGGGCCCTAAAGGGCCTGTCCCACTTGGGCGTCACTTGCGTGTCAAGCAGATGGCGTTCAAAGATTTTGTACATCACAAAATCCTGGGGCGCACACGACCGCGCGTCACTGCCTAGGTCACCACAAACCATGCGTGTGCGCGTCACGAAGCGCGCATCACGACGCGCAAGTTGTGCTTCGTAACGCATAAATGATGATGCGTAAATTACGTGCAAATGACGCCCAAGTGCATGCGACTCCATACGGCAAGCGCGACCTAACGTGGTCGCTTGAGCCGTACGGCCTCGTGGGGCCGGTCCCTCTTCGATCGCCAGAGCCGTATGGAGTTGTGCGGAGCTGGTCCCGACATCGCGCAGGGCTCCGAAAAACTGACCATGTTCAAAAATTCCGTGCGGCAACGGCCTGTCGGCCCGCAGCTGCCTTGACGTCGTACGTCACGCGCGGACTTCGCTCTAACTGTGATGTGGAAAAACATGCCTTTGTTAATGATATTCTTTTGGACTGCAAAGATATGCCCTGTATGGGGATCACTCGACCTCCGCGCAGCCCCCGCTTCTGGTTTGGTCGCGCTTGCTGCATGCAGATCGCATGCGCGTGAAACAGGCCCTTAAGACTTCCCTGATGGGAACTGAGCAATGCAAGACAAATAAGGCGATTGGGGCCAGAGAATTGGAAGTTGTAAAAATAGTGGCGGACATGATAGGTGTCCCAGATGGGAAGGGACAAGGGCAGTCAGGTAACATTGAAGTATGAAGAATTAAGTTTAGTGGAGCAAATGCAGGTCGAGATGAAAGGAACACCTTGACAATCCTGTTGGTGTACCTTGGATAAAAGAGAAGCAGACAAAGCGAGGTTGGGACACTTTCCGGATGGAGGATATGATGGAGAGATCTCCTGATGTGATGAGATCTGTGATGGTACAGGAGAACATGGCCTCATGTTCATTGGTGGGGTTCATGGTCTGGGAGAGGTAAAGGGCCTGTCCCACCAGCACTCCATGCGGTGAGCACGACCTAACGCGGTCGCTTGAGCCGTCCGGCCTCACGGAGCTGGACCCACTTCGATCGCCGGAGCTGGTCCCGACATCGTCCGGGGTTCGGAAAAAGTGATCGTGTTCAAAAATTCCGCGCAGCAATGGCCTGTCGGCCCGCAGTCGCCTTGATGCATTACACATCGCCTCGACGTCGTGCCTCCGTGACCCTCTCTATATGTGCCTCTGTGACCCTCTCTGTGTGCCTCCGTGGCCCTCTCTCTGTGTGCCTCCGTGCCCCTCTCCGTGTGTCCCTCTCTGTCCTTGCGAACTTACCTTGCGGACTTCGCTCCAACTTCGCGCCACTCACCCGACCTCCGCCTGGCACCCGCTACCAGTTTTGTCGCGCTCGCCGCATGCAGGCGCATGCTGGTGGGATCGGCCCTGTACTGGGATCACCCGACCTCCGCGCGGCCCCCGCTTCCAGTTTGGTCGCGCTCACCTGCTTGTGGGAGAGACCCTTTAGACTCGGCCCTTGCAAGGAAGAGGGAGGTCAGTCCGCCAAACCACAAAGGCACTGCCTTATCTGCAGGTGTTATTATGAGGTCGGGATTAATACAAAGTAAATGGAGAAATGTGCATTTGGACTGGGTGAAGTCAAGGAAATTGATATGGTGATGGAAGTTGGAAATGAAAAGATCAAGAGTGGGTAAAGGGACTGAAAGGTGTGCCCAAGAGGAAAAGAGTTTTGAAGTTGCATGAATGGGGGGGTGAGGACACATTGTCAAAGAAATACAGGTCTAGTCCAGGTTACGGTAGGGTTCCATTCCTGTGATTTACTCGTAGCCGGAACAGTTCGCTGTCAGATATATGGTGACAAACCATGCTCCCTTATGACAGATAATTCCCACAGCAAGCAAATCAGCCAGCCAGCAAATCAATCCTGCTGGTCTCCCAAACGCTCACCTGCCTGTACTGGCTATATATAAGTTAGCCGTTTGTAAGCAGGGGAGGGACTGCAGGCATGGAGCTGGAGACAATGAAAGAAGAGATCGTCATTATATTGGCCTCAGAACTATTTGAGGAGTGGGTGCAGGGTGCATAGCCATGCTCTCTACTGTTGTTAGACCACCTGGTGTTAGAGGGAGAGAGTGTGGGGGTGATGGTGCAGACATGGCAATTGTTTAACTGGGGTCGAGCGTAGGGAGAAGGGGATAATGAGAGCAGGGGCTCTATTATTATAGGGAGAAGGTGGGTGCCATGGGAAGAAGGGAGAGGAGCGCTGGGGACCCAGACTCAGGGTGGTCAGGAGAGGTGAAGGGAGTCCCCTCTGTAGTGTCAAGGACTGGGTGGCAGCCGAGTAGTAATGGGAAGGCCACTGGAGTGCAAGGGGGTGAGACTGGGCCCAAGCGTGACGAAAGTGGGGAGGCCCACACAGAGTATGAGGGACCAGGGACTGTGGTGATTTCTAATTTATTTAATAATCACTTGCATTGCACCTTATAGAAGATGTACTGTTTATAATCCCAAATATAACACGTCCACTGATTCCCCTAACCTACTGAATGCTCCAAGTTACATGCTCAAAATTCTCAAACAGATTTATCAAACATAACTTCAACTGATAAAATCCATGCTGACTTTGCCCAATCCTAATTGCCCATAAGGTCAGTTTGTAATGTGGATACTATTAAAACACACAGAGGGACCTTCATAAAGCTTTGATCAGGCCTCAGTGGGAGTACTACGCAATTTTACTTCAGAGTCACGTGAGTGACTACGTGAAGAACCCCGTACAGCCATTCGTGCATCATTACGTCAGACGCTTCCGTGCAGACGACTGTGGAGCAGCGCAGCTCCTCCAACGGTAAGTCTAAAAAAGTTTCAGGTAAGTGCTATTTCTTATCTGTTCTAGGTTTCCTTCAGGAACCTCCGGGGTTCTTGCGGGATAGTCGCGAGGCCGACGAGTGAACCAGCCTAGGGCTTTGGGGGGAAAACCCTGGTCTGACCGCGGGAGCAGGGAGCTGGCGAATGTCGGGTTTGCGATCGGAGTCACTGATAACGAGGTCAGTGACTCCACATGTTGGGTTCTCGGGGAGGGGATACCCGAGAATAGTGCGCTTCCAGACTGCAGTAGTCCCTAGCGGATGGGGCTTAACGGACCTGAACGGTCAGCCTGAGTTCCCGGTGGTGGGGAAACTAAAGTGTATGCGGTTCCCAGACCGCAGTAGTCCCCAAGAAATGGGGTTTAATTCACATAAATGAGGTGCCCGGGGATTGATTCCCGGGGAGGAGAAATTCACTTATGGGGTTCCCTAACCACAATAATCCCCAGGATATGGGGACAGCTGACAAAATAGTCAGAGTAATTAAGAAATATTTGGTAGGTTCACTTCTGGGAATGAATTTAGAGAAACTCCTTTAGGCAGGAGGTGGATCAGTAGTAAAATTTATGGCAATGGCAGCCTATGGCAGAGGCTGAGCCAGCAGCACCTTTGGGAAGGGCTGCATCATGGGGATGCCAAGTTATGGCAGTGCCAGCCTATGGGAAAGGTTGTGCCAGCAGTACCTTTGCTCAAGGGCTGCTCATGGGGATGCCAAGCTATGGCAGGCTAGTCGATTGGAGAGGCTGTGCCAGCAGTACCTTTGCTCAAGGACTGCTCATGGGGATGCCAGGTTATTGCAGGCTAGCCGATTGGAGAGGCTGTGCCAGCAGTACCTTTGCTCAGGACTGCTCCAGGGAATGCCAAGTTATGGCAGGCTAGCCTATTGGAGAGGTTATGCCAGCAGCACCTTTGCTCAGGGCTGCTTCATGAGAACGCCAAATCTATGGCAAATACTGGTCTATGGGAAAGGCCGCGCCAGCAGCATCTTTCTTCAGGGCTGCTTTATGGGCGCCAGCGATACCTTCTTCAGGCTGCTTTATGGGAATAGCTGTTTAGTAGGGTATTCCCATTTACAGTGATCATGGGGGATGAGGGGTCATTGTTAGGATAAGGCAATATAACAGAATCTGTTAAGTCTTAAACTATATTTGAGAAATTGGGCTCCTCCATCCAGCTAGATTAAGTCTATCAAATAGACTTGTAGGATGTTGGGATTCACTTTTATGTATTCAATTGGCTGTGATGCTGGCCTGGGCAACAGATGGCAGTCAATAAACTCTGGTAACAGATTTACGAGTCGTTAGATTAATTGTTAATAGTATAGATGTGTTTCAGCTGTGCAAGTAAGACAACTTATCTTGTTAAATGGTTAACTATTAAGTGCCTTATAGGTCATTGTTAACACACCTTGTTTCTCCAGGTGAAATTAATAAAGTCACAAGGATGGACAAACAGTATTCATTACTGCTCCAGTTGTTGTTAAGTAAATCTTTAATTATATTACAAAATGGTGCTAATGGCCCTAAATAGGAAATTGTGTCAGTAGCGCTTTTTAGCAGGCCTGCTTAAGGTCTCCCTCATGTAGGAGGAGAATGCTGCGTCAGTATTATTCTGACGCTGGGGCCATGGCAAAGTCGGCGTATTGCTGAAGCTGCGCTAGCAGCACCTTACATCAGGGCTGCTTAATGGCTCCCTCACGTAAGAGGAGAGCATGTGGGATCGGTATAGTCTAATGCCAAGTCTGAGGGTATAGCCATAGAGCATGCCCAAGGGATTCAGGGCATATGCCCAGAGGTCTATGCCTGGCCAGAAAGTTACCATCCCAAACACATATGCAGTGAGTACCGCTCTAAGGGGGACATTACAGTTGGCCGTCGAATCTTCTATTCAAGTAAGACCTTTCCATAGGCGAAACCTGGAGGACAAAGCACAAGCTATTGGAACGAGCAAGGTTTCATAGTTTTGGTGATAATGCACCCCACGTCTTTATTGGTGGTAAGCGGTTCACTGAAGTTGGTGGCAGCATGAAGGCTGGCCAGAGGTTCCACGTACTGTACCTGTGCTACTCTACAATTAAGGGACCACTTACAGCTTGGTAAGGTGTACATTTAGTTATACATT
The DNA here is from genome assembly GCA_035221665.1 of Okamejei kenojei. Taxonomy (NCBI): domain Eukaryota; kingdom Metazoa; phylum Chordata; class Chondrichthyes; order Rajiformes; family Rajidae; genus Okamejei; species Okamejei kenojei. The sequence goes on along the minus strand of CM069133.1, from coordinate 52,694,025 downwards.
ACAAATGATTGAGACATTATCAGCTATTTTGAGGGGTCAATTCATGTAAAATGGTCTGTTCTAACTTTTCAAGCAGGTTAGAATTGCGCAGTTTCAGTAGAAGGACCAAGATTTTCTTACAAGACCGGTTCGGAAATCGGGCCACAGTTGCTGTTTATGGAAGATACCAAGTTGCAAATATCTTCTCGAGTTTGGAGGTGGAGCAGATTTACATGATTTGCATGATTTGCAAAAAATGTCTGTTGTGGGTATCAACTATCTATAGACCCTACGGGCATCGTATGGGTTAAAGAGTGATTGGACAAATGTGCATATTGTGATGCTCAGGTTGATACATTATGATGATGGCATATGTTAGTCACGAGGGTGCAATCAGTTAAAGACCCATGGAATGGTTACATATCTTATTGTCACAGGAGAATCATCAAGTATAGGTTAATGGCAACACGGAATTGGTGTTGAATTACACTATTATGAAATTCTGGTTAATGGAACACTTAACATGATTTCATGTTTATTTCACGGGTTGCAAAATATGTGGCATTACAGTGGCGAAATATACATTTTCGCTAAAAGGAGTAGGAAGGACTTTTATGGCTCCCTCCATTTTGTTTATCAATTGAGGATTCAAATAAAGTCATTGAGAGGCCGCTTAAGGTTCCTATTGAGTGATTATGCAAATTGATTCCTGATTGGTCGCGAATAATATAACCTTATTTGGTTATTTTAAATGTAATTTGCTGGTTCAGCCTGAGGCTTGGGAAATCAGTTGTTGCATGATAAACTCAAATTATGTTCTGCAGGTTTAATAAACTGCCCTAAGGTTTGGGTTGTTACATCTATCCTTCTATGTGTTCAAAGTGTTTGCATAGCACCAAACCGCAGAATTTTCTTTTGCAGGAGATGAAAGAGTTTGTTATGCTTATGTTCCATGGAAAATGTTATTGATTGCTAATGTTTCGAGTTCATGCTAAATGATCGTTTGTTAATTATGGAGTTATACGGCCATTAATTGGGTTATCAAGGGGTAGGATATCTTCAACATAGGTCCCAGGACCAATATAATACCACATGTGATGTTGACATTTGTGAACATTATTTCACCAGGAGGGTGCAGCTATATCCTTAAATTTGGCTGGAGATTATTAGGTAGTTATCCTTCTGGCACTGGTTAAGTGCAGCAGGTTCAGTCGCTACAGAATTATGATGGTACAGGATGATAATGTCTGTAAATTATAATATTATATTATAAATTCTTGAGCAGACCAGAAGGGGGTCAAGTCTCAAAATAGTCACAGGCATACCAGGGGACCCAAGGTAAGCACACATATATACAACAATATGTCAAGGTCATCAAGAGCCTTGGAGTTCTGGACTAGCAATGTTGTTAGTCACAAAAAATAAATAAATACATAAATAGATACATAAATAAATAAATAATTTGGGAGAACTTATTGTTCAGGCCATTCCAGATGAGAAAAATAGAGTTGTGTTATGTACTAATGGATTCTGATTACACCAGGGCTGCTACAAACATCAGCAGCAAGGGTATTTATGTTCCGCTGGGTCGCATTGTTACGGCTGCAGCGACCAGCGAACGAATCTCCAAACATCTGTAATGACCCATTGCTGAACAAGGGTTATTTGTTAACTATATTTATGTTCTGGTTATATTTTCCATCTTGGTGAGAGATGGAAATATTATTGTTTCATTTAAACAGCATCAGCATGTTTTACATCTATGTTATGACTGTTTGCATTATGAATGTTTTCCCTTCATTTGTCAATGAAGCAGGAGTGGTTGTGTACACTAGTTTCACACGGCATGAAATCACAGAGCTTTGAAGTCTTCACGTAGTCACTCATGTGACTCCGAAGTAAAATAGTAAGATTAAATGACAACTTACCAGTTTGAAGTTTGATCTTTATTTTATGAGGAGTTGAGGGACTATGTGCCCTCTGCTCCCAGCCCTCATAGATCTGATCAGGTAGTTCTAGTCTTTGTTATCTTACCATTATACGTCAGTCATTATTATCTGTGATTTCACACCGTTGCTTTGAAGATTGACACACGAATGGCTGTACGGGGTTCTTCACGTAGTCCCTCGACTCCTCATGAAATAAAGATCAAACTTCAAACTGGTAAGTTCTCGTTTAATCTTACTATTCTGTTTGGCATACTATAGGAAGGATGTGAATGCCCTGAGAGGGTGCAGAGGAATTTATGCCAGCAATGGAAGTTTCAGTTATAAAGAAAGACCATATCGGCTGAGTGCCATGGCTGGATGACTAAGATCACCTTATCTTATAACGTAAAACAGTTATAATGGGTGACACTACATATAGATTGGGTGAATCAAATTGGCAGGGGTGCTGAGGAAGAGGATTTCTTGGAATGTAAGCGGGATAGTTTTCTGAACCAACGAGAGAGCAGGCTATTCTAGACTGGATATTGACTAACGAGGAAGAGTTAGTTAGCAGCCTTGTTGTACGTGGCCCCTTGGGCAAGAGTGACCATAATATGGTTAAGTTCTTCATTAGGATGGAGAGTGACATTGTTAATTCAAAAACACGGGTCCTGAACTTAAAGAAAGGTAACTTTGAGGGTATGAGACGTGAATTGGCCAAGATCGACTGGCAATTGATTCTTGAAGGGTTGACGGTGGATATGCAATGGAAGGCATTTAAAGACTGCATGGATGAACTACAACAATTGTTCATCCCAGTATGGCAAAAGAATAAATCAGGGAAGGTGGCGCATCCGTGGATAACGAGGGAAATCAGGGATAGTATCAAAGAAAAAGATGAAGCGTACAAATTAGCCAGAAAAAGCAGCCTACCAGAGGACTGGGAGAAATTCAGAGACCAACAGAGGAGGACAAAGGGCTTAATTAGGAAAAGGAAAATGGAGTATGAAAGAAAACTGGCAGGAAACATAAAAACTGACTGCAAAAGTTTTTATTGATATGTGAAGCGCAAAAGATTAGTTAAAACAAATGTAGGTCCCTTGCAGTCAAACGGGTGAATTGATCATGGGGATCAAGGACATGGCAGACCAATTGAATAACTACTTTGGTTCTGTCTTCACTAAGGAAGACATAAATAATTTGCCGGAAATAGCAGGGGATCGCGGGTCAAATGAGATGGATGAAATGAGTGAAATCCAGGTTAGCTGGAAAGTGGTGTTAGGTAAATTGAATGGATTAAAGGCCGATAAATCCCCAGGGCCAGATAGGCTGCATCCCAGGGTACTTAAGGAAGTAGCCCCAGAAATAGCAGATGCCTTAGTGATAATTTTTCAAAACTCTTTAGATTCTGGAGTAGTTCCTGAGGATTGGAGGGTAGCTAAGGTAACCCCACTTTTTAAAAAGGAGGGAGAGAGAAAACGGGGAATTACAGACCAGTAAGTCTAACATCGGTAGTGGGGAAACTGCTAGAGTCAATTATTAAAGATGGGATAGCAGCGCATTTGGAAAGTGGTGAAATCATTGGACAAAGTCAGCATGGATTTACGAAGGGTAAATCATGTCTGACGAATCTTATTGAGGATGTAACTAGTAGAGTGGAAATGGGAGAAGCAGCGGATGTGTTATATCTGGACTTTCAGAAGGCTTTCGAGAAGGTCCCACACAAGAGATTAGTATACAAACTTAAAGCACACGGTATTGGGGGTTCAGTATTGATGTGGATAGAGAACTGGCTGGCAGACAGGAAGCAAAGAGTAGGAGTGAACGGGTCCTTTTCAGGATGGCAGGCAGTGACTAGTGGGGTGCCGCAAGGCTCAGTGCTGGGACCCCAGCTATTTACAATATACATTAATGATTTGGACGAGTAAAAATAGCTTACAAAGTTTAAGAGACTTTAAAATGATCTTACCTTACTCAGAGTTCTATGGCTGAGGGAGCATTGAGGTAAATGTAAAGTACAATTCGATGATATGATAGAATTTTCAGATGAGTTATGAAAGTGTGCTATGGGATATGGGGATGATATTTATCGTAGTTATTTTAACTACAGTTTTAGGGAAACATTTCTTGGATGAAAAATAAAACTGTCAAAATTTACCATTTTCCAGAACTTTAATACATCACTGGCTACAGAGGAGAGTTAGATGAATGGAGGATAGAAAATGTGGTACCTTCATTTATGAAGGGAAGTTGGGATACCCCAGGTAATTATACAAATGTGAATCTAACATCAATTGGAGGGAAATTAAAAATTCTGCAGGACAGGATTAATCTGTTCTTGGAGAGGGAGTAATTATGTTAGAGATAGCATTCCTTGTTATGGGGAGATCTGACTAACTTGATTGAACGTTTCGAATAGCTGAATACATGTGTTACCGAAGGTAGTGTGATTGCTACTATGGCCTATATGTGACTTGTTTAAGGACTTCAATATAGTTCCACATGGGAGGCTGGTCTAAACAATAAGAGTCTACGAAATCTAAGGCAATTTGGATAAAAAATGGGAGACAAAGGGTGATAGTTAAAGGTGGTTTTTAGCAACCAGAGGTTTTTGACCAGTGGTGTACCATGAGAATTTGTGCTTGTTGTAAATACTAATGATCTGCGTGTGAACACTGGAGGAGTGCTATTCTCGCTATTGAGGGAGTGCAGCGTAGGTTCACGAGACTTAATTCCTGGGATGGCGTGACTGTCATATGTTGATAGAATGGAGCGGCTGGGCTTGTATACTCTGGAATTTAGAAGGACAAAAGGGTATTTTATTGAAACATATAAGATTATTAAGGGTTTGGACACGCTAGAGGCAGGAAACGCGTTCCCAATGCTGGGGGAGTCCAGAACCAGGGGCCATAGTTTAAGAATAAGGGGTATGCCATTTAGAACGGAGATGAGGAAATACTTTTTCACACACAGAGTTGTGAGTCTGTGGAATTTTCTGCCTCAGACGGCGATGGAGGCCAGTTCTCTAGATGCTTTCAAGAGAGTTAGACATGGCTCTTAAAGATAGCGAATCAAGGGATATGGGGAGAAGGCAGGGACAGGGTATTGATTGTGTATGATCGGTCATGATCACACTGAATGGCGGTGCTGGCTCGAAGAGCCGAACCTATTGGCTATTGAATGATCAACAGATGACAGAGATTGTTAGTGTTATGAATATTGAGAAGGGTAATCCTCAGTTGCAGAACTATACTGATGATTTGATAAGATAGCCAGAGCAATAGCAGATTAATTTTAATTCTGAAAAATGTAAGGTGATACACTTTGGAAGGTCTTATAAAGCCAGGCTAGCAACAACAAATGATAGTATTGAAGAATTGGCATAGATATCCAAAGATCCCTAAATACAGCAGAATAGCTTGATAAGGTGGTTAAGAAGCCATACAAAATACTTGCCTTCTTTAGTTGTGGTACAGAATATAACACGTAAGAGGATATCTTCGAAATGGTAACATAATTTAAAATATTAATGATGTTACAGCTGGACTACCTTGTGCAAAATTGATCAGAAAGATATGAGTTCACGTGGAGAAGTAGAGGAATTCACCAGCATATTTTCTCTTATGGAGCTATGAGGGGAGACGAGATAGACTGGGTTTATTATCCTATGCCTGGAGGAGGCCGAGAGGGGAACTAATTGAAGCGTACAACATTATGAGGGACATAATCATACAGCACTGTAACAGGCCATTCAGCCCAAACTGTTCATTGAGACCAAGATGCCCCATCCTAAGTCACATTTGCCTTAGTTTGGCCCATAATCCTCTAAATCTTTCCTATCCATATATCTGTCCAAATGTATTTTAAATTTTGCTATTGTGCTTGCCTCAACTACCTCTGGCAACTTGTTCTATATACGCACCACCCACTGTGAAAAACATAGCGAGAAACATTTCCCATTAGCAAATATGTTTTAAGTGAGGGGAAGGAGACTTATAGTGCGTTTGAAGAATCATTTTTCATCCAGCGGGTGCTTGGAATCTACAGTGCAGTAACTGAGGGGATGGTGGACGCAGGTACTCTCAGAATATTGAGGAAGGGTTTAGAGTTCCGCAGGGATCTGTGCTGGGACTTCTGTTTGACATATACAAGTGGTTTGCACGTAAATGTGGATAGGTGGGTTACTAAGTTTGCAGATGACACCAAGATTACTGGGGGTCGCTGACTGTGAGGAAGGCTGGCAAAGTATACAGCAGGATACAGATAGTTACAGAAATAGCACTTGAGTTTAATCTGAGCAAGTGTAAAGTGTTGTACAATGGAAGGTTGAATATCAGGGTGACTTTGGACTTTGCTAAGGCTGCATTTGAAATGTTGTGTGTGATTCTGTTGCCCCACAACAGGAATCCAGGGAATTATAGCGCCTCGTCAGTGGTAAGGAAACTACTGAAGATGATTATTCGGGATAGGATTTGCTCTCATTTGGAAGAGAATGGGTTAATTAAGCGTGGTTAGCATGGATTTGTACACGACTGGTGTCTGACATAACCTGATTGAGTTTTTTGAGGAGGTGACAAAGGTGATCGATGAGGGTAGAGTGGTGGATGTAGTCTGCATGGATTTTAGTAAGGCATTTGATAAAGTCCCCCATGGTAGGCTGATCTGGAAGATTAAGATGTACCAGATTAATAGTAACTCTTAACAACATTGATGAACAAAGGGGTTTGGGAGACCAAGTCCATAGGTTCCTAAAGTGGCTCTGAAAGTGGCCACACCAGTAGATAGAGTAGTAAGGGAGGTGTATGGTATGCTTGATAATATAGGTCAGCGCATTGAATACAAGTCATGGGGTTGCTTTACAGGACTTTGGTTAGGCCTCATTTGGAATATTTTGGGCAGTTCTGGTCACACCATTACAGGAAGGATGTGAAGACTTTAGAAAGGCTACTATGGAGATTGCCAAAATGATGCCTAGATTCGGGGATATTAGCAACAGGGAGGGGTTGGACAGTCTTGGATTGTTTTATCTGGAATGCCGTAGGTTGCAGGTAGACCTGATAGAAATATACAACATTATGAGAGGCATAGATAGGATAGACAGCCAGAATCTTTTTTTCTAAGATGGAAAAATCAAATACTGGAGGATATAGCTTTAAGGTGAGATGGCAAAATTTGTGGGAGAAGTTTTGCCATGTAGATGTTTTTTACATAGAAGGTGGTAAATTGGTTGAAACATATCTCAGTGGCATTTAAAAGACTTTTGGAGATTTGATAGTTTTGGAGATAGTGCAACTTGCTATTATGTTTACAACAGACGTCCCTGTGCTGTACTGTTTTATGTTCTAGAATTATTACGACAAATATATGTGATATTTTAAAGAGCACTCAATTACCAGACAGTGATAATGGTGTTTCCATTTCTGAAGAGAGTGGGGGAAAACACACAAATTGCTCAGCTAGCAGAGCCCCAATCCTCTTGTTCCATGTAGTTTTAGCTTCTAAGTCTGTATTACAAATGGGAATAGCTGCAAATTTACCCTGTAAAAATTTATGTGGAACAGCCCAAGGCCATGCTTAAGATACCACTTGGGATTTCTTCCCACTCAACATTTACACTATTTTGTGTTGTAACCTAGTTAGTTTACGTTGTTTTGCTAAAGCTTTACAAAATGTAAGTCAAACAATTTAATACTGCCAAATAATAAACACTAAAAATGTTTTGACTTTTGGGAATCTAACCATCACTGTTTTGATGAAGATAAGGGAACTATGTTTGAAGAAGGCATTTTGATTTAGCAGCAGATCACTTTCTGATAAATATGGAGCATAACATTTTTTAAAGTAATATAGAACTGCTTTCTCTTTCAATGATTCAATACTAAGCCTCATTGTATAATACTGAAACCAACCTATCATGTACAATCCCGAGATAAGTTTACAATGAGGAATTAATAATAACTCTGCTTATTGATTTAAATGTAAGATTTAATCCAGAGTTTTTGCTCTTCTCACAGGGCAGTTGAGTTTATACAGATTGCAGCTACATCTACACTGGCCCATGTTTGTGTGATCTCTGTCAGAAGAGTACAATTAAACTTGCATCCTTGTACTAATTTCCATAATTGCACACGTTAATCTGCAATCAGTTCTTAAAGAACAATGAAATAAAACATTTATTTTCAAATCAAACTAATACACAGTAAAAAGCAAATTTCAAGAAATTAAGGGATATGAAGAGTGATATATTAATAGAATATTGACTGGCCTTGAGGGGGATACGACATATATTGCCTGAAGTAGATTCATATTGCCCGAGTCGAAGACGAGGGCAATATGGATCTAGTGAGGGCAATATATGTCGTATCTCCCGAAAGAGGACAGTCAATATTGTTATTATTACCCATTATCAGACATCTAGAGGAAAATTTTAACATCTCAGCTCGGCGGACTTCCACGTAAAATTTAACCAAAATGGACGCGGCAGTCTTCCTGTCTGCCGTTTGAATATTCTAAATTTCCCACGCAGCGTCACGTTGCCAAGTTCCCGGATGTGAGACCAGGGGAATATAAGACTATATTCCCCGCTGTTTTAACAGGTAAAGTCCATAGGCGTTCGCAAGAAAGGGGAATATAAGAAAATATTCCCCTGTTACCCCTGCTGGCAGTAAAAACGAAGGGAATACAATTTTGTAAAAGCATACCTCAGATGTGTGATATGGGTAATAATGAAACATATCCACATGCAACAGAGATGCTGGCGGTTTTAAGGCATTTTAAGGTCGACAAATCTCGGAGGCCTGATCCAAGGTCATTGTAGGAAGCTAGGGAAAACATTATCTGGAGAGAAGGAATGGGTGATGTTTCGGGTCAAGACCCTTCTTCAGACTGGTTAGGGATAAGGGAAACGAGAGATATAGACGGTGATGTGGAGAGATAAAGAACAATGAATGAATGATATGCAAAAAAGTAACGATGATAAAGGAAACAGCTGTTTGTAGGGTGAATATAAGAAGCTAGTGCGACTTGGGTGGGGGAGGGATAGAGAGAGAATGCCGGGGCTAACTGGAATGGGAGAAATCAATATTATACCACTGGGCTGCAAGCTGCCCAAGCAAAATATGAGATGCTGTTCCTCCAATGTGTGTTTAGCCTCATTCTCATAATGGAGGGGACCAAAGACAGAAAGGTCTGTGGAGGAATGGGAAGGAGAAGTAAAGTGTTTAGCAACCAGGAGATCAGGTTGTTTCAGGCAAGCTGAACAAAGGTGTTCCGCGAAACAATCATCCAGTCTGCGTTTGGTCTCGCAGATGTATAAGAATCCACATCTTGAACAATGGATATGGTAGATGATGCTGGAGGAGATGCAAGTGAGCCTCTGCCAACCTGAAAGGACAGACAAGGTCCCTGGACAGAGTCAAGAGAGGTGGTATAGCGACAGGTGTTGCATCTTCTGCGGTTCTGGGGAGGGGGTGGTTTGGGTGGCACTGGATGAGTTAACCAGAGAGTTGCGGAGGGAACAGTCTCTGCGGGAGGTGGAATGGGGTGGAGATGGGGAAAATGTGGATAGTAGTGGGATCCCGTTGGAGGATAAAGTGTTGTATGTGACGGCTGATGGGGTGGAAGGTAAGGACTAGGGGGACCCTGTCTCTGTTGTGACTAGGGGGAGGAGGAGCAAAGGCGGAGCTGTGGGATACCGAGGAGACACGAGTGAGGGCTTGATTCATGATAGGAGAGGGGAACCCCCGTTCCGTAAAGAATGAGGACATCTCAGATGTTCTAGTATGGAACACCTCATCTTGGGTGCAGATGCGGCGTAGATGGAGGCATTGGTGTAGGGGATAGATTCTTTGCAGGAAGCAGGGTGGGAAGAGGTATAGTCGAGATAGTTGTGGGAGTCGGTGGGTTTGTAATAGATATCAGTCAATAGTCTATTTCCTGTGATGCAGACTGTGAGATCAAGAAAGGGGAGGTGTCGGAGATGGTCCAAGTAAATTTGAGTGCAGGTGGTGATGAAGTCCATGAATTGTGCATGGGTGCAGGAGGTACCACCGATGCAGTCATCAATGTAACGGAGATGTTCAGGGATACGGCCAGTGTACACCTAGAACAGGGATTGTTCAACATGCCCTACAAAGAGGCAGGCATTGCTGGGGCCCATAGCTATGCCTTGGACTTGGGGAATTGGGAGGAGTCAAAGGAGAAGTTGTTGTGGGTGAGGACCAGCTCTGCTAGGCGGAGTAAAGTGTTAGTCGAGGGAAATTGGATGGTTCTGCGGTTGAGGAAGAAACGGAGGGCTTTAAGGCCTTCTTGGTGCGGTATGGAGGTGTAGAGTGACTGAACATCCATAGTAAAGATGACGGAGTGGGGACTCGTAAATCGGAAGTCATTGACGAGATGAAGGGCATGTGAGGTATCTTGGACATAGGTCGGGAGAGATTGGACGAGGGGGGGGGGATAGGATGCAGTCGAAGTATGTGGAAATCATTTCTGTGGGACAGGAGCAGGCAGAAACAATGGGTCTGCAGGGTAGTTATGTTTGTGAATTTTGGGGAGAAGATAAAAATGGGCAGTACAGGGCTGGGAAACGATAAGGATGGAGGCAGTCAACCAGAAGTGATGAAGTCAGTAATGGTGTTTGAGATTATGGCCTGGTGCTCATCTGTGGGATTATGGTTCAAGAATAAGTGTCTGAGAGTTGTCGCCTGGCCTCAGCCCGGTAGGGGTCAGCGCACAGGACTACCACGGCAACTCCCTTGTCGGCGGGTTTGATTATAATATCGGGATTGCTGCAGAGTGAGCAGAGGGCTGTATGTTCAGAGGGGGTGAGGTTGGAGTAGGTAAGGGGAGTGGAAAAGTTAAGACAGTTAATGTCACGCCGGCAGTTAGAAATAAAGAGGTCTAGAGAGGGTAGAAGGCCGTTCTGGGGAGTCCAAGAGGGGGACCGGTAGTGACGGGAGAAGGGGGTTCATCATTGGGTGGTGAGGACTCCTTCCCATAGAAAAAGGCTCGTAGGAAGAGAAGACGGAAGAAAAGCTATATGTCGTGGCGGACCCGGAACCCGTTGAAATAGTGAGATAGTGGATTTTAAAATACAATATATGCTCAGCCACTGATTACTCAAATGAAACGAGGGATACAATCCATATGGAGGTTCCTTCTATGGTGGGCCGGGTCATGAACGTGGTGAGACAGGGTACAGAAAAGACATAGATAACTTTGTAACATGGTGTTAGGACAACAACCTCTTACTTAATGTCAGCAAGAGCTTGTTATCAACATCTGGCAGCATGGTGGACTACATGCTCCAATCAGCACAAATGGTACCACATTGAAGTGAAGGCCAAGAGAGCAACCATACCATGTAGTCTTCTATGTTCTAATTCAATCAAATGAACATAATTGAATTATGTTCAATTATGTTCAGACAGAATCTGCCGTTTATCCTTGGCAAAGCCATATTGGCCGTTTCTGTTCAGTCACTGCCTTTCCGAATGATCATTAATCCTATCCCTCAGCACATTTTCCAGTATCTTCCCCATCACTGGTGTTATGCTGACATGTCTATGGTTACCTTTCTTGAAAGGATGGATCCTGTTTTCTGTGCGTCTGGTCATCTGGTTAGTCACCTTACTAAGTCACCTTACTTGTTTCCAGAAAAGTTTAAACATTTCAGCCAGAGCGCCAGCAATGTCTTCTCTTGCTCCAATTGAAGCCTGGGAGAAATACCATCAGGTTCTGAGGATGTACATGCCTTTAAGCCCGCTTAGTCATTAAGTACATCCTCTTCATTTATGGAAATTTGCATAAATTTCACTTTCACTTTCCCATCACTGAATTTTCCAACTACAGAGTCTGCTTTCTTTTGAGAATACTGATGAAAAGTATTAATTTAGTACCTCATCTAAACCTTTTGGTTCCATGCAGTTTGTTGTTTCCAACGGGCCTTACATTTTCACTGGTTATAAGATAAGATAAGATGCATTTATTTGTCACATGTGCCAATTGGCACAGCAAAATTAAAAATAAAGAACACAACATGGAGTAGATAAGATTCAACATAAAACATCCCCCCACATAAGGATCAAAATTTCCCACTGAGGGAAGGCACCAACGTCAGTCTATTCCCCTGATGTTCCCCACTGTTCACCCGCGGTCGGGGCCACCCCGAGCCCTCCGCAGTCGCCGCTACGAGCGGCCCGATGTTCAGGCTCGCTCCCCGGGGTGATGTAAGTCCGACGTCGGGGCTGAAGGACGTCCTCTGCGGCCTGGACCCCGAGTCGGCCCCCTCCTACCGGAGTCTGCGGCTCCCAAAGTCCACTGGCCGCGCCGGGTGGAGATGCGTGGTCAGCGGGCGGCGCTAACCGTTATCCTTATACATTTAATATACTTAGAGAATGACTTTGGATTTATCTTAATCCTGTCTGCCAATGATTTTTCATGACCACTTTTAACCTTCCTAATTTCCCTTTTACGTGCCTCCTTACACTTTTTATGTCTTGAATGTGCCTCCCTCGTCATTAGTCCATTTTTTTTTAATCTAACCCTCAATATGCCAGAGTATGCTGTAAGTGTTCCCCCTGGCATTTACCCTGATGGGAACATGTTTGCTTTGAGCTTGTGGTATTTCCTTTTTTAATTATTTCAATTATGCAGATGTACATGTTACAAGTGGAAGTAGATACATCCAATCTACCTTTGCCAAGTCCTCCCTTATGTTAATGAAATAGGTCTTTCCTCATTTAACATCAAGCACTTTAAAATATACAAAATAATGGTAACAATCTCCAAAATAGTCATACAGCATGGAAACAGACCCTCAATCACCTTTCCCATGCTGACCAAGATGCCCACCGGGGCACACTAGGCCCACCTGCCTATGTTTGGAACATGGTACACACAAAATGCTGGAGAAACTCAGCGGGTGAGGCAGCATCTATGGAGAGAGGGAATTAGTGAGCCTGAAGAAGGGTCTCCACCCGAAACATCGCCAATTTCTTCTCTCCATATATGCTGCCTCACCTGCTGAGTTTCTCCAGCATTTTGCGTCTACCTTCGATTTTACCAGTGACATTTTCTCTACTTAACCAATTAATGGAATGGAATAACACAATGGAATTTAATACAGAGAAATGCCATCTTACTCAGAATCCCACTCCGTTGCGCAAAACAATAGGAGATTTTCCATCGATGAAAAATAAAAGAATTATTAGTATTTTAAAAATGTTGAAATTCTTTCTCCTGAAGGCCACGCCCCTTCCAGAGGGACTATAAAATCCAGAAGTGTTGAGTGCCTCAGTCAGTCTCTGCAAGATGGGGGAGCGAGAGGGTCACGTCTCTCTGTCTGAGCTGTGAATAACACTGAACACATGTCTACTAAGCGTGGTTTTACTGACCTGTCAGTGCCCTTAATGTGGTTTGAAAATATCGTTTGGAAATGCTAAAGCAGTATTGCCTTTGGTTTGGAAATGCTAAAGCTGTGTTGCCTTTGGTTTGGAAATGCTAAAGCTGTGTTGCCTTTGGTTTGGAAATGTTAAAGCTGTGTTGCCTTTGGTTTGGAAATGCTAAAGTTGCCTTGCCTAATTAAAGTTGCCTTGCCTAATTAAAGTTGCCTTGCCTTCTATATAATTAAAAGTCTAATCTTGATCACTTCCTGTTTGCGCTTTATATTGATTTTAGAAAAAACGCTACAACGTATGGCTGAGATTTTTGGCTATTTTTGACTCTGAGTCCCACTCCGCTCATCAGGTGCCAAGGATTTTTCCCATCGATGAAAAATAAAAGAGTTATTAGTGTTTAAAAAATGTTGAGATTCCTCCTCCTGTCAATCACACCATGAAGGCCACGTCTCTTCTGGTGGGAGGGGGGGGGGGGGGGGAGGGACTATAAAACCCAGAAGTGTGGGCATGGCTCAGTCTCTGCAAGATGGAGGAGGGAGAGGTCACGACTCGCTGTCTTTAGTGGCCTTGCACACTGCTTGAAATGGTATGAAACTGCACTTGAATATGGTGGCCTTGCACCCTGCTTGAAGTGGTAAGAAAATGCACTTGAATTTGGTGGCCTTGCACCCTGCTTGAAACGGAATTTCAAGGAATGGCCTTGAGTCAACTGCCAGCCCACCAGCTGTGAGTGAGCTGCCAGCACATCAGGCTTGAGTCACTGAGCCGCCAGTCCAAGAATCCATTCGGCCCACAATGTCCTTACTAGCCCTCTGGAAACCAGTCCCTTCAGCCCACAGCACCCATACTAGCGCTCCAGAAAGCTGCCCCCCCCCCCTCCCCACTGGCCACCAATATTGGAATTTGCAATTGGTGGAGAGGTGGAATATTGCGTTGGGGGACCAGCCCTCCTGTGTGATGCTGGGACCCACTGGGTCCCACTTAATCTCGTATGAGTATAAGGGGAGGCAAAGTGGCGCAGCAAGGGCCGTACGGTGCCGTTGCTGCTTTACAGCACCAGAGACCGGGTTCGATCCTGACTATGGCTGCTTGAACTTGAACATTCTCCCTGTGACTTGCGTACGTTTTCTCCGGGATCTCCGGTTTCCTCCCACATTCAAAGGATGTACAGATTTGTAGGTGAATTGGCTTGGTATAATTGTAAATTGCCCTTGGTGTGTGTAGGATGATGTAAGTGTGCGGGGGATAGGTGGTTGCCGCAGACTCAGTGGGCCATACAGCCTGTTTCCCTGCTGTATCTCTAAACTCTAAAAGTTGGGACGTTCTGCAACGGTTGTAAAAGATGTTGGTGAGGATGCATTTGGAATATTATTTCAGTTTTAGTCACCCTGTTACAGGAACTATGTTGTTAAGCTGGCCAGAGTGACGAGAAGATGTACAAGGATGTTGCCAGGACCTGAGGACAGGCACTATAGGGAGAGATTGGGCAAGCTTGAACTTTAATACTTGAAGTGCAGGAAGCTGAGGGTTGATCATATAAAGTCATGAGCAGAATTGATAGGGTGAATGCACATAATCTTTTATCCAGGGTAAGGAAATTAAGAACCAGAGGACATAGGTTTTACATAAGAGAGGAAAGAAAATCGGAACCTTATTTTCTTTCTTTGCAAACACCCAACTCATTTTCCCTGTCTCCTCCACTGACTCTATCCCATGCCAATTTCCGTCATTTCGCGCCTCCAGGCTGAGTCCCTTGTCTACTCTCTTTATTCTTCCACTCTCATTCACCTTCCCTCCCGCCCTGACTCCCAACTCTCCGAACTATTTTACCATGAACTCTCCGTATCTTCCTCCTAATCCATTCCATTCTGCCAAACTCCCACTATTCTCCGTCCTCATTCATTTTTCCACCCATTGCATTCTTTCTTTCTACCTTCTTTGCCTACCCTATTCCACGTTTTGCACCCTGACTCTTAATTTCTCCCTGCTGCCCACTAATGGGCCTGTCCCACTTAGGCGATTTTTCAGCGGACTGTCAAGTTGCCGGCAGTCGCCTGAAAATCCGGCAACTCAAACGTCGACTGTCAGAGTGGAACATACAAACACAGCGCTTCCTTCACCAGCCCATTATGCAGGCGGGGGACAGGGCAAGCGGGGGGAGCGCTGAATATAAAATTCACACGGTACAAAGTTAAGGTGAAACAGACACATGCCGCGATGAACAGGAAAGTTGGCGCTGCAAAAAGACGGCTAAAGTACAGTGTACGGTAAGTCCTATAAGAGAGGGGGGGGTGAAGGAGTGGAGAAGAACTTTTAAGGAGATACACGACTGTGAAGCTCGTCGGACATTTAACATTACCAGTCGGTTATCCTTGGTTCTGAAAACTACTGCTTTTTTTTTTTTTCTCCCAATGAGCCAATGAAATTCACTGGTCAGCACCAGCTACAACCTACAAGAACCTCCGACCTCCTAGCAACCGATTAGGACCTCCTGGCGACCTACCTACGGGCTTGAGAATTGTCACTACTCTCCATGGCGGCTTCATTCTGGTCGCTGCTAATTTTTCAACATGTTGAAAAATTCATGGCGACCATAAAGAGGCCTCGACTAGTTGCCAGAATGCGGGAACTCCTCGCGACCATGAAGGCGACTCCCCGGCAACCACCCGCGAACATGTGGCGACTGCATAGTCTCCTGCAGTCGCCTAAAGAGTCGCCTAAGTGGGACAGGCCCATAACTTGTCTTCCCCACACTTCCACTCCCTGACCGTCTCCCAATCTTCTCCCAACTGGGTTCCCCCCACCCCCAATTCAACCACTCTCTGACAACCTCTGACCAATTCTGCTTGCCCCAATACTTTCCAATTCCTTCCCCCTTTATCACAGTCCCACTGCATTTTTTATTGCTCCCCACTCTGTATACTCATGTCTACTCCTCATCTTCCCATTGCTCCTCTGAAATTCCCTCTTCTATATTTTGTCTTACACCCAGAACCCTCTCACTCAGTTGTCCTACAACTATTTTCCATTTTTTGTACACCTCTACATTATTTTTGCTACCTCCTACTCTTTATTCAGTCACCATATTCGTCCCCACTATCTACTCTACCTACGCATGCTCGCTATCTCCCTACTTCTCTTGCGGCACGTCTGGATCTTTCTAGAGAAAAATATCAGAATGCAATGTTATGGCATTGCAGTTACAGAGAAAGTATGGATAAAAAAACAGCAAGGTCCGCAATGAGCTTGGTTGCAGATCAGGTCTGTAGCCTAGTTTATGGGAAGACTGTTCAATACTCTGAGAAGAATTTGGATGAAGCTGTTCCTGAATCTGGTGGTATTTTATTTCAAGTTTTTGTATCTTGTGCCGGATGGGAGAGGAGAGAAGGAATGATCAGGATGACAATGGTCCTTGATTTCAGAGAAGTATAGATGTAGTCCACGGGGGAGAGTCTGGTTTGCGTGATTGCCTAGGCTACATCCACAATCCTCTGAAATTTATTGCGGTCTTAACAGAGCTGTTGCCAATTAAGCTGTGATGCATCCTGATATGGTGCTTTCTATGGTGTATCTGTAGAAGTTAGTAACAGTCATTGAAGGCATGTCGAACTTCCCTATTATTCTGAGGAGGTAGAGGCGTTGGTGTGCTTTCTTGGTAATAGCTTCAATGCAGTTGGTCTAGTGCAAATTATCGATGATGCTTATGCCTAGGAACGTGAAGATCTCAACCATTCTCACTTCAGTATCCTCAATGCTTACTGGAGCGTGTAGTTTACTGTTCTATGTTCAAGATAGAATCAGTAATTTGTGGGTTTTCACCTGGGGAGGATCACTATTATATCATGATGAAGAAGGGCGGTCATGGTGGCGCATTGCAGTGAATACAGAGCCGGAGACCCAGGTTTGATCCTGACTTCAGGTGCTGTCTGTATGTAGTTTGTAAATTCTCCCCGTGACCTGTGTGGGTTTTCTCCGAGATCTTTGTTTTTTCTCCCACACTCCAAAGACGTACAGGTTTGTAGGTTAATTGGCTTGGTAAATATAAAAATTGTCCCTAGTGGATGTAGGATAGTGTTAATGTGTGGGGGTCGCTGTTCGGCACGGACCCGGTGGGCCTGTTTCCACGCTGTTTCTCTAGACTAAACTAAAAAACCTAAAGGAAAGGGCAAGTCAAACAAAGGGCCTACCTGTTGAGAGGCCCTCGTTAAATCAGAGGCAGCAGAGCCTTTAATGCCAAGTTGTGGTGAGGACCTTAAAGCAGGTACTTAAGAATAGCCGAACCACAATTACACATTTCTCTTGCCAATACTCCAGACGTGTGTCACATGTGGAATAACATTATCATACGGTTTCACCATGGAGATTTCATTTTCTTAGTGCTGAAAAAAGTCAGAACTCCATGTTTGAATTTCTGGGCTGAAACAAATTCAGATACCAACCCGGGGCATCTTCTGCACTTATTGTGATGGGTAATTGTACAGATTCTCAGAACAAGTACTTGATTTTGCCTCACATGAAGAACATGAAGCGGCTCTGCACAGCATAATTTCTGCCTTAGGGCTCCCAGGAGATGGTAGCTAACATCATATGGAATAATCTCATCCATTTAATTTAGTATGCAGCAAAGGCAAGAAGAAGATAGAAGGCAAAGATAAGAAGCGTCTGCTAAACTCACTTTTTCAGAGGAAAGCATTTTTTTGTCTTACAAAATGATTTTTGCAGCCTGATTTAAAAAAAAAAATGTCATTACAAATCTGGCATGAAAATCATGTGGTTTTCTTGTTATTATTTTTCATTGGTCTTATAACATCAGGAATTCATTATACTCTACAATTTGCCAGAATTTGTGTTTTATTTGATACAATAGAAGAAAAGTATGATTTCAGTTACCATTGCTAAAATCCTGCTTCATTATCAGCTTCCTGCTGTGTCCAGGTCTGCTTAGTCAGGTCCACTGAAGTCAATGGGAGGCAAGTATATGAAAACAATATAACTGGCATCTGATACTCACGCTCAAAGATATCTTTCTGTTACAATCTCCCTTGGTTGATTGAATACTCAAATAAATGAATTTTCAACTCAATAATACTGTATATACACACACAATTCTTATCGCAACCAAACCAACATGGCACTGACTCGGCACTGACTACAGCAGACAACATCACTTATGCTTCCCGGAATCAGCAAACAGTGCACATTACCTCAACCTACTTACTAATGTCCATTTTGATATACATTGAATATTGTGAATTCAACAATGATAGAATACAATGAAAAATACCCCCCCCCCCCCCCGCCCAAAATAATGACCTCACTGTTAACAGATACTCAAATTCTACTTATGTTTGACAACAGAACACCAAATATGAAATTGTACAATTATAGACTGATTTGTATTCCACCATCAATGCAGATTTTAACATGGATCTCGGTAAAGCAAAATGAGAAAACATTTGAAAAAAACTAATGCCTCTGCCAATAGGACAGCAAAGGTTCCCATATTGTTGTCATACTTTTCATTCGTTCAACCTGAAGTTCCACTGTTACTGCACCCTATATGATTATTATATCGAGACAGGCCTACAAAAACTATCCTGAGGGAGGGCAAAAACCTTTTTGAGGAATGTATTTAACTGCCAACCAAAAGTAATTTAGTGCCATATCACATATCTAAACTTTAAGCAAGTATTGCTACACAATGTCCCTACATTTACATGTTTTTTTTGTTCCAAGCACCACTGGAACTGTCTGGCATGTTATGGATATCCATTTGGTCATGAAAAATTCAACGTCAAATG
Source organism: Okamejei kenojei (assembly GCA_035221665.1). NCBI lineage: Eukaryota > Metazoa > Chordata > Chondrichthyes > Rajiformes > Rajidae > Okamejei > Okamejei kenojei. Next base: position 52,674,921 of record CM069133.1, on the reverse strand, counting down.
ATCCCCACAGCTGGATGTTGCAAAATCTTCATAAATGGAATACCCATCTTTATTAACGTAAGTTGCCATTTGCAATGTAGCTGGAATAGTCAAGTCAATCACATGATGACTTTAATGGCAAACTCTTCAATGTATTTAAGTGATATGGCTTTTTGTCTTGTATTAGAACTTTCCAATATCAAGGGCCAGGCTTGCAATTTTACAGTATGGTACATTCTTCCATTTACTTTACCCAGCAGAAATATCAAAGTCTTCAGGTTTTGCACAGGCATTTCCAGTCCCCGCAAAACTCATAATACAATTTTCCTTTGAACGGCAAGTAGACAGGTGAAAAAGGATTTTAATTTTAATTGGGTTCCGCAAAGCAATAAAGACATATGGTGTGTGAAATACAAGCACTAGAAAAGCTTGGGTGCATTTTTTTGAAGGTAGGCCAAGTGTCTTTGTTGAAGTCATAAAAACTTAATTCCAAATCCAAAAAGTAAATGTTTTAAAAATCTCAAGAAATGGTTCTGAGAAATAAGATTTATCTCGTGATGTTTACAAATAACTTTTATGAAGTTGTCTCTCCCCACGCATCCACACTTTAGACTAATGTATAATATTCACATGGTTAATCATTTTTGGGAATATATTTAAATACCTGTTGAAAGCCAACGTCCAAACCTCTCAGGTAACTAATCAAGTGTTCTCTGTCTCTGCATGGGGAAAGAAGTAAGTGGTATAAATATGAAGGAATTCTTAACCTTGTTATTTCCACAGTATAATAAACAGTTCACAGTACAGATTTAAAATCCTACTTTAAAAATTGCTTGAAATTTAATCTGATTTACTCAAATAAATATTTAAGAAATATGGCAAGTCAATAGTTACAACATGATAATGGTTTACATTATATTGATGAACCTGATCATTCCTATTGTACTCAGAACTTCACATTTAGCTTTGTGGCCTCATCAATCCATCATCCTTGGAATTTACTGGAGTATATACAGATGATGGATGGAATTGTATGTTCAGATTTTAAGAGACAATAGGAATTTGATTAACTCCCATAGAACCTGATTTGCATAGCAGAAAATGTCCTTCATCAAAAGAATTCAGAGAGGGAACAATAAATTCCAGAACAAATTATAATTGAAAAGGTGGAGATATTAGATTTCTCCCCAGGACCTCTGGTATGAGAGGTAAGAGAGAGCAGAGCTTGGGCTTGGACAGAAATTTCGAGAAAGGATATACCAGGATGTTGCCTATAATACAGCGTTTTTAGTTTTAAAAGGAATTGATCAGGCTGGGTTTATTTTCCTTGTGGTTGAGAAAGTTGCCGTGGGCAGGCGTAGTCTCATCACATTTATGAAATATTCAGAGGAGCACTGGAAACACCTTAGCATAGGTTGGATGTTTGAATATTAGGTTAGTATTGTTAGTTACCTGATGTCTCATGAGCTGAAGGGTCTATTTCCAAGCTGTCTGACTACAGCTCACACAAGCAGACACATTTAATAGGCAGTGGAAGCCTATTGCTGATGTAAGTGGGAATAGGCAATGGATGGAATTGTGGGTGAGTTTGAAATAACTAAGTTGTAAGTCTAGAACCAGCTTGTTATTACTAAAAGGGAATTAAACTCAACCTCATAGTTTATTTAGCACATGACCCAATGCTATGACTAATAACTATATATCACTATCACTAAATTATCACTTTTTGCCTCAACAAATAGATTTATTTTTAAAGTTTGTATTTTTTGAAATTTGAAATTTCAGAAATCCCTTCAGATATGTGAATCATTGACCTAATATTTCCTCAAAGGTACATTCCACCATTTATTTTTGAACTTTTCCCCAATTATTTTCTCGTAAAACCTGTCTTCGTGCTTGAATTGATTTGAGCTTGTTTTAAGTCTGGCCTCCAAAGCCCCTTGCTCACTTTGCTGCTTTGCACAAGGCGTTTTCTGCATCTTGGATGCTCTCCTCAAGTTGGCGTTTGTCTTGCTCCAGCTGTGCTTGGTTTTTGTTTAGCTGACGCAAAGATTGATCTTTTCTCCTCAGTTCCATTTTCGCTTCGGAGAGACTCTAAAATAGACAGAATAATCTTGTTTTTATGACTTCGGAATGTGGCACGAGCAAAAGTATAGCAGCTAATTATAACTATTAACTAGAACAGTAATTTACAATTACTTGTATCAAAACTCAAAATCAGACACTGCTTATTGGTCTGATTATTGATCACAGAGTGGAATTAACAGCTGAGGAAGACTAAATGGCACCGTTCTAAAATCTGTGCAAGAATAGAATGACTCTGATGCATGTGAACATACTAAGACAAGTGGGAGAGCGGTAAATAATGTATAAACAGAGGCAACAGAGTCCAGAATCAGAAAGCCTACATTAAATCTTTATAAAATACTGGATCAGCCACAAATGGAATTTAACTCTGACAAGCTGAGTTGCAGAAGTTGCTCCGACTCGTGCTGTGAACCCAGTGCTGAGGCTCTGTAAGGCGCTGGTCAGGCCGTATTTGGAGTACTGTGAGCAAATTTGGTCCCCATATCTGAGTATGGATATGCTGGCCAGAGGAAGTTTATAAGAATGATTCCAGAGGAGGTTTACAAGAATGATTCCAGGAATGTGGTTTAGCATATGATGAGCATTTGACAGCACTGGACCTCTGCTCACTGGAGTTTAGAAGGTTGAGGGGGGACCTCATTGAAACTTACAGAATAATGAAAGGCATAGAGAGAGTGGATGTGGAAAGGATGTTTCCACTGGTGGAAGAGTCTAGGACCAGAGGTCATAGCCTCAGAATAAAATGGTGCTCTTTTAATCAGAGGGTAGTTCATCTGTGGAACTCATTGCCTCAAAGCATGGGCTACAGCCCCCCCACTTTTTTGGCTACTGAACGGGGTGATCACTGGTCGGCGCAGACTTGGTGGGCCGAAGGGCCTGTGGCGCGCTGCATCTCTAAAGTCTAAAAGGCTGTAGTCTAAAGATCAAAGTGGGCCAGACTGATATGTGTAGCAAAGAACTGCAAATGCTGGTTTAAATTGAAGGTAGACACAGAATGCTGGAATTACTCGCCCTGCAGGAAGGGTCTCGACCTGAAACATCACCAGCTGGCTTCTCTCCAGAGATGCTGCCTGACCCACTGAGTTACTCCAGCATTTTGTGTCTACTGGTGTGATGTGTATCTGGGTGATATTATAGGGAGGGTTTGATCAGACAAAAGTTCCGCTGGATGCTGACCTCTGCAGCCGTCTAATCGTTGTACAAACAGCAGCTTCTAGTTTACAGTGGTCATCCATTGACATTCTGGACTGCAGCCGCCACCGCTCGCACGAAGTGCATGGGGGGGGACAGAGGGGGCCTGTCCCCCCCCCCCATATGTTTTGAGAGGTGGGGGAACAACCCCCTCCCCCCCCTCCCCCCCATGTTTTGTGAAACATTTTGCAGAAAAACCGAAGCCTCCAAAGTCTGGTGGCAGCCGCAACGCCACCACAGGTTCGGAAGTCAGCTAGCTCCGTGATGGTAGGTCCACAGGCTCTGCGACCGGAGCCCTCAAGGTCGATTCTAGTTGGAGGCCGCCAGCTCCTAGAATCTAGCAGCCCGGGATTAGCTGCAATTCCCAGGTGGCTCACCTGCCCCGGGACTGGCTGTAGCTCCCAGGTTGGCTCGCTTGCCCCAGGTCTGGCTGTACCGCCCAGGTAGCTCGTCTGCCCCGGGACTGGCTGCAGTTCCCAGTTTACGAAAACCAATTGGAAAAAAAAAACGACTGCGGACATGCTGATTTCAGGTTACGGGCCGGATCCGGTCCATGGGCCGTAAGTACCCGACCCGTCCTAGATGTCAAGCCTCATTGTGACCCCCCCCCCCCCATGTTTTCAAAACCGATTTCCACCCCCTGAAAGCAGCAATTAATTCACTCAAATGTTTGTTTTTCTTTTGCATCACCGACAATCCATGAACGATTAAGAAAACCAAGAATAACTCATGGTTTGGGAGGTGCGACATATTCCCACTTGAGGAGCTGCCATGAATTGGCAACGGGCAAGATATCGATGCAATCATTAATGATCAACCGATAGCCCATGGGCTGGCTAGGCCTCTGTTTGGTGTTTAAATGTTTATTGTACATGAATGCTTCACGTTGAGAATTGGGAGACCCGTTCAGTCACTCACAGCTTCGGCATTATCGCTACCCCGGGCATTGTCCCAGACCGCTGTTTCTTCAGATACCTGCCCACCCGTGTCCCAGAGCCGGAGCCCCAGTCAATAACACACCCTATCACCCAGATACCTGCCCTACAGGTCGGGAGCGATCCTCAACCTCCCCCGTGCGTTCCCGACCACCAGGCACGTGCCGTGAGTCAGCCGGCTTTAAAAAAAAATCTTATACCATGCACGCGCAGATTGTTCTCTCCATAAAAAATAAAAATAAGTAACAATTCAATTTTCCCAAGGCTTCTAAATCTCCTTCATTTTTTAATTACTGAATGTGTGGGGGACGGAGGATGGAGGCAGGTGGAGAGATGGTGGGAAAAGCGGGAGCACACCGGGACGTTGAATCAGTTGTCATCTTATTAAATGACAATACTAATTCAAGGGTCCAATTGGAGGGAGAGTTCCTTTCACAGCGTGTGGAGAGTCTGTGCCTGGGGTTAAAGATGCGGGGAGGGCAGGAGTGTTGAGAAGGAGGGGGTCAGAGATCATGTCAGACTCACTCACCGCTGTCGCAGCGCTCCGAGCACGGACAGCAGAACTGGCTGCCATTTCCGGGGAGGGAAGCAGCTCAGATGACTGCGAGCGGCCACCGGGACCCGACAGCAAAACTGGCCGCCACTTCAGCGCCTTCTGCCGGCCCGCTTACCTCTGGCAGTGCTCTCCTTCTGAACACCTCTCACCTGCCGCTCGCCGGCTTCGCTCATGTCAGCCGCGTCCCGCAAATCCTTAAATTCCTACAGCCAAGTAACCTCAACTGGTCCCGTGAATGCGCTGTCGGAATTTAAAGATTTGCGGGAAGCCGGCCGGCGAGCGGCAGGAGAGAGGTTTTTAGACTGAGAGCACTGCCAGAGGTGTGTGGGGACCGGCAGAAGGGGTTGTCTGGGCCCGGCAGCCACCCGAGCTAATTCAATGCCTCGCCACAATGCGTGGCTCCGTGCCCGGAGCGTCGCAATGGGTTACTGGCCCCGATCCCCTCCTTCACAACACTCCTGCCCTCCCCGCAACTTTATCCCGGGCCAGATTCCCCAAACACTGTGAAAGGAACTCTCCCCCCACCCCAGGAAATACTGTATTTAAAAACATAAAGCACCAAGAAATCTACTTACCACTTTATTGGTACACGAACACCATTCTTCACTCTTTGTTTCTTAAGATACTATTAAAATAATGGCAATTCATATTTAAAGATCCCGCCAAGAAACACGCGCTGCGCTTGCTCAGTAGGCTGCTGCGCATGCGCCGTACTGCAAAGGCAGAATTTCAGCTGCCTTCAGCTCTGCTTGAAATTGACGGCTTCAAGCAGCGCTGACGGTACGTGGGCTGCACAGAGCTTCCCGTGTTACAAGTGCTGCGGATGAAAGGCACGGAGAATTATGCCTACCTAAGAGATCGCTCTTAGATAGGCATAATTCTCCCATGCCTTTACTATTTATATTTAATAATTGCCATTTCATAATTTTAGCCAGGGTAGGCAGTGCCTACCTTGCCTACCCTGACGGCACGTGCCTGCCGACCACCTCTCCCGTGGATCCCAGACGGGGATCCACGCTGCCGTCCACACTCTCGACGCCAGACAGCTGCCCACAGCTCCAGACACCGTGCCGGTGCCAGACCCCCTTGTCGGCCAGGTGAGACTTCTGGCGACCCCCGCGGTAGCGGAGAAGGCTGCATACACACTCGTTGGCTGCGAATACGCACATGGGACGCTGGGTGAGGACAAGGGACAAAGACAAAGGACATTTATTGTCACATACACCAATTGATGTAGTGAAATTTGTGAGTTGCCATTGCAGCACACCAATAAAAATAAAACACAACATTAAAGAATTTGACATTAAACGTAAACACATCCCCCCCACAATGGTTCCCACTGTGAGGGAAGGCACCAAAGTCCAGCTCTCTTCCTCTTGTTCACCCATGGTCGGGGCCTATTGAGGCCTCCGCAGTGGCCGCGACGGCAGCCCGATGTTTCAGGCCCTCTCGCCGGATGAAGGAGCTCCGGCATGGGAAGAACACTCTCAGCAGCCTAGAGTGTCTGGAACGTCCGCTTGCTGCCAGGGACCGCGGCTGGTCGGAGCTCCGACACTGGCGATCTTGGCGAGAGATCCCAGGCTCCGCGGTGTTTAAACTCAGCGCTGTCTGCAGCTGGATGCTCCTCTACCACAGCTCCACTGAGTCGCCGGTCTCAGTCCACTGGAGTTTACCACACGGCGACCTGGGTAAGGCATCGCCCACTCCGTGATAGTGCTTAAGCGCTGCCGAAGCTGAAGATCTGGCCATTCCTGACAGGAAACGCCGCTCCAGTCCAGATGGTAGGCTAGGAGGAAAGACGCATCTCCGACCATGCAGACTGAGAAAAGCAGTTCCCCCCCACCCCCACCACATAAAAAGACTAGAAGACCTCCAAGACAAAACCTTTGACACTAAAAATAAAAAAAACGGTGTAAGGACATACACCACACCCCTGCAAAAGGCTGTTAGTGGATATTTTAAGGATGCATCAAAGAAAGCATCCTATCTGGATGCATCACTGATTAGCCGAAGATCATAAGAACTTGCAGAGTTGTGAATGCAGCCGAGACCATCATACGAACAAGTCTCCCCCATTGACTCCATCCACACTTTACACTGCCTTGGGAAAGCAGCCAACATAATCAAGGACCATTTTCACCCTGACCATTCCCTCTCCTATCAGGCAGAAGCTACAAATGTTTGAAAGGACATAGAAACATAGGTGCAGGAGGAGGTCATTCGGCCCTTCGAGCCAGCACTGCCATTCATTGTGATCATGGCTGATCGTCCCCTATCAATAACCCGTGCCTGCCTTCTCCCCATATCCCTTGACTCCACTAACCTCTAGAACTCTATCTAACTCTCTCTTAAATCCATCCAGTGACTTGGCCTCCACTGCCCTCTGTGGCAGGGAATTCCATAAATTCACAACTCTCTGGGTGAAAACGTTTTTTCTCACCTCAGTCTCAAGTGACCTCCCCTTTATTCCAAGACTGAGGCCCCTGGTTCTGGACTCGCACAACATTGGGAACATTTTTCCTGCATCTAGCTTGTCCAGTCCTTTTATATTTTCTATGTTTCTATAAGATCCCCCCTCATCTTTCTAAACTCCAGTGAATTCATGCCTAGTCTTTTCAATCTTTCCTCATATGACAGTCCCGCCATCCCAGGGATCAATCACGTGAACCTACGCTGCACTGCGTCAATCACAAGGATGTCCTTCCTCAAATTAGGAGACCAAAACTGTACACAATACTCCAGATGTGGTCTCACCAGAGCCCTATACAACTGCAGAAGAACCTCTTTACTCCTATACTGAAATCCTCTTGTTATGAAGGCCAACATTCCATTAGCTTTCGTCACTGCCTGCTGTACCTGTAAGCCAACTTTCAGTGACCGGTGTACAAGGATGCCCAGGTCTCGCTGTACCTCCCCCTTACCTAACGTAACCCCATTGAGATAATAATCTGCCCCCTTGTTTTTGCTGCCAAAGTGGATAACCTCACAATTATCTATATTATACTGCATCTGCCCACTCAACCTGTCCAGGTCCCCCTGCAACCTCCTAACATCCTCTTCACAGTTCACACTACCACGCAGCTTTGTGTCATCCACAAACTTGCTGGTATTGCTCCTAATTCCCTCTTCCAAATCATTAATATTTGGACGTTCCATCAGATTCAGGAACAGCTCCCCCCCCCCCCCCCCCCCCCCATTATCAGTATTGGATACCTTCAGTATTAATTATTGTGTGAAAACATACTGAACTCTTGACAATCTTGTTCAATTGACTAATCAGCACCTCCCATTCTCCATAGATATCAGATAATGCAGCTTTAGTAAAATCCAATTTTAAGTTTAAAAATGTTTTATTTCTTACCAGCATGAAGGTCTTTTGGATTTTATGTCTGCTTGGTCACCTTGGCAAAACAGGTAGAAATTGCGCGCACTGGAACAAATGTTTATTTAAATATGTGCGCCTGTTCCACCATTTAGTGAGATTATGGATCATCTGCAAATTAGGTTTAAATATCTGCCTTAATAACATATTCACTATAGCTCATAAAAAGATAGAAAACAAGTCCTCATATGATCTTGTATCACATGCTACTAGTGATATAGAATATGAAACTTCAGCTGTCAAAATCAAAATGTTAAAGACACTGGGGTCTTAACGAACAAGGTTAAAGTGGTGGTGAGTGAAACATAGCTCAAACCCCAGAAATGGGCATTTTCTTTTTAGAAAAGTAACAAGAAAAGGCAGCTCTGATGAAGGAAGATATCACAATCCTGGAGAAAAGATGTCCTTGAGATCTCAAGTGCTGGATTCATTTGATTGAGGTTAAGAACCAGGATCAGAGTTATCATGCAATTTGACAGGCTACCAAACACTGAGGTAAATCTGAGGGGAAATAACAGAGATGGGTAAGATCGGTAGAGTGGTGATATTGTGGAATTCCTGTTAGTTCAATTGCTTAGAATTATGTTAACAGTAATAGGCACAAAGTGGAGGATTTTATGAAACATGCTCAGGTGAACTTCCATGTTCAGCATATTTCGGCAATAATGAGGAAATAAGAACTGGGTACTGAGTAATGAGGAAGGGTTAGTTAGCAGTCTTGTTGTGCGTGGCCCCTTGGGCAAGAGTGCCATAATATGGTTTTCTTCATTAGGATCGAGAGTGACGTTGTTAATTCAGAAACAAGGGTTCTGAACTTAAAGAAAGGTAACTTTGAGGGTATGAGACGTGAATTGGCCAAGATAGAATGGCAAGTGATTCTTAAAGGGTTGACGGTGGATATGCAATGGAAGGCATTTAAAGACTGCATGGATGAACTACAACAATTGTTCATCCCAGTTTGGCAAAATAATAAATCAGGGAAGGTAATGCATCCGTGGATAACAAGGGAAATTAGGGATAGTATCAAAACTAAAGATGAAGCATACAAATTAGCCAGAAAAAGCAGCCTACCAGAGGACTGGAAGAAATTCAGAGTCCAGCAGAGGAGGACAAAGGGCTTAATTAGGAAAGGGAAAATAGATTATGAATGAAACCTGGCACGGAACATAAAAACGGACTGCAAAAGTTTTTATAGATATGTGAAGAGAAAAAGGTTAGTTAAAACAAATGTAGGTCCCTTGCAGTCAGAAACTGGTGAATCGATCATGGGGATCAAGGACATGGCAGACCAATTGAATAACTACTTTGGTTCTGTCTTCACAAAGGAAGACATAAATAATCTGCCAGAAATAGCAGGGGACCGGGGGTCAAATGTGATGGAGGAACTGAGTGAAATCCAGGTTAGCCGGGAACTGGTGTTGGGTAAATTGAATGGATTAAAGGCCGATAAATCCCCAGGGCCAGATAGGCTGCATCCCAGAGTACTTAAGTAAGTAGCCCCAGAAATAGTGGATGCATTAGTGATAATATTTCAAAACTCTTTAGGTTCTGGAGTAGTTCCTGAGGATTGGAGGGTAGCTAATGTAACCCCACTTTTTAAAAAGGGAGGGAGAGAGAAAATAGTAAGATTAAACGAGAACTTACCAGTTTGAAGTTTGATCTTTATTTTATGAGGAGTAACGATGAGGGATTACGTGAAGAACCCCGCCTGGCGCTGGAACGGCATACTTCAAAGCAGCGGCAGGAAAAACACAGAACATAATAGCCGGAGTAAGATAGTAAGGCTTCTCATAGATTTAGAACTACCAGATGATCATTTATTTTATGAGGGTGGGGAGTGGAGGGCACGTAATCCCTCATCGTTGCTCCTCATAAAATAAAGATCAAACTTCAAACTGGTAAGTTCTCGTTTAATCTTACTATTTTACTTCGATTTTGAAGCTTTCTGTGTTTTTCATGTCGTAGAATTTATTCCATACGACAGTCCGGCTCATTCAACACAGTGACGAGCGAATAACACATTTTTCCCCAAACATTGCCTCAAGTTATGTGATAAATTATTTCACATTATAAAGAATACAAGTAATGCCCTTTCCATTGAAAGGCAAGTGTATCACAAAATATCAATTGATATATATATTTTGATGGTATGACAAAGCAACAATTATAGAGAACCCAACACTCCGTGTCCAAACCTGACACCATGACTGGTTCCTTTTTACTTTAACATTAATTTACACCCTCCTGCGGCCTTGCATCTTTGCTCGAGTGGCTCATCCCGTGCCATTCCTGTGAAAGTATCTACCTCATTAACAGAGTGATTTTCCACCTTTCAGTGTCTAGTTCCACTGAGTGTATCCAATTTCTAACCATCTAGAATACATTCCTCTAGAACCATCAGTTTTTACTGAACCTATTATTTTATTATTTTATTGTTATGTTGTTATATTAGTTAAACATTCATAGACTTCTTTGACCATCAGCTGTTGTAATAGTCTGGTCAACCTGCAGATAGTCAAATTCATATTTTCATGTCATGGATGCCTTTGTACAACAATAAATTACTGCAGGGTTACACAAAACTGGAGAACCCAGCGGGTGCAGCAGCATCCAAAGAGCGAAAAGAGACAGGCAACGCCTCGGGTCGAGACCCTTCCTCAGACTTCAATAAATTACTGCAACTATGAATCATCACAAGTGGTTCAACATCACTCAATATTTATGAAACCATGAAGGATCCGTATTAGGCCACCAAAATGCCTCTGGCAGTGTCCTGCTACATTTTCATCAGACACTGCCCTATCAAACAAAATGAGGAACACAAAAGAACATCTTTTCCTCATGTAATTGAGAGAAAAGCATCCACCTTTCCTGTTCTTAGTTTACCCACAAGAAACATTTGAAAGATCGGTGATTTAATCTGTATGCAACCAGATTAATCGTAAGTAATCCATATTAATGACAATATGTTTTTCTCCCAAATTTGTTGTCTCCGATACCATTGTCTCTTCCTTAGAGATAAACAACTGGACTAAACTTTAAAATATGCCACATCTGTTTACTCAGATAATCCCATGATTGTTATTTGATTTATCTTGTGTGTTTTAACATATGCCACAGCCGTGGTATTGTTCATCTTGATACGACATGGACACTTCCATAATAAAACAATCGATATTTAATCCATAACTCCTTATACTTCAATAATTAATACAAATGTTTGGAAAATTTCTTAGGACAATCCATTTATGCTCACCTGGTATTATTGTCCGCAGTCCCAACAAGAGACGTATCAATTATTCTTATAAGAATAGATAATATTCTTATCTTTACCCAAACATTCACAGAAGCTGTACATCATCTGTAACACTTGCTTCAGTTTGCAACAGCTGTTAATCTTATAGTTGAAGCAGCTTGTGAACCTTTTTTACATTACTTTAATAATGATAGCGTATCATTTGATATTTGCATAAGCCTCTCACAAAGGCATACATATTCTTATAAGCTTCTGTATTCCTTCTTTTGGAACTTTATTTATTCTTTACCTAACCTAATGGAGGGACAAAGTATGTCAACAACAATGAGACATATTTGTATCATGGAACAATTTTCCCCCTCTTATGGCGCTGAATTACTTCTAAATTCAGAATAGTAATTTATGAATATTTTATTAATGCCTAAGCATACGCTTTATGTAATGGGTCAGGTCCTTGCCCATCCACCAGGTTTGTAATTGCAGCACTAATTTGCAGCTGACTCTTATAACCTTCCAATTTAAATGTAATCAAGATAACCCATGACCATGACCTCATTAGTGCAAGTGCTGATCTTTTATCAGCATAATTGTTCCTCCAGTATTCTGTTTAACAGCCTTGAACTGGTTTAATCCTTTGGACAATGTTTTAACTTGCACAGCTTGACCCATTTTAATTAATTTCAAGCGCCTGTAATATTGATTAACAATTTGTTAATAGCAACTGTATTCCCATGTTCTAGATGTTTCCATTTTAATAAATGTTCTTACACTGTGAAAGTGTATATAAAATGATGTTTTGTATGGTTTATACCATCAAATCTTTACACTGAGGTAATTTTATAATATATATGTACATGCCCCTTCTTTATTGAAGTTACTTTTGAGTGCAAACCTAAAATCAATTTTTAAGGTTTTCTTATACAGGTGAACCAATCCTTCCTTAGTTATATTAAATTAATGATCATAATACACCTGTAATCCCCCACAATTGGAGATTTCATGAACTTATTTTGTAACAAGATGTTTGCACCTCTTCAACGTACTTCAAGCCTTCTTTTCCCAATTATATGGGTTTGGATAAGGCTATGTTGGATTATACCACTTCTGCCTTTGTTTTGTTCCATTATCAAATCTTTCATTGGATCATAGTTTTTCCCCCAAGTTTAAAGATCTTTGCCTTTGTTTTGATCCATTATCAAATCTTTCATTGGATCATAGTTTTCCCCCCAAAGTTTAAAGATCAGTAGTCTGTTCTTTTGTAATCAATATCTTTGATTTATCATAAGGCAGGTTTATTCCATAATAATCAGGAGTTTAACATAACCTGATTTGTATTGATCTGCGAATCTAGAGTGCAGATTTGGTAAATTATATATATTTCTTCCCATTGAGCTCCACAAACTGATGGCAATTTATTTTATTTTAAAAGTATTACTTATTTCCACAACGTTTTATTTTATATTATTTTTCTTTTTGAATAGTAATGCCATGCACCAGTTTGAAATACTTTGAAATTGTATTTCTTTATATCTCATATAATTTGAGACATGGATATCATAAACGGATTCACCGTTGATATCTTTATAAAACATAAAATTTTTATCATATTCTGCTGTTTCAATCACTGCAGCTTTGGTGAGGTTTTAGTTTCCATGTTTATTTTTCATGGCCTCACTCATCATTAGTTCTGCTGTTTTAACCATAACAGCTTTTAGTGAGAGACCAACTAATTTTTGGATTCCATGGTAATTTTCCATGGCCTCACTTTGGTGCTGTGGTGGGTACTTCATGACCAGCCACCACTATCAGTGCATTTTTAGGGTCAGTTTTTCCCTTTTATTTTTCACTGCCCTTGTTTCTCCTGAGTTTTTTCCCCCTCAAGGAGGCTACCTTCAGAAATATCTGAGGTAGATATTCCCACCATATTTCATCATATTTTTTCCTTTTTATATGTGAAACCCCCTTAGGGTAGGTTAGGGAATATTTCCATTATTTTCCGTCTGAAGGCCTTTATTAACTTTTTAAATTATGGCCTTTCTGACATTTAAATTTCCCTCCCCCTGCCAAAAGTTTGTGGAGCATCTTAAACTCCCTAACGTATTTTTAACGGTCACCAGTATCGGAACCGGCTCCGTAATTAATCTCCCGTCCCGATCGCTGGGTATTCCCCCGGGACGTTCTTTTTTAAAACTCTGTTGTATTATACAGAGTATTTTTGTTCTATTTTACTCTTTTATTTTATTTTTGTTTTTAAATTCATTTCAAATCCTGGTTCAATACACCAGGCACGGGGTTTTCCTGATCCTAAAAGGTTTTCAACTGCACTTACCTGCCGGTTCCGTACCTACCGCTGTCGACGAGCTAGCCTCTGCAGCTCTTCCTTCTGCCATCAGCGTTGACGTAATGCCGTTCCAGCGCCAGGCGGGGTTCTTCACGTAGTCACTCACGTGACTCCGAAGTAAAATGGGGAATTACAGACCGATTAGTCTAACGTCGGTAGTGGGGAAAATGCTAGAGTCAGTTATTAAAGATGGGATAGCAGCACATTTGGAAAGTGGTGAAATCATTGGACAAAGTCAGCATGGATTTATGAAAGGTAAATCATGTCTGACGAATCTTATAGAATTTTTTGAGGATGTAACTAGTAGAGTGGATAAGGGAGAACCTGTGGATTTGTTATATCTGGACTTTCAGAAGGCTTTCGACAAGGTCCCACATAAGAGATTAGCACACAAGCTTAAAGCACACGGTATTGGGGGTTCAGTATTGATGTGGATAGAGAACTGGCTGGCAGACAGGAAGCAAAGAGTAGGAGTAAACTGGTCATTTTCAGAATGGCAGGCAGTGACGAGTGGGGTACTGCAAGGCTCAGTGCTGGGACCACATCTATTTACAATATATATTAATGATCTGGATGAGGGAATTGAATGCAACATCTCCAAGTTTGCGGATGACACGAAGCTGGGGGGCAGTGTTAGCTGTGAGGAGGATGCTAGGAGGCTGCAAGGTGACTTGGATAGGTTGGGTGAGTGGGCAAATGCATGGCAGATGCAGTACAATGTGGATAAATGTGAGGTTATCCACTTTGGCGGCAAAAACAGGAAAGTAGACTATTATTTGAATGGTGACCGATTAGGAAAAGGGGAGATGCAATGAGACCTGGGTGTCATGGTACAGCAGTCATTGAAAGTAGGCATGCAGGTGCAGCAGGCTGTGAAGAAAGTGAATGGTATGTTGGCATTCATAGCAAAAGGATTTGAGTACAAGAGCAGGGAGGTTCTACTGCAGTTGTACAGGGTCTTGGTGAGGCCACACCTGGAGTATTGCGTACAGTTTTGGTCTCCAAATCTGAGGAAAGACATTATTGCCATAGAGGGAGTACAGAGAAGGTTAACCAGACTGATTCCTGGGAAGATAGGACTTCCATATGAAGAAAGACTGGATAGACTCGGCTTGTACTCGCTGGAATTTAGGAGATTGAGGGGGGAAATTATAGAGGCTTACAAAATTCTTAAGGGGCTGGACAGGCTAGATGCAGAAAGATTGTTCCCGATGTTGGTGAACTCCAGAACAAGGGGTCACAGTTTAAGGATAAGGGGGGGGAAATCTTTTAGGACCGAGATGAGAAGATCTTTTTTCACACAGAGAGTGGTGAGTCTGTGGAATTCTCTGCCACAGAAGGTAGTTGAGGCCAGTTCATTGGCTATATTTAAGAGGGAGTTAGATGTGGCTCTTGTGGCTAAAGGGATCAGGGGGTATGGAGAGAAGGCAGGTACAGGACACTGAGTTGGATGATCAGCCATGATCATATTGAATGGCAGTGCAGGCTCGAAGGACCGAATGACCTACTCCTGCACCTATTTTCTATGATTCTATGATTCTAAGTACTGGTGCACCTGATTTGGGGGAATGAGTTGGGACAAATAACCCACCAGTCAATGGGAGAACACTCAGAGAACAACAATCATCAGACATGTTTAAGCTGATAATGAGAGGGAAAGGATAACTCCAAAGCTGAACTAAATAGAAGGAACATTTACTTCAATGGATTAAGAAGGGATATGATTAAGACGAAGCAGAATCATTCGGTATTGAAACAGTTAATGTTTTAGGCGAAATGTAGGACTGTACAGCAAATTAAACACCTTTGCTCAATTCAGGATAGCAGTACATGCCCAACAACCATATCAGTTTAACTTCTGGGGAATCTTTTGGGAAAAAAAATCTATGGAAGAAAGAAGGAATTTGCAGAGGTTTGAATTGAGATTGTATATATGGATTTCAGCAAGGCATTCAACAAGGTTCCGCGTAGTAGGCTGCTCTGGAAAGTTAGATCCAATGGGATCCAAGGAGAGATAGCTGAATGGATAGGAAATTGGCTTCATGGAAGGAAGTAGAGGGTAATGTGGAAGGCTGTCTTTCGGTCTGGAGGCCTGTAACTAGTGGTGTGCCTCAGGGTTTGGTGCTTGGCCCATTGCTGTTTATCATCTATATCAATGATTTGGATGAGAACATACATGGCATGCTCCATAGATGCTGCTTCACCTGCTGAGTTTCTCCAGCATTTTTGTCTACCTTTGATTTTTCCAGCATCTGCAGTTCTTTCTTAAACATACATCGCATGATTAGCAAGTTTGCAGATGAGACAAAAGTGGGTGGTATTGTAGATAGTGAAAACTTGGTTGTCAAAAATTGCAGCAGGATCTTGATCGGTTGGGAAAGTGGGCTGTGGAATGGTTGCTGGAATTTTTTACAGAGAAATGTGATGCATTTTGGGAAGTCCAACATGGGCAGGATCTACACAGTGAATGGTAGAACTCTGGGGAGTGTTATAGACCAGAGGGATCTAGGAATGCAGGTACATAATTTGTTGAAAGCTGCATCACAGATAGATAGGGTGGTTAAAAAGGCTTTTGGCACATTGGCCATCAATCAGAGTATAGAGGTTCAGAGGCCATGTTGCAGTTGTATAAGATGTTGGTGAGGCCGGATTTAGAGTATTGTGTCCAGTTCTGGGAACCATGTTATTGGAATTATGTTGTCAAGCTGAGAAGGGTACGGAAAAGATTTATAAGGATGGTGTCAGGACTTGAGGGCCTGAGCTATAGGGAGAGGTTTGGCAGGCTAGGACTCTATTCCTTGGAACGTAAGATGATGAGGGGTGATCAAAAAGAGGGGTACAAAATCATGAGAGGAATAGATCAGGTAGACGCACAGTCTCTTGCCCAGAGTAGGGGAATCGAGAACCAAAAATATACTGGAAAAATGCAATATCTGCGATAAGAAAAGTAGTCATGGTTTCAGGTCTACAACGCTCACCCTCACCAAAGGAAGGTAAATGGAAGTGAGAGATGGCAGACAAAAAATGGCCAGTTCTGATGTAAATTAACAATGAGCAAGTTATCTACAGTTGCAGAATTCAAAATTCAGTGCCACAGACTGCAACGTTCCCAGATGAAAGATGAGGTCTTCTGAGAGCTTGCATGCGGCCTCGTTGTATTGTAACAATGGAGAAGACCAAAAAGAGGTCAGAGTGGGAATGAGATGGTTAACTAAAGTAGCAGAAAGCTCAGTCTACTCCTGTAGGCACCAGTATTTCACAAAGCAGTGAACTAATCTGCGTTTGGTTACTCCAGTAAATAGGAAATTACATTGTGAACATCATGTGTAGTACACGATATTCGAAGTAATGCAAGTGAATTGCCTGGAGAGACTGTTTGGATCCCTAAGGGAGCTAATGAAAGGGCAAATATAGCAGCTGCTATGGTATATGGGATTGTGTCATATGAATGGCGCTTTCTACCTTTTCCACGTGTTAACTGTTTTTCTTTCCACAGATGCTCTTTTACCTGCAGTAGACAAAAATGCTGGAGAAACTCAGCGGGTGAGGCAGCATCTATGGAGCGAAGGAAATGGGCAATGTTTCGGGTTGAGACCCTTCTTTAGGTCTGAAGAAGGGTCTCGACCCAAAACGTTGCCTATTTCCGCTGAGTTTATCCAGCATTTTTGTCTACCTTAGATTTTCCAGCATCTGCTGTTCCTTCTTAAACTCTTTTACCTGCTGTGTTTTTCCAACATTTTCTGTCTTGTCAAAAATTGTTAATGGCAGATTTTATTTGTTGTTCTTGATTCAAAATTCTGATACAGTAACAAAGGTTGTTGAAGAAAAAGTAGACATAATCTACTTGGATTTAAGAATTTTTTTCAGAAGTTTTTTTCACGTTAGAAAAATGAGTTAGTACACTTGGTTCTGAAGCAGGATGGATCATAGCTTAAAGGCTGACAGCAGAGATTACTGATAAATGGCTGGAACATTTTAGACTGTCATGTTCCCTCGGGATTAGCGCTGTCACCATTGCATTTTTTTATATACATAAAAAACAGTGGTGACAGCACTAATCCCTAGGGAACATCACACCCTAACATTTTCCAGCCATTTACCAGTAATTTCTGCTGTCAGCCTTGAAGCTATGAACCAATTTTGCTAACTGGCTTTTTATGTCAAACATTTTCTGAAGTCTATGTAGATGACATCTCTACATTTCCTTCAACATATTATACATAAAAAACATGTATAGTGTATATACATAAAAAACACAAACATGTACACCAGATAATATTTCCACACCCGCAGATGATACAAAGCTCGGAAATTGATAACAGTGAAGATGATAATAGCAACAATAGGCGGGCTAAATGGACAGACAAGCAGATGAAAGAGAATACAAACAACGGCAAAGCAATATACGTTTGCAGAATGAAAAAGAGCATCCAATGTTGTCTAAAGGATATAAATGAGCAGAGTAACAAGAAGTCAAAGTCAAGTCAAAAGAGTTAATTGTCATGTGTCCCTGACAGGACAATGAAATTCTTTCTCGGGATGTACGTGTAGAAATATTTGAACATGCTTGGATAGTGGTTAATAAAGTATATGGGATTTTAGGATTCATAAAAGAACACCAAAGTAAGGAAACTACTTTGACCAGTATAAAGAAAAACTGGTCAGTCCTCAGATAAAGTGATCAATCCAGTTCTGAACACCACATTATATTAGGAAAGTAAAAGTCCTTGGGTTACTAGAATGATTCCAGGGAAAGGGCATTTGAAATGTTTAGTTGAAAAAGAGATGCTAAGATTGCTCTCGTATGAGCATAGAAAAATTTGTGAGGCTTAGTAGAGGTATTGGCACACGTGCAATATTCAGCAATGTTGCATCACAGCTCCAGATATCCCATTTTATCCGGATTTTGGGTGGTGTCTGTGTGGAATTCGCACTTTTCCCTGTCTATGGATAGGTTTCCCTTCGGTTTCTGCCCATATTGCAAATATGAACTAGATGGTACGGTAATTGCCTATTAGAAATGAGTCTTTGTGTGAGTGGGTAGCTGGGGAATCAGGGGGCTGGGAAGAACGTTCATGAGGGTGCAAGAGGAAAACAGACACCACTGATTAGCAATGTTACAAAATTTTGAGATTTAAAAAATCAAGTCTGCAATTTATCCCATCAGATAAAGCATAAAAAAAGTTTAATTTGACACCTAATTCACTTTCATATCTTCGGTATTAAAAACGTTATGGCCATTTTCATACCCGGAAATTAGCATCTTGTTCCCTATTGCTTTTCCATTGACTTAACACACAAGCTATGATCGAGGACAGTCAAAAGCCCATAACTTTCTTAAACATTAAGAGAACTGAATGACATTTTCAGTTATTATAGATTGAACTATTCTGAAACAAATATGAAACAATCTTACTTGGATGACCTGAAATTAAAGCATATAATTAGTTAGTTACCCAATTGTAGCTAATTACTACAATTACTAGATCTAAACATCTATCAATTTCTTAAGAAAAGGTTAACGTTTTTAAAAAGCCTAAGTGTCCAAATAGCATTCACACAAGAATTCACAACATAACATGATTTTTAAATCTCATTGTCATTAATTTATAGGCCAAATGGAAGGAATTTAATGTTTAATTCCTGTAAATGAATGGCCATTTAAATCATCTTTCGAGTGGGATTTTCTGGAACGTGATCGATTGGAACGTTGCGGTTGCGGTGAATTTAAACCCCATATTGGCAGGAAAAATACTGCCGGTTCGTATGGGGAATAAATCACCTTCTCGCAACGTGAAATTTTGATTAAAGGTATCCTAAGAAGCACTTTGTTATGAAAAATAAACTGTGTACCTTGCCTTGTCCCCTACGCGAGGTCCGTCCCGTTGTCGGCGTTCACGGCTTTAGAAGATGATTTTAAATTTACTACAGCAATTAAATTAGCAAGCGCAGTTTAAAAATCACTGCTAAGAACGGCAGTCGAAGCAATTTGTCTTCATCAACTAAATAGCCTGTTCAAGATCGATTTGAATAGGCTTCCGAAATACCGCATTTTAAACCTGCCCCTCTCTCAAAGGCTCCAAAGCCGCGCACACGGGCAGCGACAGAACTGTAGCGCCGTTGAAGGTAAGTATTGTAACATACCTACACTGATATACGTGTTTGTCTTTAGTGTGGACACGATTGGCTGCTTCTCTGGTGCACAACTGGTTTTGAAGTAATAAAAGGGGCAAGCTATACTCAATTCTGGGAGCAAGTGGAAAAGATTTAAAATTTTCACCAAAATATGCATAGGAGATTTCAGGAAAATATTTTGCGCAGTAACAAAGTTCCAAAAATTTAATAAATGGATGGAAACAAAAGCAATCAGAGATGTCACAATGCACTGATTAATCCCAAAAGAATAATTTCATCGCTATGAGGAAAGCAGGGGAATGATTGATAGAATTACTTCAGAAAGAAGGAGAAATAGGAGTCTCAAAATAGAAGACAAACTAAGAATCTTGGCCTCAACTTCACATTCTTGTCAGTTGTCCATAAGGCATAATCCCACGAAACAAGTCTCTGTCAAAACTTTGAATATATTCTCTACTCACAGCTCTCTGGGTAGACAATTCCAAATGTCACCACAGTTAAGAGAAGTATTTTTTCCTCACTTCCATTTTAAAATTGGCAACCTCTTATTCTGAAACCTTGCCCACTAGTTTGATGTTCTGTTCAAGGGACACATCCCCTTAACAATCTCCTTCAGTGTTGTGTGTTTCAATATGACAATTTTTCTTGCTTCCATAAAGACTCAAACTTCTCAACCTTTCCTCATTAGACCACCCATTCATCCCAGTTGTCAACCTAGTCAATACAATCGTCTCAAATTCAGATATCTCTTTATCAAGGAACCAAACTGATGTAATAAACTAGATATGGTCCCCACTAAAGTTCTTTACCACTATTACCACGATTCAACGTTGACTTGCTTTTGCTTCATTTCTCAGAGTTATGAGCTGTCTATTGAGGT
This sequence comes from Okamejei kenojei, assembly GCA_035221665.1. NCBI lineage: Eukaryota > Metazoa > Chordata > Chondrichthyes > Rajiformes > Rajidae > Okamejei > Okamejei kenojei. Next base: position 52,654,178 of record CM069133.1, on the reverse strand, counting down.
CAATGTGGGACCAGCAAACTGTCACAGGATAGGTAGCTAGCTATTTATGCGATGTGTGTACTCCTTCTGCCATTTATGCTAGGCTTCTCTGTGCTCACAGCAACATATATGATGTTCTGAATGGTATCCCAAATGTTTTCAAGAGATTAGTCAGTGCCATACAGCACAGAAACAGGCCTATCCACTCACCTTGTCCATTCCAACCAATTTGCAATACTAGGCTAGATCTATTTGTGTTAGGTTACCTTTTGCTCACAAATGTAACAAAAGGGAACTGCAGATGTGGATTAATACCAAAGAAAGACATAAAATGCTGGAGTAACTCAGTGGATCACACAACATCAAGGGAGGAAATGGATAAATGGGTTCCAACCCAAAACATCGCCTATCCATGTTCTCCAGGGATGCTGCTTGACCCTGCTGAGCTATTCCAACTTTTTGTGTCTTCTTTTGCTTGCTAAACTAAACTGAAACTGAAACTGGGTTGTTTCAACCTAGAAATCTGGACCCACGAAGAGAACTACGGTGTGTTTTTTGAAGTTTTTCCAGCTTCTTTATTCTTCACAAGTTCACCTCCATTTCTAGTTGCCAGTCTACTGAGCCTTAAAGTATTTTGGCAGTAGATAGCCATGACACCTCTGAAGAACTGCCAGATGTCATTGTTTTTAGTGAATTGTTGAATATTTAGTGCTCTTTCCATCCATCGTCTGTTCTTTAGATCATTGGACCTCTGCCTTTGAATGTATAGAGAGCAGTTTCAGTTCCCTTCAGCTGCGGTGGACTTCCAGTCAGAGAATCTCTTGAATTTCTGGTCAACTAGTTCCCAGGTCTCCTGGTGATTCTTATCAAACCTATCATTGTGTTCCCTGGTAGAAAAGCCAAGCGTTTCAATTCCCCTTTCATATAAAAATGTTGATACTGCTTGATTGTATTATGATTTTCTAAATCTCCTGCTACTGTTTCCTTTAAAATGCCCCTGTCCCACTTAGGAAACCTGAACGGAAACCTCTGGAGACTTTGCGCCCCACCCAAGGTTTCCGTGCGGTTCCCGGAGGTTTTTGTCAGTCTCCCTAATGGCAAAAGTGGTTTCTGTTTCTTCTATGTTCCAGCGAAGAAGCGGAAACCACCTTCGATCATTAGGGAGACTGACAAAAACCTCCGAAAACCTTGGGTGGGGCACAAAGTCTCCAGCGGTTTCTGTTCAGGTCCCCTAAGCGGGACAGGGGCTTAATGGATTGCAATATTTTTGTAATACAGGGTTCAGGCAAACTGGCGTACCATTTCCTGATTTCTCTCTCCTTCCTTTCTTGAATTGTTAAATAGGGACAAGGCCACATACAGTAAGGCAAGAATTCCATGATTTTTTCAGATCAAGGACAAACAACATGATTATTCACAGGCTACAAGACAACACATGGTGAATTTAAATATGTTTATACATGTTTATTCAGGATTATTTCTGACGTAGTCCGTAGTCTACATGTAATAGTCTCAGAGTAAAAATGTTGGTGAAGGAATGAGGGTAAATGTAAATTACTTCATGAAGTTTATTGTAAGTTAATAGTCAAACTAGAAACTTTTACAGTTAAATGCTTGTGGGCTGGTTTATGGGTAAAGCTTACAGTTGTAGGCAAGGAGGTAAAGAATGGGCCTGTCCCACTTAGGCGACATTTTAGGAGACTGCAGAAGACTCTGTGGTCGCCACATGTTCGCGGGTGGTTGCCGGGTAGTCGCCTTCATGGTCGTGAGGAGTTCCCGCATTCTGGGAACTAGTCGCGGTCTCATTATGGTCGCCGTGAATTTTTCAACATGTTGAAAAATTAGCGGTGACTAGAATTAAGCCGCCATGGAGAGTAGCAAGAATTCTCGAACCGTAGGCCCGTCGCCAGGGGGTCCTAGTGGGTTACCAGGAGGTCGAAGGTTCTCGTGAGTTGTAGCTGGTGCTGACCGGTCAATTTAATTGGCTCATTGGGGGGAAAAAAGTAAACAGTAGTTTTCAGAATGTTAATGTCTGCCAAGCTTCACAGCTGTGTATCTCTGGCTTCTTAAAAGTTGTCTCCACTCCTTTTCCCCCCTCTTTTAAAGGACTTACATGACCCTTCCCGTACACTGTGCTTTCACTGTCTTAATTACACGGCCAACCTTCCTGTTCATCGCGGTGTGTGTCTGTATCACATTGGTTTTCAACCGTGTGAATTTCACTTAGACAGCCCTCCCCCGTTTGCCCTATCCCCACCTGCATAATGGGTTAGTGAAGGAACCGATGTGTGTGTTCCATTGTGACAGTCGCCGTTCCAGTCGCTGGTTTTTCAGGCAATCGCCTGCAGTCCGCTGAAAAATCGCTTAAGTGGGACAGGCTCATAAGATACCTCCCTTTGTAATTGTGACCTTTGAGTATGTAAAAAGGGAGGCAGAGAAATCACAGTGAATCTTAGAATCTGGTCTACAATGAATGAAGTATTCTTTTTCATGAGTTCAGGTCAGTGTGTTGCACAGCTTACAGCAACTGGGATTTCTGAGATACACCTGATGGCTTGCGCGGCTATATATGTGGGAGGTGCCTCCAGTTTACCCCTCTTGACCTTCTTTCAATGGTACAGCATGGAAATACGATGACCACTGATCATCCATTGGCATTAGGTCTATGTTAACTCAATTTTGTCATTCGCTCCCGACACAATAGGGCAATTTACAGAGGCTAATTAACCTATACACGCCTCAGGTGTTTGGGTTGTGGGAGGAAACTCATGTATTCATGGGGACAAGGTGCAAACTCCACACAGATGGCACTCATAATCAGGATTGAACATTGGTTTCTGAAACCGAGGCAACAGCTCAACTAGCTGCGTCATTGTGCGGCCCAGTGACATCTTGAGTTTTGGAAATTAAGGGGATAATTCGAGCACAATGGTGCATTTCTGGGGCTGAAACCCATACTGGCAGCATATCTTTCAAGAGGGTGTCATTCTGCAAATTAAGGAAAGACAGTAAAAAAAGGAATGGGTGACGAGGCAGAGGAAAGGAGATCGGTAGATATTCATGAAAAGCTTAGAGTGCATCCTGAATGTAATTCTGTGTTGGAAAATGGTGGATTGTATGTATTCTTGAGTGTAGTACTAGTTTAGTTTAGAGATACAGTGTGGAAAACATCTGTTCAGCTCACCAAGTCCGTGCCGACCAATGGTCGATTGTACATTAGTTCTCTGTTACCCAATTGCACATTTTACATATTCTGGATAATTTACAGAAGAATGAGGAATAGATTATGTAGATGCATAGAGTCTCTTGCTCAGAGTAGGTAAATCGAGGACCAGACGACATAGTAAACCGGAAGGACCGACAAACATCATCATCGGTTAATCTACTCATTCCTGGGATCAATCTTGTAAACCTCCTCTGGACCCTCTCCAGAGCCTGCACATCCTTCCTGAGATATGGTGCCCAAAATTGCTCACAATATTCCAAATGCGGCCTGACCAGCGCCTGATAGAGCCTCAGCATTACATTTATAAGATTAATGATAAATAACTTCTAACCAATTACCTGACACACCATGACCAGTCTACTCAAAGCTCTCAAACGTGTTATTCTAAATTATTAAAAAAAACATAATCTTTCTCCCCATCTCTCTCCACAGATGTTGCCTCACCCGTTTTGGTTTTATTATAGATGTCCAGCATCTATAGATTTTACTTCGGAGTCACTTGAGTGACTACATGAAGACCCCGCCAGCACGCAAGTGCGACATATCGTCGAACGCATTGTGAAGCGACAGGCAGGAGGAGCGCCGCTCCTCCAGCATAAGTTTAAAAAACTTATGCTGGAGGACTTACCATTCCTGAGGTCGTTGTCGGTTCTGTATTGTTTGTATTACAGAGCGCACCAACATGGAATCCAGGACAAAGTCCAAACGAGCCGCTGCCAAAATTGCTGCTGAGGACCGCGAAGGAGGCAGCCAGCAGCGGTCGAGATCTCCAGAGCTGCTGATTCAAACTGTAGCCCCCCGACTTCACACTGCTACAGCCCGCAGGTGCTCCTCGGACTGGCGGCAAAACCACACGGAAGTCGGGCAGGTCTGCTGACTCGGCTGAGTCCGGACTGGAGGACAGTCCGCCCACGGGAAGCGACAGCGGTCGACTATCCCGCATGGAGCGGATGGTGGAGCAGTTGCTCCAACGTGACCTGCTGCAGCAGGGATATGGTCACAGTGGGTCACCTCGCAGACCCACGGCAGCATCCTTTACAGGACTGCCAAATGTTTCACCCTCCTTGCAGGGGAGCATAAGGAGTTAGAACTGGGCTGACTCTGAAGAGGGGAGTGTGGCTGAAGATACACCTATGCTAGGGGTGCCAGAAGAGGAGCTATTGGGAATGGTCACAAAATTTACGATGCCTACCCAAAAAGGGCTGCCGTTGCATCCAAAGTTGGCAGCCAGTATCAACTACATGGCAACAAACCAACTTCAAGAACAAGCCATTAATGACACGGCAGCCAAATACTTAGCTCCGGAGAATTGTATCTCCCTCAACGTGCCTGTTGTTAACAACCCCATTTGGGGTAACATGAGCCCTGGCATCAGGAGTCAGGAAGTGAAACTCCAGAAGATCCTTAAACTACTGGCTGCTGGAATTACGGCCGTTGCCAGGTCAGTGGACGGAGTGGAAATGCCGGAAGAGCTACAGGATGCTCTAGCTCTCCTATGTGACACTCAGTATGAGATAAACAGTTACAGGAAGAGTGTCATCCGGCCTGCACTGTTCGCGGGGTTGTGCAGCCCCAGCAGTGCACAGCCGCCAACATTACTATTCGGGGACAACCTGCCCAAACAGGTAAAAGACCTCGATGAAGAGGCAAAGGCAATAGGCATGATTAAAGTGCTGGCTGCCACCAAGTCCTCATACCCATGGCGACAGCACTCCTATGCATCCACCAGCAGTCCATGCTACAACAGTGATAGACCACCTGCTGGTGAAAGCTCGGCCGTCCAACCTGCTCAACGGTCTTTTTTAGATCATGGCCCAGCATGGCCTTCTTGGAAGATGCGCCTCCACATCCCAAGAAACAAGGACAGAGGCAACCAACGCAGCACCGCCGGTAACCATGGAGGTAGGTGGGTCTGGTTGCCCCAGGAACATCGCATGTTTAAACTCCTCACGGGTTGGGGGATGGTTGCACATGTTTCGGGTTGCATGGAGTACTTTAACCTCTGATCCTTTCATACTGCAAAGTATTCAGGGATACAAAATTGAATTTGTTCACAAACTCCCTTCCCCTGTTCAGCATACACCTAGTCGAAAGTTTGTACTTTCACAGAAAGAAAAGACAGAATGTCATGCTGAACTCTTAAGACTATATTCAAAAGGGGTAATTGAGAAAACCAAAAGAAAGTCTCACGAGTTTCGAACATTTTCACTAAAAATAAAAAAGACGGCGGATGCCGCATCATTATTGATTTGCCAGAACTGAATACTTTCGTGCAGTATGCCCATTTCAAAATGGAAACCTTTGTCACTGCCAAACAACTAGTTTCCAAGAGGTACATCATGGCTTGCATCGATCTAAAGGATGCATACTATTCAGTACCAATAGACAAGGATCATCGCAGATATTTAAAATTTGTCTGGATGGGGCAGCTCTGGCAGTATAAAGCGCTGCCTAATGGATTATCATCAGCACCCAGACTGTTTACCAAATTATTACAACCAGCTTTAGCATGTCCCAGAAAACAAAAACATATTGTTATGGCATACCTCAATGACATTTTAATCGTGGGGAAAACCTTGGAGTTGGCCAAATTGGCTGTCTCAGCCACTGAGCACTTATTTCAAAAACTGGGGTTTATCATCCATCCAGATAAATCAAAATTGATGCCTTCTATCACTATGGACTATTTGGGATTCACAATTGACTCAGTTCATATGTCTGTCACTTTGCCACCGAACAAAGCGTCAGACTTGATAGAAGCATGCAACAGCCTTACTGGCATCAGGAAACCGTCTATTCGGCAAGTAGCCAGGGTGATTGGGAAGCTTGTGGCTGCTTTCCGAGCCACACACTTTGGGCCACTGCATTACCAAAACCTACAAAGGGCAAAAATTGCAGCACTCAAACACCATGTGGGTCATTTTGACAGGCCAATGCAATTACCAGGGAAAGCAAAATTGGAATTACAATGGTGGATAGACAATGCTCGACATTGCTCTAACCCCATCACAATCACAAATCCCTCGGTTATACTACAAACTGATGCCAGCGCACAAGGCTGGGGAGCAACTAATACCACCTCAAGTTGTGGTGGTAGATGGAATGCACATGAATTAACCCTACTCTCGGCACTGGGAATTAATTATCTAGAAATGCTGGGAGCATTTCATGGACTCCGGGCTTACTGTTCGGACATGCACCATCTGCACATATGCTTACAAATTGATAATACCACTGTGGTGGCTTATATCAATCATATGGGTGGAATAAAGTCAATATCCTGTGACGAGTTGGTCAATACAATTTGGCACTGGTGCCCAGAAAGGAGCATTTGGGTATCAGCCATTTACCTTCCAGGTACGCTAAATACAGTGGCGGACACCAGGTCACGCAAGTTTAATGACAACACCGAATGGATGTTCGACCGCAAAGTGTTTGCTGATATTATAGATCGGTATGGAACACCAGATATCAACCTTTTTGCATCCAGACTTAATCACCAAATACCAACATATGTTGCATGGGAATCAGACCCTGGGGCAGTAGCGATGGACGCTTTCTCGCTACACTGGGGGATTTGATTTTCTATACATTTCCCCCCCCTTCTGCCTCATCAGTCGGGTCTTGCAAAAAATTCAACAAGACTCCGCATCGCGTATTCTGGTGCCCGACTGGCCTACTCAACCGTGGTTCCCAGTGGTACTGGACATGGTCTCAGAACCATGCATTCCAATACCTAAATGTCCGAGTTTATTGGTACATCCTGTGACAGGGGAGAGTCACCCGTGCCATGACCGGATTAACCTATTGGTTTGCAGGGTTTGAAAAGGCAACGAACAATCAATATCATCACAGCATCGTGCAGGGAGTCCACCAGGAGACAGTACCTCACTTATGTGAAGAAATGGGAGGTGTTCTGTACCAAAACAAACACCACATATGACACAGCCACACAACCGGAAGTGCTGGAGTTCCTGGCAAACCTTCATTTCGATGAAGGTTTAAGCTACAGTGCCATCAACTGTGCCAGAAGTGCCCTATCCAATTATCTCGGACAAGGTTACGATCACCATACAGTGGGGTCTCACCCTTTGGTGTCGAAACTAATGAGGGAATATTTAATTCAAATCCCCCCAAGCCTAGATATTCCCAAACCTGGGATATCGGCATTGTACTAAACATGCTCCGAGGGTGGGCACCAATAACGTCCCTTTCATTGAACAAATTAACCTACAAAATGGTAATGCTGATGGCACTCGTGACGGCGCAACAGGTCCAGTCCCTACTCAAGCTAAGTATGGACGCCATTGTTATAACCAACAAAAAGGTAACTTTCTTTATACAGGGGTACTCAAACAAGACAGGCCTGGATCATCTGGCCGAAAGTTGGATTTCCTGGCCTACCCCGTAGACAGCCGTTTATGCATAGTGACCCACCTTTTACACTATATGGAGGTCATCAAGTGTCTCAGGGGTACGGAAAGGGCTTTGCTTATAAGTCACAAACGTCCTCATCACAGAGTCGCCATGCAAACCATTTCAAGATGGTTAAGGGTGGTATTGGGTGCAGCGGGGGTGGACACTAAAGTGTTTAAATCTCACTCCACCAGGGCTGCACCCACATCAGCGGCAATGATGATGGAAGTTCCTATGGACCAGATCCTTGCAACGGCGGGTTGGACAAATGAGAAAACCTTTCAGCGGTTTTATAATAAACCTGTGGCCGCGCCTGAGACGTTTGCCGACAGAATATTAAGTTCTGTATTATAATTTCCCCGATGTAGGGGTATTATTATTTGGTATTGTTAAATAAATAACCTTTTGTTTTTCAGCAGTTTCATGTCTGAAATAAGTTAACATACTTCCTCCATTTGTCATTATGGCAGTGTGTGTGCATGGACTCGTTCCAGGGCATGAAATCACAGAGCTTTGAAATTTTCACGTAGTCACTCACGTGACTCCGAAGTAAAATAGTAAGATTAAATGAGAACTTACCAGTTTGAAGTTTGATCTTTATTTTATGAGGAGTTACGATGAGGGATTACGTGCCCTCCACTCCCAAATCCTCTATTATAAAGGTCAACTGGTATGCTAGTTCTCTTATCTTACTATGTTAGTCAACTCTGTTTTCTGTGATTTCACACCGCTGCTTTGAAGAATGTCGCGCATGCGTGCTGGCAGGGTCTTCACGTAATCCCTCATTGTAGCTCGGAGGTGAACTGTGGCCCCCAGTCTGAGGAGATGTGCGCCGGCACCCCAAAGCGAGCAATCCAGTGCATGGACAATGCACGTAACTGTTGATGTGTCGGCCAGTGGTATGGCCTCCGGCCACCGCTTGAAGCGATCCACCATCGTGAGGAGGTGGGTAATGCCCCGGGACGGCGGTAGAGGCCCCACAATGTCCACGTGGAGACGGTTGAAATGCCGGTGAGGTAGGCCGAACTCCTGGAGGGGCATGATCCGGACATGGCGCTGGATCTTCGCCGTCTGGCACGGAATGCAGGTGCGAGCCCATTGGCCAACCTGCTTGCGCAGACCGTGCCACATGAACTGAGCAGCCACTAATGGCGTCGTCGCCCGGATGGATGGATGAGCCAGGCTGTGGATATCGTCGAAAACCCTCCGGCGGCAGGAACAATGGGGCCCGGCTGACCGGATGACACATCACAAAGTATTGTTGCTCCTCCAGGACCAAGAGGGACATCCTCGAGGCGAAGACCGGGAGATGGCAGTCCGGTAGCTCACGGACGGTGAGATGCGCCTCTGCCAGGGCAGAATAGTAAATCTCGGGCGCTATCTGGAACACGGCGTAGATGGCGGAGCGGGACAATGCGTCGGCCACCCGGTTCTCTTTCCCCTCGACATAGCGGATGGAGGTGATGTATTCTGAGATGTACGCCAAATGCCGCTGCTGTCATGCAGACCAGGGGTCGGAGACCTCGCCAGGGCGAATGTGAGTGGCTTGTGGTCTGTGGAGGCGGTGAACGGGCGGCCCTCCAGGAAGTAACGGAAGTGGCGCACTGCCAGCTACAGAGCCAGGAGCTTGCGATCGAACGCGCCGTATTTAGTCTGAGCGCGGTTGAGGTGGCGGTTGAAGAAGGCCAGGGGCCGTCAACCCCCGTCCGTCAGATGCTCCAGCACGGCACCAACCGCCGACTCCGAGGCGCCCACCGTAAGGGTAGTCAGGGCATCTTCCCGCGGGTGCACCAGAAGTACGGCCCGAGCAAGGGCCTCCTTCACGCCGTCAAATGCTGCCACCGCCTCATTGGTCCACTCGATGTCCTTACGCCCGCCCGCCAGAAGTTGATACAGCGGTCGCATGATGTGGACCGCGGATGACGCAAAACGATGATAAAATGCCACCACCCCGACAGACTCCTGCAGGCCGCGCATGGTGTATGGCCGGGGAAACCAACGGATGGCGTCGACCCTGTCCGGCATGGGAACCGCGCCTTGCGAAGTCACATGGTGGCCGAGGACGTCGATGTCGATTACCCCAAAACGGCACTTGGCCAGGTTGACAGCCAAGCCATGCTCACTGAGCCGCTGACAGAGCTGCCGGAGGTGGGCGCAGTGCTCCTGCCGCGAACGGCTGGCTACCAGGATGTCATCGAGGTAGACAAAAACAAAGTCCAGGCCGCGCCACATCCCGTCCATCAACCGTTGGAATGCCTGGACAGCCTTTTTAAGGCCGAACGGCATCTGCACTAATTCATACATAGAGCGGTGTGATGATTGCCGTCTTGGGTACATCCTCCGGGTGGACCGGGATCTGGTTACAACCTCGTACCAGATCCACTTTGGAGAATATAGTAGCCCCGACCTAATGGGCAGAGAAGTCCTGGATGTGGGGTGCGGGATATCGGTCTGCGGTCGTTGCAGCATTCAGCTGCCGATAAACCCCGCAAGGTCGCTAGCCCCCGCTTGCCTTGGGGACCATGTGGACTGGGACGCCCATGGGCTGTTTGACGGGCAGACGATTCCCAAGGACTCCATCGTGCGGAACTCCTGCCGTGCCAGAAGTAGTTTATCCGGTGGCAGTTGGTGTGCTTGGCGTGGAGAGGTGGTCCTGTGGTCTGTATGAAATGAACGACCCCGTGATTGGGGGTCGACGACCAAAACTGTGGGGTCAGGATATCCGGGAATGCGGCCAAGACCCGAGCGAAGCAGGAATCCACGGACGACAGGGGGCGTCCCACCGGCTCGTCCAATCGCAGCGTGATCGGCTCCATCGTGGCGGCGTTGACCAAGCGCTGACGCCTGACGTCCATCAGGAGAGAATGCGCCGGGAGGAAGTCGGCACCGAGCAATGGCTGGGAGACATCCGCGATGGTGAACCGCCACGAGAAATGGCAGGAGCCGAACATGATCGGGACCATGCGAACCCGGAGCGCCGATTCCAGGCGAAGAAGCAGTGAATCTGGCCAGCAGCCGTGGAGACTATTGGCAGCTGGCCCAGGCATTTCCCGGGAACTTGCATGGATGGCGGCATTGCCGTGCTGCAGCACCCCAGCGCTGGTGGAAATAGCACCAGAGCCTCCTGCTGGTGGCGCTTGGCACTTGCTGGTGCTGGACCGCAGGTGCGGTACCCAGCACGGCCACGGGGGGTGATCTTACCGGCCTCCGGGATGCCGCTGTCACTCCTTCCACAGTTCTGCCGCCCCACCGGAGGAAATCGGGAGCTGCTGGAGTGACGTCATCAGTGCGCGCAGCGCGTCAGCACGCCTGCCAACGGCCAGCGCGTCGACATCATCAGGGCGCGCCGTCCACAGCGCGTCTGTGCGTCTGCCAATGGCCAGCGCATTGACGTCATCCAGGCGCGCCTACCGAGGGCCCTGATGTCTGCGAAGGAGGCGTACGTGATCTGCAGACGGATGTAGGCCGGCAGCAGATGGAGGTAGGTATACTCGAACATTAGGCACAGCGTGTGCCCATCCAAGAGCGCGACCATCTAGTTTAGGAGGCTTGATGGCCGCCGGTCGCCTAGGCTCTCCATATCAAGGAGCCTGGCAGCACGCTCCATCCTGCAGAGTCCATAATTCTGGAGAAGGAGCTCCTTAAGGCCGAGGTATTTCTCGGTGGCCGGGGGGGCTGCGAGGAAGTCTGTGACCTCTCTGGCCATGTCCTGGTCAAGGGCCCCCACCAGGTAATAGAAACGGGTGTCACCGACTGTGATGCCCCGCAGGTTGAATTGGGCCTCCGCCTGCTGAAACCAGATGTGCAGCCGGGCGGTCCAGAAGGTGGGTAACTTCACCGAGACAGCGTCGAGAGGCAGGGCCGGGACGGTATTTGAGGCAGAAGGACGGGCGGTTGTCTCCATCATGACAATAATGGAGCATTAGGGGTCACCAATGCGGGGCGAAAGTACCGAAATGAAAGCGAGGAGCTAGGTGTTTCGGGAGGTACTTTTAATAATGTCCTTCTTGTCATCAAAGAAATTCGCAAGAGAAAGATGGCACCCAAACCCTTGTCTTTTATCCCTCTAGCTAAGGGCCGCCTCTGGACTCAACCATTCCCGTGCCGAGGGGTTTGATAGTTGGGATGGCCCGTCCCTTGGGAGCTGCCACATTATTACAATTGCTTGTAATGAATAAATTCTTCTCAAAATGAATAAGGCATTTTGAACTTGCTCACATAGCAGATCTGTAACATTTACATAACATGGTCATTAGTCATATACACTTCTTCCGATCTTCCTCATTTTATTTTTGTGCACTGAAAATTTTGTGCACCTTGCCTTTCATTGTGACTGATAATATGCCTGTGTAAAACTGACAGCAATGTTTAAAGACTTCCTCTATTGACTAAGCCACATTATGCTTTATACTGGTCTAATTAAACCCCTTGACAAACTAAAGATTCTGAAATTTTCAACTTTTAACTGGAAGTGGCTGTCCACACTCATGAAATACAAAATAATAAGTTGTTAGATACCCACTAATTTCTAACAAGCTCGAGTTCATGGTCCTTATTGAGCATGTGATAGCTTGATATCTGCTAACAGTGCGGGTGAGAATAGGATAAATCAACTTTAATAACTCTGCTCCTAATTGTTCCCCTAATGCTCCACTCTAATTACTCAGAGAACTCTCTCGACTGTCACCCGAAATTAAGTTGTTGGAAGCTGAGCACAGAACTGTGAGATAATCAATAAACATTTAGTGGGCAAAGGGATGAAGTACCAACTATACAGTGGGAACGAACAGCACCCAAAGCCCTTCTGTTCAGAGTGATTGCAAAGCAATAATCCAAGGTACTGTTTTAAGGTTCTGAGACCTTCAGGCAATTGCAAGCTAGAAAGAAAAAGGTGAACACGGTCATACTAATTACAGTCCACTTTCACATATTTCACACATTAGCAAAGACAGGCCAATTAGGTGGAGAAAAAGATAAGGAAAGTTTTATTTGTATACTAATTAAACCCTGATGAAATTAAACTAAAAATGCACTGCTTAGTAATTGTATGTCTGAGAGAGGTCAATATGGCTGCACTTATCTGAAGTGCACACAATATTAGAACATCACATCTTAATCCCCAAGACAGCATAAATGCTGCACCAAGAATCATAAACATTTCACACAAGCTAATCACACAAGTAGAAAACATTACATTTTGCTTACGTGCAGTATTATACCTAGCACTGAAAATATTGTCCAACATCACAGACCAATTAGATGGAGAGCAAGATTTACTTCAGTATTTGTAATTCTACATCACACCATTTATATTAACAAATATTAAAAAAATGCTAGTTATCTGAAAGATCATTTCAGTCCTGTTAAAGTATTTCCTATTTTAATTCCTACACTCAAAATACAAAATAATTTGTCTAAATAGAGGAGTCATCCATTTTTAAATCACAATAAATATTAGTACGTACAGATTTATTTTGCTTTGAACTTTTTACAGAGGTTTTTAAATTGAAATGAGTAGCCCAAAGGCATATTGGAGACCGTAAATTCCTGTAAAAATGACTGGATTTTTCAGATGTAAAGTGCCAGAGTAATGAGACAGGCAAAAAGTTACAACTTTGACAAAGAGTAGTATTACATCTAGCACACAAAGTTTAGTTACGAAAGCCTGAATAGAGCAATGATTATCAAGCTGGCCTTTAATGCCTGGGACCTGCTCACAAAGACGAGATGAAAGTTTTTGCCTCAGCTGCAAGGCTCCAATGTGGAATGAGTTTGGGCAGTCTCAACCATGTTCCTGGTGTGGGGCAAAAATATACGATGAGAGCAGAAACTAGCATTCTCTCTCATGCTGTTTTCAAAATGCACTTTTACTGTGGTTTCAACATCCTCTTGAGCATTAACCAGATATCAAAGGATCGATCTAAATGCACTGGCAGACTACATGAAAGAAGCTTTCCTGTATCTGTGATGGTGTGCATCAGCTCCAGTATAAAACTGGCTGGTGTAAAGTTCCATAAAAAATTTAAATGTTTATGGTAAAAATAACCTCTACTAGCCCCTTCATATAGCAGTCAGTTTAGAATGACAGAAATTAGTTTACAAACATTAAAAAGGCAATAGTAGATAGAATTGTACGGTTCAGAAACAAGTCCTTCAGCCCATCGCCTCTATGCTGATCATCATGCCTCCGCTTAATGATCCCACTTGCCTGAATTAATTCCATATCCTTCTATGCCTTGCTCGTTCAAGCACCTGTCCCGAAGCATCTTATATGTTGTTACTAATCCTGCCTACACCAACTCCTCTCGCACTTTATTTCAGATACCAACCACTCCTTGTCCTCCCACTCACCTTAAATCTATGTCCTCTAATTTTAGACACTCCTACCAAGGGAAAGAGATACTGACTACATCTGCCTCTCATACATATGAAAACCTTTATCATATAACCGGCCCCATTTGCTGCATGGAAAACAGACACAGTCGATCCTATCTCTTTGCCGATGAATCGTGACCTCCAGTCCGGGCAAAATCCTTGGGAATTTTACCTGTACCCTAGACAATAGGTGCAGGAGTAGGCTATTCGACCTTTCGAGCCAGCACCGCCATATAATGTGATCATAGCTGATCATTCCCAATCAGTACCCCATTCCTGCCTTCTCCCCAAATCCCCTGAGAAAAATCTTTAAGAACTCTATCTAGCTCTCTCTTGAAAGTATCCACAGAACCGGCCTCCGCTGCCCTCTGAGGCAGAGAATTCCACAGACTCACAACTCTCTGTGAGAAAAAGTGTTTCCTCGTTTCCGATCTAAATGGCTTACCCCATATTCTTAAATTGTGGCCCCTGGTTCTGGACTCCCCCAACATCGGGAACATGTTTCCTGCCTTTTACGTGTCCAAACCCTTAACAATTTTATATGTTTCAATAAGAATCCCTCTCATCCTTCTAAACTCCAGAGTGTACAAGCCCAGCCGCTCCATTCACTCAGCATATGACAGTCTCGCCATCCCAGGAATTAACCTGGGATGGCGAGACTGTTAATTCCTTGTACGCTGCACTCCCTTAATAGCAAGAATGTCCTTCCTCAAATTAGGGGACCAAAACTGCACACAATACTCCAGATGTGGTCTCACTAGGGCTCTGCACAACTGCAGAAGGACCTCTTTGCTCCTATACTCGACTCCACTTGTTATAAAGGCCAACATGCCATTCGCTTTCTTCACTGCCTGCTGTACCTGCATGCTTATTTTCATAGACTGATGAACAAGGACCCCCAGATCCCATTGAACTTCCCCTTTTCCCAACTTGACGCCATTTAGATTGTAATCTGCCTTCCTGTTTTTGATACCAAAGTGGATAATCTGCCCACTCCCCCAACCCGTCCAAGTCACCCTGCATTCTCATAGCATCCTCCTCACAGTTCACACTTCCACCCAACTTTGTGTCATCCGCAAATTTGGTAATGTTACTTTGAATCCCTTCATCCAAATCATTGATGTATATTGTAAATAGCTGCGGTCCCAGCACCAAGCCATGCAGTACCCCACTAGTTATTGCCTGCCATTCTGAAAGGGACCCGTTAATCTCTACTCTTTGTTTCCTGTCTGCCATCCAATTTTCTATCCATGTCAGCACTCTACCCCCAATACCATGTGCTCTAATTTTGCCCACTAATCTCCTATGTGGGACCTTATCAAAAGCTTTCTGAAAGTCCAGGTACACTACATCCACTGACTCTCCCTTGTCCATTTTCCTAGTTATATCCTCAAACAATTCCAGAAGATTAGTCAAGCATGATTTCCCCTTCGTAAATCCATGCTCACTCGGACCGATCCTGTTACTGCTATCCAAATGTGTAGCTATTTAATATTTTATAATCGACTCCAGCATCTTCCCAACCACCGAAGTCATGCTAACTAGTCTACAATTCCCTGTTTTCTCTCTCCCGCCTTTCTTAAAAAGTGGGATAACATTAGCTATCCTCCAATCCACAGGAACTGATCCTGAGTCGATAGAACATTGGAAAATTATCACCAATGCATCCACGATTTCTAGAGCCACTTCCTTAAGTAAAAGCCCTGTCTCACGGTGCGAGTTGACTCATGAGGGACCCTGAGTTTTTACTCGTGGTAATCGCGTACAATTAACGTAGCGGGAACGTCGGAACTCGCGCGCGCAACTTAGCGACTTGTGCCGCTAACGGCAGGTACCCGTGAAACCTGTTAACTCGTGAAAAAATTCAAACATGTTTGAGGTTTTCCACGTCAAATTTACCGTTCAAGTTAAAAATTGAAACATTTAAACTTGTTGTAATAACGTAGTGGCCCGTGCGTTTACCTTAGTGACTCGTGAGTCTACCGTGGGCACTATTTAACTCAGCGGGCAGGCAGCATCCCTGGAGAGAAGGAACAGGTGACGTTTCGGGTCCAGACCCTTCTTCAGACTGTGAGTCAGGGGAAAGGGAGACGAGAGATCATTTTCCCCTAACCCTCAGACATCAGGAATCACATTGGATTAGACCGGGACCATCTCCGCTGCATGGTGGTACAACAGTTAATGCTGCTGCCTCGTGGTCTCAGGTTTGATCCTGAGCTCAGCGGCTGTCAATTCAATTCAATTCAATCTTTAATTGTCATTGTGCAGTGTACAATACAGTGACAACGAAATGCAGTTGGTATCTCCGAAGGGCGAACTTACGAATAAACAAGTTATACATACACAGTGGTATCCGTGCAATTTGCTGGTGATTGGATAGTCCGGGGGGGGGGGGGGGGGGGGGGGGGGGGGGGGGGGGGGTGGGGACAGGCAGTCATTGAGGTGCAGCGTTGAGAGTGTGACAGCCGCAGGGAAGAAGCTGTTCTTGAGCCTGCTGGTACGGCAGCGGAGGGACCTGTAGCGTCTCCCGGATGGGAGGAGGGTAAACAGTCTATGGTTGGGGTGTGAGCTGTCCCTGGCGATGCTGTGCGCCCTGCGCAGGCATCGTTTACTATGGACAGATTCAATGGATGGGAGTGAGGAGCCTGTGATGCATTGGGCGATCTTTACCACCCTCTGCAGAGCTTTCCAGTTGGCGACAGAGCAGTTACCATACCATACTGTGATGCAGTTGGTGAGGATGCTCTCGATGGTGCAGCGGTAGAAGTTCACCAGAATCTGGGGAGACAGGTGAACCTTCTTAAGTCTCCTCAGGAAGAAGAGACGCTGGTGAGCCTTCTTGATCAGCAAGGATGTGTTGTAGGTCCAGGAGAGGTCATCGGATATGTTGACTCCCAGGAACCTGAAGCTGGAGACGTGTTCCACCTCCGTCCCGTTGATATGGATGGGGGTGTGCATTGCAGCCTCTTGATCTCCTGAAGTCCACAATGAGCTCCTTGGTCTTCTTGGAGTTGAGGGCCAGGTTATTGTCGGCACACCATGCTGTTAGGAGCTGAACCTCCTCCCTGTAGGCCGACTCATCGTTGTCGCTGATGAGGCCAAACACTGTCGTGTCACCATCGTGTCCGTGTGGAGTTAGTGACCAAGAGGCTTTGCATCAACTGGGGTTAGAAGCGTCTGCTTTTTGAATTCCCACAAACAGCACAAGGTTTAAGTCAACATTTAAAAACCATTTTAAACAACATAGGTTACAATACAGTAAAGGATTATGTTTAACCCAATCACTGGGCGCTAGTGTTGTACCATTACGAAAAAAAATGTTAAAACGTGCTGCATCTCTGGTCAGTACTAATATCTCAGAAGTAAAGCAGTATTTATTTGAAAATTAGACATATTTATACAGATTATTCCTGAAATATTTGAGGTTTATTTATTTGTAGACTATTTCTGCTCAGGCAGATACGCCAGTAAAATGGCTCTGGCTAAAATCAACACTTCACACATTAATAATAAGAGTCAAAGGCAGGTTACCGCAGATACTGAAAATCAGAAAAAGATAGAGAAAAGAGTAGAAAATGCTTCACAACTGAGGCTGCACAGAGAGTGAGTCATGCACACATAGACATGGGTCAACGTTAATTAAATCTCAAAAGAACTGCAGCTGCTGGAAACCTGAAGTGAAAACAGAAAGGGCTGGAATCACTGAACAGGTCAGTGGAGAGTACTCTTTTCCTTCTGCCTTCATTGCACAAATGTCCTTGCTTGACATAAAGGGCTGCTGCATACAGCACTCGAATAAAAAACATCACCATCCTGGACTCCAATTGCCTGCTTGCAGCCATGTTTCCAAATGAGCCGATTTAAACAAGGGAGGCTTTTTATAGTACAAAAAAAACAGCATGACACAAGAGTAACTCGGGAGAGGAACTTGGTAATGTGGGAGATGAACTTGGAACATTGCAGAAATGACAAGTAAACGGCAAACTTAGTCATACCCATGGGAACTTGGTTAAACTCTTGATCATACACTTGGAATCTCGTACACAACCACGAGTCTTTCACTCGGGGTACCTCGTGGGTCAGCTCGCACCGTGAGACAGGGTTTTAACGTGGGGTGCAGACCATCAGGCACTGGGGATTTATCAGACTTCAGTCCCATCAATCTACCCAACACCATTTCCTGCCTAATGTGGATTTCCTTCAGTTCCTCCGCCACCCTACATCTACACGCCATACAACTACACCCTACAACTACACGCCACACATCAAGTGCAGCCTAACCAGTACTTTGTAACAATGTAACATGACACCTCAACTCTTGGAGTCAATGCCTTGATTGAGAAAGGCAAACATGCCATACTCCTTCCTCACCACCTTGTCCATGTGTGTTCCCATTTTCACGGAACTACAAACTTCTATCCCGTCTCTCAGTCGAACACCATTCCCAGGGCCCTGTCATTTCACTGCGTGTGCATCCCTAGGTTTAACTTTCCACAATGCATCACTTAGCACTTGTCTGAGTTAAATTTCATCTGCCATTCCCTTGTTCATTTTCCCAGTTAACCTGTCATCCCAATTATAAATATTTGAAAATAATTTGATTAAAAACTGGTGTAGAATAGAATGCAAGAATTTCTGCGGAATCCTTTTTAACGAACAATTATTCAAAAACTAATGAATGCAACAGAAAAGATCCAGCAAATTATGTTCAACACAATTTGAATTTTCTCCATTTTGGCAAGAATATCAAGTGATAGAACTTTCAGAATACTCAGCTTTGAAATACTATTTCAGCGTAAAATATAGGCCAAAAGTACAAAGGGAGTGCTGCACTATCACACGTACTTTTTAGATGAAACTGCTTCAACTGATATTAAATAAGACTTGCCTGTCCTTTCTGGCAAATATTTAACAAAGTGGTGGATAGTCCTGATACAAATATCACAAAATCATTTATCTCGTGATTATCACATTGAGATTTCTGTGCTGTTTATGTATGCAAATTGGTTGTTGTGCTCTGTACATTTCACAAATATTTTCATTTTTCCACTGGATACAGCTAGCAAACTGAGATGAATTCACACTGAAAATAATGCTAACTTTTTAATGATTATGTTTCAGGAGATTCCATTCAAAACATTTGCGTCATGATTAGTGATGTGGCATACACTGTTTTGTCTTCAAGCAGCATAAAGGATTCCCTGAAAATGCCATTTGTTGCAAGGCTATAATTAGGCTAGATCAGTTTGACATGTTAATTTAAAAAAAATCATTTACCAGGAACAAATATACCAGTAAAACTAGCAGGTTTTTTTCAATTAGATGATTCTAAATTACTCAATGATTAGAAATTCTGAGAAGACTCATTTTTGGTATTCCTGTTTTCAGCTACAGGAATAGAGCTGCATCAGGTCATCCCTAAATATGAATGCACATGTTTTGAATGGGAACTTGTGAAAAGTAATCAAATCAAAAAGTATCCGCATAGTTTTTAATGCAAATTGAACTTACTATGCCCAACGGCACCCAGAAGAAACCTCTACCCTGTTAATCCTCAATACTTGCCAACAGGATATTCTGCACACTCGCCAGGCTTTGCCCTGCCCCCCCCCCCCCCCCCCCCCCACCCCCCAATCACTCAAGAAAGGTTCCAAAACATCATATCCATGTTCTCCAAATGTGTACACTAATTGGATGTGCATCGAGTGCTTTAGAAATTGTAAGTAATGCAAATTACTATATATTCAAAATGCAATGCCAATTCAGAATCTTTTGCTGGATTGTCATTCATGTTCAACTAAACCATAGCATGATGAGTAAACAAGTGTAAAATTATTACATTTTCTGATTACTAGTTGTTATTCTTAATTGCTATTAGCACTTTTGAATGAAATTCCTAAGCAATTTAACATTTAGTTGCTTTGGAAGAGAACTTGGTTAAATAAAAATATCTTAAAGCAATTAATATGGTTGACAAAGCTAAAGCTCCACCTTAGGTATCATCAAATAACTCTACCAGCTATTTGTCACTAGGTCAGATGCAGGAGTATCTTTGCCGTATAAATCAATATTAATCAGACAGCAGTTGGCCATTACAGCCAACCTGCATGACCCTGGGCAGACTGAAATCAGAAAAGGTTCCCTTTGTTCATGGTACAGCTGTTCCACCTGGAAAGTGGAATCAGCAGTGGAATGGCAATCTGATAACTAATATCAAAATGCACACATAAAGAATAGGTGGTTGTGAAAGCGGAAAATGCCACTATCTCTGGATTATGGTGGAGGGGGAGATAACGATGAGAGAGAAAGGGGGGAGGAGGAGAGGCCAGGTATGGTGAAGTGTACTCGTGAATAGAGGATGTAAGAGATAGTTGAGAGTAATGAGAGGAGAGGTGAGGAAATAAGGTGAAAGGGAGTGGAAAGGGCTTGAAAAATGAATAGCATGGTGACAGGGCGATGGAGGGAGTATAGGGGAGAAAGTAGGAAGTAAAAAAGGCCATTGGGGAAAGGGAGATGAAAGGTGTGGGAAAAAGGAAGTGGCAAAAGAGGGTGGGAGGAGGCATAGGGGGTGGGGGGGAGAGGGAGAGAGAGAGAGGGGTGATGAGATGGGAGAGAGAAGTAATGTGAAGGGATGAATCAGGAATTGGAATGATGAAATTATTCAGGAGAATCTCAATATCCTGAGAAAATACTACCTTACCTATGAAAATGATCCAGGGACCTACTACCGAAAGAGAGAGGCAAGATAATACATGCAATTGGAAAAATCAAAGTGGGTATCCCACAGGACTCCGTTAAATCACAGCGTATCTCCAAAGAAAATAGATTTTTGGAGTTTTGCAAAAGACAATCTTTGTATTTCTTATATTCAGTGGATGTACCAGATTCCCCACCCCCCACCCCCCACCCCCACCTTTTTTCAACCAAATTTCAACAGGCAATTCACGTTAATTAGAAATTTAAAAAAAATACATAAAGAAGGAAATAAGGAATTCGTTTTCTATGTCATCTTTTGTCTTCCAAAGTGCTTTTATGTGGATTTTTAAAAAAAGTTGTCATAGTTGCAGAAAACATAATAGCAAATTCCCAAATAGCAATGCAGCAAAGCAGATAATTTATTTAGATGATTTTGATCAAGGAAAAAGTATTGGAGAGGATGACTTATATGCAAGTAAAACAAGCAAGTCCAGTGATGAGAGCAGAGAATGACAGGATGTCAAACACAAGAGGGACAGTACTCTTATGCCAGCAGATTCTCGGGCAAAATGAATGAGTTAAGAAGGGAAGAAAATGGAGATGACAATTCGAGTCGGGAGCCTTCTTTGTATTGATAAGTCTGAAGAAATTTCCTGACCTAAATTGTCACCTGCCCATTTTCCTCCACAGATGCTGCCTGACTTTTCATTCAATGCACAGGGAGGATATGATAATAGTGTGGAAGAAGTTCACCATGATGTTGTCTGAAATGGAGGGCTGAAATTGGACAAGGAGTGATTGGATAGGCTGAGGGTTGCACAGATAAAGGTTTATAAAGTATTAGAGTGGTATAGATTTGATAGATAATCATATTCCTAATGCAGGAATATAGCTTTACCTTATAACTATACCCTCCAGTTTTGGACATTTCCACACTGGGAAAACTATTCTGACTGTCTACCCTATCTATGCCTCTCATAATTTTATATATTTCTATTAATTCTCCGCTCAACCTCTGACGTTCCAGAGAAAACAACCCAAGTCTATCTAACCTCTCCCTGTAGCTGAACCCTCTAATCCAAGCAGCATTCTGGTAAACCTCCTCTACACCCTCTCCAAAGCCTCCTCATCTTTCCTGTAATGGGGCGACCAGAATTGCTCACAATACTCTAACTTTGCCCAACCAAAATTCTTTAGAGCTGCTCATTCTGGTAAACCATTTTTACATTTTTCAGCTACATGGCATCTTTCCAAAGCAGGGTGACTAAACTGAACACAATAGGTCAAGTGTGGCCTCAACAATGCCAAATAAAACTGAAACGCACCATCCAACTCTTACACTCATTGTTCCGACTGATGAAGGCCATCATGCCAAAAGCTTTCTCACCACCATGTCTATGTACGTTGCCACTTTCAGGGAAATGTGTATTTCTGTGAAACTTGACACTTTAATAATTACACGTGGGTCAGTTAACATTTGTAAATGAAGACTGTAATGTGTAACGGACTAAAATGATTGTTGCATAAAAGGAAATAAGCGCTTACCATTACAGCGTCAGAGAGTGTTTGATTCTTCTCAGCTTCTTTGTTTGAATGTTGCTCCAGTCGTAGATTTAACTCCTGCATCTGATGAGCTTGTTCATTTAATAGAAGCTGGGCTTGCTGTTCCCTTTGCAAGGCATTATTCAGCTCTTCGCAAATACTGCCAAATCTCTCAAATGGAACCATCTTCTGTGTCTACACAAAAAATTTTTTATGGAAAAAGCAATCAACTTAGTTAGCCCATATACTGTACAAACATATGAACTAGAGGCAGAAGCAGGCTATTCAACCTGCTTCATCATTTAATGTCATGGCAGATGTTTTGTCAGTGCCACTTTCTGCACTAATACTGTATCCCTTGATTTCCATAATATCTGAAAATCCACTAAAGATTATCTTGCATCCACTAAGACAGAGCCCCCACAGCCCTTTTCAAGGCAAGTTGAATTTATTGTCACATGCACTCGTACGGTGGAATACAGGTAGAATGAAAATATTGCTAGCAGCACCATCACAGGCAGAAAGATGCAGACAACACCACAAAAACAGTAATTATACATAAATTACACAAATTCTACAAGACAGTGAACGGAAAGAAGATGCTAGTGCAAAAATACAAAATTAAAAAAACATGTCCCTGGTCGTGCAAGAGGATGTCAACACTCTTCTGTTGCTGAGGTAGGGTTAGGATTGTGCAAGTCGATTCATGAACCTGATAGTTGTAGGAGGTTCCTGAACCTGGTGGTGTGCAAGGTTTTTGGACATCCTGCCTGTGGTAGCAGCGAGAAGAGGGTTTTACCCAGAGGGTGGAGAATCCTTGTTGGACTTGGGTGGAAAATTCCAAAGATTCTGGGTGAATGAATTTCTACTCATCCTCAATATCAACAGCTAATATTGAGACTGAAATCTCTGATTCTGGACACATCACCACTCTCTGTATCAATCCTGCCAAGTGCCACAAGGGTTCACAGCATTGCTTTTTCTTTTAAAAACAAGATACACTGCGCTTTATTATATAAACGCTATGACAAGCTAGCACGAATAATTATTGCATAATTGTGATATAAGGGGTAAAAAGATTTGCGCCATAGTTATTCAGAGTCCAATTTTAGAGTTCAGAAGTACAGCTTTGAAACAGGCCTATGGCCCATCAATTTCACACTGATCATCAATCGCCCATTCACACTAGTTCCGTGTTCTGTTCTCATCCACTGCCTACACAGGGGCAATTGCACAGATGCCAATTAACCAACAAACCCACACTTCTTTAGGATGCAAGAGGAAACTGGAGCACCCAGAGGAAACCCAGGCAGTCACAGGAGAACCTAGGTGTACATTCCACCTAGACAGCAGGCAAGGTCTGGATTGAACCAGATTTTTTTGCAGTGGCTGTGCCACTCTGTTGTCCTGGTATTGCTTCTTTGCCCTAGAATCCATGTAGCAATTATACTTAACATTACTTGTTGATTTAATCGCACTTAATATCTAGGTCTGATTTGATGAAAGTTAATGATAACCACATGGACATTGGTGATTGGGGACAGGATAATGTTGATTATAATGAATGTCAAGAGCAGGAGCAAGACACCCTCTTATTGCTTGGCACTTGACTGGTACAAATATCACCTGCCCCTGATTAGCCCAAGTCCAAATGTCATCCAGGTCTTACTGCATGTGAACACAGACAGCTTTGTTTTCCCGAGGAGCTGTAGAAAGTAACAGAAGATACTACTAAGGTGGTTAGGCAGCATCTGTGGATATAAAAACAGCTAATGTTTCATATCAAAGACTGATTGTTAGTACAGTACAGAAGTCCTAGTTCTGGTCTGAAAATGATCATTGATAAAACAGCTGAAGATCATTGGTTCTAGGATACTGACCTGAGGAAGACAGGTGATCATAAACTGGAGTTGAGATAATTAATCTCTATCACCACAGTACAGTCCAAATAGTTCACTTCATTGGAACAGTTGTTACAGAGTAAGGAATTTGAGTAGAAAATATTTTTGAATATGTTCATAGAAGAACGTAGAACAGTACAACACAGGAACGAACCCTACAAACCCACACTGTTTGTGTTGGATGTGAAGCCAAGTTAAACTGATCTCACCTGCATGTACATGATCTATATCCTTCTATTCCTTGCATTTCCATGTGCCTATCTAAAAGCCATTTAAACACCACTATTGTATCTTCCTCCGCCACCACCCCTGGCAATGCGTTCCACTCTCCCACCGTCATAAAAAATTGCCCCACATATCTCCATTAAACTTTTTCCCCTCTCACCTTGTAGCTGTGCTCTTTAGAGCTAGGCATTTCCACCCTGGGATATAGGTTCTGCCTGGTGATCCTTTCTATGCCTCATAATTGTATGTATTTCTATCGTCTCCCCTCAATCTCCAGCGTTCCAGAGAAAACAACCCAAGTCTATCCACCCTCTCTTATAGCTGAAACCATATAGGCAGTATACTGGTAAACCTCCTCTGCACCCTCTCCAAAGCATCCACAGCCTTCCTGTAACAGAGCGACCAGAACTGCACGCAATACTCCATATGCAGCCTAACCAAAGTCTTATAGAGCTGCATCATGTAGCTTATGTTCATCTTTTAACCTGACTCATAAGTCTAAAAACTGAATACATTTAGTCTTAACACATGTTAATATTCTATCCAATCTATTTCATTCCAACCTACTTCTTCCTTAGCTTTAGAATTAAACCTTCTTGTCAAAAGAACTGTAGATCTGTTAGTTCCAATGAGTGGGGTAATGTTATTTGTAAATGAGCTTTATGCTATTAAAAATACATTTTTATGTCATGTAAATTGTTTTGAGTCCTTAATGCCGGAACTGTGCACAGATGCCCAAAAAAAAAAAAGTTTTCATTTAACATTGAAATGTAAAGAAAAGCCAATGGTGCATAAAGTGAGAAAATGTGCACCTTGAGAGACTGTTTGAGGTCAGTCAGCTGTTGTTGAAGGATCTGAGCTTTGCCCGTTTCTCGTTTCAAGTCACTCACGTAATTTTTGATTTGTGTGAGTTCCAAACGCAATGAACGCCGTTCTATTTCTGCTGCATGCAACCTCTGGGTAAACTCAAGGATCTGCTTCTTCAATACTTCCACGCATTGCTGTCAAGGAAGAAACAATTGTAACGTCCATTCTATGTTTATAATAATAATCCTTCTGTGATGAGCTAACCTACTGTAACAAAAAAAACTTTTGAATGAATAAAATTCAACTTTCTACTTAAATTGTACTATTAGCATAATAGGGATAGTGAAATTATTTGTTTTGCTGTGGATATCACCATATCAATTAGAACAAATAGGACATGCTTTAAATTCCACACTTTAATAATTCTGTGGGGCAATGGGAATTGTAGTAAATCACTAGTTATTATATGTTTATTTAAACTATACTATATATACTATTTAGTCAAAAGAGTTTATTGTCATGTGTCCCTGACAATGAAATTATTTCATGGCTTAGCACAACAGAACATAGTAGGCATTGACTACAAAACAGATCAGTGTGTCCATATACCATTATATATGTAAATACGTATATATATGTATATTACAAATTTACATTACAAGGGGAAGCATGGTGGCGCATAGGTAGAGTTGCTGCCCTACAGCGCCAGATACTTAGTTTCGATCCTAACTACGGGTGCAGGCTGTATGAAGTTTATATATTCTCCCCCTGATCTGCGTGCGTTTTCTCTGGGATCTCCGGTTTCCTACCGCACAACAAAGATTACAGGTTTGTAGGCTAATTGGCTTGGTAGAATTATAAATTGTCCCAAGCGTGTAGGATAGTGTCAGTGTACGAGGATTTCGTTGGTCAGCATAAACCAAACCAAACCTCAGTAGACATAGATGGCCAATTTGCCACCCTTTTAAGTGGAATTTCCTTATCAGCAATCTGTAAGACAAATTATTAATATAATCAGAACAACTTTATAATACCACTGGTAGACACAAAATGCTGGAGTAACTCAGTGAGACAGGCAACATCTCTGGAGTGAAGGAATGGGTGACGTTTCGGTTCGAGACCCTTCTTCAGATATAATATCACTACTGGCAGTGCTGCGTGAGTCCTGAAGGACATGGCTGCATGGTATGTTAATGGATGCCGAGGTAACAGCATGACAAAAAAAACCCTATTTAACTCATCCTCACCAATCTGTTTGTCAAAAAGCATCTAAAAAACAGAATGCCCATCAACTCCCCTTTTATTCTTTTTCCACTAATCTACATTGAGGTAATTTACAATTACTAATTGTGCGAACAGCTTGTCTTTGGTACGTGCAACAAAAGCAGAGCACTCGTGGGAAAGTCGTCAGGTCACGGGGAGGATTTGTGGCCTTCCACAGAGACAATACCAGACGTCAAGATCAAACCCGAGATGCTGGAACTGTAAGGTAGCAGCACTAACTGTGGCACCACTGTGCTACTGAGATTAACAGAGGTAAGAACAACTACCTCAGTTATTTTGGAAGTTAACTCACTAGTTCATATTAAGGACAAACTTCAATGTGTTCTTCAGCTCTAATACCAGAAAATTCGGAAACTCAAATTGATTTGAATTGGTAAAATCATTAGTCAAGAATTACTACATTTTCATTGTTACCTTTATAGGCATGGTGACTTGGCATCCTTCTTTTCCTGCCCTTGCATTGACTTTGTATAGTCCACAGCCCAGTATTTGTACTAATGATTTTTTACGTCCACATCCTGTGTGTTTGTCACACCAGACCGAAACATTTTCCATTTCCACACTTAATCTGTCCATGAATTTTGAAAAAGAACTCTTGGCTGCATTTTCCATTGACCAGTTTGAAAGAAGGTGATTTGGGTCTTAAAAAAAAGAGAAATAGAAAATGAACCTTCTAAGTGACTGTTCTTTTATGTGATTATATTATTAGAATATCCTCTCTGATAGTCAGATAATCCAATCTATTTGTGGGGAAAAAGATAAATATTCTATTTACATGGAACTTTATAACTATATTGAATCTCACAACCTCTGATATCACATCTGGAGTTAAGCTGTAATTTATCTTTTCACTCTGCTGCAATTAAAATTTTACTACTTAGAGCAATTACTTCTTTCCCTGGTGGAGGTCGGCAATTATCTTTCTCATAAGGTTTATGGCCTCACCACAATAAATGTGCTATGCTCTATGTTAGTTTTGACTAATTCATATTAATAAATATATTTATATAGCTTAATAAAATTATCACTTGTTCACATATCCTATATAACTTGGATTTCTAAGTGGTGTTAATTTTAAAGAAATGTCTTCCCCCCCTTTTTAGATATAAAGAGCCAAGAGTGTTTGATTCTCATATGTACCAAAACAGAACAATGAAACAATGAAGTCCTTACTTGCAGCAGTACAACAGGTTTGTAAACACAATACGATACGATAGAAATGTATTTATCCCAGGAGGGACATTGATCTGCCGACAGTGATAAAACACATAATACATCAATTAACGTGATGAGTGGAAAGGATTGGATATGTAGAAAGATTGGGGGGTGGGGGGACAGGATCGTAGGGGAGTCAATCTCAGTCTACCCCACAATAGGAGGGTGAAGTTTGATAGCCACAGGGAAGAAGGATCTCCTGTGGTGTTCTGTACTGCATCTCAATGCAACCAGTCTGTTGCTGAAGGTACTCCTCAGGTTGACCAGTGTGTCATGGAGGGGGTAAGCTGTATTGTCCAGGAACTCCGCAGTTTGAGGAGCATCCTCCCCTCAATGAATCCAATTCTTTCCCCAGGACAGAGCCAGCTTTCCTGATGAGTTTGTTGATCCTATTGGCAACCGCGGCCTTTGCCCTGCTGCCCTAGCATAAGGCAGCGAAAAAGATGGCAATGGCTACCACCGATTGGTAGAACATGTGCAGCATCTTGCTGCAGATGTTGAAGGAGCGGAGCCTTCTCAGAAGTACAGCCGGCTCTGTCCCTTCTTGTATAGGGCCTAGACCAGTCCAGTTTACTGTCCAGGTACAATCCAAGGTATTTGTACTCCCTGGTAAACTGCACATCCACACCATTGATGGAGACAGGGGTGTTCCTCTCCTCCTAAAGTCCACCATTAACTCCTTATTCGTGTCGGTGTTGAGCTGCATGTGATTTAGCCCACACCACTCAACAAAGTCGTTGACTACATCTCTGTATTCAGCTTCCCTCACTGATGCAGCCTACAATTGTAGTCATCTGAAAACTTCTGCAAGTGGCAGGAGTCCGAGTTATATCCGGTCCAAGGTGCAGGTGGTGAACAGGAATGGAGAGAGGACCGTCCCCTGTGGGGCCCCTGTGTTGCTCACTACCATGTCCGAGACGGAGTTCTGTAGCCTGACATATTGTGGTCGTCCAGTCAGGTAGTTGATGATCCAGGACACCAATGGAGCATCCACCCACTCCATATCCAATAGATATCATAATCAACAAAAAAAGTTAAATAAATACAAAAAATAGTACAAAATAAAACAATGGCCAAAGTCGCTAGTGCAATCAAGACAGTTCATAGTTTGAAGTTTAGTTGGAATTCAGAGTGTTCATTAGTCTGATGGTTGTTGGGAAGAAGCTATTCCTGAACCTGGACTTCACATTTTTCACACCTTTTATACCTTCTTCCCAATGGTAGGAGTGAAATGATATGTATTAAAAAGCCTAATCCAAATCTGTTGATGCCATACATCAAAATACAAAGATGATTGAATGAAGCCTTGTACATTCCACAGCAGCATGAAGGAAGCCTAGAAAAATATTTTCTGTTGAAATGCAGTGTGTAGAATAAAATCAAAGAAAGACTGCTTTGTGTTATACAAGTTGTGAAATTACTATTTGCCATCACGCAATTAATAGAAGAAACAGTGTTATCACGTATATTAATTAATCACAATTATACAATTGGTAAAATGTCACGATTCTTGTCATGACCATGATCATGATATGAAGGCCACACAACATTTAAAATAAATAAAAGTAAATGTATGTTGTGCTAATTAGCAACGCCTTATCCAGTTCACCATTATGACTTATTTGAATGCTTCTTTCAAAATCTACACCTGTAAAGAGCAATGCTATTCTAATTATTTAAATATTAGCAAGAAAAGGAAGAGGCTTTAACTATATTGATCTTAAATGGTACTTTAAGGTATTTTCAAAAGTTGGGGTAAGTAACTTACGATGGAGATTGTGATATATCCCAGGAAAGATAGTAACATTTAAACAGCATTTTAGAATGTCTTCTTAATCTCACTCTTTATTGTCTTCATTTACATATACAGAGAAACAGCAGTAGTTTTATTTTATTGAATGTAATGGTGATTTCCAGCAGAGTACACAATCATAGAAAATAGTCAGGTATTTGTGATACACTAGCTCACACCTACTGGTCGATGATTTTACTACAGCTGGACCAATATATTTTTGTAGGAAGGAACTGCAGATGCTGGTTTACACCAAAGATAGACACAAAATGCAGGGGTAACTCAGCGGGACAGGCAACATCTCTGGAGAGAAGGAATAGGTGACATTTCGGGTCGAGATTCTTCTTCATACTGAGAATCAGGGGCGAGGGAAACGAGATATGGAAGGGTACCAAGAGCATGTAAAGTGTGAAAAGAACAGATGAAAGTAAACGGTAGACAGATCAATGTAGACGATGGTCAAGGAAATGTACAGTGTGTGGCTCAATGCTGGAAGAGGGGAAAGTGACGAGGCATACAAACAGTAAAATTAATCAGAAGGACAGTGAAACCAGTAGAAGAATTACAATAGGATGGGGAGGAACAGAGAGAGATGGAAAGAAAGGGTTACTTGAAGTTAGAGAAATCAATATTCATACCGATGGGTTGTAAGCTGCCCGTGAAATATGAAGTGCTGTTCCTCCAATTTACGTTTGGCCTCACTATGACAATGGAGGAAGCCCAGGATAGAAAGGTCAGTATGGGAATAGGAGAGGGGAGTTAAAGTGCTTGGCAACCGCAAGAGCGTGTAGGCTCTGGTGGACTGCATTTTGGGAGTACCTATGAGACTCGGGCACACACCATAAACGGCAGTGTTTTGGGGACTGTTGAAGAACAGAGACATTGGTGTCCAAGTCCAATTTTTTTCTTGACGGTATCAGTGCAGATAGGTAACGTTTAAAAAAACATATGGAATATTGGACATCATTAATTGAGGCCTTGAATACAAGAACAGGGTGCATGCCTGAATTTGACAAAAACATTGGTCAGATCTCAGCTGCAGTACTGTGTGCAGTATTCTCTCCAGTAAAGATATGATACTGCTGGAAAAGGTGCAGGGGAGATTCAACAGGATATTGCCTGGGGAGGAGTGTTTCAGTTATGAGGTGACACCTGAGAGAGAATATTTGTTTTTTTGTGAGGTAAAGGAGCTTATGAGGGGGCAAGATTGTGTATGAAATCATGAGCAGTAAAGAAAGGTAGATTGCAGAAAACCTTTTAGTGGTAAATAAAACTAGAGGGCATAAATTTAGGATAAGAGGTAAGAGAATTAGAGGGGCAACTTTTTCATCCAGAGAGTGCAAATATCTGAAATACACTGCCTGAGAGAGTACTGGAAGTAAATTCGCCAACAGCATTTGACAAAGTCTCAGATGACCACGAATAAATTGTCCTCAGAATGTAGCTGCCTGATAGAATGTGTGTAAAGTGTGATTAGTGCAAATGTGCGTTGATCATCGGATCAAGAACTAAGTGGGTCAAATGATCTATTTCTGTATTTTATGACTCCATGATTATATAACTCTAAGTAAGAGTGGCACAGTGGTGCAGTGCTAGAGCTACTGCCTTACAGTGCCAGACCCAAGTTTGATCCTGACTAGGGATGCTGTCTGTGTGGAGTTTGCCTGTTTTCCCTGTGACCATGTAGATTTTCTCCGCGTGTTCCATTTCCCTTCCACATTCCAAAGAAGTACAGGTTTGTAGGTTAATTGGCTTCGATAAATTGCTCCTAGTGTGGAGGATGTGAAAGAGATTTAACATAGAACTACAGGTCCACCACAGGTTTTCAGGCAACTGATGGTATGGCACTTGCCATAGACGATATCCGCGACTGACTTTGTGGGCCCGTATCCCAGCCCCCCAAGGCCATGACCTGAGTTGGACTGGCAAAACAGATAACACGGCAGGCCTCTGGAACTAACTGTGCCAGAAAATCAGTGGTGGACCTGTAGTGTACAGACCTGTTCCACTTTATGCCTCTAAACTAAACGATAAAATGAAAATCAAAAACCTTAATGCTAGATATTTGAAATAGAGATAGAAAGTACAAGAAACAATCAGTTTTGTTGACGGATCTTTGACCCAAAATGCTAGGTTTATTTCACTTTCCACTGACGCTCTCTATGTCCTGCTGCGTGTTTCCAGCATTTTCTGCCATTTTTATATTAGTAGCAAAACATGTTTTCACTTTGTTAAAAATTCATCACCAACACTTTTATAGGTTTCCCATTTTGTTCTACAATAAAGCTCACAATGCATGGCAGCATTCTACACTGAGCATAAATTATCTGAACATGCAAAAAGTAGTATGGCTTTTATATTAAATACACTACTTAATTGTGATACAATAAATGCAATCAAATATTTCATTAGACATAAGGTAGTCAAAAATGCTGGAGAAGCTCGGCGGGTGAGGCAGCATCTATGGAGCGAAGGAATAGGTGACGTTTCGGGTCGAGACCCTTCTTCAAGATACGTAGACAATAGGTGCAGGAGTTTGCCATTCAAGCCTGCACCACTGTTCAATGTGATCATGGCTGATCATCCACAATCAGTACCCCGTTCCTGCCTTCTCCCTATATCCCTTGATTCTGTAGCACAAAGAGCTCTATCTAACTCTATTTTGAATGCATCCAGTGAATCGGTCTCCACTGTCTTCTGAGTCAGAGAAGTCCACAAATTCACAGCCCTCTGGGTGAAAATGTTTTTCGTCATCTCAGTTCTAATTGGCCTACCCATTATTCTTAAACTGTGGCCCCTGGTTCTGGACTTCCCCAACATCGGGAACATGTTTCCTGCAACTAGCGTGTCCAATCCCAGTAATTGTATACCCTTCTATAAGATCCTCTCGCATCCTTCTAAATTCCAGTAAATACAAGCCCAGTCGCTCCATTCTTTCATATAACAGTCCCGCCATCCTGGAAATTAACCATGTGAACCTACGCTGTACTCCCTTAATAGCAAGAATGTCCTTCTTCCAATTATTCCTCAAAGTAAACTGTTTTCTCTACTTACGTGCTTTCATGATAACATCCTGTAATTCAGACATAGTTTCAACTATTGCAGCCAATAGGTCAGAACTGGAAAACCATCCAACAGCCTTTGTAAATTGATTCTGCTCCTGTTCCTGTCCTAACAAAAATGTGACAAAATAACAATCAAGTACATGCTGTACAAGCCAGTCACACAATGAAAGAACAATGGAAAAAATGTAAAACAATTGTGATAGAGCACTTTATAAAGTTTATTGGAGATGTGTGTGAACTCAATTTATAGACAATATTTCATTTCAATGAGGAACATCCTATAGCAAAGGCTGCAAAGGAACTTCACTGATGTTTATTGAACCAACGTAAATGTGGAATTGCTGAATATTGCTTCAGTCTACTTTCATAATCTGATTTTACACAACCTGTTCAAAGATAATTCTCAAAATTCAACACAATCTTATCAGAACAGATCTTTTACAAAGAAATGCCTTTAAAACTGGTATTGGTGCTGTTTCTCCTCCTCAGCCAGGCAAATGGAAAGCAGTTATTTTCAGAAGTGAACATAAACAGTGTTAGCGATGAGGTATCATCTTCAGAATGGCATCATTTCCCATAAATGCTATAATTTCCTCCATTCTTGCTCAAGAAATTGGCTCATATTGTTTTTGAGATGCTTCGATTGAATGGCATTCTCAGCGCAATCATGTTTTAATATCAACACGGATATTCCCTTCATGTAGGTTTCTTTACTCACCTCCAGTTCTTCAGGCAGCCATGATATTAAACTAAACAAATCCAATGATCTCACATATCCCATGACTCCCCAGATATAGTTCTAACCCACTGCTCCAATCCCCAGCTTCAAGCTGATCTCTGTCAATTCTCAGCCGGAATACTGAACAGATAACCAAGGTCCCAATCTAACTCTAACTCTGAATCTAACTGACACCCCAATCTGATCTGCAATCCCAAAATGAGGCCTTGACTGCTGGTTTCCTCTTTCCCCATTCGACTGGGTTCAATCCAGACAACTCATGTTCTCTTTTGCTCACTCCAGTTTAGTTTGGAGATACAATGCAGAAACAGGCTCTTTGGCCCACCGAATCTGTGCTGATCAGCGATCCCCATACACTAGCAACCAGGGAATATTTACAATTTTAACCTATTAACCTACAAACCTGTACTTCTTTGGAGCATGGGGGGGGGGACAGGAGCACGTGGAGAAAACCCACGTGGTCACGGAAAGAACATACAAACTCCCTGCAAGAAAGTTACATGCATGGGATATGCATGGAGCAAAGTATGTGAGTGGCTAGTCCTTCAGAGGTGCCAAACACTTTGGCCTTTAACATTACTGGATTTTGTTGTAGAGTCACAGTGGACTGTACTATGAAATATTCATGTGCTTCTACTATTTCATGTGGGCCATTAACTTTAAAATGAATGTTGAATGATTAAATATTGCCTTTCCAAATGATAATTTATTCTACCCTCAGATTTTTTTTCAGTGACTTCCTCAGATTGATGTGTAGGAAGGAACTGCAGATGCTGGTTTAACCTGAAGGTAAGTGCAAAAAGCTGCAGCAACTCAGAGGGTCAGGCAGCATCTCTGGAGAAAAAGAAAATGTGACGTTTGGGTTGAGATCTTTCTTCAGACTGAGTCAGGGGAAAGGGAAATGAGAGATATAAATGATGATATTGAGAGATATAGAACAAATGAATGAGAGAAATGCAAAAAAGTAACAATGATCAAGGAAACATAGAGCCCACAATGGTGCATTGTTGACTGTGGGATAGGTGATAACAAATTATACAGACAATAAAACTCAACAGGATAACAGTGAAACTAGTACGACAACTAGGGTGGGGGAGGGACGGAGATAGAAGGGATGCAAGGGTTACTTGAAGTTATAGAAATCAATATTCATACCACTGGGTTGTAAGCTGCCCCAAGCAAAATATTGATCTTAGGTTCACAGGTCTACAGTTATTTGCAGCCTTCTTGAAAAGAGGGAATGGAATTCGCTGTCCTCTGGTACCTCACATGCTTCTAGCAAAGTTTTAAAAATCTCATCCAGACCCCCTGCAATTTCTTCTGTTGCAGCCTGGGAAAAGAATTACACCCAGTCCTGCATATTTACCAACCTTTAAGCCTGCAAAGGCATCGAGTTACACCTCTTTATTTATGAAGATCTGCACTAATATTTCACCTTCAACCAAATTCAAAGTCTGTATGCTTTGTGAGTACCAATAAAAAAATATTATTTTTGAAATTCTTTTAGATCTTCAGGTTCTAAACACAGTTTGTCTCTTACCTTTTCCCTGTTTTTTCTTTTGCCCCTAATATACTTATAAAAAACCTTTGGATTTGCATTAATCCTATTGGTCAGTGACTTGGTTTAAAAGCCCACTGTGAATTCCTGATTTCCTTTTTAAATGCCTCCCCGCAGGCTTCAGAAAAAGAGGTAGAGTTGCAGTACTAATCAGGGAGACTGTCAAAGAAAGGACATACTGGAGGGTTCGTTTGCTGAGGCGATATG
Organism: Okamejei kenojei; assembly: GCA_035221665.1. NCBI lineage: Eukaryota > Metazoa > Chordata > Chondrichthyes > Rajiformes > Rajidae > Okamejei > Okamejei kenojei. The sequence continues at coordinate 52,619,151 of CM069133.1, read as the reverse complement.
GGTGGAGCTTGGAAATAAGATAGGAATTGTACTATAGGCTCCCATAGGCAAGCAGGAGAAAGAGGAACATACAGTCCCTCCATAATGTTTGGGACAAAGACCCGTCATTTATTTATTTGCCACTGTACTCCGCAATTTGAGATTTGTAAGAGAAAAACAACACATGCGGTGAAAGTGCACATTGTCAGATTTTAATAAAGTCAATTGTTACACATTTTGGTTTCACCATGTAGAAATTGCAGCAGTGTTTATACATAGTCCCCATATTTCAGGGCACAATAATGTTTGGGACACAGCAATGTCATTCAAATGAAAGTAGTTATGTTTAGTATTTTGTTGCATATCCTTTGCATGCAACGACAGCTTGAAGTCTGCGACTCATGGACATCACCAGTGGTGGGTGTCTTCTCTGGTGATGCTCTACCAGGCCTGTATTGCAGCCATCTTTAGCTTATGCTTGTATTGGGGGCTAGTCCCCTTCAGTATTCTCCTCAGCATACAAGGGATGCTCAATTGAGTTCAAATCGGGTGATTGGCTTGGCCACTCAAGAATGAACCATTTTTTAGCTTTGAAAAACTAATTTGTTGCTTTAGCAGTATGTTTGGGATCATTGGCTTGCTGTAGAATAAACCACCGGCAAATGAGTTTTGAGGCATTTGTTTGAACTTGAGCAGATAGGATGTGTCTATGCACTTCAGAATTCATTTTGCTACCATCAGCAGTTGAATCATCAATGAAGATAAGTGAGCCAGTACCTTCAGCAGCCAAACATGCCCAGGCCATAACAACCCCACCACCGTGTTTCACAGGTGAGGTGGTATGCTTTGGATTTAGGCAGTTCCTTCACTCTTACACACTTTGCTTTTGCCATCACTCTGATATAAGTTAATCATCATCTCATCTATCCACAAGACATTTTTCTAGAAGTGTTGTTGCTCTTTTAATATTTCTTGGCAAACTCTAACCTGGCCATCGTATTATTGGGGCTAGCCAGTAGTTTGCATCTTGCAATGTAGCCCCTGTATTTTTGTTCATGAAGTCTTCTTCGGACAGTGGTCATTGACAAATCCACACCTGACTCCTGAAGAGTGTTTCTGATCTGTCGGACTGTTGTTTGGGGATTTTTATTTATTATAGAGAGAATTCTTCTGTCATCAGCTGTGGAGGTCTTCCTTGGCCTGCCTGTCACTTTGCGATTAGTAAGCACATCGGTGCACTCTTTCTTCTCCATCGGGTGGCGCAACTGCAGTGGCTGCCTCACCAGCAGCTCGTCAGTCCTTTCGCCTTTTTTGTTATTTTTAATGTGTTTAAATGTATGTTTTAATGTTTCTTATTATGTCTTATGTGGGGGGTGGTGGGGGGGGGGGGAATAGAGGGAAACCGATTTTCAGTCACTTACCTGGGCGGTGATGCGTCTCTTTTCCGTGTCGCACATCTGTGCACCTCTCGCGGCCTACCAACTGGATTAGCGTGGTCTTTCCGACTGGAGACCAGCCCAGAGTTTCAGAGGCAGGCGCTGTACGGAATTACCATCGCGGAGCCTGGGATCCTTGTCGAGGATCGCCAGTGTTTGAGCTCCGACCACGGGACTTGCTGACTTTAACATTGTGGAACTGTGGTCTGCGGAGCTTCTAGCCGCGGGTGCGGCGCTGACTTTAACATCGCGGAGCCTGGGATCTTTTGCCGATGAATCGCCAGTGTTAGTGCTCCATCCAGTAGGATCTGTGGATTTTAACATCGGAAGCTGCAGTCTCCGGTAAGAAGCGGCTGATTCGGGAACTCCAAGCCGCAGAGTGTGTGTTCTGATCCGTCCCGACGTCAGAGTTTCGATCATCCCGGTGAGAGGGCCTGTACATCGGGCCGTCCGTTGAGGCAAAAGCGGAGGGTTCTAGGTCCCCACCACGGGTGAACAAAAGGAGGAAGATTGACTGAACTTTATTGCCTTCCATCACAGTGATAAATATTGATTCTACTGTGGGGGATGTTTATGTTAAATTCTATTGTGTATTGTGTTCTTTTTATTCGTATGGCTGTATGGTGCCTCAAATTTCACTGTACCAATTGGTGCATGTGACAATAAATGTGAACGTACTTAAACTTCTTAATGATGTTCTGAACAGTTGATTTTGGTGAGCCTTAAGGTTTGGCGGCTAATGTCTCTAACAGTTTTATTCTTGCCTCATAAAGGCTTCTTTGACTTTCATTGGCGCAACTTTCAGAGCTGCCAACTCTCACGCAAATTTCTCACGCTCTGTCGTGAGAAATTCTGTGATCAAGAGAATTTCAAAACTAATATCAACAGCATGGGCCGCGGGTGTTTGAGAGCTGGGGCGGAGGGAGGGATGGGGTGGCGGGAGCAGATGCGGACGGGGAGCCGGGGCTGGCGATTGTTTGCGGGGCTGGCGAGTCGCTCGCTGCAGCTCCGGCCATGGAGCAGCCTCAGTGCAAGCGTCCCGGGCGTTCGTCGGAAACGTTGCGCCGCTGCCGTGAGAGTCCATGTGCCGAATTCGCCCTGGTGACCAGCATAGACCAGGATGTAGCTCGGTGCATCCTGGTGGACAACCAGTGGCTGCTGGAAGTAGGTACCAAGCACTGGGTAGAAGCGGTGGAAGATAGTGTGGGTGGTTGGAGTGAAGCATCCTGCTTGCCTGCTAGATTTTCACTTACTGTAACAGCAGGAAAAATGTTCCCGATGTTGGGGAAGTTCAGAACCAGGGGTCACACAGTTCAAGAATAAGGGGTAGGCCATTAAGGACTGAGATGAGGACAAACTTTCTTCACCCAGAAAGTCGTGAATCTGTAGAATTCTCTGCCACAGAAGGCAGCAGAGGCCAATTCACTGGATGTTTTCAAGAGAGTTACATTTAGCTCTTGGGGCTGGCGAAATCAAGCGATAGTGTATAGTTCCCTGAAGGTGGAATCGCATGTAGATGGGGTGGTAAAGAAAGCCTTTGGTGTGCTGGCCTTTATAAATCAGAGCATTGAATATAGGAGCAGGGAAGTAATGTTAAAATTGCACAAGGCATTGGTGAGACCAATTCTGGAGTATGGTGTACAATTTTGGTCGCCTAGTTATAGGAAGGATGTCAACAAAATAGAGAGAGAGTACAGAAGAGATTTACTAGAATGTTGCCTGGGATCCAGCAACTATGTTACAGAGAAAGGTTGAACAAGTTAGGTCTTTATTCTTTGGAGCGCAGAAGGTTAAGGGGGGACTTGATTGAGGTCTTTAAAATGATGAAAGGGATAGACAGAGTTGACATGGATAAGCTTTTCCCATTAAGGGTAGGGAAGATTCAAACAAGAGGGCATGACATGCGAATTAAGGGACGGAAGTTTAGGGGTAACGTGAGGGGGGAACTTCTTTACTCAGAGGGTGGTGGCTGTGTGGAATGAGCTTCCGGCAGAAGTGGTGGAGGCAGGATCGATTTTAACATTTAAAAGTAAAGTGGATAGGTATATGGACGGGAAGGGAATGGAGGGGTATGGTCTGAGTGCAGGTAGATGGGACTAGGGGAAAACAAATGGTCGGCACGGACTGGAAGGGCCGAGAGGGCCTGTTTCCGTGCTGTAATTGTTATATGGTTATATGGTTATATGGATATGGGGAAAAAAACAGAAAAGAGGTACTGATTTAAGATGAACAGCCATGATCATATTGAATGGCAGTGCTGGCTCAAAGGGCCGAATGGTCTATTCCTACACCTATTTTCTATGTTTCTATGCTTGAGTATATGACAATAAAACTCGACACTTGATTTTGAAGCAGTCATGCATGGTGGAGGTTTAATGTAGTCATAGAGTGATACAGTGTGAAAACAGGCCCTTCGGCCCAACTTGCCCACACCTGCCAACATGTCCCAGCTACACTACCTGCTTTTGGTCCATATCCCTCCAAACCTGTCCTATCCGGTATCAGTCTAACTGTTTCTCAAATGTTGGGATAGTCCCTGCCTCAACTACCTCCTCAGGCAGCTTTTTTCCATACACCCATCACCCTTTGTGTGGAAAAGGTTACCCTTAAAAGTTATCTCTTAAAAATACTTCAAACAAAAAACATTGAAATCATACTTCGACAATGCACTAAAACATGATTTTAATACATCAAATTTCAAAAAGTCCCTACTATGGGAGGGGGGTGGGGCACCCCCCTCCCACATGCTCCACACCCACTCGGTCGCTCCACTCCATCGCCAGGTACCCCCAAGGCCGGTGATCAGTGATCGCTCAGCCCCCCACACTTTCAAAAACACTCCGCAGCCCCTGGCTCAGATGGAGAGCACTGCCAGATGTGAGCGGGGAATGGGGCCAGTTGTTCGTGATGTCTGGATCCCAATGCTCAGCGCTAATGTTATTGATTTGTAATTAGCCTGATTTGTAATTAGTTGGCAAAACCATAATTTATTCATCCGGAATATCCAGGGGGATGGGATAAGTGTAATATTAAGATAACATGCAAGGTGTCAGGCTGTCTGTCACAGCATACAGCCCCGATAACCCATTATTTCCTTCAGTTAAATATTGGGAAGGTCTCACTATTGTCATTTGCCACTCAACTATTATGCTTGTTTACCTCACTGACTATTTATAATCTGATTTCCATACATGAATACACTAAGATCATTCATGTGCTGCACCTGTGATCAGAGCCTGGCTCTACTGTGGAATGTAATTTAGCCTAAACTTAATCATAGCTAATCCAATTTAAAGCATAAATAATGCATTCAAGTGTAAGTTAAAAGACTCGCTATAGTATGCACCAGATTGCACTATTTCAAGCTGAGAAATGCAAATGCTCCGTATCAATGGGAGCAGACAGTATCCCTCCCCCCCCCCCCCCCCCCCCCCCGTCGGTCGCTACGCTCCCTTGGGCTTGGTCTCTCGCAATTTCTCACAACTCTCACCCAATGTGGGCAGCTCTGAACTTTGATCCTCATGTTGATAAACAGCAATAAAAATTTCCAAAGGTGATGGAAGGACTGGAAGAAAGATGAGGTGCTGATAGCTCTCTTATACCTGCATTAAGGAGGCAATTAAACACACCTGAGGAATAAAAAACGTCTGTGGAGCCATGTGTCCCAAACATTATGGTGCTCTGAAATGGGGGTACTATGTATAAACATTGCTATAATTTCTGCATGGTGAAACTAAAATGTATAAAAATGGCTTTTATTAAAATCTGACAATCTGCACTTTAACCACATGTGATTTTTTTTCTATTACAAATCTCAAATTGTGGAGTACAGAGGCAAATAAATAAATGATAGGTATTTGTCCCAAACATTATGGAGGGCACTGTATGTAGACAGATTACAGAAAGAAGTCTCAGTGGGTGACTTTATCTTTCCCAACTTTGTCTGGGACATGTTCAGTGCTAAATGCTTAGTCATGGCAGAATGCGTGAGGTGTATCCAAGAGGGTTTCTTGAAACAGTATGCGGATAGCCCAACCCAAGAAGGGAACATACTGGGTCCTGTGTTGAGAAATGAGCCTTGTGACCAGGTGACCGGTGTTACAGTGGAAGAACATTCTTCACATTGGTTGCCCTTGACTGGCCTCCCCTCATTAGTTCCCTATGTCTGTTATATGCTTTTTTTTAGTCCAATGGCAAGTGATGGTTATCTGTATGATGTGGCGGCACCCGGTGGTTGGGCCACTAGCTACACAAACCCTCAGCAGTTGGTCACGTGACTGGGCAATGGCAGGGAATAGCTGTCACGGGGTACAGGGGTGTGTACTGGGATATATAACGAACCCTGAGACAACTCTCTTCTCGCTCTCTGACTTCGAGCTGACCAGCTCTCTTCTCTCTCGGGGTGAGTATCCTTCCACCTCAGCAGGGGCTCAGCTCGAGCCCACGAGGCAACAGCCTTGCAGCAGCAACAACAACTTTATGTTAATGGTCCAACGTGCATGTATAGCGAACATATTATGCCTGAATAAAGTAACCCATTTGTTCACCACGTTTGGTGCCTCTACATTGGTGACCCTGACGTTCCAAAACGGAGATTTTGGATTTCCTGACGGAAGCAGCCGACCATCTACCATGGTGACCTGATGTCTGCAGCCAGCAGCCCAGCTCTAAGGTAATGGTCGCTATGGATGTAGCCGTCAACTCTGTGCTGCACCCGGACACCGCCTTGGGCCCCGCCTTCACCTCCCCCCTCTACTCCTTTCAGGGACCCAAGCAGTCCTTCCAGGTCCGACAGAGGTTCACCTGCACCTCCTCCAACCTCATCTACTGCATCCGCTGCTCCAGATGCCAGAGACCAAGCGGAGGCTTGGCGATCGGTGAGACCAAGCGGAGGCTTGGCGATCGTTTCGTCGAACACCTCCGCTCGGTCCGCAATAACCAACCCGACCTCCCGGTGGCTCAGCACTTCAACTCCCCCTCCCATTCCGTATCCGACCTCTCGGTCCTGGGCCTCCTCCACAGCCAGAGTGAGCAACACTGCAAGTTGGAGGAACAGCACCTCATATTCCGCTTGGGGAATCTGCATCCTCTGGGCTTGAACATTGAATTTTCTCAATTCTGTTAACCCTTGCTGTCTCCTCCCCTTCCCACCTCTCCCTCAGCCCTCAGGCCCTGACATTCCCTCTATCTCTATCTCTCTCCCCCACCCTAGTCGCACTAGCTTCTCATTTTCACACTACAAACAGCTTACAATGGCTTGTTCCCTTTATCATCGATACTTTTTTGCATATCTTTCATTCATTGTTCTTTATCTCTCCACGTCACCGTCTATATCTCTCGTTTCCCTGATCCCTGACCAGTCTGAAGAAGGGTCTCGACCTGAAACGTCGCCTATCTCCTTCGCTCCTTAGATGCTGCTGCACCCGCTGAGTTTCTCCAGCCTTTTGTGTACCCTCGATTCTCCAGCATCTGCAGTTCCTTCTTTAACACTTCTTCTCAGAGTACATTTATTTAGTCAATTCGAACCATAGAACTCCTCAGCATCTGACCACTTTGGACTTTGATGTATCTTGGCAATGTGCTCACTGTAGTTTGCTTTTTTCCCCCATTGTATAGTGCAATCACCTAGCTTAATCTTACTATTAGTTTCTTGTTGTATTTGCATTGTCGCTTACGTCTTTCTCAGGTCACCATCCCCTGCTGGTCGACGTGACTGGTCTATACCTCATCCGTCCTGCGGCTTTTGTGTTGGTCTCCTTGCACCCGTCAGCATACCTCGGGATGGCCCACAGCCGGAGCGTTGACTGCGCCCGCCGGCACCACCGTCCCGACCCACAGCTGGGGTGCCCCCGACCCACAACAGGAGCCGCCCTTGACCATGCTTGCGCACCTTCCGGTAGAAGTTGAGCTCGCTCCATTACTTTTTGACGTCTGCCTGTTAGTTTACAGGCTGACGGGTTTTGTCGGCCTGCTCGTTTTCTGGTTCTGGGGGGGGGGGGGGTCCTGTGGCGGCACCTGGTGGTTGGGTCACTAAGTGCACAAACCCTCAGCAGTCGGTCACGTGGAAGGGAGGAGTTGTCACGGGGTTCAGGGGTGTGCCCTGGGATATATAACGAACCCTGGGACAACTCTCTTCTCTCTCTCTGACTTTGAGCTGACCAGCGCTCTTCTCTCTAAGGGTGAGTGTCCTTCCACCTCAGAAGGGGCTCAGCTCGAGCCCACGAGGCAACAGCCTCGCAGCAACAACAACTTTATGTTAGAGGACCAACGTGCATGTATGACAGACCTTTTACGCCTGATTAAAGTAACCCATTTGTTCACCACGTTTGGTGCCTCTACAATGAACAATTTTCAGCGATTTCAAAACAAACCTGGCTAAACTTCAGAAATCGGAAGGATCAAGCTTACAACAATGGGCAGTGTCTAGATGACCCCAAGCCGGCAAGATTGCGAGGAAAAAATATATCAAAGCAATCACCAAAGCTGCATATTTATTTTTATTGTAACCTAAATGATTTCTAAGATTTCCATTGTTAATTAGATCTCAGCTGGTGTAACAAATATTCACTTACAATTATTTGATGACGTTACATGGAAGTGCATAGAAATACTGAATCATGCTCGGGTATAAATCAGAAAAATTGCCTGAACTTATTACTCAATCTTTTAAGTTTAAATATTTTCAATGAGCAATTTAAAATTATTGGCACTTTGTCAAACCTGGAAACTGATGCCCTGATAGCTTTAAATTCATGTCGTAGGAAAATGTCAAGTATGTAATTTTAACAATAACCATAAATTAATTGGCACAATTCTAATAAAGAGGTAGGTAGAGCGAAACCTGCATAATTAGAGTCATTGAGTCATAAGGCATGGAAATAGGCCCTTTGGCCCCCACACAGAACAAAATGCCCCATCCATTCTTCGATGGAAACAGAACAGATTAAGAATGCAGTTTTAAACAAATGATATCCAAGGCTTCATGAGTACAGCAGAAAAAACATAAAAGCAAGGAGGTCAAGTTGCTTCTTTATAAAACACTAGCTAAACTATTATTGCTCGAGCATTTAAATTAGAACATTTTCAATGATACAACCACAAAAGTGGATGCTACAATATTACATTCACTTCTTGTCATTGTCTTTGAGAAGATGCAGAAAGATTTAAAGTCGGAGTCATACAGATAGGTAAAAACATTTACTGTCCTCACACCGTTGTCTCGAGGAAATTTAAAAATCTATCTTTTTAAGGGTCCAGAAATCTCCTCCCTTGTCTTTGATAGGAGCATGGAATACAGCTGATTGGGCCTAAGGAACTTTGCCAACTTGATGCGCTCTAAAACATCTAACACATCCTCATATTCAGGAGTATATCATCACTCCTCTCCCTGAACACTCAATTTTTAGCCTTTGTGAATACAGATCAGAAGAATTCATGCCTGCACCCAAATCCTTTGGCTTCACACAATTTGCTCCTCTGGACCCAAAAGGGACCTACTCAGGCAGGTAGGCAGTGAAGAAAGCTAATGGCATGTTGGCCTTCATTGTGAGAGGATTTGAGTTTAGGAGCAAGAAGGTCCTATTGCAGTTGTACAGCGCCCTGGCGAGACCGCACCTGGAGTATTGTGTACAATTTTGGTCTCCTAATTTGAGGAAAGACATTCTTGCTATTGAGGGAGTGTATCATAGGTTCACCAGGTTAATTCCCGGGATAGCGGGACTGACATATGATGAAAGAATGGGTCAACTGGGCTTGTATTCATGGGAATTTAGAAGGATGAGAGGAGATCTTATAGAAACATATACAATTCTTAAAGGATTGTATAGGCTAGATGCAGGAAAAATGTTCCTGATGTTGGGGGAGACCAGAACCAGGGGGTCACAGTTTAAGAATAAGGAGCAGAAGACCATTTAGGACTGAGATGAGGAAAAACTTCTTCACCCAGAGAGTTGTGAATCTGTGGAATTCTTTGCCACAGAAGGCAGTGGAGGTTAATTCACTGGATGTTTTCAAGAGTTAGATTTACCTCTTAGGGCTAAAGGAATCAAGGCATATGGGAAAAAAGCAGGAATGGGGTACTGATTTTGGATGATCAGCCATGATCATATTGAATGACGTTGCTGGCTCAAAAGGCCGAATGGCCTACTCCTGCACCTATTTTTCTATGTTACTCGTTTTCACTTATTTATCTCTTGGTCCCAACATACTTATACAATACCTTCAGATTATTTTTTAATCGTGTCTGCCAATTATCTCCTTTTTTGCCCTTATTTCTTTATTAAGTACTCTACTATAACGCTCAAGAGATTCTGTTATTTTCAGTTACCTATACATGTCTTGTCCTTTCTTTTCTACACAAAATCCTCTTATCACCCATGGTGCCCTATTCTTGCCATCCTTACCTGACACTTACGCGAACACGATGACCCTGAAATGTCACCATCCCTCTTATATAATCATCTCAACTTTTAGATGTTGTTCTACCTGCAAGCAGATGTTCCCAATCTACTTTGAGCAGGTCTTGTGTTATTGAAATCATCTCACTCGCAATTTAGCTAAGCTTGTAGACCATCTTTATCCCCTTACATAACTACCTTGAAATTTACAGAATTATGATCACTACCTCTGTAATGTGTGTAGTTCTGATTGATACACTGTTGGAAGGATATGGAGGCTTTGTGGAAGATGCAGTAGAGGCTTGCCAGGAATTGGATTGGAGTGTATTAGCTAGGTTGGAAAAGATGGATTGTTTTCCCTGAAACGTCAGAGGCTGAGGCTTGATGTGATACAAGTATATAAAATTATGAGAGACATCGATAGGGTAGAGATTCATAATCTTTTTCCCCTGATGGAAATGTCATATATTCAAGGGCATATGTTGAAGGCGAGACGTGCAAAGTTTAAAGGAGATGTCCAGGACATTTATGTTCAACAGAGTTTTATGTGCCTGGAACACACTGAGGTTGTTGAGTCATACAGCATGGAAACAGGCCCTTCGGCACAACTGGTCCACGCCAACCAGCATGCACCATCCACAATAGAACCACCAGTCTGCATTTGGCCTATATCCTTCAAAACCTATCCTATCTATGTTCCTGTCTAAATGCTTCTTAAATGTTGTGATAGTACCTCAACTACCCCGTCTGACAGCTCGTTCCATACACCTACCACCCTTTGCATAAATAAGTTGCCCCTCAGGTTCCAATTAAATCTTACCCCCGCCCCCCCCTCACCTTAAACCTACTGTATGATCTCTAGTTCTCAATTCCCCTACTCTGGGTAAATGACTGTGCATTGCTCTCTATTCCTCTCATGATGTTTATACACCTCTATACAATCCCCCCCCCCCCCCCCCACTCATCCTCTATACAATATCCCCCTCCCCCCCCCCCCCACTCGTGCACTCCAAGGAATAAAGTCCTAGCGGGCTCAACCTCTCCTTTAAGCCCAGGCCCTTGAGTCCTGGCAATATCTTTGTAAATCTTTTCTGCACCCTTTAGAGTGTAACAACATCCTTCCTATAACAGAGTGACCAAAACTGAACACAAAATTCTGTTGAATGTCATGATCACAATAACACTTTTTCGACAAAGAGTGGTTGATATCTGGAACTTGCTGCCAGAAGAGATGGTGGAATCAGATAGAATTACTAAATTTAAGAGATATTTAGACTAGCACTTGAATGAGAGAGACACAGAAGTATACGGACTTAACACTGACAAATGGTATGATGTAGATGGATAAAAGATCTGCCTGGATGTGTCAGACCAAAAAGTCTGTACATTTTTACTCATTACACAGATCAAGACGCTCACCACTAACTGCTATACACAAGCCTCATGTTATAAACATTCCTCCCAAAGCACAAGTTTTCTACAGTCTTCCTGGCCTATATCCTTTAGTTTGTCTGTACAGCTATTTCAGAAAACCTTCTTAGGAAACTCCCAACAAACTCTGCCTTGTCTAACCCTTATGGACTGAGTAAGCCCCGGTAAATATTTGGGATGTTAAGTTGCCCATTACGACAACTCTGTTGCACTTCACCTTTCCGTAATCTATCTACAACTGTTTCTCTAAGTGTCCGTAATGGCCACAACATCAGTTTCAACCATTCATTCAGGCTCTAAATTCATCAGTTTAACCTACGATAGTTCTTGGATTGAAATAAACATACTTCAGCGCATCAGTTTCACCATATTCCTTTACACCTGGAGTATTGTGTGCAGTTTTGGTCTCCTAATTTGAGGAAGGACATTCTTGCTATTGAGGGAGTGCACCGCAGGTTCACTAGGTTAATTCCCAGGATGGCGGGACCAGCATATGATGAAAGAATAGATCAACTGGGCTTATATTCACTGGAATTTAGAACGATGTGTGGGATCTTATAGAAGCATATTAAATTATTAAGGAATTGGACAGGTTACATGCAGGATTTTTTCCCTGATGTTGGGGGAATCCAGAACCAGCGGTCACAGTTTAAGAATAAGGGATAGGCCATTTAGGACTAAGATGAGGAAAAATGTTTTCACCCAGAGAGCTGTGAATCTGTGGAATTTTCTGCCAAAGAAGGCACTAGAGGCCAATTCACTGGATGTATTCAAGAAGGAATTGGATGTGTCTCTAGGGCCAATGGAATCAAAAGATAATGGGAGAAAGCAAGAATGGGGTACTGATTCTCGATGATCAGCCATGATCATATTGAATGGCGGTGCTGGCTCGAAGGGCTGAATGGCGTACTCCTGCACCTATTTTTTATGTTTACCTCTTACTTGTCTGGCATTCCTTTAAGAATTACTGGTTATAATGTCTTCCTTCCTATTAATCCTTCCATTTGTTCTCGTTCGCACTACCCTGCCACACTAGTTTAAATCCTCCCAAGTAGCCCTCGGGAACGTCCCTGCAAGGATTTTGGTTCCCCTTCAGTTCAGGTGTGATCATCTTCTTGTACAGGTCAAATATGCTGCAGAAGAGATTCAATCATCCAAAAATCTGAATCCCTGTACCATCTATACAACCACTCCATCCATTCACCCTATCCTCCTATTTCTCGTACACGTATGCAACACTGGACGTAATCCAGAAATTACCGCCCTCAAGGTCCTGCTCCTGCTATTTTAATTCAATATGTCAGTTCTGCATGCGGCTTCCTGCACTGTTGCAATGAATCCTCATTTCCTATCTGGGCACATTAATCTCCTCTGGACTCAAAACCAAATTCTCCAACTTTAGATAACATCTTTTGCTTTGCCTATTTCAGACCTTCTCTGCTGAGCATATCCCACAGCTTTGCTTTTAGCAACATATTGCACAGGCGAAGAAGCATAATCTCATCCGAACTGCTACATTTATGCATTTAGTCTCTGATAAAGTGAGACTAAATGCTTCTCTTAACTTCCCTGCTGCTGTAAACTCATTTGTTTTCTCTCCCAGTTCTGACCAAGGGTGGACCAGAACGGTTAACTGTTTCCTGTCTTGTTGAGTGTCCCAGTCCCAGAGTGGGACAAATCCTATTGATTGAACAACAGATTAACCTGTGCAGGGAGGAACTGCAAAAGCTGGTTTCAACCGAAGACAGACACAAAAAGCTGGAGTAACTCAGCGGGTCAGGCAACATCTCTGGAGAAAAGGAAAAGGTGACGTTTCAAGTTGAGACCCTTCTTCAGATAGAGTCAGAGGAAAGGGAAACAAGAAACATAGACGGTACTTGGGACAAATGAATGGAAGATATGCAAAAAACAATGATAATCAAGGAAATGTGGAGCTCACAATGGGGATTGTAGGTTGTGGGCAGGTGATGAGTTAATACAGTGGAACTCAACAGAGCAACAGTAAAACTAGTACGATGACTAGGGTGGGGGAGAGACGGAGAGGTAGGGATGCATGGGTTACTTGAAGTTAGAGAAATCAATATTCATACCGCTGAGTTGTAAGCTGCCCAAGCAAAATATGAGGTGCTGTTCCTCCAACATATGTTTGGCCTCACTGACAATGGAGGAGGCCCAGGACAGAGAGGAGTAGAGGAATGGGAACGGGAGTTAAATTATTTGATAACCAGGAGATCCCGTAGACTGAAGTGGACTGAGTGAAGGTGTTCAGCAAAGGTGTCCAAAACCATAAAGCCTTGAAAAAAATAACACAAGTAGATAGTGGTAAAGAAGGCATATGGTATGCCTGCTTTCATAGTTCGGGGCATTGAGTATAATAAGAGTTAAGATGTCATGTTGCAACTTTGTATAGCCGCATTTGGAGTATTGAGTGCAGTTCAGGTCATCCCATTACAGGGAGGATATGGAAATTTGAAAAGGGTGCAGAGGAGATTTACCAGAATGTTGCCTGGATTTGAGGGTTTTAGGTACAAGGAGAGGTTGGACAGGCTTAGATTGTTTTCTCTGGAATGCCGGAGGTTGCAGATAGACCAGATGTAAGCATATAAAATTATGAGAGGCATAGATAAGATAGGCAGTCAGAATCTATTTCCCAGGATGGAATCATCAAATACTATAAGCCATAGCTTTAAGTGTGAGATGGGCAATGTTAAAAGGAGCTGTGCGGGACAGGCTCTTTTACACAGAGGGTGATGAGTGCCTGGGACGTGCTGTCAGGGCGGTGGTTGTAGCAGATATGTTAATGGCATTTGGAATACTTTTGGACAGGCAATAGATATGGAGGGAATGGAGGGATATGCATTATGTTGGGGTAGATAAGCGATGGTCTTGACATCATGTTCAGCATAGTTATTGTGGGCCAAAGAGCCTGTTCTTTTGTTGTACTGTTCAATGTTCTATACCTGATTTTGCTGTTCCTTCAATAACTTTCTAATTATTAGTTAAAATGTCTGATTTGGGAATAGCACAATCTACAACAGAGAAGAAATAGGCAGTTAGAAATGAAAATTATATCAGTAACAATCTGGAAAATATTGGCCAAGCTAGCACTTACTTGAACCAGTGAAAGAGGACTTTGTGTTGCCTGAGCAAACTGCAAGTCTTGGTTTGTTCTTTATTCCCTCACTCCAAGTAAACAGCGGCCTACATCCCAGACCAAAGGCTCGAAGTCTGTTGGCTGCTATGATCGCAATAACACTTTTTCGGAAAATCTGAATCAGTCCTCTTTGAGGCTTCTTCCTTTTCTTGGATTTGCTCGGATTTCCTTCCAGAGAAAGAACCTGGACAACAGTCCTGATTTCATTTTTGAAATATTCACACGCATTAATTTGTTCTTTAAGGAAGTCTTTCTGCACAGACAATTCACAGGATCTATTGTATAAGGGGTATATAGCACCTGCCATCAGAGCACAAGCTGCCAGCAAAGCGACATGTTCCTTTTGTTTCTGAGACAATAATTTCTTTGTGAACGATAGTTCAAGTATCAACTGGTCATTGACTTTCCCCAGACTGGAAACTTTTTCTTTGGCTTCTTCTGCTCCAAGATGACATGACTGAAAAATTATGAAATTAAGTCAGTCGTGATTTCTATTCTCTATAATTCTTGCAATTAAAAAGATAAGGAGCAGCTTCAATATAAATGTCCAATGCGTTACAGTAAATAAAAACAAAGTAGTGAAGGTACCAAACAAGTCAGATAGTGTCTGTGAAGAGAGAAAGTGTTTCTCACACAAGTAGGCATGAACATTTATAATGGAGCAATACACACTACATAGAATAAAATGTTTGATCAATGTGCTGTGAAGTTTCAAAACGAAAAAGAAGAGGTAAATGTTGTTCATGTCCTATACATCGAAAACATTAAATTGACAGACTAGCTTTGACGTTGTATTTTACCATCGGAAGTCCAGAAGAATTGTTTCATTTTTGGGGGTAATCCTATCTCCAATACCTTTTGATATTTCTCTGTACGATTTGAGTCATTAATAAAGCTTGTATTTAATGCACATCCTTTATTTGTCCACGAGGAACAGGTGGTGAGCTAACTTCTTCAAGCATTGCAGCCCTTGAGACATTTCAAAATTTTGATTATCTGACAACTGGGGTGAACCCTCGGAAAGCACCTGGACCTGATGCTATAGCCGGTTGTGTTCTAAAAACCTGTGCGGACCAACTGGTTGGAGTTTTTACGGACATTTTCATCCTCTCACTTCTGAGGTCTGAGGTTCCCACCTGCTTTAAAAGGGCATCAATAATACCAGTGTCCAAGAAGAGCAAGGTGACGTGCCTCAATGACTATCGACCCGTGGCATTAACGTCGGTGGTGATGAAGTGCATTGAGAGGTTGATCATGGCGCAAATCAACTCCTACCTCGACCTAAACCTGGACCCACTGCAGTTTGCTTACCGCCACAACAGATCAACGGTGGATGTGATCTCGCTGGCTCTCCACTCTGCTCTGAAACATTCGGACAACAAAAACTCGTATGTCAGGCTGTTATTCATTGACTACAGCTCGGCATTTAATACAATCCTCCCCTCCAAGCTGGTTACAAAACTCTCAGAACTACGTCTCTGCGCATCCCTCTGCAATTGGATCCTCGACTTCCTCATTCACAGACCACTGTCTGTCCGTATTGGTGAAAATGTGTCAGCCTCGATAACAATCAGCACGGGAGCACCTCAAGGCTGCATGCTCAGCCCCCTGCTGTACTCACACTATTTTCATGACTGCGTAGCCGGTTATAGAGCGAACTCCATCATCAAGTTCGCTGACAACATCACTGTTATGGGACAGTATCACTGATGGAGGTGAGTCAGAGTATAGAAGTGAGATCGACCGATTGACCAAATGATGCCAGCACAATAATCTGGCTCTCAACACCAGCAAAACCAAGGAACTGATTGTGGACTTTGGAAGGGGTAGGATGGGGACCCATAGTCCCGTTTATATCAACGGGTCGATGGAGGAGAGGGTCAAGAGCTTCAAATTCCTGGGCGTGCATATCTCTGAAGATCTCTCCTGGTCCGAGAACACAAATGCAATTATAAAGAAAGCACATCAGTACCTCTACTTCCTGAGAAGATTTCGGAGAGTCGGTATGTCAAGGACTCTCTCGAACTTCTACAGGTGCACAGTAGAGAGCATGCTGACTGGTTGCATCGTGGCTTGGTTCAGCAATTGAGCGCCCAGGAGCAGAAAACACTCAAGAAGCTGTATACACTGCCCAGTCCATCATCGGCTCTGACCTCCCTACCATCGAGGGAATCTATCGCAGTCGCTGCCTCAAAAAGGCTGGCAACATCACAAGGACCCACACCATCCTGGCCACACACTCATCTCCCTGCTGCCTTCAGATAGATGGTACAGGCGCCTGAAATCTGCAACATCCAGGTTCAGGAATAGCTGCTTCCCCACAGCCATCAGGCTATTAAACTCAACTCAAACAAAACTCAGAACATTAATAGCCCATTGCACTTTATCTGCTTATTTATGTGTGTATATATATATATATTCAATGGTATATGGTCACACTGATCTGTTATGTATTTATTTATGCCTGCAATATTCTGTTGTGCTGAAGGAAAGCAAGAACTTAATTGTCCTATCTCGGACACATGACAATAAACTCTTGAATCTTGAACTGAGAAATTACATCTCCCAGTCAGGATTCGGAGCAAAATTGCGGTTTTAGCAGGATTGTAGAAGCTTGGAAGGAAAAGGAGAGTAAATTAGCTGGTACTTTTTTACCATGTGTATGCTGCATCTGATGCATTGATTGTCATAGAACAGTACAGCGTAGGAACAGGCCCCTCGGCCTACAGTGCCAGATTAAAATAATCACTCTGCGCACATGATCCATGTCCCTCCATTTCCTCCATATCCATGTGCCGATACAAAAGCCCCTGAGATGCCCTTATCATATCTGTCTCCACTACCACTCCGGGCAGTGTGTTCCAGCCACCCATCACTCTCTGTAAAAAAAAAAACCTGTCCCATAGATTTCTATGGGTACACAAAAGGCTGGAGAAACTCAGCGGGTGCAGCAGCATCTAAGGAGTGAAGGAGATAGGCGACGTTTCGGGTCGAGACCATTCTTCAGACTGGTCAGGGATCAGGGAAGCGAGAGATATAGACGTTGATGTGGAGAGATAAAGAACAATTAATATGCAAAAAAGTATCAATGATAAAGGGAACAAGCCATTGTAAGCTGTTTGTGGTTTGAAAATGAGAAGCTGGTGCGACTAGGGTGGGGGAGGGAGATAGAGAGAGAGGGAATGCCAGGGCCCGAGGGCTGAGGGAGAGGTGGGAAGGGGAGGAGACAGCAAGGGTTAACAGAATTGAGAAAATTCAATGTTCAAGCCCAAAGGATGCAGACTCCCCAAGCGGAATATGAGGTGCTGTTCCTCCAACTTGCGGTGTTGCTCACTCTGGCCGTGGAGGAGGCCCAGGACCGAGAGGTCGGATACGGAATGGGAGGGGGAGTTGAAGTGCTGAGCCACCGGGAGGTTGGGTTGGTTAATGCGGACCGAGCGGAGGTTTTCGGCGAAACGATCGCCAAGCCTCCGCTTGGTCTCAGCGATATAGATCATCTGGCATCTGGAGCAGCGGATGCAGTAGATGAGGTTGGAGGAGGTGCAGGTGAACCTCTGTCGGACCTGGAAGGACTGCTTGGGTCCCTGAAAGGAGTGGAGGGGGGAGGTGAAGGGACATGTGTAGCATTTCTTGCGGTTGCAAGGGAAAGTGCCCGGGGAAGGGGTAGAGCGGGAGGGAAGGGAAGAATTGACAAGGGAGTTGCAGAGGGAGCGGAAGGCAGACAGGGGGGGAGATGGGAAGATGTGGCGAGTGGAGGGGTCACGTTGGAGGTGGCGAAACTGGCGGAGGACTATGTGTTGTATTTGCCGGCTGGTGGGGTGAAAGGTGAGGACCAGGGGGACTCTGCCCTGTTTGCGAGTGGGGGAATGGGGAGAGAGGGCAGTGTTGCGGGGTATGGAGGAGACCCTGGTGCGAGCCTCATCTATAGTGGGGGAGGGGAATCCCCGTTCTCTGAAGAATGAGGCCATTTGTGATGAACCTGGTGTGGAACACCTCATCCTGTAGGCGGAGGAATTGGGAATAGGGGATGGAGTCCTTACAGGAAGCAGGGTGGGAGGAAGAGTAGTTCAGGTAGCTGTGGGAGTCAGTTGGTTGTAGTGGATGTCGGTCAGGAGTGTATCACCTGCAATAGAGAATGGTGAGGTCAAGGAATGGTAGGGAAATGTCGGAAATGGTCCAAGTGTATTTGAGTACCGGATGGAAGTTGGTGGTGAAATGGATGAAGTCAGTCAGTTGTGTGTGGGTGCAGGAGGTGACACCAAAGCAGTCGTCGATGTAACGGAGGCAGAGGTCGGGGATGGGGCCCTGGTATGCCGAGAACAAGGATTGTTCGACGTACCCGACAAAGAGGCAAGCGTAGCTGGGGCCCATGCGTGTGCCCATAGCTACGCCTTGTGTTTGGAGGAAATGGGAGGAGTCAAATAGAAGTTATTGAGGGTGAGGATCAACTCCGCTAGGCGGAGGAGGGTGACAGTGGACGGGTATGGGTTGCTCCTCTGGTCGAGGAAGAACCGGAGGGCTTTGAGACCGTCCTGGTGGGGGATGGAGGTGTAGTGACTGGACGTCCATGGTAAAGATGAGAGGATGGGGGCCTGGAGAATGGAATGCGCGGAGCCGACGGAGGAGTTTGAGGTTTTAACAAAAGGGATAGGATGGCGTCGAGGTATGTGGAAATGTGTTCCGGGTGCGGGCTTGCTCTCGGTTATGGTGCTCGAGATGGTTGGCACAGTAAGTAGGAGGAGGTGTCGCACATAGGCATTGCTACTCTCACATTACAGTCGCACCCTATAGGCATTGACATTTTCATCCTGGGGAAAAAGGATTTAAGGTGCACCCTGTTTATTACCGTTTATCATTTTATATACATAAATCAAGTCTTCCCTCAGCATCCGTCATTCCAGAGAAAACAACCCAAGTTTGGCCAACCTTAGATAAAATCCTCTTAAACCAGGTAGCATTCATGTAAAATGTAGAAACATGGAACTGCGGATCAGGTTTACAAAAAAGACACAAAGTGCTGGAGTAACTTAGAGCGTCAGGCAGCATCTCTGGAGAATATCGATAGGTGAGGTTTCTGGTCGGGACCCTTCTTTAGATTGATTCTGTCTGGGGGGAGCGGGGGACACAAAGCTGGAAGAGAGGAGGGGCTGGACAAAGTCTGGCAAGTGATGTGTGGTACAGGTGAGAGGGGGTTCCCCCACCTCCCAGACAGAACAAGGATAGAGTACTCTTAGTCTTTACCTTTTACCCCAGTAGCCTCTGTTCCAACATATCGTTCTCTGACATTTCTACCACCTTCAATGTGATCCCACCTCCAGTCACATCTTTCAATCACCATCCCTTTGTGCCTTCCATAGAGACCGCCCCCTCCACAAATCCTTGGTTCACCTATTCCTTCCTCCCCAATACCCCCTCCCCAGCTACTTTCCCCTGCAACTGCAAGGGATGTCCAGGAACCCCAGCAGTCCTTCCAGGTGGGACAGAGTTTCACTTGCACCTCCTTTAACCTCATCAACTGCATTTTGTGTTCCTGATGTGGTCTCCTTTACATCGACGAGACCAAACGTAAACTAGATCACCTTTTTGTCGAACACTTGTGCCCAGTCTGTCAAGGCCTGCTAAATCTCCTGGTTACTAACCATTTTAACTCCCTTTCTCATTCCCATACTGACTTTTCTATCCTGGGCTTCCTCCATTGCCAGAGTACTTCAGCATTTTGTGTGTTTATTGTAAAATTATTGTGCCTATGGTATCGTCAACCATTTACCTGTCCAAGTACCTTTTAAATGTTTATTATTGTTTTTGCCTCAACTACCTCCTCTGGCAGCCAATTCCATATAGCCACCACTCTCTGAAAATTGTATACTTTCCCCTTACTTTTGAGCTCCCAAAGTACAACACCTCACACCTGCATGGATTAAAGTCCATCTGTCATTTCTCTGCCCATTTCTATAACAGCTGCATTTTTTGACAGCCTTCCTTGCTATCCTCAACTCCACTGATTTTGGTATCACGTGCAAATTTACTCACCAACTCATCTACATTCACATGAAGGGTCTCGACCCGAAACATCACCCATTCCTTCTCTCCAGAGATGTTGCCTGTCCTGCTGAGTTACTCCAGCATTTTGTGTCTATCTTCGGTGTAAACCAGCATCTGCAGTTCCTTCCTATACATTTACATCCGTCGTTTATATATTTCACATCCAGGAAGAATGTTGTCAAAGTATACAGCAGAATAAAGATCCACTACAGAAATGGGAAGAGGAATGGCAACGGAGTTTAATCCAAGCAAGTGTGGGGTGTTGCACTTTGGGAGGATGAATGTAAGGGGAAGGTATACAGTTGATGGCAAAACCCTGAGCAACATTGATGTACAGAGGGAAGTTGGGGGTTAGGTCCATAGCTTCCTGAATTAGGCAACTTAATTAGATAGAGTGGTTAAGAAAGCATATAGTATGCTCACCTTGATTTATTGGGAGATTGAGTATAAGAGTTAAGAAGTCATGATGCAGCTCTAACATGTTGATTTGGCCGCATTTGGAGTATTGCGTGCTGTTCTGGTAGCCAATTCCAGGAATGATGTGGAGACTTTGGAAAGACTGCAGAAGCAGAAAGCGTGCACAAATGTTGCCTAAATGAGGTGATATTAGCTACAAGGTGTGATTGAACAAACTTGGATTGTTTTCTCTGGAACGCTGGAGGTTGAGGGGAGTCCTGTATATAAAATTGTGAGAGGCAGCATAATAGAAGCAGAGAGACAGAATCGAATAGAAGGGTCTCAACCCGAAACGTCACCCATTCCTTCTCTCCAGAGATATTGCCTGTACCATTGAGTTACTCCAGCATTTTGTGTCTACTTAGGCAGAATAGACAGTCAGAACCTCTTTCCAAAGGTGGAAATGTCAAAGACGAGAAGGCGAAACTTTAAGGTGAGAGGGAAAAAGTTTAAAGGAGATGTGCAGGGTAAGTTATTTTTTTACAGAGAGGGTGCTGAGTGCATGGGTTGTGGTGGAGGCAGATAGATAGTTACAAAGAATACCCTGGCTTATCCCTGTCACTCTAAATCTTTCCTATTCATGTACGTCCAAATGTCCTTTAAATGTTAAAACGTCTACAACTAACTCTCTGTGTGAAATAGTTGTCCCTTGGGTTCCTATCTTCCCTTTCTCACCTTAAATTCTAATCCTTAAGTTCTTGATTCCTCTACACTGAGGGGAAAAATACTATGCGTTTACCCTATCTATTCCCTTAGATCTCCTGCACTTCAAGGAATAAAGTCCTAGCCTGCCCAATTTCCCCCTATAGCTCAGGTTCTTCAATCCTGGCAACATCCCTGTACATCTTCTATGCACTCCTCCCAGCTTAACACCTTCGTTCCTACAGTATATCGGGGTGACCTAAACTGGACACAATACCCCAAGTGCGGCCTCACCAATGTATTGTGCAAATGTAACATAACGTCCCAACAATAAATCTATATTTCTAATAGATTTCTAGCAAGCCTTTGGTAATTATAGAAATTAATTCTGCACTTTATCTTCTCTTGGCGCTATCACTTCTCTTGCCATTTAACATCTCTGCTTTGCATCCTTGTTGTTCTTTCTTCTTCCGCTCTTTTCTTTATATCTTAAAATATGTTTAATTATCCCTAGTTCCGCTGGAAGGTTATTGACGAAATGTTAAATCTCTTTCTGGCCCCTTAGATGATTTGATGGGCATTTTTAATATAGTGAGTTAAGGTGTGTTTCTTTAAACTCAGCTTTCCTTTAACCCTGTAATATTTGATCTACCAATATATGTGCAAAAGCATATTATCATCGATATGCGTAAAAGACAGCTTGATTTACGTTTTTTTTTCTCATGGTTCGCCTGTGAATGCTCAATAAAAAGGAAACATGCAAAGAGTAATGGCTTTTTTCAGTTTCAGAAAGTTGGCTGTGTACTGAATCATTTAGTTGTTGACCTCCATCTCTTTTTCATTTTAGCAAGCTGTTTGCCTTCATAGTTTATGCCAAATCGCAGATTAATAGTCATCGGTCCTTGCTGAACTCTTCATTATCTTTAATCTACATTGAAAGTCTATTTGTTCCATTGTACTTTTTAAATGGAGGAGAAATTTGATTTTTAAACGGTTGGCATGGACAATGGAGTCTTGCTAACCTTCTGGTTCTATGCTTAATTAAGACATAATGGAAATTACTCAAGAAAGCTGTAATGGCATGTCACTTTAAGTCATAGTCCAGTCACAGTTCGTAAGTCAGAGGAACAGAATTATTCCATTCTGTCTGTAGGACCCATTCACGCTTAGGCTAGTTACTGTTAGCATATTATATTATTTTGTCTAGATATTTCTAGCAGTATTATTTTGTAGGCTTTCGGGTGGGCATTTGATACATAGATGGGCGTTACATATACGATAGAGGGAGAGGGACTGTCCAGATCAGACCAGCCACGGGATTTGGAGAGAAAACAGCTCTTATCGGATAGTATGAACGGAAAGCTACAATTTGTATAAGAATAAAGAGGATCTGGATGTTCATTTTTTTGTCTGTACAGCTACTTCAAAAAGAACCAATTAAGCTGGAAATAACGACTGGAAGATTCATTTTTTTCTTGTATTATCACACCTATTTAGTAATGTGGCAACAATTATTAAGTTTGAAATTGTCATCAGTCCAAGTCTACTCCACCATTTCAGTCAATCTACTTTTTCCACTGAACTTGTCAATTTCCACTTAAAAAATTCCCAATAACTTGGCCTCCACAGATGACTGTGGAGCATTGAATTCCAGATTCACCACCCTCTGGCTAAAGAAATTTCTCATCTTGTTTCTAAAGATACGTCTTTTTATTCTGAGGCTGTGCCGTCTGGTCCTAGACTATCCCACTAGTGGAACCATCCTCTCCACATCCACTCTATCTAGGCCTTTCATTATGGTGCATGTTTCATCGAGGAGTTATTCCTATTACCAAAGTGCATGACCGCACACTTTGTTCCGCTGTATTCCATCAGCCACTTTTTGACTGCTCTCCCAATCTGTCCAAGTCTTTCTGCAGACTCCTTGCTTTTTCAAAAGTACCTGCCCCATCAGTCAATCATCATATTACTGCAAACCAGCCCACAAAGCCATCAATTATATTATCCAAAGTAATATACAATCTGAAAAGTAGCAGACCCAACACTGACCCTTGCAAAATATCTAGTCACCAGCAGCCAACTAGATTCCCACTCTTAGCATTCTGCCATTAAGCTAATCTTCTCTCCATGCTAATTTCCCTCTACACCATGGGCTCTCATCTTGTTTAGCAACCTCACATGTGGCACTTTATCAAAGGCCTTCTGAAAATCCAAGTAGCCAACATTCACTGACTCTCCTTTATCTATTCTGCCATTTACGTCCTCAAAGAATTCCATCAGATTTGTCAGGCAAGATCTTCCCTTCATAAAACCATGCTGACTTTGACCTATTTTATCATGTGCTTCTTGGTACTTAGAAACCTCATCCTTAATAATGGACTCTGAAATCTTATCAACCAGTGAAATTAGGCTAAGCACAATCTCTAAAGCTACCTCTTTCAGAACCCTGTGATGTAGTCTGTTTGGTCCAGGTAACTTATCCACCTTCACAGCTTTCAATTCTTCAGCCGTGAATTGCAGAGAATGATCATAAGATCTTTGACAAAAAGATCATAAGATCTTTGTTTGAAGAGGCGTTGATGATAACATTGTACAGCAGAGAAGGAAATCATGTGGTCAATGGTAGTGAATTTCTCTGAGCTATCTAGTTCTGGATTCCAAAATTCCAACTTTTCAATAATTGGCTATAATATAGATGACTGCATCCAAGTATCAAATGTTATTCTAGGTGGAAGCAAATATGGAAATAAGGGATGAATGATATCTGCATGCCTTGATCTAATTAGTATAGATTGTACAACCTTATCCCTTCTTTACTGAATCTCACACTTGAAAGGCTAGCAGGCAATAGGTATAAATTCACTTTTAATCACACTATCAAAGTCAGAGTCAAGAGTGTTTTATTGTCATATGTCCCAGATAGAACAATGAAATTCTTGCTTGCAACAGCACAAAAGAATATGTAAACATAGTACAATGTAAACAATATAATAAACGAGAAAAAGTTTGGGGTGTGTGTATACATACACATACATACATGTATATGTACCCATACGTTCACGTAAAAAACAAGCAATAATAGTGCAATAATAACAATAATAGTTTATGTAGTTCAGAGCTTATTTGGAGGTTGTAGTGTATAATAGCCCAATGGCTGTAGGGAAGAAGCTGTTCCTGAACCTGGATGTTAGTTTTTAGGCTCCTGTACCTTCTTCCCGATGGCAGGGGTGAAATGAGTGTGTGGCCATGGTGGTGCAGGTCTCTGATGATGCTGGGAGAGAAAGGTCAGAACCCATGATGGACTGGGCAGAGTTCACAATTTTTTGGTCTTCTTTGCTCCAGGGCATTCAAGTTGCCGAACCAGGCGGTGGTGCAACCAGTCAATATGCTCTCTACTGTACCCCTGTAGAAGTTCAAGAGAATCCTCTCTGACATACAGAATCTCAGCAATCTTCTCAAGAAGTAGAGGAGTTGATGTGCTTTCTTTATAATTGCATCAGTGTGCTGGGTCCAGGAAAGATCTTCAGAAAGATGCAGGCCCAGGAATTTGAAGCTTTTGACTCTCTCCACCATTATCCCGTCGATATAGACAGGTTTGTGGGTCCTCATCCTTCCTCCTCCAAAGTCCACAATCAGTTCTTTGGTCTTACTGACATTGAGAACCAGATTGGTGTGATGGCACCATTTGGTCAGTCGATCGATCTCACTTCTATACCCTCTCATCACCATATGTAATTCGTCCAACAGCGGTGGTGTCATCGGTAAATTGTAAGTTGGAGTTCGAACTTTGTCCGGCTACGCAGTCGTAAGTATAGAGTGAGTAGAGCAAAGGACTGAGCACACAGCCTTCGAGGTGTTCCCATACTGATTGTTAAGGTCTGTTGATGAGGAAGTTGAGGATCCAGTTGCAGAAAGATGTGCAGAAACCAAGTACAGTAAGCTTGGTAACCAGCTTGGAGGGGATGATGGTATTGAATGCCAAGCTGCAGTCTATAAACAAGAGCCTGACATATGTGCTTTTATTGTCCAAATGGTCCAGTGCAGAGTGGAGAGCTGGTGAGATGGCATTCTCCGTTCACTTGTTGTGGCAGTAATGAGTCGAGATTCTTGTTGAGGTATGAGTTGATATGCACCATAACCAACCTCTCAAAGCACTTTATCACCACGGACGTTAGTGCCACCGGTCGATAGTCATTCAGACATGTCTTGGGCCCTCTTAAAGCAGGTGGAAACCACAGACCTAATTAATGAAAGGTTGAAAATGTCCGCAAAATCTCCAGCCAGTTGGGCTGCACAGGTTTTAAGAGCACAACCAGGTATACCATCAGGTCCTGATGTTTTCCAAAGGTTCATCCCCCTGAAGGATCTTCTGGCGTCGGCCTTTGTGACTGTGACTGTAGCGTCAGGGCGTATGGGGGCTCGGGAAGGCACATCAGTGTTCTCCCTGTCAAAGCGTGTGTAGAACACATGGAGCTCGTCAGGGAGGTATGCTTCCCTTTCACTTGAGCTACCCCGATTTTGGTATTGATGGTATTCAAGCCCTGCCACAGTTGCCGAGCATCTGCCTCATCATCTTAGAGCAAAAGTCCCTTTTGGCCTTATTAAAGTCATATTCTTGTACACCCCTGTGTCACCAGACCTGAATGCCCGGGATCTGGTCCTCTGAAGAATGTGGATCTCCTGGTTCATCTAAGGCTTCGGGTTAGGAAACACTCGATTGGTTTTTGTAGGAACACGCTCCTCCACACAATTCCTAATGAAGTCTGTAACAACTATGGCGTATTCATTCAGGTCCGTTTCCGAGTCCTTGAACATTGCCCAGTCTACTGACTCCAAGCAGTCCCGTAGTTGCTCCTCTGCCTCCTCTGACCAGGTCTGTGCAGTCCTCACCTCTGCGGGTGCACTCTTCAGTTGTTGCCTGTATGCAGGAAGAAGCAGCACCGCTGAATGGTCGGATTTCCCAAAGTGAGGGCGGGCGATGGAGTGATAGGAATCTGATGGTCGTACAGCAGTGGTCGAGACTGTTTACTCCTCTGGTGCTGCAGGAGGCATGTTGGCAGTAGTTTCTTGGGAATGATTTCTTCAGGTTGGCTTTGTTGAAGTCCCGAGCCATGATGGTAAAGGCTTTGGGATACGCTGACTGGTGTTTGTTAACCACGGCATGCAGCTCCTCCAATGCTAGACGGATGTCTACATGGGGTGAGATGAAGACCGCGGTCAGGATGATGGAGGTGAATTCCCTCGGGAGGTAGAAGGTGCGGCACTTTACCACCAGGTGTGGGGAGCAGTAGTTGGACGGAACTGCCACATCTGAGCACCACGAAGAGTTGATCATGAGGCAGACGCCTCAGCCTCTCCCTTTCCCCGATACCTGCATTCGGTCTATACGATGTATGGAGAAATCCTCAGGCTGGATGGTTGAGTCTGGGGAGCTAGGGATGGCCATGTCTCTGTGAAACAGAGCACACAGTATTCCACAAGCTCCCTTTGGTAAAGCAACCTTGACCTTAAGTCCTCCATTTTATTTCCAGTGATTAGCCAGTAGAATGGTAGGGAGTGGGGGTCTAGTCCCCTGCGCTTCAGTCTGAATTGTAGTCCTGCCCGTTGGCCATGTTTCCAGACACAATGGAGGCCTCCCCAGTGTTTCCAGGTACTGTACTCACTGTTCCTGCGATCCCCCTCGAGGTCGGGGATCCCCCCTGCGATCGGGAATTATCTTGCAGTCCGTAGCCCTATGGCGTCGGTAGATCGCAATAGCGCTAATGCGTTTAAATGCCTTAGCAGCTTGTTAGTTACAGCACTGATATGTGGTGTTTGTTTTATACAGACTATGTTCAGAACTACTATATTTGATGATTTTCTGCTGTGCTGCTTGCAACATGATGTCACAGAGAGGCGCCATTTAAAAAAAAATTGATAGCACAGTGATACAGCACAGAAACAGGCCCTTTAACCCAACTTCCCATGCCAACCAAGATGGCCCATCTACACTAGTCATATCAGCCTGCATTTGGCCCATATCCTAAACTTTTTCTATCCATATCCATATCTATTTTAAATGATGTGATAGTACCTGCCTCAATTACCTACTCTGGCAGCTCCATACATATACCTACCACCCTCTGTGTAAAAAAGGTTCCCTTTAAATCTTTCCCCTCTTATCTTAACATGTCTTCTGGTTCTTGATTCCTTTCTCTGGGTAAAAGACTCTGCATTCACCCTATATATATTCCCTGCACAATTTTATATAACCTTCCAGAGCAGCCTACCATGCAGAACGTTATCAACGGCCTTACTGAAGTCCATCTAGACAACGCCTACAGCCTTCCCTTGTAAACCTTCTTGGTTGCTTCATCAAAAAATGCAATCACATCCAGCAGAAATGATCTCCCATGTACAAAATTATGTTGACTATCCATAATCAGCCTCTGTCTATCCAAATTCACATGTATATTATCCCTCAGAATCGTCTTCAGTAACTTACCTACAACAGACGTTAGTCTCACTGGTCTAAAGTTCCCAGGCTTTTCCTTGCTACCCTTCTTAAATACAGGCACAACATGAGCCACCCTTCAGTAATCCAGCACCTCATCCGTATCTAATGAAATTATGGAAAGATGTCAAAACAACAGGGTTGTTGTAGTGATATTAACCTCTCCAATATTAACTAGGAATCCCTTACTGACTGGAGCTTAGATGGGATAGAATTTGTCCAGCGCACCCAGAAGGGTTAAATTAAACCATATGTTGATAGTCCAACCAGGGACAGTGCCATACTAATTTTGGGAATTTGCCCGGGCAGGCGACTTACGTTTCAATGGAAGAGCACATTGGAAATAGTAATTATAAGATTTTAAGATAATTACGAATAAGGATAAGAATGGTATTCCGGTGAAAGTATGCAATTGAAAGAAGGTTAATTACAACAATACTAGGCAGGAACTAGGGAAAGTTGATAGGAAGTGGCTGCTTTGGGGTAAATCCCCTTCTGACATGTGGGAATTGTATTAAGGCCAGCTGGTTAGGATTCAGGGCCAGTGTCTTACTGTGAGAATAAAAAGTAAGGATAGGTCCAGGAACCTTGCGTTACATTTTGCAAACTTAGTCAAAAAGAAAAGAGAAGTGCATGCAAGGTTTGAAAAAAATTGAATCAGGTAGGGCCTTTGAGGAATCTAAATAAAGAGGAAAAAAGTATGTGAATAGAAGGGCCAATAGGGGCCATAATATGGCTTTGGAGAGTTAATCACAAAACTTTGTACACTCTATTAAAAATAGGAGGGTAACCAGGAAGAAGATTGGACCGCTGAAAGCATCTCGGGATGTAGGAGAGGTACTGAAGTATAGTGCATCTGTTTTCACCAAGGAGCAGGACATGAAAGACAGTGAGATCTGTATGGAGAATACCAATGTGCAAGGGCAGTTTGCGATTTAAGGCTGTTGAGGCTCTCGAAGAGCATTAAGGTGGATAAATCCCCAGGACTTGAAGGGATTTATCACAGGTTACTGAGAAAGGCAAGAGAGGAGATTGAGGGAGGCTTGACAAAGATCTTTGCTTCTTCTCCAGCCACAGGTGAGGTCCCAGAGGACTAGAGAATTGCTCATTTTGTTCCTTTATTTAAGAAAAAGAGTAGAGAGAATCCAGGGGGTTATAAACTGGTGAGTCTCATGTCAGGAAGCTATTGGAGAAGATTCTGTAGGATAGGATTTACTCCAATTTGGAAGAGATTAGGGACAATCAGCATGGCTTTGTACATGCCAGGGCGCGTCTTACTAACTTGATCGAGTTTTTTGAGGAGGTGATGAAGGCGATCGATGAGGGTAGGGTGGTGGATGTAATCTACATTCATTTTTGTAAAGGGCCTGTCCCACTGTACGAGATAATTCAAGAGCTCTCCCAAGTTAAAATAAAATCAAACTCGTGGTAGGTACGAAGAATGTACGTAGCAGCTACGTGGAGCTCGTGGACGTCTCGTAGCGGCTCATGATGCTAATGGCAGGTACTCGGGAAACGCGGTAACTCGTGAAGTTTTTTCAGCACTGTGAAAAATGTCCATGAGAGCCCCGAGTACCTACCAACGGCTTTAAACCGTAATTCTCCGAGTTCGAATCAGGGGAAACTCGGGAGAATTCTTGAATTACCTTGTACAGTGGGACAGGCCCATTAGGAATTTGATAAAATTCCTCATAATAGACTAATCCAAAAGATTAAATAGCACAGGATTCACATTGGTTTGGTTGTTTTCAGAATTGATTTATTGATGGAAGAGAATTGGAAGGACAACATTCAGGCAGGAAGTCTGTAACTCTGGTTAGGCTGCTCTTAGAGTATTGCATGCTGTTCTGGTCACCCCATTACAGGAAGGATTGGAACATTTTGGAAAGGGTGTTGTCGACATGTATTTCAGTAAAGCAGTTGGCAAGGTCCTTCATGGAAGATTGGTGAAAAAAAATTGTCATAGGGTGTACGGATACAAAATTGCCTTGATCATAGACAACAGAGGATAATGGTGGAGAAATGCTGGTCTAACTGGAGAAAATTGGATAAAATATAGGTGACCTAATTAATAAGTTTGCAAATGATATAAAAATTGGTGGAGTTGTGGTTTGCAATGAAGGTTGTCAAATGAATACAGTATACATGGATCAGTTGGTAATCTGGGCAGAAAAATATGCCAGATGAAGACTAATTGGGGCAATTGTGAGGAGTTGCATTTTGTGAGGTCAAATGCAAGAGGAATGTATAAAGCAAATGGAGGGATGTTTAAGAACAATGATAAACAAAGGGTCTTGGGATGCATGCTCATAACTCTCTGAAAGTGTAAACACAACTGTATGGAAAGATACTAGCATGGATAACAGGTTGGCTGGATGGCAGGTGGCAATAAAGGGGACTTTTTCCAGTTGCCCGCCAGTGACTAGCAGCGTTCCATAGGGGTCGGTGCTGGGGCCGCTACTCTTCACGTATATAAATTATTTGGATGAGGGAATTGAAGGCTTTGTGCCCAGGTTTGCACAGAGTTGGGGAACTGCAAACTTGGAGACTGTGAAAGGGATGTGATAGATGAGAATAGTCTGTTAGATGATAGCCTGGTATTCATCTGTGGGGCCGGGGTCATGGTCAAGGAGTAGGTATAACGAAGTGTCCGAGAGCTGGCGCCTGGCCTCAGAATGGTAGCAGTCAGCCTGCCAAACCTCCCTTGTTGGCGGATGTGATAACAATGTTGGGATAGTTGCCGAGTGAGTGGAGGGCGGTGCACTCATAGGGGTGGAAATTAGAATGGGTGAGTGGAGAAGTCAAGTCAGTTGGGCCAAACACAGGCAAGTGGGACAAGTGTAGATGGGATATGTTGGTCGGTGTGGGCAAGTTGCATCAAAGGGCCTGCTTCCACACTGTATGATTCTATGACTCCATAAGTAACAATACGAGTTGAGAATAAATTGGATATTTGCAGATTTTTCTGTTAATTTTGACTTTGGATGTAAATGTCATCATGCTCAAAAATATATCGAGGACAACTAAAGGAACTGTTATTCATTTGTAATCATTGTAAATTCCGTTATATTGCAGTACCTGTGCCCTTGAATGAACCTCCCCAAGGAGTTCAGAATAATGCAGCTCCATTTCATTTTTCTGTTTTTGCCAAGTAGCCTCTCGCTCTTTCATCTGTTCAGTTAGTTTATTGAAGGTAGTTTCTTGACTTTCCTGTAGCTGCTGTATAGTTTCTTCCTTATTTCGACAAATGTGCTCCAAGTAGGACTCCTGTAATTTCCAGAATTAAAATTGTAGGACTGTGATAGGACTGGGTTATAAATATGTATGTATCGTTAAATGCATCAGTATAGTATTATTATTAGTCAATAAGCTTACTTTGAACAAACATAAATTGCACAATGGAGTTGACTGACTGTAATTTTACGTGGGATAAATTTCCCAAACAATCACCTTAACCATTTATAATTAAAATTCTAACAAATTCTGAAATAAAAACAAAGGCTTCTAGAGGCAAATAATCAAAATATATTTACGTCATATCTGCTGTCAAGATTAACAGGTTACAGAATATTAAAAAAATTAATACCATGTTTGCATTGTAATAATGCAAGACACTAGGTGATTCAATGAGAGAGACGTTCAGCAACAGGTTATGCACCACAGAGTTTAATATTTACAGTTAAGACAATTTGATAACTTAGAAGTCCTCAATGCCTCGAGTTATTGATTCCCTTACCCCGGGGGAAAAAAAGGCGATGTGCATTTACCTTATCTATGCCCTTGATGATTTTACGCAACTCTATTATACCGTCTAAAGGGTCTCGACCCGAAAAGTCACCAATTCCTTCTATCCAGAGATGCTGCCTGTCCTGCTGAGTTACTCCAGCATTTTGTGCCATCTTCTATTATATCACCACTCAGTCCTGCACTCCAAGGAACAAAGTTATAGCCTGCCAGACCTCACCATAAATCTCAGGTCTACAAGACCTGGCCACAACCTCAAATCTTCTCTGCCCCCTTTCCAATTTAATTCTTCCTACAGCAGGAGGGCTAAAACTGAACATGATATTGAACAAAAGGAATAGGTGATCTTTCAGGTCCAGACCTTTCTTTAGACTGAGAGTGAGGGGCGAGGGAAACTAGAGGTATGAAAAGGTAAAAAGAACAAATAACTGAAAGGTATGAAAAGAACAAATCAAAGTCAACAATGATGATGATCAAAGAAAGGTGGAGCCTACAGTGGTCCATTGTTCGATGTGGAAAAGGCGATAACGAGTGGATACAAACAGTGAAACTAAACAAAATGACAGTGAAACTAGTAGGACAACTAGGATTGGGGAGGTGACTCAGAGAGAGGGAATGCAAGGGTTACTTGAAATTAGAGAAATCAATATTCATACTGCTGGGTTGTAAGCCACCCAAATGAAATACGAGGTGATGTTGTTCCAATTTTCATTTGGCCTCACTCTGACAGTGGAGGAGGCCTAGGATAGAGAAGACAGTATGGGAATGGGAAGGGCCGTTAAATGTTTGGCAATTGGGAGATCGCATATGCCAAGGCGGTCTGAGTAAAGGTGTATAGCGAAACAATCGCCCAGTCTACGTTTGGTCTTGCCGATATATAAGGGTCCACGATGGACAATGGATGCAGTAAATGAGGTTGCAAGTTAACCTCTGCCTCATGAAAGGACTTTCGGGATCATTGGATCGAGTCGAGGGAGGAGGTAGAGGGACAGAGTTGAATCTCATGCGGTTGCAGGGGAAGTACCCATTGTTATCTGGACTAAACCTCCTCCCACCCTACCTCTTGCATAGATGTCATTCTCCTCTCAATTTCTCTCTCCATCACTACTGCATTTGATCCTAAAATGAGGCTTTTCATTCCATTTTGAGATTCCTCTTTCTGTAGTAAACATGGTTTCCATCTGCTATCATAGACGGTTCCCTCACTGCATCTCCTCTGTGAACTGTAGTTTTGTCCTCATTCCCCCTCCCAGAATTCCCCTGGTCCTTACCTTTCACCCCACCAGCCTCTGCATCCAACACATCATTCTTTGATATTGAATGTACAAGGCAGAATTAACAATTTTGCAAATGGTACTAAAGTGGGAGGTATTGCAGATACGGGAGCAAAGCTGGTTATCAAAAATTACAACATGATCTTGATCAGTTGAACAAGTAGGATAAGGAATGGTTAATGGAGTTTAATTCAGTTAATTGCAAACTATTGCATTTTGGGAAGTCGAACCAGGGCACGACCTTCACAGTGTTTGGCAGAGCTCTGGGGAGTGTGGTACAGGAGAGGGATCTAGGAGTGCAGGCACATAGTTGCTTAAAAGTGGCGTGACAGATAGATAGGCTGTCAAAAAGCTTTCGGCACATTGGCTTTTATCAGTCAAGGTACTGAGTATAGAATTAGGATATTATGTTACAGTTCTGCAAGATGTTGTTCAGGACACACTTGGAGTACTGTGGTCAGTTTTGGTCACCCTGCAGTATGAAAGATATTTGTTAAGTTAGAATGTGGGCAGAGAAGATTTAGAAAGACTTAAGGGCCTGAACTATAGGGAGAGACAAGATATAGGAGCAGAATTGGGCCATTCAGCCAATCGAGTCCACTTCACCATTCCATCATGGCTGCCTTCTCCATGCAACCTTTGATGCCCTTCCGAATTCAGTACCCATCAATCTCCACTTTAAAAATATCTTGGCCTCCTCAGCTGTTAGTGAGTGGCAATGAATTCCACAGATACATCACACTTTGGTAAAAGAGGATTTCAGTATAGGAGGAGAGAGGTTTTTCTGCAGTTGTATAGGGCTCTGGTAAGACCACATCTGGAGTATTGTGTACAGTTTTGGTCTCCTTGTGAGAGACAGTGCAGCGTAGGTTCACGAGATTGATCCCTGGGATGGTGGGACATGCCATATGAGGAAAGGTTGAAAAGACTAGGCTTCTATTCACTGGAGTTTAGAAGGACGAGGGGGTATCTTATAGAAACATATAAAGCCCAAAGTCCCCAGTGAAACCAAGGCAGTTTGGAGATCATAGGTTAGCTGGTGTTTGCAGTGTTCAAGAGCCTGATGGTGCTGTTCACTGGACACACGTGGTGCACGACAGAGAGTGTCGGCGATGAGCATGTCTTTGCCTTTTTTGTAAACGATCTTGAAATCAAATCGCTGGAGCTGCATCATCATGCGCTGCAAACGTGCAGACGCTGCGTGAATAGGTTTATTCAGGATGGTTACTAGTGGTTGATGGTCAGTTTCAATTGTGAATGTTTTCCCAAAGATGAAATCTTTACATTTGGAGCATGCGAAGACAACAGCTAGCAGCTCCTTTTCGATTTGGGCATAGCGCTGTTCGGTGTCCGTCATCATGTGCGAAGCACTTACGATACAGGCAGCACTGTGCCGTCGGCAGATGTTTGAAGGCAGGCTGCGCCCAACCCGTATTGTGAGGCATCACAGGTAATTGTGACTGGTCGCAGCAGGTCAAAGTATGTCAAGGTAGGAGCGCTGGCCAGCTGGAGTTTTAAAGAATGAAAACACCTGTTGGTGTTGCTGGTACCAGGTCCAGTCAGTGTCCTTGTGGGTGAGCTGTCTCAGTGGCGAGATGAGTTAGCTGAAATTGGGTATAAACTTTCCCAGATAGTTATACCCAGAAAGCGTTGAAGGCCGTGTATGTCGGCAGGGGCAGGCGTTTTGTTGATGGCTGGAGTTTTCTTAGGGTCTGGCTTCGGTCCATTGCAGGTGAATACGTGTCCAACATAGGTGATCTCCGGAACGTGGAACTTGCATTTCTTGTTGTTGAACTTTAGGTTAATCTCACGTGCTCTGTCCAGAAACTGTTTTAAATTTGAGTCATGCTCCGCTAGGTCCTTGCCATACAACAGGATGTCATCAACAATGATTGCGCATGGGAAGCCTTGTGAACGGAGCGATTGAAAGAGACTAACCCCAGGTCCTGGCATGCATGAATTCCCAGTAAAGTCACAGTTTGATTTTAGGATGTAGAAAATCCGATTTTTTGTGACATTTTCCAATACACAGCTGACCTTTGTTGTAGTAGTAGTTACAGTTAGGGCACCTTTGCGATGGGTCATTCACAAATCTTCTGTTAGTTGTCGGCGTGGCACGTTTAGTGAAGTCCGTCTGGTTTATACTCTTTTTCTGAGTGTCAAACTGGTCGCTCAGTGGGGCCACAACCTCCGACGTGCGGCAGGCATGCACAGCTTGTTCTAGAGTTAGGTCAGCATTACGGAGGAGCTCCGTTTTGAAGTTTTGATCAGACATACCTCAAACAAGTTTGTCGCGTATCAACTCATTCGTTATTTCATCGAAGCGACATTGCTGAGCCACGTATTTTAAGTCATAAATAAAATATTCAACAGGTTCATCAGGAAGCTCTTGTGTCGCGCAAAAAAATTTAGCTCTTTCCAGGATGCGATTAGAAGGCAGGTCACACAGTTCACGGAATTTACGCGGCAGTACATTGGGGTTACGCAGTCTCAGCTGGTACTACTACCTGGCCGTTACCGTCAAGTACAGCTTGTGCAAAGTCGAAGGTTTGCGTGCGAATCAGAGCCTCGGGTCCCGTTAGGTTTAGCAAGAGTGAAGCCTTGATCTCATCTGGATCATTTCGATGGACGATGTTGATATAGTGTTCGTGGTTAATCTCGACAAGCCTCCATCGTTCTCCAATGTTC
This sequence comes from Okamejei kenojei, assembly GCA_035221665.1. Lineage (NCBI taxonomy): Eukaryota > Metazoa > Chordata > Chondrichthyes > Rajiformes > Rajidae > Okamejei > Okamejei kenojei. Next base: position 52,583,416 of record CM069133.1, on the reverse strand, counting down.
GAATCAAAGATGAGTTGAGCTGGCACGCGGCATGAGTGAGCCATGGTAATAAAGATCAAACTAATAAAAACACAAATAAAACCGGGTATACGGACGCAGTGGGTCACTTCACACTTTCTGACACCATGTAACAGACACAGGTCTGGAGTTTAAATCATCTTTAATCATATGGTATAGTAGAGCAGTACAGTAGGTTGTTAGTTCATCGCTACCGCGAGTATAACTACGTAATGTAGGAAATGGGTGTTAATATAAAGTGTACAGTAAGGTGGAGTTAGTGATGCTACATTACTCTGATTGGTTCACATGCAATAACAAATCTACATTAATCAATTAAATTATGTAACTGTCAAACAGTATATCATCACAAAAACAGCACAAAAACAGGATATTCTATCTACCGTGTTGAGGCCGACTGTCGAGTACCCATCAATAACAAGCCCATTTTCAATCTCTTGGTGTTTGAAATCTCATTAAGATAGGGTGGGAGGAGGTGTAGCCCAGATCAGCGGATTTATAGTTGATGTCTGTTGATAGTCTGCCCCCAGTCTCCACCACCAGCTCAGGCAGTGCATTCTAGATACAACTCCTCTGGGTGAAAAAAATATATATCCAGATCCCCACCAAATCCCCTACCTTAAACCTGTGCCTTCTGGTGCTATGTAAATGTGTTATGGTATGGTGCTATCTATAACTTGTCACATAACTGCCCTTCAATTTCCTTCAAACCTCAGCAACCTCCACATTCCAGCGAATACAAGCCCAGTCGACCCATTCTTTCATCAGATGTCAGTCCCGCCATCCCGGGAATTAACCTGCTCCATTCTCTCAATAGCAATAATGTCCTTTCCTCAAATTAGGAAACCAAAATTGCACAAATAGGATTTTCTTCTTGAAATAAATTAACTAGCACGTTTTTTTTTTGTTTAAATCATACTGTAATACCATAAATTTTCTGGCTTTGGCTCAATAACTTAAAACTTCAGAGTTACCTTTTCATTGGCCTTGTTAAGGTCCGAAATGAAGGCATCAACATTTTCTTGCAGAATAGAGCACAGTTCTGGCCAGGAGAATTTTGACATCATGCTATCTGGTTGTTTCATGACTACACAGCCTGCTGTCAGACGCTGGTACAAGCCGTGAAGAAAGGTCAGCTTTTCCTATGAGATAAACATGAGTGTTATTACGGTAGTGATCCAAAAATGCTGCAAACAGCAGAAAAACATATAGTAAAATGAGATTAAAAAGACAATTAAAGCATAGCTATAATAAAGAGAGGGCAGCAAAAACTAATGATCTGACATAAATATAACTCAACAACATAGAATTCCGATCACATAAAACAGCACCTGGATTCCTCAACAACATTTTAATAGAGGCAGAACTGTACCCGCATTTAGAGTACAGTTAGAGTAGAGTTTTGGAACCATACTCTTTGAAATAGCCTTCTCAGGACAGCTAACCATGCTGGTTATGTGGACACTGCAATTGGATAAATCAATATATGGTATTCAGATAATGTTGCAAAACTAATATAGGTAATTGATTTTCTAAAAGGAAAAAAAATAAGCTAGATCTTAAAGGGAAAAAAATGTCAGATATTAAAGGGAATCAATATTCTGATGAAAACACTGACCTGAAGGTTTGACATTATATCTCTTTACACATGTCCTCACCCATGTCAACCTTTCCATGCTAATCCCATATACCAGCAATAGACACATACTGTATCCCTTTATTTCTTACCTTTCCAAATACCTGTTGAAGCATCTTTTATATTCTGTAATTGTATCTGGCGCAACAAATTCCTCCTGCAACTCATTCCTGATATTCACCACCCTCAAATGTGAACAACTTACCCCTCAGATCTCCTTTAAGTCTTTCCCCTCTCACATTAAAACTATACCCTCTAGTTCCAGGTTCCTCTTCCCTTGGTAATATACTCTATCAGGCTTATCTACACCACATAATTTAATCATCTGTATGTTCAGCCCTCAGCCTCCAGTGAGAATAAACCCAGCCGATCCAAACTTCTGAGGTGACTGAAGAACAGCTCAACATCACGGCTGGCTCAGATAAGTTCTCATCTGATCTCATCTTCTGTATCCTCAGAAGACATGGGTACAGTTCAAAGATAAGGCCTCTGCTGAGGACAGTCCATACAGCATCAGAGCATACAGAAGGATACATGGGGAAGTTAGGGGTAATGGTGAATACTCGGTAGGGGTTGGGGTTCGGGTTCGGGTCAGGCACAGGGTCAAAGGAGAGCAGGGGGGGTTGGTATCGTGACAGGAGGTGAGGGCTCAGTGGAGAGAGGGGAGTGTGGGTGGTGGATGGTGGATGTGGTGTGGTCACGAGCAGAGGAAGAGCAACAGGACCCAGCAGTGTTGGGGACAGGGGTCCCCGCCTGCAGCCAGGCAAGCTTGCGGTCCTTGGTGGATGTCAGGAAGGAGTAGATGGTTGGAATCGTGGACCAGGGGAAGGGTGTATCGGAATGGTGGTCCATGACACGTTTTGGTGAGATAAGCTCTGGCCTGCAGGAGCGATGGAGCTGGTAGCCATGTAGGATAGGATGGCAGCGAAGGTAAGTATTGAGGAAGGAGTAGTGACTGTTGGTACAAATCTGGGTCAGAACCTGGTCAAAGAGCAGGAGAGCGATTGGAATCACAGAGGCAGGCCAGTGAGAGGAGATCTCATCGGCTGCACAGTGGGGCAGCGGTAGAATTGCTGCCCTACAACGCTAGAGACCCGGTTTCCATCATGACCGTGGGTGCTGTCTGTACATAGTTTGTACATTCACCCTATGATTGCGTGGGTTTCCTCCGGGTGCTCCAGTTTCCTCCCACATTCCAAACATCTGCAGAGTCTTTTGGTTAATATGCTTCTGTAAATTGTCCTTTGTGTATAGGATGGGACCAGTGTTCGTCGGCATGGACTCGCTGAGCAGAAGAGCATGTTTCCATGCTGTACCTCTAAACTAGATTAAATAAAAAAGAACTCCCATAGAGAGAACGTCTTCAAAGTGGCCATACTTTGAGGAGATTTGCTGTAGGGCAATAAGTTGGAGACACAAACACTGCGGATGCTGGAATCGTGAACAAAGAACAGCTGGAGGAATTCATGGTGGGGAATGAACAGGAAACATAATGGTGGCAGAAGGTCATTTTATTCAGACTGGAGGACTATAACAAATAATGTGCCACATGGATCAGCGATGGGTGCGCTGTTGTTTGTTATTTATATTATGCGTTAGGTCAAAAATAAAAAAGGAGCAATTACTCTAATGGGATTATATTACAGGCCACCCAATACCAGGGGGAGATAGAGGATCAGATATGTAGACATATTACAGAAGTATGCAAGATCCACAAGTTTGTCATAGTGGATGACTAACATCCCCAATATTGACGGGGATTTACTCAAGGCAAGAGCATTAGACGGGACAGAATTTGTTCGGTGTATCCAGGAAGGTTTCCTTACACAGTAGTCCGACTCGAGGAGGGACCATACTGGATCTTATGTTGGGAAGCTGGCCCAGCCAGGTGATTGGTGTTTTGGTTCAAAGAGCATTTTTGAGATAGTGATCACAACATAATTAAAAAAGTCTGGATGCCAAGGAAGGTACTTAAATGGGGCAAGGCAGATTACAATATCATTAGGCATGAGCTAAGGTGGGTAAATTGGGATCTGGCATATTGGGTATGTTTATAGATGACATGTAGGAGTCATTTAAAGGCCAGAGCATAAGGTGGATGTCCCCAGGGCCTGATTGTTGAGGGAAGCAAAAGAGGAGATTACAGGGGCCTTGATGAGTATCTTTATTTCTGCTGTGGTCACAGGCGAGGTCCTGGAGGACTGGAGGGTGGCCAATGTTGTTCCTTTGTTTAAGAAGGTATAGTAGAGAAAATCCAGGGAACTCTTGCCAGTGAGCCTCACGTCAGAAGTAGAGAGACTTTAGGAGAGAATTCTTCGACATAGGATTTACTCCCATTTGGAAAAGAATGGACTAAGGAACTGCAGATGCTGGTTTACAAAAAAGAGACTGTGCTGGAGTGATTCAGCAGAACAGGCAGCATCTCTGGATAGGTGACTTTTCAGGTTGGGCACATTCTTCAAACTGATTGTGGTGGTGGGGGGGGGTGGTATGTAATACTGGAAAAGAGGAAAGGGAGAACAAAGCCTGGCAAGTGATTGGTGGATGGAGGCGAGTTACATTTATATAGGTTGGACAAAGACCAGAGATGAAAAGAAGACAGGTGTGAGATGAAAATATGTGCAAATTTTGAAGCCAGAGGAAGAAATGTAGGCGGAGGGAAAAATATAGGTGGAGGGGGAAATATAGGTGGCGAGAAATGGTCATGAGTCCAGGTATTGCAGGGAAGGTGACGGGGGTGGGGGAGAGGATGGGTGGGCTGTTTGTAGGTTAGTTATCTAAAATTGAAGAATTCAATGTTCACACCATTAGGTTGTAAGCTACCCAAGGAATATGGAGTGATGTTCCTCCAGTTTGCTTGTGGTTTCACTCTGATAATGGAGGAGACCAAGGATGGATAAGTCAGTATAGGAATAGGAAGTGGAGTGGAGTAAAAATGGTTAGCAACCGGGAGATCCAGCAGGCCTTGAGAAACCGAGCACAATTCGGTGAAACGGTTGCCGAGTCTATGCTTGGTCTCACCGATGTAAAGGAGGCCACATCAGTAACACTAAATGTAGAAGATGAAGTTGGAAGAGACACGTGAACCTCTATCCCACCTGAAAGTACTGCTGGGGTCTCAGAATGGACGTGTGGGAGCAGGTGTACTTCTCCTGTGGTTTCAGGGGAAAGTGCCTGGGGAAGGGGTAGGTCAAGTGGAAAGGGATGAGTGAATCAAGGAGTTGCGGAGGGAGTGGTATCTGCAGGACCAGGCAAACCATATCATTGTTCCGGCTGGGGACACAGAGGAGATGCATGTGAGGAATCCATTTGTGACGGTGTGAAACCATATTTACTAAAGAAAGAGGACATCTTGGATGTCCTAGAATGGAGTCAGTGAGTTTGCAGTGGAGATCTTTATCCCCATCTCAGTTTGAAGGAAGGTCCTGATCCGAAACGTCACCTATCCATGTTCGCCAGAGATGCAGTCTGACACACTGAGTTACTCCAGCACCTTGTGACTTTTATTTGCCAGAGGGTGGGTACAATTACAAGGTTTAAATGTCATTTACACATGGAAAAGAAAGGTTTGGATGGGCCAATTGAAGGTAAATATGAACAGTTGAAGAAGGAAGATTCCTTAGAGTCAGAGTCATACAGCATAGAAACAGGCTCTTCAGATCTGAAGAAGGGTTTAGACCTGAACCATCACCTATTCCTTTTCTCCAGAGATGCTGCCTAACCCGCTGAGTTACTCCAGCATTTGGTGTCTATCTTCGGCCCAACTCATCCATGCTGACCAATATGCCCAATCTAAGCTAGTTCCTCTACTCCTTTCCTATCCTACTCCTTGATCATCATGTATGAGTTGGGCCGAAGGGCCTGTTTTTGCATTGTACAACTCTATGCATATACACTTGCCTCAGAAATGAAACTGCACAGCAGAGTTTGACCATCAGCATAAAAAAAACATAATGAAACAGGCCACATTCTAGGAATTTGCATCTTAATACATATATTCAACATGAGAATTTATCTTACTGTCCATCACAATACCTCTACATCCACTTGATGAGCTCGTGTGAGCTTTTGAATTTCATTTTTAGCTTCAACAACGGAATTTTTCTCCCTCTCAAAGCAATGTTTCACATTTTGTAGGTCCATGCTCATAGCATCAATAAGAGCATCCTTTTCAGCACATTCGCTTCGCCAGTGGTTTAACTTTTTATTTGTAACTGCCAATTCTTCCTGAATTTTCTGGGCAACAAGAATTGATGTTTATTAAAATAAGACATTCTCTACTTCTCATTTGGCATGCAAACCATCGAAAAATCAGTTACTAAATGAAGAGCATGAAAGCACATTGTTTGAGAGAGAAATGAATGTAAGGCAACAGCAATTGGGCAAGTGGTCAAGACAGGGCAATGCTAAATACAACAGCACAAGAGAGACAGATGTGGTTGTAAAACACAAATTGGGAGGCAGCATGAGACTTTGAAAGAATGCATAAAAGTAAAAGGTATATAAACAAGGCCATGGAATATAGAATGAGGGGACAACCAGAGGAAGAATGCCTGAGGGAAACAAAGTGCTTGAGGGAGAGATAGACAAAAAGTATGCTGAAAAGTGGGTTAAAGTAGGTGAGAGGTGGGAAGGAGTGTGGGGGTGGGGGGGAGAAAATGGGAGACAGGGAGAGCGAGGAGAAGAAGGAGGAAGAAAGGAGGAGGAGGAAAAGGGCAGGATGGGAGTGGGGGGGGAGAAAAGGGGGAAGGGGAGAACGAAGGAGGGGAAGAGAGGGGAGGGAGAGAGGGGGGTACGAGAAATGGGGACGGGAACAAATGGGGAGGGGGAGTAAGAGGGATGAGGAGAAAGGGGTTGGGGAGGAAGGGGACCAGGGGACCAGGGGAAAAGGGGGCGGGGAAGAGAGTGAGAGGTTTACTTGTACAACCGGAATAGCTACATCTGATCAAAGAACGTCGTACCTCACGATTTTCATTTCTTGACCAAATCAGTTCTTTATATGCCTCACACTGCTCATTTATCTTGTCGTACAAATCCTTCACTCTGTTTAGCTTCAGAAAAATATAAAAATATGTAACTCAGAATATGTATTAAAGTTTTGTTCTGTACAATTCAATATCTAAATGCTTCAGTTTTTGTTTCTACAGAGCCATGCATATTTCATATTTTATACCCATCGAAATTAGATTATTTTTCTTCTCATCAATTGCTTGTGTAATGTTTTGCATACAAATGCTTAGTTTCAAATATTTGTACTTTTTAACTTTCATGGTTGACTAATTTGACATCAAAACCAGCAAGAAATTGGCTGTCAAAACAACAAAACTCTTCCTGTTTATAAAACTTCTTGTTTTATCATCTTTTAAAATTGATTTTGCCATGATATCATCTTTGTACTAATTTTTACTTGGGGAACAGAATTTCATACATTGCTGCTGGCAACTGGATTATGAGAGAGACATTGTGGGGGGAGAGAGAGAGAGAGAGACAGAGACAGAGAGAGACAGAGAGAGACAGAGAGAGACAGAGAGAGACAGAGAGAGAGAGAGAGAGAGAGACAGAGAGACAGAGAGAAAGAGAGAAAGAGAGAAAGAGAGAAAGAGAGAAAGAGAGAAGGAAAGAGGATCACATTTAAGCACTATAAATCTATTGTTGTATTTACACCATGCTTTCGATGAACCTCATATCTAACACCAACACGATTCAGCTGACAATTTTTACTCTTGGCATTGCCCATACTGCACAAATGTCAGGCAAATAAAAGGTCGTCATCCCCACCACCTTTTGTGCAAAAAGTGTGCAAGCTCCCATTGCATGTGGAACTAAATCAATGCAGTAACAGATTCTTTGTTTGCAGTTTTGATCCTTCAAATTTGTCTCAATAGAGCCCTTATTGTCTCTATAGTGGTTTACTTCAAGCCTATACCGATTCAAATCTCAGTTATAAATTAAAATATAATGCTAAAAAAAAATCTGTACTTTCTTACTTTTTCCTCTTGCAATGACAGGTAAGCTAGGTCATATTTACAAGGAGAGACAATCCAATACAAGGAGAGAATAAGATATATAGACACCTGTAAATGCAGTATTTTACTCAGAGTAGGGGGATCGAGTGCCGGTGGATAAGTTTAAAGTGAGGGGGGAAAGATTTACCAGGAACCCGAGTTGCAACTTTTTCACACAGAGGGTGATAGTGTACGGAACAAATTGCCAGAGGAAATAGTTGGGGCAGGTACAAACACAACGTTTAAGAAACATTTAGACAGGTGCATGGATAGGATAGGTTTAGATGGATATGGGCCAAAAGCAGGCAGTTGGGACGAGTGTAGATGGGACATGTAGGTCGGCGTGGGCAAGTTGGGCCGAAGCTTCCACGCTGTATGACCCTATGACCTGCTGGTCCAAATCATCCTTCCAAGTTCCTGCCAATCAGATCCATAAAAACAGCACAACAGATCATCTCCTTAATTAAAATCTGGACCAAGACCAACTCTTTTCTGCCTGCACCTAAAAGGTGGTTTACCAAAATGATGTATGGATTAGAGATTATTAGCTGCAGGGAGAAGTTGGACAGACCTGGGATTGTTTTTTCTAGAATGCCAGACGTTGTGGGGAGACATGATAGAAGTATTAAACATTACGAGGCATAGATAGGGTAAATTGTCAGAACCTTTTTTCCTGGGATGGAATTTTCCTGTGCCTTTGTGATTGCCTGGAATGCGCAAAAAGAATGGTAACATTTGCAAGGCTATGGAGAAAGGTCTGGGTGATGGAAGTAGCAAGTTGTTCGGATCAAGAGCCTGCCCAGACACAACTGGGCCAAATGGCTTCTTTGTCTTGCAAATATTTCACAATTCTTTGACTCCACATGACTATGATTATCTACTTCTGCAATATCTATGTAACTAAAAGTCTCATCTTGACCATTTCCTGTTTGCGCTGCATATTGATTTTAGAAAAAACGCTACCATATATCGCTCATATATAGTCCTCCTGTTTGGCCATCTTACTCACAGCCCCGAGGATTTTTCCGATTGATGAAAAATAAAAAAGTTATGAGTGTTTAAAAAATCTTGAGATCAGCTGATTGGACCTCTCGCCTGCCAATCACCACGATGAAGGTAACGCCCCTTCTGGGGGGACAGAACTATAAAACCCCGGATGCCTGGACGATGGACATGAGTCAGTCACTCTGGAAGATCGCGAGAGAGAGTCCACAACTGTGATTCTAAGCTGTGAATCAACTGAACTGTGAGTCTGCAATGTACTTGCAATAAATGATTTGTTAGCCCTTAATGAATGCAATGAGTTGGTGGCCTGAAATGCTGTGAAATTGAGTTTGGTGGCCTGCACTCTGCCTGAAATGTGGTGAAATTGAGTTTGGTGGCCTGCACTCTGCCTGAAATGCTGTGAAATTGAGTTTGGTGGCCTGCACTCTGCCTGAAATGCTGTGAAATTGAGTTTGGTGGCCTGCACTCTGCCTGAAATGTGGTGAAATTGAGTTTGGTGGCCTGCACTCTGCCTGAAATGCTGTGAAATTGATTTTGAGGGACTTCCAGTGGCGCCATGGAGCACTGAACTGGCGCAGCATTTAGCTCCACTCCAGAAAATGCGATAATTCACTTTAAAAGCCGGTTTGGAAGACGGGACCGATTTAAAAATACTTACCAGTGCTGCCTGACGTCGCGCTGGTGACGTCATCACAAATCGCCGCGAAAATAACGGTGGTTTAAGGTAGTTTTAAATGAAAAAAGCAATTTCTCCCCAGTCCTCAAAGACCCATTACAAGACTTCTTTTGAAAACTCAGTTAGCATCTGAAGAATTAGCTTCGGAAATGGCTACAAAGGAGAAAGAGCTGGAAGAAATAAAGCAGTCGGTAAGAGATTCATTAAAGAAAGAATATGGTGAGATTGCTGCAGGGAATAAAAGCATGATTGAGAACATTAATCGTGGGAATCAGAAAATTATTGACTGAATCAGTAATTTAAATAAACAAATTGATGATGTTGAAGAGGATTTAACTGTGAAAATTGATCGGGTGGAAAAATATTGCAAGGAGAAGTTTGACTCTATTCTCCAAATTACTACAGCATATCAGACTGCAAAGAAAGATATGGAAGCAGCACTGATAGAAATGTCTGAAGATACGCAGAGAATGAAGAAAGATCAGGAACGTGTCTTGGGGCCACTGGCTAAAATGACTGATAAATGCCTTGATTTGGAAGCACGTTCAAGACGGCAGAATTTAAGAATAGTTGGAGTGACAGAGGGAAAGGAGGGGGATGATTCTCGTCAGTTCGCTGCCAACTTACTTAAACAAGTATTTAACCTGCCTGTCAAACCAAAAATAGAAGAGCAAGGAGCCCCCCCCCCCCCCCCCCCCCCCCCCCCCCAATTCAGATTATAGTGAAATTTCATGGCATTTCGGCTTTGGAAGACATTATGAAAAAAATTCTATATGGAAAGAAGATGATGTTTGGGGAGGATATTCTCAGATTCTTTAGAGATTATCCAATTGAAATCGCTAAAAAACGAGAATTGTTTTCAAAGCCAAGACAGATCCTGAAAGTAATTTATAATGTAAGATACGGTACAATGTATCCTGCAAAAATGAGGATCACTTACAAGGATAATGAACGTTCGGTTACTGGCCCAGAAGCAGCATACAATCATACTCAAGACATCGTAAAAGAGATAAATGGCTAAGTAAATCATCGTGACTGTCAGGACACGGTTTTTTATTCTACAGATATTGGCAGAGGGGAAGCTGAGAAATATGACTTTTTAAAAGATTAAGATGGCGGCGCTTCTCCATGAGGCGACGTCAAGACATCTTATCTTCTTTGGAATGCTAACTCAAGGACATTCTTTGTTCCACCTCGAATGAAACACTGAAAAACAAGTGTGCGGCTGAATGGAGAATTTAATACAAACGGACTTGAAAATAAATTTTGTGAATCAAAGTCTTTTATAATTTTAATCCTACACTAACACAGAAACTACTGAATTAACATAGCAATAGCAATTGAATTTAATGCGAACTGTTATAATGGTATAATGTAATAATGATTAACTTCCCCGGGGAGGGGAAGGGGGGGTTTATTTTAATTGTTAATGAATGTCCAGATTTAGGACAATGAGCTAAATATAATGAATTAGATTATTAACAGACTAAAAAACTAACATATAATATATTAGGTCCCAGTATTGCTTGGGTGGAGGGGAGAAGATTCAGACACTTGGCAAACAGCCAGGAGTCTGATTCTGGTTAACCCCTTCCAACCAGTAGCTTATTATTACAAGAGACCGGGATCTGAATGTGAAGTAAAGGTAAAAACTGTTAGTATATAGTAAATGGTGGACAATCTGAAGACCTAATTAGATAAGACTTAACTAGATATACAAATTCTAATTTTGCTATATATAATTTGGTTTTGAATTGGCCCCTCCTCCCTTTTGCAAGGTTTGTCAAGGGAGCGCAGCTAAATGTATATTAACAGCAATGGAAGTCACTAAATATGTAACTACCACCATTAGGTGGATATTGTTTTACAGTGTCATTATTTTTAGACACTATCACTTCTTTAATTTTTTTTCTCACATCATTTCACACTTTTTTGTCTTTTTGCTTAAGGACAAGTTTAAAAGGGATGTACCAACAGAACCTAATAGCCGTGAATGCCCACCCAACATCCAGAGTCCTGAGGTATTTTGTTGCACCATATGACTTAAAGGTATCAAAGTCATTTAAAATGCAAGACGATAAACAAAAGAAAATTGGAGGAATCACATTTTGCAGTTGGAACATAAGGGGTGCTAATGAACCAAATAAAAGGGGTAAGATTTTCGCACAATTTAAATCACTTAATTCAGACATAATCTTTTTACAAGAAACACGCCTGAAACTGCAAGCCCAGACTAGATTGAAGGCAAACTGGATAGGTCAAACATATCATTCTTCATATATCTCTAAATCTAGAGGTAAGGCAATTATTATTCGTAAAGGTATACCATTTAAATCAAAGAGGGGGAGCGTAGAGTTGGAGGGAAGGGGGTATCACTAGCTTCTCATTTTCACACCACAAACAGCTTACAATGGCTTGTTCCCTTTATCATCGATACTTTTTTGCATATCTTTCATTCATTGTTCTTTATCTCTCCACATCACCGTCTATATCTCTCGTTTCCCTGATCCCTGACCAGTCTGAAGAAGGGTCTCGACCCGAAACGTCGCCTATCTCCTTCGCTCCTTAGATGCTGCTGCACCCGCTGAGTTTCTCCAGCTTTTTGTGTAACCCCCATTTAAATCAAAGAATATCATAACAGATAGTGGGGAGATATCTCATAGTTACTGGACAGATCCACTCTACCCGAATCACTATGGTAAATATTCATGCGCCTAATTTTGATCATCCCCAATTTTTTAATAAAATCCTGAATATAATTTCAGAGTTTAATTGGGGGAGACTTTAATTGCATTTTAGATCCTTACCTGGACAAATCTGCACAACAAAAGAGGCGTAACATAAAATCTAAAACTAGTGAACTCCTAAATACATACATAAAAAACACAAATATAACAGATGTTTGGAGGATCGCTAACCCAGCTGGAAGGGAAAACTCGTTTTACTCAATGGTACACAAAACTTATTCACATATCGACTATTTTTTAATGGATACGAAATTAATTCCTTACACAACGAACCCAAAATTTCACAAAAGCATTATCTCTGATCACTCCCATTAACTTTTTTTTTAAACTAGAAGGAATGCCTAATAAAAAATCGTTTTGGAGGTGTAATCCTCAAATTCTAAATGATCCGCAAGGTGGTATATATCTAAAACACCAGGTGGAACTTTTTTTGAGACCAACGGCACCCAAGATATTTCACCCGTTTTACTATGGGAATCTTTTAAGGCATTTATCAGAGGATCTATAAACAAGAATGAAGAAATGCAGTTAGAAGAACGAATTAGACAATTGGACCTAGATAATGCTAAAGAGCTATAGATAAACATAATAAAATAACAATATTGACATTTAAATTAAATAGATTATCTGCAAAAGTTATAAGAATATTTCAAATGACAAAACAGGAACATTTTGAATTTGGTGTTAAACCACATAAACTTTTGGCACGTCAATTGAAAAAATGGGAAAAAGATCATACGATTTTAAAGATTAAATCAGATAAAGGTGAATTGTTAACATTACCTAATGATATCAATAAAATATTTGCTTAATTTTATCAAAATGTATATCTAAAACGTCAGCAGATAGTACTAAAGTTATAAAGTTTTGGGATAATTGTAATCTCCCAAAACTTAATCTGCTGGAACAAGTGGAATTAGGAGCTCAGGTCTCAATTAAGGAAATAGAAGAAACAATAAATTCTCTGAAGAATGGTAAAACACCAGGTGGATTTAGTAATGAATTTTATAAAAGATTTTATGAGATAATTTCACCACGTTTACATAAAATGTATAGATATGCTTTCAAAGAACAAACATTACCAGAAACATTAACGGAATCAACGATTACACTCATACCTAAAAAAGATAAAGATTTAGAAGACCCTGGCTCATACAGAGCCATCGCACTGTTAAATACAGATCAAAAAATATTAGCGAAAACGTTAGCAAGAAGATTAAGTAAATATGTTCGCAAATTAATAAATGCGGATCAAACGGGGTTTATACCCAAGAGATACTCATGCAATAATTTGAGACATCTGTTTAATATAATGCAACTCATACAAAACTGAAGAGCAAGACTTATCAAGAAGGGTTTCGGCCCGAAACGTTGCCTAACTCCTTCACTCCATAGATGCTGCTGCACCCGCTGAGTTTCTCCAGCATTTTGTGTACCCAAGACTTATCAATTATATCATTGGACGCAGAAAAAGCATTTGATCAAGTGAAATGGGATTACCTCGTTAAAGTATTACAAACATTTCAAAAGTGAAATTATGACGATAAAACCTCAAGACTCGACACACCTTTTAAAATTGCTACAGAAAAATTTAAATACTTGGGAATTGAAATCACCAGAAAATATAAATCTTTATTCAATGCAAATTATATGCCCCTACTTACTAAATTAAATGACCTGATTAAATTTTGGAAAACTCTTCCGATGTCCTTAATAGGCAGAATAAATGCTATAAAAATGATCTTCCTACCACAAATTTTATATTTATTTCACTTGTGACACTTGTGTAAACCTAAAGAATTTGGTGGATTAACAATCCCAAATTGTTTGTATTATTATTGGGCAATAAATGTCAAAAATGTAATTCACCTGTTGGACAATTCTGCCCAGCGGGTGGATTGGATAGTAATGGAGAGAGAGGATTGTTCCCCTTTTAATATAGGAGCGATCCTTCTCTCACCAATAAAACTGAATAATACAATATACAAGAAAAATCCAATTATTCATAGTACTATTAGAATTTGGAAACAAATAAAATTAACCCTTAAATTAAGAAACCTATCGCTTCTCTCTCCTATAGTTAATAATCTGTCTTTTAAACCATCCATTATTGATAAATCACTTACACATTGGGAAAGAATAGGAATTAAAACGTTTGGAAACGTATGAAACTGGAATTTTTTTTATCATTCCAACAACTACAACTTAAATACAATCTGAGAAGTAATCAATATTTTAAATATTTTCAAATCCGTGATTGTTTGAAAAAACAAACAACAAGAATACCAAAATTTGACTCCAGACCTATTAGATGAAGCTATGCACAGAAAGGTGGACTCAACTAACTTAATATCATACTTGTATAATATCATCCTAAATATAGAAATACCATCATCCGATAGAATTAGAAGAGATTGGGAAACAAGAACTATCTATAAAAATCTCGAAAGAGAGTTGGGATAAACACTTGCTATATGTGCATAAATGCTCGATCAATGTAAGACATATTCTAATCCAATTTAAAATCCTACACAGATTATATTATTCGAAAACTAAAATAAGTTAAATCTTTCCAAATGTTTCCCCCACTTGTGATAAATGTTTATATCAAGATGCAACTATAGCACATTCCTTTGTTTTTTGCATTAAAATCCAAAAATTTTGGAATGAAATATTTGAAATTTTTACATAATTATTTAAAATAAAATTGAAACCGAACGCAGAATTGATTATTTTTGGAACAATGGAAGTCGGCTTTGAGCTGACTTCGTTCCAAAAGAGTTTCCTTAATTATGGCTTAATAATGGCAAAACAACTCATACTTAAATTCTGGAAAAATGCACCCACACCAACGATAAAAATGTGGATTTCAAATATGTCCGAAATGTTACACCTCGAAGACATGAGATTCGTCCTAGCAGGCAAATCAGACCAATTCTTAAAGATTTGGTCTCCATTTATCGACTTATTACAAGCATAGGGTGCAACATAACTTTGGAACTAAACGGTTTCAGGACCTGGTGAGGGGTGTGTAAAGATATGAAGTAGGTACATCCCTTTTATCTTATCTTATCTTACTTTCTTATATTTTCCTTTTTTTAATTATTATTATTAATTTTTTTTATTCTTCCTCACGTTCTACGTCTTTACGGGCTATTGCTTTTCACTTTCTCACGTACTTACTATCTTATCTAACCTTCTCTATTTCTCTTTTTCTTTCTTCTGTTACTTTCCTATTATTAAAGTTTAAAACAACAAGTTGTACATTAAATGTATTTGAAGTTCAAAAACTGCATCTGTAGTTTTGATTTTCATCCACTACATTATTGTTGAGTGGTCAGTTAACTCATTCACTCTCGAGCCCCAACTTTTACCTAAAGAAGCTGGAAAAATCTCCACCTTTTGACTCCCATGGCCATCTGGACTACACTTCTTCCCACCCTGCTTCCTGTAAGGATTCTATCCCCTATTCCGCCGTCCACGCCGCATCTGCACCCAGGATGAGGTGTTCCAAACCAGGGCATCAGAGATGTCCGCATTCTTTAGGGAACGGGGGTTCCCCTCTTCAACTATAGATGTGGCTCTCACCAGGGTCTCCTCTATATCCCGTAGCTCTGCTCTCACCCCCCATCCCCCCCACTCGGTCTGATGAAGGGTCTCGACCCGAAACGTCACATATTCCTTCGCTCCATAGATGCTGCCTCACCCACTGAGTTTCTCCAGCATTTTTGTCCACCTTTTGAATGATCAGTATGTATCCCGCTTACATCAGTGGAGAACGGGTTGGACTGCAAGGAAATGAAAATTTCCAGTGAAATGATAGCACTGTAGCACAATGAATGACCAGCATTACAGTGGACTACGTAGTCAGAAATTGGCCTATTTGTGATCCAGTCCACTATTCAAGCAATCTTTAAATTGTAAAAGGGAACAGACCCTGTCTGCCAGTGTAGAGGTCGGATGGCCCAGCCTACTGTTTTGTGCCGGCTAAAAGTGCACCACGCCAAAACTGTTAATGTGCCATGTTCATGTGTAAGAATCAAAAAGAAGTCTATTGGTTACTGTGCCAACCCTTGACAATGTTTTCAGTAGAACCTTGTATTGTTTAAGGTATTATGAATGCTCAGATTGCCATCCTTTGCTTCTACAATCCATGGTCTTTCCCTCTTTAACCAGCTTCAGACAAAGTACTATTTTAGGTATTCCAATAATTTCTCTGTCTATAAGTTTGCTGACCTACAGATCACATCAGAATGGTTTCAAGAAGCCAGGACAAATCGCTTTAATTCCTGTAGACACAAGAAACTGCAAATGCTGGTTTACCAAGGAAACAAACAAAATGCTGGAGTAACTCAGCAGTCAGGCAGCATCTCTGGTGAACATGGACAGGTGACATTTCGGGTTGGGACCCTTCTTCAGTCTGATTGCAGGGGTAGGTGGTAAAGAAAGTGAGAAGACTGGAAGGGCTGCCTGAGAGCTGAATCACTCCAGTGTTTTGTGTCTTTGTTGAATTCCTGTTTTTGCTGTAATAGCAATACACTATTACCCTTCTGATACACTCCACCAAGTCATTGTATAAAAGCATATAAGACTTTGGATGAGTGACATTATACTTGGGGAATTAAAATTTGGTTGGGATTGTGCTGCGATATGTCAAAAGCATGTCCTCAATATGATATTGGCAAAATAATCACAAAATTATTCTTGAAGATTCTTTGGAAGTTAGGTAATGTGACTGAAGTAAAAAGTAATAAATCAGAAGAGCTGTCAATGGTGCAGGGAAAGCAACTTAAATTGGAAAGATCATCAGATGGGGTACACAATGCAGGCCAATACAACATCCCTCAATTCACACAAACTAAAATGAATCCTGGTGGTTAAGCAAGAATTAATCACAAATTTGAAATATCTATTGCAATAGTAGCTGGCAGATTGTGTCCATTCATTCCTTGTATGGCTGTGAATCAGTCTTTGGCACACAGTGACAACTGTAGGGTCAGTCACAAGTCACTGTACTTGTATATCACAAGACATACCATCAGTTGGACTCCATAGCCTGCAATTTATTTTCCCTGACAATTCATTCTTCTTTCTGTCAAACTATTCCCTTTGGCTTCCACGAGAGCCACCCTCCTTGTCTCCACTCTGCTGTCTGGCACAGTTTCACAACTAAAGATACTTTTGGAGCCAAAGCCTGCTAAATCAATCCCTTTGCACTGCTGGGGATCGTATGACATTTATCCGAGTAACAATTTATCATGTTCTCGTTACTTTTGCACTCAATAGTTCAGCATCAGCAGATTTCTATTAAACATCTACTATACTACAGTATAATCCTGATGCTGAGGCATCTAAAAGGTTTTTTTAAACAGCTGTTCAAAATGTATTTCTGTCATATTCAATGCCCTTTGAAATGCAACATAATCATCTCAACTCTCCTTAGCAAAACCAAGATGCAGACATATAAAACACATTAAATTCTGTAATCAGGGAATGCAATCTTTCTGGTGGTCTACTCATCACCAAATAGCCAAATTAGTAAATGTGCAAGGAAGCATTAGAAGATATATTTTGCAACTTATCATCTTAGGCACCAAACAATGCGAGTGTTACCTCATTAGACGTGTCTTCCAGCCTGCTCTGGTAATCTGTCATGGTTTGCCTCAAATTCTCAAGGACGACAGAGGGGTTTAACAACTTATCTTTGTCCCTTAGATTGACTAAAGTAGAAAAAAAAGAAAGATAAATAAGCTTTTAAATTTTATATCATCACAACATAGTTAGAAACCTCAGCCAAAGAGCACACAATTTAGTCAAAAATCACAACATAAAATCACAACATAAAAATGACATAAAAAATGAAACCTCATCCCAGGTTTTGGCATTTGGGATATGCCTGTATCCCTTGGAGTGCAGCCCTGCAGGAATTTAAGGAACTGAGGAGCAAGCTACAAAAGGAAATCAGGAGGGCAAAAACTGGACAGGAGATAGCTCTGGCAGATAATATTAAGCATAATCTCAAGAGATTTTGTAAGAACATTGAAGGGAAAAAGGTACTTAAAGAGAGAATGGGGCCCCTCAGGAATCAAAGTGGTCAAAGTGGAGCCACGGGAGATGGGCAAGATCCTTAAAGAGTATTTCTCCTCTGTTTTTACCATTGAGAAAGACATGTGGACCTGCTAACGGGGTAGTCAATGGAAGTGACTTAACAGCAGTCAGTATTATGGTGAGGCCCTGATCTGTCCTTTTTTTTGCTTCCAGCTTTTTTCCCTCACTGTCCCAACTACAATCTGATGAAGATCCCGACCCGAAACAGAGTCCTGACCTAATTGAGTTACCCCATCATTTTGTGCCTATCTATTCCACATGCCTTCTTTACTTCACAGATGTAAACTAATGCATTTCAGAGGGACAAAGCACTGGGATATTACAAACAATAGCAGGATATTGTGTGGTATGGTGGGATAAAGGGACCTTGAACGGTATGTTCACATATTTTTTTGAGTAAATGGAGGTGGTCTATATGGTAATTAAAAGGCATATATTTTCCAGATGCGTGGAATAGTAGTAAAATTAGTTTAAATTGTTTATAAACTTGTTTTTTTACAATTTGAGTACAGGTCACAATATTGTAGGAAATATGTGGTTGTGTTGGAAGTGGTACTGAGGAGATTGACAGTAAGTTGCTCAATTGGAAAATTGTAAGAATGAGAAAAAATTGGTAAGTGACAGAGCATGAAGATTTTCAAAAGATCTTTGATAAGGTGCAGCATGTGAGGCTGCCAAACACAATGAGAGCCCATGGTATTAGAAGGAAGATACTAGCATGGATACAAGATTGACTTAATGGCAGAAGGCAAAGAGTGGGAATAAAGTGTTTTTTTTCCTGATTGGCTACTGGTGGGTAGAGATAATCTGTCAGGGTCGGTGTTGGGTCTGCTACTTTTCACGTTGTATATTAATGATTTGGATGATGGAATTGATGGCTTTGTGGCCAAGATTGCAGATGATACAAAGATAGAATTTAGAAGAATGAGAGGGGGATCTCATGAAACGTACCATGAAATAAAGAAAGGGCTGGATAGAGTGGATGTGGAGAGGATGTTTCCACTTGTGGGAGAGTCAGAGGGCAGGGCCTCAGAATAAAAGGAGGTACCATTAGAAAGGAGATGAGGAGGATTTTCTTTAGTCAGAGGATGGTGAATCTGTGGAATTAATTGCCACAAATTGTCAGCAATGGCATCCGCGCCAACAATCTGTCTGTCTTTTTGTCTTTTTTACCTTTAATGTGTTTTAAATTAAAAGTATGTGTTAATGTTCTCTGGTTTGTTTTATGTGGGGGGTGGGGGACAGGGGAAATTTCTTTCAATCTCTTACCTTGCCGGAGATGCGAATGTTTTCCGGATCGTATCTCCGGTCGCTCTGCGGCCTAACTTCATGGAAATGACGCCTTGCTTGAGACTGACTTTGAGCCCCACCGTGGGGCCGTGGACTTGCCATCTGAGCCTGCAATCCCTTGCCTGCAACAGCGGCCTGCGGATTTCAACATCGAGGAGCTTGCAGTCTCGAGTAAAGACTGATGTTGGGAAGCTCCAAGCCACACAAGATTCGACTAGCCCCAACCCGGGGTCCCATCGCCCGACATGGGGGAGATGAAATCCCCAAGATGTGGGAGCTTGATCGCCCCGATGCTGAGGGCTCGACTGCCGGTTGCGGGAGCCAAGATCGCCCTGACAGTGGACGGTTCGCCCCACCGCGGGAGAACAAAGAAGCAAAAGAAGATTGAACTTTTTTTGCCTTCCATCACAGTGAGGAATGTGGGGGAATCGCTGTGGTGGATGTTCATGTTAAAAATGTATTTGGGTGTCTTGTTGCTCTTCATTGGTATGACTGTATGGCAAATCAAATTCCTCATGTTACAAAACATACTTGGCTAATAAATTACTATTATGATTACAATACAGCTGTATATGTGTGTGCGCATGTGCGCGAGTGTGTGTGTGTATTATACATATACCCACACACACACAAAATCCCTCCAGGCATTAATAAAGTTCTATCGTATATTATTGTGTGTGTGGGAAGGAACTGCAGATGCTGGTTTAAACTGAAGATAGACACAAAAAGCTGGAGTAACTCAACAGGTCAGACAGAATCTCTGGACAAAAGGAAAGTATTTTGTTTTGGGTTGAGTCTAAAAAAGGTTCCTGCACACCTTTGGAACGTGGAAGGAAACAAGAGCACCTGGAGAAAACCCATGCGATCAAAGGGAAAAGGAGCAAACTCCATACAGACAGCACCCATATTTTGGGCCTCTGGAACTTTTCGGCAGCAACTTTATGGCCAATGTACTGCCCCATAGTCTTGAACTGAATTTAAACATACAGTAGCTGTAAAGGGGGACATAGCGTCACTTAGAAATTTAAGACTGAAAATGGATAGTTTCTTTTTTTTTAGTAACCAAAGTGATCAACATATAATTTTTTGTGTGTTGGAAAAAAATATATAGTGGCACAGCTGGTGAACTTGCTGCCTCACACGCCAGAGATCTGTGTTTGATCCTGTCCTCGGGCACTGTCTGTGTTGAATTTGCACATTCTCCCTGCAAGCGTGTGGGTTTCCTCCAACATTGCAAAGATGCATTGGCTTTGTAGGTTAACTTGTCTCTGTAAAATTGCCCCTAATGTGTAGGGAGTGGGTGAGGAAAGTGGGATAACAGAACTTGTGTGTATGGACAGACAAAAATGCTGGAAAAAATCAGCGGGTGAGGTGGCATCTATGGAGCGAAGGAAATAGGCGACGTTTCGGGTCGAGACCCTTCTTCAGACTGATGTGAGGGTGTGGGGGGGCGGGAAGAAGGAAGAAGCGGAGACAGTGGACTGAGGGAGAGCTGGGAAGGGGAGGAGAAAGCAGGGACTACGGGAAATTGGAGAAGTCATTGTTCATACCGCTGGAGTGTAAACTGCCCAAACGAAATATGAGGTGCTGCTCCTCCAATTTACGGTGGGGCCTCACTCTAGCCATGGAGGAGGCCCAGGACAGAAAGGTCGGATTCGGAATGGGAGGGGGAGTTGAAGTGCTGAGCCACCGGGAGATCAGGTTGGTTAATGCGAACCGAGCGGAGGTGTTGTGCGAAGCGATTGCCAAGCCTACGCTTGGTCTCACCGATGTAGAGCAGCTGACACCTAGAGCAGCGGATGCAATAGATGAGGTTGGAGGAGGTACAGATGAACCTCTGCCGCACCTGGAAAAGACTGCTTGGGTCCTTGAATGGAGTCAAGGGGGGAGGTAAAGCGACAAGTGTAAAATTTCCTGCGGTTGCAAGGGAAAGTGCCAGGAGAGGGGGTGGTTTGGGTGGGAAGGGACGAATTGACCAGGGAGTTACGGAGGGAGCGATCTCTGCAGAAATCCAACGGGGAGGAGATGGGAAGATGTGGCCAGTGGTGGGATCCTGTTGGTAGACAAAAAAGCTGGAGAAAATCAGCGGGTGAGGCAGCATCTATGGAGAGAAGGAATAGGTGACGTTTCGGGTCGAGACCCTTCTTTAGACTGATGTCGGGGGGGGGGGGAGGGGGGGGGGAAGAAAGGAAGAGGCGAAGACAGTGGGCTATGGGAGAGCTGGGAATGGGAGGGGAAGGAGGGAGAAAGCAAAGACTACCAGAAATTGGGGAAGCCAATGTTCATACCGCTGGGGTGTAAACTACCCAAGCAAATATGAGGTGTTGTTCCTCCAATATGCAGTGGGCCTCACTCTGGCCATGGAGACGGCCCAGGACAGAAAGGTCGGATTCGGAATGGGAGGGGGAGTTGAAGTGTTGAGCCACCGGGACATCAGGTTGGTTATTGCGAACAGAGTGGAGGTGTTGTGCGAAGCGATCGCCAAGCCTGCGCTTGGTCTCACCGAGGTTGATCATACGCTGAATAATCCAACCACATTTTTGTTTGGAAGTGGAATGAAATAATATAAATTGCATTCATTGCAACGTGTAAAAAGAGTTGAGATACTGTATTGTAATTTTGCTGCATGTTATTGTGGTATATATCTTGTCTTGATTGGTGAATATCATTAGTTTGTGACTTTATTTTAAGCAGAAATAATATATGAATGCTTCATTGAGCATAATTCCGACTGGTAACTACGCACTTCGTCCAAGCACATTATTGTATGCGTCATGCAAGCCGTCTTAAATGACCACCTAAACTGTCATTTGGCAACTTAAAAAGCTGCCAAGGTTGCCCAGCTGACAACAGAGAAAAAAAGTTAAGTGAGAGCCCTGCTCAGGGCAAATGTTATTGCGCATGTCGGCACAAATGACATGTGTTGGAAAAGGAATGAAGTTTTGTAAAATGATTATAGGGAGTTCGGCAAAAGGCTAAAATGCAGGACCACCAAGATAGTGATCTCTGGGTTACTCACAGTGCCATGTGCTAGTGAGGATAGGAGCAGGAAGATAGGACAGATGAATGTCTGACTGTGGAGTTAGTACAGGGAACAGGGATTCCGATTTTTGGACCATTCGGATCTCTTCTGGGGCAGTACAAGTCTCTCCTTATAACTTAAGCCCTGGTAACATTCTTGTGAATCTCTTAATCACCCTCTCTAGCTGTAGAAAGTAGTTACATTTACACAGTGCATTCCATGTCCGCCTCTGTGAAATCCTTGGGCTTTAAAATGGGAAAAATTGTGAAGTGCATTTATTGCCAAGTTATTAAAATGTTCTTCAATACTGTATATATACCGATCACTTCTATGATCTTCTGAGAAAACACAATGCACATTGTTGCCTAAATAACCTTCCTGAGTTGGCAATAACCAAGCTGTTTGAGAAGCTGCAGTATTTTGGCTCAAGGAACAGAGAAAAAAAACATCTGGTTCCTTTCCAGGCATTTTACTCAGAAATCCATGAGTGCCTCTTTCCCTGCAGGAATTAGATGTAACAAGCTCGCTCTTTACTGCCTGTCACGCTGACCCTGACACTTGTAAATCAAGCACTAGTTCAACAGCAATAGGCCCACATTGTGTCACCTTCCCTCAGTCTGCTTGGCCATTGCACTGCTGGGAAGACCACTCACATCATATCATCAAATCTTGGCATGTTGACAAACGGGATTATGGAGGCATCTGCAGAACTCACACCATGCAATGTTGCTTGGAACACTGACAGCTACATCTGTCATTTCACACCACAAACTAACCTGATGACCGTGAGCCTGACACAGCAAAATTAGCCAAAAGGAGTTCCAGCTCTCTCATGCTGCCCCCATATGTCTCTTCCAGGAAAGCATGACGCTTCTTTGCCTTATAAGAGAAATAAAATTTGACTTCAACAAATATATTTCCAAACAAAGGAACTAACATTCAGAAGCATGGAAAAGAAGTAAATAACAGAAGTAAAGAAGCAAACCCGCATTTTACCGAGCCCCTTTGTAATGGATTTTGGGTATAGCCAACGAACCTGCCGATGCTACCCCCCCCCCCCCCCCCCCAGCTCTCACTATCTCCCCGGTGTCCGTTGCCATTCAACTCGCAAGGTGCACCAGCAAGCCCTTCTTCAGCCACCGCTCAGTCTGGTTGAAATATCTGGTGTTGCGGCTGACATTGTAGCTCCTGTGGAAAGCGCTTTCTTCGGGCCACCACCTCCGACAGGAAGTGCTCAGTTACTGTGGGGCTCCCTCCCTTCCCACCTGCCTGTTGCTTCTTTCTGTCGGCGTGGCTTTGTCTCCTCCCCGCTCGACTGCCTCCATCTCCTTCCCTTGTCACCCTGCCCACCTGGCCTCCAACCCCCACGCTCTCTCCTCCTCCTTCTCCCTGGAATTACCAACATACTCCACCTTGGAAGTGGCAGCAGGTGGGGGGTGGGGGGGTGTGCGGAGTCCCACGGTGACTTAGCATGTCATCATTGACAGCGGCAAGAAAAGACTACAGTCGCCAGGGACTACAATGTGAGCCGCAACAACAGATCTGTCGCCAGACCGTGCGGTGTGTGATAAAGGGCTCACTGGTGCAGACCAGCGACATCGGCACCTTGTTTTCAGATAAAACGCTGTAGTAACTCAGCAGACTGAATCAGCCTGCAAAGTGTCCCGACGTCACCTATCCATGTTCTTAGCGATGTTACCTGACCTGCTGAGTTACTCCAGCACTTGTGTCCTTTTGTAGAAATATTGAGTACTAGACTAAGTGGGACCCGTTGGGTCCCAGCTTCACACGGGAGGGCTGGTCCCCAAATGCAATATTCCACCTTTCCACCAATTCCAATATTGCTGGCCAGTGTGGGGGGCTTTCTGGAGTGCTAGTATGTGTGTTGTGGGTCAAAGGGGCTGGTTTCCAGAAGGCTAGTTTGGACATTGTGGGCCAAATGGATTATTGGGCTGGCAGCTCAGTCACTCTGGCCAGGCAGCATTTTAGAACCAATAGAGACATTTTTTGCAAGCATTTTAGAACCAATAGAGACACTTTTTGCAAGCATTTTAGAACCTATAGACACTTTTGCAAGCATTTTAGAACCAATAGAGACACTTCTTGCAAGCATTTTAGAACCTATAGACACTTTTTGCAAGCATTTTAGAACCAATAGACACTTTTTGCAACCATTTAGAACCAATAGACACTTTTTGCAACCATTTTAGAACCGATAGACACTTTTTGCAAGCATTTTAGAACCACATTAAGGGCACTCACAGTTGAGTAGACATATGTTCAGTGCTATTCAGAGCTCAGAGAGACGTGACCCACTGGCTTCCTCCATCTTGCACACCACTTCCTGGTTTTATAGTCCCTCCCCCTCCCTCCAGCAAGGGCAGCAGAGAGAATGGTGAATGTTTTAAAAACATTAATATCTCTCTGATTTTTCATCGATGGGAAAAATCCTCTGGTCCAGGAAGGCGGAGGGGGGCTCTGAGCGACGTGGGTAAAAATGACGGACGTAAGTGGCGGCGTTCTCTCAGAAATCACACCACAATGAGCCAAAAGCGGTCAAGATCAGACTTTTAGTAATATAGATTGATGTGTTGGATGCAGACTGCTGGGTGAAATGTAAGGATCAGTTTCGGATGCAGGTCAGAATGGATTGGATAAGGTGGGGTTTTGTGTTTAGTTAGTAAGAAGCAGGTAGAAACAATTAGTCTGCCAGGACAATCCTCCTATGGATTTTGGGAAGATGATATGGGGTTTGGGAACTATAAGCTTGGAAGCTGTGGTGGGGAGATTGCCAGAGGCGATAAGGTTATTTACGGTTTGGAAAATAATAGCCAGTGGTTCGTCGTGGCGTCATGGTCAAAAGGTAGGTATGCGGAGATGTCAGAGTAGACAACTGGCCTCAATACGCTGGAGAGGTCAGCCTACCAGACTACATCTTTTGTCCCTTGTCAGTGGATTTGTTAACAATATTGGGATTGTTACTGAGTGAGTGGAGGATTACGTATAAGAGAAGGTGTGGTTAGAGTGGGTAAGGAAAGTGGAGGTCAAGATGGTTGATGTGCTGACAGTCGGAAATAAAAAGGTGTAGAGAAGGTAGAAGGCTGGCAGGAGGGGTCCAGGAGGAGGTGGCTCATTGGCACAGCAGTTAAATCCCTGCCTCACAGCGCCAGTAACCCGGGTTTGATCCTGACCTAGGGTGCTGTCTCTGTGAATTTGCCTGATCTTTCTGTGACCCCGTGTTAATTCCTCGTGCTCCAATCAAAAATTGTTGAGATGAGGGTGTAAATAAGGTCACTGCTGAGGTCGGCCATTCAGCGTTGGATTGAGATTCCTATTCATGAGGGGATGGTGAAAACTTGACCTGGGTTGTGGCAGGGATCAGGCCCAGGTTTGAAGGAGGACAAAGGGGAGAGGGGGCTTAGGGTGGCACCTTGGAAGGAGGATGGGGGCTCAGAGGGGGGAGAGGGTGTGTGCAGGGTGGTGTAGGAGTGGGGGGGGGGGGGGCACATGGCTGAGTATCGCTCAATTAGTTAAAGTTAACATATATTTATTAAAACAAAATAATGGTTTCAAAAAGATATAGACTGGCTGGTTAAATGGGCAGATGGATGGCACAGCTAGCAGATCTGCTGTGTCACAGGACCAGTGGCTCAGGTTCATTCTTCACTTTCTGCTTGTGTGGGGTGTGCATGTGCTCCTCATAACCATGTTTGTTTGTTCCTCCAGGTGCTCTAATCTTTCTCTCACATATAAAGACAGGCAGCTTAGGTGATTAATTCACCACTGTAAATTGCAAACTAAGTGTGTAGCAGTAACTGGCTGGAAATGATGGGAAGGTGTGGAGAATAAATGGGATTAACGCAGAATTAATGTAAATGAATGTTTGACGCACAGGATGGATTCAGTGAACCAAAGAGCTTGTATCCGCAGTGTTTCATTCTATGCGTACTTTAATGCCTCTAAGCGGAAAATTGCAGTGTTACATTTTAATATTTAGAATATCAATTTAGAATAGAGTCAATATTAACAAAAGGACAAAACTCTACGTGTCCACACCGACCAGTGATCACTCTGTACACCAGCACTATCCTACACACTAGGGACAGTTTACAATTTGCAGAAGCCAATTAACCTACAAACCTGCAAGTCTTTTGAGTGTGGGAGGAAATCGGTGCACTCGGAGAAAACCCACACGGTCACGGGGAGAATGCGCAATCTCCGTACAGAGGCAGAATAGTCTGCATAGTCAGGATTAAACCCAGGTCTCTGGTGCTGTAAGGCAGCAGCTCTACTGCTGCACCATTGGGACTACCTGAGCACATTTAACAAATTCCACCCCATCTAAGCCCTGGGCACTATGGCAGTCCCAGTCTATATTGGGAAAGTTAAAATCCCTTATGACAACCCTCGACATAAGGAACTGCAGATGCTCGTTTGCAAAAAGAGGACACAAAGTGCTGAAGCGACTCAACAGGACAGGCAGCATCATTGGAAGACAAGGATAGGCCATGTTCCGGGACAAGAAACTTCTTCAGACTAATTGTAGTAGGGGGAACGAACTAGAAAAAAGTTGAGGGTAGGACAAAACCTGGCAAATAATAGATGGGTACAGGTGAAGGATGTGGGAGAAATGGGTGCACATCTGGGTGGGGCACAGGGAAGGGAACCGCCTTTTCCCCTTCCACCTGTTCATTTCCACTGATATGCCTTCCTCTGGCTTAATATTTAATTCCTTTCCTTAACTCATGGCCTTTTGGCTTCTTTTCATTTCTCTTCTTTGTCCACGCATCTACCAATAAAAACTCCCCTCACCTGTATCCTTGACAGGTCATCCTCCACAATGGTATCAAACCTTGTTGTCAAGGGGAATAACCATATGGAATTCCTGTATTTTCTGCCTACTCCCTTTCCTGGTGATCGCCCATCGTCCATGGTTAGCATGGATCTGGTTCACCATGGGACCTGTTTTTCTGCTGTATGACTCCACTTCCACCACTATAGCTTTATCCAGCTCGATCCGACCTCAGCTCTCATCTTCCATCTATTCCCTTCTTTGCTCTCTCTCAGAACCTCACAAATCGTATCTTCATTTTCAAATCTCTGTCCACACACTTCCTTACCTATAATCACTTCAAGCTATTTAACCCTTCAAAAATATTTGCACTCCATTAACTCCATCCTCTTGTACATATTCAGGAATGGGAGGTAACTAGTGGAAAGAGATTTGTCTGTCCCCAATCATTTTACGGTTGGACAACATGACTTGAAAATCACTCCAATTTCACTGGAGAACTACATTCCTCTATTCTTCTCATGCTGTTCTCAGTTTGGTTCAGTCCTGTCAAGTTGAGTGGTTGAACAGCTCTCTCCTCATCTTTCCCGTCTATAAATTGGAACTGTCCGTGAATCAAATTGTGATTACACACCTGATCACCTCATTGTCACTTCTGAAGGAAAACCTATATACAAAGTGCAGATGTCTTTTATTCGCAGCCGCATAGAGGACTCCTCAATTTCTAATTTATTTTAGTTTTGCTTTATTAAAAACAAATTCCAAAGAAGAGATTGGCATCTCACTGTTGTATGTAATACATTAAATGATTTAGTCATATAGAATAGAAAAAGGTCTTCAGCCC
This sequence comes from Okamejei kenojei, assembly GCA_035221665.1. Lineage (NCBI taxonomy): Eukaryota > Metazoa > Chordata > Chondrichthyes > Rajiformes > Rajidae > Okamejei > Okamejei kenojei. The sequence goes on along the minus strand of CM069133.1, from coordinate 52,555,273 downwards.
AACTTTTCCATGCCGATCAAAATGCCTCATCTGCGCTGATCCCACCTGCCCACTTTTGGCCCATATCCCTCGAAACCTTTTGCTATCCATGTACCTGTACAAATGTTGTTGAAATTTTATAGTACCTGCCTCAACTACCTCCTCTGGCAGCTCATTCCATATACTCACCACCCTCTGGGGAAAAACAATTGCCTCTCAGATTCCTATTAAACCATTTGCCTCTTCCCTTAACCTATTTCCGCTGGTTCTTGATTCCCCAACTCTGGGTAAAAAGCTGTGTATTCACCTCATGATTTTATACACCTCTACAAAATCACCCCTCAGCCTCTGATGCTCCAAGGATTAAGGTATTAGCCTGCCCAATCTCTACATAGCTCAAGTCATAGCAACAGCCTCGTACAGCTTTCCAGCTTACCAACAGCCTTCTGATAGGACGGTGACCAAAACTGAACACAATACTCTTTGTAGGGTACATCGAACAATCCCTGTCCCAGACATACACTGGCCCTATCCCTGAGCTATATCTCCAAATACATTGGCAACTGCATCGGGGCTACCTCCTGCACCCATGCAGAACTCACAGACTTCATTAACTTCACTACTGATTTCCATCCTGCACTCAAATTTACTTGGACCACCTAGACATTTCCCTTTTTTTGTTTCTTGGGCTCACCGTCTCCATCAGAGGAGATAGACTATTTACTGACATCTATTATAAACCTACTGACTACCACAGCTAGCCTACACTTCTTCCAAACCTGCCTTCTGCAAACACTCTATCCCCTTGTCCCAATTCTTCCGTCTACGCTGCCTCTGCGTCCAAGATGAGGTGTTCCATACCAGGACATCTGAGATGTTCTCATTCTTTAGGGAACAGGGGTTCCCCTCTTCTAACATAAATATGGACCTCACAAGAGTCTAAACAGTATCCCAAAGCTTTGCTCTTGTTCCCCTTCCTCTAGTCGCCACAGGGACAGAGTCCCGCTCGTCCTCACTTTTCACGCCATTAGCCTCACATACATTACATAATCCTCTGATATTTTCCCCACCTCCAACAGGATCCCACTTCCCGCTTTCCACAGAGACCGCTTCCTCCCCAACTCGATGGTTAACTCGTCCCTTCCCATCCAAACCACCCCCTCCTCAGGTACTTTCCCCTGCAACAGCAGGAGATGCAACACCTGTCCCTGTACCTCCTCCCTCGACTCCGTCCAAGGACCCCGACTGTCCTTTCAGGTGAGGCAGAGGTCCACTTGCACCTTCTCCTCCTGATTAAATTTTATCTTAGTGTGCTTCGTTGTCAGCTTCCTATAGCTACATTTGCTTTGATCTACTTCCTTTAATGTCTCATTAAAGGGGAACCATTGTGGGGGGATGTTTTTTATGATTATTGTTAAATTCTTTAATGTTGTGTCTTATCTTTATCTGTGCTGCATAGCAAGACAAATTTCTGGCAGCATCTCTGGACAGAAGGAATGGGTGATATTTTGATTTGAGACCCTTCTTCAGACTGAGAGTGTGGGGAGAGGGAGCCAGAGATATGGAAAGGTAAGGTGTGAAAAGGACAAAGGACATTTATTGTCACAAAATCTTTGTCCTCCTCTGTTGGTCTCTGAATTTCACCCAGTCCTCTGGTAGGCTGCTTTTTCTGGCTAATTTGTACGCTTCATCTTTTTCTTTGATACTATCTCTGATTTCCCTCGTTATCCACGGATGCGCCACCTTCCCTGATTTATTCCTTTGCCATACTGGGATGAACAATTGTTGTAGTTCATCCATGCAGTCTTTAAATGCCTTCCATTGTATATCCACCGTCAACCCTTCAAGAATCAATTGCCAGTCGATCTTGGCCAATTCACGTCTCATACCCTCAAAGTTACCTTTCTTTAAGTTCAGGACCCGGGTTTCTGAATTAACAATGTCACTCTCCATCCTAATGAAGAACTCAACCATATTATGGTCACTCTTGCCCAAGGGGCCACGTACAACAAGGCTGCTAACTAACCCTTCCTCATTACTCAATGTCCAGTCTAGAATAGCCTGCTCTCTCGTTGGCTCCTCCACATGTTGGTTTAGAAAACTATCCCGCATACATTCCAAGAAATCCTCTTCCTCAGCACCCCTGCCAATTTGATTCGCCCAATCTATACGTAGATTGAAGTCACCCATTATAACGGTTTTACCTTCGTTGCACGCATTTCTAATTTCCTGTTTGATGTCATCCCCAACTCCACTATTACTGTTAGGTGGCCTGTACACAACACCCACTAGCGTTTTCTGCCCCTTAGTGTTTCGCAGCTCCACCCATATCGATTCCACATCCTCCAAGCTAATGTCATTCGTTTCTATTGCGTTAATCTCCGCTCTAACCAGCAACGCTACCCCACCTCCTTTTCCTCTCTGTCTATCCTTCCTGAATATTGAATATCCCTGGATGTTCAGCTCCCAGCCTTGGTCACCCTGGAGCCATGTCTCCGTGATCCCAACTATATCATAATTATTAATAGCTATCTGCACATTCAACTCATCCACCTTATTATGAATGCTCCCCTCATTGAGACACAAAGCCTTCAGGCTTGTTTTTACAACATTCTTGGCCCTTTTAAAATTTTACAGTATTGGGGGTTCAGTATTGATGTGGATAGAGAACTGGCTGGCAGACAGGAAGCAAAGGGTAGGAGTAAACGGGTCCTTTTCAGAATGGCAGGCAGTGACTAGTGGGGTACCGCAAGGCTCAGTGCTGGGACCCCAGCTATTTACAATATATATTAATGATTTGGACGAGGGAATTGAGTGCAACATCTCCAAGTTTGTGCATGACACTAAGCTGGGGGGTAGTGTTAGGTGTGAGGAGGATGCTAGGAGGCAGCAAGGTGACTTGGATAGGCTGGATGAGTGGGCAAATGCATGGCAGATGCAGTATAATGTGGATAAATGTGAGGTTATCCACTTTGGTGGCAAAAACAGGAGGGTAGACTATTATCTGAATGGTGGCAGATTAGGAAAAGGGGAGATGCAACGAGACCTGGGCGTCATGGTACACCAATCATTGAAAATAGGCATGCAGGTGCAGCAGGCAGTGAAGAAAGCAAATGGTATGTTAGCATTCATAGCAAAAGGATTTGAGTATAGGGGCAGGGAGGTTCTACTGCAGTTGTACAGGATTTTGGTGAGACCACACCTGGAGTATTTTGTACAGTTTTGGTCTCCAAATCTGAGGAAAGACATTCTTGCCATATAGGAGGTACAGATAAGGTTCACCAGACTGATTCCTGGGATGTCAGGACTTTCATATGAGGAAAGACTGGATAGACTCGGCTTGTACTCGCTAAAATTTAGAAGACTGAGGGGGGATCTTATAGAAACTTAAAAAATTCTTAAGGGGTTGGACAGGCTAGATGCAGGAAGATTGTTCCCGATGTTGGGGAGGTCCAGAACAAGGGGTCACAGTCTAAGGATAAGGGGGAATTCCTTTAGGACCGAGATGAGGAAAACATTTTTCACACAGAGAGTGGTGAGTTTCTGGAATTCTCTGCCACAGAGGGTAGTTGAGGCCAGTTAATTGGCTATATTTAAGAGGGAGTTAGATGTGGCCCTTGTGGCTAAAGGGATCAGGGGGTATGGAGAGAAGGCAGATACAGGATACTGAGTTGGATGATCAGCCATGATCATATTGAATGGCAGTGCAGGCTCAAAGGGCTGAATGGCCTGCTCCTGCACCTATTTTCGATGTTTCTTTGTTGTGTTGGAACTCCTGAACATTTTACAACAAGACAAAACATGTGATTTTGTTTAGGGTCTGCAAACATTAAAAAAATATAATTAACACACAAATGTCAAATTTAAAGGTAATTTCAATGCAGTGAGCAATATCAAGACTGCCTATATTTCAGTTTATTTACTTTCTACAGTGCATTCAGAAAGTATTCAGACCACTTTTTCCACATTTTGTTACGTTACAGCCTTATTTTAAAATGGATTAAATTATTTTTATTATCATCAATCTACACACAATACCCCAGAATGAAGAAGCGAAAACAGGTGTTTAGAAATGTTTGCAAAGTCATTAAAAAGAAATAACTGAAATATCTCATTTACATAAGTATTTAGACCCTTTGCTATGACACTCAAAATTGAGCTTAGGTTCATCCTGTTTCCATTGATTATCCTTGAGATGTTTCTACAACTTGATGGTAAATTGAATTGATTGGACATGATTTGGAAAGGCACACGCCTGTTTATATAAGGTCCCACCGTTGACAGTGCATGTCAGAGCAAAAACCAAGCCTTGAAGACGAAGGGATTGTCTCTAGACCTCCGAGACAGGATTGTGTCGAGACACAAATCTGGGGAAGGGTATAAAACAATTTCTGCAGCATTGTAGGTCCCGAAGAGCACAGTGGCCTCCCTCATTCTTAAATGGAAGAACTTTGGAACCACCAGGACTCTTCATAGAGCTGACCGCCCGGCCAAACTGAGTAATCGGGGGAGAAGGGCTTTGGTCAGCGAGGTGACCAAGAACCCGATGGTCACTCTGTCAGAGCTCCAGAGTTCCTCTGTGGGGATGGGAGAACCTTCCAGAAGGACAACTATATCTGCAGCACTCCGCCTATCAGGCCTTTCTGGTAGAGTGGCCAGACGGAAGCCACTCCTCAGTAAAGGGCACATGACAGCCCGCTTGAAGTTTGCCAAAGGGCACCTAAAGGACTCTCAGACCATGGGAAACAAGATTCTCGGGTCTGATGAAACCAAGACTGAACTCTTTGGCCTGAATGCCAAGCGTCACGTCTGGAGGAAACTAGGCACCACTCATCACCTGGCCAATGCCATACCTATGGTGAAGCATAGTGGTGGCAACATCATGCTGTAGGGATGTTTTTCAGCGGCAGGAACTGGGAAACTAGTCAGGATTGAGGGAAAGATGAACGGAGCAAAGTACAGAGAGATCCTTGATGAAAACCTGCTCCAGAGTGTTCTGGACCTCAGACTGGGCTGGAGGTTCACCTTCCAACAGGACAATGACCTTAAGCACACAGCCAAGACAATGCAGGAGTGGCTTCGTGACAAGTGTGTGAATGTCTTTGAGTGGCCCAGCCAGAGCCAGGACTTGAACTCGATCGAACATCTCTGGAGGAACCTGAAAATAGCTGTGCATCGACGCTCGCCATCCAACCTGACAGAGCTTGAGAAGATCTGCAGAGAAGAATGGGAGAAATTACCCAAATACAGGTGTGCGAAGCTAGTAGCGTCAGTCCCAAGAAGACTTGAGGCTGTAATCGCTGCCAAAGGTGCCTCAACTAGTATTGAGTAAAGGGTCTGAATATTTATTTAAATGTGATATTTCAGTTATTTATTTTTAATTACTTTGCAAAGATTTCTAAACACCTATTTTCACTTTTTCATTATGGGGTATTGTGTGTAGATTGCTGATATAAAAAAAAGAATCTATTCCATTTTAGAATAAGGCTGTAACGTAACAAAATGTGGAAAAAGTGAAGGGGTCTGATAACTTTCTGAATGCACTGTATATGCACCACCCTTTGTGTGAAAAAGTTGCCCCCCTTATTCGTATTAAATCTTTCCCGTCTCACCGTAAACCAATACCCTATAATTATTGATTCCCCTACCCAGGAATAAGACTGTGGACATTCTTCCTATCTGGTTTTCTCATGATTTTATACACCTCGATAAAAATCACACTCCTGTGCTCCAAGGCTGAAGGTTCCAGCATGCCCAATCTCTCCCTACAGCCTCTCCCTTTGAATCCTGGCAACTGCTTTGTAAATCTTCTCTGTATTCTTTTCATCTAATAGCATTTTCTTATAGCAGGGTGACAACAATTGAACACAGTACCAACACCTTGTACAGCTGTAACGTTCTGACCTTTATACAATTATCTGACTAATGAAGGAAAATGTATCACCCTATCCACCTGTGATGCCACTCTCAGGGAACTATGAAGATGTACTCTTACATCGTGAAGACACATAAAAACTGGAGTAACTCAGTGGGACAGGCAGCATCTCTGGAGAGAAAATGAGCGATGTTTCGGGTCGGGATCTTTCTTCAGGCTGGTTAGGGATAAGGGAAGCGAGAGATATAGACGGTGACGTGGAGAGATAAAGAACAATGAATGAAAGATATGCAAAAAAGTAACGATGATAAAGGAAACTGGTCATTGTAAGCTGTTAGTAGGGTGAAAATGAGAAGCTAGTGTAACTTGGGTGGGGGAGGGATAGAGAGAGAGGGAATGCCGAGGTTACCTGAAGTGAGAGAAATCAATATTCATACCACTGGGCTGTAAGCTGCAAAATATGAGATGCTGTTCCTCAAATTGGCATTTAGCTTCACTCTGACAATGGAGGAGACTGAGGATAGAAAGGTCTGTGTAGGAATGAGAAGGAGAATTAAAGTGTCCAGCAACCGGGAGATCGGGTTGGTTCACGAGGACTGAGCAAAGGTGTTCAGCAGAACGATGGCCCAGTCTATGTTTGGTCTCACTGATGTACGAATCCAAATCTTGAACAACGGATACAGTAGATGAGGTTGCAGGAGCTGCAAGTGAACCTCTGCCTAACCTGAAATAACTGTTGGGGTCTCTTGACAGAGTCTTCTGCGGTTGCAGGGGAAGGTACCTGAGGAATGGGTGGTTTGGGTGAGAAAGGATGAGTTAACCAGGGAGTTGCAGAAGAAACGGTCTCTGCAAAAGGTGGAAAGGGGTGGAGTTGGGAAAATGTGGCTTGTGGTGGAATCCCGTTGGAGGTGGCGGAAATTTAGAAGGATTATGTGTTGTTTGCGGCAGCTGATGGGTGGAAGGTAAGGACTAGGGGGACTCTGTCTCTGTTGCGACGAGGGGGGCAAGGGCGGAGCTGCGGGGTACTGAGGAGACAAGAGTGAGGGCCTCGTCTATGATGGGAGAGGGGAATCCCGATTCCCTAAAGAATGAGGACATCTCGGATGTTCTAGTATGGAACACTTCATCTTGGGCGCAGATGCGGCATAGAGGAATTGTGAGCTGGGGATGGATTATTTGCAGGAAGCAGGGTGCGAAGAAGTGTAGTCGAGATAGCTGTGGGAGTCAGTGGGTTTGTAATAGACGTCAGTCATTAGTCTATTTCTCGTGATGGAGACTGTGAGATCAAGAAAAGGGAGGTGTCGGAATTGGTCCAAGTAAATTTGAGTGCAGGATGAAAATTGATGGTGACGTCAATCAACATACCGTTCCATGCAACTGCAGAAGATGCAACACCTGTCGCTATATATACCACCTCCATCGACTCTGTCCAGGGACCCCGACAGTCCTTTCAGGTTAGGCGGAGGTTCACTTGCACCTCCTCCAACCTCATCTACTGTATCCATTGTTCAAGATGTGGACTCTTATACATTGGCGAGACCAACCGCAAACTGCGCGATCGTTTTGCGGAACACCTTCGCTCAGCCGCGTGAACCAACCTGATCTCCCAATTGCTGGACACTTTAATTCTCCTTCCCATTCCTACACATTTCTGTTCTCGTTCTCCTCCATTGTCAGAGTGAGGCTAAACGCAAATTGGAGGAACAGCATCTAATTTTTCGCATGGTATAAATATTGATTTCTCTCACTTCAGGTAGCCCCGGCATTGCCTCTCTCTCTATCCCTATCACTAGCTTCTCATTTTCAACCTTCTAACATCTTACAATGGCCTGTTTCCTTTATCATCATTACTTTTTGGGATATCTTACATTCATTGTTCTTTATCTCTCCACATCACTGTATATATCTCTTGTTTCCCTTATCCCTAACCAGTCTGAAGAAGGGTCCAGACCCAAAACATCACCCATTCTTCCTCTCCAGAGATGCTACCTGTCCCGCTGAGTTACTCCAGCTTTTTGTGTCTATCTTCAGTTTATACCAGCATCTGCAGTTCCTTCTTGCACATTACTCTAACATCCCTCTGCTTTACATCACATTCCATGGCCCTACCGTTCACTGTGAAGGTATTGGCCTGATTTGATTTCCCAAAATGCAACACCTCACACTTATTATTCTATTAGCTATACTTCACCCAGCTGATCATGATCTTGCTGTAATTTTTGATAACTATCTTCATTGTCTAATATACCAGTGTCAGTACATAAATAGTCATTTTTATTTTGCAAATAAGCAAGTTTAAAGGCTTAAAACCATAGATACAATACTGCTGAATGTTTTCCATATAGTTTATTCTTACTTTTGTTACTTCATCACAAAGATTTTCAAAACTTTCTTCATGCCTTTGAAGTCGTTTTGAAAGATCGGCAATCGCATCATTCTTCTCTTCCACTTCAATTGTCAATTGAGTTTTTGTAGCAGTATATTCTTTTTGTAATCTAAAAACACAAGATGTTCATGTTTTTGAATGTGAATAATACATTGTAATAAATAATAAATTATGCTTCAATGTTCTTGTGAGGTTATTAAACTTTTTACCAATGATTCACTTATTGTCTTCAAAATACAATCCATTGGAAAATCACACCCTGTAATAGGCAGAATACTCTATGTAAACGCTTACTTCTGCAATTGATCTGTCGATTCTACAACTTTTGTTCTCTCCCGTTCATACGAGAATTCAACATCCCTGAGTTGTTGCTTGATCATCTCCAAAGTTGACACTGCGTTTGCATGGCTTGATTTTTCCACTTCCAATGCATTCTCAAGGTCTCGAATACGTAACTACACAAAAAAAAAATAGAATTAAAAAAATTGGTATCATAATGGGGGAAACTGTGATAATTACAGCTAAAAAATTGAATAGGTTTTAACCATTTAGTATATTAATAAGATAGTTTAAGATGATGTAATATTGTAAAGTTATATATTGTAGCATAAATCTAGGTATGAATATGTAGTTTAATTGCACACATTCCAAATCTGAATATCGGTTAATTTAACACATATCACAAGTAATTGGAATATTTTTTATCCAAATATATCGCCTAATACAGCATAAGAGTCAAGTGTAATTGAATGGCAAGACAGACAAAAATGGATGGAAGTTCAGGAAGATCAACAATCTCTGATAAATGATGTGCTGGCTCTGATGTGGGTTCAGAGGAGGTTTACAAGAATGATCCCAGGATTGAGTGGGTTAACATATGATGAGCGTTTGACGGCACTGGGCCTGTTTATGCTGGAGTTTAGAAGGATGAGAGGAGACCTCATTGAAACTTACCGAATAGTGAGAGGCTTGGATAGAGTGGATGTGGAGAGAATGTTTCCACTAGTGGGAGAGTCTGGGATCAGAGGTCACAGCCTCAGAATTAAAGGACATTCCTTTAGGAAGGAGATGAAGAGAAATTTATTTAGTCAAAGGGTGGTGAATCTGTGGAATTCTATGCCACAGAAGTCTGTGGAGGACACAGATTGATTCCTAATTAGTCTGGGTGACAACGGTTATGGGGAGAAGGCAGGAGAATGGGGTTAGGTGGGAGAGATGAATCAGCCATGATTGAATGGCAGAGTGGACGATGGGCCAAATCGTCTAATTCTGCTGCTATCACGTATGACGTTATGACTCGAATAACAATTAAGAAGTTGCTTTATTCAAACATTACATGGAAGTTTGGTCCTCTAACATATTGTCATTGCTGCTGCAGCTGAGCGAGGGTGTTGGCTGGAGGTCAGCTACCTGTCGACTCTTGATCTCTTATGAAGCAGGACCCGCCTCTTAACCCATAATGTCACGTGACAGCCTTCGTAACCATTGACAAGGGTTCGACCGTAAGTAGTCTAACTATCAGCTGACGTCACAGGACCCCACCCCAGAACCAGAGGAAGGAAAACGAGGCCAACGAAACGTGGCAGCCAAAACTCATAAATGCACAGGCGAAAAGGAATAGAACACACTAACCTTCTTCAAGAAGGTGTGTAAGCATGGTCGAGGGCGGCCCCTGCTGTGGGTCGGCGGAACCTCGGCTGTGGGTCGGGATGGTTTGGCCCGCAGGCGCAGTCAACGCTCCGGCTGTGGGCCATCCTGGCCGCATGCCGAGGGGTGCGAGGAGACCAATGCAAAAGCCGCAGGATGGACGAAACACAGTCGCATTTCATCGACCAGCTGGAGATCGTGTCCCGAGAAATACAGCACCCAGCAACGGCTGGGAGACATTGGCAACAATGCAAACCCCGATTACCGCCCTGTAGCACTCATTCCCATAATGATGAAGTGCTTCGAGAGACTGGTTAGGGACCATATTACCTCCAAACTCCCCTCCACACTTGACCCATACCAGTTTGCTTACAGGCCAAACCTCTCCACAGAGGACGTTATATCCTCCGTACTCCATCTGAGCCTGGAACATCTAGAGGAGAAGAATACTTATGTGCGAATGCTGTTCGTGGATTTCAGTTCAGCATTTAACACAATTATCCCTCAGCACCTGATAAGCAAACTGGTTCCATTGGGCCTCAGCACCCCATGTGTAACTGGCTACTGGACTTCCTCACTGACAGACCCCAGTCAGTGAGGGTTGGAAATAACACCTCTAACATCATCTCTCTGAGCACCAGCTCCCCTCAGGGCTGTGTCCTGAGTCCACTGCTATTTACCCTGATGACCCACGACCGTTGTGCCAGGTTTAGTACAAACCACATCATGAAGTACGCAGATGCCACAACAGTGGTGGGCCTCATCCGGGACGACAATGAGCTGGCTTACAGGGAGGAGCTGAAACAACTGGTGGACTGGTGCAATACGAACAACCTGATCCTGAATGTCGAAAAAACAAAGGAGGTCATCGTCGACTTCAGGAACAACCGACACAGTCCCACACCACTTCACATCAATGACAGCGATGTGGAGGTGGTCAGTAGCACTAAGTTCCTGGGGGTGCAGACCTGGTCAAATAACATCTCATCAACAGTTAAGAGAGCGCAGCAGCGGTTGCACTTTCTGCGCCAGATGAGAAGAGCTCACCTCCCCCACCCCATCCTCACCACTTTCTACAGGGGCACCATAGAGAGTATTTTGACCAGCTGTGTCACTGTCTGGTTTGGGGACTGTAAAGCCTCCGACTGGAAGTCCGTGCAGAGAGTGCTGAGGACAGCGGAAAAAATCATCGCGACCAAACGTTGCGTGTCTAAGGCCAGCAGTATTATAAATGACCCCACACATCTCCATCACGGACTGTTCACTCTGCTGCCCTCGGGCAAAATATATCGTAGCATAAGGAGCAGAACATCAAGGTTCTGCAACAGCTTCTTCCCACGAGCCATCAGACTCCTGAATGCCATGTAATGGGCTGCCACCATTGTCTATTTATCATTTTATCCATTTTATCCTCCGTGTGAACATTTTTCACACAGAATGTGGTGAGTCTCTGGAATTATCTGCCACAGAAGGTAGTTGAGGCCAGTTCATTGGCTATATTTAAGAGGGAGTTAGATGTGGCCCTTGTGGTTAAAGGGATCAGGGGGTATGGAGAGAAGGCAGGTACAGGATACTGAGTTGGATGTTCACCCATGATCATATTGAATGGCGGTGCAGGCTCGAAGGGCCGAATGGCCTACTCCTGCACCTATTTTCTACGTTTCTACGTTTCTATGTTAATTATCGCGTTGCACGGGGAGCCAAATGCAACGGAATTTCGTTTGGAATTGCATATATTGATGTATTTCTAAATGACAATAAAGTTTGTTTGACTATTGACAAAGTAAAAGAATAAACTCATAGCTAAACCCGGCGAGGTCATTTCAGTGTAAAAAAGTGAAAAGAAATAAAAGCAACTACAATGAGCAAACAAGTCCAAAATGGGAGGAAAGTTCAAATTGTCCGGTGTCTGATGTGAAGCTGTGCTGGAAGCTGAAAACTGGAGGTTGCAGTGACATCATCCCATCTGAGATGGCGTTGTTGCCGGCAGTCAGGCTGCAGAGACACCATCCGGCCTGAGGTAGCATTGTTAACGGCGGTCAGACTGCAGAGACGGCATCTGGCCGGAAGGTGATGCTGTTGACGTTTCCGTCCGGGGCGGCCATTTTTTCAGTCGCTGCAGCGGCCACGTGGTAGTAGGCTGCGGCGGACATTTTGGCAGCCAGCTGAGGAGACCTTTAAAGGCAGCCAACCAAGACGATTCCCGGATGTGTGCGGGACAGCCGGCATCGATGGGCCTTAACCCACCAGTCTAGGGACTCCACCCACCGTTGTCGGTGACCGGCTGTGTTGCCGCGCCCTCGGCGGAGACTGGAAGCTGCCAGGGAATCCGTCGTGGGACCTCCAACTCACGACCGGCCGAGGCTGCACCCCGCTGCTGGGCCGACCACAGCCCGATCGGGCAGCCATGGATTTTCGAAATCCGCGCCGGCGAGGTGCAAAAGGATGTCTTCGGGCAGCCGCCCCAGGTAGGCCCGCTCGATCGGTAGACCTTGAGTAGCGGCCGGCGGAGTAATGAGCGGGCACGCTCTCGCCCTGCTCCCGGGTCCGTTGGGTGGGCGGCGGTGATGCTGGGGGCGGGGGAGGCTGCTAACCTTGCAGCTCCTGCAGCAGCTGGTGGGGGAGCGGCGGCAGCCGCGGCCTCTCAGCCCCAGTGGTCGGCTCTAGGCGGGTCATACGGGAGTGATTGGTGGCCGTCAAACAAGACCCAATGACCCGGGCGGCCTGTGGCATACCTTACCGCAGGGCCGGGTCGGCGGAAGCATCGTTCAGAAGGGCTGGGCTGTCGGCTGCAGACATCGAGTCTCCCAAGGCTGCGTGTGTCGGGGGAAATCCAAAATCCCAATTTGGATCGTCGCCGGTCACCAATGAAGCGGCACCAAACGTGGTGAACAAACGGTTGCAATTTTGCCGTATGAACTTCCACCGACATAGAACAGTACTGCACAGGAACAGGCCCTCCAGTGTTAGGTCATAAGGGACAGAAGTAGAATTAGGCCATTTGGCCCCTCAGGTCTATGCCATTCAATCATGGTTGATCTATCTTTCCCTCCTAACCGCATTCTCCTGCCTCCCCATAACCTCTAATACCTGTACTAATCAAGAATATATCTATCTCTGCCTTAAAGATACCCACTGACTCGGCTTCCACAGCCTTCTGTGACAAAGAATTCCACAGATTCACCACCCTCTGACAAAATACATTTCTCCTCATCTCCTTTCTAAAAGAACATCCTTTATCCTTCACATCCTGGACATCACAAATGTAAAACAGTTACTCTCACAGATTCATAGGCTCAGAGAGCATAGAAACAGGCCATTTACCCCAGCTTTTCCATGCCAACCAAGGTACTCTATCTATACTAGTCCCACCTGCCCACATTTGGCCCATATTCCTCTAAATCTTTCCCATTACAATCTATGTGAAAAGTGGCCCCTCAGATTCCTAATAAATCTTTCCCCTCACCTTAAACCTATGTCCTCTGGTTCTTGATTCCCCTACTCTGGGTAAACAACTCTATGCATCTACCTTATACCCCCCCCAGCTCTTCAGCACCCTGCATCCCTTTCAGTGTGAAGAGCCCTGACCCAAAACGTCATATGTTCTTTTTCTCCTAAGATGCTGTTTGATCCTTGAAGGTGGTGACACAGATAAATGGGGTGGTCAAAAAGGCTTTTGGCACATTGACCATCAGTCACAGTATTGAGTATAGAAGATGGGATGTCATGTTGCTGTTATGCAAGACATTGGTGAGGCTGCATTTAGAGTATTGTGTTCATTTCTGGGCAATATATTATAGGAAAGATGTTATTAAGTTTGAAAGGGTGCAGAGAAAATATACAATGATCTTGCCAGGACTCGAGATTCTGAGCTATAGGGAGAGTTTGAGCAGGCTGGGACTTTATTCGCTGGAGAACAGGAGGATGCGGATCTTCAAGAGGTTTATAAAATCATGAGTGGAATAGATCGGGTAGATTCACAAAATCTCTTGCTCAGAGTAGGGGAATCGAGAACCGGAGGGCATAGGTTTAAGATAAAGGGGAAAAGGTTTTACAGGAATCTTTGGGGTAACTTATTCACACAAAGGGTGGTTGGTTTATGGAATGTGTTGCCTGAGGAGGTAGTTGAGGCAGGGACTATCGCAACGAGTTTAGAGGGATATGGTCCAAGGGCATGTTTCCACACTGTATGACTATGACTGTGAATAAAGTCCTAGCCTGCCCAACATCTTCCTATAGCATAGGCCCTCAAGTCCTGGCAACGTCCTCGTAAATCTTCTCTGCACTATTTCCAGCTTAACAACATCTTGCAGAATAACCGAAAATACTCAAAATGTGGCCTCACCAATGCGTTGTACAAGTGTAACATAACATTCAAAATTCTATACTCTTTACCCTGACTGATGAAGACTTATGTCGAAGGTTTGCTTGACCACCCTATCTACCTGTGATGCCACATTCAAGAAAATAAATAGCTGCCCTTCTATATCCCTCTACTCGACAATACTCCCCAGAGCCCTGCCATTCACTGTGTAGGGCCTGCCCTGGTTTGACTTCCCAAAATGCAACACCTCGTACTTATCTAAATTAACCATTCCTCAACACACTTGTCCAACTGATCAAAATCCTGCTGTAATCTTTGAAACCATCCTCGCGATCTAAAATACCACCCACTTTAGTGTCATCTACAAACTTCCTAATCCTACCTTGTACATTCTCATCCAAATTGTTGATACTCAGCAGGTTCTATGCCCCTAAATACTTTTTGTTTCTTTGTTGAGATTAAAACTGATGAAAAGTAAGATTTATGCAGCTACACACAATTGGTTGTTTCAATTAGAATAACTGAGATTTACCTGAATAATTTCAGAGTTGAACTTTGACTCCAGATGGGCAGCCCTTTCTGCTTCAATATTTTCTTCCAATATTTTCACTCTTTGTTTTCCCATCTGAAAGTCATGCAGTTGTGAGATTCATTAACACAGAGGGTTAACAGACATGCATGGATATTCCTGCACTTTTTTAAACATTAAACTTTTGGTAACAATAAAATTGGACTTTGTGTTTGCATTTAATCAGACAAATATTGATGCGCACTATTTTTCTGCTTGGATTTGACATATTGGTTGGAAATTATGTGGGGATTCAGATAGCAAAGAAAATAACTGGAAAACACTTAGCTTCACAGCTTTCAAACACCAAATTGTCACCCAAATTTGAACGGAGCAAACAAATTATTTTAAGTAGACACAAGGAAGTTAAGATAATCCTTAGTACCATAAAATGAATCCAAGACACCACAATAGGAATGTACAAATCCAGGAATTATATCAACAGTTATATTTAAGTTCATAAATAGAATATATTTCAACCAAATTTCAACGAGCACGTTGGCAAGGAACTTTTATGATTGTTCCACTTAATTAGGTATAGTACATAGAACATACAGTGCCCTCCATTATGTTTGGGACAAAAACCCATCATTTATTTATTTGCCTCTCTGCTCCACAATTTGAAATTTGTAATAGAAAAAAAAAAATCACATGTGGTTCAAGTGCTACATTGTCAGATTTTATTAAAGGCCATTTTCATATATTTTGGTTTCACCATGTAGAAATTACAGCTGTGTTTATGCACAGTCCCCCCATTTCAGGGCACCATAATGTTTGGCTTCACAGGTGTTTGTAATTGTTCAAGTGTGTTTAATTGCCTCCTTAATGCAGGTATAAGAGAGCTCACAGCACCTGGTCTTTCCTCCAGTCTTTCCATCACCTTTGAAAACTTTTATTGCTGTTTATCAACATGAGAACCAAAGTTGTGCCAATGAAAGTCAAAGAAGCCATTATGATACTCAGAAACAAGAATAAAACTGTTAGAGACATCAGCCAAACAGGCTTACCAAAATCAACTGTTTGGAACATTATTAAGAAGAAAGAGCACTGGTGAGCTTACTAATCACAAAGGGACTTGCAGGCCAAGGAAGACCCCCACAGCTGATGATAGAAGAATTCTCTCTATAATAATGAAAAATCCTCAAACAGCTGTCCAACAGATCAGAAACACTCTTCAGGAGTCGGGTGTGGATTTGTCAATGACCACTGTCTGCAGACGACTTCATGAACAGAAATACAGAGGCTACACTGCAAGATGCAAACCACTGGTGAGCCACAAAAATACGATGGCCAGGAAATACTTAAAAGACCACAGCTCTGGAAAAAGGTCTTGTGGATAGATGAGACGAAGATTAACATATCAGAGTGATGGCAGGAGCAAAGTATGGAGGAGGGAAGCAACTGCCCAAGTTCCAAAGCATACCACCTCGTCTGTGAAACATGGTGGTGGGGGTGTTGTGGCCTGGGCATGCATGACTGCTGAAGGTACTTTCTCACTTATCTTTGTTGATGATACAACTGTTGATTGTAGAAGCATAATTAATTCTGAAGTGTATAGACACATCCTGTCTGCTCAAGTTTAAACAAATGCTTCAAAACTCATTGGCCGACAGTTCATTCTACAGCAAGACAATGATCCAAAACATACTGCTAAAGCAACTAAGGAGTTTTTCAAAGCTAAAAAATGGCCAAGTCAATCTCCCGATCTGAACCCAATTGAGCATGCCTTTTATATGTCGAAGAGAAAACTGGTGGACTAGCCCCCCAAAACATGCATAAGCTAAAGATGGCTGCAATACAGGCCTGGCAGAGCATCACCAGAGAAGACACCCAGCAACTGGTGATGTCCATGAATCGCAGACTTCAAACAGTCATCGCGTTCAAAGGATATGCAACAAAATACTAAACATGATTACTTTAATTTACATGACATTGCTGTGTCCCAAACATTAAGGTGCTCTGAAATAGGGGGACTATGTATAAACACAGCTGTAATTTCTACATGGTGAAACCAAAATGTATAAAAATGGCCTTTATTACAATCTGACAATGTGCACTTTAACCACATGTGATTTTTTTTTTCTATTACAAATCTCAAATTGCGGAGTACATGGGTCTTTGTCCCAAACATTATGGAGGGCACTGTGCCAGTACAGCACAGGAACAAGCCATTTGGCCCTTAATGTTTGTGCTTAACATGATGCCAAGTTAAACTGATCTCATCTGACTGTACATGATCCATATCCCTCCATTTCCTACACTTCCCTGCGCCTGTCTAAAATCCCACTATGTACCTGCTGTCACCACCACCCCTGACATTGAGTTCCAGGCCCTGACTACACTTCGTGTAAAATAACTTGCTCTGCGCATCTCCATTAAACTTTCTCCCTCTCACCTTATTGCTATGCCTTCTAGTGTTGGACATTTCCACCCTGGGAAATATTCTGACTGTCTGCCTCTCATTATTTCTATTAACACTGATTTTCTCCTCTCAACCTCTGATGTTCCAGAGAAAATAACCTCTCCCTGTAGCCTAATCCCTCTAATTAAGGAAACATTCTGGTAAATCATTCTCCCCAAAGCCTCCACATCCTTCTCCTAATGCAGCCTAACTAAAACCCTATGGAGCTCCTTCAAGACTTCTTGACTGTTATATTATGACTCTTCCTGACTAGCAATGAACGCAAGCATACCATTTGCCTTCTTTACTACCTGATGTACATGCTCTGCCACCTTTAATGAGCTATGAACTTGGGTTCCAAGATCCCTCTGCACATCAATCCCGTTACGGGTCTTACCATGAACTGTGCACTCTCTCCTTACATTCAACATCCCAAAATGCAACACCTCACATTTTCTCGGGTTAAACTCTATTGGCCATTTTTCGGTCCATTTGTGCTGCTGATCTCAATAAATTCTCTGCAATAATGCTTTTGAAAAATCACTTACATACTTACTACAGAGAATTCTGAGGGATAAGATATACATGCAATTAGATGGACAAGGTCTGACTAGAGAGAGTAGCATAGCTTTGTTCGTGGGAGGTATTTCATGTCTCACAAATCTATTGCATTTTTTATTTAAGGTGTGACCAAAAAGTTTGATGAGGGCAGAGCTGTAGATGTATATATGGACTTCACCAAAGCATTCAACAAGGCTCCACGGGGTAGGCTGCTCTGGAAGGTTAGATCCCATATGATCCAAGGAGACATACCTAAATGGATTGAAAATTGGCTTCATGGAAGGAAGCAGAGGGTAATGGTGGAAGGTTGCTTCACAGACTAGAGACGTGTGACTAGTGATGTGCCTCAGGGTCCGATGCTGGGCCGATTATAGTCACTCATCTATATCAATGATTTGAATGAGAACAAACATGGCAAAATTAGCATGTTTGCAGATGATACAAAAGTGGGTGATATTGCAGATAGTGAAGATGGCTGTCACAAATTGCAGC
Source organism: Okamejei kenojei (assembly GCA_035221665.1). Taxonomy (NCBI): domain Eukaryota; kingdom Metazoa; phylum Chordata; class Chondrichthyes; order Rajiformes; family Rajidae; genus Okamejei; species Okamejei kenojei. The sequence continues at coordinate 52,537,040 of CM069133.1, read as the reverse complement.
AGGATCTTGATTGGTTGGGCAGGTGGGCTGAGGAATGTTTGATGGAATATAAAACAGAGAAGAATGAGGTGTTGCATTTTGGAACATCTAACATGGGCAGGACCTACATGGTTAATGGTAGAGCGCTGGGAGGTGTTGTAGAGCAGAGGGATCTATGAACTCATGTACATAGTTCCTTGCGGGTGTTGTCATAAGGTTATCAAAAGGTATTTTGGCACATTGGCGTATTAAGTATAGAAGTTGGGAATAGGTCATGTTGCAGTTAAATAAAACATTGTTGAGGCCACGTTTAGAGTAATGCATTCAGTTCTGGGCATCATGTGAAAGGAAAGATTTTGCCACGACGAATAGTTTGGGTAGACGCACAGTGTTTCTTGTCCAGAGAGGGGAAATCGAGAACCAGACGACATTGGTTTAAGGTGAAGAGGGAAAGATTTAATAGGAATCTGAGGGGTAACTTTTACATAAAGGGTGGCGGGTGTATGGAACAAGCTTCCAGGGGAGATAGTTGAGGCAATGTTTAAGAAACAACTAGACAGCTTCATGGAAGGACAGGTTTGGAGAGATATGGGCCAAACGGAGGCAGGTGGGACCAGTATACATGGGACATGTTGATGGGTGTGGACAAGTTGGGCTGAGAGGCCTGTTTCCACGCTGTATGACTCTATCATTTGCGGTTGACATAAATAACATTTTGAATGCACTTTCATAGTACAGACTATAAGCGTTCAAAGTAACTCACTGTTATCATAAATGACTGCCATAATAAAGTTCATTTCCAGATACTCACAGATGCAAGGGAAACAGGTCAAACGAGCAAATTCACTCATGAAACAAATGTAATAATAAGTAGACACTTAGGAACAGTACGTATCACTCCAATTCAGAAAGGCATAAAAAATTATATTTTGATATGGACGTAAATGTAGATGGGGTGACTAACAGGTTTGCAGACAACACCAAAATTGGAGTTGCGGACACTGAGGAAATCTATCAAAGAATACAGCTCAGATAGATCAGTTATAGTCAGGGGTGGAGAAATGGTAGATGGAGTTTAATTCAAACAAGTGTGAAGTGTTGCCCTTTGTGAGGGGTAGTATACAGTTAATGGCATTATCCTTAACAATGTTGATGTACAGAGGGATCTTGTGGTTCAAATTCATAGCTTCCCGAAAGTGATAACGTAAGTGGAGAGAGTGGTAAAGACCATATATTTGCCTTCATCACTTGCCTTTAAGTCATGTTGCGGTTTATAAAACGTTACTACTTTACTTAGTTCGCCACTAAATTGCTTTGTATTCCTCATAAGCCCGGTCAGATGCCACCTTCTTAAAACTGACACACAATTCCTTTTTCATCCTGACCAAGTTTACAACCTCCTTGGTCATCCACGGTTCCCTTACCTTGCTATCCTTATACCTCCTCCCTACTGAAACATGCTGATCTTGCACTTTGATCAGGTCACATTAAACGATTCCCACATGTCATTTGTGGACTTACGTAATAACAACCAATCTACCCTCCTTTGCCTAATGACATTGTAATCTGCTATACCCTAATGAAGTATCTTCCCCCACCATCCAGATCTGTCCCAATTCAAAATAATCTTTAAAAGGATGGAGTTGCGATCACTGTCTCCAAATTCTTCTTACGCTGCAACACCAGTCATCTGGCCAAGCTAGTTTCTCAATATGAGGTCCAGTATGGTCCCTCGAGTCGGACAGACCATGCACATAGTATTTAAATAAACCTTCTTGGATACGTCGAACAAATTCTGCCCCGACTAATCCTCTTGCCCTGAGTAAGTTCCAGTCAATGTTGGGGAAGTTAAAAACACCTGTCCTTCCTCAGGAACTTACTTATCATGCCCTTCACTTTCTCATCAGTCCTTCCATTTGCTGACCTGCTGCTCCAGTTCCCACCCCCATTGCCATTTATATAGATTTGGCTCTTAGACACCTCCAGATTTTTCACAACTTAAAATATTTGAATTATATTTCTCTCAACCACAAAAAAAAGAATTGTATTAACCCAAGATTTTATTCTTTGAGCATATCTTCAGAACAGACTCATGGTTCTGCTTGGAGCATAATAAAACTCTGATAATCTGGCAATAACCTGAAACACCTTGGAAATCTTTTTTACATTATTGAATGTTATTCCTATTATTTACGATCACATTTTTAATTCACTTATTTAAATTATGGTACATGTTTATAAATTTTCCGATGCACCTGGAGAGTTGGAAGGGGACATGGGAAAGAGGGCACCATGAGTAGGAAGATAGCATGGGAAACACGACTTTGTGTAGAACATGCTGAACCATTGGGATTTCTACATAGGCAGGTAGTGGATCATCAGAACTTTGCTGTAGTGTCCTTGTGAACAGGCATAATTGTATCCTCTTCTACAGCTTCCTCTGGCAGTTTAATCCTGATATAATTTTCCTCCGAGTGTCTGTCTTAAATCTATTCCCTCTCACCTTAAGCCTGTATTCTCTAGCTTTTAAATCTTCTACCCTGAGAAAAAAAACTGTTAGCATTCACTTTTTCCATGTCATATCCCCAAATTCTTCTTCCACCACAACACCAATAACCTAGCAAGGCTTGTTTCCTAATACATGGTTTAGTATGATTTTCCCCTCGTGTTAAACAATGAGTATATAACTTCATGACCTCCTATGTTATAGTGCGGGCTGTACTTTTTTTAGTGGGAGCTATAAGCAAGGCGACCCCTTGGGTTGGAGTTCCTGGGGCAGGAAGAACAGAAAAAGGTGGCCATCCCATGTGGCCACCATTCATCTCTACCACACACCAACTTGCTGCTTAGAACAGCATCAGAAGGTAACCTAACCAATTTTGTTTTACTCTATTTCGGTGAAGAAGACGTGCCATTATATACATCAACAACATACTTGGTTCTGGCTTTTCTTGATATGTACGTGTCTAACTTAAAGGGGAACAATCAGAACAGAAAGCAGAGCACACGATTGTTTCTGTAGAAGCTGGGCATTTTCGTGCCTGGCACCTCTCTATCCAGACAGGAGCTCAGTCTGCTGGCATTCATGGAGAGCAGCTAGATGCTGATAATAGGTATGTATTTGCAACACTTGGTGTTGAATAACTTGCTGACCAACGGCCAATTTGTATTTCATCAAGATTATTTGGCTCCAGACATCATCACATCCATGGTCCAAACTCAGACCAAAGTGCTGAATTCCACAGGTGAGGTGACAGTGACTGCCGTTGACATTAAGACAGGAATTCACCGTCTGTGACATCATGGGAAAACAGTTGGAATTAAACTTGGATCAAAGTTATGGTTGCAGGAGAACTGAGTGTACCATCATTCACAGCGCCCTGTTTCACTGCAGGAATTCCTCAGGACAGTGTCCGAGGCTCAACCATTTTCAGATATAACATCATTAAACTTCCTTCACTCATGAGAATAGCAGGGATGTTTGCTGTTTAATTCAATTCACAATTCAGCAAGACCAAGAGAACATTCAGACATAGGTGGATAAGTGGCAAGTACTATCATTACTGAATTGCCAGGCAGTGACCATAGAGGACATCATCCTGTTTCTTCATCATTGCTGTATCTAGATCCTTAAAATCTGCACTCAACTGTATTGTGCAAACAATTTCATCAGAGGTTTGCAGTCATTCAAGAACGGGGGTTTTATCCAAAAATGTGTAAACTAAACAAAAATTATTGGTGTTGTAAATAGTGTGAGGATGGCTGTCAAAGGTTGTCAAAAAGTGATGTTGTGGACAGTGAGGAATGCTATCAGAAGATACAGTGGGATTATAGATCAGCTGCAGAAATGGGCAGAAAATGGTAGATGGAATTTAAGCCCAGCAAGTGTGAAGTGTTGTTGCACTTTGGAAGTTGAATGTAAAGAGAGTGTATATAGTTAATGGAAAGACCCTTAACACCATTGACCTGCTGAGGGATTTCTATGATAATCCTCAACACTGGTGCTCTGCAAGGATGCTTTCTCAGCCCCCATCTTTACTCCTTGTACACCCACGACTGTGCAGCCATGTACAAATCTAATTCAATTTACAAATTCGCAGACGACACCACCATAGTGGGCCAGGTATCAAATGATATTGAGATGGAGTACAGGAAGGAGATTGAGAACTTTGTGCCCTGGTGTCAAGACCTTTCTCTCAATGTCAGCAAAACAAAGGTGATAGCAATCAGCCTAAGGAAGTGAAGTGGCACACATGCCCCAGTTTGCATTGACGGCGGCAAAGTAGAGATGGTTGGAAGCTTTTCACTGTACCTCGGTGCACGTGACAACAAACTAAACTAAAAAAATAAACTTGGAGTCCAAGTTCATAGGTCATTAAAGGCAGCACGCATACATGGGATGGTGTAGAAGGTGTGTTATATGTTTGCATTCATAGCCATGGAGCATTGAATATAAGAGTCACAAGTCATGACGCAGCTTTATAGGACTCTGGTTAGGCTGCATTTGGGGTTGCATGCTGTTTGTGGTAGCCCCATTACAGGAAAGATAGAGGCTTTGGAGAGGGTACAGAGATTTAACAGAATGATGGTTTACCGTACACATTTACAGAATGTTGCCTGAATTAGAGGGTTTCAGCCACAGGGAGAGATTGGATTGACATGGATTGTTTTCAGAATGTCAAGAGGTTGAAAGGAGTCTTGAAGTATATGAAATTATGAGATGCATAGATTAGAATGTTTTCTCCAGGGTGGAAATGTTCAACACTAGAAGCATAGCAAGAAGGTGAGATGGGGAAAATTTAATAGAGGGGCAAATTATTTTCTTACACCGTTAGTGGTGGGGGCTTGGAACACATTGCCCAGGGTGGTGGAGGAGGCAGATAGGATAGTGCCGTTTAAAAGGCTTTTATATAGGGGTTTGGATCATGTACACGTAGATGAGATCAGTTTAACTAGGCATCATGTTTATCACAACCATTGTGGGCTGAAGGGCCTGTTTCTGTGTTGTACTGGTTTATGTTTCATATTCTATGTTCTATGTCTGAAAGCTTGTTGTACATAGATATCTCAGGTTTCGAACTGAAAGGAATGGTAAAAAATATACAAAGTGCTGGGGTAACTCAGTTAGTCAGGCAGCATCTCTGGAGAATATGGATAGGTGACATTATGGGGAGGGACCCTTCTTCAGATTGATTTTGGTGGGAGGGGGCTGGCAGGAAATCTGGAAGAGAGGAGGAGCGGGACAAAGCCTGCCAAATTAAAGATGGATACGGATGAGGGGGAAGGTGTTAATAGGCAGATTGTAGGACAAAGGGCAGAGATGAAAAGACAGACGGTGTACGACAAAAGGATAGAGGAATTGCAAATTGTGAAGCTAGAGAAGGAAGGTAGATGGAAGGGGGAGACAGAGGTGCAAATCTGCTCAAGGTATATAAAACTATTAAAGCATAGCATAGAGTGGAGGTTATTTCTAGTGGTGAGTGAATCCGAAAGAGAGCACAAGTTTAAATTAGACTGCCTGTCAAATTAAGTTAGGAAGTATTTTGTGTCACAAAAAGCGAGCAAAAATATGGAATTCACACTCTAAAGGCTGGAAATAGTGGTTGAAGAGAGCTGCCACAGACAGCTCTGTCACGGTTTCCCAGAAGTGATACTTGATACATGTATAAACGTATCCTTATTTGTGGGAGAGAAGCAAGCCAAGCCGTCTCAATTTAAGCCTCAAGTGGGCAACCACGGCATTTTTCCCTGGCTGAATAATTAAATTTGTTCAGAAAAATACTATGATGATACACTGTTTGCACACACCTGTTATTTTGAGCAAAGAAATATAACTTTGAAGATTAACCACAGAGGCCCGTATCTGCTTACCTCCAGCTCTTTTTTCAGACGCTCCTCTCGATCAATACTGTACTCAAGTTCTTTTGCCTGCCTTCGCAATGCTTCGGTGAGACTATTGCGCTCAACTTCTAGCTCTTTTAATCGTTTTTGCAGCTCAACAAACGTTTGCTCCTGGTCCTAAAGTAGAATCGTCAACAGTTTAATTCGAGTTTTTAAAAAAACAAACTGTAATCTTATCCAAAAATGTTCAAAAATAAAATATTTTTAACTTCAGCAAAAACAAAGGAGAGTTGTTGGAGGAATTCAGTAGGTTAGGCAGCATTGGTGGAGGGAAATGGATATTTGACATTTCGGGTTGAGACCCATCATCTGGTTAGCGGAGAAAGAGTTAGGGAGTGGTGCCGAAGTTGGCTTGGAACATAAGCTGCTCCACGTAGCGAGAGACAGGCTCCATATGCAGGTCCCAACTGCTACACCTTTGATTTGTAGAAGGTGGGGGGAATCAAAAGAGAAATTCTTAAGGGTGAGAACAATATCTAGATGGCGGATTATTATTGAGGGGAGTCTGTTGGATCTACATTCTAGAAATAAGTGGAGGGCCCTTTGGTCTTCCTGAATGGGGCTAGAAGTGTATAAGGAAAAGATGTCCGTGGTAAAGATGAGCTAATGTAGGCCCAGGGAAATCTAAGTTGTTGAAATAGTGGACATGTAAGGACGAGACCATGTAAAGTGTGCCAGATGCAGGTGGGAAGAAACTGGACAAGTGGGGACAAGACAGAGCAGAAGATTTATTTTACTTTACACTGCTCTTAATTCATTCACAAGACCATTAGAAACATTTGTGGCAAGTGCAGGGCAGCTTGCATTATTTCAAACATTTAGAAATGATCTTAGATTCATCAGATATAACGATGGCATTTAAAAGGCTTTGAATAGGTACTAGGAAAGGAAAGGAATTAGGGATATGGACTAAAGTGGGCAAATGGGATGAGTGCAGATAGACATCATGAAAGCAAGCGTCTCTGTGCTACTCCATGGCTGTAGATTAACTAAAACAAATGCTTACAAATCATAATTTCACCATAATTTTTTCAATGTGCATTCATAGGAGCCAAAACTGTATACGTACACAGGCGGAATTTAAAAAAAAAAATGAGTGCAGGGGAAAATCGTTGTAGCAGTAGCAAGGGTGACTAGGAGTAAAATGGGGAGGGGAAATTGAGGATATCGGTTTACAGCATTATATCTAACCACTCCAGGAGATCAGCAACTTGAACGTTGGCACCATCATACACAGGATGACAAATTTTGGGAATTTTTACCTCAGAGGGATCTTTAAGATGATTAACACTCCTTAGATGGGATAGATATGCAAAATACTTTGCATATCTACCCCATCTACCCCATGCATTGATGTAACTGTAATCATACACCATGAATATACACAAGGTACACTGTTCATTCTGGTCTTACCTTCCTCCTATTACAAAAACATCAGCAGTCTCATCCATTTAAATAACAGTTATGCATTTGAAAAGTTAATTTCAAGAAAGAAAATGTCTGCTTAAGTATTTTATTCATTGCTAGCAAATGAATATCATTGGCAATGCCAACATTTATTGTTCATGCCTAAAGGGCCTACCCACTTAAGGGCCTGTCCCACTTTCACGACCTAATTCACAACCTTTTTTACTCGTGGACATTTTTCATCATGCTAGAAAAAACGCCCCGACCTGCTTGATGCCACGAGTGCCTCCGACTAGCATCGCGGCCTGCTACGACCATGCTTCGAGTACGTGTCAAGGGCAAACTCGGCAGAGGTCGTGAATTACGTTGTGAAAATGGGATAGGCCCTTTAGCGATTTTTTTCGGCGACTGCCGGCATCATTGACTGACGTATCAGGACACCGAAAAATACGTGTTGTAATGACGTATGACATGCAGTGTTTTTTCAAGTGTCGCAACATTTTTTTGTTGCCGCTGGATTTTGAAATGTTCAAATATTTTTGGGCTACACTGATATGACGCGGCAGTCGCCGAAAAAATCGCCAAGTGGGACAGGCCTTTAACTGTTCCACAAATGAGACAGTTAAAAGTCAACTACATTGGTTGTAGTCTGGAGTCATTTACAGCTTGAGTGGAAAGACAGATTTCTTTCCATAAAGAACATGACAGAACCAGATATATTTTAAAACCATAAGCTTTGTAATCACTCTTACTGAGATGAGTTTCTTTTTAAATCCCATACATATAAACAAAATTCAATTTCCCATCTGCCATGGTGTGATGCAGACTCAAATGTCCAGATCAGTGGTCCAAAACTCAAGGTGCGAATCCAGTGACTTCACTAACGCATCACCACACCTTAGCAAGATGTCCCAGAGGCTGTGTACAGAAACTCTGCACAACAATTTGGATTAGACTAGTATTCAATATTTAGATATCTGACCCTATAAAATACTAGACTGGAAACTGATGCAGAATTTTGACCCGAAACGTCAACCATTCCTTTAATCCTGCAGATGCTGCTTGACTTTCTGAGTTCCTCTGGCAGATTGTTTCTTGTAACGTTAACGATAGACCACTTGACATTATCCTCATGAACCTACCTGTGGCAGATGGAACTGTCCACGACAGTACAAGAAGAAGTGACCACTGCATTGGCTTTTGTTTCCACAAGGGCATCTTCACACCAAGGATATCCTCCAATATGCTGTGTGGTACCACAGTTGGTGTGAGTGGTTCAAAAATATAATTGGCAGCTCAAAACTGTGAACCATGTGCAGCAGCAAAAATATCTTCTGCCACAATCAATTACCTCAACGAGGAGGAAAGAGAGCAAGTATGCAGAGTAGAAGAGGGTAAGTACCAAACAGTTTTGTGACACTAGAGAAAATATACGTTCCTAGGTGGACAGTGGGGCAAGATCTGAAGTATGGGAGCTTGATGAAAAAAGTAATGTACAAATGGGCAAGTGCAAGCTAAACATTCAATGAATAGAAAAGAGTATTTACTGTACTTGGAGACTGTATACTCATTCTTGATTGTTTATATTGATCTAAAGAACTGGCTGACAGTAACGTCTGCTCCAGATTCAAGTTCTGTTCTCAAGTAATTGCTATTGAATGAATTTGCAAACGTGTTTTAAGGAACTGGAAAACTCAAAATAAAATACTAGATGAGATTAAATAGCAAGTAGAACATTCTCCAAGTTGTAGCAAAGAAAAATTATCAATAAAAAGTAAAAAACTGAGTGAAATAACTCAGCGGATCAGGCAGAAACTTTGGAGAACATGGATAGGTGATGTTTCAGGTCGGGACGCTTCATTAGCCTGATTTCAATAGTTGAGAGAAGGTTGGAAGCACGGTTGAGGCGGGACAATGTCAGGCTAATGATGGGTGGATACAGATGAGGCAGATTGTACACAGTTCTGAGAGAATGGCCAAAAGTATTTATTCCCTCCGAATCTTACCACTTACTTAAATGTTCAAAATAAACTTAGCAATTTGGTAATTGCATTTAATGAGGTAGAAAACAGGAGTGGGAACAAAAACTTACGAGGGGAGGAATTCCAGAGGGCATGCACTCATTGCATCTGGGTGTGTGTGATAGCTGTTTAAGGCCACAATGGCTCCGCATTGAAAGACATCAAACAAAATGTAATATATTGAGATCTTAAAAGCAAATAAAGAGAACGAACCAATGCTCAATCAAAAGGTCCTGGAAAGACTCCAGGCATAGTTTCCAGCAGACATAGGTTAAAGCCACCTAGTGACAATAAATATTGATTATTCTGATATCTCAAAAATAAGTCTCAATTCAATTCCCCTTACAGCTGTCATTCACAAGAATTACAAAGGAACACAAATGCTGGGTGTGTGTATATAGAAACATAGAAAATAGGTGCAGGAGTAGGCCATTCGGCCCTTCGAGCCTGCACCGCCATTCAATATGATTATGGCTGATCATCCAACTCAGTATCCCGTACCTGCCTTCTCTCCATACCCTCTGATCCCCTTAGCCACAAGGGCCACATCTAACTCCTTCTTAAATGTAGCCAATGAACTGGCCTCAACTACCCTCTGTGGCAGAGTTCCAGAGACTCACCACTGTGTGAAAAAAGTATTTCTCATCTCGGTCTTAAAGGATTTCCCCCTTATCCTTAAGCTGTGACCCCTTGTCCTGGACTTCCCCAACATTGGGAACAATCCTCCTGCATCTAGCCTGTCCAACCCCTTAAGAATTTTGTAAGTTTTTATAAGATCCCCTCTCAATCACCTATGTTCTAGAGAGTATAAACTAAGTCTATCCAGTCTTTCTTCATAAGACAGTCCCGACATCCCAGGAATCAGTCTGGTGAACCTTCTCTGCACTCCCTCTATGGCAATAATGTCCTTCCTCGGATTTGGAGACCAGAACTGTACGCAATACTCCAGGTGTGGTCTCACCAAGACCATATACAACTGAAGTAGAACCTCCCTGCTCCTATACTCAAATCCTTTTGCTATGAAAGCTAACATACCATTCGCTTTCTTCACTGCCTGCTGCATCTGCATGCCTACTTTCAATGACTGGTGTACCATGACACCCAGGTCTCGCTGCATCTCCCCTTTTCCTAATCGGCCACCATTTAGATAATAGTCTGCTCTCCTGTTTTTGCCACCAAAGTGGATAACCTCACATTTATCCACATTATACTGCATCTGCCAAACATTTGCCCACTCACCCAGCCTATCCAAGTCACCTTGCAGTCTCCTAGCATCCTCCTCACAACTAACACTGCCTCCCAGCTTAGTGTCATCCACAAACTTGGAGATATTGCCTTCAATTCCCTCATCCAGATCATTAATATATATTGTAAATAGTTGGGGTCCCAGCACTGAGCCTTGGGGTACCCCACTAGTCACTGCCTGCCATTGTGAAAAGGACGTGTTTACTCCTACTCTTTGCTTCCTGTTTGCCAGCCAGTTCTCTATCCACATCAATACTGAACCCCTAATGCCGTATGCTTTAAGTTTGTATACTAATCTCTTATGTGGGACCTTGTCGAAAGCCTTCTGGAAATCCAGATACACCACATCCACTGGTTCTCCCCTATCCACGCTACTAGTTACATCCTCGAAAAATTCCACAAGATTCGTCAGACATGATTTACCTTTCATAAATCCATGCTGACTTTGTCCAATGATTTCACCACTTTCCAAATGTGCTATCCCATCTTTAATATCTGACTCTGCTCCCCACTACCGATGTTAGACTAACTGGTCTGTAATTCCCCGTTTTCTCTCTCCCTCCCTTCTTAAAAAGAGGGGTTACGTTTGCTACCCGCCAATCCTCAGGAACTACTCCAGAATCTAAAGAGTTTTGAAAGATTATCACTAACGCATCCACTATTTCCGGAGCTACTTCCTTAAGTACTCTGGGATGCAGCCCATCTGGCCCTGGGGATTTATCGGCCTTTAATCCATTCAATTTACCTAACACCACTTCCCGACTAACCTGGATTTCACGCAATTCCTCCTTTGACCCGTGGTCTCCTGCTATTTCTGGCTGATTATTTATGTCTTCCTTAGTGAAGACGGAACCAAAGTAGTTATTCAATTGGTCCGCCATATCCTTGTTCCCCATGATCAACTCACCGGTTTCTGACTGCAAGGGACCTACATTTGTTTTAACTAATCTCTTTCTCTTCACATATCTTTGCAGTCAGTTTTTATGTTCCCTGACAGTTTTCTTTCATAATCTATTTTTCCTTTCCTAATTAAGCACTTTGTCCTCCTCTGCTGATCTCTGAATTTCTCCCAGTCCTCTGGTATGCTGCTTTTTCTGGCTACTTTGTATGCATCATCCTTTGCTTTGATACTATCCCTGATTTCCCTTGTTATCCACAGATGCACTACCTTCCCTGATTTATTCTTTTGCCAAACTGGGATGAACATTTTTTGTAGTTCACCCATGCAGTCTTTAAATGTCTTCCATTGCATACCACCGTCAACCCTTTTAGAATTAATTGCCAGTCAATCTTGGCCAATTCACGTCTCATAACCTCAAAGTTTCTTTAAGTTCAGAACCATTGTTTCTGAATTAACAATGTCACTCTCCATCCTAATGAAGAACTCGACCATATTATGGTCACTCTTGCCCAAGGGGGCACGTACAACAAGACTGCTAACTAACGCTTCCACATGACTCAATATCCAGTCTAAAATAGCCTGCTCTCTCATTGGTTCCTCTACGTTGATTCAGATAACTATCCCGCATACATTCCAAAAAATCCTCTTCCTCAGCACCCCTGCCAATTTGATTCTCCCAATCTATATGTAGATTGAAGTCACCCATTATAACTGTTTTGCCTTTGTCGCACGCATTTCTAATTTCCTGTTTGATACCATCCCCAACTTCACTATTACTGTTAGATGGCCTGTACACAACACCCAGATCTGCCATACCAGGCGCATTGATGCAGTTACAAAGAAAGCTCATCAACACATCTACTTCCTTAGAAAGACACACCGTACTGGACTTTCAACGGCATCCCTGGAAGACATTGGGTTGGGACTCTTGTTGAGACTGATTGTAGAGCGAAGGGGAAGAAAGCTGGAAGAGGAGGTGGAGGGGAGGGGGTGGGGACGATGACAAAGCACTTCTAACAGAAACATGCATGCCCTAAACTTCAGTCATCACACTTATAAAACTATCCCACTTTCCGGAAGTTCATTAGACTGCAAACACACTACTCCAATCAACTTGAGTGAGTTTCCAACATACTAAACAATTACAGTTTGAATTTGGGGATAAGCCCCAAAAACTGCTGGCTCGACAATTAAGGAAAATTGAAGCGGAAAAAATTATACATAGGATTAAATCACAAAACGGTGACTTATTAATACAACCTAAAGATATTAATGAAAGATTTATGCAATATTATAAAAATTTATACACTGCTAAAACAACAGTAAGTAAAATAGAAATAGATGCATTTATAAAAAAATGTAACTTGAAAGGACTGGATTTACAAAATAGAAAATTATTAAATGCTGATATTTCAATAAATGAAATTAAAGAATCTATTAGATCATTAAAAAACGGTAAAACACCGGGACCTGATGGTATAGGTTCGGAATTTTATAAAACATTTCATGAATATATAGTTCCATATCTAAAATCATTATATGAACAGATATATACAGAACAGAAGCTTCCAGATACATTGAACGAATCTATTATAACACTCATACCTAAAATAAATAAAGACTTAGACGAACCAGGATCATATAGAGCAATAGCTCTATTAAATACAGATCAAAAGATATTAACAACAATATTAGCAAAAAGATTGAGTTCAGTTGTTAATGAATTAATACATCCGGATCAAACTGGATTTATACCAAAAAGATATTCTTCATATAATCTAAGACGATTGTTTAATATTATATATTCGAAAAGAAGTGATAAAAAAGACTTAGTAGTTATTTCGCTTGATGCAGAAAAGGCTTTTGACCAAGTGGAATGGCCTTATTTATTTTCGGTGATGGAAGCCTTTAAACTAGGAGAGGAGTTTATTACTTGGATTAAATTATTATATGCAAATCCAATAGCTAGAATAACAACAAATCGAATGTTATCAATTAAATTTAATTTATCACGAGGTTGTAGGCAAGGTTTGCCCTTTATCACCTTTATTGTTTGCATTAGCAATAGAACCACTTGCTCAGAGGGTAAGATTACACCCGGAAATATATGGATATGATACCGCAAATACTAAGAATAAAATTTCCTTATATGCAGATGATGTATTACTTTATATCACTCAACCAGAAATAAGTATTCAAAATTTGTTAAAACTAATAACGGAATTCGGATCATTTTCAGGATACAGTATTAATTGGAATAAAAGTGAACTTATGCCTATAACAATGAATAAGTTACATATATTACAACAATTTCCTTTTAAGATAACAAATGAAAATATTAAATATCTTGGGATTTTTGTTACAAAAAGATTTAATTCTCTATTTAAATCTAATTTCCCCCCATTACTAGATAAATTAAATAAGAATATTTCATATTGGAAAAGTTTACCTATTTCGATGATAGGGAAAATTAATGCAATAAAAATGATTTTTCTCCCACAATTATTATATTTATTTCAATTAATCCCGATATATCTTCCAAAAATTTTTTTAAAAAAAGTAGATTCTTTAATTACGAATTTTATTTGGGATTATAAGACCCATAGAATAAATAAAAAACATTTATGTAAGTCTAAAATAAATGGAGGATTAGCGTTACCAAACTTGATTACTGGGCAGTTAATATTAAAAACATGAATTTTTGGTTAGGAGAAATAGACAATAAACCAAATTGGTTAAATATGGAAGAAGAAGATTGTTCTCCATTAGAAATTAGCTCTATAATATTTGCTAATATTAATGTAGCTAAGAAAGTTTATAGTGAAAATCCGATAATAGAAAATGGAATCCGCATATGGAAACAAATAAAGAAAGCATTAAAACTAAAATCTATACCAATAAGTCTTAAGATTGTTAATAATTTTATGTTTAAACCTTCAATTTTGGATAAGGCTTTTTTACAATGGAAAAATAAAGGAATTTCTAAGATGGGTGATCTTTATAAGGAAAACACTTTTCTCTCATTTCAAGAGTTGCAACAAATTTATGGGGCTACATAATAAAGAATATTTCAGATATTTACAAATTAGAAACTATGCCTCTGCAAATATATATGAATTTAGAAATAGAAAAATAGAAATTTTAGATGAATGTTTGAATAAACATCCAAATATGGAAAAAATGATATCATATATATATAATATTTTATTGGAAAATGATACCCCATCAACAGAAATATACAGAGAATCTTGGGAAAAGGAATTAGGCCAAATAATAAGACCAGAAATATGGGATGAAAGTTTACAACATATACATTATTGTTCATTAAACGCTAAACATTCTCTTATACAGTTTAAAATATTACATAGATTACATTACTCTAAATCTAAATTACATAATATTTTTCCAAAAATATCTCCAATATGTGACAAATGTCAAATTTCAGAAGCAAATTTGACACATTCATTTACTAACTGCATAAAAATTGTAGAATACTGGAAGGAAATATTTAAAATAATCTCGACCGTTATCAATATAAATATAATCCCTGACCCAAAGTTAATTATACTTGGAATAATTGAAACTGACCAATTAATAACAACGAATCAAAGAACTTTTATTGATTATGGTTTAATAATTGGGAAAAAATTAATATTAAAATTTTGGAAAGGCCCTGCATTCCCAACAATCAAAATGTGGAATATAGAAATGTCGGAGACACTTCATTTGGAGAGATTGAGGCTTGTCCTTATGGATAGGTTAGATCTCTTCAGATGTATTTGGTCTCCATATATTAAATATTTACAGGGTCATAATGGTTCGGCGCGAGAACCTGACTGAGGCCTGGATATTTGAGTGGATGAAGAGATACATATAATAAATCATGAATATATCTATAAGGACGGATTAATGATGAATATTTTATTCTCCATCAAACCTTTTCTTATTCTTTATTCTATTTCCTAACTTTTCTATTTTCTTATATCTAAAATAAAAAATTAAAAAAACAATATAGAAACACACTATCTTAATATTAGTACGAATATAAATATTATTAGATTTATAAGAACATTGTTAGTATTATTAGCATTTTTTAGTATTTTATATTTTTAATTATATAAAATTATGTACTTTTAATGGTACAATAATTTTAAATTTAGCGATAAAATAAATATTGTTAACATTAGGAAGAAATAATAAAAATTATATAAGTTTTACTAACTTTTTGTATCAATAATATCATAAAATTTGGTCTTATACCTAAAAAATTAGAGATAAAATGAAAATTACTAATAGTACGAGTATAATGCTAATATTGTGAATGTATTAGTAGTATTATGTATCTCTAATTATATAAAATATACAACTCTGAAATTTATAACTAAGGATAATACAGTATAAATAATATTATTAGTATGAATCAGTTATTAAGACTATGTATTTTTACTATTGAAATATAATGTAACTGGTTGTTATTTTGTTTCTATAATAAATAAATTAAAAAAAAAAAAAATCAACTTGAGTGAGTTTCTGTCCAATACTATCAAAGTTGGCCTTGCCCCAATTCAGAGTTTTAACTCACAGGCCTGCCCTGTCATTATTCATGACAATCTTAAAGCTAAAAGCACATTGGTCACCAGTACCAAAAAGCACACCATGAACACTTCAGCCACTTGCCCTTTCCAATCTGAAGATTAGTTTTGTAGGGCAGGAGCAGGCAGAAACAATGGTTCTGCCAGGATAGAGCTATTTGTGGACTTAGGGAAGGATATAGAAGCAGGCATTGCTAGGCTGGGGGACAATAAGTTTGGTGGCTTTGGAGGAGAGGTGGCGAGAGGTGATGCCATCAAAAATAGTCTGGGAGATGATGGCCTGGTGTTCAAGTTCAAGTTTAAGTGAGTTTATTATCATGTGTCCCCGATAGGACAATGATATTCTTGCTTTGCTTCAGCACAACAGAACATAGTTGGCATAGATTACAAAAACAGGTCAGCGTGTTCATATACCATTATATAACTATATGCACACATGAATAAATAAAGTGATAAAGTGCAAATAACAGATTATGGGTTATTAATGTTCAGAGTTTTGTCCGAGCCAGGTTTAATAGCCTGATGGCTGTGGGGAAGTAGCTATTCCTGAACCTGGTCGTTGCAGTCTTCAGGCTCCTGTACCTTCTACCTGAAGGTAGCAGGGAGATGAGTGTGTGGCCAGGATGGTGTGGGTCCTTGATGATACTGCCAGCCTTTTTGAGGCAGCGACTGCAG
The DNA here is from genome assembly GCA_035221665.1 of Okamejei kenojei. NCBI lineage: Eukaryota > Metazoa > Chordata > Chondrichthyes > Rajiformes > Rajidae > Okamejei > Okamejei kenojei. The sequence goes on along the minus strand of CM069133.1, from coordinate 52,520,319 downwards.
TAAATCCCCTCGATGGAAGGAAGGTCAGAGCCGATGATGGACTGGGCAGTGCTTACTACTTTTTGTAGTCTTTTCCTCTCCAGGGCACTCAAGTTGCCAAACCAAGCCACGATGCAACCAGTCAGCAAGCTCTCTACTGTGCACCTGTAGAAATTAGAGAGAGTCCTCCTTGACAAACCGACTCTCCGTAATCTTCTCAGGAAGTAGAGGCGTTGATGAGCTTTCTTGATAATTGCATCAGTGTTCTCGGACCAGGAAAGATCTTCAGAGATGTGCACACCCAGGAATTTGAAGCTCTTGATCCTTTCAACCATTGACCCGTTGATATAAACGGGACTGTGGGTCCCCATCCTACTCCTTCCAAAGTCCACAATCAGTTCCTTGGTTTTGCTGGTGTTGAGGGCCAGGTTATTGTGCTGGCACCATATGGACAGTCGCTCGATCTCTGTTCTGTACTGATGGAGATCACTCATCTCCATCAGTGATACGTCCCACAACAGTGGTGTCGTCAGCGAACTTGATGATGCAGTTCGCACTGTGACCGGCTGCGCAGTCATGAGTATAGAGAGTACAGCAGGGCGCTGAGCACGCAGCCTTGAGGTGTTCTCGCGCTGATTGTTATCGAGTCTGACACATTTCCACCAATACGAACAGACTGTGGTCTGTGAATGAGGAAGTCGAGCATCCAATTGCAGAGGGATGCGCAGAGACCCAGTTCTGCGAGTTTGGTAACCAGCTTGGAGAGGATGATAGTATTAAATGCCGAGCTGTAATCGATGAATAACAGCCTGACATATGAGTTTTTGTTGTCCAAGTGGTCCAGAGCGGAGTGGAGAGCCAGCGAGATCGCATCCACCGTTGATCTGTTGTGGCGGTAAGCGAACTGCAGTGGGTCCAAGTTTTTGTCGAGGTAGGAGTTGATTTGCGCCATGACCAACCTCTCGAAGCACTTCATCACCACAGGCGTTAGTGCCACAGGTCGATAGTCATTGAGGCACGTCACCTTGCTCTTCTTGGGCACTGGTATAATTGATGCCCTTTTGAAGCAGGTGGGAACCTCAGACCTCAGAAGTGAGAGGTTGAAAATGTCCATAAAAACTCCTGCCAGTTGGTCCGCACAGGTTTTTAGAACGCGACCAGGTATACAATCAGGTCCAGGCGCTTTTCGAGGGTTCACCCCTCTGAAGGATTTCCCGACATCGGCCTCTGTGACTGAAACTGAAATACCATCACAGCGAATGGGGGCTCGGGAAGGCACATCGATATTCTGCCTATCCAAGCATGCGTAAAACGCATTGAGCTCATCAGGGAATGATGTTTCGCCGACATTCGCGCTGCCTCCTGGTTTTGCCTTGTAGGAGGTGATTGCATTCAGGCCCCGGCACAGCTGCCGAGCATTTGTCTCATCCTCCAGCTTGGAGCAGAAGTCCCTTTTGGCCTTTTTGATGGCCTTACCAAGGTTGTATCTGGACTTCTTATATACCACTGTATCATCAGACATGAATGCCCGGTGTCTGGTTTTCAGAAGAGTGCGGATCTCAAAGTTGATCCAAGGTTTCTGATTGGGAAACACTCGGAAGGGTTTTGTAGGGATGCAGTCCTCCACACATTTCTTAATGAAGTCTGTAACGACTGTGAGGTCATGATCAAGGGGTAGGTATGAGGAGGTGTCCAAGAGCCAGTGCCTGGCCTGAGCATATTAGAAGTCAGCCTATCAGACTACAATGGCACCTCCCTTGTAGGCGGGTTAATAGCAATGTTGGAATTGTTGCTGAGTGAGCGGACAGCTGTATATTTAAAGAGGGTGAGATTTGAGTGGGTAAGGGAAGTGGAGGTCAAGATGATTGGTCTTGCCAGCAGTTGGAGATAAAAAGGTCAAGAGAGGCTAGAAGGCAGGGGATGTCCATGAGGAGGAATGTCGGAGATAAAAGGATGTGTCACTGGACAGAGAGACTCCTTACCAGAGAAAATATCCAGAGGCAGAGGTGACGAAAAAAGAGCTCAACATCATGGCTGGCTCAGACTTATCGAGGTATGGGTCTCGGAGTACAAAGGTAAGGCATCTGCTGAGGACTGAGGACTGCGCCAGAAAGAGGGAATTCAGCGGGATGGTGAAAACCAGATAGGGATAAGGGCTGGACGGATCTCAGCATCCCTCGCTCTCTCCCCTGTAGCCACCTAGACTTGCATCTATTTCTCCACTCCCCCTCTAATTCCAGCTACACTCCTTTCGCTAGTTCACAATATGCAACTCTCTGATCCATTTGTCTCACACATTCTATCTCTTCATCTCTCGCCTGTGCCCACTATCTGCCTATCAAACCCACCCCCTCACCTGTATTCACTTATCACATGTCAGGCTTTGTTCTGTCCCTCATCTCTTCAACTTTCTCTCCCCCTGACACCCTTCTATAATCAGTCTGAAGAAAGGTCCCAACCCAAAACATCATTCATCCATGTTCTCAAGAGATGCTACTCAGGCACTTCATATCCTTTTATGTAAACCAGCATCTGCAGTCCCTTGTTTCTACTTCCTTCAAAGATTGTGGAGATTTGGTATGTTGATAAATACATTATTTAAGCTTCTTCGTGGTGCAGTAGGGAGCATCACGGTTTGTTTTAGCAACTCAGGAATGAAGAGATTACAGAGGGATAGACATGTGGGGTCCATCACAGGTTCTGACCTCTTCATCATAAAGGTGATCTATAGGACAAACTGCCTCAAAACGTCAGCCAATATCAAAGACCAGCGCCACCCTGACCATGCCTTCATTTCACTCCTACCATCAGGAAGGTGGCTCAGGAGCCTGACAACCATGACCACCAGGTTGAATAATAGCTTCTTCCCAACATCTATCAGGCTCTTGCAGTCTACACAAAACTAGCTTGAGCCACTCTCTGTTTGCACAAAAAACCTCGGGGGTTTTTTTTGGTTAATAACTTATTGAATATTCTTGTTGATTATAATATATTATCTGTGTATTGCATTTATAGGTATGTTAAGCTGTTGCAAGTACAAATTCAATTGTTCTGTTGTCAGCACACATGCAAATAAAAGATTCTTGACAAATTGAAGATTGAGCTTGCCATTAAGTCTTCCAGATGACAAAGACTGCAGACGCTGGAATATGGAAGAAAATAAAAAGAATGCTGGTAGAACAACACGTCAAAAGCCATCTGTGGAAACAAATGGTCTATGTCCGAGAATAAGCTGATGAGGTTTGGGAGGCAAAGGCCAATGACGAGAGAAAGAATAGTATCCTCACATCACCAGTGACCTGGGTCAGTCCCAACCTTGGATGCTGACTGTATGGAGCTTGCACATTTGCGTTGTAATTATGGGGGATTTCTCCATGCTCTAGTTTCTTCCCAGTCCCAAACAATAAACGTGTAGATGAGTGGTTGAATCTGTGGGAGTTAATGAGGATGTGGAGCATATAATCACAGAACAGCATGGAGACAGGCTTTCTGGCTCAACCTGCCCACGACAACCAAGTTGGTACTCTGCGCTAGTCCCATTTGCCAGCATTTGGGCAAAATCCATATAAAACACTACACATATATGTCCAAATGTCAGATGACCTTAACTATGTCATAGGTAACAGCAATGACTAGATCTGAGGACATTTGGCAACAGAAATATCAACAGAAACAGTGGATTTAGTGATTATGTTCTAGAATTCATTGATATTTTAACCTAAAGAGCGTTACAATCAGCAGCGTTTACATTGCTTGCACAAAAATGCGTACAATTTGGGTTTATTGAAATACTAGAAAACAAAACAGTTTATTTGAATTTTGATATATGAACAAAATATAGGATCCAAGAACCATTGGACCATACTTATGGCAAAATAGTTATAAAAACAAAATCAAGCATACTGGGTCAAAGAACTTGACCGAGATGGAGAAGAACTTCACTGGTGGCATTTGAATAAATCAAAGTCTTATAACATTCAAATTCATGCCTTTTGGGTAGACAAGAAAAGGATAGCACATACACAAAGAGCCCCTAGGACTACAATTGAACAGTATACTTTGTAAACAATGTCCAAATGCAAATTTGGGCAAAGAGAAAACAAAAAGCCTTTATCAGGTTTGGAAAGATGAATTGAAACAAGGCCTTTGAGGAATAGAAAGTAAGGAAAGAACTCAAGCGGGCAATTCAAAACCCGAAAGGGCCGTGAAATGTCATTGGCAATTCAGAATAAATGAAATAAAGGAAATATGTGTTTTAAAAAACAATAGGGTAACCAGGGAGAAGGAGATAATGGATAAAGGAGAGAATTTATGCTTGGTGTCAGAGGATGTACAGTGCCCCTCCTAAAGCACAAGTTTTCTACAATCTTCCCTGTCTATATCCCTTAGTTTTTCTGTACAGCTATTTCAAGAAACGTTCTTAGGAAACTCCCAACAAACTCTGCTTTGTCTAACCCTTTTGGACTGAGTAAGCCCCGGTCAATATTGAGGAAGTTAAGTTGCCCACTGGTTTGTAATCTATCTACATACTGTTTCTCTAAGTCTCCGTAATGGCCACAACATCAGTTTCAACCATTGATTCAGGCTCTACAATGTCCTCCATAATGTTTGGGACAAAGACCCATCATTTATTTATTTGCCTCAGTACTCCACAATTTGAGATTAGTAATAGAAAAAAATCAGATATTAATAAAGGCCATTTTTATACATTTTGGTTTCACCATGTGTAAATTACAGCAGTTGTTTATATATAGTCTCCCCATTTCAGGGCACCATAATGTTTGGGACACATGGCCTCACAGACGTTTGTAATTATTCAGGTGTGTTTAATTGATAGATTAATTCCAGCCTGGTGCGATCTATCCGAGGTAATTCAGAGAGGAGATTGCTGGGGCTTTCACAGAGATCTTTGATTGTTCTTTACCCACAGGTAAAGTCCCAGAGGACTGGTGAATAGCCAATGTTGGTCCTTTGCTTAAGAATGGAAGTAGAGATAATTCAGGACATTATAGGCTGTGAGCCTCACATCAGTCTCTAGTCAGAATAGGATTGACCCACATTACAAAGTATGGGCTAATTGGGAACCCTCAGCATGGCTTTGTCCAACAGAAGGTCATGTCTTACAAACTTGATAGCTTTGAGGAAGTGATGAAGGCGATTGATGAAGGCAGGGCAGTGGATGTTAGATTTTAATAAGGGATTGATAAATTATCATGGTAGGCTGATCCAGAAGATTAAGATGAATGAGATTCTTGATGACTTGGTCATTTGGATTCAGAACTGCCTTACTCATAGAATACAAAGAGTTGTGGCAGAAGGGCATTATTCTGGTTGGAGGCCTGTGACCAATGGGTTTCTGCTGAAATCTGTGCTGGGATTTCTGTTCTTTGTGATATATATTTAAAAAAAAGGACGAACATAAAATGTAGATTGGTTGATGAGCAAGTTTGCAGACAACACCAAAATTGGTGGAGTTGAAGATGGTGAGGAGAACCATCAACATATAAGCAGAATATAGATCAACTACAGAAATGGGCGGAGTACGACAGATGGTGTTTATTTCGAGCTAGTGAGACGTTTTGCACTTTGGGAGGCCGAATGCAAGCGGAAAGTATCCAGTTAATGGCAGATCCTCAACAGCGTTGATATGAAGAGGAATCTTGAAGTCCAAGTCCATAGCTCCCAAAAGGTGGCAACACAAGTAGATTAAGTGGTAAAGGCATGTGGTATGCTGCCTTCATCAATCAGGGTATTGAGTATAAGAATATGAGGGATGGTGCATTTCAATTATGAAGAAGGTTGGGATTGTTTTCCCTGGACTTATGTGGTAACTGATAGAGAAGAATCAAATACACAGGACTAGATGTTAAGAAGTCCCTTGTGCCAGTAGGCGGGGAGCATTTCACGACATTCATTGATTGCTGAGAGTGGTCAACATCAGGGGGGGGGTGGGGGGGGGTACGTATACGAATGTTTTGGCCTGGGTAACCTTCAGGACAGTTGGGCACAGGACACATCATCAGTAGTGTACCCTTGCATCACTGGGTGTTTCGGCCTTTTAACACTATACACCCTCCACAAGGGCGGCCCGCTGCAGGATGATCAGCCCTCAGCGCGTGTCCCGTGTCAAACTGCCTCAAAGATTTACCATGACGTATTTGGGGCCCAGCATGGGTCTTTCCGCTTGAGCCAAATCCAACAGCTGCTTCTTTCAGCCGCGTTTGAGAGTGATCTTATGGTCTTCCGCAGAGACTGACCTTGGATTCCAAGCTCCTTCAGCAGTCTGATGGTAGATGACGCAACAAATCCTCTGCATCCCACTTCAACTGGATAAACGTTGATGTTCCAGCCACGCTGCGTTGCCTCTGCTGCAAGCTCTGCGTAGCGCAGCTTCTTAAACCCCTGTCTCACAGTGCGAGTTGGCCCACGAGTGACCCCGAGTTTTGACTCGTGGTGGTCACGTACGATGAACGTAGCGGCAACGTCGGAACTCGCGCGTTCAACTTGTCCACTCGTGGCGCTAACGGCAGGTACTCGGGAAACTTGTTAACTCGTGAAAAAAATCAAACATGTTTGATTTTTTCCACGAGTCAAATTAACTGTTCAAGTTAAAAATGGAAACATTTAAACTCGTTGCAGTAACGTAATAGCCCGTGCGTTTACCTTAGTGTCTCGTGAGTCTATCGTGGGAACTTTTTTATAATCTGAAAGGGACTGAACCAAAGTAGTATAATATGTATATACATATTATATATATTATATATATTTCAATTCCAACCCCGAAGCAATTGAGAGGCGATTTCTTGGGGCCATGTAATTTAACGTGTGTCTTTGCTTTTAAAAGTGAAGCTGTTTAATTGTTTACGCTGCACTGTGTTTCGTGTTGGGGAGAGTGCTGCTGTTGCAATGCCTTCGATTTTATACTGCCCTTCCCCTTCCACAGAAAAATGCCTACATTTTTCTTTGTGCCCGCTCTCCTGGGAGCAATCCAAACCAGGGGAACAATGAACCCTCAGATGCTTCGCGTTCCTTGCTCCTATATATGGACCTCGCTCGCTCGCAACTGTATGAGCGCTCGATCAACCAGACATCGGCCAACACGTAGGCCTGATTACTGAAAACAAAGTCAACTTGTACCAGACCTCATCATCTTCCTTCCGACAACCCGTAACCACGGCACCACACTTTCAACAGAAAACTTAATATATTATGGAACATTGGATTGTCTGAAGAAGGGTCCCGAGCAGAAACGCCACATATGTGTGTGTGTGTGTCTGTGTGTGTGTGTGTGTGTGTGTATCTGTGTGTATCTGTGTGTGTGTCTGCTGTCGGGTCCCGGCGGCCGCTCAAATTCAGTCACCTGAGCTGCTTCCTTCCTCTGAAGTGGTGGCCAGCTGCTGTGTGTGTGTGTGTGTGTGTGTGTGTGTGTGTGTGTGTGTGTGTGTGTGTGTGTGTGTGTGTGTGTGTGTGTGTGTGTGTGTGTGTGTGTGTGTGTGTGTGTGTGTGTGTGTGTGTCTGCTGTCGGGTCCCGGCGGCCGCTCAATGTCAGTCACCCGAGCTGCTTCCTTCCTCGGAAGTGGCGGCCAGTCCTGCTGTCTGTGTGTGTGTGTGTGTGTGTGTGTGTGTGTGTGTGTGTGTGTGTGTGTGTGTGTGTGTGTGTGTCTGCTGTCGGGTCCCGGCGGCCGCTCAATGTCAGTCACCCGAGCTGCTTCCTTCCTCGGAAGTGGCGGCCAGTCCTGCTGTCTGTGTGTGTGTGTGTGTGTGTGTGTGTGTGTGTGTGTGTGTGTGTGTGTGTGTGTGTGTGTGTGTGTGTGTGTGTGTCTGCTGTCGGGTCCCGGCGGCCGCTCAATGTCAGTCACCCGAGCTGCTTCCTTTTTTAAAATTATTTAAAATAGAGATCCATTGCAAAAAAGTATTTAAAAACATAAAACAACAAGAAATGCACTTACCACGTTATTGGTTACTGGAGGATGCGCATTTTCCCTTTGTAGGTCATATCAATAGATGCCGCCGCGCTGAAATAACTCAAAGCCACAGGATGGAGATGTATTTTAACATTGTTGCTTTATGAAAACATACCTTCATTCACGGTTGGCTCAAGAGTAACGGGAGAGGAACTTGGTAACTCGGGAGAGGAAGTTGGAGCATCGCAGCAATGACATACCCGTGGGAACTCGGTTACACACTTGATCATAAACTTGAAGTCTCGTGCACAACCACGAGTCTGTCACTCGGGGTACCTCGTGGGTCAACTCGCACCGTGAGACAGGGCCATTACGCTCATAGGCCTCCACAACAGAATTCTCCCATGGAACTGCGAGCTCTATGATGTAAGCAGTCTTCTGTGAAAGGGACCAGAACACCAAATCTGGCCTGAGGTTGGTTGAAGCAATTTCAGGTGGAAAGATTAGTTGTCGGCCGATGTCCGCCAGCATCCTCCAGTCACGTGCCTTGCATAGGTTTCCTTCTTCTGATCTAGTGGAAGGATGTTTAGGTGTTTTCTGTCCTTCTCGGACAAAGGTTGTTGCCCTTAAGTGGGGGGGGGGGGGGGGGGGGGTTTGCTTGCTCTCGGAGGCAAGGAGTTGTTCGCACACAGCCTGTTCTCAAGGGCTGTTGCCAGGCTTTTTAATACCTGATTATGCCGCCACGTGTATCTCCCTTGCGTGAGACTGGTCTTGCAGCCTACCATGATGTGTTTGAGGGTCGCTGGAGTTGGGCAGAGGGCACAGGTTGGATCCTCGCCGTACCACTGATTGAGGTTCTTTGGTGATGGAAGGACGTCGTATGTCGCTCTGATGATGAAGCTGATCTTGCTTGATTCCATTTCCCATCGTTCTTTCCAGCTGATCTTCCTCCGCTCCACACCTTCCCACTGCATCCATTGCCCCTGTTTGGCAAGAGAGACCGCCTTTGCACTTCTTGCGGCCTCCTCCTGTCGCCGCACCTCCTCAACCACCAATGTCCTCCGCTCTGATGTTGTGGCCTTTCGCCAAGTTGGTTTACTTGTCGTAAGGCCAAAGCCTCCTCTTCCCTGCTGCACTTGCCCCACAACGTCTTTGTGCCTCAGGGCTGATGAAGCTTGCTGTACTGCATCAGATGGTGTCCACTTCCGGCCCGTTACTAGGGGCGGCGCAACAGCACTGATGGTCTTGTCTCTAGAGTCCCTCAGTGTCATCTGGAGTCTTACTTTGGAACACTTGTATTCCTCTGTTAGACTAGTGAGAGGTAGTTCCAGGACCCCTTTGCCATAGAGGCCGATGTTAGTTAGACATCGTGGGACACCGAGCCATTTCTTCGCGTATGAAGTTATGGTTCGCTCCATCTTCTCCACAGTTGTTATTGGAGCTTCATAAACGGTCAGTGGCCACATTGTCCGAGGAAGGAGTCCAAACTGTAGGCAGCAGAGCTTCAGTTTCCCAGGCAGTAGGGTCTGATTGATGATCTTCAGGCCGTTGACAATTTCTTGCCTTAGTTGTTGCACCTGCTCTTTGTCCTTGAGACTTGCGTTGTACCATCTGCCCAGGCTTTTTACTGGCTGCTCAGACACTGTTGGTATAAGGTCGTCACCGATGCAGAACCTTGTGTCTCTAAGCACCCCTTTAACTATGGAGATGCTTCGAGACTTACTTGGTTTGATTTTCATTCGGGCCCACTTGATGTTCTCCTGCAGCTTTCCAAGTAGCCGCTTGGTGCATGCTGCAGTAGTGGTTATTGTTGTCATATCGTCCATGTATGCCCTGATGGGTGGCAGACGGAGCCCAGCACTGGTTCGTTCACCACCCACCACCCATTTTGAGGCCCTGATGATGACTTCCATGGCCATTGTAAAGGCCAAGGGTGAGACTGTGCAGCCTGCCATGATGCCTACTTCCAAGCGCTGCCATGTTGTACTGAATTCAGCTGTTGTGAAGCACAGCTGCAGGTCTTGGAAATAGTTCTTGACCAGTGTGGTGATGAGCTCTGGTACATGGAAAAAGGCAAAAGATTCCCAAAGGAGTTCATGTAGAACTGAACCAAATGCATTGGCCAGATCGAGGAAGATCACATGTAGGTCTCTCTTGTCCTTCTTAGCTGCTTGGATCTGGTGCCAGATCATGCTTGGATTTTAGTAAGGCCTTTGACAAGGTTCCCCATGGAAGGTTGGTTAAGAAGGTTCAATCTTTGGGTGTTAATGGCAGAGTAGCAAGATGGATTCAACAGTGGCTGAATGGGAGATGTCAGAGAGTAATGGTGGATGGCTGTTTGTCAGGTTGGAAGCCGGTGACCAGTGGGGTGCCTCAGGGATCTGTGTTGGGTCCACTGTTGTTTGTCATGTACATCAATGATCTGGATGATGGGGTGGAAAATTGGATAAGTAAGTATGCAGATGATACTAAGATAGGTGGTGTTGTGGATAATGAAGTAGATTTTCAAAATCTACAGAGAGATTTGGGCCATTTGGAAAAGTGGGCTGAAAGATGGCAGATGGAGTTTAATGCTGATAAGTGTGAAGTGCTACATCTTGGCAGGACAAATCAAAATAGGACGTACATGGTAAATGGTAGGGAATTGAGGAATGCTGTGGAACAGAGGGATCTAGGAATAACTGTGCATAGTTCCCTGAAGGTGGAATCGCATGTAGATAGGGTGGTAAAGAAAGCCTTTGGTGTGCTGGCCTTTATAAATCAGAGCATTGAATATAGGAGTAGGGAAGTAATGTTAAAATTGTACAAGGCGTTGGTAAGACCAATTCTGGAGTATGGTGTACAATTTTGGTCGCCTAGTTATAGGAAGGATGTCAACAAAATAGAGAAGAGTACAGAGGAGATTTACTAGAATGTTGCCAGGGTTCCAGCAACTATGTTACAGAGAAAGGTTGAACAAGTTAGGTCTTTATTCTTTGGAGCGCAGAAGGTTAAGGGGGGACTTGATTGAGGTCTTTAAAATGATGAAAGGGATAGACAGAGTTGACGTGGATACGTTTTTCCCATTGAGGGTAGGGAAGATTCAAACAAGAGGGCATGACATGAAAATTAAGGGACAGAGGTTTCGGGGTAACGTGAGGGGGAACTTCTTTACTCAGAGGGTGGTGGCTGTGTGGAATCAGCTTCCAGCAGAAGTGGTGGAGGCAGGATCGATTTTAACATTTAAGAGTAAAGTGGATAGGTATATGGACGTGAAGGGAATGGAGGGGTATGGTCTGAGTGCGGGTAGATGGGACTAGGGGAAAACAAATGGTCGGCACGGACTGGAAGGGCCGAGAGGGCCTGTTTCCGTGCTGTAATTGTTATATGGTTATATGGTATGCTCCAAGCAGCCCAAAAAACCTGGAATTCCTGCTTTCTGTACAGATGTATCAATGTACTTGTTTGTTACCAGATAGGTGGATAGCCTTTGTGATACAATGCTGAAAAAGATTTTTCCCTCGACGTTGAGGAGACATATTGGCCGGAATTGGCTGATGTCTGATGCATCCTTTTCTTTAGGTATTAGTACGCCGCCGGCCCTTCGCCACACCTTAGGTATTGTTTGCTTCTTCCACACCACCCTCATGAGCTTCCATAGAAAGCGTAACACATCCGGTGCATTCTTGTAGAGCTTGTATGGTATTCCGTTTGGCCCCGGAGCTGATGCTGCTCTTGCTCGCCGGACAGTGTTCTCTACCTCTTTCCATTTCGGAGGGCTGGTGTCCAGGTTGAATTCAGGTGGTTGAATAGGCAGGATGTCATGTGGGATGACTAACTGCTCATGCCTTTTCGTGTCTTGGTGGGCCTTTTCCAGGTGTTCCTCCAATTCTTGTTTTGATGTTTTCAAAGTTCCACTTTTTTCCTTTGCAAAGAGGTCTTTGATGAACTTGAAAGGGTCTTTGTAGAACCGTGTTCTTGTATGTTCTTTATTCTTGCGAAGTTTCCTCATGTTCTCTGCTTTTCGCAAGGTTGCCAATCGGCTCTTGATGTCCTCTTGGAGTAGCATGAGACCTTCTCTCTCTGCGTCAGTTGCTTTTTTCCATTGCTTTTTCAACTGTCTCCTCTCTCTGATTAGCCTCTCGATCTCCTGCTGCCTCCTGGACTTGATTGGTGTTGGTAACTTCTTAAAGTTATACAAAATTATGCATTGACAAGGGATACACCTAGAAATATTCTCCCTTCGCAGAGGTCTATTAAACTAGAGGGAATAGGCTTGGATTGAGGTTTAAGAGATTTAGAAAGAATCAGAGGATTTTATTCACCCAGACAGTGGTTGGATTCTGGAACACACTGCCCAAGGAATTGGTGGATGTAGTGATTTCAGGATATACAGGGCTTTTCACAATTATATTTCAATACTGTTTTGTATTACTGCAGTGCCACACAACACAATGGAGGATATCATAAATGTGAAGATGCCCTTGTAGAGACAAAAAACAATACAATGCTTCAATGGTGCTTTATTTGTCACAGTGGTCACTACTACTCTTGTCATGTATCAGACACAGCTAACCTCATGAGGATATCAAATTGATTTACCCTTCACATTAGTTTAAATTAGAGATAAAGCATGGAAAGTATGGCCCACAGAGTCCATCGATCACTCGTACACAAGTTCAGTCATCCCACTTTGCATCCTATACACTGGGGGCAATTTACAGAAGCCATGATGCAAACCTGCATGTCTTTGGAATGTGGGAGGAAAATTGAGGACATGGGGAAAACCCAAGTGGTCACAGAGAGAACGTACAAATTCCACATAGACAGCACCCGTATCGGATCTCTGGTGCGGCGAGACACCCGTTTCAGACCCAATCTAACAGCCGTGTTCTTTGGGACTTCACCTATTCTTTGATGGTGGTATTTGTCATGAAGGTTGAGGACCAACTACTTTATAAAGCCTGCTACTTTCAGTGCTACTCTCAAGTATAACTCAACTACATAACCTGGAAGAGAAAAGTATGGGATAATCGGGAGCAAATTTCCCTTGCATGGATTCTGGTAGTCAATATTGAGGACTCCTACCACTTAAATACCACTGTGCAATCCTTTCTGGCAAGATTATCCTGCTGCTAGGATGGAGATTGTGATGGAGAACACATTATAGGCCATTTCAGAACTCATCAGTTTGAAGGATCCCGACTAGAAACATAATCTATCTATTCCCTCCATGATGCTGCCTAGCCTAGCAACTGTGCTTTGTCCAAAGGTTGTCATTGAGTTTCTTTCATCCAACATATGAACATTCCTACGTACGAGTGATCTCCCATATTATTAAATTCAGAAGTCTAACCTATGTACATACGCACATTCCCAAACACCAGAGCTAGTTTCCTCTTTTTCTCCACTTGTAATTATTCTTCCTTATCAGTCTTGTATGTTTTTTATTGTAATTTATTAAACATTGTGAAGGCATGATTATATTGAGTGACGTTTTTGTAATCTCCAAACTATGGACAAAATCAACTGATGAATGCCTGTGAAAATGGGACCCTTTCATTACCTGGGGCCACTTTGTACAAGTTCCCTGTTCAATTCTGTTCATTCAACCTGTGCTTCAGAGTGCATTTCAGGCAATGACCAGAAGAGGTCATTCGGCTTGAGGCAATGTTTTATGGAGGACCATATACAAATACACCTTCCCATCAAATTTAAAAATCATGCTCTCGGTTTTTCCTTTCTCAATATTATTTTTAATTGCATTCCTCAAAAATATTACAAAACATAAAAAGAAAATGGATTGTGAGTTTTTGATGAATAATTACTTTACCTATGTTTAGTTTAATTCATTGAATTAAATAACATACAAGCAGCTCCAGAACAAGTCCATTTAAATTACTGAAAGTTAAGCATTCTTTGTCGCATAAAAATACTCGCCCTTAAAACGTATAAATATTGATTTTATTCAAAACTATTATCAATAATAGTAGTATAAAATTCTAGAATAAGACGAGAACCTTTATACAGTGAATAATCTTTCAATTGTCAACTAGGATGCTAAACAGGATGTCACAGGAAGTTAGAAACAAAGTATTGTCAAAATCACATTGGAATAATTACAATAGAGGCAATACTCTAACGGATGTGTAACCAAATTCAAATATTGCAGCATTGCTCAACACCCTAGGGTAGCCAGGATACCAATTGTTTACAGTACAAAAAAGAAAAACATTAGACAGAAAGTGTGCAGAAATGTGATTTTCACTTTCACAATTACCATGCTAAATAATGGAAATACTAAAAAACTTTTTTTGGCGGATCTGGTTAGTGAGGTTGCATCATGCAACAGAAAATAGACAATATTTTGAAGTATAATTCACCAAAACAAAAACAATTAATTAAATAACTCACCCATGTGCAGGTATTCAGTAGCTATTTAGAGTGAACATATATTGCTTTGCAAAGTTGCAAAAAAGAACTGCCAGCCCTATTACAATTCCACCCTTCCAACAAAGAATCAATGGAAATTTATGTTGTGAGAATATAAAAATGCAATGGGTGCTGCAAATCTTTGAAAAACTTTAGGTTCCCAGAGTATTTCCTAGTATGTACTGTTAAGACCTTGAATAAACCCACTTGTTCAAGGACCTCACCACTGTTTGACCAGTCTGTTCCAATCTGAGCTGTAATTAAGAGGGCTACTGAGCCCCATGACTCAGGATATGGGTTAAACACATAATTCCATCCAACACCAGGGTTCAGAAAGAGGCCTGAGAGTATAGTCATGCACTTTGGTAGAGGGAATAAAGGCCCAGGCTATTTCTAAATGGGGAGAGTATTCAGAAACCGGAGGTGAAAAAAGGGATTAGGGAGTGTTGGCGCAGGATTCCCAGAAAGTTAATTTGCAGGTTGAATCGGTGGTAAAGGAGGCAAATGTAATGCTGGCGTTTGTTTTGAGATGACTGTAATATAGAAGCAATGATTGAAGGCCCCAGGCTTTATAAAGCGCTACTAAGGCCATAATATCCCAACTAAGCTCATATCCAGATGTGTGGAACTTGGAGCCAGCACTCCCCTCTGCAACTGGATCCTCAGCTTCCTGACCAGATTTCACTTATCCTACAGTCCATGAGAAAATGTGACAAATCATCTTCTACAATAATTCTCAACACTGGTACCCCGCAGGATTCATTCTCAGCCCTCTACTATACTCCTTATACACTCATATCTATGAAGTCAAATACTAATCCAATTCAATTTCCAAGTTTGTAGATAGCACCAACATGATGGGTCAGATATCAAATAATGATGAGACGGAGTAGAGAAAAGAGATTGAGAACCTCGTGGCCTGGTACCAAGACAACAACCTCTCCCTCAATGTCAGCAAGCAATTTGATCTGGACAGCCACATCAGAGCTATGGCCAAGACACACTAACATTCCCACTTCGTTTGAAGGCTTGTAAAGTTTGGAACGTCCCAACAACCCTCGCCAACTTCTAGACGTCGTGGAAAGCATCTTATCGGGTTGCATCACAGCCTGGTCTGGGAACTGCTCCATCCAAGGCCACAGGAAATTGCAGAGAGTTGTGGAAGGGGCCCAGACCATCATTGAAACCAACCTCCCTTCCATTGACTCCATCTACATCATGCAGCCTTGATGAGGCCACCAGCATAATGAAGGATCAGTCTCACTCCGGTCACTCCCTCTTCTGCCTTCTCCAATCAGGATTTTCTTGCACAAAACTGTATTGACTCCTCCTAATTAATCCCTGCTTTTTCAAGTGAACATCAACCTTGCCCCTTAATTTCTTTCCAACATTTCCCTAGTACAGATGCAAAGCTAACCCGATTTCACAGTCACTTCAAAAATGTGTCCCGTGATAGATGTTAAAATAACTGGCCTGCAGTTTGCTTCTTTATTTCCTTCCCCAATTAAACAATTTA
This sequence comes from Okamejei kenojei, assembly GCA_035221665.1. Lineage (NCBI taxonomy): Eukaryota > Metazoa > Chordata > Chondrichthyes > Rajiformes > Rajidae > Okamejei > Okamejei kenojei. The sequence continues at coordinate 52,504,509 of CM069133.1, read as the reverse complement.
CTTGTATTATTTTGACTGGAGTCAGTGAAACCATGCTGCAAGCGGAGTCTCGGATATACCACAGAGTCCTGTTGGAAGCAATGACTCGGGGAGGAGCTCGTCTGAGAATATTCCCACCTCCCCAGTTTGACAAGGCAAACTGGAAGGAGAGGCGCAGGCTGGCCCAGGATGAAGTGAAGGCAGCAGTGGAGCAGGGGAGGTCTACCAGAGCAGTTGGCTTGAGACAGTAGGGGGCCTGGACAAGGTGGGAGCAGGCCATGGACAAAAAAGTCACATGGAATGAGCTCTGGTAAGCTGAAAAACAGCATGTCAAGCTCCTGGTCCTGGGAGTGTACAATGTCCTGCCCAGCCCATCAAACCTCTTCATCTGGGGCAAAGCGGAATCTCCGGATTGCCCACAATGCTCAGGCAAGGGGATGTTGGAACACATCCTGAGCTGTTGTCCAAAAGCTCTTGGGCAGGGCCAGTAAATCTGACATCACGACCAGGTTCTTAAACCCATTGCAGAAGCCATCAGCAGCTGCAGACGAGCACGCCCCATCATCCAGATAATAACCTCCGTGAAGGCCGGAGTGCAGCTGCCAAGAACCACAGCAGCCAGGAATCCGTCAGGAATCCTGGCGACTGCGCAGGACTGGCAGCGTTTTGTAGACCTGGTGAAACAGCTGACGTTCCCACGGCACAATGTCACAACCACCCTGAGGCCAGACATCCTTCTGGTCTCAGAGGTGACCAAAATCAACGTCTTGTTGGAAACCCAGTGCCGTGGGAGGACCGTCTGGAGGTAGCGTTGTTACAAAATCTACCATCAGCGGCGCTGCAGATCTGCCACTGCGATTCCGGAGGCTTCAACATCACGGATCGCAAGTGCAGGACAAAAGAAAAGGTATGTCGTTTATTAAAAATATTATATTGCTTTTTGGTGTGACTTCATTTTAATCTGCTGATGCGAAAAATGTTTTTTAGGCCCCAATACATATCGGCCGTGTCTTAGCCATGGCTTAAATCATGGCAGCGGCAATGTTCCAATCGATCACATTCCAGAAACATCCACTCTCAAGATAATTAAATTCATTTATTTTGTTTGCACAATCATGTCTAAATCATCTATATTTTGTGTTATTGTCTAACATGATCAATATTTTCATACTAAATATCCACAGCACAGTTTTAGTCAGATGTATTGTGCAAACAATAATGATTTTGATTATCTTGAGAGTAGATGTTTCTGGATTAATTTAAGGGAATTAAACATTAAATTCCTTCCATTTGGCATAGAAATTAATGACAAAGTGAGATTTAAAAATTATGTTATATTGTGAATTTATGTGTGAATGGGATTAGTTTGTTATTTGGATACTTTGGCTATTACATTTTTTTTTTAGCCTTTTCTTAAGAATGGGATAGATGTTTAGAACTAGTAATTGAATTTAGGAATTTAGAAACTAGGAATAGAATTGTAGACCAATGAATATAATTTTTTTGTTGAGTATTCACTATTTGTTTTAACGTTACAATAATATTAAAGTTCTGATCTTGAGAATATCACATTATTGAATTTAAGGCAGTCTGGGTGTTTATTACTATTTCCGTCACAACGGTCAATTTTGTAATTATCTACAATTAGGTAACTAACTAATTATATGCTTTAATTTCAGGTCATCCAAGTAAGATGTATCATATTTATTTCAGAATGCTTCAATATAATAACTGACAATTTCATTCAGTTCTCTTATTTTTTTTTTAGGAAGGTTATGGGCTTTTATGTCAATTGACTGTCTTCGATTACAGGTTTTGTGTTGTTAATGGAAAAGCAAAAGGGAACAGGACGCTAATTTCCGAGCATGAAAATGACCATAACATTTTTAATACTGAAGGTATGAACGTGAATTAGGTATCATATTAAACTTCTTTTTTTTTTTTGCTTTATCTGATGGGATAAATTACAGGCTTGAATTTTAAAATCTCAAAATTTTGTAACATTCATACTGGAGGAGGCCCACGAGAGGCAGAAGACCAAGTACGAAGAGCTGGTCATAGGCTGCCGTAGGGAAGGAAGGCAAGGTGTATGCCCATCGAGGTTGGCTGCAGAGGTTTTGCAGGGCAATTGCTCTACAAAGCCTTGAGTGCACTGGGCATCAACGGAATGGAGAGAAGATCCATCAGGAACACTGTAGAGGCAGCGGAAAGGAGGTCCATGGGGAGGAGCGAATGCCACCTGAACACGTCGTGGTCTGATCAACCATGGCTTGGTCGCCTGGGTGAGGATATCTGATGTTGAAAGACCCGAAACACCCAATGACCCCAGATGATGTGTTCAGGAGCACCAAGAGATGTATTTTATCAATCAATGTGCTGGTGAAACCAGTGGGGGGGGGGGGCAGAGGATGAGCAATCCAATTTGACGGATCACAAGGTTAACAACTAATGGCAACGGACGACCGACTAGTATGAAAAGCAGATGTGGAAAGGTCTGCAAGAACAGCCGACGCCTGAAGATTCACCAGACCCGGATGAAGTGTTTGGAGGGAGAGGGATTGTCACAACGCACAGGTATTTTACCTGATGAGACGCAGGAGGAGCCGGACAAGGAAACACCCCATAGAGCCCGAAGCCTCCAAGTGGGGTAACTTGTCCCTCCGTACGGACCTCCAGAGAAGGTTTGAGTCAAATAGCCACAGGCCTGCAAGACTTGACAGTCTGGCATCAGTTCGACAAGAACATTGACAAAAAGATGCTGGAAGCAACAGCAAAGGGAGGCGTGGATCGAAGGCTGCAGACGATGACGACAATCATCATCAGCCTAGTTGTAGAAAGGTTTGAAGCAGTGGAGAAGAAACCTGCCAGGACACCCTTCACCAAAGAGAAGCAAAGATCCACAAGATCCGGCAGGAGCTGAAGTCCCTAAAGAAGCAGTACAAATAAGGCCAGCGAAGAGCAGCGTCCTCCCCTTGGCTGCGCTGCGAACCATCCTGAGGAAGAAGCTGTTGACCCTCCGTATAGCTGAGTGGCACCGAAGATGCCGGAAGGAAAGAGCCAGGAAGTGAACATCCTTCATAGCCAACCTCTTCGGGTCCACCAAACAACTGCTAGGGAAGAAGCACTGTGGGAGTTTGGCTTGCTCTAAAGGAGGAGATCGACTGGCACGTCCAGACCACCTACAGCAGGAGCTGGGCCAGTGTAACATCCTGATAAAACCACCTCCACCCATCAAGGAGTTTGATAGTACAGAGCCACTCCTGAAAGAGGTCATGATCTAGCTCAGCCCCCAAGCAGAGTCCCCTTCCGGGTCTACAAGAACTGCCCCTTGTTACTGAAACAGCAGTGGAAGACCCTGAAAGTCATCTGGAGGAGAGGGAAAGTGGTGCAGCAGTGAAGATACGCTGAAGGAGTCCGAATCTCAAAGGAAGAAGATTCCAAGAAAATCGATCAGTTCAGGATCATCTCCTTGCTAAGCGTTGAAGGCAAGATCTTCTTCAGCATAGTAGTGAGGCGGTTAACCAACTTCCTCTCCAGCAACGGCTACATCAACAGCTCAGTGCAAAAGGGAGGATTATCTGGAGTGCCAGGGTGTCTAGAGCACACGGGAGTGATGGCCCAGCTCATCAGAGAAGCCAGGGAGAACAAGGGAGACCCGACAGTGCTCTGGCCAACGCCTATGGCTCCATCCTGCACAAGCTGATCCAGACATTCATGACCAAACATCATGTGCCGGGCCGCGGCAGATCTCATCCTGGACTATTACAAATAGTTCAACATGAGAGTCTCAACAGGGTCAGTAACATCAGAATGGCACATTCTGAGTCTGAAGAAGGGTTTCGGCACAAAACGTTGCCTATCTCCTTCGCTCCTTAGATGCTGCTGCACCCGCTGAGTTTCTCCAGCCTCTTGTGTACCCTCAGAATGGCACAGACTGGAGGTTGGGATCATCACAGGCTGTACCGTCTCTGTGATCCTTTTTGTCTTGGCGATGAATATGATAGTCAAGTCTGCTGAGCCAGAGTGCCAGGGCCCTCAGACCAAGTCAGGAATGCGCCAACCACCAATCAGAGCCTTCATGAACGACCTGACTGTCACCACTGAGTCAGTGCCAGGAGACAGGTGGATCCAGCAGGGGTTGGAGAAACTGATTGGATGGGCAAGGATGAGGTTTAAGCCAGGAAAATCAAGGTCACTGGTGCTGAAGGGCAAAGTCATGGACAGGTTCAACTTCAGCATCGAAGGGACACCAATCCCAACTATCTCCGAAAGGCCAGTGAAGAGTCTTGGCAAGGTGTTTAACAGCAGCCTGAAGGATACAGCATCCGTCCAGGCAACCCAATAGGAGCTGGAGAGTTGGTTGAGAGCAGTGGACCGGTCGGGGCTTCCCGGCAAGTTCAAGGTGTGGATTTACCAGCATGGTACCCTGCCAAGGATACTCTGGCCACTGCCTGTCTACGAAGTCCCAATCTCCATCATAAAGAGATTGGAGAGGAAAGTCAGCAGCTTCCTCAGGTGGCTGGGTCTGCCCAGGTTCCATAAAAATGGCGTCCTTTACGGAAATAACATCGAGCTCCAGCTGCTCCTGAAGTCCCTGGAGGTGGAATTTAAGGTGACTCGGGCTAGAGAAGTGATGCTGTACAGGGACTCCAGCGAGCCCAAGGTGGCTCAGGCAGGGGTGGAGTCGAAAACTGGGAGGAAGTGGAGAGCCAGCAAAGCCGTGCTGCATGCAGAGTCTCAGGTATGTTACAGAGTCCTGGTGGGAGCAGTGACTTGGGGAGGAGCTTGCCTAGGAATAATCCCAACTCCCCAGTTTGACAAGGCCAAGGGGAAGGAGAGACGCAGGCTGGTCCAGGAGGAAGTGAGGGCAGAAGTGGAGGAGGAGAGGTGTACCATAGCGGTTGGTTTGAGGCAGCAGAAGACCTGGACAAGGTGGGAGCAGGCCAGGGACTGAGCTATGGCAAGCTGAACCACAGCGTATCAAGTTCCTGGTCCAGGCAGTGTACGATGATGTCCTGCCCAGCCCATCGAACCTCATCATCTGGGGCAAAGCGGAATCTTCGTATTGCCTGCAATGCTCCAGCAAGGGGAAGTTGGAACACATCCTGAGCTGTTGCCCAAAGTCTCTTGGGCAGGGTCGGTACACTTGGCGTCATGACCAGGTTCTTAAACCCATTGCAGAAGCCATCAGTATGGGAATCAGCAGCTGCAGACGAGCACGGCCCACCACCCAGATGATCACCTACTGAAGGCCGGAGTGCAGCTGCCAAGATCCACAGCAACCAGAAATCCGTCAGGAATCCTGGCGACTGCGCAGGACTGGCAGCTTTCTGTAGAGCTGGTGAAACAGCTGAAGTTCCCATGGCACATTGCCACAACCACCCTGAGGCCAGACATCCTCCTGGTCTCAGAGGCGACCAAAACATTGTCTTGTTGGAACTGACAGTGCCATGAGAGGACAGTCTGGAGGAGGCCCACAAGAGGAAGATGACCAAGTACGAAAAGCTGGTCATAGACTGCCGTAAGCAGGGCTGGAATGCAAGGTTTAGGCCCATCGAGGTTGGCTGCAGAGGTTTTGCAGGGCAATTGCTCTACAAAGCCTTGAGTGCACTGGGCATCAACGGACTGGAGAGAAGAGCCATCAAGAATACCACAGAGGCAGCAGAGAAAGCCTTGGGATGACTCTGGATCAGGAGAGGAGGTCCATGGGGAGGGGCGAATGCCACCTGAACACAAGTCGTGATCTGATCAACCACGGCTGGGTCACCTGGGTGAGGGTGACTGATGTTGAAAGACCCGAAACATCCAATGAACCCAGGTTACATCACTGATGATGTGTTCAGGAGCATCAAGAGATGTATTTTATCAATCCAATTTAATGGAACGTCTCCATAATCTCAGGATATTGGAAAATCCTAATCAACTCGCCAACTGTCACAGCATGCCATCTAGCTTTAGTTTTAGAGATACAGCATGGAAACTGGCCTTTGGCTCACTGATACCATGATGACCAGCGATCCCCATTCCTTAGTTCTACCCTACCCTAGGAACAATTTGCAGAAACTGACCCCTGCACATCTTTGAGATGGGGGGGAGCAAACCAGAGCAGCCGGAGAAAATCCACGTGGTCACAAGAACGTACAAACTCCGTACAGAGAGCACCCATGAACAGGATCGAACCCGGATCTCTGGCTACTGCTGTGCCACTATTTATTTTAAGACCCAGGAAAATGTCCATCAGAACCCAGAAACCTGTCAACTCTCAGCCTCCGCAATTTCCTCAGTATCATTGCCCAGGGGAGTAATTTTCCAAGTTCCACCATCCCTTATAATTTACATTCTACAGCTATGCATGGGATGGATTTCAACTTCACTCGGGTGAAGATGCAGCAAAATACTTGCTTAATTTTGTGTATGCACTCAGGAAACCAATGGCATGCCTGATCAGATGCTGTAGAAGCTATTCAAGAACACATGGGAATAATGCATGTTTTGAGGACATCCAGTTCAAACTTTTTTTTTGAAGGGCATTACACCAACAAGATGAAGACAAAATGTTTCCATTAAAGTGAAAGAAACAATTTGGAAAACATGCTGAGAAAAATATGTACACACATTAGAAATAAATATTGCACATTGTTACCTGCAAGATAGTATTAATTCGATTCCTTTCAGCTATCAGGAATTCATTTTCTGTATTAGAGTTCTGAATGATCTTCTCATGATCCTCCTGTTCACTTTGAAACCTCTGCTGATCATCTTCCCTTGCTTGTTGCAAAATTTGTGAAGTCCTTTCCAAATTCTCTACTTTCTGCTGAAGTTCTGAATTTTGTACTGTTAATCACAAAAGAGAACAATTTACATACCGGTAATGCCCCGAATTGTTGACTTCTTCTTGTATATGGCGTGCACAGCCTAAAGTTGTAGGACAACATGTTCCATTTGATCTTATTTGATTGTGCATGCCGGAATGCGCATTCGTCGAAACAGGGCGGACCACGTGAAAGTTGCAATCTTCCACCCAAATTGTTGACTTAATTTAATGTTAACGCTATTTACAATGCTGATCCACAGATTTAATTTCAAATCGCAAATCATGATCATACACTAACAAGCAACTTTAGTTGTCGAATGAAACCATTGCATCCTATGAACACAGAGTAGTGATATAAAACTGTAACCCCATTCTGTTAAATCATATCCAAATTTCACGTCTCTAATTTTCCTATTCTGTACATAGTACCAATCCAGTCATCAATTGCATAGTTGTTGATGCCATTATCTTGTAAACCTGCCCTAATCACATCATCTAATAATGAAGAAAAATAAAATTGATAATGCCAGCTTGACCAGACAGAGAAATGATTCTGGAGTTAACTTACATTTTCTATCATGGCCATATTAATTGTTCTCATTAATCCAGGAATTTATTCTCCCCTCGATCCATTGGAATTGTCCCAATGACTGCAGAAGGTACAGCAATCAATCTTACACTTTCTATCGCACCACCATCTAGGAATCTAAACAATCCTTCCAGGTGAGGCAAAGTTTTACGTTCAGACCCAAACATTATCTGTCCATTTTCTCCGGAGATGTTGCCTGACCCACCGAGTTACTCCCAAATTTTGTGTCTATCTTTAGTATGAACCAGCATCTGCAATTTTTTTTAATTACATGATCCCATTTGCCCATGTTTCGTCCATAGCCCTCTAAAACTTTCCTTTCCATGTATCTGTCATGATATCTGCCTCGGGTACCTCTGGCATCTCGTTCTCTCTTCCCACCACTCTGAGTGAAAAAAGTTGCCCATTCGGTTCATAATGAATGATGCCCCTCTTAACTTAAACATTTGTCTTACGGGAGGTTACATGCAAACTGGAAGAACATCACTTCATATTCAGCTTAAGTAACTTACAAGGGTCAAAAGTGTTTAATTATCATATGTATCACAACAATTTGACAAGTGCTTGGATAGACAGATTATGGGCCAAACATTTTTAGGTTGCCAAATGGCAGTTTCAGTGTCATTTAAGACGGCTTGCATGACGCGTGCGATAATGTGATCGGACGAAGTGCGTAGTTACCAGTCGGAATCATGGTCAATGAAGCATTCACATATTATTTCTGCTTCAAATAAAGTTGCAAACTAAACATATTCACCAATCAAGACATGATATATACCACAATGACATGCAGCAAAATTATAATACAGTATCTCAACTCTTTTTACACGCTGCAATTAATGTAATTTCTATTATCTCTTTCCACTTCCAAACAAAAATCTGGTTGGATTATTCATCGTATGATCAACCTCGGTGAGATCAACTGCAGGCTTGGCGATCGCTTCGCACAACGCCTCCACACAGTTCGCAATAACCAACCTGATCTCCCGGTGGCTCAGCACTCCCCCTCCCATTCCAAATCCGACCTTTCTGTCCTGGGCCTCCTCCAGGGCCAGAGTGAGGCCACCGCAAATTGGAGGAACAGCACCTCATGTAGTTTGCTTGTGTAGTTTACATCCCAGCGGTATGAACATTGGCTTCTCCAATTTTAGTTAGTCCTTGCTTTCTCCCTCCTTCCCCTCCCATTCCCAGCTCTCCCACAGTCTACTGTCTTCGCCTCTTCCTTTCTTTTTCCTGCCCCGCACCCCTCCCGACATCAGTCTAAAGAAGGATCTTGACCCGAAACGTCGCCTATTCCTTCGCTCCATACATGCTGCCTCACCCAATGATTTGCTCCAGCTTTGTCTACCAACAGGCCACATCTTCCCATCTCCTCCCCCGTCTTCTTTCTGCAGAGATTGCTCCCTCCGTAACTCCATGGTAAATTTGTCCCTTCCCACCCAAACCACCCCCTCCTGGCACTTTCCCTTGCAACTGCAGGAAATGGTTTTACAAAGTACTATGTTTACATATTCTGTTGTGCTGCTGTAAATAAGGATTTCATTGTTCTAACTGGGACGTGAGAGAATAAAACATTCTTGACTCTTGACTTGCGTCGCTAATGTGTGGGATAGAACTAGTGTACGGGTGATCGGTGGTCGGCGTGGACTCAGTGGGCCTGTTTCCACACTGTATCTTTAAATTAAACTAAAAACACTAAAACCAGAGGAAATCTAAAGAAGGGTCTCTACCCGAAACATCACCCAATTTCTTCTATCCAGAGATGCTGGCTGCTCCATGGAGTTCCCCCGCACAATTAAAGCATGGGAATAGTCTTCACCCTACCATAGGTACCCAACCAGATGCAATTAAATTTAAGGTGGCTCTTTTTTCCCCAAGAACCCTTTTTTGCTCAAGTCCAAGTTAAGAGTCAAGAGAGTTTTATTGTCATGTGTCCCAGATAGGGCAATTAAATTATTGCTTGCTGCAGCACAACAGAATATGTAAACATAATACTGAACAGGAGATGGTCAACTTTGCGTGGTGCTCAGACGTGGCAGTCCTGTCCAACTCCTGCTCTCCACACCTTGAACATCTGGCGGTGAAGTGCCGTCCCTTCTACCTTCCGAGGGAATTCACCTCCATCATCCTGACCGCAGTCTACATCCCACCCCAGGCAGATTCCGTCTGGCACTGGAGGAGCTGCACGCCATGGTCAACAAACACCAGACGTCTTAACCCGAGGCATTTACCACCATTGATGGGAACTTCAATAAAGCAAACCTAAAGAAATCACTCCCCAACTTCCACCAACATGTCTCCTGCTGCACCAGAGGACCAAACACCGTTGACCACTGCTACACCACCATCAAGAATGCCTACCGCTCTATTCCTCGCCCTCACTTCGGTAAATCCGACCATACCGCGGTGCTGCTTCTCCCTGCCTACAGGCAGGAAATTAAAGAGCGCACCCCCAGAGTTGATGACAGTACAGAGCTGGTCGGGGGGGCAGAGGAACAACTGCAGGACTGTTTGGAGTCTGTAGACTGGGCAATGTTTAAGGACTCGGCAACGGACTTGAACGAATACGCCACAGTCGTTACAGACTTCATTTTGAAATGTGTGGAGGACAGCATCCCCACCAAAAACGTCCGAGTGTTTCCCAATCAGAACCTTGGATGAACTTTGAGATCTGCACTCTTCTGAAGACCAGACACCGGGCATTCATGTCTGATGACACAGTGGTCTACAAGACATCCAGAATACCAAAAGGGACTTCTGCTCCAAGCTGGAGGATGAGACATATGTTCGGCAGCTGTGCCGGGGCCTGAATGCAATCACCTCCTACAAGGCGAAACCAGGAGGCAGCTCGAATGTCGGCGAAACATGACTCCCTGACGAGCTCAATGCGTTTTACGCACGCTTTGATAGGGAGAACGCCGATGTGCCTTCCCGAGCCCCCATTGGCTGTGATGTTATTTCATTCTCAGTCACAGAGGCCGACGTCAGGACTCTCGAAAAGCGCCTGGACCTGATGGTATACCTGGTCGTGTTCTAAAAACCTGTGCGGACCAACTGGCTGGAGTTTTTACAGACATTTTCAACCTCTCACTTCTGAGGTCTGAGGTTCCCACCTGCTTCAAAAGGGCATCAATAATACCGGTGCCCAAAAAGAGCAATGTGACGTGCCCCATTGCCTATCGACCAGCGGCACTAACGCCTGTGGTGATGAAGTGCTTTGAGAGGTTGATCATGACGCAAATCAACTCCTACCTCGACAAAAACCTGGACCCACTGCGGTTCGCTTACCGCCACAACAGATCAACGGTGGATGCAATCTCGCTGGCCCTCCACTCCACTCCACTCTGGACCACTTGGACAACAAAAACTCATATGTCAGGCTGTTATTCATCGATTACAACTCGGCATTTAACACAATCATCCCTTCCAAGCTGGTTAACAAACTCGCAGAACTGGATCTGCGCATCCCTCTGCAATTGGAACCTTGACTTCCTCATTCACAGACCACAGTCTGTTCATATTGGTGGAAATGTGTCAGACTCGATAACAATCAGCGCGGGAGCACCTCAAGGCTGTGTGCTCAGCCCCCTGCTGTGCTCACTCTATACTTATGACTGCGTAGCCGGTCATAGTGCGAACTCTATCATCAAGTTCGCTGACGACACCACTGTTGTGGGACGTATCACTGATGGCGACGAGTCAGATTATAGAAGAGAGATCGAGCGACTGTCCATATGGTGCCAGCACAATAACCTGCCCCTCAACACCAGCAAAACCATGGAACTGATTGTGGACTTTGGAAGGAGTAGGATGGGGACCCACAGTCCTGTTTATATCAACGGGTCGATGGTTGAAAGGGTCAAGAACTTCAAATTCCTGGGCGTGCACATCTCTGAAGATTTTTCCTGGTCCAGGAACACAGATGCAATAATTAAGAAAGCTCATCAGCCCCTCTACTTCCTGAGAAGATTACGGAGAGTCGCTCTGTTAATGAGGACTCTAACTTCTACAGGTGCACAGTAGAGAGCATGCTGACCGGTTGCATCGTGGCTTGGTTCGGCAACTTGAGCGCCCTGGAGAGGAAAAGACTACAAAAAGTAGTAAACACTGCCCAGTCCATCATCGGCTCTGACCTCCCTTCCATCGAGGGGATCTATTGTAGTCGTTGCCTCAAAAAGGCTGGCAGCATCATCAAGGGCCCACACCATCCTGGCCACACATTCATCTCCCTACTACCTTCAGGCAGAAGGTACAGGAGCCTGAGGACTGCAATGACCAGGTTCGGGAATAGCTATTTCCCCACAGCCATCAGGCTATTAAACTTGGCTCGGACAAAACTCTGAACATTAATACCCCTTTATCTGTTATTTGCACTTTATCAATTTATTTATTCATGTGTGTACTTACGTACATAATGGTATATGGACACACTGATCTGTTTTGTAGTCAATGCCTACTATGTTCCGTTGTGCTGTAGGAAAGAAAGAATTTCATTGTTCTGTCAGGGACACATGACGATAAACTCTTTTGACTTTGACTCTTGACTTTTGACTGACTTTGATAAAAGTTCAGTGTGTCTGTATGCCATAGACCATATATGTACCCTATAAATAAACAGATAAAATGCAATAGGCTGTTATTTTTCTGAGTTTGGAGTTTGGTGGTGGTGGGTCCACCAGTTTAAATTCCATTTGGAATATTTTTGGAGGGCCAGGAAACCAAGAAGCAAGAGTTACTCCAGCGAGTTACTCCAGGTACAGTGATTCTGCGTTGGTTTTCAGCAGTCGCAGCGAGGCGGTAACCGGACAGCAATGGCGGCCAGATCTCCCACAATGCAAAGGGAGGGAGAAAGTGACCGATGCCAACCAGTTGCCGTGGCAGAGTGCATGTGCAGGGCAGCACATGCACAAAACCACGGCCGATGATGTGCTGGCCATGGTTGTGCGCATGTGCAGGGGGAGGATGTTTAGGCTGTGGCAGTGCGCATGTGTAAGGCGGCCGGCCTTGCAAAGCATAGACCGGAGAGCCGAGCGGAGACCGGAGGGCGACTGAGAGAGAGATACAGAGGGGGCCCGCTCAGAATTAAATGGTAGGTGTCCCAAGAAGGGCAAAATGGCATGGCTTTTAGGTTACCCCGCGGGACTGTAGATTGCCATTGGCACCCGGACAACCGCAAATTTCAAGCCCTGTTCAGCTTGGGCAAGTTGGGCCAATGGACCCGTTTTCATGCTGTATGACTCTATAAGAGAACAATGAAATTCTTAAGTGCAATAGCTTAAAAAGTCTTTAAATGTAATACACAAATATATAAATATTGAACTATTATATAATATATATATATATATATATATATATATATATATATATATATATATATATTTATATTATGTATAAATAACCATAATACTAGGTGTAACCATAATAGTGCAAAAAAACTAAAATTGTAGCACAAACCAAAGACACAACCCAAAGTGGTTAATAATTGTCACGGTCAATGCTGTGTAGAGTTCAAGAAACAGATGAACCAGTGGTCATGGTTCTTAAGCTGTGGAAGAAACCATTTCTGTTCAACATAGCTAATTCCCTCTCTTCAGGCAGCATTTTGGTGAATCTGCCAGCCTTCCTCGCACCACCATCTCACTTTTCCAGTTTTCACATCCCTACTCCAATCAAGTCTGAAGAAGGGTCCAGATCCAAAACGCCATCCATTCATTTCTCTTCACAGTGCTGCCTGACCAGCAGAGTTCCTCCAGAATTCTGTTTTTCGCTCATGATTCCAATTCCTTGTGTCTTTGCTCCCTTGCTGGTTGGTCAACATATTTATCAGAAAAGCATCACATAAAGATTCCCCAAATTCATCTTGATCCTTATTATGGCATATATGATTTGTCCTCTATTTGTAAATTGAACCCCTGCCAAGATTACTATTGCACCCTTTTTGCATGTATCTCTTATTTCTTTATCTGGTGGCCTATTACACATTTATACCTGCATTTGCCCTCCTTTGCTTTTCACAGCTAAATCAAAATGCATTCCAATTCTGCATTTGATCGGTCAAGCAATTTCTCATCATTGCACTGATATGGTTTAATCTTAAATAGAAACATGGAAAATAGGTACAGGAGTAGGCCATTCGGCCCTTCGAGCCTGCACCGCCATTCAATATGATCATGGCTGATCATCCAACTCAATATCCTGTACCTGCCTTCTCTCCATACCCCCTGATCCCTTTAGCCACAATGGCCACATCTAACTCCCTCTTAAATATAGCCATGAACTGGCTTCAACTACCTTCTGTGGCAGAGAATTCCACAGACTCACCACTGTGTGAAAAATGATCTTCTCATCTTGGTCCTAAAAGACTTCCCCCTTAACCTTAAACTGTGACCCCTTGTTCTGGAGTTCCCCAACATCGGGAACAATCTTCCTGCATCTAGCCTTTCCAACCCCTTCAGAATTTGGTAAGTCTCTATAAGATTCCCCCTCAATCTCCTAAATTCCAGCGAGTACAAGCCGAGTCTATCCAGTCTTTCTTCATATGGAAGTCCTGCCATCCCAGGAATCAGTCTGGTGAACCTTCTCTGTACTCCCTCTATGGCAAGAACGTCTTTCCTCAGATTAGGAGACCAAAACTGTACGCAATACTCCAGGTGTGGCCTCACCAAGACCCTGTACAACTGCAGTAGAACCTCCCTGCTCTTGTACTCAAATCCTTTTGCCATGAATGCCAACATACCATTCGCTTTCTTCACAGCCTGCTGCACCTGCATGCCTACTTTCAATGACTGGTAGGCATGCAGGTCTCGTTGCATCTCCCCATTTCCTAATCGACCACCGTTCAGATAATAATCTACCCTCCTGTTTTTGCTGCCAAAGTGGATAACCTCACATTTATCCACATTATACTGCATCTGCCATGCATTTGCCCACTCACCCAGCCTATCCAAGTCACCTTGCAGCCTCCTAACATCCTCCTCACACCTAACACTACCCCCCAGCTTAGTGTTATCCGCAAACTTTGAGGTGTTGCATTCAATTCCATCGTCCAAATCATTAATATATATTGTAAATAGCTGGGGTCCCAGCACTGAGCCTTGCGGTACTCCACTAGTCACTGCCTGCCATTCTGAAAAGGACCCGTTTACTCCTACCCTTTGCTTCCTGTCTGCCAGCCAGTTCTCTATCCACATCAATACTGAACCCCCAATACCGTGTGCTGTAAGTTTGTATACTAATCTCTTATGTGGGAACTTGTCGAAAGCCTTCTGAAAGTCTAGATATAACACATCCACTGGTTCTCCCTTATCCACTCTATTAGTTACATCCTCGAAAAAGTCTATAAGATTCGTCAGACATAATTTACCTTTCGTAAATCCATGCTGACTTTGTCCAATGATTTCACCACTTTCCAAATGTGCTGCTATCCCATCTTTAATAACTGACTCTAGCAGTTTCCCCACTACTGATGTTAGACTAACTGGTCTGTAATTCCCCATTTTCACTCTCCCTCCTTTTTTAAAAAGTGGGGTTACATTAGCTACCCTCCAATCCTCAGGAACGACTCCAGAATCTAAAGAGTTTTGAAAAATTATTGCTAATGCATCCACTATTTCTGTGGCTACTTCCTTGAGTACTCTGGGACGCAGACTATCTGGCCCTGGGGATTTATCGGCCTTTAATCCGTTCAATTTACCCAACACCACTTCCCGGCTAACCTGGATTTCACTCAGTTCCTCCATCTTATTTGACCCCCGGTCCCCTGCTATTTCCGGCAGATTATTTATGTCTTCCTTAGTGAAGACAGAACCAAAGTAGTTATTCAATTGGTCTGCCATGTCCTTGTTCCCCATGATCAATTCACCTGTTTCTGACTACAAGGGACCTACATTTGTTTTAACTAACCTTTTTCTCTTCACATATCTATAAAAACATTTGCAGTCCATTTTTATGTTCCCTGCCAGTTTTCTTTCATAATCTATTTTCCCTTTCCTAATTAAGCACTTTGTCCTCTGCTGGACTGAATTTCTCCCAGTCCTCTGGTAGGCTACGTTTTCTGGCTAATTTGTATGCTTCATCTTTAGTTTTGATACTATCCCTGATTTCCCTTGTTATCCACGGATGCACTACCTTCCCTGATTTATTATTTTGCCAAACTGGGATGAACAATTGTTGTAGTTCATCCATGCTGTCTTTAAATGGCTTCCATTGCATATCCACCGTCAACCCTTTAAGAATCACTTGCCAGTCTATCTTGGGCAATTCACGTCTCATACCCTCAAAGTTACCTTATTTTAAGTTCAGAACCCTTGTTTCTGAATTAACAATGTCACTCTCCATCCTAATGAAGAACTCAACCATATTATGATCACTCTTGCCCAGGGGCCACGCACAACAAGATTGCTAACTAACCCTTCCTCATTACTCAGTACCCAGTCTAGAATAGCCTGCTCTCTCGTTGGTTCCTCTACATGTTGGTTTAGAAAACTATCCCGCATACATTCCAAGAAATCCTCTTCCTCAGCACCCCAGCCAATTTGATTCACCCAATCTATATGTAGATTGAAGTCACCCATTATAACTGTTTTACCCTTGTTGCACGCATTTCTAATTTCATGTTTGATGCCATCCCCAACTCCACTACTACAGTTAGGTGGCCTGTACACAACTCCCACCAGTGTTTTCTGCCACTTAGTGTTTCGCAGCTCTACCCAAATCGATTCCACATCCTCCAAGCTAATGTCCTTCCTTTCTATTGCGTTAATCTCCTCTCTAACCAGCAACGCTACTCCACCTCCTTTTCCTTTCTGTCTATCCGAAGACCTTGTCATGTGCCTCACTGGTGCCCAGATCCAGGCTACCAGTAAAAGATTACATTGTTGACTCTGCTATAAGAAACAGCCTGGTCCACACGGCAAACTACAGATAACAGAAGATCAGCCCTTGCTCCCACCAACAATATGCAATACTTTAAAAAAATGTTTACACAAACACAAATGAAAGAAAAACGGTCGCTAAAATTCAAGAAATGTTTTCAACAATTTGGCTGATTACATTTTTTGATCCTGCTGAATCAATGCTGGTGTATGCTTAGTTTTCTAGTGATTCATGCAATCATATTCAAAAATTACTTCATTGCATACATTATGAAAATTTGCAAAAAAAATCAATTTGTAGGTAATTTACAAATGATTGTGCAAAATTCAATACAAATGAATTGATCACAATGATATTGATTAGTTTCTGCAATGGACTTTTGATAACATTCATGTACCTTTCAATTGTGCGTGTATTTTGTGTATAGACTCTATTCTGTCTTCTGAAGTAGTTCTCACGACACTGGCTTCCTTCTTAGCCACAGCCAAGTCATACTCCAGGGTCTGTCGCATTGCTTCTCCTTTCTCCAGTTGTGCTCGCAACCTAGCAACATGACTTTCAAATGCTGAACGCTAGAAAAATAAACATCAACTAGTTAAACCAATGTAAAAGATAGTGTGCCTTCTCCTTAACTATTGCCTTGCCTTTAGAGGGATATGGGTTAAATGAAACCAGCTCAGGGAAGCAACTTCAGATGAGTTGGGTCAAAGGACCTCTTTCCTTGCTGTATAACTCCATGACTCTAACAGTGATCTTTAATTTGGGGCATAAAGCCATGGACAGTAGACAGTATGGACTACTTCCATAAGAAAAACAATGATTCCATGAAGTATAAAATAATTTAATCAATTCAGATAAAAAATCCTTTATCGTGCCAATAGAACAAAGATGTGCAATTCCTGTTTCACATAAACCTGTATCATTTACAGTTCCCAGAATTCAGTTTACACATTTTCGACAAGCTAATTCCCAGCAGACAACAACCGTTCTCTCAAGGCCAGCAAGTCAAAGAAGATCGTGATTGACTTCAGGAAGCGAAGCAGTACACATATCCCAATTTGTATTGTGGGCGCCGAAAATGGTTGAAAACTTCAAATTCCTAGGAGTAAATATGACCAACAACTTCTCCTGGACCACCCATATTGAAGCAACGAGGAAGAAAGCACACCAAATCTCTACTTCCTTAGAAGACTTAGGAAGTTTGGCATGTCCCCTACAACTCTCACCATCTTTGACTGATGCACCATAGAAGTATTTTATCAGGATGCATCACCGCTTGGTTTGGGAACAGCTCCGAGACGACAAGAAATTGCAGCTAATTGCTGATGAAGCCCAGACCATCACACAAACAAACCTCCCTTCCATTTACTCCATTTACCACTCACGCTGCCTTGGCAAGGCCAGCAGCATTATCAAGAACGAGTCGCACCCTGGCCAATCCCTCATCTCCCCTCTCCCATCGAGCAAAAGAAATAGAAGTGTGAAAACAACACCTCCAGATTCAGGGACAGCTTCTTCCTAGCTGCTAGCAGGCAACTGAACCATCCTACCACAACTAGAGAGTGATCCTGAACTACTATCTATCTCATTGGTGACAATCGAACAATCTTTGATCAGACTTTAGGCTTTATCTTGCACTAAATGTCATTCCCTTATCATGTATCTGCACACTGTGAATGGCTCAATTGTAATTAAGCATTGTCTTTCCACTGACGGTTAGCACGCAACAAAAGCTTTTGACAGTACCTCAGTACATGTGACAATAAACTAAACTGCTGAATTCTGAATCTTCTCCACATTTAATAAATTATCTACACCTTTATTCCTACTACAAAAGTGCATGACCATATGACGTTGGGGATGACGCCGGGGTTCGACACTCGCAGTAGATTGAACTCACATGGTTTATTCTATTACAGTGGGAAGAAAGTCATGTATCTGCATACCTATTTACTGCAAGGAGGCCCTTGCATTAAATGTATGCAAATTAGTTTCCATTCCCCTGTATACCTCATAACACCTATGCCTTGTCAAACCACTGGACTGACTTAGTTGATTTGGAGGTATAGTCAAATAGAAGGAATACTCTACTACTGTCTAATTTGTATAAATCTAACGCAACAGCACTAGCAAACCACGTCACAGAGATGATCAATCTGTTCCAGTTCACAAGCAAACTTTCCAGCTTGGGCAGGTTCTACCAGAAACACCCTGAATTCTAAAGGCCACCCTTTAGCCAGGCATCTGAAAGCCTCTTATCCTATACTCACGAACAAGCAACACCAGAATTAATCCTATTGTTCCCATTTTTATATTCCCAATCGTCAATGAGGCCTGTCCTCTTCAAAATGTCTTTCTTTTGTTTTGTTAGAAGTGCTACACAAGTACAAATATTAATTGTTATATTAATGCTATGAGGCAATCCTAATGATCTTAAACGTTATGCCATCAAACCAGACACCAGTATAACAAGAAAAAACACCCAGAAAGGATTACACACAAATCACAATTTTACTCAAGGTGCATCACATTGTAATTGATGCAATAAAATACATTAGTTTCCTCTAAAAGTGAACGTGTCTCTAAAAGACTTTGCAACCATACCTCTTCATTATATTTGCTGGTTAATTCCAATTTTTCTTTTTCCATTTTATTCAGCCTCCACCTGAAATCTGTAGAATTGAAGCTGCCATCCCCAGGTTGCAGATATTTCATTTGATTCTGGAGCTGATTAATAGTACCGTGCAAACTGAAAAAAAAACATATATATAATGCCATACATCCCAAGGCAAAATAAACCTTATATCACATAACAACCTCAAACAAAATAATTTGTCTAAAGAGTCAGATCTCCAGGTTAGATCCAGAGTTTAAAATAAAGTAAAGGTGCTGCCAGGGTGGTGTTTGAAGCCCATACATTAGCACAATTTGAGTCTCTTTCAGACAGGCACATGAATATGCAGGGATTAAGGGTTCTGGACACATGTAGGCAGAAGAGATCTAGCAAGTTCCTACCTATTACCAAAGTTGGCCTTGTACCAAATCAGAACTTTAACTTATGGCTAAAGACAGGGCAGGCCCACAACTATTAAGAGAATTGGTCGCTGGTCCGAAAAGGCTTGCACAGACACTTCAGTCACATGCCATTCCCAACTTCCTAAAAGATCACTTTGCCCTCTTCCTTCCACAGGCGTCAAATCTATCTAGACTATCGTGGACACCTCCAACCACTTTCTTGATCACTGCCTCCATCACGGGAGACCGACTATCTACTGACATAATTTATAAACCTACCGACTCCCACAGGTATCTATATTACTAAAAGTCTGATCTTGACCACTTTCTGTTGTCTGTATATTGATTTTAGAAAATATGCTGCCACCTACGGCTAAGATTTTTGGCCATCTTACTCAGAGTCCCCCTCCGCTGCGCAGGACAAGAGGATTTTTCCCATTGATTAAAAATAAAAGAATTATTAGTGTTTAAAAAATGTTGAGATTCTCTTTCCTGAAGGCCACGCCCCTTCCACAGGGACTATAAAACCTGGAGGTGTTGAGTGCCTCAGTCAGTCTCTGCAAGATGGGGGAGCGATACGGTCATGTCTCTCAGTCTGAGCTGTGAATAACACTGAACACATGTCTACTAAACTGTGAGTGCTTTTATTGATTTGTCAGTGCCCTTAATGTGGTTTGAAAATATAGTTTGGAAATGCTAAAGCTGTGTTGCCTTTGGTTTGGAAATACTAAAGCTGTGTTGCCTTTGGTTTGGAAATGCTAAAGCTGTGCTGCCTTTGGTTTGGAATTGCTAAAGCTGTGTTGCCTTTGGTTTGGAAATGCTAAAGCTGTCTTGCATAATTAAAGTTGCCTTGCCTTCTATATAATTAAAAGTATAATCTTGACCACTTCCTGTTTGCGCTTTATATTGATTTTAGGAAAAATTGCTACCATGTACGGCTGTGATTTTTGGCCATCTTCCTCAGAACCCTCCGCTCATCAGGTGCTGAGGATTTTTCCCATCGATGAAAAATAAGAGTTATTAGTGTGTAAAAAATGTTGAGATTCTCTCTCCTGTCAATCACGCCATAAAGGCCATGCCCCTTCCAGTGGGAGGGGGAAAGGGACTATAAAACCCAGAAATGTGGGCGTGCCTCAGTCTCTGCAAGATGGAGGGAGAGGTCATGACTCACTGTCTATTGTGGCCATGCACCCTGCTTGAAATGGAATTTAAAGAAATAGCCACGAGTCAACTGCCACCCCACCAGCCGTGCGCGAGTGAGCTACCAGCACAACAGGCTTGAGTGAGTGAGCTGCCAGCCCAAGAATCCATTTGGCCCACAATGTCCATACTAGCTCTCCGGAAACCAGTCCCTTCAGCCCACAACACCCATACTAGCGCTCCAGAAAGCCCCCCCCCCCCCCCCCCCCCCCCCCCCCCCCCCCACTGGCCACCAATATTGGAATTGGTGGAGAGATGGAATATTGTGTCGGGGGACCAGCCCTCCCGTGTGATGTTGGGACCCAAACGGGTCCACTTAGTCTAGTCTAAACTATACTTCTTCCACCTTCCTGCAAAGATGCCCTCAAATTCACCTGGACTATCTCAGACACCCCTCTCCCCATTTCTCAATCTCTCTGTCTTTATGATAGGAGACAGACTACCAATGGACATCTGTTACAAACTCCAACAGCCAACAGGACTACACTTCTTCCCACCCTGCCTCTTGCCAAGATGTTAATCCTAAGAAATAAAGTGGACGAGCTTGAGGCTCAGTTAGAAATTGGCAAGTATGATGGTGTGGGAATTACAGACATGGCTGCAAGAGGGCCAGGGCTTGGAACTGAATATTCAATGGTATACCTCCTATTGAAAAGACAGACACATGGGCAGAAGGGGTGGCATCTGTTGGTGAGGAATGAAATTTAGTCCCTTGCAAGGGGTGACATTGAAACAGGAGATGTGGAGTCAGTATGGAAGGTACTAAGGAATTGTAAGGGTAAAAAGACCCTAATGGGACTTATCTACAGGCCCCCAAACATTAGCCTGGGTATAGGGTGCAAGATGAACCATGAGTTAAAGTTGGCATGTAGTAAAGGTAATGTTACAGTTGTTATGGGAGATTACAACATGCAGGTAGACTGGGAAAATCAGGTTGGTACTGAATCCCAAGAAAGGGAGTTTGTGGAGTGCCTCCGTGATGAATTCTTAGAGCAGCTTGTATTGGAGCCTACCTGGGAGAAGGCAATTCTGGATTTAGTGTTATGTAATGAACCAGATTTGATAAAGGAAGAAGTTTTTTGGAGCCATTAGGAGGTAGTGACCATAATATGGTCAGGTTTAATCTACAATTGGAGAGGGAGATGGGTAAATCAGAGGTGTCAATGTTACAGTTGAATAAAGGGGACTATGGAGCCATGAGGAAGGAACTGGCCAAAGTTTACTGGTAAGATACCCTAGCAGGGATGACAGTGGAACAACAATGGCAGGTATTTCTGGGAATAATACAGAAGGTGCAGGATCCATTTATTCCAAAGAGGAAGAAAGATTCCAAAGGGAGTAAGGGGTGACCGTGGCTGACAAGGGACATCAGGGACAGTATAAAAATAAAAGAGAAGTATAACATAGCAAAGATGAGCAGGAAGCAAGAGGATTGGGTAATGGTTAAAGAGCAACATAAGATAACTAAAAAGGCAATATGGGGAGAAAAGATGAGGTACGAAGGTAAGCTAGCACAAGAATATAAAGGCTGATAGTAAAAGCTTCTTTAGGTATGTGAAGAGAAAAAAATTAGTTAAGACCAAAGTTGGACCCATGAAGACTGAAAAAGATAAATTTATTATGGGGAACAAGGAAATGGCAGACGAGTTGAACAGGTATTTTGGATCCGTCTTCACTAAGGACACCATCAACCTTCCTGATGTACTAGTGGCCAGAGGATCTGGGGTGACGGAGGAACTGAAGGAAATCCAAATTTGGCAGGAAATGGTGTTGGGTAGACTGATAGGACTGAAAGCTGATAAATCTCCAGGGCCTGATGGTCTGCATCCCAGGGTACTTAAGAAAGTGGCTCTGGAAATCGTGGACGCATTGGTGATCATTTTCCAATGTTCTATAGATTCAGGATCAGTTCCTGTGGATTGGAGAGTAGCTAATGTTATCCCAGTTATTAAGAAAGGCAGGAGAGAGAAAACAGGGAATTATAGACCAATTAGCCTGACATCAGTGGTGGGGAAGATGCTAGAGCCAATCATAAAATATGAAATAGCGACACATTTGGATAGCAGTAACAGCATGGATTTATGAAGTAATCATGCTTGACTAATCTTCAGGGATATTTTTGTGAATGTAACTAGGAAAATGGACAAGGGAGAGCTGGTGGATGTAGTGTACCTGGACTTTCAGAAAGCATTTGATAACGTCCCACATAGGAGAATAGTGGGCAAAATTAGGGCACATGGTATTGGGAGTAGAGTGTTGACATAGATAGAAAATTGGTTGGCAGACAGGAAACAA
Source organism: Okamejei kenojei (assembly GCA_035221665.1). NCBI lineage: Eukaryota > Metazoa > Chordata > Chondrichthyes > Rajiformes > Rajidae > Okamejei > Okamejei kenojei. The sequence goes on along the minus strand of CM069133.1, from coordinate 52,481,743 downwards.
AGAGTAGGGATTAACGGGTCCCTTTCAGAATGGCAGGCAGTGACAAGTGGGGTACCGCTAGGCTCGGTGCTGGGACCGCAGCTATTTACAATATATATCAATGAAAGGATTCAAAGTAACATTAGCAAGTTTGCAGATGACACAAAGCTGAGTGGCAGTGTGAACTGTGAGGATGCTGTGAGAATGCAAGGTAACTTGGACAGGTTGGCTGAGTGGGCAGATGCAGTTTATTGTGGATACATGTGAGGTTATACACTTTGGGAGCAAAAAAAGGAAGTTAGATTATTATCTAAATGGTGTCAAGTTGGGAAAAGGGGAAGTACAACGGGATATGGGAGGTCCTTGTCATCAGTCAATGAAAGTAAGCATGCAGGTACAGCAGGCAGTGAAGAAAGCAAATGGCATGTTGGCCTTCATAACAAGTGGAGTTGAGTATAGGAGCAAAGAGGTCCTTCTGCAGTTGTATAGGGCCCTAGTGAGACAGGCATATTTATTCTTCCAATTCCCATTAACTATTTGGAGGCCTATAATACACGCCCAACAAGATGATCATTCACTTTTAGGAAGGGGCCTTACTGGATGAACCATCAATAATGTTTTCTTGGACTACCACTGCCTTGACACTAATTAAGCAACATTACCCTCCCCTATCCCTCCTGTAACACCTGTACCCTTAAGCAGAAATATTAAGCTGCCAGTCCCATCGCTCTCTTAGCCAGGTTTCCATATCAGCTAGAACATCATATCTGCGCGTCCCATCCATGGCCTGCGTTCATCCACTCTAATGGTCATTGCATTGTAAACAAAAATACTAATAAAATGTCCTTTGTACATCATAACTTTTCACCACGAAGACCTTATCTTTTGGAAAAAAACTTTTTGATGGATAACAAAGCTGTAATACAGAAACACCCCAGAAATAGAAAACAAATGAGCAATCATGCTTGCAGCAGGGTAAATTCTGGAACAACGTAACCCACATGCACCTCTGCAAATGTTGGCTGAAAGTACAAGATTAACCATAAATGGCAAAACATACGCTATGCCTTTTTAACCTGCAAATAGATTATTTTTAGTCCTAAATTATTTCTGTCAAAGTAAACTCAATTATTTATGCAAAACACTAAATTGCAAGGATGATTAATAATTCAGCTTTTTATTGAATGGTGCATTTTGTGGTCAGTAATAATTAACATTTAAACTACATTACCTTTCAATTTCATTCGAAGGATTGTGCTTTTCCCGAGCAGGCGTTTTTGGAATGATCATATTCCTTGATCCCATCCCGTCACCTGTTCCAGCTCGGGTAGGTTGCATTGGAACTTGAAGATCTGTAGCAGACAATACTTCGCCCCTACATATTTTAAATTCTGAATAGGTAAAGAAAAATACTTTCAGGATTGTCGTGAGATTAGTTGCATGACAAAAAAAAAAGTTATTCCCTTTGTATAAATTTCCTGGAATTTTTGGGAACATGATTTACAAACAGTAACTGAGTTAACGTGGAACGTATGGAGCTAGTATACGTTCAGGGGATATTAGTTCAGATAGGGGCGTCATTATGGCCCCAACTACGAATGATTTAGCTGACGGTTTCAATCTAATAATATCAGAAAGCTAGATTGCAGAAACACAAATTCAGAAAACACTTACTACTGACTCCTTCCCGCCCACCCGTGTATTCGCCCCGGCTTTGCAACCACTTCGTGCTGGAGAACACGGAGAGGGTAGTGTTTGTAAGGAGGGGCATCAGGCTCTCAGAGGTGGGTCGAGAAGGAAAAGACAATCTCTGGAAGCTTGTCAGCAGAAACGGCAAGGGGTGCAGCTGTTTCCTGGTTATCAACGGGCGGCGGGATGGGGAAATCAAAAGGCGGCAAGACAGTGCAGTGCATAACTATTACGTTTCACAGTTGGGCATTGTGAACAAACAGCACCGTTTAACCCTGGCCTGGCGATGCTGACCCTGGGAACCCGGGTCATGGGAGGGGGGGGGGGGGGGGGGGCTGCACGGAAACCGGCTCCGTGGCAGAATGATGGACGTTTCTCCAGCTTTTTGTGTACCCTCGATTCTCCAGCATCTGCAGTTCCTTCTTTAACAGAATGATGGACGTGTCCGATAGAGACCATCCCAAGCATAGGTGAGGGTCAGATGGGAAAAGGAAAGGAGGAAGACCACGACCAAAGATACTAGAGCAAGATTGATCTTTGACAACGACGTGCTGGAAGACTGGCGAGTCGGAGTAAAGAGGGGTCGCCGCAGGCTTGGCCAGGCGGCAGCAACGTCCGGGACGCGGGTAGGAAAACTTTCCCAGAGTTGGTACAGGATAGACACACAATGCTGGAGTAACTCAGCGGGGACAGGCGGCATCCCTGGAGAGAATGCGTGGGTGACGTTTGGGGTGGGTTGGACACCGCGCCCCGGAGTGCCCCAGCCCGCTGTGTGTGTGTGTGTGTGTGGGACACGGACCTGCTGCGCCGCTGCAGTCAACGTCCCGCAGTCTCTCTGCGCTGCGACGGGAAGCGACGCGCGAAGCACGGGCAGTTTAAAATGGCTCACTGACTTCCGGTCCGCGGCGGCGCTTCCGGCAGCAACGCGAGGCCGCGGCGACGGTTGGAGGACAGTTGGTCGCCTGGCGACCGGTGGGAGAAGCCACGCGACCCCCCCCCCCCCCCCCCGGACACCCGCCGCCGTCGCCAGTGTGTGTGTGTGTGTGTGTGTGTGTGGGGGGGGGGGGGGGGGGGCTTGAGCCGCAGTGTCCGTCTCATCTCATCTCATCTCCCGAGTGCCCGGAAGCGTCTCATCTCGCAGTGGGTACACAAAAAGCTGGAGAAACTCAGCGGGTGCAGCAGCATCTAAGGAGCGAAGGAGATAGGCGACGTTTCGGGTCGAGACCCTTCTTCAGACTGGTCATCTCGCAGTGCTCATCTCATAAGGACACATAGAAATTAGGTGCAGGAGTAGGCCATTCGGCCCTTCGAGCCTGCACCGCCATTCAATATGATCATGGCTGATCATCCAACTCAGTATCCCGTACCTGCCTTCTCTCCATACCCCCTGATCCCTTTAGCCACAAGACACAAGGAATAAGAGTGTAAATTCAATTTGGAATATTTTTTGGAGAACCAGGAAACCAAGAGGAAGAATAGGAGTGGAATTAGGCCAATCGGCCCATTCAATCATGGCTGATCTAAGGTCTGAAGAAGGGTTTCCGTGAAAAATTGCCTATTTCCTTCGCTCCATAGATGCTGCTGCACGCACCCGCTGAGTTTCTCCAGCATTTTTGTGTACCTATGGCTGATCTATCTCTCCCTCCTAACCCCATTCTCCTGCCTTCTCCCCATAACCCCTGACACTTGTTCATCCCATCTCACCGCAGACATCGCCCTTCGCTCCATAGATGCTGCCTCACCCGCTGAGTTTTTCCAGCATTTTTGCTACCTTCTCATCTCCCTGCAGCATCCAGAGCCACACTGTGGGAGGGTTGGCTGACTTTGCAACAGGGGTGTATTGTAGAGAAGAGGTTGGAGGATGGTTAGTCCCCTGGTGACCGGTGAGAGGAGAAGCCACACGATTTCCCTGATGCCAACCGTCATCTCAAGGAGGAGGACAGAGCAGGAGGTGTGTTTCCTTGAGCTGCAGCTCATCTACCCACCAGTGCCCATCTCATCTCCCTGTTGTTCTGCCGCCTGGCACCGGGCCTCACGAATGGCCAGCTTGACCAGGCCCAAAATAATCTCACTTATCTAGCTTCTTCTTATAACTTAAGCATGAAAATCAAGGTCATCAAGGCATGGAGACAGGCTCTTCTGCCCACCGAAACCACGCTGACCTGTTCAACCAATTCCATGATAGCCCATTTTCTCACCCACCCCCTACATTCTCAGAAATTTACAATCAACCTGTAAATTTGCACATCTTTGGGATGTAGGAGGAAACCAAACCACGGCAGGAAACCCACACAGTCACAGGGAGAACGTACAATGTCGACACACACACACACCACCTGAGGTCAGGATCAAACCTGGGTCTCTGGTGCTGTGATCTAGATGTGATCTATAGTAAATCCAATTTGCCAGCGCATCTTGAATTCCATGTGATCTAGAGTTCTAGACCAGCCTACCATGTGAAACTTTGTGAAAGGCTTTGGTAAATTCTATATAGGCAACGTCCACTGCCCTGCCCTCATCAATCCTCTTGGTGACCTCGTCAAAAATCTATCACGTTTGTTAGACACAATTTTGCACGCACAAAGCCATGCTGACTATCTTTAATTAGTTCCTCCCTGTCCAAATGTGAATCCTGTCTTTAGAAACCCGCTCAAAAACCTACCCACCACTGACATCAGGCTAACCAGCCTATAGTTCCCTGGCTGTGTTGGAAGGAACTGCAGATGCTGATTTACACCGAAGATAAAACACTAAATACTCAGTAACTCAGTGCGGCAGGCAGTATCTCTGGAGAGAAGGAATGGGTGATGTTTCTGGTTTCTTCAGACTGACTATTGGGAGGGGTGGGAATGGTAAGTTGTGAAAACGACATCAAAGCAGACGATGATCAAGGAAATGTAGAATGGTTCATTGTTAGTTTGGGGACGTGATAATGAGGCATACAATCAGAAAAATTAATGAGCAGGACAATGAAAGAAGTCGGAGAACTAGGGTGGAGGAGGGACGAACAAATAAGGAAAGAAAGGGTTATTTGGAGTTCAAAGAAATCAAAATTCCTATCGCTGGATTGTAAGCTGACCAAGGTAAATATGAGGTGATGTTCCTCCAATTTGCGCCGTGCCTCACTCTGACAGTGGAGGAGACCCAGGACAGATAGGTCAGTATGGGAATGGAGGGGGAGTTAAAGTGTTTAGCATCCAGGAGATCGTGCAGGCCTAGGCAGACTGAGCGGAGGCGTTTAGCAAAACGATCGTTGAGCCTGTGCTTGGTCACGCCGATATGTAGGAGTCAACACCTGGAACAATGGGTAAGGTAAATGAGGTTGATGGAGGTGCAGTGAACCTCTGCCTCATTTGAAAGGACTGTCGGGGTCCTTGGACAGAATTCAGAGAGGAGGCCTGATACGGGTATGGAGAGAAGGCAGGTACAGGATACTGAGTTGGATGATCAGCCATGATCATATTGAATGGCGATGCAAGCTCGAAGGACCAAATGGCCTACTCCTGTACCTAATTTCTATGTTTCTATGATACTGTCCTTTAGTGTAAACCAGCATCTGCAGTTCCTTCCAACATGTCTGTGTCTATCCTCTTAAATGCCACTCCAGTATCTGCCACGTCCACTATCCCTGTCAGCCACCAGGCTTTGCTCCACGCACCCACCACTCTTGTAAAAAAAATGTCCTCACATATCCTTTAAACTTTTCCCCTCACCTTAAAGCTGTGCCCTCTTGTCTATGACATTTCCATGCTGGGGAAACGATCCTGACACATCTACCCTCTAGTCATACAGCAGGGCTGCCAACTCTCACGCTTTCAGCGTGAGAATCACGCCTTGGAGCTATTTCTCACGCCCTCACGCTCATGACCGAGTTCTCACGCTGAGTTCAGTCCCTGCGCCAGTTTGCCCCTTAGCGCCGCCTGCCAGCGATCTGTGCGGTCTGGGGAAGCGCATCAGTTGACGGCTGTGAGTGACGTTGCGTCTCTTCTCTTCTCTTTGGTTGAATATGCAGCTGCCGACAACAACAACCAGGTGGGGGGGGGAGGGGCGACGATGACCACAATGAGGCCAAACATCTAGGACAGGGTTCGGACTACGGGCACACGGCCCGTAACCCGAAAAACCGCGTATTTTTTTTCAATTCATTTTTGCGGGGTCGGGGCAGGCGAGCTGACCTGCGAACAGCGGCCAGTCCCTGGGCACGCAGAATGCCAACTTGATCAGTATGGACAACAGTTATACATGTTGTATAACTCTGACGCTATGCAGATCTGAATGGACTTAGAATTAACATTTAAGCAAAATTGTCTTCACTAGCCCCATTTTGATTCTTGAGATTAATATCCCTTTGCTCTATTAACAGCCTCAAAGTACTTATGAGGTAGAGTCAGGAAAGGGAACATGTTATTTTTTTTTAGTTTGTTTTAATTTGTTAGTTGATTTTTTGCTGACTGCCATAATTTCTGAAAAAGTCTTAAAGTAACTTAAAACGTAACTTTGAAGATATGAGACGTGAATTGGCCAAGATAGACTGGCAAGTGATTCTTAAAGGGTTGACAGTGGATGTGCAATGGAAGGTATTTAAAGACTGCATGGATGAACTACAACAATTGTTCATCCCAGTTTGGCAAAATAATAAATCAGGGAATGTAGTGCATCCATGGATAACAAGGGAAATCAGGGATAGTATAAAAACAAAAGATGAAGCATACAAATTTGCCAGAAAAAGCAGCCTACCAGAGGACTGGGAGAAATTCAGTCCAGCAGAGGAGGACAAAGGGCTTCATTAGGAAAGGGAAAATAGATTATGAAAGAAAACTGGCAGAGAACATAAAAACTGACTGCAAAAGCTGTTATAGATATGTGAAGAGAAAGAGATGTTAAAACAAATGTAGGTCCCTTGCAGTCAGAAACTGGTGAATTGATCATGGGGAACAAGGACATGGCAGACCAATTGAATAACTACTTTGGTTCTGTCTTCACTAAGGAAGACATAAATAATCTGCCGGAAATAGCAAGGGACCAGGGGTCAAATAAGGTGGAGGAATTGAGTGAAATCCAGGTTAGCCGGGAAGTGGTGTTGGGTAAATTGAATGGATTAAAGGCCGATAAATCTCCAGGGCCAGATGGGCTGCATCCTAGAGTACTCAAGGAAGTAGCCACAGAAATAGGGAATGCATTAGTGATAATTTTTCAAAACTCCTTAGATACTGGAGTAGTTCCTGAGGATTGGAGGGTAGCTAATGTAACCCCACTTTTTAAAAAAGGAGGGAGAGAGAAAACGGAGAATTACAGACCAGTTAGTCTAACATCGGTAGTGGGGAAACTGCTAGAGTCATGGCCCTGTCTCACTGTGCGAGTTGAACGAGGTACAGTGACAGACTCGTGGCTGTGCACGAGACTGCAAGTTGATCAAGTGTGTAATACGAGTTCCCACGGGTATGTCATTGCTGCGATGTTCCAAGTTCATGAGTTAGCAAGACGCCTCTCCCGTTACTCTTGAGCCAACCGTGAATGAAGGTATGTTTTAAAAAGTCAACAATGTTAAAATACATCTCCATCCTGTGAGGAGTTATTTCAGATGAAAATGCAACCAAGCATTTCTTGTTGTTTTATAAATAAGTAGAAATCTTACATATGAAGAAGATTCGATCAGCATCTACCGAGACTATCCAGCAGAGGTCTCCAAGAAACGAAATGCGTACAAGGAGACCAAAACAATTTTGAGAAGTGAAGAATCTGAGGTACCCGGCCACCCTGAGAATTACCTACAACCAGGAAGAACATCATTTCAAAAACCAAGCGGATGCAATGAGCTTTGCCCAAGGGATTCAGGAGCGAGAGGTAGACTGAATGAAAGCTTCAAAGATTAACTATAACAACAATTAAATTGTACTTTCAAGATTGGAATGGACTATGGACTATAGACTGTTTTCATCTAAAGAAGATGGAGAAGGATGCGGATGGGAGATTCGGGGAGATACGGATTGGAAACACTCCTATGGATACTAATAATTAGAATAGTAACACCACTAATATCAATAACTAACACATACTAAAATTAATACTGTGGTATTATTATTATTAATTAAAGCTAATAACTACCAATTAATGATTAACAATTAACTATAGCTGATTTACTTAGGATTAAGTAAATAGTAAATATAAATACACAAAATATAAACTTTGACTTTATTTATCCCCCGGTACTTTTTATTTTTTTAACTTTTTCTATATTTTTCTTCCCTTTTTCTTATTTTTTATTATTACTTTATTCTTTATATTTTCTTATTATTATTATTATTATTATTATTGCTTTTAATAAGTATTAAGTATAGATATTATCAAATACTTGACTGATGGATTTTGTACACATAAGAGTTTAATACTCCGGGTTAAATATTTGTATGGAATAACAATTTTAATGAATCATGGAAATGGATGAGTTAGTAACATCGACTACGGAAGTCTATAGATTGCTAGCCATGGTAGTGTGGCTAACACTAACTACACCAATATTAGATGTAGTTTTTTCTTTCTTTGTGCACCCTACTAATCTCTTAATCTATCCTTTTTTTAATATTATCTCTTGTTATTATTATTTTACTTTTGAATGGAGTTATAAATCAATGCAAAGGAGGTATATACGTGAGAGATACTCAAGGGTTTTGAAATTCATCTATTCGGAGTTCGAGTGTAAAGTCGGGTATGTTGAGCTGAACCATTTGCCCTATTATATATTCCTTTAGATAAAAGATGCAAGACTTACAAATGAATATGGGGAATGGAGGAATAATGTTTTGTAGCTGGAATGTTAAAGGTATTAACGAACCAATTAAAAGAGGTAAAGTATTAGCACACTTAAAAGCACTTAAAGCAGATGTGGCATTCATCCAAGAGACGTATCTAAAAAAAGAGTCAGAACATAGATTAAAGGCTAATTATTTTTTTGTAGATTTAAAACTTATCCCATTCACTTATAATTCAAAATAACATAATATTATAATTTCAGATCACGCACCTTTAACTTTTATGATGAAAATAACTGGTAAAATGGAAAAACAGGGACATTGGAGATTTAACCCACAAATTTTAAAAGACAAAATAACTCAAGAATACATCACAAAACAGATCAAGATTTTCTTTGAAATAAATGATACGCCAGAAATATCTTCGTCCCTATTATGGGAAACTTTTAAAGCCTATCTTCGGGGAATTATGATATCCTCTCAAGCACTTTATAATAAAGAGAATCGGAGGGAACAACAGGCATTGGAAAAGGAGATCAAACAATTAGATACAGAAAACGCTGTTAACCCAACCATAATAAAACATAATAAAATCTTTGCATTGAAATATAAATTAAATAAAATACAGTCAGACCAAGTTATAAAACTATACCAATATACTAAACAAATACAATTTGAATTCGGAGATAAACCACAAAAATTATTGGCTCGTCAATTACAAAAATTGGAAGGAGAAAAATTAATCCATAGGATTAAATCAGACAAAGCGGAATTATTAGTACAAACTAAAGATATAAATGAGAGATTTTTGCAATATTATAAACATTTATATTCAGCCAAAACGACAGAAAATCAAATAGGAGTAGAAACATTTTTTAAAAAAAATTGTAATCTAAAAGGACTGGATTCAGAAAATATAGAATCACTCAACGCTGAAATAACTACTAAAGAAATCGAAGAAGCTATTAGGTCATTAAAAAATGGTAAAACTCCAGGACCGGATGGTATTGGATCAGAATTTTATAAAACATTTTATGATATGATAGCTCCACGTTTGAAGACACTTTATGAACACATTTATGCACAACAGAAGTTACCAGAAACATTAAATGAATCTATTATAACACTTATACCTAAATTAGATAAAAATCTGGATGATCCAGGGTCATAAAGAGCCATAGCTCTTTTAAATACTGATCAAAAATTATTAACTAAAATATTAGCACAAAGACTAAATACAGTGATTAATAAAGTAATTCATTCAGATCAAGCAGGATTTATACCAAAACGATACTCCTCAAACAACCTGAGAAGATTATTCAATATTATATACTCGAAAAGAAACATTAATAAAGATCTATCAATTATTTCGTTGGATGCAGAGAAAGCTTTCGATCAGATTGAATGGTCTTATTTATTTTCGGTTATGGAAACTTTTCAGTTGGGAGAGAAGTTTATAACATGGGTTAAGCTACTATATACCAAGCCAACAGCTAGAATATTAATAAATCAAATGTTAACAACTAAATTTAATTTATTCCGTGGCTGTAGACAAGGTTGTCCTTTATCTCCACTACTGTTCGCACTGGCAATCGAACCATTAGCTCAGCTTTTAAGATAGCAAATTAAAAAATCAAATATCTTGGAATTCATGTAACAAAAAGATATGATTCTTTATTTAAGTCTAATTTCCAACCCCTATTGAATAAACTACTTAAGAATATCCTATATTGGAAAACATTACCTATTTCAATGCTAGGTAGAATTAATGCGATAAAAATGATTTTTCATCCGCAATTATTATACCAGTTTCAACTGATCCCGATATATCTTCCTAAAATATTTTTTAAGAAAGTGGACTCTATAGTTACCAACTTTATTTGGGATTATAAGAGCCATAGAATAAATAAAAAATATCTATGTAAATCAAAAATAAATGGAGGTTTTGCATTGCCTAATTTTATGTTTTATTATTGGGCAGTTAATATTAAAAATATGAACTTTTGGTTGGAAGAAGTAGATAAACAACCAAACTGGTTAAAAATGGCGAAGGAAGATTGTTCACCTTTTGAAATTAGCTCGATTTTATTTGCTAATACTAAAATTCATAAAAAAAGTTATAGAGGAAATCCAATAATAGAAAGTGACATACGTATTTGGAAACAATTAAAGAAAACATTTAAATTAGAAAGTATACCACTGGCTCTTCCCATTGCAAATACCATCACTTTTAAACCTTCAATGATGGATAAAGGTTTTTTTAAATGGAAGAACTATGGAATAAATAAGATGGGTGATCTCTATAGGGAAAGTTTATTCCTTTCATTTCAGGAATTACAACAAAATTATGGATTACACTCAAAAAAGTACTTTAGATATTTACAAATTAGAGACTATGTTAAATCAAATACACAGGATTTTAGAAATAGAAAGACAGACATTTTAGATGAATGTCTAAATAAATATCCGAATACAGAAAAATTAATATCATATATTTATAATATTTTACTGGAAAATGATTTACCAAACTCGGAAATATAGAGATAAGCATGGGAATATGAATTAGGACAAACAATTAGTGTAGAAGTATGGAATGAAAGTTTACAACATATACACCACTGCTCATTAAATGCCAGACATTCCCTGATACAATTTAAAATTTTACATAGATTACACTTTTCGAAATCCAAATTAAACAGAATTTTTTCAAATGTTTCTGCTATATGTGACAAATGTCAGCATTTAGAAGCTAATCTAACGCATTCATTCACAAAATGTATAAAAATTATTAATTTTTGGATAATTTTTTTTACATAATTTCAAAAGTAGTTAATGCAAATTTGACTCCAGACTCAAAATTAATTATATTAGGAATAATAGAAATGGATCATCTACTAACAACACAGCAAATAATTTTTATTGGTTATAGTTTAATAATTGGTAAAAAAACTAATACTAAGATTTTGGAAATGTCCTACATCCCCCACAATCAAAATGTGCATTACAGAAATGTCGGAGACACTTCATCTGGAAAGACTAAGACTTGTCCTTTTGGACAAGCTAGATCAATTCAGAGGAATATGATCTCCATTTATTGAATACTTAAAGGGTCAAGGAGGTCCGGTTCGAGGGCCTGACTGAAGCCTGAATGAAGGAATGGATGAAGAACTATATACAATAGACCACGCATATATCTCTAATGAAGAATATCTCGCTTTATACTCCACTTATTTTATCTACTTCTATTTTATTTATTTTTATTATTTCTCTTTACTATTTTCTTTCTGTTATAAAATAATAAAAAATATTGAAGTATAAATAAGAACGACTGTAAACTTTAAAAATATTAAGAATGTATGTGACGAATAATATGTTTTTTTTTCTTTTTTTGATTTTATGTTATTCCTTCTTAATATGTATTTATTCTAATAAAAATATTTTATTAAAAAAAACAAACAAAAAAAAGTCAACATGGATTTACGAAAGTTAATCATGTCTGACGAATCTTATAGAATTTTGAGTAACTAGTAGAGTGGATAAGGGAGAATCAGTGGATATGTTATATCTAGACTTTCAGAAGGCTTTCGACAAGGTCCCACATAAGAGATTAGTATACAAACTTAAAGCACACGGTATTGGGGGTTCAGTATTGATGTGGATAGAGAACTGGCTGGTAGACAGGAAGCAAAGGGTAGGTGTAAACGGGTCCTTTTCAGAATGGCAGGCAGTGACTAGTGGGGTACCGCAAGGCTCAGTGCAGGGACCCCAGCTATTTACAATATATATTAATGATTTGGACGAGGGAATTGAATGCAACATCTCCAAGTTTGCGGATGACACTAAGCTGGGGGGTAGTGTTAGGTGTGAGGAGGATGCTAGGAGGCTGCAAGGTGACTTGGATAGGCTGGGTGAGTGTGCAAATGCATGGCAGATGCAGTATAATGTGGATAAATGTGAGGTTATCCACTTTGGTGGCAAAAACAGGAGGGTAGACTATTATCTGAATGGTGGCAAATTAGGAAAAGGGGAGATGCAACGAGACCTGGGTGTCATGGTACACCAATCATTGAAAGTAGGCATGCAGGTGCAGCAGGAAGTGAAGAAAGCAAATGGTATGTTAGCATTCATAGCAAAAGGATTTGAGTATATGAGCAGGGAGGTTCTACTGCAGTTGTACAGGGTTTTGGTGAGACAACGCCTGGAGTATTGCGTACAGATTTGATCTCCAAATCTGAGGAAAGACATTCTTGCAATAGAGGGGGTACAGAGAAGGTTCACCAGACTGATTCCTGGGATGTCAGGACTTTCATATGAGGAAAGACTGGATAGACGTGGCTTGTACTCGCTAGAATTTAGAAGACTGAGGGGGGGATCTTATAGAAACTTACAAAATTCTTAAGGGGTTGGATAGGCTAGATGCAGGAAGATTGTTCCCGATGTTGGGGAGGTCCAGAACAAGGGGTCACAGTCTAAGGATAAGGGGGAATTCCTTTAGGACCGAGATGAGGAAAACATTTTTCACACAGAGAGTGGTGAGTCTCTGGAATTCTCTGCCACAGAAGGTAGTTGAGGCCAGTTCATTGGCTATATTTAAGAGGGAGTTAGATGTGGCCCTTGTGGCTAAAGGGATCAGGGGGTATGGAGAGAAGGCAGGTACAGGATACTGAGTTGTATGATCAGCCATAATCATATTGAATGGCGGTGCAGGCTCGAAGGGCCGGATGGGCTAATCCTGCACCTATTTTCTTTGTTTCTATGTTTAACTGTTATAAAGCAGTAATAAGTAATTTTTGTCCAAACAATTGGAACTTGCATAAAATGTTTGAATTATTAGCAAGGCTGCCAACTCTCATGCATTGAGCGCATTTCACAAAATTCTCATGCTCTCACGCTGATCACAAAATTATATGAGAATAGGACCTATTTTGCTTAACAAATAGTGTAGGAAGGAATTGCAGATGCTGGTTTAAACTGAAGATAGACACTAAAAACTAGAAAAACTCAGCAGGACAGGCAGCATCTCTGGAGAGAAAGAATGGGTGATGTTTCGAGTCAGGACCTTCAGCCTGAAGAGGTTTAAAACCAGTCATAAAACACAATGACTGGACATGTGTGTTATCCAACTAAGGGCAGAAATCAGAATCATGTGTTCATCTTTATTCACGTGACACCATAATAAATATATTACAGAAAAAATAATTTAATGGGGTGGCACGGTGGTGCAGCGGTAGAGTTGCTGCCTTAGTACCACATGGGTTTTCTCTGGATATTCCGGTTTCTCCCATATCCGAAAGAAGTGCAGGTTTGTAGGTTAATTGGCTTCTGTAAATTGTCCCTGACGTGATGGATGGAATTGGTGTATGATAGATTGCTGGTCGGTGTGGACCTGGTGGGCGGAAGGCCTGTTTCCATATATATTTTTACATATATATCTTAATTTCATTGAACCATATATGATTGAATATGTGGCATTATTTTCATCTTGTTTCTATATTCAAAGGGTAAGGTTGAAACCATCTGAAGAAGGGTTTCGGCCCGAAACGTTGCCTATTTCCTTCGCTCCATAGATACTGCCGCACCCGCTGAGTTTATCCAGCAATTTTGTCTACCTTCGATTCTGCAACATCTGCAATTTCTTCTTGAACAAGGTTGATTTATTTGTGTAGAACAGTGATGGAAGTCTAACTTTTGCTTTGTTGCTCTGAGTTTCTCTCTATATATATGCATAACAGCATGAATATAATCTGATTTCCATACATGAATATAGTCATTCATGTGCTGCACCTGTTGAGCAGAGCCTGGCTCTATTGTGGAATGTGATTAGGAATGTAATTTAGCCTAACCTTATTCATACCTAATCCAATTTAAAGCATAAATGTTGCATCCAAGTGTAAGTTAAAAGATTCACTACAGTATGCACCAGATTGCACAATTTAAAGCTGAAAAATGTAAAAGCTCCTTACCGTGGGAGGGGGAACACCCCGCCCCTCCCCCGGTTGCTTCGCTCCCTAGCAATTTCTCACTCTCAACTCTCACCAATGTTGGCAGCCCTGCATACAGCATGTTCATGCTGATCAAGATGCCCCATCTACACTTGTCCCACCTGCTCATGTTTGGTCCATATCCGTCTAACCCTTTCCTATACATGTACCTATCCATGTGCACAAAAGGACACAAAGTGCTGGAGTAACTCAGGCAGCATCATTGTCCTAGCATGCCCAACCTCTCCCAATAGTTCAGCCCCTCAGGTCCTGGCAACCTACTCATCCATTCTTATTCAAATTGTTTATATAAACCTATCTATGCTTCTCATAATTGTATTATGTAGTCATAATATGTACCATATTTTTGTACCAAATTATGTACCATAATCTTATTTCCTTCCATAAGGTCTCCCCTCAACCTCTAACATTCCAGAGAAAATAATTAAAGTTTGTATAAACTCGCCTTAGAGCAAATATATTTTAATCTAGGCAGCATTCTGGTAAACTCTTCTGCGCCCTCTCCAAAACCTCCACATCTTTCCAGTATTGTGACGATCAGAGCTGCACACTGTACTCCATACGCAGTCTAACTAAAGTTCTATAAAGTTGCAACATGACTTCCTGACTATATATACAGTAACAACAGAAATCTCAGCACAAATCCCTATGGAATTCCATTGGTCGTAGACCTCCAGCCAGAATAACACTCGTCCACAATCCTCTGTCTTGTAAGCCTGTTCTGAACCCAAGTGACAAAGTCACTGTGGATCCCATTCATCTTAATTTACTTTTATCAGCCTGCCACAATGGACTTTATCAAATGCCATACTAAAATCCATGTAGACAATATTTATTGCCCTATCCTCATCGATTATCTTCATCATCCCCTCAGAAAGCTCCATCAAGACATGACCTATCATGGACAAATCATGCTGACTATCCCCAACTAGCCCATTCACTTTCAAATGCGAGTAAATCCTATGTTGAAGAATCGTCTCCATGCTACCCTTGCACTGACGTAAGGCTCACCGACCCATAATTTCCTGGATTATAAAACCATAATATATAGGTGCAGACTTAGGCCATTCGACCCATAATGTCTGCTCCACCATTTAATCATGGCTGATCTATTTTTCCTTCTCATTTCCTGCTTTCTCCCGGTAACATCAGGCGCCCTTACTAATCAAACACCTATCAATCTCTTTTGTCAAAACACCCAATGGCCTGGCCTCTACAGCCATCTGTGGAAATGGATTCCACATTCACCATCCTCTGGCAAAATAAATTCCTCAATCCATTCTAAAGGTACATCCTTTTATTCTGAGGTGCCCCTTGGTCCTTGATTATCCCACTGCTGAAAACATCCTCTCCATGTCCACTCTATCAAGGCCTTTCGTTATTCAGTAGATTTCAATAAGATCCTCCCACATCCTTCTAAATTCCACAGGCCCAATCTTCAAACGCTCTTCATATGTCAAACCAATCATTCTCGTAAACCTCCCCTGGATCCTCCTCAAAGCCAGCACGTCCCCTCAGATATGGGGCCCAAAACTGCTCATAAAATGTCATAATGTGGCCTGACAAGCACCTTATAAAGTATCAGCATTACCTCCTTGCTTTTATATTTTAGTCATTTCAAAATCAATGCTAACATTGCATTTTCCTTCCTTACTACCAACTCAGCCTGCAAATTAATCTTTTAGAATTTCTGCACCAGCACTCCAATGTCCCTTTGCACCTGCGATTTCTGAATCCTCTCCCCACTTAGAAAATAGTCTACACCTTTATTCCTTCCACCAAAGTGACTGACCGTACACATTGCAATGCAATATTCAATTTGTCACTTCTTTCCGCACTTTCCTCATTTTCCCTTCTGCAGACTCCCTGCTACGTAAACTCTACTTGCGAACCTGCACATCATCTGCAAACTTGGCCATTAAGCCATCATCCAGATCATTAACATATAACATGAAAAGTAGCGGACCCAACACCGATACCTGCGGAACACCACATTGGTCCATGCGGGCCTGTTGGGCCGAAGGGCTGGTTTTCCATGCTGTATCTATCTCTAATCATCACAGGTCACTGGCAGCCAATTCTAATGTGATTCTGACCTTGCGGAGTGGAGTTTAAATGGTTAGCACTGCTATCACAGAGCGAAAAATCTAGGTTCTATTCTTTGGTGCTGTCCATGTGGAGTTTACATGTTCTCCATGTGACCACACAAATTTCCGTGACTGTGTGGGTTTCCTCCAGGTGTCATCTCCCCAATTCCCGAAGATGTGCAGGTTTGTAAGTTAATTGGCCTCTGCAAATTGGCCCTAGTGTGTAGGAGTAGATGAAAAATGAAATAACAGAACAAGTATGAATGGGTGATCGATGGCATGCATGGACTCTGTGGGCCAAAGGGCCTCTTTCCATCGTATATTTCTAATATAAACTAAGCTTGATGATATTGGGTTGTTTAAGAAAGAACTGCAGATGCTGGAAAATCAAAGGTAGGCAAAAATGCTGGAGAAGCTCTGCAGGGGAGAGGCAGCATCTATGGAGCGAAGGAAATTGGCAACGTTTCAGGATATTGGGAGCATGTTTTACCATTTTTTTTCTACCACCTAGGGTTCCTTCTCAGGTTCAATGAGTCTTTATTGTCACGTATGCACAACAGTGAAATTCTTTTGCGCAACACACAAATGCACAATCGTCATATTTTGGCAATGTGGAATTTCTTTAGTCAGAGGGTGGTGAATCTGCAGAATTCTTTGCCACCAAATTCTTTGCCACCACAGTCTTCTGACTGTGGAGGCCAAGTCAATGGATATTTTTAAGGCAGAGATAGATTATTGATTAGTACGAGTGTCTGGGGTTATGGGGAGAAGGCATGAGAATGGGATTAAGAAGGAGAGATAGGTCAGCCATGATTGAATGGCGGAGTAGACTTCATGGGCCAAATGGCCTATTTCTGCTATCTCTTATGATCATTTACAAACAATAAGTCCAAAGCCAAAGTCTGGTCCACATGTTGGAAGTACTGGAGCTCCCCTGATCCAGGTAAGCCCCAGGCTGCAGCATGACAATGACCCAACGTATCTCTCCTCCCCTGACCACCTCTGCCTCCAGCAACCGACCACAAAGATGCTGGAGACAATACTCCGGTTCCTCTATCAGCCCATTCTTCGCATCCATCGCCACTAGCGGACCCTTCCACGACTCTCCGGTCTTAGGGACAACCGAGCCTCCCCCTGCAGCGGCCCGCCGTGTCCATCTTCTCAGAGGCACATCAGGCCTACCGCCACACGTGGCTGAGGGCGGCCCACTGTGTCTTAGTTCTCAGTGGCCGCTGGGTCCTTGTTATCGCTGGCCTCCAAGTCCACCCTTGCTCTTTGTGGGCTTCTGGTTGTTCTCCTCAACCACCAGGTCCGTTCTTGCAGGACTCTGAGCCAGCTACTGGGTCCGTTCTTGCATGGCTCTACGACGGACACTGGGTCCGCTCCTACATGACTCCACTCCGGCTCCTGGCTCCGCTCCTGCATGGTTCCACGCCGGTTGCTGGGTCTACTACTGCAAGGCTCCATGGGTCCACTCTTGAATGGCTCCATGCCGGCTGCTGGGACTGCTCTTGCAGAGCTCCACACCAGCTGCCGGTGGCATACTCAAGAACCAGAGGACCGGTGAGGGGGAAAACGTTAATAGGAATCTGAGGGGAAAATTTTGTGTACACAAAGGGTGGTAAGCATATGGACGAGCTGCCAGAGGAGGTAGTTGAGGCAGGTCCTATCACAACATTTAAATAACATTTGGCCAAGTACATGGATAGTTTATGTTTAGATGGATATGGGCCAAATGCAGGTGGGATAAGTGCATGCTGGTCAGCGTGGGCAAGTTGAGCCAAAGGGCCTGTTTCCATGCTGTATGATTATCAGGCATTGTGAAAATACAGAAGTGTATGTTGTAAAGTAGCATTAGGTCCATTGAAATCACACTCACAAACCTTAAGATGTGACCTGTTGTTTATAAAAGGAATTCTAAAGTAGTTTTATGGTCATTCAAAATTTAATTTAGTTTCTTTTTCTAATGTGCGCCATTTTGTCTCCTTCATCAAACTTTTTATCTTCCTCACTCATTTCACTCCTATTCAATGTCCTTATTCTCTTCTTTTACTCTGCACAGGTGCTGGAGGCAGCCCGATGATGCGGAGAAAGAGTTGGGTGTTGTGCCAGTGTATGGATGAAACGACTGTTCGCTGTAACCAATAAAAAGGCCGGGATAGCTAAGGCCCATGCGAGTGTCAATAGACAATAGGTGCAGGATTTGGCCCCCACTGCCCTCTGAGGCAGAGATTTCCACAGACTCACAAATCTCTTTGTGAAAAAGTGTTTCCTCATCTCCGTTCTAAATGGCTTACCCCTTATTCTTAAACTGTGGCCCCTGGTTCTGGACTCCCCCAACATCGGGAACATGTTTACTACCTCTAGCGTGTCCAAATCCTTAATAATTTTATATGTTTCAATAAGATCCCCTCTCATCCTCCTAAATTCCAGAGTATACAAGCCCAGCCACTCCATTCTCTCAGCATATGAGTCCCGCTATCCTGGGAATTAACCTTGCGAACCTACGCTGCACAATAGCAATAATGTCCTTCCTCAAATTTGGAGACCAAAACTGCACACAATACTCCAGGTGTGGTCTCACTAGGGCCCTGTACAATTGCAGGAGGATCTCTTTGCTCCTATACTCAACTCCTGTTGTTATGAAGGCCAACATGTCATTCACTTTCTTCACTGCCTGCTGTACCTGCATGCTTACTTTCATCGACTGATGAACAAGGACTTCTCCATTTCCCAACTTGACACCATTTAGATAATAATCTGCCTTCCTGTTTTTCCTACCAAAGTGGATAACCTCACATTTATCCACATTAAACTTCATCTGCCATGCATCTGCCGACTCACCCAACCTGGCCAAGTCACCCTGCATTCTCATAGCATTCTCCACACAGTGCACAGTGCCACTTAGCTTTGTGTCATCTGCAAATTTGCTAATGTTACTTTGAATCCCTTCATCAAAATCATTGATGTTTATTGTAAAGTGTCCATGGCTACACTTTTAACATGAAGAAAGTGAGAGGAGTCAAGAGAAGTTGTTGAGGGTGGCAACAATTCCGTCAGGTGGAGGAAAGAGTTGATAGAACATGATTTGTAAGGGAAATTAAAAAAACACTAAAAGGTTCTCTTGGAAATTGACGAGCAGGAAAAAATGTCTTAGAAAAAACAATTGGAAGAAAAACCTCTTTACCTGTGACCTCCCCACAGTAATCAGACACCATTGTTTGCGGAGAACACTGCTGCTACTTAAATCCTGGCCGGACATTGAAATTGATAAGCAATCACTTTTATTGACACTTGTGCATTAATACTTTCTTTAACAATGTAACATATAGCCCTCAATATTTTTAACCTGCAGTAACTAAATAAACCCTGCTATGTTAAAGACCTTTATTCTGTGGAATAATATTGTTATTTCAAGTATAACATTTTCTATATAATGTAAGGTTTCACAGCAGCATAAAATATCATGTTATAGGGGTACTACCTGTACTCATTGAGGACCTCGCTGTCTCCCCACTCAGATGTCCACACTGATCCTTAAGGGACTCATTTATTTTCCTAGTCATTTTGCTCTTAATATTCTTATAGGGTCTCCTTCACCTTATCTGCCAGGGACATATGTTCTCTTTTTAACCTCTCAATTCCCTTCTTAAGTGTACTCCTACATCCCTTGTACCTCAGGGTTTCATGAGATTTTGGTAGTCTCTTTCCAAAAAATAAATCACCAGTGTAAACTCGCAATGTAGATGATTGAGGCACCATTCCAGTACTTCAGCACGGAGGTAAATGCTAGTTAGTCACCATCTGTTTCAACACTTAGCAAAAATGTTTAAATATGTGCTTAATTCATAAATGTATGTCAGCGATCTCTTGAGAGCTGTGTACTGAATGCTTATATTCCAGTTGCTTTTGTAACATACAGCTACAACACTAAGTTTTAACATATGCAGGTGAATTTGAATCTCCCAAAATTACTCTCACGATGGTCACTCAAGTCAAATGTCCATGGTACTCAAGAAATAAGATGGTATTCATGTAGGAGCATTGCTTATCCTGAGAGGAAGATATCCTAAATTTTCTTCATGTTGAATGTATTTCTTTACTGCAATCTATTCTACATCATTCAGCCTGCAACGATCTGGTCAGCTAGTAAAAGGATTTCTTAACCTTTTTTGGCTTGCCTTCAATCTCATCCAAGATCTTTTGAGGGAAAGGGATGTAAAGGTTTGTGAATATACTAATTTTTGAAACTATTGACATTTCTTCAGACAGTACAGAGGCAAAAGGTTATTGTATTTCATATGAAAGTTACAGAAATGATTTAGTGTCTAGACCAAAGAAAACATATTGGCATCAATTCTATTAATGGAGTCAGTCATTCTAAAATAAAACGAGCAGTTGCTGCTCATCTAACCAAACAAGACTCTCCCACAATGGAAGTTTTAATTGAAGTAAATGTGACAGATTAACATCCAGATTCCCCCCCCCCCCCCCCCAAAAAAAAAACTTTCATTCCTTAACTGCTAAGGAAATCCCTTTGGAAGATAGTCATTGCTGTGCAGTAAAATAAGGGGTAGTCTATTTGTTCAGAGCTAGTTCTCATAAACAACAGTCTTCTCTTAGTCTCCTCAATGCCAAGGATAATTTGTGGTGCATACCATATGTTAAATTGAAAGTACTAACACACAGGAGTGTCAGCACAATATTTTTGCTGGGCTGAAGATAAGTCAACTTGATAGAATCAGACCTGAGAGGAATTGCTAGTAACTAAGCCACAGATTTTAGTTTTGTTTAGATACAGCATGGAAACAGGCCCTTCAACCCACTGAGTTTGTGCTGACCAGCTATCATAATTACACTAGCTCTATCCTACACACTAGGGACAATTTACAAAGCCAACTAACCTACCAGTCTGAAGAAGGGTCTTGACCCAAAACGTCACCCATTCCTTCTCTCCAGAAATGCTGCCTGTCCCGCTGAGATACTCCAACATTTTGTGTCTATCTTCGATTTAAACCAGCATCTGCAGTTCTTTCCGACAATCTACCAACCTGCACGTCTTTGGAATGTGGGAGGAACCCGGAGCTCCCGGACAAAACCCATGCGGTCGCAGGATACAACCCACATGCAATGCAAACTTCGTACAGTAATATCAACTAAAAATCAACATACAGAAATCATGATACATATTATCTAACACATAATAATGGATAACCATGTGGCTGTATTATACTAATAATCACAACCAATTAAAATTAAGGCCAGGCAAGTGAGCCTAATTAAGGAGGTGGTCAACTGTTGGGCAGTTGCACATTGTGCTTATTCCATATAATGCCGATTTGCAGCCTATTTTCTGTGCAGCTCACAGTATATCTGATTTCCCTGTAGATTAACATAAAATATTGATATATTTTGCTACTGAAGATAATAATCACATCAAACGAAGTTCTGTAAGACACATACTGATTGCTGTATGTTTATTACAAATGAAGATCACATTATTCATACAATTTCCTGAATGTTATTCACAGGGGAGGGAGCTGTTCACAGCAGGTGAGTCACAGAAATGAATACTAATAAGGAATTAATTTAAAACAAGTCTGCACAGCTTTCCAGTGCAGTGAAAACTGAAGAGATGAAGTGACTATGACATAAAAAATATTTTTCTTCATGTATAAGAGCTTTCACTACAACACCAAAAATGTACATGCAAAATCCTGGAGGTATTGAGCTATCCATAAATGCTATAATTTTATGTGAATATTCTTTTGAGGGACAGTTAGTGCTTCATCTTTTTTTTAATAGACATAAAAAGAATCAGCTGTCTTCATTTTTGTGCTTTGGGAAGGAAGTAAACAGTATTTTGACAAAAAAAATGACAATTATAGTTAGTTCTCAAGAAATTGGGATTTGCAGCTTTTATGTATATTAGCTAAATCAACATTTTTCCATGTCAGGAAATCTTTGTGTTGATAACAACCTTCTGCAAATTCTCCATGGCAGGTTTTCCAAATAAGGTACACTGCGGCACACCAAACAAGCAATACTAGGAGAGTATGGAAACTCTTTTGTGCACCGCATGTGTTCTGGACAACTCAGATCAAGCAATGCCAGTAATCGGAATGCATATAAGGCATTGCCCAATGTAAAGCATAAAGGCATCATGAGTAGGGTTGGGGCAATGAAGAAGAGATCTGTTGAGTGGAAACAAAGTTAAAGAGAAAGATCAAGGTGATAGTGCCAAGGAGCAGAAGAGGTAATGAAAACTAGACAATTAGAAAAGGAAAGACTACACAAACATTAGAGCATATCAGTAAATAGGGTCAGGAAGAAATTATGAAAAAAAATAGCGAAAATTAGCAGTCCTTTATTTGAATGAACACTGTCTTTGTAACAGGGCAGATGAATTGTTGGTTGAAATAAAAATGGGTATGTAGTGACACCCATTATAGTATCTGGCTGCAAGATGACTAAAGCTGGGACATGAATATTATGGGAACTTAGCATTTCAAAAGGATAGGCAGATAGAACTAAGATAGCACTGTTAATAAAGGATGAGATCAGTAGGGGTGAAATATGAACTTTACTGGCAGTCAGCTGGTTGCAAGTACAAAGAAAGGGAAAGGTCGTCGCTCGTGGGAGAAGTCTGTAATCTTAAGTCACTACAAATCAAGAAAGAACAAAGGCTTGCAACAAAGATAGTGTAACATGAGCAAATTCAATTCAAGTTAAAATTGTGAAGGTAGATAGGGATAGCTTCAGAGAATGGCATCCTGCGGAACCAACCAAGGGTTTTGTAGATCTGATCATTATGTAATCTCAGTGTAAAGGATCCTCTGAGGGACCATAACATTCAGGTTGAAAATGAAAAACTATGTGAAACTAATACTTCAATAAATATACATACAAGTTATCAAGGCCAAGTAAGTCAAAGTAGATTGGTAAAATAGATGACAAGGTTTTGGAGAACCTTGTAATGAGTGTCACTACATATCCATTTAGGGACATATTTTATAATTGTCATTATTGAAAAGTGATCCATTTGATAAGGGTAGTATCAAATTGAATGAAAAAATGCTTACATTGTGCATAGATTCCTGGCATAAATATATTTGCAATCTATATTGTATTGATACACCAGAGTCCTAATTTGTTATAGAGTACTTGCATTTCTCATCCAATCACAGGGATGTAAACTCCCTTCCGCTGTTTAAAAAGACATCCTGCTGTGCCAGAAGCTGGTGCAAAAGCCTGCGCACCACTAGAACTCCCACAGCAATAAATCATCACACACACCTTGGTATGGAGAGGCTGCCAAAAGGCGTTAGTGTTGGGTGGGCTGGGACATACAGTGCGGTTGCTCATTGCCAAGATGTGAGATTCGATGTCTGCATCCTGGCCAGCACAGTGGGTGCAGGGGAGTGTTGGGGACTGACCACCTGGGTCTGCATCGTCTATTATTTGCAAGGGATGGAAGCTTCTTTCTTCTCTTCTTTTTGCTTAGATGTCAGTCCTTCCCAGCCCTGACATTTCTTAATGGTTGTCTTTAGATTTAAGAATAAGAGGTGATCTTGTTAAAACATGAGATTGGAGGGCAGGGGGTATTGGCAGGGTGCATGCTTCCCTGGTCAGGATATATTTAATAAGGGTACGTATGTTTCAGTATACAGGGTTGCCAGTTTATGACAGAGATGAGGGATAATTTCTTCTTTCAACCGATTTTGATTCCTTTAAATTCTCTATCCCAGTGAGCTGTGAGGTGGATCTATTCCAGGTGGAGATTAACATATTTTTGGTCTATAGGAGAAATTATCAGGGAAAATTGAGTTTTGTAAAAGGAGTACACCGTTACCTTGTGTACTTTTCACAGAATGGCTCTCAGGCTTTCCATCATCACCAAATGTTACTGACGACTAAATTATTTGGGGACCACAGGAACACTAAGCAGTCAAACAGCAATCAAAGGAATATTCCATTCAAGGTATGACTAGTTCCCAGTCATCTAAGTTCCAGCATCTATTGCATATTGTGTTGAAGAAAAATACAATGGTGGAGAATAACCCCTTTAACAGAACAAAAATGAAATTCTTTAAAGTAAAAACATTATATTTTTGAATTTTATTTTTAAAATACATTTATTCTCAACAATACTCCTAGATTGGATTATGCAGTTGTATAACAAATCTTTCATGATATGCGATCTCTGAAACTGATCTTCAAGTTTGGGAATCTTTTGCCTCGTTCATTGAAATCAAGGGAAAATATTTGAAATGTAAAAATTAAAATCAGATATTCATGAAGTTGTCCTGTCAAAAAATACATAAAATGTCTCTATTTGTCATAAGGGATTCAAGTGTCAAAATGCAATTATGTTACCTTAAAAAAGCATTTCTTTGGACAGTACGCCTCTCACACATATAATTTAGAACACTAAAAAAGTTAAAAGATTAGATGCTGAAGTTATCAGGTTCCTTAATGACCTCAATGCCCAAGAAAATGCTTTGAACATTAGTTAAATATTGTGCTTTTTTCTTTCTATTTGCTACCTCCAAATTCTTTATAATTTGATATCCAGCCAGCTGAAATACATCATAGCTGCTCTCACTAGGGATCCCTTTGAGCTGACTTGTAACATGCTTAAAAAAAGATTGTCCCCATCAGAGACGACCAAATCTTTGTGCTGGCTTTCTTAGATGCAAACAATAAGTACCAATATCCACAAAACCAATTACAACAACAATTTGCATTTCTATATTATTTTTGTGTAGCAACATGTTCCACAGGAGCCATACTATTGGTCAATTTAAGTAATCACAAGTTGCTAGTACTGTGTAATATATCGAAAGCAACATTTTCGCCTCTTTGAGCACCTGTTATTGTGAGAGTGATGACTTGTGAGTTTAATTTAAATGGAAATGTTGAAGGATGTTTGAGAGCCTCCTTGCTCAGGGCAGGAGGGAAAAGGAGCAAATTTGGCTTAATTGTAATTCCTGAATCCTTAAGTAAAAGTAGATATAGGTCTCGCATGATCCAAGCTCATAAACCAGGCTCAAGTGATTTGAGATTCATTACATGGCAAAGAAAACACTAAGCTACATGGATGTGAATATGGTGGCGTGTCTTGTATGTTATGATTGAAGCAAACATCATTAATAATTGAGCATTGATGGAATTATTGTTACTAAGTAATTTGCAATAAAAAGTCTTAAAGTATTTAGTTTAAGGTAAGATTCATTCAGTAATGCTAAGCAAATACAGAAACAATGTTTTGAGTGAAAATAGACTGTGGGAACAAATATACCAGCAAACGTAAATGCTGTGAACTAGAGGCAACAAATACATTTATTTCCTAACTTGTTTAAACATCATTGCATGGTGTATGTCTTCTGTATCCTTTATGGTTATAGGACATTGATTTTAACAAGTAACAAATAGACATTTCCAAGAAATAAATTATTCACATTAATGTAAAATACAATTTAGATACATTTTTTCTACATAATTTCTCTCTAAAGTGACATTAGTACATCGCGTTCTTGTACACTTGTATGGAAAGATTTCCCGAAGATAAATGAATGGAGGCCTGGTTTTAATTTCTCAGCCATGGCCATTATAATACTTAAGTCACCTTCCACTGTAAGGTCAAGGTCAACTTTCAGGTTGCGTAAGGATTTGAAAGGCTTCTTACCCCTCTGGCTGAAAAAGTAAAATAAAACAGTTACTGTAATGATCAGGATCACTATTTTATAACCAATAAGGTGTCTATTCAATCAACCAAAAAAGAAAACCGACTTTGCCGCGCACATATTTTGCAAATTCTTTTTCCTGCCTTTTCTAAGTTATAGATTTTGCTTCCATGTTGTTTCTACTATGCTTCTGACAGTTAATTCATGTACTAAAAGACCACTAAAAACTTGCACTCAGCAAGCTTAATTCCTTTTGCAGAGAAATTGTACATAGTTTTTCCTTATTTATAATGCAGCATCTTTAACTGTTCTCACCTCAACTTCAAGAAACAATATCCAGATGTAATGAAACAAATTAACTGCACAAATTTAGCATTCCCCCTTTTCTTTAATTCTATAGACTGTTTCATGAAAATGTTTAAAACACAGTGCTAAATCATTGAACCTTATGCACAGAAGTGGGCCCTTTTGCCCATCTTCTTCTTTTTCTTCTTCTTGCGTATGGCGTGCACAGCCTATTGGTGTAGGACAACTTGTTCTATTTGATCTTACTTGATTGTGCATGCCAAGTTGATTGTATTCGTCGAAACATGGCGGACCACGTGAAAGTTGCAATTTTCCACCCCGCCCATCTCATCCATCCCGACAGCATGCCCATGCACGATAACCTGACATTTCCAGTCTAAACGTATTCTGTCTGAAACTTCATGTGAACTTCACGATCCCGAGGTCACTTTTCAAATCATAGTACAGCTGTGGCAAAAATCGACACTGCAGCTCGTTGTAATGTCATGTCCTTATGCGAGTTCTCCAGGGTCAGAAATGAAGACGCTATTGTAAGCACCAAAGCTTCGTTAGTTCCCTTCAGAGGGGGAGAGGTTCGCCCAGTTGGAAGGGTTGACCTGCAGTGCCACCTAGCGACACGCGTGCACAAGCTGAACTTCTTCATTGTCCCAGGAAAAGTAACAACCTTACTTGGGATTGGTAAGCTTTGGAGAAGAGGTGCACCTACTTTTCTGCCCAAGATACTACCAAACAGTTCCTCTCTCAGTACAAGGAACTTTTTGAGAACAAACTCGGCAAACTAACCTACAAATATTGTATTGTAACTGACCCCAACGTACTGCCTGTTGTTCGAGCCCCTCAGAATTCCGCATTGCCATGCACAATCGCATACAGAACAAACTTCAAAGAATGGAATCGCTGGGCGTCATCGCTTAAGTGTCCGACCGGGTCTCAACCATTGTAGTGGCTACCAGGAAAAGACAAAATACAAATCTGTATCAACCCCAGAGACTTGAATACTGCAATCAAGCGTCCACATTATCCAATGCGCACACTAAAGAAGAGGTAGCAGCACACCTGGCCAAAGCGACGGTGTTCTCCATTTTAGATGCAAAAAACTCATTTTGGCAAATCCCGTTAGACCACAAATCGTCTGAACTAACCACTTTTGGCACACCGTTCGGTAGCTACAAGTTTCTGCGAATGCCCTTTGGCATCAATACACTCGTGAAGTTTTCCAACGCACAATGGAACAGCTGTTTGCAGGTTACCCTTGTGCCATTATTGTCGACGATATACTTGTTGCTGGCCGTGATATGTCAAAACATGACCCCAATTTAAAGAAATTACTGGACCGTGACAAGGACATCAATCTCAAGCGCAACCCCCTAAGGTACAGACTTTGCGTCAAGTTAATGAAGTACATGGGACACGTTTTCACTAGTGATGGACTCAACCCAGATCCTTCCAAGACCATGGCCATCAACGAACTGACAGCTCCCACAGACATAACCAGTCTACAGAGATTCCTGGGCATGGTGAACTATCTGGGTAAGTTAATTCCGAACTTCAGCGAACTGTCAGCCCCGCTGTGGCAGTTAACACACAAGAACGCAACCTGGTCCTGGTATACACAACACCGGAGAGCGTTTGACACCCTAAAACAGCAGCTGTCCTGTGCCCCGACTCTGGTTTACTTCGATGTGAAGCTGCCTGTAACACTAATCTGTGATGCCTCCCAGTACGAACTGGGTGCTGCCTGTCTTCAGCATACCAGTGAAGGTGACAGCAGGCCTGTTGCATATGCCTCTCGCACAATGTCCAAGACTGAACAACGCTATGCTCAAATCGAGAAGGAACTGCAGGCGGTGGTATTCGCCTGCGAGAAATTCGAAGACTTTATGTTTGGAAAGACCGTAACTGTTGAAACAGACCACCAGCCACTAATCAGCATCATGACCAAGCCGATCCATGCCGCTCCTGCCCGGCTGCAGCAGATGATGATGCAGCATCAAAGGTACGATATTATCATGAATCATTTTTTATCATTAATGTTTTATTATTATTAATGTTTAGTGTTTCTGAGTCATTCGTAACTGTCATTGTATGTCATGTTGTTACTTTTTGCGGAGCACCAAGGCAAATTCCTTGTATGTGAATACTTGGCCAATAAACTTAAACGTGTTTACAAACCAGGCAAAGATATGCACCTAGCCGACACTCTATCCAGAGCCCCGCGCAAGAACTGCGAGCAACAACCGACAGACAACGACACCTACATTGTGGTGATGGTGTCCTACATTCTCACTGAATGCCTGGACGACTTGGCTGCAGACAGCAGTCAATGACACCCTACAGTCCCTGTCCACTATCAACCGGCATGGCTGGCCGGATAAGCAGCACAAGGTACCAGTTGCTGTTCGCCCGTACTTTCCGGTCCACGATGAGCTTGTCCTGCAGGACGGTGTGATTGTCAAGGGACACAAGGCGGTCATCCCAGCTGCCTTACGGGACAAACACTTTGACTCTGTCCACGGGGGACATCCCAGTATTGAGGCAACCATTCTTCGAGCTAAGAGCTTGTTCTTCTGGCCCAGTATGACCGAGTTCATACGGGGGAAGATGGAAGCTTGCGCGATCTGCAACAGCCTGATGCCCCATCCACCCAAGCAGCCTTTTCTCTCCCATCCAGTTCCTGCCTTGCCATGGTCCACAGTGGCAACTGATATTTTCGAATGGCGTGGTAAGCAATACCTGAATCTTGTTGACTCATACTCGGGCTGGTTTGAGATTGACCTGCTTCCCAGCCCCACTTCAGCGGTAGTGGTTCAAAAGCTAGTGGGCCACTTTTCGGCTCACGAGCGTCCTTGAATCATCTGACAACGGAAGCCAATTCACCAGCCAGTGTTTCAAGAATTTTGCCCAACAATGGGAGTTTCATCACATTACCAGCAGTCCCGAGTTCCCTCAATCGAACGGGCAGTCCAAAGTGCCAAACAGGAGATGGAAACGTCACATTTGGCAAAATCCGAAGTCTACCTGGACTTGCTCAACTTAAGAAACATTGCCCGCGACCCAGTGTTAGGGTCTCCTGCCCAACCTCTCATGTCAAGGCAGACCTGTAACACGCTGCCCGTACCCAAGCATCTACTGCCCGTAACCAGAAACAATCTTATGACAAAACAATCAGGCCTCACAAGCCAATGGTCATGTTTTACGACTCTAGACTGACAAGGGCCACGGTCGCCTTGGTCCAATCCGCAGCCCTCAACCAGAACCACGTTCGTACATAGTCGATTCAAATAGAGGGACCTACCGGCGAAACCATCAGCACCTTCTAACAATGAAGGAACCACAACCCACGATAACGTATCCAGATGTCCCAGGACTGTTTCACCGAATGACTGATACACTTTCTTCCCCGGCCCAACGTCCGTCCACAGAGTCCGTGCCCATCATGTATCCTGCCTTCTCGCCACCACGTTCGGTGCCCCGGTCTCCAGCTTCACCCCACCCGTCTCATAGATCTCCAGTGTTCCAACAGCCCCCAGTAGCTCAGTTTTCGCTGGTGAAGGATGGAGATGCGAGCTTATACTGTACGCGTGCGGGTCGTATTGTAAACCTACCCTTAGATACGGGGACTATGTTTAACCTGCTCCAGCGTTGAAGCAACTGTCTATTTTTACACGCGCTATTTAAACTTGATTAGTCGTATTTACATATATATTCGTAGTTACATGATTTTCTTAGGGGAAAGATATAGTTCAGTTCTACTTACATGTCAACCAATACTAACACATAAATGCTACACACACTGCAGGGCAATTGCTCTAGAAAATCTTGAGTGCACTGGGCATCAACGGAATGGAGAGGAGAAGAGCCATCAAGAACACCACATATGCAGTGGAGAAGGCCACGGATCAGGAGAGGAGGTCCATGGGGAGGAGCGAATGTCACCTGAACACGTCGTGGTCTGATCAACCACGGCTGCGTCGCCTGGGTGAGGGTGTCTGATGTTGAAAGACCCAAAACATCCAATGACCCTGGGTTACAATGCTGATGATGTGTTCAGGCGCATCAATAGATGTGTTTTTTATCAATCTATAATCCAGTCCGAGTTTTCATCATACCAGCACCACTCATATTAACGGTTCCTGGCACAAGCTGCCAGTCATGATCCAGACAGTGATGCCAACATACTGTGTAACTTTTTTGTATGTCAATAAACCTGTTGGATCGTTACTTTGAGTATGTGTTATTTGCTCTATAGTTGGTGAGACCACATTTTGAATATTGTGTTCTGTTCTGGGCACCATGTTATTGGAAAGATACTATCAAGTTTGAAAGGGTTCAGAAAAGATTTAAGAGGAAGTTGCCAGGACTAGAGGGTTAGCTTTTGGGAGAGGCTGGGTCTCTATTCCTTGGAGCTGGGTCTCTATTCCTTAGAGCGCAGGAAGATGAGTAAGCTGGGTCTCTATTCCTTGGAGTGCAGGAAGATGAGGAATGAGGGGTGATCTTATAGCGGTGTACAAAATCAAGAGAGGAATAGATTGGGTAGATGCACAGAGTCTCTTGCCCAGAGTAGAGGAATCGAGGACCAGATGACATGGGTTCAAGGAGAAAGCGAAAAGATTTAATAGGAATCAGAGAGGTCACATTTTAATACAAAGGGTGGTGAGTGTAAGGAACAAGCTGCTAGAGGAGGTAGTTGAGGCTGGGACTATCCCATTGTTTAAGAAACAGTTAGACAGGTACATGGATAGGACAGGTTTGGGGGTATATGGATCAAGCGCAAGCAAGTGGGACTAGTGTAGCTGGGACATTGTTGGCAAGTTGGGCCAAAGGGCCTGATTCCACACTTTATCACTCCGACTCTAAAGAACTGAATGAATTAATTCTGAAATCTCTGCCTTTTGAGATTGACGATTTGTCAGTGATTTTGTGCTTTTTCTAAAATAAACAACATTTTTCATGTATGCTGGATGATGAAGGAGGTCTCAACTGCCAACAAAACCTCGAGCGTATATACAAATACTCCCACTCACTTTGAACAAAGTCAACCAGTATATTCAATATACTGGATTATCAAAAAATAAAATAAAAAAGGAAGAAAGGTCTCGACCCGAAACATCGCCTATCTCCTTCGCTCCTTAGATGCTGCTGCACCCGCTGAGTTTCTCCAGCCTTTTGTGTACCCAGTATATTCAATAGGTTGATTTAGGATTCTTAACTGAATAGAGGAAACATTCAAGGTAACATTAGCAAATTTCCAGATGACACAAGGCTGCGTGGCAGTGTAAACTGTGAGGAAGATGCTATGAGAATGCAGGGTGGCTTGGACAGGTTGGGTGAGTGGGCAGATGCATGGCAGATGCACTTTAATGTGGATAAATGTGAGATTATCCACTTTCGTAGCAAAAACAGGAAGGCACATTATTATCTAAATGTGGTCAAATTCGGAAAAGGGGAAGTACAACGGGATCTGGGGGTCCTTATTCATCAGTTGATGAAAGTAAGCATGCAGGTACAGCAGGCAGTGAAGAAAGCGAATGGCATTTTGGCCTTCATAACAAGATGAGTTGAGTATAGGAGCAAAGAGTTCCTTCTGCAGTTGTATAGGACTCCAGTTGTGAGACCACATCTGGAGTATTGTGTGCAGTTTTGGTCCCCTAATTTGAGGAAGGACATTCTTGCTATTGAGGGAGTGCAGCGTAGGTTTACAAAGTTAATTCCCGGGATGGCGGGACTGTCATATGCTGAGAGAATGGAGCGGCTGGGCTTGTATACTCTGGATTTTTGAAGCATGAGAGGGGATCTTATTGAAACATAATAGATTATTAAGGGTTTAGACAGATTAGAGGCAGGAAACATGTTCCCGATGTTGGTGGAGTCCAGAACCAGGGGCCCCATAGTTTAAGAATAAGGGGTAAGCTATTTAGAACGGAAATGAGGAAACACTTTTTCACACAGAGATTTTGAGTCTGTGGAATTCTCGGCCTCAGAGGGCGGTGGAGGCTGGTTCTCTGGATACTTCCAAGAGAGAGCTAGATAGGGCTCTTAAAGATAGCGGAGTCAGGGGATATCGGGAGAAGGCAGGAACGGGGTACTGATTGTGGATGATCAACACACATTGAATGGAGGTGCTGGCTCAAAGGGCCAAATGGCCTACTCCTGCACCTATTGTCTATTGTCTACTGAAACAAAATCTCATCTGAATAAAACAACCTTCTTAATAATGCTAAATATTTCAGTCAGTTTATAGAACAAATGAAATTATAACAGTAACTAACAGTGAACATGTAATATCACATTCTGACAAGAACTGATACTTTTGAATATCAGAAATACAGAAAAATACAGAAAACTCTAGTAACTCACAATGGTTGATCATGATGCATGGAGTGGATTTAAAATTATGCTTACTCTGATAGACACTTTTGAAACATGGACTGTTGATAATTGGATTATTTGCCAATGCTTGATGAATGGGGACACCTGCTGGAGATATCTGCTGCACAAGAAAATGGTGAACAATGGTGCCGTACAGCACCTGTGCACAGTTTAAAATAGTAAGATTAAATGAGCTTACCAGTTTGAAGTTTGATCTAGCCGGAAATAGCAGGGGAAATAGGGGACCGCGGGTCGAAGGAGGAATTAAGTGAAATCCAGGTTAGTCGGGAAGTGGTGTTGGGTAAATTGAATGGATTAAAGGCCGATAAATCCCCAGGGCCAGATAGGTTGCATCCCAGAGTACTTAAGGAAGTAGTTCAAAATCAAAAGTAATCTTTCAAAACTCTTTAGATTCTGGAGTAGTTCCTGAGGATTGGAGGGTAGCAAACGTAACCCCTCTTTTTAAGGGAGAGAGAGAAAACGGGGAATTACAGACCAGTTAGTCTAACATCGATAGTGGGGAAACTGCTAGAGTCCGTTATTAAAGATGGGTAGCAGCACATTTGGAAAGCGGTGAAATCATTGGACAAAGTCAGCATGGATTTACGAAAGGTAAATCATGTCTGACGAATCTTGTGGAATTTTTCGAGGATGTAACTAGTAGCGTGGATAAGGGAGAACCAGTGGATGTGGTATATCTGGACTTCCAGAAGGCTTTCGACAAGGTCCCACATAAGAGATTAGTATACAAACTTAAAGCATACGGCATTAGGGGTTCTGTATTGATGTGGATAGAGAACTGGCTGGCAAACAGGAAGCAAAGAGTAGGAGTAAACGAGTCCTTTTCACAATGGCAGGCAGTGACTAGTGGGGTACCGCAGGGCTCAGTGCTGGGACCCCAGCTATTTACAATATATATTAATGATCTGGATGAGGGAATTGAAGGGAATATCTCCAGGTTTGTGGATGACACTAAGCTGGGGGGCAGTGTTAACTGTGAGAAGGATGCTAGGAGACTGCAAGGTGACTTGGATAGGCTGGGTGAGTGGGCAAATGTTTGGCAGATGCAGCATAATGTGGATAAATGTGAGGTTATCCACTTTGGTGGCAAAAACAGGAAAGCAGACTATTATGTAAATGGTGGCCGATTAGGAAAAGGGGAGATGCAGCGAGATCTGGGTGTCATGGTACACCAGTCATTGAAAGCAGGTGCAGCAGGCAGTGAAGAAAGCGAATGGTATGTTAGCTTTCATAGCAAAAGGATTTGAGTATAGGAGCAGGGAGGTTCTACTTCAGTTGTACAGGGTCTTGATGAGACTACACCTGGAGTATTGCGTAGTTTTGGTCTCCATATCTGAGGAAGGACATTATTGCCATAGAGGGAGTGCAGAGAAGGCTCACCAGACTGATTCCTGGGATGGCAGGACTGTCTTATGAAGAAAGACTGGATAGACTCGGTTTATACTCTCTAGAATTTAGGAGATTTGAGAGGGGATCTTATAGAAACTTACAAAATTCTTAAGGGATTGGACAGGCTAGATACAGGAAGATTGTTCCCGATGTTGGGGAAGTCCAGGACAAGGGGTCACTGCTTAAGGATAAGGAGGCAATCCTTTAAGATCAAGATGAGACTTTTTTCACACAGAGAGTGGTGAGTCTCTGGAACTCTCTGCCACCGAGGGTAGTTGAGGCCAGTTCATTGGCTATATTTAAGAGGGAGTTAGATGTGGCCCTTGTGGCTAAGGGGATCAGAGGGTATGGAGAGAAGGCAGGTACAGGATACTGAGTTGGATGATCAGCCATAATCTTATTGAATGGCGGTGCATGCTCGAAGGGCCGAATGGCCTACTCCTGCACCTAATTTCTATGTTTCTATGTCTATGTTTCTGTGATCTTTATTTTATGAGGAGTTGCGATGAGGGATTTCATGAAGACCCCGCCAGCACGCATGCGCGACATTTTTCAAAGCAGCGGTATGGAATCACAGAATTAAACAACAATGACTAATATAGTAAGATTGAAGAGACTCTACCAGTTGACCTTATAGTAGAGGGTTGGGAGCGGAGGGCACGAAATGCCTCATCGCAACTCCTCATAAAATAAAGATCAAACCTCAAACTGGTAAGTTCTTGTTTAATCTTACTATTTCATTTCGGAGTCACGCGAGTACTTCGTGAAGATTTCAAAGCTCTGTGATTACATGCCCTGGATCACGTCCATGCTCACATACTGCCGCAATTCTGATGATAGGAGTATGTTAACGTATTTCAGTCTTGACAAGCTGAAAAAATAATATAGTATTTATTAACACACATCAAAAAACCCCTCACTCGGGGATAAACGTTTCTTGGTGACCAGTACTTAACACTGTCTCCGCAAACATAGCAGGAGTGGCCACAGATTTATTATAAAACCGCTGGAACGTAGCTTCGCTGGCCCAGCCCGCTGTAGCGAGGATATGGTCCATGGGAACCTCCATGGTCCTCGCCGCTGATGTTGATGCAGCCCTGGTAGAATGGGATTTAAAGATATTAGTATCAATATCTGCTGCATCCAATACCACCCTGACCCACCTGGAGATCGTCTGCACCATCACCCTGTAATGGGGTTTCTTATGGCTGATCATCAGGCCTTTCTCCATTTTCCTGATGGTATGCGTCATTTCTATATAGTGACGTATGTAGGTGGCTATGCAGAGCCTCACATCAACGGGGTATGCTGGAAATATTAATTGCAGCCCTGTAGTCCCAGGTCTGTGCTGCTTGAGTAACTCATCAATAAAGAAAGTTACTCTCTCAGGGGTTGAGACCATGTTTTCCAACTTTATCTTTTGCAATGTCTGGACCCGCTGAGCTGATGTTAGTGCCATTAACATCACCATCTTCAGGGTGAGTTTATCCAGCGGTAGTCCAATCATTGGCGACCAACTCCTGAGTAGAGTCAATACTACCCCAATGTCCCAGGTGATGTCGTATCGTGGTCGGGGAGGGTTCGAATTGAAGATACCCCTCATCAATTTGGACACGAGCTGGTGAGATCCTACTCCTATACAAAGGTAGGATGACAGTGCGCTCCTGGCACTGTTGATGACGCTGTAGCTGAGGCCCTCATCATGATGCAACCCCGCGAGGAATTCCAGCACATGGAGAATCGTGGCAGAGTCATACGTAATGATAATCCGGCTGCAGTAGGCCTCCCATTTCCTGATTTGAGTGAGGTACTATCATCTAATGGATTCTCTGCACGATGCTGCAATGGTGTCCATGGTCCTTGGTGTTAGTTCGTATTGCAGGAGTGGCCTCTTCAGAACCTGCAGGCCAACAGGTTCAGATGACCATGGCATGGATGGTATTCCCCTGTAGTGGGGTTAGTCACCAAATCCGGGCACTTGTTAATATGTGGCCATGGTTCTTTAATCATCTCAAGGACCACCGGACACCATGGTTGTGTTGGCCAGTCCTGTTGCAGAATCTGATTTTATTTTCTGCATCACCGACTGATGAGGCAAAATGGAGGAAATGTATAGAAAAACCATTTCCCCCAGTGCAGCGAGAAAGCGTCCATCGCTACTGCCCCAGGATCTGGTTCCCAAGATACACATGTTGGTATCTGATGGTTCAATCTGGACGCAAAAAGGTCGATATCTGGTGTTCCAAATTTGGCGATCATTTTAGCAAATATTTGGGGATTCAACATCCACTCACTGTTATCATTGAATACACGTGACCTGGTGTCCGCCACTGTATTGAGCTTACCTGGAAGGTAGGTAGCTGATATCCAAATATTTCTTTCTATGCACCAGAGCCAGATTGAGTTTGCCAATTCATCACAAGATATTGACTTGATACCACCTATATGATTCAAGTATGCCACCACAGTGGTGTTATCTATTTGAAGACGGACATGCGTATGACATAAACTCATGCAATGAGCTCGTAGTCCGTGAAATGCTCCTAGCATCTCCAAATAGTTTATCCCTTGTGATAATAGTAGGGGAGATTCGTGTAAATCCCATTTACCGCCACAACTGGAAGTAGTGTCGGTAGCTCCCCAGCCTTGGGCGCTTGCGTCGGTTTGTACCGCAACTGACGGGTTCGGTATAATAATGGGATTGAATGAGTCACGAATAATCAATCCACCATTGTAGCTCAACTTTTGCCTTGATTGGCAGCTGCATAGGTCTATCAAAATGTCCAGCATTTGTTTTTAATGCTGAAATGTTTGTTCTTTGCAAATTTTGATAGTGTAGAGGGCCAAATCGTGCAGCTGGAAATGTAACTACTAATTTCCCAATTACCTTAGCAGCATGTCTGATTGTTGGTTTCCTGGCGCAAGCAAGGTTGTTACATGCTTCAGTCACATCCATTGCCTTGTTATCTTGGATGTTAACAATCATTTGATTGGTGTTAATTGTAAATCCCAGATAGTTCATGACCTGTGAAGGGTAGAACTTAGATTTGTCTGGATGGATGACAAACCCTAATTTTTGAAACAATGTCTTAGTAGCTGCTACTGCTAAATCTGTCGATTCCATGGTCTTCCCCACAATCAAGATGTCGGCTAAATATGCCATGACAATGTGGTTTTGTTTCTTCAGGGATGCCAATACTGGTTTCAAAATGTTTGTAAATAACCTAGGGGCTGTTGTAAGCCCATTACGTAGGGCTCTATATTGCCATAGCTGATCCATCCAAACAAACTTCAAGAACTTTTGGTGATGTTTCCATATGGATACTGAATAGTATGCATCTTTTAAATCGATGCATGCCATGAAGCACCCTTTGGAAATCAGTGATTTAGCCGTTTCAAATGTGTCCATTTTAAAATGGGTATATTTTACAAAAGTATTCAAATGGGTTAAATCAATAATAATCCGACATCCACCATCTTTTTTGGTTTTGGTAAAGATGTTGGATACGAACTCAAGAGGTTCATGCATCGTTTTCTCTATCACTCCTTTTGCATGTAGCCTCAAAATTTCCTCATGTCCTTCCGCTATTTCCTTATGGGAAAGTGCAAATTTCCGGTCTGGTACATGTTGAGGCGGGGGAAGTTGTTAATTTATGAATTCAATTTCACACCCCTGAATACTTTGTAAAATAAATGAGTCTAAATTTATAGAGCTCCATGCATCCCAGAATAAACGTAATCTCCCACCAACTTGTGAGGTTAAACATGCAGCACTTGCATGAGAACCAGATCCCCTTACCTCCATGGTTACCGGCAGGGCCTGACGTTCTGGGTTTTGGCGCTCAGTTGTGCTGCTGGATTGTGGGGTTGGCGCATCTTCCACGCCGGTCGCTGTTGGCCCTGCCCTAAAAAAGGCTTTTGTTGTTGGGGTGCGGCCGGCGTGTAGGTCCTTGCTGATCTTTCAGGTGGCCCCCGAGGTCTTACATATGGTGTTTGCTGGAGGGAGGTGGTTTCATGAAACCGACTGCCTTCGCCTCCTCGTCCAGGTCCTTGACCTGTTTGGACAGGTCCTCACTGACCAGCTGTCTCGGTGGCGGCGTCGCAACCCGCGAACTTGGGGTTGAGAGTCGGCTTGATGGAGATTTTTAGGAAAGCGTTGATTTGGTATAGTGTGTTACACAATAACGCAAGAGCATCTTCCTGCTCCTCCGTCATCTCCGTGCCGTTAATCGATCTGGCAAAGGCAGTGATTCCCGACGTCAACAGTTTCAGGATCTTTTGTAGTTTGAGTTCCTGTGCCCTTATTCCTGGACTGATGTTGCCCAGATGGGCGTGTTGACTGTCGGTACATTCAATGATGCACAGTTGTTCAGGGCCTTGTATTTGTTCATTGCCTCGGTTAGGACCTGATCCTGCAGCTGATGTGTAGTGAGGAAGTCAATGCTGGCCACTAGATTGGGCTGCAATGGCTGTCCTGAATGCTTTGGCTGGGCAAATTTGGAAACTTCCTCTTGGGGTTTCTCAGGTGCTGCAGATTCCTGCGCCAATCCTTCTTCCATGTCAGCCACCTGCTGACCCCTGGCACTCCCCACTGATGACGGGGACATGCTTGGTGGCCCAGATGCATGTCTCCTGGAACTGGAGGACATCCGGTCCTGCTGCTGGAGATTTTGCTCTAGGAGTCGCTCCATCATGCGCTCCATGCGACCGCCGGTGCTATCTGCGGACAACAAGTCGGCTTTCTCAGGTTCTCCTGAACCACTGAGGCTTCTGCCATCGGCCCACACCTCATCGAGGTGATGTCTAGGATGCCTAGGCAGGATGTCACTGCCTGCCGCTCCAGCGGAGCTTTGCGACTCCCGCGCGGACATGCCGCTAGTCCGCAGTCTTCCGGACTGTGGCAGCCCGCCTGTCTGGAAAGACATGAGCGGTGAGGAGTCGGTTCCAGCCGCCGAAGCGGGGTTCACCGATGTCCACGCGGGCTTGCCGCCTGTCTTCCCCGGGACAAAGGCGACGTTCGGTCACGTCCAGCCGCTAACGCGGGGTGCGGTGACCGAGATGATATACCACCGGCCCGCGATCTGGCAGGCTCACCCGGTGGTGAGTCTGCGCCGGCCGCACCTGCGGGGTTCCCAGACTCAGACCTCGATTCCTCACCGGTCCGCGATCTGGTGGACTGCTCCGGTGGCAAGTTTGAAAAGTGTGGTGAAAAGAGTTCAGGGCATGCATGTTGCTGTTAAGAGTGAAGGGCAAGGCAGGTGTGAGTAAGGAAGCTTGGATGACAAGAGAAATTGAAGCTCTGGTCATGAAAAAAGAGGCATGGGACTGGTAAACGAAACTGGGATCAACTGGAGGAGTTATGGAAACTGAGGAGCATACTTACAAACTAAATCAGGATAGCAAAAAGATAGCTCTGGCAGATAGTAAAATTCAAAGATATTTTATGTACATTAAAAGAGGGTGACTCGAGAGAGAGAATAGGGCAAAATAAATCGGTCATCTCTATGTGGAGCTGCAGGAGATGGGAAAGGTCCTAATTAATATTTCTCTTGCGTTTACTATGGAAAGAGATGTGAAGATCGAGGAACTTGGGACAGTTAATGGAAGTGTCTTGAGGACTGTAACTGCCCTCCCAACATGATTGTTAACAGTAGAACGTAGACTGACAGCCAGCCAAACTCAATTCAATAATCAAACGCGAGTCAGGAAGATAGCATCTCAGCTCTCATTGTTTAATGTCTTTCCAGTTGTTACATTCTTATCATTGAAAAAGCCATAACAAGCTAGGATTGGGAAGGGTTGCTTCTGATGTTGAAACGTGACAGACAAACAAAGGCAGGAGACTACCTCCTGCTTCCTGTGTGCAACTGACCTTTCACAATAAAGATCCAACAGATGGCGCTATTTCACATAATTTCAAGCAGAGGACAGAATACTTCCCGCCTGACATCGATAGATGCCACTACTAACATCAGCTAAAGTATCCTCAGGATCCTTATCTCTCAGGAACAAGAAGAATGACCTCAGAGACAGGTCTCATGTAGCTCTTAGAGGTGCCTTGAGAAGCTGTCCTGACACTATTTTTCGCACTTTGCCATTACTGCTTATAAAAACAGAGGTAACTAATCCCATAGGCCATTCGTTACGGGACAGCTGGCTGTCTTTCAAAAGCACAATGTCTCCATTTTGCAGATCTCTGTCTCATGTTCCATTTACGTCTGCTCTGCAGAGTTGGTAAGTACTCCCGTCTCCAGCAAACCCAGAACTCATTGGCTGAGGTTTGTACCTGCCTCCATTGGCTCTTGAAGAGGTCTTCCCCTGTGAAATGGCTTGGAGGAGCTGGTATGCCGGACTTCTGGGTAAGCAGCATTGCGGGAGTTAGGAGGAATGGTGAGTCCGGACCAGAAGAGATTGGCACTAATAGTCTAGCATTGATGATTGCTGATATTTCAGCCATGAGGGTACAAAGGATTTCGTGAGTGAGGTGGAGTAACTTCCGCTGTAGCAACATGGAGTCCAGGATTCTGCGTGAGACGCCAATCAAACATTCCCAGGCCCCTCCCATGTGTGAAGCGTGAGGGGGGTTGAACTCCCATATGCATCCTTGCTGACTTAAATACCTGTATCAGGTCGGCCAAATCCATGCGTCTTTAAAGTGCTGATGCTTGGCTTATGCACATCCCCAAGGCAAACATCACCTATGAGGACCCAGCCTAAGTCCAGTCTCTGTGCAAAGGGAGTGTTGCCTGGCCCATTGATTTGTTGCCTCGCCTTGTGTACTCTGAGGATATCTCTTCCAAGCAAGAGTAGAATCTGAGCATTTGGATCTAGTTCTGGGATGTGAGCTGCAACCGGACTTAAGTGGGTGTGTTGACGTGCTGCCTCCGGTATTGGTATCTGTCCTATTATCCGAAATTTCATCTCACTCGATGAGTGGAGGAAGATCAATTACTATTCTTCAGTTCACAACCTGAAAGCCATCTGCTTTTCTTCCTGTCATTTCCATCACTCCTGCACAGGTTTTCAGTGAGTAAGGGGATGGGTCACATTCAATCCCAAACTGATCAAAGAAACTTGACCTCGCTAAAGAGCGATTACTCTGATCATCAAGAATTGCGTACACTGTGATTGAGCGTTCAGGCTGCCCACGTGGGTATATCTTTACCAGGCATATCTTGGAGCAAGAACAAGCTGAAAGGCCAGGGCCACATACCTCAGTGCAATGGGAAGTGATAGTGGTTGAAGGGTTGACACTTTCGTTCTCTTGTGCTCTAGGCTCTGGCTCTTGAGTGGGGGGCTTAAAGGTCCAGGGGGCAGGGCCTGGATGCATTGCTGTGATGTGGTGGTCTCTTTCGCATTCTCTGCACTTGAGCACTTTCTTACAGTCTTTGGCGAAGTGGGAAGACGAGGAGCAATACCTGAAGCATATGCTGTTCTCCTTAAGGTAGGTTTTACGCTCCTCTATGGGCTTGGCTCTAAAACCTCTACATTTGGCGAGGGAATGAGGTTTGCCGTGGATGGGGCAAATCTCCGCCGGGTCATTGCTGTGCGTTGTTTTGTCTGTATTGTCTATAGCTGTTGTGGTGATGTCAGTCTTGTGTACATATATGGGGGTTCTTGAATTATCCTGATTCTGGGTAGGCTTCTCATACTTGGAAGGACACTGCTTGAAAAGGCAAAACTTGGGTCATTTCTAGTTCTTGCCTCTCCGCAGATGAACTGCGTGAAGAAGGAGAATGGTGGGAAGCAGGCACTGTGCTCCTCTTTATACCTTGAACCCAACGAGATCCATCTTTCCTGGAGGCCATGGTGGAGTTTCTCCACAATTGTGTTGATGCCACGGGCCGTGTCCAAGTAAGTCAAACCAGGTAGGTATCCATCTTCTTTAGCAGCCTGCAACTCCATAAGCAAATCTCCGAGTTCTTGAAGTTTGATGTGATCCTTATTGGTTATGCGGGGGAAGCTATCCAACCTTTTGAATAGAGAACTCTCCATTACCTCTGGAGCAGCGTAACAATCCAAGAGCCTGTCCCATACCGACTGAAGAGCAGCATATGGGTCGGTAAGATGCACTGAGTGAATTCTTCTGACATGCTCTGACGATTCTTTGCCTAACCACCTTACTAAGCGATCTAGCTCTTCACTAGCAGTGAGATCTAAGCCGTGAATGACGTTAATAAAGGATGATTGCCATGCTCTGAAGCTCTCAGGTATATCATCGAGCTTAGTGAGCCCACTGGTCACGAGTTTTCTTCTTGCTAAGTACTTGGCGAAGTCGATCATATTAGCAGGTCCTGTCTCAGGTGCAAGGTGTTGTTTACGATTCAAAAGCTGTTCGTCATAAGCTATATGGCCTAATAGAGATTTCGCTTCAGCAAAGCAGGCTTTGCGAGAAGGGCTTTGGCCAGCCTGGTGTATACGAGATGGGGAAGCATGATGCCTCAATGCTTTCCTGGTTTCAGCTCTGTAGACCTGAGGGCGTTGGTAACCATCATTGTAGCGTGAATGAGTCACCTGGGTGACTTGATGTTTTGCTAGTGGTGGTGAGTCCTCATTGATGCATGGTCTGCCAGGTGAAGAGGTAATAGCGTCGACAGTTAGCCATTCTCTCTGCTCCTGTACATAGTCTTCTGTTCGTTGCTTTATGACTTGCTGTGTGACTGACCTTGGCTACGTGATAGTTAACAGTAGAATGTAGATTGACAGCCAGCCAAACTCGATTCAATAATCAAACGCGAGTCAGGTGGTTACCATCTCAGCTCTCATTGTTTAATGTCTTTCCAGTACTGTTATATTCTTATCATTGAAAAACAAGTGAAAAAGCTATTCTTAAGCATAACAAGCTAGGATTGGGAAGGATTGCTTATGATGTTGAAACGAGACAGACAAACAAAGACAGGAGACACTGACCTTTCACAATAAAGGTCCAACAGATGGCGCTATTGCACATAAATTCAAAGGACAGAATAAGGACAGTCAGTATTACACGGCAAGGCAGGTTGAGTAAGAAAGTCTGGATGATGAGAGAATTGAGGCACCGATTAGGAGAAAGGGCACAGGCCAGGTATAGGCAGCTGGGATAAAGCATGTCCCTAGAGGAGATTGGGGAATCCGGAAGTGGCAGCGCTGCCTGGCAGCTGCGGCTCACCTGTAGTCCGTTTTTTTTTAATTTTATTTTTGTTTTCTTGTGTCTGTTTTAGTTAAATTTTAGTTTATTAGGCTGTGTATGTGTGGGGGGGGGAGGGTGGGAGAAACGAGGTTTTAGTCTCTCATTTCAGGGGGATGCGACTTTTCTTGTCGTGTCCCCCATCACCGTCTCAGTCTGTGCTGAGGCCTAATGGCGGAGCTGGCGGCCTCGGAGCGGCGGCGGCGGCCCGGCTTCAGAGCTGTGGCGGTGTTCCAGCGGCGACCCGGCTTCAGAGCTGTGGTGTTCCAGCGTTCCACCTGTGGCGTTCCAGCGGCGACTCGGCTTCAGAGCTGTGGCAGCGTTCCAGCAGTGGTGGCGGACCCGGCTTCAGAGCTGTAGGTGTGGCATTCCGGCAGCGGGCCCGGCTTCAGAGCTGTGGCGTTCCAGCAGCGACCCGGCTTCAGAGCTGTGTGAGTGGCATTCCAGCGTTCTGGCAGCGGACCCGGCTTCAGAGCTGTGATCCAGTGTTCCGGCGACGGCGGTGGCGGCAGCCCGGCTTCGGAGGCTCGGCCGCAGACCTAGTGGACGACAACATCGGAGGCCTGGATCGCCTCAGCTCAGAGGGAGGACAAGGAGGGAAGACGACAAAGAATTTAACCTTCCATCACAGTGAGGAGGTGCCTGGTGAACTCAGTGTGGTGGATGCAAGGCAACGAAATTTCGTTCAGACCGAAAGGTCTGAATGACAATAAAGGATACTTTGACTTTGAATGGAGGAGCATACTTAAGAAGGAAATCAGTAGGACAAAAAGTGGGCAAGAGATAGCTCTGGCAGATAAGATGAAGGAGAATCCAAAGATATGTTATAAATACATTAAGGGAAAGACTATGCGAGGAGCCGCAGGAGATGAGCAAGGACTTAAATGAGTATTTCTCCTGTTTTTACTGTGGAGAAAAAAATGAACACTAAGAAACTTGGGGCAGGAAATCGAGACGTCTCGAGGACAATCCTAATTACAGCTTGATCAGATATAATCAAGAACACTGTGGAATTCTAAAATAGAAATTGCTGCCAGGGTGG
Organism: Okamejei kenojei; assembly: GCA_035221665.1. Taxonomy (NCBI): domain Eukaryota; kingdom Metazoa; phylum Chordata; class Chondrichthyes; order Rajiformes; family Rajidae; genus Okamejei; species Okamejei kenojei. The sequence continues at coordinate 52,437,258 of CM069133.1, read as the reverse complement.
TGATTAAAACAGATACATTAGTGGCAATACTTTTGGATATGAATATAGATATGCAGGGTATGGAGGAATACGAGTTATGTGCAGGTAGATAAGTGATGGTCTTTGTATCATGCTCCGCACAGATATTGTTGACCGCAGGGCCTATTCTTGTGCGGTACTATTCTATGTTAATCTTTCTGCTTTTTGTTTTCACCTTCTCACTGGGAAATGTTAGTGGCGTACTTAAATTGCAAACGTTTAACAACCTTTCAATGAAACGTCATTGATCTTACACAATACAAGTTTTCAAAATAAATCTGATATTGCTAAAAAAAACATGGACTTGGCACATTACAATAGACAATAGGTGCAGGAATAGGTCATTCGGCCCTTCGAGCCAGCACCGCCATTCAATGTGATCATGGCTGATCATCCACAATCAGTACTCCGTTCCTGCCTTCTTGATTAAAGCAGAAAGCTTTACTGAGAAAGCAGATTTGGGCATCCTGCTTCCCCCAACAATCTACTTAATAATGATCAATTTGACCATTAAAAGCAAAAGCAAAGCAACAAAAAGGATTAGAAATAAGCATGCAAGAAGTAACAAAGAAAAATATATAAACAAATAAAACCATTTCTCTAATGCAGCAGTGTATGGAACTTTGAAAATAATATTGGAAACAGGTAAATGGGGAAGGGGACGATGGGACGTGGTGGTGGAGCATCTGGAGGCTGCGATGGGTATTATGGGGCGGACACTGTGGGGGCGAGGTGGGCGGGGGTGAGTAGGGGTGGGGCGGGAGGTGAGGGGGTTGTTGGTTGTTGGTGGTCAGGGTAGGGTTACGGAAGTATGACAGAAGGAGGGGGATGGCGGATATGATGGTTGGTGGGGGGGGTCCTGGATAGTCGCGGACAGGCGTGTGGATGGGTATGCGTTTTTATTCGTTATTGGAGAGATTCTCTGCATGTATTGGTAGTGTGTACGGGGGCTCTTCTTTTCTGGCTTTATAGTACGTGGTACTGGGTGAACGCGTTTCTCGAGCATCACTCTACTCTCATGTAATGAGTATAAAAAAACGCACCACATTCATATTCTTGGTTGGATCAAGGCGTTCTTACATCTCAGCTCGCCAACACTACTCTCTTACAGAAAATAATCTAAACTAGAGAGAGAGTTGACACAAGAATAACCTGACAGGAAGTCTAACACAAAAGCCTTGAATGCCTGACAAATATACTTCTGGCAAATAAGAATCAACTTGTTGATACAATAAAGAGTCTCATTCACGCAATTTTAAAAATTGCTACCCTCTCACGTAGTTTTCTACTTTGTGCTCACAACGACAGATCCTGCAAACAACAGAAGCTTCAGAGCCACATTAGTGAGTTACCTCATAGCCTGAGTGCTCTATTCACCTTGCTGTCTATCCTGGCCATAACACACACACACTGCTTCTTCTTCTCTCGCGATCGCGAAAACACAAACGGACATTAGAACGATACCAATGTCGTAGATATGCGTATAGATGAGAACCATCTCCTAGCTTGAGCGCCAAACCAAGCACTACGAGGCTAAAAAAGCCACCTCAAGGCCGACCCACAACAGAACAACTTGAATGACAAGTCACACACTGTTAAAGAGGCGCGCGAGACGCTGATTTGATTTCTTTTCTTTACTACTCACACATCGTCTCCAATCACTATAAGTCTTGGTCAACTGCCACAAACACAGAGGACCATCACAAACATGTGCAATCAAAACCACACACAGCCACACATAATTCACTCACCCAAGAGGTAGCAATTTTCACAAGGCGTGCGCGCGTCATATTTGTGCGCATTCTCTTACCTATAGTCCATCTACCGAGTGAAAACATTTATAAGGAGCTAGAGAACAATACAGAGCTCACCACAAACTAGCATGAGCCGGAGGAAAGCACTCAACAACACTACACAACATTAGTGTCATAAAGAAACATGCGTGACTCATATCTGGATTGAAATATATATAGTGACTCACACAATACATGTCGCGTGCTCTGAACTAACCCTTAAGTCAATAGTCTACAGATAGCCGACTCTCTGCGCGGAACACAGATGGCGTGAGGAGCGCTCTAAGTCGCACAACATAGTGTACAATGTAAGTGACCATAGCGATAGAAGTTAGTATTTGTGTAACTACACAGGGAGTTCTTTGGGGGTACAGGATTCACCATCATTTTAGAGCAGGACACATGTGGCATCGTGTATCTGTTCACAAGAGAGTGCCGACAGGAGACAGTACACAGCGCGAGTGTACAAACGAGACGCGTGGCCTGGTACGCAAGATTCTGGAGAGGTATGCTTATACAGGTTAGAGTGGGGTGACGTGTCTGGATTAGCGAAAGTGTCAAGAGAGATAGAGGAGATATCAACTGAACATAAGCAAGCGAGATGACTGAGCGCGAGAAGGTGAGACAACGACGGCGGAATCAGAAGAACAGTGAGAGCAGGACACTACAGGAGAGAACGTTAGCTAGTAGCAACAACATAGGCTAGAGGATTAGGAAATAGAAGTCGCAGTGTGTGACAACAGGACATTGAGGGAGCGGAGCGAGTCGCGAGATGAGAGGACCTAATGGTTAATAGCGGAAACAAAGTATAGATCACAAGGACTACATAGCCTACACAACATCACACGATGAGCACATTATAGATAAGTCATACCCATCGATTTGAGCGAGAGGGCTATGCACAGTGGCGTAGCTAAGAGTCTAGACTTCAGTGCTCATATTGGGGGAGCGAGACACGTCCAGCTTCGTAGGCACATAGGAAAAAAAGGCCAAGGCCTAGAAAGTCAGTTATAGTGGAGACATGTGTGTGATAAGCTGGGCAAACGCGAGTAGTAGCACACAGAGTAATGTGTGAGTGTGCATCGAGTGAGACCACTCCGAGTTTAGATCAAATCTCGTTCGGTCGCAACTAGCGATACGCACGAATAGCGAAAACGTCATGCTCCGCCAACAGAGACAACTTCTAGAATCATCAGCTCTGTTATCATAGGATGGCAATGATAGGGTCTCACACAAAGAAAGAGTACCAAAGTGATGGTGTAGCACAAACGCGGGGAGCGAGACCGATCTTCCACCGCAGAGAGAAGATAGTGAGTCGTATATGAGTTGTGACAACGTGTAATAGGTAAATGTGAAACCTGTCCGGACCTGGATCATACGAGGAGCATACAGATATAACGTGCTCGACACACATGGAGCATAGTGTGGAGTTCTCAGTGTGCGCAGTACACTTATGAAAGGCATGAGAGGAGAACACGAACATCAGGATGTAGTGATCATATCATGCCATACGAGATCGATGGTTTGTGATGCGAGTGATGGCACACAGAGTTCTACAGATGCTGGAGTGTCATGGAGCGAGCTGTGTCTGAGGATGCACAGTATAGAGACAACTGAGCAGTGGAGCAGAGTACCTATGCAACTAGAAAGATGATGAGGTACGCACGTATGGCGCGATCTAGGTTTCACTCACCGCACAGGGTGAGTCGAGACTAAAATCTGTCTGAGGCTTACACGGCAAGATGTGTAGAAAGTAAGACATTTGCGAAGAGCTTGAGAGACAGGGGTGTGTACACATGGGAGAGCGAACAGTAGACACAGAGACTCATGATCAGCACAGATGTTCTGCTCATGATACACGATTAACACAGTGCAAAATAAGATTAATTGGAGATATAAGACACTATTGTAGGCAGGAGTGATGTAGGCGGCGGTTAGCTAAGCTACACACATCCATCAACAGCGAAATACTGATTCTCGTCAATACAGAGGGTCTTACTGAGACCCATCTTACATTATACTTTCCGGGCACATATCAACAGTCACGATTGTGTTCGAACGTGTGACATTGGATAAAATACACATGTCTGGTCAGATATACTTATACACGTCGTGGCTTCTTGTGAGTGTGCACTGATATATCCTTTAAAACAGGAGGTATTTCTTGACACTATCGCAATCACAGTTATCTGACTCTGCTTGTCGATGAGACTTGATACATCTGACTTTGATCATTAGAGGACACTCTTTTACAGGGTTGCACTATGGAGACTCAATAGGAGAGGATGTAATGTATATCAACTACTATACAGTAGTATTAAAAGGGCGTAGTTACACTTCATTTCTCACACTAAAAGAGGAGAGAATGACACTGTAGCACACGTGTAATATTGTGTATTGAGTCGTATGGACTTGGTATAATATGATATACTGATGACAACAACTGAATGGGTTGTGAGCATAGTGAGGTTATAGATAGCTCGATGAAGCGAGAGTAGAAATGATAGATTGTTCGTGCGATGATTGAACAACAGCGATGTTGTTGTTATATTGGGACACATAGTACTACACATATAGTGATCAGTAGGTGCGTAGGATCACAGATACTGAGTTGTCTCTGTGGATCGCAGTTGACATCTAGTTTCAGAGGTTATCTCACTTTAGGTTGTTATAGAGTGACAAGATATAGGCTGTGTCTACTGAGGGAGACTCATATTCACATTAACGTTGGGTGGTGGATGGGAGACGAGAGGTGACAAAGGTATATGACAATTTCGTCTATAGAAACAGAGAGTACGTATGTAGTGGACTCTATATGTGAGACTATGAATATATTCCTATAGACATGTAACACAAACAGGAGGCTTATACAGAAGATTAGTGTGTTATAGGGAGAGAGTATGATCAATCACGAAGAGTAGGGAGACTTAGTTGTAAGTATGGGAAGTAAGGAGTGGAATGAGACGTAGTGCTACGATAAACATACACGCGAACAAGATGAGACTCGGTCAGTTTGTCGACATACAAAAGAGGCTAGATGATAGGAGTGTATTCGACGGCTGATATACATCTGGTGTACATTACAATGACATTAGGTGGAAAGGTGTGAGTAGTGATGGAGTGTGATCTCCTTAATAGTAGGTCTGTCTAAGAGTGGGGGTTCTTAGCGATACATCTTCATACGGCGAGGACACAGTGTAGGATCAGACACATGAGTGGGTATATGATTGGATTGTGGAGCAGGCAGTGGAATGCAGTCTAATTCACTGATTCTAATATGACATTCTGATATTTGCACGTGAGGTGTATGATCTCTATTAACAGTGTGTCATGTGTCTTTATTATCGGCATTTCAATTGATAGTTAAGCTTGGATTTACTGAAGGATGATCATATGGAAGTTAAAGAGGTGGTTGACGATTCGATATTTTTCTGAAGTTCTATGCGTAATCTCTTTATATAACTGTGAGTACACCTAGATAGCGTGTGAAGACATGATGTGTATATGGGGGATTGCGGTCGTAGTAGCGACTCTGACACACACAGAATACAACAATGCGTGTGAGGGGTAGTAGTGACTTTGTTAGTGGTCAGGGTGGGAGACTCTGATGTGCGTGCGGGTTGGCGGAGGTAGTGCTGAACAATAGTTTCTGAGTATTATTGATAACAATGGTGGGACACATTAACTATATGGAGGTTCTGTATATGTATAATTACCTGACATATACATTTATTAACTGAGACATTATACATGTACATACGAGATTAGATTATTTATCGTACGTATAAGGACCATATTGTCTTAGTGAGATGGCAGGTTTACTTGGATGAATCACATCGGGAGTAGATATCTGGAGAGAGCTAAGTTATGCTCATGCACATTGTCATCGCAAGAGGATATTACTTATTGCGAAATCCAGACAAAGGGAGCGAGTCTGAGAGGAGAGGTTCAACTAATGAAATCGTGCACATTTTGAGATATTACACGAAGTGGTGGTCATTAGAGGAGAGGTGGCACAGTAGCGACATATGAGACACAGAGACTGCACTGTATTGGAGTATTAGAGGTGGCTAGGTATCATCAGCACGTTTTGTTGGCAACATGGGACAATAGTGGGTATATGTAACACACACAGCTGTATTGAGACGATAAGAGTGCAAACGTCTCGACAGCAGCGGAGGAACTCTAGTAGTCAAGGTGGAGCACGTGTGACTCGATGTACGCAGATTGCATGGTAGTTCGTGTTGGAGTGTAGGAGGCATGTGTGGCGAGTGGAACAAGGAGTGAAAGGTAGTATGGGTAGTAATTTGGGGGGGTAGGTATTGTGTGACTCTGTAAGAGGAGTATAGGGTGACAGACAAATATTCTGATCACGTGTGTAAAGAGAATACAAAGTTTATATCACACTGGCAGAAATTAACACGATCTGTGAACAACTGAGTGAGATGAGGATGTGTTGAGTGGAGAGAGAAAAGAGAACACACAATGGCATATCTCTGGTGAGTGGGTGGATAGAGTGCACATGAAATCTCTTGGATCTTTGTCGTCTAGATAGATGACACAACTTCTGATGTTGAGGAGCGATCTAGCATTTATTGGTAGAGGCGTGAAGTGTAGTAGCAACACTACGTGCTCTTATCTAACTTAGTCACACACTTGGATCTTTGTCACTCTAGTAGAGACACTGAGGGCGTATGTGTTAGAGAATTTGTTTTTTAAATAAGTTAGAATTAAAGTATAGTTGGGTAATTTGGGGGGGGGGGGGGGGGGGAGGGGGAATAAGTAGTAATAAATAGAAAGATGTAGGAAAATAAAATGTAGTTATTAGAATAGATTAGTGTGGTAATGGTTATATGGTTTATTTGTGGTCATAGGTGGAGTTGGTTTAGATGTATGTTTAAGAAATTAGAATTGAGTTAATTAAAATATTAAATAGTAGTAATTAATGATGTTTTTTGGTGATTTTTTGGAATTGAATTAGGGGGTGGGTTTAGAGGGTATGGGTGGTTATGAGATTTTGAGAATAGTAATTATGAGAGGAATAGAGTTAAGTGAAAATATTGTATGGTGGTTGTGTTAAGTTTAAGAATTATCAAGGGGGTGGTAATGGATGATAGTTAGTGGATAGGTAAAGAGGATTGTGGGAGAATTGTGGGAGGGGTAATGGGTATGGGATGGTGGATGTATGAAAAAATTGGGGTATAAGAATTATTGATGGGATGGTGAGTGAGGAAGAGATAAAAATGGAGAATGAATGTATATAAAGTTAATGGGTATATTGTAATTTGATTGTTATTGGGAAAAATATGAATGGGGTAGATAGATAATAGGGATGTAGGAGGATTATGTGTTAGTGTTTTGTATGTGTGAGTATATATGAATGGTGGTTGTAGAAGGGAAGGGTATGGAATGGGGGGGATTAAGTAGAAATAGGAAAGGTGAAGGAAATATAAAAGATTAAGATGGAAAGATGGATGTTGTTTGTTTTAATTTTATTTTGTAGAAGAGGGGGTTTCTGAAGAAGGGTCAAGTGAAGATGGAGTAAAGGTAATGAAGATGTAAAGGCTGGTAAATGGGTGATTTATGATGTAATGGGATAGATGGAGAAGAAGGTTATGAAAATAATGAAAAGGCTCGCAGGCGACTTGCAGAACTGCAGCTAATCTCAGGGCACGCAGGCGACCTGGGAACTGCAGCTAGTCCCGGGCACGCATGCGACCTGGGACCTGCAGCTAGTCCCGGGGCACACATGCGACCTTGGAACTGTAGCTATCCCAGCCCAGGGCACGCATGCGACCTGGGAACTGCAGCTAGTCCCAGGGCAGGCGACCTGGGTGCTACAGATAGTCCCGGCCCGGGACACACATGCAGCCTGGGAACTGCAGCCAGTTCCGAGGACGCGAGGGATCTGGGAACTGCAGAAAATTAATTGAAAAACACGTGAAAACTAATTTTGAAAAACAACACCAAGTGTCACACTAGTTAGTATGTATTATTATGTATTATCACTAATTTATGTATTATTACAAATTTAGTTAGTATGTATTATTATTACCTCCATTTATTAACTATGGCGATAGATGTGGCCCGCCATCCGCTCACATGGGGCCAGGACATGGGTAATAATATCCGATCCAGAGTTTAACTTTCCTTGTCAATTAATTTCATTACAATAAGAGGAAATTTTTTACAGTAACTTTGTTCTTCACATAATTTCACACTGTGCGGGCAGTAGTGTTTCTTAAATCTTGCAAACCAGTCATTGCTGGGTCTGAAAAGCACCAGGATTTTCAGATTTGCTTTTCAAGTCTTCATAGATTGCCAAAAGTCCATCTTTAATGACAAAAAATGACCCCAGAATATTTTCTTGTTTATTTTTTTGTTTGTCCTTCAGTCTGCATTCTCAGAGACCTCAACCTGCATCCTCAGAGGCCTCAACATCCTCAACATTCAGGTAGACTGGGAAAATCAGGTTGGTATGGGACCCCACAAAAGGGAATCCTCCGTGATGGATTCTTAGAGCAGCTTGTATTGGAGCCTACCAGGGAAAAGGCAATTCTAGATTTAGTGTTATGTAATGAATCGGATTTGATAAAGGAACTTGAGGTTAAGGACCAATTAGGAGGTATTGACCATAATATGGTCAAGTTTAATCTACAATTGGAGATGGGGAAGGGTAAATCAGAGGTGTCAGTGTTACAGTTGAACAAAGGGGACTATGGAGCCATGAGGGAGGAGCTGGCCAACGTTGACTGGAAAGATACCCCAGCAGGTATGACAGTGGAACAACAATGGCAGGTAATACTCTGAATACACAGAAGGTGCAGGAATCCAGTTCATTCCAAAGAGGATGAAAGATTCCATAGGGAGTAAGGGCGACCATGGCTGACAAGGGATGTCCAGAGGAAAAAGATCCATGGCGAGTAAGGGGCCGACCGTGGCTTGACAAGGGATGTCCAGGGACAGTATAAAAATAAAAGAAGAAGTACAATGTAGGCAAGGTGATCGGAAGCAAGAGGATTGGTTAATGTTTAATAGCACAAGAAATAACTAAAAAGGCAAATACGGGAAAAAGATGAGTACAATGGTAATCTACCCAAAATATAAAGGAGTGTTAGTAAAAGTTTCTTTAGGTATGTGAAGAGGAAAAAAATAGTTAAGACCCAAAGTTGGATCCTTGAAGACTAAAAAGAGTGCATTATTCTGGGGAACAAGGAAATGAGCAGATGGAGTTGAACAAGTACTTTGGATCCGTCCTTCACTAAGGAGACACAAAACAATCTTCCTGATGACTAGGTGGCCAAGGATCTGGGGTGACGGAGCAACTGAAGGAAATCCACATTAGGCAGGAAATGGTGTTGGGTGGATTGATGGGACCGAAGGCTGATAAATCCCCAGGGCCTGATGATCTGCATTATAGGGCACTTAAGTGGCTCTAGCAAACATGGACGCATTGGTCATCATTTTCCAATGTTCTATAGATTCAGGATCAGTTCCTATCGATTGGAGGACGCTATGAGAAATGCAGGTGAAACTTGGAAGTTGATGGTGGGCAGATGCATGGCAGATGCAGTTAAGTGGATAAATGTGAAGATCCACTTTGGTAGCAAAAACAGGAAGGTAGATTATTATCTAAATGGTGTCAAATGGGAAAAGGGAAGTAAAACAGGATCTGGGGGTCCTTGTTCATCAGTCAATGAAAGTAAGCATGCAGGTACAGCAGGCAGCGAATAAAGCGAATGGCATGTTGGCCTTTATAACAAGAGGAGTTGATTATAGGAACATAGAGGTCCTTCTACAGTTGTACAGGGCCCTAGTGACACCACACCTGGAGTATTGTGTGCAGTTTTGGTCCCCTAATTTGAGGATGGACATTCTTGCTATTGAGGGAGTGCAGCGTAGGTTTACAAGGTTCATTCTCAGCATGGCGGGACTGTCATAATGGAGTGGCTGGGCTTGTATAGTCTGGAATTTAGATGGAGGAGAGACGATCTTATCAAAACATTTAAGATTATAAAGGGTTTGGACACGCTAGAGGCAGGAAACATGTTCCCGATGTTGGGGGAGTCCAGAACCAGGGGCCACAGTTTAAGAATAAGAGGTAAGCCATTTAGAACTCTCTAAAGTATCCAGAGAACCGGCCTCCTCCTGAGGCAGAGAATTGAACAGACTCACAACTCTCTGTGTGAAAAAGTGTTTCCTTTTTTCCCCAGAGGGCGGTGGAGGCCGGTTCTCTGGATACTTTAGAGAGTTAGATAGGGCTCTTAAAGATAGCGTAGTCAGGGGATATGGGAAGAAGGCAGGAACGGGGTACTGATTGGGGATGATCAGCCATGATTACATTGAATGGCGGTGCTGGCTCGAAGTGCCGAATGGCCTATTCCTGCACCTATTGTCTATTGCATCTCAGTCCCATCCATCACCTTAGCCTTGCGAGTTTTACTTGTACTTACAATTGCTCCAGAAAAACAACTTTCTTTTATCCCTACCAGCATTAGCCTTTAGTATCGTGTAGGGTCCTTAAGATAACTAGTTTGAATGAAACCGCATGGACTTCAAACTTTCATTACTTTTTTTGATTAGTATGAGTGTCAGAGGTTATGGGGGTATGCAGGCGAATGTAGTTAGGAAGGAGAGATAAATCAGCCATGATTAAATGGCGTAGATGACATAATGGGCCAAATGGACTAATTCTACTGCTCTCACTTATGATCTTACGAAACCATTTGATTACCTCTGGTCTTTCATCAAGAGCAAAGGTCTTTCTTTTTCTATCACACTCAGCAGTATGATTAGCATTCCGCTTCCTATATACATTCTTATTACCCACGTCAATCACTTATGATAAATAAAACAAAAATTGAAATAAGGTAAAAACAAACAAACAAAATCATAATATATTGCAGCACAGTTCTCAAAGCAGCTGTGTATTCCTACACTGCACGCACAACAGTTTCCTTCTTACATACTTTGCACCATTCACATCGATTAAACCCAGATATGCCCTTGTAATACATAGTGTTTTCCAATATCAACAGCACGTTATAACAATTTTACACTGTGGAAAAAAGCTACAGCCAGAACTACCTGATCATTCAGTTCATCTTTATATTATGCCTATTTAAAGAAATAATAAATCAAAGACTTAACACAGCATGAAACAAGCCCCTGTCGGCCAACTCATCATGCCGACACTATTCCACCTGCCCACATTTCCGCATCCCTATAAACCGATTTCCTACCACGTAACTGTCCAAATGCCATTTAAATGTGTTATAGTTTTCTGCCCTCAACTACCTCCTCCTGCCAGCTCATTCCATATCATAATCATACTTTATTAGCCAAGTATGTTTTTCAACAAAGGAAGAATTTCAATAGCCATACATCAAACCACATAAAAACAAACCACACAAAATACAATTATAGCATGAACCATCCAACACAGTGACTCCTCCACATTCCTCACTTGATGGTAAGCGAAAAAAAAGTTCAATCTCCTTCCATCGGTCGGGAGCCCTCATAACCTTTCCGTTGTCAGACATCTTACCCCGTAGCCGCGGCGGCCTACGCGTCGGGGCGATCAGGCTCCTGGGGGAATCTCCAGATCCCCCCCCCGCCGCTGGCGATCTACCACTGGTCCGGGGTTTAGTCGAACGTCATGCGCTTTTGGAGCTTCCTGACTCGGTCTCAACCCAGACTGCGAGCTCCAGATGTTAAAGTCCGAAGGCTGCGGATGGAGCGTCGATCCCAGGCAAGGAATCGGCTCCGATGGCAAGTCCACGTCCCCGCGGTGAGGCTCAAAGTCCAGTCCGAGCAAGGCCCATCTCCACGATGTTATGCCCCAGGCCAACAGGAGATACGATCCGGAAAACAATCGCATCTCTGGCAAGCTAAGAGATTGAAAAAAAAGTTTCTCCCCCCCGACCTCCTCCCCAACCCCCCCACATAAAACAAACCAGAGAACATTAACACAAATTTAAAACACACTAAAAATAACAAAAAAAAGACGAAAGGACAGACAGCTGTTGGCGAGGCTGCAATCGTGCGACGCACCCCTGGTATCTAAACCCACTGTGTGAAAAAGTTGCCCCTCAGATTCCTATTAAATCTTTCCCCTCGTACTTTAAACCTATGTCCTTTGCTTCATCATTCCCCTACCCTGGGTAAAAGACTGTCCCTTTATCCTATCAACTGCCCTCGTGATTTTTTACACCTCTAAGTGTACCCTTCCGCCTCCTACTTTCCAAAGAATAAAGTCATAGCCTGCCTAACCTTTTCCTATAACTGAGGCCCTTGAGTCCTGGCAACATCCTCATAAATCTTCTCTGCATTCTTCTCTGCACTGCTTTAATATCACCACTAAAGGAGGGTGATCAAAACTGAATATTGTACTCCAAATGGTCCAAAAATCTGAATCCTTGCCCTGCACCAACTTTAGTTCAGTTTAATTTAGATATACAGCGTGGAAGCAGGCCCTTCGACCTATTGAGTCCGCGCCGACGAGCGATCCTCATAGATTAGCACTATCCTACACACTAGAGAATTTACAATCTGTACTGAAGCCAATTAATCTACAAACCTGTACGTCTTTGGAGTGTGGGAGGAAACCAGAGCACCCGAGGAAAACCCACATAGTCATGGGGCGAACGAACAAACTCAGCACAGATAGCACCCATAGTCAGGATCAAACCCGGATGTCTGGTGCTGTAAGGCAGCAAATCTACTGCTATGCCACTGTGCCGCCCATAACTCTTCAGCAACCAATTCACCTGTAATATTGTCCTGCTTCTACCCTCATTAGCACATGGCTCTGAAAGCAATCCATAGATTACTATCATCCTTTTAAACCTTTTGGCCTGATCCCTGTATTCTCTCTGTGGGGCCTCATCCCATTTCCTAGTAATGTCATTTGTGCCAATGTGCATAGTGACTTCTGGCTTGTCCTTGGCTCCCCCCTCCCCCAATCCTGCAGCTGCTCAGAGATATCCTGAGCCCTAACGCCGGGGAAGCAACAGAATCCTCCACCACAGAATCATTTATCTGTCCCCCCCCAAACTAACAAGTCACCTATCAGTATGGCACTGCTCGTCTTCACCCTCTCCCACTATACCTCAGAGCTCTGCTCGCTGCTGCAACTATTTATTTACATTAACTACACAGGGTGATCTTGATTATTGAATCCATTTATGTTTTGGAATTATTGACAATGATAATAAAATCAATCAATAGAATGCTATATATTAAATGATGCTATTTTTTCCTTACAGTCATTGTCATACAGCATGGAAGTTGGCCCTTTGGCTCAATTTGTCCACACCAACCAACATGCTCCATCCACACTAGTTCCACCTGCCTATTCGGCCCGTATCCTTCTAAACTGCTTTAATCACATATGTAAAATAAACAGAATTGATCATTAAGGGAGATGGATTCATTTATTTAAAAAAGTCAAATTTCTGTTTCATTAATCTCTATCCCCAATCCACTCTTTCCCAGCGCTCAAAAATAAATTCCCAGAAATGATCTAATACTAGATTCAAGTCAAGAGACATGGCCGAAGAAAAATGATCTCATGAAGATTATTTTAATTCAGATTATTGAATGTTTAATTCAGCTATAATTCAGCTAAGTACAGAAGACCTGCGCCAACTACTTTTGGTCCCTGTTAGCACTATAAGATATTATGTATACAACATGTTCTACTACAATCAGGCATTGGTATAGAGAAAACAATTAAACAATGTATTTTAATTAGTGATTAAAATCAAAGTGCATCAACATATTGATGTATGGAGTAACACCTGCTCATAAAATCCCTCACTCCAAGTGTAGCTCTTTAGTTTAGTTTAGTTTAGAGATACTGCGTGGAAACAGGCCCTTCGGCCCATCAAGTCCGTGCCAACCAGGATTACGCATACACCACTTCTATCCTGGACTCTAGGATAGAATTTAAAGAAGCTAATTAACCTACAAACCTGCCAGTCTTTGGAATGTGGGAGGAAACTGGAGAAAACCCACGTGGTCACAAGGAGGTTGTACAATGTTGTACAATGTACATGGTTGTACCCATGTACAAACTCCGTACAAAAAAACTCCGTAACAAACAAACAGCACCCGTAGTCAGGATTAAACCCAGATCTCTGGTGTTGTAAGGCAGCAACTCGACACTGTGCCGCCCCAAAGCCAGAAGAAATCAGTTAATATGCAGAACAGACCTACCTGTTTTATAAGCATAGTCACCAACAATAAAACAGAGTTGATAAAATAATTGAATTTGGGAAAGCAGCAAAATTGATGGAAAGCAACAGATGTCTGTGAAAACAATCGTACCTTTAACAGGCCCTGAACAAAGAGTCCCGAATTGTATTTGAAAGAACCACCAGTATTAGCAAGTCGTGAGCACTTCCGTTCCGTTGGAGTCAAGAAAAGGCACAGCGTACGAACCATCTGTCAATGTACAGAAATATTTATAAGCTCACATAACGCACAAATAAATGAATTAACAGCAGTAATCCATTTAGCCCCTACAATCCGCTCTGGCATTTAATAAAATTATGGCTGATCTGATTGCTCCTTGCATCCCTCGATTACTACTCCATTCCTTCCTTCATTTCTCTGTTCATCAGAAGCTATCATTCCTTTGATTGGCAATAATCTGTTTATGATCAAAGACCTGGCTTCTCCTGTTCTTTGAGTAGATACAAAGATTCATAAACCCCTAAAAGAATTTTGCTTCATTTCTGTCATTTGAGGGGTAATTCCTTACTTTTAAATAATGACACTGGTTTTAGATTCTCCCACAAGAGGAACCATCCTCTTCATATATCCCTGACAAGATATCTGCAGAATCTGTCCTCCATCTCTCTCTTACTCTCTCTCCATTCAACTCCAATGGATACAAACCTAGATTATCCAACTTTTCCTTGTAAGACAACCCACTCATTCCAGCTGCTAAAAATCTTTTCTTGTACTGTTTCCAATGCATTAACATCCTTAAATTCTAAACAAGACAATTCACAATATTACCGATGTGTACTCACTATTGGCCCATACAACCTAAGCCCAACCTTCCGACACCTGCAGCCATTTCCTAATTCTTATAAAATTAATAAGTTATATTAAATTTTCCAATTAATACCTGTAAAAACGTACTAGCTTTTTGTATATTGCACACCAGGACATTTAGATTGCTCTGCATCTGAGAGTCCTGTTATTGTTCACCATTCATATAATGCAGTTTTCCACAACATTTTCTGCCAAATGAACTTATACATATTTTCCCATTTTTATCAAATCTAGCCTCATTCGCAATTTATTTTCTTTCCTATCTAGCAGGTGCTACCGCAATGTTTAAGAAACATTTACTCAGGTACATGGATAGGACAGGTTAAGAGATATGGGCCATATGCAGGTAGGTGGGACTAGTGTAGATGGGACATGTTTCCACACTGTAAGACTGTATCTATGTGCCATTGGTAAATTCAGCAACCATACCTTCAGAACCTTCAAACCCATTTCATATAAATAGAGCAGTGTTGAGATCATACAACAAATATGTGTGGCTCACCACTCATTACATCCTGCCAACCAGAAAAAAATAACAGAGATGCAACACTGAAACAGACCTTACGGCTCATCAAGTGCAACCTGAACCAAACCATGCAATTTTGAATTAATTCTATTTTTATCCTATTTTAAAAAAATTCTTCCCACATTCATTTCAGCTCCCCCCAAATTCTACCACACATCTACACAGATGCAATTTACAGTAGACAATTTAACCTACCAACCCAGAACATATTTGGAATGAGAGAAAAAAAAATTACCACCTTTTTTTTTTTCCCACCTTTTAGTTTAGTGATACAGCGTGGAACAGGCTCTTCGACCCAATGTATTCACGCCGAACATAGACACTTTTTCTATTATAACTTTCTCACCCACTCCCTACAGACTGGGGCCAGTTTTACAGAACTCAATTAACCTACAACACCACATATCTTTGGGATGTGGGAGGAAACCCGAGCACCCAAAGGAAACTCACACAACCACAGAAAGAACGTGCAAACTCCACACAGTATCACAGGACAGGAACCAACCTAGATCTCTGTCGCTGTGAGAGAGCAGCTCCACCAGCTGCAACATGGTGCCACCCTGGAAGAACCAACATTGTCATGAAAGAATGTGCAAACTGTACACAAATAGCACAAAAGATCAGAACTGAACCTGGTCTCTGAGCTGTGAAGCTTTCTGTGCCGCTGTGCAGCCTTGCCTTCAGAAATAATTGAAAGGCGGACAGAAGTTATCATTATTTATCTCCCTCAGGGTTGGCAATGTTCGAGTTAGAGCACAGAAATCAGGGAGTGGTTGTCTGTTCCTCCACAAACACTGACATTGCATCATCTTGGAGAAATTAAGTATCATAATACCTGAAGTTATTACTTTGTGATGGATACTGATTTACGAGCCTGAAAACATTGGAGCTTTTTAAAACTTACATGATGCTAAGCCAACTTCCAAACACCAAAAATTGACATTGAATTAGGACATTTATCACAGAGGGGTGATTCATTCTGTCTCTGCCAGCCAAAAAAGTAGGTGGGACACAGTGGCGCAGCAGGGGCAACACAGTGCACAGCTGTAGAGATGCTGCCTTACAGCACCAGAGACCCGGCTTAAATCCTGATGACAAATGCTGTCTGTACTGAGTATGTACTACCTCCCTGTGAATGCATGGGTTTTCTCCAAGTTCTCCAGTTTCCTCCTACTTTCTAAACATGTGCAGGTTTGTAGGTTAATTGGCTTCTGTAAATTATCATAAGTGTGCAGGATAAAACAAGTCGCTGGTTAGCGTGGACTCAGTGGGCCGAAGAGCCGGTTTCCACGCTGTGAAAAGTAAACTAAACCCCATCTCTTAACTAAACTAAAGGAAATAACTACCATGTAGAAACAAAAAACTGCAGGTGCTGGTTTATACCAAAGTTAGACACAGAGTGCTGTAGTAACTCAGCGGGTCAGATTTTTGCAGTGTGGAAACAGGTCCTTCGGCCCAATTTGCCCACACATACCATGTTTGGCCCATATCCCTCTAAACATATCCTATCCATGTACCCATCTAATTGCTTCTTAAAGACTGTGATAGTCCCTGCCTCAACTACCTCCTCCGACAACACGTTCCATATATCCACCACCCTTTGTGTGAAAAAGTTACCTTAAAGATTCCTATAAAATCTTTCCCCCTTTACCTTAAACCAATGTCCTCTGGTTCTCGATTCCCCTACTCTGGGCAAGATCTTCTGCGGGTCTACGCGATCTATTCCTCTCATGATTTGACAAACCTCTAGAAGGTCACTCCACATCTGCTCTCCAGCGAATAAAGACCCAGCCTGCTCAAACTCTCCTTATAGCACAGAATCTTGAGTCCTGGAAACATCCTTGTATATCTTCTCTGCACCCTTTCCAACTTAACAACATCTTTCCTATAACATATTGCCCAGAAATGAACACAATACTCTAAATGCTACCTCACCATTGTCTTACATAACTACAACATGACATCCCAAGTTCTAGACTCAATACTCTTGACTGATGATTAATGTGCCAAAAGCCTTTTTGAACACCCCATTTACCTGTATCACCACCCTGTGCACAAGAGTGGTAACCCAGCATCTCTGCGAACGTGGCCTGGGATCCAGGACGCATCTTTCTTCAGTCCCTAGGAAAGGGTGTGCGGTGGGTTGTGCTGGCTGAAGAGCTGGATGGGTGAGAAAACCAGGACCCAAGGACCCATCAGGGCCTGCCACAAATGACCTCAGACAGAGTGGTGCCTGTTAGGGCCTCCATTGTATGGCTAGGGAAAGGTATGATCTCAAGACCCTCCCCCTCTCCTGACATCAGTCTAAAGAAGGGTCTCGACCCGAAACGTCGCCCATTCCTTTTCTCCAGATATGCTGCCTCACCCACTGAGTTACTCCAGCATTGTGTTTACCATTCAGATAATAATCTGCCTTCTAGTTCTTCCCACCAAAGTGAATAAACTCACATTTATCCACATTATACTGCATCTGCCATGCATCTGCCCACTCACCCAGCCTATCCAAGTCACCCTACAGCCTCATACCATCCTCCTCACACCCAGTTGTGTGGCATCCACAAACTTGGAGGTGTCACATTTAATTCCCTCGTTTAAATCATTAATATATATTGTAAATAACTGGGGTTCCAGCACAGACCTTGCCACTAAGTCAGTCAATTGCCTGCCATTCTGAAAAGGGACTGTTAATTCCTTTCTTTGCTTTCTGTCTGCCACCAGTTTCATCTATCCATGATCCAATACCCTACCCCGAAAAAGAACTTAAAACTGATAAAACGACTAGTGTGGAGGAAGGGGGCGAGGGGAAGGACAATGTAAGTAGAAGTTACTTAAAATTAGAGAATTCAATATTCATACCGCCGGGTTGTCAGCTACCAAAGCGGAATATGAGGTGCGTGCCTTCTGCTCTTCACCCCACCCCCTACTTTCAGTCTGAAGAAAGGCCTGACCCAAGGCATGATCCATCCTTTTTCCCCAGAGATGCTGCCAGTTACTCCAGTACTTTGTGGCTGTCTACATCTAAATAACTATCACGCCCTTCAGCACCAGACTGACAGCCTTGCAATAATGAGTCTTCAAATACACATACTTTAAGAATTTCTGCCTCTTTCAAACTTTCAGACAAATGTCAGACTCACACCACCTTTGAGAATTTTTTTTTCTCATTTTCCCTCAAACCATACAATGTGTCCCCGGGTTGCTGACCTACCTGTTAAGTGAAATATGTCCTTCCTAATTTATTCTAATTAGGCCCCTCAATAAAAACTCTCCTTGGCATTCTGTGTTCCAGGCAAAACCAGTCCAATCTACAAAATTCCTTATATAGCTACAATTTTCAATCCTTGACAATTACTTTGTATATCTCACCTGCACACTCTCCATGAAAACTTTCTGCAAGGTGGTTTAATAGAACTATACTTGGTACTCAAGCTGTGGTATAACTTCAACGCAGGGCAAGCTATACTCTCAGCTTCGTATACTTTGATTCTCACACCCTTCAACCTACCGCTTCTCACTGCGAGATTCTCACACCTTGGCTGATAAAGGAAGCCATCGCATGTTTTTTACCTACCTTTTTGTTCCGTTATGCTATTTTTAGGAGCTATGTGCACTTGCACTAAGTCTGAAGTAGGGTCTCAACCCAAAACGTCACCTATTCCTTCTCTCCAGGGATGCTACCTGTCCCGCTGAGTTACCCCAGCATTTTGTGTCTACCTTCAATTTAAACCAGCATTTTCAGTTATTTCCTATACACTAAGTATATACTGAGTGCAGGTCCCTTAGTATCTTCCTATACTCAACATTCTCTCCTTTATTGCATGAAGCACCAAGTCAAAGCAAAGCTTCACATTTTGATAGGTTATTTTCTACATTTTTAAAAACTAAATCCCACATTTTGTTAGATTGAATTCCACTGACCACTTTTCTCTATCTATTAGTTTATCTATTTTGTTCTAGAGTCTGAACACTTTCACCTTTATTGTCAACCCACATTGAAGCCTCATTCATTCAGATTTAAATGTTTAATTCTAGAACAATATTTTTTAAATGTTACTAATACAGGGACTAATACAATATAATTATTTTTACTATTTATGTGGTGTATTGATTCTACTGTAAAGTTTTCATTCAATAATCTTAAAGTCTGCACAATTGTACACTGCAAGTTAAAAAATTGATTCTTTCATTCTTCTCTAAGTAAAGGATTTGAAATAAGAATTTCATGCAACATTCCATTGATACAAAATATGTATATTCCATCATTATGTGAATAAAAATGGTCAAAGATCATGTGAGAATAACAAACGATAATAACACATACAGTAAACCCTCATTATAAAGTAGCATAGGGGGACACCAATGGACTGTTATTGGTGATTGTCTTGTTATTGACTTGGTGTCTGTTATTGCTGATTGTCCACTATAACTGAGTAAGGGATTACCGAGTAATGGAGTTATCATTTAAAAAGCAGTAGAAACAAAGAACGCCAGATGCTGGTTACAAAGTGCAAGAGTAATTCAGCAGGTCAGGCAGCATCCCTGGAGAACATGGATAGGTGATGTTTCGGGTCAAGACTCTAACATTAACCCACTTCAGAGTCTAGAACTTAGACTAGAATATAAGTGAGTTGGCGGCCCCAGCCTGGTGGTGGATGGGGGAGAGGCAAGGATCGGCTGAGGCATTGGTCGAGGCTGGCAGGTGACTGGAGTGCAAGTAAGGGCTGGCAGTGACAGTGCCAGCAAGCACGGCAGGGAAGAAATCGAGGATGCTGCTGTGGTGGTGGTGGCAGTAGGTCCGGCTTGGAAACATCCGGGAAGGCTGTGCAGACAGGAGAGGTCATTGGCAGCCTGGCCTGGCAGTGAAGGTTGGTAGGTCCATCCGCTACAACCAAAATCTGTACATTGAGGTCCATAATTACAAGGGTTTACGGTATACTTATTGTGCAAAACTATTCACAGCATTACTGATTTATCAGCAACATGATATAATCTAATGCAAAGAGATTTGATTCATTTCTCATGAAGGTAACAGCATAAAGATGGCCACTTTTCATTTAAAAGTTGCTTAATTTAAATGATCTGCTGCATTTATTTAACATATTTCCTTAGGATATGGAAGGAGGCCACAATGCATCCCCACTCCCCCAATTGTTTTCCTTGTAACCCATCCTCGAAATATTGAATAACATAATTGTTTTCAGCTAATCATTTTGAATAAATGAAAGGATTTCAATGCATTCTAGAAATTTATTATAGAAGCAGCAAATTGTATCTTACGAACTCTTGAATAACTCCTGAAGTGATGCTGTGGCAATCTATACTTTGCTGCCAAGTAATGGGATTCCCTGAAGAATGAACATAGAACAGTACAGCACAGAAACTTTCCACAATATCCGTGCCAAACACAATGCCAATCTCCTCTGCCCGCACAAGATCCATATCCCTCCTTCCATGAATTTCCATGTGTCCACCCAAATTCCTCTTAACTGCCACTATCATTCCTTCTTTCCCCACCATCCCTGGCAGTGCATTTCAGGCACCCACCACTCTATGCAAAAATATTGCACATCTTTTTTCTTTAATTTGCTCCTGCCACCTTAAAACTATGCCCTCTAGTCTTTGACCGTTCCACCATGGGAAAAATGTTCTGACTGTCTACCTGATTCATGCCTCTCATAATATTACATACGTCTATCAGGTGTCCCCTCAGCCTCTGACGCTTCAGAGAAGACAATCCAAGCTTGTTTGCCAGCCAAATTATTTATCAAGCATACACTGTGACAATGCTCATATTTTCATTTGCCAATCATGTGAATACTTTAATTCAATGTTACATATTATACCTAGTATAAATATTCATTTCAATTTATATTTTGATTATTGAATATCAATTACTGGAGATACAAGTAAAAAATACTGTTTTACTACCTTGATTTTTAGTATTTCCTATGAATCAAGCAAACACAATATGAACTAAATAGTTAAGGAAACTGAATACTGGAAATTACAGTAGAAAGAATAGCGAGAATCATTCTTTTGACTTCCATTTGTGAGACAAATGTCAAATTGAAAACTTCTACCTATTGTAATATTCACCTACAGCATATTGTCAATTTTAATTTGACAACTGATATCTAGAATAGAACAAATTAGCAAACAAAAAATAGCTTACAGTACAATTACAAAAAAGCACATTCATTGTGACGAGATAAAACTTTGAACCATGGTGTTCGATTGCCAGAAATACCTTGTTTACTTTTAATGGATTGCTTCCGACAACCACAGAACATCCACATGTCTGCAGATGGGAACTAATCGCCCTGCGAATCATACGTTTTTGTTATCAGAAGCGAATACATGAGATTAATGCTTGATGAGACTAATATTTAATATGAAAAGTCATTGAAACATTAAAAAACATAAACATATTAAATGAACGATTTGTACATGAAATAAACTGGCCCAACTTAACAACAAATATTTTCACCATAATTAAAATTATGCAACTACATTACCATATGTGATTTATTACTTACACGAGGCACAAGGTATTACAGATGCTGGTATACAAAATAAGCCAAAGTACTAGAGTAACTGAGCAGGCCAGGCTGCATCTCTGGAAGACATGGATAGTCAACCTTTCGTGTCGGGATTCCTTCATTCCTGAAGGGTACAACCCAGATACCTCGCCCATCCAGGTCTTCCAGAGATGTTGCCTGGCCCGCTGAGTTACTCCAGCACTTTGTGCTTATTTTATTGCTTGTATGGTCCGTACAAATAATCAAAAACACATTTTTTAATATTGGAATTGCAGAACATTTTAAGGCCAATTGCTGTGTCCCTTAATCCTGGGGCATGAAAAAGGAGATTCTGTGATTGTATTGTTAAAGCTTTTGGGCACCAGAGTGATTGTTTTTGAAAACAATTCCAACTGTTGGTTTTGTTTAAGACACTACGAAAGATTTTAAAATCAAGTTTGCATAGGTGGAAGTTCATGATATTTGATAATTTCATTAATAGCAGATACTTAACTTCAGGAATAAATCTGGATGGATTACGTCACATAAAGTTAAACCCAAATTGTAGCAAGGTTGATTTTAACAAGAAAGGACCTACTGGAAGTACTGTAAATTGGGAGCAGATGCTTGTGAGATAAACAACCTTAAGTGAATGGCTTTTGAAAAGGTTAGCAAGGGTTCAGGACCAGCCTATTATGGTAATGGAATGTATGGGATTAACGATGACTTTAGATTTTAGCGACACAATGCAGAAACAGGCCTTTCAGTCCACCGAGTCCACACTGACCAACGATTACCCTGTAACACTGTCTTACACACGAGGGACAATTTACACATTTTTACTGAAGTAAATTAACCTACAAACCTGTACACCTTTGGATTGTGGAAATGGGAGCGCCCAGAGAAAACCAACGTGGATACTGGGAGAGCATACAAACTCCATACAGACAGCACCCATAGTCAAGATCGAACACAGGTCTCTGGCACTGTATGGCAGCAGCTCTACCTCTATGCTGTCCTTTTCTGCCAAATTAAAACATTAATGGACATTCATGGATTTGGAACTGGCTTATTCATAGAAGATAGAGGGTTGTGGTGAAAGGTAGATATTCTGGCTCGAGGTCTATGACCAGTAGAAATTCCACAGGTGGATTTGTGGTGGAACGTAGATGGGTTGGTGAACGAGGTTGTTGACAGCACCAAAATTGGAGTTGTTGCAGATTGTGAGGACTACTGTCAGAAGATTCAGCAAGATATGGATCAGCTGCAGAAATGGATGGTGAAATGGCAGATGGAGTTTAACTAGAGCAAATATGAGGTGTTGCACTTTGCAAGGTTTAATGTAAGAAGAGAACATAAGGTTAATGGCAAGACTTACAGTGCCCTCCATAATGTTTGGGACAAAGACCCATCATTTATTTATGTCCCATACATTATGGAGGGCACTGTAAGGGCATTGTATGCAGAGGCATCTTGGAGTCCAAATTCATAGCTCACTAAAGGTGGCAGCACAAGTAGATGGGGTGGTAAAGAAGGCATATGCTACACTTGCCTTCATTGCTAGGGGAATTGATTTTGAAATGCAGCTCTATATGACTTTGGTGAGGCCAAATTTGGAGTATTGCTTGTAGAAGTATCATGGAGAATCTCAATGGATAGACTTGGATTGTTTTCTCTGGAACTTGAGGTTGAGGGGAGACTTGTATATAAAATTATGAGGCATAGATAGAACAGTCAGAACCTTTTTTCCCCTCATTGGAAATGTCCAACACTAGGGCATAGCTGCAAGGTGAGAGGGGGAAGTTTTTTTTTAACGCAGTGAGTGGTGGGAGCCCTGGTAAGCATTGTCATGGGTGGTGGTGGAGACGGATACGGTAGTTGTGTTTAAGAGGCTTTTAGATAGACGCATGAGAGTGCATGGAATAGAGGGATATGGACCATGTCAAGGCAGATGAGATCGGTTTAGCTAGGCATCATGTTCAGCACAAACATTCTGGCCCGGAAGGGCTGTTCCCGTCCTGCCCTGTTCTATGTGCTATATTAAGCTGAAAGGCTTAAGGGAACTTTGGACGTTGAAGAAACTTAAAGAATATTCGAAGTTTGGGTCGGCACAGTGGTGCAGTGATAGAGTTGCTGCCTAACAGCAGATCTGGGTTCGATCCTGACTATGCTGTCTGTGTGGAGTTTGCACGTTTGTGGAATTTATTGATGATATAACTAGGAAAATGGACAAGGGAGAGCCAGAGGGTGTAGTGTACCGGGACTTTCAGAAAGCCTTTGATAAGGTCTCACATAGGAGATTAGTGGGCAAAATTAGAGCGCATGGTATCAGGGGTAGGGTACTAACATGGATAGAAAATTGGTTAGCAGAGAGGAAACAAAGAGTAGGGATTAACAGGTCCCTTTCAGAATGGCAGGCAGTGACCAGTGGGGTACTGCAAGGCTCGGTGCTGGGACCGTAGCTATTTACAATATACATTAATGACTTAGATGAAGGGATTAAAAGTAACATTAGCAAATTTGCAGATGGCACAAAGCTGGGTGGCAGTGTGAACTGTGAGGAGGATGCTATGAGGATGCAAGGGACTTGGAAAGGTTGGGCGAGTAGGGAGAGGTTGAGCAGGCGGAGACTCTATTCCTCAGAGCACAGGAGGATGAGGGGTGATCTTATGGAGGTGTATAAAATCATGAGGGGAATAGATCGGGTGGACGCATAGAGTTTTGCCCAGAATGGGGAAATTGAGAACCAGTGGGCATAGGTTTAAGGTGAATGGGGAAAGATTTTATAGGAATCTGAGGGGTAACATTTTCATGCAAAGGATGGTGGGTATATGGAACAAGCTGCTGGAGGAGGTAGTTGAAGAAAGTGCTGCATCACTTAAAAGACATTTGGACAAGTACATGGATAAGAGAGGTTTAAAGGGATATGGGCATTAATTAGGAACATTGTACAGAGAGACCTCGAGTGCAAGTCCATAGCTCCCAGAGAGTATCGACACTGGTGGAAAAAGTAGCAAAAAAAGGCCTTGGATACACTTGCCTTCAAGCGGTGGGCATCACGTTCCAACAGCTTAAAAATATTGGTTGACCGCACTTGCGCACACCATACTGCATTATTTCGTCGCGATAGAATGTAGAAGAGTTTCACTAGGATGCTGCCTGGAAGAAGGGCTGTATTTATAAGGAGAGATTGGATAGGCTGGGCTTATTCGCAGTGGGAACAGGAATTTGGGAATGCACTTAGCTAGGAATGGTATGAAGGACTTAATACAGACAAATAGGAGCTAGGCATCATGGTCAGCAAAGACAAGGTGGGCCAAAACAGCCCATTTCTGTGTTGTACGATTTTATGAAGTCTCGTGAAATCAGTTTAAACATTCACATGGAAATCTCTCCCCAATTTCACCCTATGTCCTCACTCAGCTGGTGATTCACAGCTTCTCCATGTTAAGCAACACCTGGAAAAAGCAGCAAAGACTATGGGTCTCAACAGCATCTCAACTGTGATACTGAAAACCTGCGCTGTAGAACTAGCTGTGCCTTTAGTCACATCATCTGCATTTACCCAATAGTATGATAAATTACTCAAACATAGCTTGCTCACAAAAACAGATGCACCAGAGTTAATTATCTCCCAGTCTTCTCTCAATCCAGACCATCACAATCTTGGTCAAAACATTAACCAAAAAGTTGAATTCCAAAAGTGATGCAAACATGACTACCCTTGACATCAAGGCAACATTTCACAGAATGTGCCGCAAGGAACCCACTAAAGCTGAATTTTATGGGTGTCAAGGAGTAAATATTTTTGATGGCTGGTCATAACATGGACAAGTGAAGATAGTAGTTGTAGGTCATTCATCCCTGCCAGAGTACCTACGGGCAACGTGCTAGACACAAATATCTTCAGCTACTTTATCATCTGCAATGATTTTCATTCCATCAAGTAGGGACAATTGCTGATGAATTCACAAGGTACAATTTCATATGCATCTCCTCAGCAAAGGAGGAAGTCCTTACATGCATGCTGCAAAATCTAGACAACATTCAGGCATGTCCTGATTAAACATTCATGTCACAAAAGTAACAATCAATCACTTCCACTTCCCTTCACATTAAAATTGTATTACCATCACAGATTTCCACTGTCAACACCCTTTGTGTCACCACTGGTGGAAATTCAAATGGACATAGGCAGAGAAGAGGTTGAAATGCAGTGGCAGGCGACTTACCTCCTGATATTCCAATATCTTTTTACTATCTTCAAGGCGCAAATTAGGAGGATGATGGAATACTCTGCATATTCCTGCTAAGTGCAACTCCAAATCTTAGAAGAAGCTCGATGACACACAGGGCAAATCAACCCAGTGGCACACTAACCACTCATTCCCTTCATCACCAGCACACAGTGGTTGCGGCATGCAGCACTGCAACTGCTTGCCCAGATCACTCCAACAACACTTCCAAAATCTGCCAACACTGCCTAGGACAAGGACAGCAGGGGCATGGGACCAAACCATCTGCACACTATCCTGACTTAGAAATATATTACTCTTCCTTCACCATGGGGTCCAAACCTGCACTCACTGCCCACTGCAAGAGTGGTTTCATCAGGACAGTAGAGGCTTAAGTGGTAGCTCACCTTTACCACCTTCACGTGGGGTATAAAAAGATGACCCACCCCAAAAATAAATTAAAAAGCAATGTTATCTATTCAATTAATATTACCAAAAGTAGAAAATATATATACACTATGAAGGTAAAAATAATTCAACTGAGAGGAACAGAAGCATTTGGAGCAGAAATTTAAGAAGATTATTATGGTACCAATTAACATGTGATGGGTGGAAGCAAAGCATTTGTGGATTATTGTGGAGGTGAATTTGTGAAGTGCATCAACAGTGTTTTTTCCAGATTAGTACATTAATACATGAGCAGATCTAGTCCAATACTGTGCAATTAAAAAAAGAGTTAAATGATTATCAGGTTTTAAGAGGACTTCAAGAATCAGTGATCGTCACAGAATTTTAAATCTAAAAATCAAAAGTAATAATGTTCGATCTAAAACCAGTGATCAACTCGAAAGAAAATAAAGTCGAAAGGAATGAGGAAGAAGTTGGCTATGGGGACTGCAAGGTATTTTTTTTAAACGTTCAACAGTACACAGGCAATGCTAACCTTTAAAGAATCAATACATCGTTTATAGATAATTGATACCCCTTTGAGGACAGAAAAGGATAAGCAACACAGCATTGCTGTCAAGAGACGTTAAAGATGGTAGAGGAATGGTTTCCAAACAAAACTAAATGTTGGAAAAAATCTCAAAATTCAGTCATGGTCAAAAGTGAAGATTTTCTAGCCGGAAACAAAATATTAAAATGTCTTTAGAAATGTCAAATGATAAAGAAAATGATTTGACCACAGAAATTAGAATGTTATCAGGGAGTTTAGTTTAGTTTAGACACAGCGTGGAAACAGACCTTTCTGCCCACCAAGTCAGCACCGACCAGTAATTACCCATACAGTGATTCTATCCTGCACACATTAGGGTTAGGGTTAGGGTTAGGGTTAGGGTTAGGGTGCAAATTGTCCCTACTGTGTGTAGGAGAGTGTTAGTGTGTGGGGGTCACTGGTCGATGCGGACTCGGTGGGCCGATGGCCATTTTTCCGTGCTGTATCTCTAAAGAAAACACACAACCTGCTGACCCACATATCTCAAATAGTGAGGAGAGGTGACAACAACTCCTCTGCAATAATTCTCAACAATGGTGGCCCACAAGGATGCGTTCTCAGTCCCCTACCAGTCAATAGTAGGAAAGGCAAATTAAATGTTAGAAATCATTCTGAAGGGACCAGAATATAAAAGCTAGGATGTAATGCTGAGGCTCTACAAGGTTCTGATCAGACCACATTTGGAATATTGCAAACAGTTTTATGCCCCATATTTGAGGAAGGATGCAGAAGTAGCAGATGGGAATCAGTGTGACTCATCTAACCATACTGATTATAATGGAATTGTGGGACATTGGATTAGGTAAAAACAGTGCTGCTTTACACTCATGCTGAAGACCAAATAACTTTCGCTGCAAACCGATGTGCACTTCAAATGTTCTCCAATCAAACAATTTCTCTCAGTAAAGACATACTTACTTGTGCAGAAAATCTTCGTGGCAACTGTCACCAATGTCATCATCATTCAAAACAGTATCCTTAATCTGAATCAAATTAACATCCATATTAAATTCTTTTACCATTAATTTAATAGCAATGCAAATGTCATCACTCCAAAGATTTAACAGAAAGAAAAGCGGAAAGAGATAAAAGGGATCTATACAAATTAATGAAAATAATATTGTCTTGAAGTTTATACAAGGGAAAGAATGTGAAATATTTTGAAAATAATAAAGGCTACAATTTATTGGTATTAAGTTTTAAGGTAGGATGGAGATGGGAATCTTTCAAGAGAAGAATAACTGATTGCCTCATGCAACAATTTAAAGGGGAAACAAGATTCATGTTGTACAGCTGAGATAAGGAAAATGTAAAAGAGTACCAGAGTACCTCTGATCGCACGCCAATTGGATTGATATTGTGTTACAGTCAGAATAACACTACACCTGCTTGGGCTGTCATTTTGAAATTACAAATGCAAATGTAGATCAAACGAAATAAAAAATAAGAAAGGAATTTAACAAGAGTAAATTGTTGTTAATAAATAAGTTAATCATCCAAGCAGCAAATAAAACAGATCTTTATTCCAAACAATTAATTATGGAGGATAAAACAGCATAGGTATAGCTAATAGTTGCTAGGAAGCAAAACGAGAAATTGGAAAACAGCTAAATGTTTTTGTGCGATGAATACAAGGCAATGCTGTGCTCACAGGAAGTTAAAGAAGAGTTTTCAAACAGTGCAATGATAACTTTCAAAATTTTCACTGCAAAGAGATTTTGGAGTGTTTCCTTACCATAACTGGAGTGGTAGAATATGCATCTGAGCTTATTTGAAAGAAAATATTGGTTAATAATAAAACGCTGTGATTCTAAGTTTAAGTAAGGACCAAATGAAATAAATAACCTGATCCACCTAATCTGTGATCTACATTAACAGCTGCAACAGAAACAGAACAACAACTTAACCAAAATACAGTAACAGCGGGTCAAGCAGCATCTGTAGTGGAAATGAATAGATGACGTTTGGGTTGGGACCTTTCTTCAGACTGATTGTAGTAGGGGCGTAAAAGCTGAAAAAGAGTAGGGGCAGGACAAAGCCTGGCAAGTGATAGGTAGATACAGGTGAGAGAGAAGTTTGACTGTCAGGTGGGTGGGCAAAGGCTGGAGATGAAAAGGAATCAATAGGGTTCATACCATTAGGTTGTAAGCTACCCAAGCAGAATATGCTCTGCAATAAAGCATACTTCAAAAATGTTGTTAACAAAACACTGTGTCTTAATGTAGCACAGTTTAGCATCTGCCCACTGAATAGTGTCCATTCATAGAAAACATAGAAATTAGGTGCAGGAGTAGGCCATTCAGCCCTTCGAGCCTGCACCGCCATTCCAATATGATCCATGGCTGATCATCAACTCAGTATCCCGTACCTTGCCTTCTCTCCATACCCTCTGATCCCCTTAGCCACAAGGGGCCACATCCAACTCACTCTTAAATATAGCCAATGAACTGGCCTCAACTACCCTCTGTGGGCAGAGAGTTCCAGAGACTCACCACTCTCTGTGTGAAGAAAGTCTTTCTCATATCTCGGTCTTAAAGGATTTCCCCCTTATCCTTAAGCTGTGACCCCTTGTCCTGGACTTCCCCAACATCGGGAACAATCTTCCTGCATCTAGCCTGTCCAACCCCTTAAGAATTTTGTAAGTTTCTATAAGATCCCCTCTTAATCTCCTAAATTCCAGAGAGTATAAACCGACAAGTCTAATCCAGTCTTTCTTCATAAGACAGTCCTGACATCCCTGGAATCAGTCTGGTGAACCTTCTCTGCAATCCCCCTCTATGGCAATAATGTTCCTTCCTCAGATTTGGAGACCAAAACTGCACGCAATACTCCAGGTGTGGTCTCACCAAGACCCTGTACAACTGAAGCAGAACCTCCCTGCTCCTGTACTCAAATCCTTTTGCTATGAAAGCTAACATACCATTCGCTTTTTTCACTGCCTGCTGCACCTGCATGCCTACTTTCAATGACTGGTGTACCATGACACCCAGGTCTCGCTGCATCTCCCCTTTTCCCAATCGGCCCCATTTAATTAATAGTCCGCTTTCCTGTTTTTGCCACCAAAGTGGATAACCTCACATTTATCCACATTATACTGCATCTGCCAAACATTTGCCCACTCACCCATGCCTATCCAAGTCACCCTGCAGTCTCTTAGCATCCTCCTCACAGCGAACACTCTGCCCCCCAGCTTAGTGTCATCCGCAAAACTTGGAGATATTTGCCTTCAATTCCCTCATCCAGATCATTAATATATATTGTAAATAGCTGGGTCCCCAGCACTGAGCCCTGCGGTACCCCACTAGTTTACTGCCTGCCATTGTGAAAAGGACCCGTTTACTCCTACTCTCTTTGCTTCCTGTTTGCCAGCCAGTTCTCTATCCACATCAATACTGAACCCCCTAATACCGTATGCTTTAAGTTTGTATACTAATCTCTTATGTGGGACCTTGTCGAAAGCCTTCTGGAAGTCCAGATATACCACATCTACTGTTCTCCCCTTATCCACACTACTAGTTTACATCCTCGAAAAATTCCACAAGATCGTCAGAAATGATTTACCTTTTGGTAAATCCAATGCTGACTTTGTCCAATGATTTCACCACTTTCCAAAATGTGTGCTGCTATCCCAATCTTTAATAACTGACTCTAGCAGTTTCCCCACTACCGATGTTAGACTAACTGGTCTGTAATTCCCGTTTTCTCTCTCCCTCCCTTCTAAAAAGAGGGGTTACATTTGCTACCCGCCAATCCTCAGGAACTACTCCAGAATCTAAAGAGTTTTGAAAGATTATCACTAATGCATCCACTATTTCCTGAGCTACTTCCTTAAGTACTCTGGGATGCAGCCTATCTGGCCCTGGGGATTTATCGGCCTTTAATCTATTCAATTTTACCCAAACAACACTTCCCGACTGACCTGGATTTCACTCAATTCCTCCTTTGACCCACAGTCCCCTGCTATTTTCAGGCAGATTATTTATGTCCTTCCTTAGTGAAGACGGAACCAAAGTAGTTATTCAATTGGTCCGCCATATCCTTGTTCCCCATGATCAACTCACCTGTTTCTGACTGCATGGGACCTACATTTTTTTTAACTAACCTCTTTCTCTTCACATATCTATAAAAACTTTTTGCAGTCAGTTTTTATGTTCCCTGCCAGTTTTCTTTCATAATCTATTTTTCCTTTCCTAATTAAGGCCTTTGTCCTCCTCTGCTGGTCTCATGAATTTCTCCCACTCCTCTGGTATGCTGCTTTTTTCTGGCTACTTTGTACGCATCATCCTTTGCTTTGATAACTATCCCTGATTTCCCTTGTTATCCACGGATTGCACTACCTTCCCCGATTTATTCTTTTGCCAAAACTGGGATGAACAATTTTTGTAGTTCATCCATGCAGTCTTTAAATGTCTTCCATTGTATATCCACCGTCAACCCTTTTAGAATTAATTGCCAGTCAATCTTGGCCAATTCAACGTCTCATACCCTCAAAGTTACCTTTCTTTAAGTTCAGAACCATTGTTTCTGAATTAACAAATGTCACTCTCCATCCTAATGAAGAACTCAACCATATTATGGTCACTCTTGCCCAAGGGGGCACGTACAACAAGACGGCTAATTACCCCTTCCTCATTACTCAAAACCCAGTCTAAAATAGCCTGCTCTCTCGTTGGTTCCTGTACATGTTGATTTAGATAACTATCCCGCATACATTCCAAAAATCCTCTTCCTCAGCACCCCTGCCAATTTGATTAACCCAATCTATATGTAGATTGAAGTCACCCATTATAACTGTTTTGCCTTTGTCGCACGCATTTCTAATTTCCTGTTGATACCATCCCCAACTTCTCTGCTACTGTTAGGTGGCCTGTACACAACACCCACCAGCGTTTTCTGCCCCTTAGTGTTTTGTAGCTCTACCCATACCGATTCCACATCCTCCAAGCTAATGTCCTTCCTTTCCATTGCTTTAATCTCCTCTCTAACCAGCAACGCTACCCCACCTCCTTTTCCTTTCTCTCTATCCCTCCTGAATACTGAAATATCCCTGGATGTTCAGCTCCCAGCCTACGTCACCCTGGAGCCATGTCTCCCCGTGATCCCAACTATATCATAAATCATTAATATCTATCTGCACGTTCAACTCGTCCACCTTATTACGAATACTCCTTGCATTGAGACACAAAGCCTTCAGGCTTGTCTTTACAACGCATTTTACCCCTTATACAATTTTGCTGAAAAGTGGCCCTTTTTGATTTTTGCCCTGGTTTGTCTGCCTGCCACTTTTACCTTTCACCTTGCTACCTAATGCTTCTACCCTCATTTTTACCACCCTCCTGCCTCTCTGCTCTTGTACCCATCCCCCTTGCCACATTAGTTTAAATCCTCCCGACAGCACTAGCAAACACTCCCCAAGAAACATTGGATTCCATTCCATTCCAGGTGCAAACCGTCCTGTTTGTACCGGTCCCACCTCCCCCAGAACTGGGTCCCAGTGCCCTAAAAATTTGAATCCCTCCCCTTGCACCACTTTTCAAGCCACGTATTCATTTGCATTATCCTCCTATTTCTACTCTGACTGGCCCGTGGTACTGGTAGTAATCCGGAGATTACTACCTTTGAGGTCCTGCTTTTAAGTTTATCTCCTAGCTCCCTAAATTCACCTTGTAAGGACCTCATCCCTTTTTTTACCTATATCGTTGGTGCCAACATGCACCACGACAACTGGCTGTTCAACCCTCCCCCTCCAGAATGTTCTGCAGCCGTTCAGTGACATCCCTGACCTTTGCACCAGGGAGGCAACATACCATCCTGGAGTCTCGTTTGCGGCCGCAGAAACGCCTATCTATTCCCTGACAATTGAATCCCCTATTACTATTGCCCTTCCCCTCTTTTTTCCCCCCTCATGTGCTGCAGATGCCACCCATGGTGCCATGAACCTGGCTGCTGCTGCATTCCCCCTGATGAGCCATCTCCCTCAACAGTATCCAAAATGGTATACCTGTTTTATAATGACATTGCCCATATCCTGTGACTCCACACACAGATGTTCACTTTGATTTCTGCGGGGCCCTATTCTCTCTCTTGTGATCTTTTTTCCCCTCTTTTGATTATCCTTATCCGCCAGAGCTATCTCCGGCCCTCTGTTTGCCTTCCTGATTGCCTCAGACCCCTTTCATCCAAACCTACTTCCAGCCCATCACCTGCCTCAGTCCTGCATTGGACCCTGCCCCCCTGCCAGTCTGTTTAAACCCACTTGTGTAGCACTAGCAAAGCTTCCTGCCAGGAATTTGGTTCCCATCTAGTTCAGATGCAACCCATCACTCTTGTACAGGTCACCTCTGTCACAGAAGAGATCCCAATGGTACAAAAATATGAATCCTTGCACCCCCCCCCCCCCCCCCCCCCCCAGTACCACAGCCTCATATTCATCTGTCCTATGTTCCTGTTCCTACCCTCTCTACTACGTGGTACTGGAAGTAACCCGGAAATCACTACGTGGAGGTCCTGCATTTTAGCCTTTTGCCTAGCTCCCTGTACTCATGTTCCTGGACTTCATTCCTTTTCCTACCTATGCCATATGTGCCAACTTGCACAACAACTGATTATGGAAATGGATCCGCCGGCTCCGGAGCACAACAACAGCTTCGTACCCTCTCCCTTGAGAATGTCATGTGGGCTTCCTGGACCCTGGCACTGGGGAAGCAACACGCTATCCTTCAGTCTCAGTTATTGCCACAGAATCTCCTGTCTGCATCCCTAACTAAATTGACACGTTACCCTTCCCTGCAGTTTACATTTCTGTCACTGTTGTGAGCAAATTAGTTGCAGCATTTGGCCTCATTGTAACATGTCCAAACTACCACAGAGCATGTAGAGAACTTTGGATCAACAACTTGATATTATGCATGGGAACATTATAGATGAAAGATCTTTAAGATAAAACGCACTTTACAGAGATATAATATAGAAAAGTACAGCACAGGAAAAGACCCTTTAGCCCAGCATATCTTCACCAGCCTGCATCCTTCCATTCTCTGTCTATTCACGAGTCTAAATGCTTCTTAAACATTGTTATTGTATCTGCTTCTACCACTTCCCTTGGCAGCACATTCCAACCATCTGTCAGTCAAGATGAGGTCTAGTCCAGGTGAGGCGGTTGATCTCGTCCTCCGGGACTTCCTTGACTGATTGGCAGGTCGATTTTGCTCCCCTGCGGCCGGGGCTCTGGAACTGCCGCCCGGCTGGAGCCGGCGGATCCTTTCCCATAACCAAATTCCAAGACCAATTTTGAGGGCTGATATCGCGGCTCGATATCTGGCAGCCTAGGTGGACTATTCTGGTAAAGTTGAATGCCTCTCAGAGGCCCATATCAGACGGCAGGGGTTGCAGTCAAGCACACCCACCCTATCACATTTTGGCAGATTCGGCAAATTGCAGGTTGGCAAGAGTTAGTCAGTGGTCCTGCCGAGAAAGCCCCGCCTCGGCCCTGTGGGTGGCCACCAATCCAACCCTCAACAGGACTTCCGAGGGCAACTCATTAACTGCCACTGCCTGTGCAAGAAATGCAAATTTGGTGCAAAATTAATTTACATTTAATATTTGTTTTAGTGAAGTTTCTAGCCATCCATGGTGCTTTAGAGACACAGGGAAAGTATAATTAGTGGATCAGAGGTGTATTGTATTATTATTACGTGACCTCAGTTGGTGCGAAAAAATGGATATCGCATGGCTCTGGAACCAAGGATGCTGGAAAATCAATTGCTTGATTGGTAAACCTTGACGTTCCCATCTCAATCTTTCCTCCCATTTCACTGGCACTTGGTCCCCAGTAAAGCATTTTGTCCTTTTACATTCTTCTACTCTTGCTGAGATTTGCACCCTGGCCCCTGTGATCTAAAATTCCAGGTTAATTTTCCTAGCCACCTTTCCACCAATTTCTCAACTTCTTTTTCACCAATTTTTCACTCACTCATCAATTTGCTTATTGACTGTGCAATGTTATGACCAAGCACAATACATTGCTATAATTGCCAAAACATTCACTGCAAACACAAAAAAAGGAAAATCTGATTTTTTTAAAACTTATTTTAAAAGCTGAATTTCCCATTTTATATATATTTTTTTCATTTTTGGTTTATCACAAGCAAGTATTAAAATTCTATTAAGAATGCAAGCCCTAAAGCACACTTAACCATTCCCATCAGACACTGCCATGATATTTGAATTTGTAAACAGTATTCACACAAATCAGCAAATTTTATTGATTTGGCACATTTTCAAGCTAACATTCTCAATAATGATTCACAACTCCAATGAAGAAAATTCATCGACCTGAAACACTGAACTTGTTTTAATCCTCTGCTGATGCCATCTGACCTGCTGAGTGTTTGCAACATTCTTTGATTTTCATTGCACTGGATTTTATCGTTACGTTAACATTAGGCAACACCACCCACTTCACTTATCATCAAGGCAGCATTCCCTTGTAGCTATTAAGAGGTTTAAACTCAACAGCAAGCAAAGGAATTGAGTTTAGGGGAGGGAGTTGTGGGAGGGATGGATTTTATAGTGCATTTTATCACTTATTTATCTCACTCATTTGTAAGATCTGGGAATTGAGAGCTACGTGGAACTGGCAGAAGAGTTGAAGCTTGGCATAGAGCAGTCATCACACTGCATGGCATAAAAGGTTTGAGGGGCCAGGTGTATTCCTTCTATTTTCTTGTGAATTTTGATTTTAAAACACCAGGAGGAAAAACATTTTCACCCAGAGAGTTATGAATCTGTGGAATTCTCTGCCACAGAAGGCAGTGGAGGCCAATTCACTGGATGTATTCAAGAGAGAGTTGATATAGCGCTTTGGGTTAACATAATCAAGGATATGGGGAGAATGCAGGAACGGGGTACTGATTCTGGATGATCAGCCATGATCATATTGAATGGCAGCGCTGGCTCGAAGGGCCGAATGGCCTACTCCTGCACCCATTTTCTATGTTTCTATGAGTGCAAAGCTTCAAATTAGAAAATATTCGTACCGCTGGGTACCGAGGGAAAGCACCAGGTACCACTGGGTTGTAAGCTGCCCAAACAAAATATGAGGTGCTGTTCCTCCAATTTGTGTGTGGCCTCACTCTAGCAGTGGAGGAGGCCCAGGACAGAAAGTTGAGAAAGGTCAGTATGGGAATGTGATTGGGAGCTAAAATATTTGGCAACCAGGAGATCACGTAGGCCCAGGCGGAGGTGTTCAACGAAACAATTGCCAGGTTTGCGCTTGGTCTCACCGATAGGGGTCCACTCCGAGAACAACGGATGTAGTAGATGAGGCTGGAGGAGGTGCAAGTGAAGCTCTGCCTCTCCTGAAAGGACTGTCAGGGTCCCTGGATGGAGTCAAGAGAGGAGGTATAGGGCGAACAAGTGTTACATCTCCTGCAGTTGCAGGGGAC
Source organism: Okamejei kenojei (assembly GCA_035221665.1). Taxonomy (NCBI): domain Eukaryota; kingdom Metazoa; phylum Chordata; class Chondrichthyes; order Rajiformes; family Rajidae; genus Okamejei; species Okamejei kenojei. The sequence continues at coordinate 52,400,660 of CM069133.1, read as the reverse complement.
AGTACCTGGGGAGGGGGTGGTTTGGGTGGGAAGGGATGGGAGAACTAGAGAGACCCTGCGGAAAATCAGGAGAACATAGATAATGTGAAAGTGCAATCTGCTCCAAGGGTAGGGAAATCTAAAATCTAAAAACAGAGTTCTCTGTTCTACAATTCATTTCAAGGCCTCACCATTTCTCAATGACAGTAATACTAACTCTAGAGGACATAGATTTAAGGTGAGAGAGAAAAGATTTAAAGGTGACCAGAGAGAATTTTTTCACCCATACATGCCAAAAGTCCTGGTCGAGGCAGGTACAAATAGAATGTTTAAAAGACATTTTGACAGGCACGTGGAAAGGTTGAGAAGGGTATGGACTAAATGCAGGCAAATAGACAAAAGACTATAGGTGCAAGAGTAGGCCTTTTGGCCCTTCGAGCCAGCACCGCCATTCAATGTAGTCATCCCCAATCAGTACCCCGTTCCTGCCTTCTCCCCATATCCCCTGACTCCGCTATTTTTAAGAGCCCTATCTAGCCCTCTCTTGAAAACATCCAGAGACTAGCTCAGGAAGACAACTTGGTCACCATGGACAAGTTAGGCCATACTCTAATACCTCCAAGACAAAAGAATTAAGGATTTAGAAAGTGGTTTGATAGCGCTTTTGATGTAATTCCACATAAATAGACTTAGCAACAATCTGCCATACGAATACGACATTTGGACAAATTCTCAAATGAAATTTCATTCCATGTACTCTATTATTTTGACTAAAAACTCACTTGAACTTCTTGTGGGACTCCGTGTGTTTTCATAGATGAAAATAATTCCATGATGGGTGTGATTTCTGTGGTTAAAAAAGAAATAATGCTCTGGCCCTATAAGAAAGAAAGGTGCACATTATTAACACATTACAAGCATTTATGAAGATGGAGCAAATGAGAATTAAAGATAATGACCATCAAATGATTTCAACAATGTCAGATCATGAATGGCCCTCTTTGCGCTGTTTAAAGTTGAATGCAAGCCGTCATATCATATGGTTCCAGATATTTTTACTTGGAACTTTTAACTCTTCTCAACCAATACAGCTACTGGCATTCACGTATAGAACGCCGTAGTTGCAGGATGACCTAACTGAAGTATCTAAAATTACGAGGCAGAGATAGGGGATACAGTCGGAATCCAATATTTTAATCCAAAATCAAATATTAGAGGGTTTTTTTTTTACACAGAGGGTGGCGAGAGCCTGGAATGAGGCAGACATGATAGCGGCATTTAAGAGACTTTTGGATAAGCATATGGATATGCAGGGAATGGAGAGATCTGGAAGAAGTAGAAACAAGGAACTACTGAGGCTGGTTTATAAAATAAGACACAAAGTGCTGGAGTAACTCAGTGGGTCAGGGAGCATTCCTGGAAACATGGATAGGTAATGTTTCGCTTTGGGACCCATCTTCAGTGATTGTGGAAGGTGGGGGAAATGACAGTAAGAAGAGAGGAGGGGCAGGACAAAATGTGGCAGGTAATTGGTAAAAGCAGGCGAGGAAATATTTTGAAAGGCAGATGGCTTGACAAAGGTCAACAGAAAGGGCCTGTTTCCACACTGTATGACTCAAGGGCTACGAAATTAAAAAGGTGAGCGATTCAAGGATTGAAGAGTTGTGAATTGTGAAGCCATAGATATGAAAATAGCGGGTGGGGGGGAAGAAGTCAGGTGGCACTCACGGAAGGGGTGGGGTGGGGGCAAGGAAAATGTGGGGGAGAGAGTATGGGGCGTGGTTGTGGTGTTACTTAAAATTGGAGAATTCATACCATTGGGTTGTAAGCTACTCACGCAGAATACGAGGTGCCATACTATAGCAATGGCAGAAGCCCACGACAGAAAGGTCAAGTCAAGAGAGTTTATTGCTTGCTGCAGCACAACAGAATATTTTGGGCATAAATACAGATCAGATTAGTGTTTCCATATACCATAGAATATACACACACACACACACACACACACACAATAAATAAATAGATAAAGTGCAATAGGCTGTTATAGTTCAGAGTTTGTTTGAAGTTGTGTTTAATAGTCTGATGGCTGTGGGAAAGAAGCTGTTCCCGAACCTGGATGTTGCAGATTTCAGGCTCCTGTGCCTTCTACCTGATGGCAGCGGAGAGATGAGTGTGTGGCCAGGATGGTGTGGGTCCTTGATGCTGCTGGCAGCCTTTTTGAGGCAGTGACTGCAATAGATCCCCTCGATGGTAGGGAGGTCAGAGCCGATGATGGACTGGGCAGTGTTAACAACTTTTTGCAGCCTTTTCTGCTCCTGGATGCTCAGGTTGCCGTACCAAGCCACGATGCAACTGGTCAGCACGCTCTCTACTGTGCACCTGTAGAAGTTCGAGAGAGTCCTCCTTGACATTCTGACTCTCCGTAATCTTCTCAGGAAGTAGAGGTGCTGATGTGCTTTCTTTATGATTGCATCAGTGTTCTGGGACCAGGAGTGATCTTTGGAAATATGCACGTCCAGGAATTTGAAGTCTTACGAAGTTCATTGGTTTTGCTGGTGTTGAGAGCCGGGTTATTGTGTTGTCCCCATTTGGTCAATCGGTCGATCTCACTTCTATACGCTGACTCGTCCCCATCAGTGATACGTCCCACAACAGTGGTGTCGTTGGTGAACTTGATGATGGAGTTCGCACTGTGACCGGCTACGCACGCAGCCTTGAGGTGCTCCCGTGCTGATTGTTATCGAGGATGACACATTTCCACCAATACGGAAAGACTGTGGTCTGTGAATGAGGAAGTTGAGGATCCAATTGCAGAGGGATGCGCAGAGACCCAGATATGAGAGCTTGGTAACCAGCTTGGGGGGGATGATGGTATTAAATGCCGAGTTGTAGTCAATGAATAACAGCCTGACATATGAATTTTTGTTGTCCAAGTGGTCCAGTGCGGAGTGGAGAGCCAGTGAGATTGTATCCACCATTGATCTGTTGTGACAGTAAGCGAACTACAGTGGGTCCAGGTTTTTGTCGAGGTAGGAGTTGATTTGCGCCATGATCAGCCTCTCAAAGCACTTCATCATCACTGACGTTAATACCACTGGTTGATAGTCATTGAGGTACGTCACCTTGCTCTTCTTGGGCACCGGTATTATTGATGCCCTTTTAAAGCAGGTGGGAACCTCAGACCTCAGAAGTGAGAAGTTGAAAATGTCCTCAAAAAACTCCAGCCAGTTGGTCCGCACAGGTTTTTAAAACACGCCTGGGTATACCATCAGGTCCAGGCGCTTTCCGAGGGTTCACCCCTCAGAAGGATCTTCTGACGTCGGCCTCTGTGATTGTGACCGAAATACCATCATGGCGAATGGGGGCTCGGGAAGGCACATCGGTGTTCTCTCTATCAAAGTGTGCGTACAATGCATTGAACTCATAGAAACATAGAAAATAGGTGCAGGAGTAGGTCATTTGGCCCTTCGAGCCTGCACCGCCATTCAATATGATCATGGCTGATCATCCAACTCAATATCCTGTACCTGCCTTCTCTCCATACCCCCTGATCCCTTTAGCCACAAGGGCCATATCTAACTTAAATATAGCCAATGAACTGGCCTCAACTACCTTCTGTGGCAGAGAATTCCAGACTCACCACTCTCCGTGTGAAAAATGTTTTCCTCATCTCGGTCCTAAAGGAATTCCCCCTTATCCTTAGACTGTGACCCCTTGTGCTGGACCTCCTCAACATCGGGAACAATCTTCCTGCATCTAGCCTATCCAACTCCTTTAGAATTTTGTAAGTTTCTATAAGATCCCCCCCTCAGTCTTCGAAATTCTACGCTCGTCAGGGAGAGATGCTTCGCTGACATTTGAGCTGCCTCCCGATTTTGCCTTATAGGAGGTGATTGCATTCAAGCCCCGCCACAGTTGCCGAACATCCGTCTCATCCACCAGCCTGGAGAAGTCCCTTTTGGCCTTTTTCAAAATGGGTGGTGGGTATTTAGACTCAGTGGCCGGAGCAGGTGGGTGGCACTGATACATTGACAACATTGCCTGTACCCAGTTGAAAAGCCAGCTGCCTCTGGGGGTTTTGGAGAGACCATTGGAAGAGAGATCTGCCTCTGGGACAACCCGTGGCCAACAGTTTAGCTCCCATGCAGAACATTGGGTGTTCGAGTCCAATCCCTGGGGCCCCTGTGTCACATTTAGTTCACAGATACAGCGCCCTTCGGCCCACCGAGTCCGCACCGACCAGCGATCCCCCACACACTATCCCACACACGCTATGGACAATTTATACTTATACCAGGCCTATCAACCTAGTGTTAGGGTTACGGTTTCCTCCCGCACTCCAAAGGCGCACAGGTTTGTATAAATTGTCCCGAGCGTGTGTGGGATAGTGAGCGGGGGATCGCTGGTCGCAGGCTGGGTCCACAAATGGGAGGCATCAGAGAAAGTGGGGGGGTTGGAGAATGGGAGAAGGGAGGGAGGGGAAGAGATGGGGAGAAGGGGATGTGAGGGGGAGAGGGGGAAGTGGAGAAGGGGAGAAGAGTGGAGCGGGGAGAAGAGAGGTAGAGGGGGTGAAGGGAAAAAGGGGGGAGAGGCGAGGGGAGAAGAGCAAGGGGATTGGAGAAGGAGGGATGGGGCAGGAGGTGGGGAAGAGGGAGGAGTGGAGGGGAGAGGGGAGTTTAGTCTACACTCACTGAATCCATCCCTGTGAAGTTAGAGATGGTGATTGGATCTGGAAGCGGACCAATACATCTGTAAATAAAACTGAACGACTCAAACATCTTTTCATTTGCACAATTGATTTCATTGTATTAATGTTTAAAATTCATCCAGTGAAGGAAGAATATTTTACAGCCCATCTGTGGTCCCTAACCCTAAACCTAGCCCTAACAGGGCGTCACCTGCAGGATAGCATACATCAGCGTGTATGTTGTACAACTTGACGGTTTTACGGGCGCCAGTCACTGACGCTCGCAGTCGCCGAAAAAGATCGCAAAGTGGGACAGGCCCTTTAGTGATTCGCTCCAACCACCTCAGTCACCCCATGAAACAACGAGTTGTTATCAAAGATAATGTTCTTTTTAACAGCTAAAAAATTATTTTTGTTACTGCAAGCTAAAAATACCAGACTGTTACATTAATTGAGTATCATTGCACGTGTTGATCAAAGCAATTGCCTGTGTTCTTAAACAGACAGCAGAGTCCGATTACTGTGAGGACAAGAGGGCAGACGAACTCCGGCCATCGATAAATACTTGCGACTGGGACATTGCAGCCATTACAGAAACCTGGTTAAGAGAAGGGCTGGACTGTCAGCTTAATGTTCCAGGGTGTGGATGCTTCAGGAGAGATAGAGGTGGGGGTAAAAGAGGAGGCGGTGTTGTTTTATTGATTAAGGAGAATGTCACGGCAATGGTCAGAGATGATACTATGGATGGTTTGTCCATTGAGGTTATGAGTGGAGCTAAGAATTAAGAAAGGGATGATCACCTTGTTGGAAGTATACAATAGTCTTCCAAATAGTCAAGAAGAATTAGAAGAGCAAATATACCAAGGTTGCAAGCAACTGCAGGACTAATGAAGTTGTCATAGTAGGGGATTTGAAACTTTCCCTATATAAACAGGGACTGTCATAGAGTGTAAAAGGATTAGATGGGGCAGAATTTGTCAAATGTGTTCAGGAAGGTTTCCTCAGGTAATATGTAGAAGGCCTGACATGGGAGAGGGCAACGCTTGATCTTGTCTTGGGAAATTGGGAGGAGCAAGTGGATGAAGTGTTTGTGGATGAGCCACAAACACTTCACCAATGGAACCTGTTCTATTAGGTTTAAGATAGTTATGGATAGAGATAGGTCAGGCCCATGTTAAAATTCTAAACTGTGGCAAGGCCAGCTTTGAAGGTGTTAGACAGGAACACGCTCACGTTGATTGGAGTATGTGGCTTGAAGGAAAAGGAACACCAGGAAAGTGGAATGTTTTTGAAAGTGTGCTGACAAGAGTCCATGACATGTATGTCCCTGTTATAGTGATGGGCAAAGCAGGTGGGTATAAAGAAGCTTCGATGACGAAATAAATTTACGGTCTGGTTAAGAATAAGGAGGAGGCATGGACAGGTATAAGAAGCTGGGATCAATCATATCCTTGGAGGAGTTTCAAGAACTGAGTTACACGTTAAAAAAGGAAATCAGGGGGCCAAAAAAGGGACGGGAGATAGCTCTGGCAGATATTATAATCATATTTAATGTACATTAAGGGAAATAGGGTAACCAGAGAGAGATTAGGGCCCCTCAGAAATTGATGCGGACAACTCTGTGGGGAGCCACAGGAAATGGGAACGGTTTAAATAAGTACTTCTCCTCTGTTTTTACCCTGGAGAAAGACATGAAGATCAAGGAACTTGATGAAGTCATTGGGTGTCTTTAGGGCAATCAATATCACAGTCAAGGATGTGCTGAATGTCCTAAAGCACATGTCAAATCTCCTGGGCCTGATCAGATATATCAGAGGACACTGGGAAGCTATAATATTATATTATAGAGAGAAAGCTAGAGAGAAAATTGCAGGTACTAGAGAGGAAATTACAAAGTGCTGGAGTAACTCGGCAGGTCAGGCAGCATCTCTGGAGAAAAAGGATGGATGACATTTCGGGTCGGAACCCTTCTGCGGACCAAAAGGGGTGGGCGATGAAGAGATGCAATTCCTCCATCTCTGCTGATCCCAAGATGAGGTGTTCCATACCAGGACATGCGAGACGTCCTCATTTGTCAGGGAACGTGGGTTTGCACACGCGTCTCATCTGCGTTTTATAGTTCTGTTCTCGCTGCCCCTCCTCCCAGATGTAATGAGGACAGTTTCCCTCCTCCTCATGTTTCACCAAACCAGCCTCCGCATTCAACACATTATCCTGCAACATTTCCATCACCTTCTAAGGGATCCCACCACTAAACACATCTTCCTATCTCCACCCATTTCTGCATTCCAGACATGTGAGATCAGTGCGGAGAATACTAATATGCAAGGGCAGTTTGGAGGTGGTGGTATTGAGGCTCTTGAAGAGCATTTAGGTGGGTAAATCCCCAGGACATGATGGGATCTACCTCAGGTTATTGAGAGAGGCAAGAGAGGAGATTGCGGGTGGCTTGACAAAGATCTTTGTGTCTAGCCACAAGGGAGGTTCCAGAGGACAGGAGAGTAGCTAATATTGTTCTTTTATTTACAAAGGGAAGTAGGGAGAATCCAGGGAATTATAGGCCGGTGAGCATCACATCAGTGGTAGGGAAGTTGTTGGATAGGATTCTTCTGGATAGGTTTTACACCAATATGGAAGAGAATAGCTTAAATAGAGACAGTCAACATGGTTTTGTACATGGCTGGTCTTGTCTTAGTAACTTAATTCGAGTTTTTTTAGGAAGTAACAAAGGTGATCAATGAGGGTAGGGCAGTGGTCTATGAATTTTAGTAGGGCATTTGATAAAGTTCCCTTTAATACGTTGATCCAGATTTAATGCTGTGCAGCTTAAAGCATCTTGGTCGTATGTATTCAGAACTGACTTAATGATAGAGGGTTGTGGTTGAAGGACAATATTTTGGCTTGAAGTCGGTGATCAGTAGAGTTCTGAAGGAATCTGTACTCGGAACACTGTTGTTTTATGTATATATCTACACTTATTTTTATATTTAAATAAGGGGCTCAAATCTAGATTTTTTGGAAGGTAAGATTGCAGATGACACTAAGATTGCTGGGGACATAGTCTATGAAGAAGGCTGTGAGAGTATACATCCGGATATAGAACACCTACAGAAATGGGCGGAGAAATGGCTGATGAAGTTTAATCAGAGCAAGTGTGAGGTGCTGCACTTTGGGAGGTCGAGTATAAGGGAAAAAATATACAATTATTGGGATAACCGTTAACAGTATTAATGTTCAGAGGGGTCTTGTGGTCCAAGTCCATAACTCCCTGAAAGTGGCAACACAAGTCAATAGAGTGGTAAATAAGGCATCTGGTGTGCTTGCCTTCATAGATTGGAGCATTGAGTATAAAAGTCAGGAAGTCATGATGCAACTATATAGGACTTTGGTTAAGCTTAATTTGAAGTTTTAGTTTTAGTTGCAGTGCAGTTTTAGTTTAGCTTTAGAGTTACAGCCCGGAAACAGGCCCTTCGGCCCACCGAGTCCACGGCGACCAGCGATCCCCACAAATTAACACTATCCTACACACACAAGGGACAATTTACATTTATACCAAGCCAATTTACCTACAAACCAGTACCTTTGGAATGTGGGAGGAAACCAAAGATCTTGGAGAAAACCCACTAGGTCATGGGGAGAACGTACAAAGTCTGTACAGACAGCACCCGTAGTCAGGATCAAACTTGGGTCCCTGGCACTAAGGTAGCAACTCTACCTCTGCACCACTGTGCCATCCCTGATCACCCTGTACAGAAAGGATGTGGAGGCTTTGGAAAGGGTGCAGAGGTTTGCCAGAATGATGCTTGGATCAGGGGTCATTAGCGACAGGGAGAGATTGGACGAACTTGGATTGTTTTCTATGCAACAACAGAGGTTGCAGAGAGATCTGATAGAAATATATATAATTATGAGAAGCCTAGATAGGGTGGATAGTCAGAAACTATTCCCGGGATAAAAAAATAAAACTTTAAGGGTATAACTTTAATGCGAGAGGGGTGAATTTTAAAGGAGATGTACAAAGATGGTGGGGATTATCAGGAACAAGCTGCTGAGTGAGGGCAAAGGTCGCGGCGAATACGATAATGGCATTTAGACAATAGATGCAGGAGTAGGCCATTCAATTTGATCATGGCTGATCTTCCACAATCAGTACCCCGTTCCCGCCTTCTCCCCCGACTCCGCTATCTTTAAGAGCCCCATCTTGTTCTCTCTTGAAAGTGTCCAAAGAACCGGCCTCCACCATTCTTTGAGACTTTTGGGCGAACAGATGGATCTGCACGCGACAGAGAGTTATGATTATGTACAGGATATAAGAGTGTATCTTGACATCACGTTCAGCTAAAACACTGTGGCCTGAAGGGCATATTCTTATGTTGTACTGTTCTATCCATGTTTATCTGATTAGGTATTCCCTTTTTTCTCATTTCTTGAATCTGTTCCAAAGATCTATCAAAAACACATTGTTCACAATCAGATACATCTTCCAGAAGATTTTAACAATACTTTGGAGAGGTAATAAATTATAATTAGTACACATATTTTGTAAATTACTTAAATGGAGACTCAGACATTTCACACTCAGCTCATGAATTAAAAATGGCCTTGTTATACGTAAACAAATTTACCTTGTACATCCATATGCGTCCTTTTCTGATGATGTGTGTTAGTCGATCTACACATAATCTGTGTAGAGGTAGGTAGAATCCCAGTTCAGTTTGAGGCAGTATCACTGACAGAGCATAAGTGCTTCGGTCCCCATTCATGTTACCATCAAATATCAATGAGATTATGATTACTCCTTTCTCTGAGAGTACAAAAAATTTCATATCGATAGCACCACTTTTGGCACTACGCAGGATCTCTCCATTTAAAGTGTGGTTGGCCAAAAATGTTATTTCCCCATCACTCAGCAGCAACTGCTCACATTTCGGCGCCCAAATGTGTCTGACTCTCGGACCAAGAATATTGTCCCAGTAAGCAAAAGTGGCGGCCAGCAATGGCGAGTCTCCATCCAACATGATTTCTGTCTTGGCCACAGCTGGAGATTGGGGTGGACAGGCAGCACACATGTTGGCAGCTCAGTTGTCACTAATTCTCTTAGTAAACATCTTCTGCAAGCTGAAAGTGATGTGATTTTATGACAATTATAATTTAATCATAATAATACTTCGTCAGCCTTTCCCAGAATTAAAATCCACCATCCCAGAAGAAAAATCCCTCGCCCCTAGAAGCTCCTATCCAGATGGTGCTCAAGTTATCTTCCCAAAGTCTCCACACACACAACCACGGACCCACCTCTTCCTCGTCAATGTGCGTTAATCCTCCACTCGCGTCCCCGGCCACTCCCCCAAGCCCCTCCCCAGCACAGAAGCCTGTCCTCCAACACCACCCCCCCTCCCTCCCTCCCTCCTTTGCCTCGGTGCTCGCTTGCTCCGCTCCCTCAGCAGCGCAACGCAGCGCATCCCCGAGACTGAACGCTGATCCACCCACAAGCTCGCGAATGGCCGGCAGGCCCCGGCCGGCCGTCCCACCACCTCCGAAATAAGCCCGGCCCGGCCCGGCCATCCCGCCCAGCCGTCCTTGTATCCCACTCACCTTCACGTTATCGCTTCGCCCGCCCGCCGTCTTCACCGCAAAACAACTCCGCCCCGAGCGGCAAATCTCCACGGATGTCCTTACCAACCGACCGGAAGTCGGCGACACGCATCCCCGTCACTTCCGGCTAGGGGCAATTATTGCCCTTTATTGCAATTCAATATTCCCTATTGCCGCAATAAGGAGATAGATTGAAATGGGCAATAGGGAGATTGAAATTGGCAATAGAGAGATTGAAATGGGCAATAGATAGATTGAAATGGGCAATAGATGGATTGAAATGGGCAATAGAGAGATTGAAATGGGCAATAGGGAGATTGAAATGAGCAATAGGGAGATTGAAATTGGCAATAGGGAGATTGAAATTGGCAATAGAGAGATTGAATTGGGCAATAGATAGATTGAAATGGGCAATAGATGGATTGAAATGGGCAATAGGGAGATTGAAATGGGCAATAGGGAGATTGAATTGGGCAATAGATAGATTGAAATGGGCCCTTGCACGACAGGAGAGGTCATGACCCCTGGCCCGTACTGTTCCCACGCAACGCCTTCTGGAATACAAGTGATGAACTTCAGGTAAGCATTTACTATGGCTGCCAGTACAGCAGGCCCGTTTTCTGCCCCAGCATCCGATCAATTGTCGCAGCATGCTTCCAATCTATCAACTGAGGAGCGCGCACGATATGTCCAAAAAGTCTCCTTGATTGGTATTGACCCTTATTTATTGCCTGAAGCTGAAAAATCCTGTGACATCTACCAACTGCCAGAACTGAATTCTGTGGACATCATTGCATACCTCATCTCAAGGCCCAGTCCACACGCAGCAAATAATTTCCAGGCGTACAAGTCAACGGAGGCTTACAATCAGTTTGCAAATGGTTGGCTACACGACATTAGTGTATATATCCCAAATAATTGTCCACACTTGCGAGTGGTGTAGGGAAAAGTAAGTTTTCTATCATTTGTTTATGCTATTACTTATTGGAAGCTATTTTAACACTTTTTCTTTCTCTTTCTTTTCAATTATCCGCGTACTACAGGTTCTGCGCTCGCAAGCCGTTGGCATAACTTAAGTCATTGATGCCGTGGGTTATTGGGACAAATGACCAGATATATAGTGCCCACTGTGATTGCAAGGCAGGGCTCGACAAAGTTTGTACCCATGTAGCAACGCTTCTCTTTGGTATTGACGCTGGAGTACGGATTTGTGAGAAAACAACAGTTGCCCAGGTCAAAGCATATTGGATGGAGCCAACGAGAAAGCAGGTTAAAGCTGCGCCTGTCAGCAAAGTTGACTTGTCTTCAGAAACAAAGAGGAAAAGATGTCTTGATGCTGCCATAGATGGGACGGAGCCGAAACAGCAACAAACCAGAGATGATGCTCCAACTGTGTCATCCGCTTCGTATCCAACATAGGAGCTGATGCAGGACAAAGCACTGAGTGAACTTTTGTTCGACCTGTCCCTGACGACAACAAAATCGGCCATACTCAGCTCTGTTGACCCTTATGCAGCAAGATTTGTTCCTGCTGAGACTGTTAAAAAATTTCCACCCATTCTTACAGACTTAACAGACCAAGACACATGAATGTAAATAATTGTGTAGGCATTAAAGAAGAAAAATTGAAATGTATATTTTTGCAAATAATAGAATGTCCTGACAGCTTAAATACCCACTCCCGTTCAAGGATATTGTCAATTTACTGAGCTGGATAATGTACAATTAACAGCTAACAATTATGCCATTCCTTGACTTGCATCTGAGTAAAATGTAATTCAAAACCCACGTATGGTTTGCGATTTTTTTTAATAATAAATTTAGCTTCAGAAGCGTTTTCTTTTTGCATGTTAAAACCCACTTGAGAACCATGGGCGATTTTACAATTTTACAGCCAGATTTATCACTTTTTATATAACAATCAAGAAAAAACCCCACAAAGAATGCCTTACTGTTGATGAATTGCAGTGAGCAAACGCAATAATTCTCAATATTTTACATCTGCACGGCCAATGTTCCCCAACCACTTTAGCTGTTATCTCTTCAACTCTCGCTTCTCTGTACCATAATATTTCCTCACTTTTGGAATTCTTTTGAAAGTATGATAAATATCTCTCACAGTTCCCCCTATTTCCACAATTTTGTACAGCACCAAAAGTGACCAATTTGGCGTTTTTTACCAGGTAAGAACGTACGTGTTGCATGTTACCTGTGTATGCGAGAAGCTGCTGTGTACTCCAGAAGGCTTGAGTGACTCCGTGCGTCACGCCCTTTGACCTTATGATCTTCCATGCAACCCCCCCATAGGCAAAAGATAGTTTGAAATGGTCAATAGGTAGATTGAAATGGGCAATAGGCAGATTGAAATGGGCAATGGGAGGTTTGAACAGGCGGTTGGTGTTGGTCGACTACTTTTCATGTTGTATATTCTAACAGCCTTTTTCAGGCTGAGAGTCGTGGGGTGGGGAAGGAAACAAATGATGGGGATGTAGAGAGATATAGAACAAAGGAATCAAAGATATGCAAAAAAGTAATCATGATACTTGTCAGCTGTTTGCTAGATGAGAACGAGAAGCTGGTGCGACTTGGGTAAGGGAGGAATCGAGAGAGAGAGGGAATGTAGGGGTTACTTGAAGTTAGAGAAATCAATATTCATACCACAGCATTGTAAGCTACCCAAGCAAAATGTGAGATGCTGTTCCTCCAGCTTGCGTTTAGCCTCACTCTGACAATGGAGGAGGCCCAGGGCAGAAAGGTCAGTGTGGGAATAGGAAGGGGAATTAAAGTGTTTGGCAACTGGGAGATCAAGTAAACCAGGCGGACTGAGTTTACAAAACGATCGCCCAGTCTGCGTTTGGTCTCGCCGATGTATAAGTGTCCACATCTTGAACAAGTAGGTGAGGTTGGAGGAGGTGCAAGTGAACCTCTGCCTAACCTGAAAGGGCTGTCGGATTCCCTGGACAGAGTCAAGGGATGAGGTATTGGGACAGGTGCTGCATCTCCTGCAGTTGCAGGGGAAGGGGAAGTTACCTGGGGAGGGGGTGGTTTGGGTGAGAAGGGATGAGTTATCCGGGGAGTTGAGGAAGGAATGGTCTCTGTGAAAGGCGGAAAGGGGTGGAGATAGGAAGATGTGGTTAGTGGTGAGATCTCTGAGGTGGTGAAAATGTCGGAGGATTATGTTACTCCAGCATTTTGTAATACTGCCTATCCCGCTGTTACTCCAGCATTTTGTGTCTATCTTCGGTTTAAACCAGCATCTGCAGTTCCTTCCTACACATTTAGTCAGCAGTAGGACTTAGATAGGTTGGGATAGTGGGTTAAGAAGTGGCAGATGCAATTTCGCGTAGCAAAGTATGCGGCCATGCACTTTAGAGAAGGAATAAAGGTATAGACTATTTTCTAAATGGGGAGTGGGTTCAGAAATCAGAGGTGTAATGGGACTTGGGAGTGCTGGTGCAGGATTTGCTGGTTGCATTGATAGTAAGAAAGGCAAATGCAATGTTAGCATTCATTTCAAAAGGGATAGAATATATAAGCAGGGATGTATTGCTGAGGCTTTATAAGGCACTGGTCCGACTGCACTTTGAGTATTTTGGGCCCCAAATCTGAGGAGGGATATCCTGGCGTTGGAGAGGTTCCAGAGGTGGTTTACGAGAATGAACCTGGGTTAATGTATGATGAGCGTTTGACAGCTCTGGGCCTGAACTCGCTGGAGTTTAGAAGGATGACGGGGGACCTCATCGAAACTTACCATATAATGAAAGGCCTGGATAGGGTGGATGTGGAAAGGACACCACTAGTCACCGGCATCCAAGCAGAAAACACCCCCTTTATTCCAATTCTTGGTATTATGCCATTCAGCCAATCTTCAATCCATTCTAGTATCTTCCCTGTAAACCATCAGCTCTCATCTTGTTCAGCAGCCTCACTGTGGCACTTTATTAAAGGGCTTCTGAAAATCCAATCCATTTCAGGTTGGAGCAGAGGCAAAAGCAAAAACGGCAAATAAAAAGAAAGCAAGATGTAGCGGAGTGGCCATGCTGGGAGAGAGGCTGTGTTGAGGGGTAGTACAATGTTGAGGGCAAGTGTGATTTTTTGGCTCAAGAGTCTGAGGAGAGTTGGGCAGTTAAAGGTACAATTTGCTGTACCTGTTGTGTGCAATCCTTGTGTATCTTGTTTCAGTGCAGTCGTGATAGCAGGTAGAATGATGTAATGTTCCTCCTGCAGCATGTGGGAAGTCAGGGTAACTGCAGGTGTCAGGGCTGCCAACATTGGGTGAGAGGTGAGAGTGAGAAACTGTGAGGGTGTGGGAGGGGGGTGTCCCCCCTCCCACGGTAGGAAACTTTAGCATTTTTCAGTTTGAAATTGTGGAATCCGATGCATACTTTTAACATTACACTTGATGTGACGTTTATGCTTCAAATTGGATTAGGTATGAATAAGGTTAGGCTAAATTACATTCTTCATTACATTCCACAGTAGAGCCAGGCTCTGATCAACAGGTGCAGCACATGAATGACCTTAGTATATTCATGTATGGAAATCAGATTATAATTCATGCTTCTTCTTGTGTATGGCGCGCACAGCCGAAAGTTGTAGGACAACTTGTTCTATTTGATCTTATTTGATTGTGCACACCGGGTTGATTGCATTTGTCGAAACAGGGCGGACCATGTGAAGGTTGCAATCTCCCACCCCATAATTCATGCTGTTATGCATATATAGAGAAACTAAGGCAAGAGGAGTCAGACTTCCATCACTGATCTGCAGAAATAAATCAATTAACCTTACCCTTTGACTATAGAAACAAGATGAAAATAATGCCACATATTCAACCGTAAATGGTTCAATGAAATTAAGATATATATGTAAAACATATATATGGAAACAGGCCCTTCGGCCCATTAAGTCGACGCCGACTGCAATCTATCATACACCAGTTGTATCCTACACGCCAGGGACAATTTACAGAAGCCAATTAACCTATAAACCTGCACTTCTTTCAGATGTGGAAGAAACCGGAATTTCCACAAAAAAACATGTGGTCATAAGGAGAATGTACAAATACTGTACAGACAGCACCCATAGTCAGGATCAAATCTGGATCTGTGGTGCTGCAAGGCAGCAACTCTACCGATGCGCCACCCAGTAATTGTTTTTTCTGTAATATATTTATTATGGTGTCACGTCAATAAAGATGAGCACATGATTCTGATTTCTGCCCTTAGTTGGACAACACACATCTCCAGTCATTGTGTTTTATTACTGGTTTTCAACCTCTCCAGCTTTTAGTATCTATCTTCAGTTTAAACCGCCATCTGCAGTTCCTTCTTACACTCTTTATTAAACGAAACAGGTCCTATTCTCATAATATTATTCACCTCAACAAAGTCTCTTCTTCACCTCTGTTGCTGCAGAGAACACAATTCCAGTTATCAAATCTTTCTTCAAAGTGAAATAAAAATTCCAGCCCTGCCAATATGTTCATAAATTGCCCCTGGATCCTCTCCAGAGCAATTGCACCCTTTCTACAATGTGTCATAGTCTTACAGAATGGAAACAGGCCCTTCATCCCAACTTGTTCATGCAGATCAAGATGCCCCATCTAAACTAGTCCCATTTATCCGCATTTGGTCCAAATCCCTTTAAACCTTGTGTGTGCCAGTGTGTGTGTGTAAGGGTGTGTGTTAGGTTGTGTGTGAGAGTGTGGGTCAGTGAAGTGGCGACAACACCCGGAGTGAGCGGAGACTTGGCGATGTCCGGGGAGCATTTCCCTCTCTCCCCCCCTCCCCGGGAATGTGGGCTGGCCCAGGTGCTCTGTGTCCAGCTGGGGTTCAGGGAAGGTGAGGGTCAGTGACCCGGGGGTCGGGCATCGGAGCGGAGCCTTAGCCCGGGATACATCGCCGTGGCTCCGGAGGCGGCACCGACGCCCCCACTCACCCGAGTCACCCGGTCCGCTCCTGGCTCCGGGCCGGGGTTAAAACATGCGGTGTGGACAGAGCGGCCGACGGACACAGAGCTGCCGGAGGTTAGGGTGGGAGGTGTGAGCGGTGCCTCAGGGAGGGCGGTGCTGGGACCACCGCCGCGTCTCACCTATCACACCATCTGCACGGGAATGTGGGTGAGGCAGCATCTATAGAGCGGTGGACAAAACTCCTGGAGAAATGCTTGAGTCCGAAGAAGGGTCAACCTCAGACATGCCTCACCCACTGAGTTTCTCCAGCATTTTTGTCCATTGCCATTTTAAATAGTGTGCGATGGGCTTAAGCCTATTAAATTGCTCATTCTTTACGGGGAACCCACCCACAAAAAACTATTCTCATTGGTGAGTGTGGTGAAGTGTGACTTTATTTATTTATTCATATATTTTTTTAAATATTGTTTTGAGCGTGAGAACGTCTGTGTTCAGCTTGAGAGCATGAGAATTTCCTCAAATGCGTAAGTCTCACGCTCAATGCGTGAGAGTTGACAGCCCTGAGTGCCCCTGATGATTACACCTATGGAAACTGTGTCCGGGTGCAGCTCCTCGCAAGCCATGTTAGGGAACTGGAATTGCTTGGACTTGGAGAATATTGAAAAAATTAAATTGAAAGATAATGTGATAAAGAAAGCATATGGCATTCGGCCTTTTGGCCTTTAATAGGTTGGGCATGGAATTAGGGAGGTTATGGCACCATTTTACTAAGCATAAATTAGGCCAGAGGGGATTACAGCTCTGGTCATCACACTATTGAACGAACACACAAACAGGCCCTTCGGCCCATAATGTCCATTCAAACATGATTCCCAATTAGAATAATCCCTTCAGAAGGTATGTGGTTCCACCACCATCCCTGGCAGTGTGTTCCAAGACCTAACACTCTTTAATAAATGGAAGACTAGAGAGTATAGTTTTATAATGAGAGGGGCAAGTTCAAAGAAAATGTGGGAGACAAATATTTTGCACAGAGAGTGATGGAACACACAAGCCAGTTCTGAATCCAAACTACCAAGTCACCATGAAAACTATGCATTTTAATCTTCTGGATCGTCAAATGGGTACAGCGGTAGAGTTGGTGCCTTACATTGCCAGAGACCTGGGTTCAATACTGCATGTATGGTGTTTGTACGTTCTCCCAGTTACCGCGTGGGTCTCCTCCAGGTGCTCCGGTTTCCTCCCACATTCCGACGACGTACAGGTTTGTAGGTTAATTGGTTTCTGTACATTGTTCCAAGTGTGTAGGATAGAACTAGTGTACAGGTGATTGCTGGTCAGCATGGACTCAGTGGGCCATAGGGCATATTTCCATGTTGTATCTCTAAACTAAACTAATCTGGAGTACACCGTTACCCTCATGATTCACCATTGTCACCTCCGCAAAAAAAACATAGTCAAATTATAAAATGAGACCCGACCCGGCCAGTCAAACCGACTGTCATTAATTAACCCATTCTCTTCAGTATGAATATTTCACCACAGCTTCCCTACTACTGTAGTGAGGCACAAAAGTAGTAATTCCTATATTTTCATGAATTATCCATATTTCCATTCTTAAAGAAACTAACAACTTTGGCTCCCCTCCAGTCCTCCGTGACAGTGACCTCACCTATGGTTAAGGAAGATGTAAAGATCTGTATATTAAGAAGACTTATCCACCTTAACACCTTTTGAGACCATTTCCTCTGGATCTTAAAATGCCCTAGCTGCTTGGCATACCCCATACCAATCACACTCTTGTTTGTGTCCTTCTCCATGCTGAATACTGAAGCAAGGTACTTATATAGTACGTGGACCAGAGACACAGGAACAGAAACAGGCCCACAATGTTTGTGCCGAACATAATACCTCATTAAACTGATCTCATCTGCCTGTCCATGATCCATATTGCTCTATTCCCTGTACTGTACTTTGATGTGCCTATCTAAAAGCCTCTTAAACAATACTATTGTATTTGCCTCCACCAACTCTCTTGGCAATGCGTTCCAGGCCCTCACCACTCTCTGTGTAAAAAAAACTTGGCCCTGCACGTCCCCATTGAACTTTTCCTTTCTCACTTTATAGCTGTGCCCTCTAGTGTTGGACATTTCCACCCTGGGGAAAACAGTTATCTACCTTATCTATGCCTCTTATTCTTTTACATCCTTCTATCAAATCTCTGATATTACAGAATCCAATCCATCTAACCTCTCCCTATAGTTGAAAGCATTTAATCCAGACAGCATTTTGGTAAACCTCCTCTGTACCCCCTCCAAAGACTCTATATATTTCCTGTAATGGAGCAACCAGAACAGCAAGCAATACTTTAATTGCGGCCGAGCGAAACTCCTATAGAGCTGCATCATGATTTCCTGCTATGAACTTGGACTACAAGGTCCCTCTGCACATTACATGTTTACCTTAGTTACATCTTCTGACTCCAAGCATACATTCCCTCCTTTATCTTTGAGTGCTTCTGCCCTCTACCTTCTTTCCCTCCTGTTTTTAGTGCATAGATAAAATTACATGGGGTTTCATTTTTAAGGCAAGTTGCCAATGATATGTCATGGTCTCTTCTGGCCCTCCCTAATTCCCTTCCCTCATAGTTTATATCTGCTTGTTTTACATTCCTCCAAGGCCTTATGTTAGCAATGTTACAAAATTTTGAGATTTTAAAAATCAAGTCTGCAATTTATCCTATCAGATAAAGCATAAAAACAAGTTTAATTTGACACCTAATTCACTTTCATATCTTCAGTATTAAAAAAAGTTATGGCCATTTTCATACTCAGAAATTAGCATCTTGTTCCCTATGGTTTTCCATTGACTTAACACAAAAGCTGTAATCAAGGACAGTCAAAAGCCCATAACTTTCTTAAAAGTAAGAGAACTGAATTAAATTATCAGTTATTATAGATTGAAGCATTCTGACAATCTTACTTGGATGACCTAAAATTAAAGCATATAATTAGTTAGTTACCTAATTGTAGCTAATTACAACATTCAATTACTAGATCTAAACATCTATCCATTTCATATGAGGTTAAAATTTAAAAAAAGCTTAAGTGTCCAAATAACATTCACACAAGAATTCACAATATAACATGATTTTTATATCTCAGTCATGAATTTAGAGGCTAAATTGAAGGAATTTAGTGTTTAATTCCCGTAAATTAATAGCCATTTTAATCATCTTGCGAGTGGGTTTTTGTGAAACGCGATCATTTGGAACGTCGCGGTTTGCGGTGAATTTAACCCCCAGTCGGCAAGAAAAATACTGACGATTCGTATATTTTCTTAGTCACCTTTTTGCAACATGAAATTTTGATTAAAGGCATCCTAAGAAGCATGTTTTTATGTAAAAATAAACTGTGTACCTTGTTTTGTTCCCTATTGTATTGTATTGTATTCTATTCAATTTATTGTCATTATCTCATTTTAGAGACAACTAAATGGATTTTCCTTACAGTCAGTGACATAATAAATAAATAAACATATTTTTTTAGAAGCATAAACACAGAAGTTCACAAACAACATAATCCCACAGCAGCACCAAAATTAAGGAAGGTACCATAGTCCAGCCAGCCTCCCCGTCAATCTTCCCAGATGTTCACCCGTGGTCGGGGCCTCCCGAGCAACCGCAGTCGCCGATACGGGCGGCCCGATGCTCAGGCCCTCTCGCAGGGAACGATGGAACCCCGATGGAGATCCTCAGCAGCCCGGACCTCCAAATCAGCCACCTCCCACTGGAATCTGTGGCTCCCGATGTCCACAGGCCGAGCCGGGCGGAGTTGCAGGACTCCGCAATGTTGGTCAGCGCCGCCCGCGTTGGGAGCTCCGCGAACCACAGCTCCGCGATGTCGGTGCAGCAGGCCCAGCACTCCGGAGCTCCAAACGGCGATCCCAGGTAAGGCATCGCCCACCCCGTTAGGCTTCCAACGCTGCGCCGTCGCTGCTGGAGCTCTGGTCGGTCCCGGCAGGAAAGGCCGCACCAATCCAGTAGGTAGGCCGCGGGGGGGCGAGGACGCGACTCGAATAATAAATAATAGCCGCATCCTCTCCAGGAAGCGACTGAAGGACGGTATCCCCCTTACCGTACCCTCTTCCCCCACATAAAGTCATTAAAAAACCCACAAAAAACACTCTTCAAACATAACAAAAAAACCAAAAAGATACCGGACCGAAGGCGGAGGCAGCTAGCAACAGCGCCACCGGAACCATGAACCTATGTGAGACCCGTCCCGTTGTCAGCGTTCACGGCTTTACAAGATGATTTTTAAATTTATCATACTAATAAATGATCCAGCATAGTTTAAAAATAACTCCATAAAACAAATGTCAGAGCGATTTCTCTTCAGCATCTAAACCCCCTGAGATTAATCGATTTGAATAGTCTGGAGTAAACGGCATTTTAAACTCGCCCCCCTCTCAAAGGCGCCGCTAAAGATAAGTTTTGTAACATACCTACTTATGTGATTTCTGTCTTCCTAACACTTGCCCAAATTTGCAACCTCGCTTGTCATCCAAGACGCCCTTACCTTCCCATCTTTGTCCCTCAATCCTGAAGATGCAGGTCCTAAAGTCTGATCAGCTGGTCTTGACTCCCACTTGTCAGATGTGGACTTTTCATTTTGTTGTATTCCTAACTGTCACTGTATGTCATGTTGTCACTTGCGGGCGGAGCACCAAGGCAAATTCTTTGTATGTGAAGGGGGGGTTACACAAAAAACTGGAGAAACTCAGCGGGTGCAGCAGCATCTAAGGAGCGAAGGAGATAGGCGATGTTTCGGGTCGAGACCCTTCTTCAGACTGGTCAGGGATCAGGGAAACGAGAGATATAGACGGTGATGTGGAGAGATAAAGAACAATGAATGAAAGATATGCAAAAAAGTATCGATGATAAAGGGAACAAGCCATTGTAAGCTGTTTGTGGTGTGAAAATGAGAAGCTGGTGCGACTAGGGTGGGGGAGGGAGATAGAGATAGAGGGAATGCCAGGGCCCGAGGGCTGAGGGAGAGGTGGGAGGGGGAGGAGACAGCAGGGGTTAACAGAATTGAGAAAATTCAATGTTCAAGCCCAAAGGATGCAGACTCCCGAAGCGGAATATGAGGTGCTGTTCCTCCAACTTGCGGTGTTGCTCACTCTGGCCATAGAGGAGGCCCAGGACCGAGAGGTCGGGTACTCCACTTTGTCTTTGTATGTGAATACTTGGCCAATAAACTTAAACTTACTTCCTTAACTTACTCTCCATTTACTCTCCCTAGCTCCCAGGTAATTTACCCCGCCCCAATTTAATACTTTATACCAAGGTCCAGACTTATCTTTATTCATAACTATCTTAAAACATAACACTGTTCCCATAATGGTCTCCCTTTTAAATGCCAGTTACCTAGCTGGGCTCATTTCCCTAGACAAGGTCCTGCATGGGCCCTTCTCTCTTTAGACTATCAACATAGCTTTCAACAAACCCTCTTCGATGCACCAAACATATTCTGCTGCACCTAAGTTTGTTGCATTAAGGAAGTCCCAGTTAATATTGGGAAGTTGAAATCACCCACAACCCTGTTACTTTTACATCTTTCCATATCTGTCTACTATCCATTCCTCTTTTTACTGCTGGCTATTGGGAGATCAATGGTATAATCTCAGAGTGATTGCACATTTCTTCTTTTTTACCTCTACCCATATTGCATCAGCAGATGATATCTCCCGTACATCTCAGGGACCCAATTTAATTTTCTCAATTCTGTTAATCCTTGCTGTCTCCTCCCCTTCCCACCTCTCCCTCAGACCGCGGGCCCTGGCATTCCCTCTCTCTCTATCTCTCCCCCACCCTAGTCGCACTAGCTTCTCATTTTCACACTACAAACAGCTTACATGGCTTGTTCCCTTTATCATCGATACTTTTTTGCATATCTTTCATTCATTGTTCTTTATCTCTCCACATCACCGTATATATCTCTCGTTTCCCTGATCCCTGACCAGTCTGAAGAAGGGTCTCGACCCGAAACGTTGCCTATCTCCTTCGCTCCTTAGATGCTGCTGCACCCGCTTAGTTTCTTCAGCCTTTTGTGTACCCTCTCCCGTACATCCACTCTTTGGAGATACAGCGTGCAAATAGGCTCTTTGGTCCACCAAGTCCGCGCGAACCAGCAATCACAGCGTTCCCTGTGTGTACGCTATCCTACACACAGGGAACAATTTACAATTTTACAAGAGGCCAATTAACCTACAAACCAGTACGTCTTTGGAGTGTGCAAGGAAACTGGAACATCTGGAAAAAACCCATACGGTCACAGGAAAACCATTCCATAGAGAGAGCACCCGTAGTCAGGATAGAATCTGGGTCTCTGGCGCTGTAAAGC
Organism: Okamejei kenojei; assembly: GCA_035221665.1. Lineage (NCBI taxonomy): Eukaryota > Metazoa > Chordata > Chondrichthyes > Rajiformes > Rajidae > Okamejei > Okamejei kenojei. Next base: position 52,378,078 of record CM069133.1, on the reverse strand, counting down.
CACAACGCTAATGCTACACCACCGTGCCGCCCTCTAGGTGCAGCTGTGCATTCTCCCTGATTTGAAACCGAAGTCCCCCACCTCTTTCTATCAGGTTCAAACCATCAATAACGTGGAACATTGAGCTGCCAGACAAGTCCCTCTTGCAACCAAGTACTTGTAATGGCCGCAGCATCGTTGTTCCATGCACTGATCCAGGCTCTAAGTTAATCTGCTTTACCCATATTACACCTTGCATTGAAGTGAACACACTTCATCAGCCTCACCATATTCATGTCTGTGCCTGTCCTTCTTTTCAGATTTTCTTGTCATAATTTGTGTCAGCTCAACAGTCTCCCCACTTGCTGACCTGCTGTTCTTATTCCTGCACCTCTGCCACTCTAAACGCTCCCGAGCAGCACTTGAGAAGTGAGGAGGTTAGTTCCCGTCCAGTTATCTGAAGCCCTGCCTCCTGCAACAGCTCTTTAGTTACATGCTTGCTCTTTGATTTCCAACATCTGACAGGAGAAACATGCCACTCATCACACTGACCTCACATGCAATACCAAACCAGCGGATTTCAGGAGAAATAAACCTAAAATACCTTTCCCTGGCCTTACCGCATGCGTTCTTCACTAAAATCCAGTGTTCACCCAAGCCCATACTTTAACCTTCCAGCAGCACTGGTCGGCGCCACAGTGATGGTAGAGCTGCTGACTAACCATGCCAGAGAGCCAGGTTCAATCCTGACCTTGGGTGCTGTCTGTGTTCAGTTTGTACATTCTCCGTGACCGCGTGTGTTTTCTCCGATGTTTCGGGTTCTTCCCACATCACAAGGGCATGCCCTATAAAATTGCTCTGTAAAATTGTCCCTATTGTGTAGAGAGTGGATACAACGTCGGATATGTAGTACTAGTGTGAATGGGTGATCGATGGTTGATGTGGACTCAGTGGGCTGAAGGGCCTGTTTCCATGCTGTACCTTTAATATGTATGCATGGTTCCATCTCAAATCAGCTGCTCTGCTGGAGCATGACTGCCTTTTACTTGCTACTAATGCTGTCAGGCCTGATAAACATCGAGTTCTTGCATATGCACAAACTTTTAAACTTCTTTGGCTCCTCCTTTCCACTGCTACAGAACGATATGACTGCATGTAAGGTGGTGCAGAAAAGATTTATCAGGTGGTTGCTGGGCGAGACCATAGAACAGCTAGCGCGCAAACAGGCCGACAATTATACAAATTTAACTCATCCCAACTACTCGCACATGTCTCCACGCAGTGCTCTTATTAGACTAACAGACACCAGTGCACAGGATTAATAAACATATGTGTCACACGGTCAGGAAAAATAATCATGGTGTTTCGCTTTTTGAGCGGCAGTATGCCGTGGTGTCTTTTCCTCTTCCCTGTCTATTCATGGGTCCGTCTGAATGCCTCTCAAATCTTGCAGGCCTGTGTGCTTTCACCACCTCCATAGAAGTACATTTCAGGCATTTGCCGCACTGTAAAAACAAAACTTTCCACACGCATCTTCTTTCAACCTCCTCTCACCTTAAAGGTATGCCTTCTAGTATTTAACATTTCCACCATTGGAAACATTCTGACTATCTACCTTATCTATGCCTCTCATAATTTCATACATTTGTATCAGGTTGACCCACAGCCTCCAATGCACCACTGGAAACAATCCAAATTTATCCAACCTTCCCAAGCAGCTAGTGCCCTCCAATCCTGACCGCATTCTCGTAATCGTCGTCTGCATTCTTTCCAAAGCCTCCATATCCTTTCAGTAATGGGGCGATCACAATGGGTGGTGGGTGTATGGAACGAGCTGCCAGAGAAGGTAGTTGAGGCAGGTACTATCACAATGTTTAAGAAATATTTAGACAAGTACTTGGATAAGACAGGTTTAGAGAGATAAGGGCCAAATACAGGAAAGTGGGACTAGTGTAGTTGGGGCACGTAGGTTGGTGTGGGCAAGTTGGGCCAAAGGGCCTGTTTCCACACTGTATGACTCTATGACTAGTGCATTGGGCTCACTGGCATCCGAGAGGGGAGGAGAGTTGGTCCATCTGATCAATTCTACTTTGGACTAGACACATAGCGGAGAGATCTGAAGAAGGATCTCGACCCGAAACGTCACCTATCCATGTTCTCCAGAGATGCTGCCTGACCCGTTGAGGTACTCCATTACTTTCTGTCCTTTTATGTGAGACTACCTCTCCTTGCCCAGGAGTTGAGTCGAGATTGGTCAGACCGACAAATACTGTATCACTGCATAAAACGCGATTAGAAAAAAAAGCATACAGAACGAATGGGCTGTCCAACATTTAACGGGTGTGTCTGTGTGTGCATACACTGAATCCTGTACGTCACAGCATGTTTCCATTTCATATAATCCACTGAGCTTTTCCTTTATGAAGTATGCCTGGCAGCGACAGTGTAGACAATAAGTGCTGACAGCATTTCCTGTGTGCCCTTGGATAGCTCAACACCACACCAATACTATAATGACAGGAGCACATTCACTTTTCTGTCAGGTTTCCAAGCATGATCCATTGTATTCAGTGATAATGAGGCACCATGTGCGTTTTTAGTTTAGTTTAGAGATATAGTGCGGAAACAGGCCCTTTGGCCCACCGAGTCTGCACCGGCCAGCGATCATCCCATACACTAACACTATCCTGCACACTTGGGACAAATTACAATTACAATTTTTACCGAAGCCAAATTAACCTACAAACCCTTTCTCTTCTTCTGTCCCATCAATAAGGAAATGGTTTCTCTCATCTGGAGAACGAAGGTTCTATCACGACCCAAAACAAAAACACAAGGTGATCGAGAAACTCAGCGGGTCAGGCAGCATCTCTGAAGATTATGGATAGGTTGCGTTTTGGGTGGATATCTTTCTTCCGGCGGATTGTAATGGGAAAGAGGAGAGTGGGAGAAAGCTGGGAGGAGGGGCAGCTCTTTCTTTCGTAAACCAGGACCTGCAGTTCCTTGTTCTAATTCTATTACGACCCAACTTCTTGCATTATTGTGAACTTGTTTTTTTTTATTTCTAATCATGTTTTTGATATAATATTTTGTTTTATTGCACAGCTTTCTTTTAGACTTATTTAGACAAATTTATGTTTAATTCACGTTTCTCTGTATGAGTATGTTATCAGAAAATCTAGTTTATTCTGCCAAATGATTCGGATCGAGATCCTTCTCCAGATCTCACCGCTATGTGTTCAAGGTTGCAACCTTGCAACGCTGCATATTCACACCTCATTAAAAGTCTCTTTCCCCTCCCCCACTCGTCCCCTTCCACCTATATTGTAGGGGGGAGCACAGTGGCACAATGGTAGAGTTGCTGCCTGACAGTGCCAGCTGCCTTAAGATAGGAACCTTCACGTGGTCCACCCTGTTTCGACTAATGCAATCAACCCAAGATGCACAAACAAATAGATGTAGTGTTTTGGTGTCACTTTTGATCATGCCACGAGTGACTCGTAACCCAAACGGCCCTTCCCAGGGCTAAAACTCCCACAGCATTGGGAAATCTCTATGCATCTACCAGCTAAATGTGGCAGGAATGTCCAGGGCAAAGAATGAATACATCTCAAGCTCTGCTAAGGACCTTAATGCTGATGTCTTCCTTCTACAAGAGGCGCACATCGCTGATACCTCATGTGCTTCCAAGTTCTGTATCTATGGCTTCAAGCTTGTTGCTGTTGTATGCCACGAAAAATACGGCATTGCTACTTACTTGAGTTATGGCCTACATGATTTCTGTGTTCTTGAGGATTCTTCCTCCAATGACATCTTCATTGCTACTGTGAGGATTGGGGATATCACTGCCAAGTGTATATAAACCCCCTAGAGTCACGTGGCCTGCCTTCATGTTACCCACTTTCCACCACCCGAAGTACATGTTGGGGACTTTAACAGTCATCACTCATCCTGGGGCTGCTCAACCAACAATGAGAATGGGGAATTCTCTCCCTGCTCTCCTAGCTCCCCTACTCTTCAACATTGATGTGAGTGACATGCCAACTACCTTGTCCAGGAAGTTTGCATATGCAGATGACCTTGCCCTTGCCTACCAGGGTGCTGCCGTTGAAGAGTGCTAACCCAAGACTTGAAGAGGGTGGAGGAGTACTTCACCTTCTGGTGACTTCGCCCTAACCCATCTATGACAACTGTCACTGCCTTTCACCTGAGCAATCGGCTCGCCAATGCAAAGCTCCGAGTGTCCTTTTGTGGTAAGCCGGTGAAGAATGAAGAATTCCCCAAGTACCTCGGAGTCACCCTGGATCGTACTCTCACCTATCGTGAACACCTGAAGAGGGTGGCCGATAAACTAAAAGCAAGGGTCAACATCATCAGGAAACTTGCAGGCAACAGCTGGGGATCCAATGTACACACCCTCCATACCACAAACTTAGCCCTAGTCCACTCAACAGCCGAGTTTTGCTCAACAGCTTGGACTAATAGCTGCCACACCAAACGAGTTGACACTGTCCTTAACTCTGCAATTCGGATCTTCACAGGAACGCTTAAGTCAACACCTTTGCAGTGGCTCCCTGTCCTCTCTCATATCGCCCCTCCCACCATACGCAGAAGGGAGAGGATGTTGAAAGATTGGCGCACCATCGAGGCTAACCCTGACCTTCCCATCCATGCTGACTTGAACTATCTGCCCAACATGCGCCTGAACCCTTCTGGTCTTCTGTTAAATCCCTGGAAGACTGACTCTAAGACTGAGTGGCGCAGAGCCTGGAAAGATGCCAACACCAACAATAGAGGTCATCACCGACCCTCAGTGAAACCACCGGGTTTTGACCTCCATCGCAAGCAATGGCTAACCCTGAACAGAATCCGCATCCTCCATGCAAGAACAGCCCATCACCAGCATAAGTGGGGGATGACAGACAGCCCTGCTTGTGACTGCGGACATCCAGACCAGACCATCCCATACATCGTGAATGACTGCTCACTGAGGCTTTTCCCTGGTGGCATCAAAGCAATCCACCCAGTAACTGATGCTGTCCTGGCCAGGATGCCTACACTTGATCTACAGCTTTATAGGCCTGTCCCACTTAATCGACTTTATAGGCGACGTCAGGAGACTATGAGGTCGCCACAAGGTCGCCACATGTTGCTGGGGTGTCGCCTGCATGGTGGTGAGTAGTTCCTGCATTCTCGTAACTAGTCACGGCTTCATCCTGGTCAGAATTTTGACGCCATGGAGAGTAGCAAGAATTCTCTTGACGTAGGTTCAGTGGCAGTGGGTCACCAGGAGGTGGTGGGTTGTCGTAGGTTGTCGCTGATGCTGCAGGTGAATTTCATTGGCTCATTGGGGTAAAAAACATAAACAGCAGTTTTCGGAACCAAGGATAACCGACTGGTAATGTTAATGTCTGCCGAGCTTCACAGCTGTGTATCTCCGGCTTCTTAAAGGTTTCCTTCCCCCGTCTCCCCCTTCTCCCCCACTCTTTTAAAGGACTTAAGTGACCCATCCCGTGCACTGTGCTTTCGCCGTCTTAATTACAGCGCCAACCTTCCTGTTCATCGTGGTGTGTGTCTGTATCACATTGGCTTTGCACCGTGTGAATTTCACTCAGACAGCGCTCCCCCGCTCCCCCGCTTGCCCTGTGCCCCTCCTGCATAACTGGCTGGTGAAGGATGTGATGTGTGTATGTGTATGTGTGTCTGACAGTCGATGTTTCAGTCGCCGTTTTTTTCAGCGAGCTGCTACGACTTGATATTCACCGGCAGTCACCTGAAAAATAGTCTAAGTGGGACAGGCCCATTAGGCTGTGCACGCCATAAGCAAGAAGAAGTGGCAGAGACCTGAGTTTGCACATTCTCCTTGTGAACATGTGGGTTTTCTCCGGGTGCTCCCGTTTATTCTCACATTGCAAATACATCCAGGTTTGTAGGTTAATTGGCTTCTGTAAATTGTCCTTAGTGTATAGGATAGAACTAGTGATGTGTCATCGTTGGCCAGCATGGACCTGGTAGGCCGAAGGGCCTGTTTTCTTCCCAGCTGTAATCAGGCAACTGAACCACCCTATCACCAACTAGAGAGCAGTTCTCACCTACCATCTACCTCGTTGGAGACCCTTGGACTAAAGTTAATTGAACTTTACTGGACTGCAGCTTGCACTGAACATTATTCCCTTTATCCTGTAACTGCACACTCTGGGCGGCTTAATTGGAATCGTGTAGCCTTTCTGCTGACTGGAGAGCATGCAACAGAAATGCTTTTCACTGTACCTTGCCACACACCACAATAAACTAAAGTAAAGTAAAAACAAGTCGAGGTAACTAAAACTTGGATCAGGCCTAGAATTCTGTGGTCATTTTCCCCCCTGGGTTCAGCTGGTGAATGTCCCTTTAATTATTGAACGTTTTCCTAATTCCAATGCAGTCAGTTCATGCCACACTCTCATCAGCCTGAAATATCCAATCATAAAGAGCTACAGATCTTGACAGCTTCTCTGACCGATGGCACAATGCTCCCAAAATAGCTGGCATGAGACTTCATCCCAAGTGGTGTTGATAATTAGCCGTGCTTTGGCCGAGCGGACAGTTTGCAATCCTTCCCTCAACCAACAGCTGACACTGCTTGTAGCATGCCCCTGAGAGTGGGCTCTGTTTCTGTGGGATCTCCTTTCTCCCCCCCCCCCCCCCTCCTCTCCCCTCATTGACCCTGGTCACAAGGGGGGGGGGGGGGCGGGGGTTGTGCAAAGTGTTGCACAGGTGGTTTGAGCAGTTGCTGGCAATCAATGCAGAAATCCAGGCAGCAATGAGTTAATTATGTACATCGGCACACGATAGCTGGTGTTATTTTTAAGCGACGAAGCTTAAACAGAGGGCAAGCGTGTTCTTTGATGGTTTTGACATCTCCTTGGCCTGGAGGTGCATCATGGAGCAGGGCTGGATAGAGAAACGGTCATACGGCAAGGAAACAGGCCCTTCAGGCCAACTAGCCCATGCCTGAGCAATAACTGCCAACTTTCAAGAGAGAGCTAGATAGGGCTCTTAAAGATAGCAGAGTCAGGGGATATGGGGAGAAGGCAGGTACTGATTGTGGATGATCAGCCATGATCGCAGTGAATGGCGGTGCTGGCTTGAAGGGCCGAATGGCCTCCTCCTGCACATATTGTCTATTGTCTAACTGCCCAGGTTCAGCCAATATCCCTCTCAACCTTTCCTGTCTGTGTTCCTGCCTAAATATGTTTTTATGTTGTTATATTATTTAAATGACATTCTCTTTCAATCTATTAACTTACCCGTCCAAATTATTTTGACTAAATGGATGAGCCTTGTAGGGACTAGACAGTAAGAAAGGGTCGGCAAGTGTTAATTCCAAGTCTGATCCTGTGTTCACTCTCCCAACAATGTTACTTTCAAAAAGAGACATAAAGTGCTGGAGTATCCCAACACGTCAGGCAATATCTCTGGAGTACATAAATAACGGATGTTTTAGGGTCAGCAACCTTCTCCTTTTGTAAACCAGCATCTGCAGTTCCTTGTGTCTCTAAGCAATTTCATGTGCCTCTACTTTGAATTTAGCAGACTCAAATTAACTGGTTGCATCACATCATGGTTTGGTAGCTCGAATGCCCAGGAATGAAAAATATTACAGAGAGTGGTAGGTAGATACTGCCCGGTCCATCACGGGTACTGACCTCCCCACCGTCTAAGGGATCTATACGAGGTGCTGCCTCAAAAAGGCAGCCAGCATCATCAAAGACCCACACCACCCTGGCCACGCTCTCATTTCTCTCCTACCATCAAAATCATGAGAGTGTACAAAATCATAAGAGGAACAGATTGGGGAATTGCACAGAGGTTTCTGCCCAGAGTCGGGGAAATTGAGAACCAGAGGACATAGGTTTTAGGTGGGGGGGGGGGGGGGGGGGGAAGACTTAATAGGAACCTGAGGGGTAACTTTTTTACATATAGAACGGCAGCTATGTGGAACGAGCTTCTGAAGGAGGAAATTGTGGCAGGACTATCACAATGTTTAAGAAACATAGAAAAATACGTGCAGGAGTAGGCCATTCGGCCCATCAAGCCATTCAATATGATCATGGCTGATCATCTAAAACCAGTACCCCATGCCTGTTTTTTCTCCATATTCCTTAATTCCTTTAGCCCTAAGAGCTAAATTAACTCTCTCTTGAAAACATCCAGTGAAAAAGCCTCCACTGCCTTCTGTGGCAGAGATTTCCACTGATTCACAACTCTCTGGGTGAAAAAGCTTTTCTTCATCTCAATCATAAATGGCCTACCCCTTATTCTTAAACTGTGACCCCTGGTTCTGGACTCCCCCAACATCGGGAATATTTTTCCTGCATATTGCCTGTCCAATCCTTTAAGAATTTTATATGTTTCTATAAGAATCCTCTCATCCTTCTAAAATCCAGTGAATACAAGTCCAGTCGACCCATTCATTCATCATATGTCAGACCCGGGAATTAACCTTGTGAAACTACGCTGCTCTACCTCAATAGCAGGAATGTCCTTCCTCAAATTAGGAACCAAAATTGCACACAATATTCCAGGTGCGGTCTCACCAGGACCCTGTACAACTTCAGTAGGACCTCCTTGCTCCTAAACTCAAATCCTCTCGCAATGAAGGCCATCATGCCATTAGCTTTCTTCACTGCCTGCTGTACCTGCATGCTTACTTTCAGTAACTGATGTACAAGTACACCCAGGTCTCGTTGCACCTTCCCTTTTCCTAATCTGACACCATTCAGATAATAATCTGTCTTCCTGTTCTTCCCACCAAAGTGGATAACATCACATTTATCCACATTATACTGCATCTGCCAATTCACTCAACCTGTCCAAGTGACCCAGCCGCCTCATAGCATCCTCCTTGCAGTTCACACTGACACCCAGCTTTGTGACATCAGCAAACTTGGGGATATCTATGTGTGTGTGTGTGTGTGTGTGTGTGTGTGTGTGTGTGTGTGTGTGTGTGTGTGTGTGTGTGTGTGTGTGTGTGTGTGTGTGTGTGTGTGTGTGTGTGTGTGATTTTCCCTTTTGCCTTTGATTCGTTACTCCACGAAAACCCGACGCAAAAAAGCCGAGATTTTTACCATTTTGCTAGCAATTTTAGTTTTACATTCGCAAATCCACTTCTCATTAAATTTAGTCATTTTTCTGTACACATTTTTAATAAAATCCTTCACAAAACTTACTCTTTTCTTTAAATCAGCAGCTGCTGAATGTCACAATGCCCTTGCGCTCGTGGCACCGCCACCCGCTCTCCATTCAAGCAGACACTGTCATCGCACTTTCAATCTCCCCCCCCACTCAGTCGTTTTTTCGCTTCCCACTGGCCACCTTCTCATCGCGTGCCCCACGCGACGATAACGGCTGCTGCCGCCCGGCTCTCCTCCACTCCTCCCCCGGCTCGGCTCTGTCACACCGGCGGAAGCCACAGATCGGCTGGTACCCCCGCTGCTTTTCGCCGTCCTCGCTGGCGGCCCACAGGCTCACTCGGGATCACACCCGCCCACCCACTCTCTGTGCCTCTGTGTCCCTCTCTGTGTGTGCCTCCATGTCCCTCTCTGTGTGCCTCCGTCTCCCTCTCTGTGTACCTCCGTGTCCCTCTCTGTGCCCCTCTCTGTGTGCCTCCGTGTCCCTCTCGGTGTGCCTCCATGTCCCTATCTGTGTGGCTCAGTGTCCCTCTCTGTGTGGCTCTGTGTCCCTCTCTGTGCCTCCGTGTCCCTCTCTGTGTGGCTCTGTGTCCTTCTCTGTGCCTCCATGTCCTTCTCTGTGCCGCGGTGTCCCTCTCTGTGCCTCGGTGTCCCTATGTGCCTCCGTGCCTCTCTCTGTGCCTCCCTGTGTCTCCCTCTCTGTGCCTCTGTCTCCCTCTCTGTGCCTCCGTCTCCCCCTCGTGCCTGCGAATTGGGGGCTATGTGTGAGTGGATAGGGCAGGGCATGGGGTAAAAGGAGTGAATTAATAATATTAATATAATATCAATGGGGGTAGTTAGTGTGTGTGTGAGAGGCTGGTTAGTGTGTGTGTTGCGCCTCAGGCTGCCTCCTCCCCTCGCAACTGCGTGGTGGGGGAACAGACCCAACGGGTCTGCACTTGGTCTAGTCACATTTAATTCCCTTGTCTAAATCGTTAATATATATTGTAAATAATTGAGGTCCCAGCACCAAGCCTTACGTCACCCCACTATTCACTGCCTGCCATTCTGAAGAGGACTCGTTGATTCCTACTCTTTGCTTCCTGTCTGCCAACCAGTTCTCTATCAATGTCAATACCCTACCCCAAATACCATGTGCTCTAATTTTGCACACTAATCTCTTGAGAGTGGATTTAGAAACATTTAGACAGGTACATAGATAAAATAGGTTTAAAGGGAAATGGGGCAAAAGCAGACAGGGGGACTAGGGTAGATGGGAAAAGTTGATTGGTGTAGCCAAATTGGGTGGAAAGACCTGTTTGTTTCCATGCTGTATGACTGTGACTCATCAGGCAGTATGTACAGGAGTCTGAAAACTGTGACCTGCAAGTTTGATATCAGCTTCTTCCCAGCAACGATTAGGCTCTTGAACTCTGAACACAACACAACACTGACCTCAACTATGAACTTCTATGCACTGTCTTTGGTTTGTGATGATGCAGCGGACAGGCCAGGAGAAGCCAATGACCAGCAACACAAACTGGAAAGTACCGGAACCCTGGACAGAGCTGCAGACCGTGTCACAGTCAAAGGAGAAACAGCTGTGTCCCATTAGCTGTTAATGGATCAACTTACCTGCACCTCATTAGCCTTGCTTTTTATAATCCAAGTGAGGATGAGCCAGGGGGTGGAAGAGAAAGGGCTTTCAAGTACCAGTCCACACACTAGGAATATATTTTTTACTGAAGCCAATTAATCTACAAGTCTACGGGATGTGAGTGGGAACTGGTGCACCTGGAGAAAACCCATGCAGTCACAGGGAGAAGGTACACACTCCACATAGACCACACCTGTAGTCATGATTGAATACAGGTAAGGCAGCAACTGCGCCACTATACCTCCCTTGAGCTGCCAGAGGAAGCTATTGAAGTGGATAAAATTATGTCTTTTAAAAGGCATTTGGACAGGCATATGGACAGGAAGTGATGAGAGAAGTATGGGCCAAGTGTAGGATTGAACCTGGGTGTCTGGAGCTGTAAGGCAGCAACTCTATAACTGCCAATGTTCTAAATCTCTGGGAACTATAAATTCTCCAGGTTTGGACTGAGTTCCTGGCAGCACAGCAGTTAAATACTTAAACCAGTATTCATTGTGTTCAAATCCCACCAGGGCAGCTGAAGAATTTTCATTTAAGGAAACTAAAGCTGCTAGTGCCAGTGATGTTGCCCACAAAAATTGCTGGATTGCTGGCACAAACCCATCTGGTTTGTTAACTAGTTCCAGGGAAGGGGTTTAAGCATCCCTGCCTTGTATGACCAATATGTAATTCCAGATTTACTGATAAAAATGATCCTTAACTGCCCTTTGAATTAACCCAGAAGGCCATTGAGCTCAGATGGAAATTAGAGATGGATTGTTAATTCTGGCTTTCCCAGTAACATCCACATCCCAGTTACAAACTGAAGAAAATACAAACTGTCCAGTTATAATAGCTTATAATGTTAATTGATAGTACATTTGTTTGATTGAAAAGTAGATTGAAAGATACAGCATGGAAACTAGCCCTTTGGCTCACCTTGCCTATGCTAACTATCAATCGAGAGGTCTGCAGTGGTAGAGTTGCAGCGTTACAGCACCAGAGACATGAGTTCAATCCTGACTATGGGTGCTGTCTGTATGGAGTTTGTACGTTCTCCCTGTGACTGAGGTTGCAGTTTTCTCCATGTACTCCAGTTTCCTTCCACACTCCAAAGAAGGTGGGTCTGTAGGTTAATTGGTTTTGGTAAAAATTGTAAATTGTCCCCAATGTGTCAGATATTGCTAGTGTGACAGCTGGGCGACGCATACTCGGAGTGAAAGATAGATCAACCATGATCTACTCCCTCCTGGTTCTACCACTTCCCCCCCCCCCCCCCCCAACCACACATCACAGACAACATTACTCTGTCTGATTACCTACTGTCCAGTATGTCCTTGGAGGGCGGGAAGAAACCTGAGGAAACCCAGGTCGTCGTGAGAGAAAGCCATTTTCTCACAGAGACTCGGCGACAATGTACAAATTCCACACAGACCGCACCGGAAGTCAAGATCGAACCTGGATCACTAAAGCTGTGAAACTACTGACTCGCTATTGTGCCGCATCCAGGACTTTTTTTAAAACTAAAAGAACTTATTTTTACTCGAAGGATGTTTTTTTATTCTTATTATAAATACTCTTTATCAATTTTTTTTTACTGTAAGGACTCATTTTCTCAGAGACCCAGTGACAATGTGCAAACTCCACACAGACAGCACCGGAGGTCAGGATTGAACCAGGGTCACTACAGCTATGAAACTAATTAGTGTACTGTTGTGCTGTGCCCAGGGCTCTTTTTCTATACAAAAAGGTGCCGGGTACACAAGTTGATCCTTGCTGTTGGTGTCCAAGGTGGGTTGTCGGCCTATAAACACCTTAAGTTGTTTGAGGGCCTGATCGCCTAATTTAATTAATGTTTTACTTTTAAAGCTTTAGTAATCTTTTAGTAATTTTAAAATTGTAAATATCTGAAAATCTATTCTTTACCGTTTTAGAGGTTCCGTTACTGACGTGTACCATCACAAAAAATAGCCACGCCTATTGCAAACCCCTTTTTTTTTTCACATAAGAATGCCACTGTAATTTATTTTCTTTCTAGGGATCATGGAAAGGACAAATGCTCACAATCTTTTTTCCCAGACCAGAAGATTGTAAAATTGGAGGGCATAAGATTAAAGTAAGAGGGACCTCGGGTGCCACCTTTTCACTCACAGGGTAGTCCGTACCTGGACTAGAGATACAGCGCGGAAACAGGCCTTCCGGCTCAGAGTCAGTGTCGACCAACAATCGCCCCATACATTAGCACTATCCTACACACCAGGGACAATTTACAATTAACAGAGACCAATTAGCCTACTAACCTCTACGTCTTTGGGATGTGGGAGGAAATCAGAGCACCTGGCGAAAATCCACGCGGTCACAGGGAGATTGTAATGTTGTGTGCTTCTATCAGGCCTTCCCTTCTGCCTTTGATGTTCCAGAGAAAACAATCCAAGTTCATCCAACCTTTCATTGCAGCTAACACTCTCTAATCCGGGCTGTATGGAACAGCATGTAATTTAAACTTGCCCCACACATCTCCTTTAAACTTTGCTCCTGTTACCTTGAAGCTATACCCTCTAGTCCTTGACATTTCCAACCTTGGAAAACATTTCTGACTGTCTTCCCTCTTTATGCCTTTTTTTTTAATGTACCACCCCAGGCAATGTGTTCCAGGTACCCACCACCCTCTGTGTGTGTAAAAAAAAAAAACAACAACAAAAAAACAAGCACTTACCCCACACAACTCCTTTACCACTCTGATTGCCTCTCTGCCTATAATGCCCTCTTCTCTTTGACTTTTTCACTCTGTAGGAAAAAGTTTCTGATTATCTTATCTATGCCTCAGAATCTTAAAGTTCTATCTGGTCTTCCCTCAGCACCTGATTCAGCAGAGAAAACAATCCAACCTCTTCTTGTATCTAATGCCCTCTAATCCAGGCAGCATGGGACAGAGATGAAGTTAAGGAAGAAGACACAGCGTACTGGAGTAACTCAGCGGGTCAGGAACGATGTCAGGAGAACATGCGTCGGTGTCATTTCGGGTCAGGATACTTTGAAGAACTCGACCTGAAAAGGTGCCTTTGCATGTTCTCTGGAGATGCTGAAGAAGGAACCCAACCTGAAACTTCACTTCTCAAATGTTCTCCTGAGATGCTGCCTGACCCACTAAGTCAAGAGTGTTTTATTGTCATATGTCCCGCATACAACAATGACATTCTTATTTGCTGCAGCACAACAGAATATATAATCATAATAAATAATATAACCAAAACTCAGGGGAAAAAAGGAACAAACAATAACAGTATAATAATGATAGTCTATTGTAGTTCATAGCTTATTTGTTGTCATGTTTAATAGCCTGACGGCTATAGGGAAGAAGCTGTTCCTGAAACTGGACATTACAGTTCTCAGGCTCCTGTACCTTCTTCCTAATGGCAGTGGTGAGATGAGTGTGTGGCCAGGATGGTGTGGCTCTTTGTCCACCAGCACTTTGTGTCTTCTTTTGTAAACCAGCATCTGCAGTTCCTTGTTTCTACATATGAATGTGTCCATGGTGGATGTATCTCCATGTGGAGTTCTGGTCACTGTCATTAATTAAGTTTTTAAGTTAATGCAGATTACTGGAGGGTTTGACCGGGATGTCTGCGGTATCCCTGAGTGGTTTCTTGCCCTGTACACTCAGGCTTTTGTTCAAAAAAGTTCCTGAAGTTCGGCAGCCTCGGAGCTCCCTGTTTCCAGTCTCCCAGCAGGCAGCCTGCCGCGAGAATTCCTGATACAGGGCATTCCACTGAAACCTGATCCCAGTCTCCAAATATAAACGACCGCAGGCAGGGACTGCACAGGGCACACGACAGATGTGAGCCGTGGCGGACTGTGACTGCCCTCACTGCAGACCCCAACCGAGGCCCGGCGAGGAGTGACCACGGAAAAGGAGTTGAGGGGGAGGGAGGTGGTGTGGGAGGATCTGGCGGAGGAGAATCATCCACAAGAACCGCTGGTCGACTGGACCTGAAGCTGCTTGTTGTTGGCAGTGGTGCTACACAGCGAAGGGGAGAGGTAATTCCTTTTTTAAACTTGACTTGTTCATCAGCTCCCTGCAGCAGCCAGACACCAGCATGTCTCTCGCTCTCTTTGGATAGTAAAACTACAGACATTCACAAGGATGTTGCCGGGACCAGAGGGCTTGAGTTATAAGCAGAGAATGAATAGTCTGTGGCTGTGTTTCTTTTCTCTGGAACGAAGGGGGGGGGGGTTTGACTTTATGGAGGTTTATAAAGTCATGATAAGGCAGATGATTGCAGTCTTTTTCCAAGTGTAGGGGGAACTAAAACCTGAGTGCTTAGATTCAAAGTGAGAGGGGAAAGATTTAAAGTGGTCCCGATGAAGGATTTCACACAGAGGGTGGTGGGTATTTGGAATGAGCTGCCAGAGGAGATAGTTGAAGCAGGTACTATAACTACATTTAAAAGAGGTATATGGCAAGGAGAGATTCCGAGGGATTTTGGCCAGGTGTGGGTAAATGGACAGGAAAGGTTTAGAGGAATAAGGGCCAGTTATGGACAAAGCGATAGGAAAGGTTTAAAGGGATATGGGCCAGACATGGGCAAATGGGTCTAGTTCAGAGTGGAAACATGGTTGGCAAGGAATCAGTTGGGCAGAGGGACCCTTTTCTGTGCTGTATGACTGAAATGGAGAGGCGGGGAAAGGTGGGAGCTGGGGAGGTAGGTGATGAATAACAGTAACTGATTGAAGCAATTCTTAGGTTAGTTGGAGTGAGCATGTCCGACTGTCAGACCCAGCACTAAACCAGGCTCGAGCTGGGGAGAGAGTGCGGAAAAGAACTCTCCTCAGTGACAGGAGCTTCCCACTTCCTTTGTGGTTCTTGCAGAGTTTTGGCATTTGCTGCCTGAACGCTGATGCAACAGGAACTTATAACAGGGATAAAACCGAGATGGGGGAATGATTTGTGTCGACAATGTTCGGTGTGGCTATTTGGAGAGATGTTCCATAGCAGCCAGGTGCGAAATGCAGGTACAGCAAGTAAATAGAAAGATAAATGGAAAGATGCGATTGAAAGCGGGCAAGTCATCGATGTTCTCACTGATCACTGAGCATGGTTGTTTAGATGCTTGGGTTTTTTTTTGTGATGGTATGGCAAACTAGCAGCTCTAAGAGGTTTTCAAACTAGATTTTACCTTTTACAAAATGAGTTAAATTTGTTGAGAATATTTAATATTAAAAATTATTTTTTTTATATTACAAAAAGATTAAAGTTTAATAAATAGTCAAGCTTTGAGATTTTTATATTCCATAAAAAATATTAAAATGTAATGAATAGTTAAAACTTTAAGAATATTTAATATAAATAAAAGATCACTGAAGTTAAAAACCTAAATTTATTAATTAAAAATTAGGTGGTTGGGGCGTTTAACAGCTTATTGGACTACGATCTGCCATCGACATCAATCGCAAATAACAATCTGCATATTGGTACCTTTCCTGTCCACAAAAAAAGGACCACTTAGATGTATTTGAATTGGAGGCAATTGGAAGAAGGTTGATTCTGCTGAGGAAGGGGTTGACTCCTGAGGGAAGGTTGAGCTCATTGGAATTTGGAAGGACGAGAGGTGATCTGGTTGAGGAGGATTGATGGGGCAGATGCTGAGAAATGGATTTCGATGTAGTCGCTCAAAAGGATACGACAAAGCCAATCTGTGCCACAGGTAACGGTAGATCTCTGGCATCTTCTTAATTGATCATCTGAGTAAACGAGGAGTCTGCAAAACCAAAATCATAGAACAGTACAACAGTATTGTGGGTACTGCAATTTAGATTTTTTTTTAAACATATGGAGAACATGGGAGGGGGGGTGTGGAATGGGACAAATGGGGGAAAATGGTGTTGAGGCCAGAATGAATCTCATTGGAATGGTACTGGTTTATTAGCATCAAAGAGTCATTGACATGGAGCATGGAAACAGGCCCTTTGGTCCAACTCATCCATGCTGATCAAGTTGATGAATTTTCATAGTTCACCTTCTATGGTGCATCTGCAGAAGTTGGTTGAAGTTGCTGGAGACATGCTGAATTTCTATCATCTTCTAAGGAGGTTAATGTGCATTCTTGTCCATAGCATCAATGTAGTTGGACCAGGACAAATGTTTGGTCATCATTATACCTTGGTACTTGAAGTTCCAGCATAATCAAGGATGAGTCTCACCCTGGTCACTCCCTCTTCTCCTCACTCCCATCAGGCAAGAGGTACATAATTGTGAAAATGCGTACTTCCACGTTCAGGGACAAGTTATTCCCAGCTGTTTTACGGCAATTGAGCCATCCAATCAGAGAGAGCGGGCTGAGCTACCATCTACCTCATTGGAGACCCTCGGACTATCTTTAAATGGTCTTTATCTTACATTAAACTTTACTCCCTTTATCCTGAACCTGTACACTGTAGATGGCTTGATTGTAATGATGTGTAGTATTTCCGCAGACTGGATAGCATGTAACACAAATGTTTTTCACTGTACCTCGGTAATAAATGACAGTAATAAATTAAACATCTCGACCATCTCCACTTTGGCACCATTGGTTCTGACTGTAGCATGCACCACCCCGCTTCCGAAAGTGATGGGCTTGAGAGGCAGTACAAAAACAGGCGAAGGCACAGCATCTATGGAGAAAGTAACAGTCAACTATTCTAGTCTGCAAGCGATCACCAGAATTAGTGACAGTCAGATTTAGATTTAGGTTTATTATAGTCACGTGTACTGTGAAATCCTTTGTTTTTGCAAGCTATCTACCGGGGTAATTAAATCGGATAATACCATACATGAATACGATCAAACCAAACTGAAGTACAATGGGTAGAGCAAAGGGGAAGATAAAAAGTGCAGAATAGAGTTTGCTGAGTTGTAGAGCAGCAGTTCCAGTGACAAAGTCCAATATCTGCAATGGGGTAGAGATGAATTGGACAGTACCCTATATGATGGAAGGACCATTCAGAAGACTGATAGCAGAGGGGAAGAAGCTGTTCCTGAATCTGGTGGTGCGTGCTTTCAAGTTTCTGCTGTGTATGAGTGGAGAGCAGTAATAACTGGGAAAGGTTTTTATTATCTTGGCAGCTTAGCCGAGGCGATGTGAGGTGTAGATGCAATCAATGGTGGGCAATCCGGCCTGTGCAATGTCAGAACTTGAAGGGCTTCATTGCTAACCCTTGTTACATAGAAACATAGAAAATAGGTGCAGGAGGAGGCCATTCGGCCCTTCAAGCCTGCGCCGCCATTCAATATGATCATGGCTGATCATCAAACTCAGTCTCCTGTACCTGCCTTCTCTCCATACCCCCTGATCCCTTTAGCCACAAGGGAACACCTAACTCCCTCTTAAATATAGCCAATGAACTGGCCTCAACTACCTTCTGTGGCAGAGAATTCCAGAGACTCACCACTCTCTGTGTGAAAAATGTTTTCCTCATCTCGGTCCTAAAGGAATTCCCCCTTATCCTTAGACTGTGACCCCTTGTTCTGGACCTCCCCAACATCAGGAACAATCTTCCTGCATCTAGCCTATCCAACCCCTTAAGAATTTTGTAAGTTTCTATAAGATCCCCCCTCAGTCTTCTAAATTCTAGCGAGTAAAAGTCAAGTCTTTCCTCATATGAAAGTCCTGACATCCCAGGAATCAGTCTGGTGAACCTTCTCTGTACCCCCTCTATGGCAAGAATGTATTTTCTCAGATTTGGAGACCAAAATTGTACGCAATACTCCAGGTGTGGTCTCACCAAAACCCTGTACAACTGCAGTAGAACCTCCCTGCTCCAATACTCAAATCATTTTGCTATGAATGCTAACATACCATTTGCTTTCTTCACTGCCTGCTGCACCTGCGTGCCTACTTTCAATGATTGGTGTACCATGACACCCAGGTCTCGTTGCATCTCCCCTTTTCCTAATTTGCCACCATTAAGGTAATAGTCTACCCTCCTGTTTTTGCCACCAAAGTGGATAACCTCACATTTATCCACATTATACTGCATCTGCCATGCATTTGCCCACTCACCCAGCCTATCCAAGTCACCTTGCAGCCTCCTAGCATCCTCCTCACACCTAACATTACCCCCCAGCTTAGTGTCATCCGCAAACTTGGAGATGTTGCATTCAATTCCCTCATCCAAATCATTAATATATATTGTAAATAGCTGGGGTCCCAGCACTGAGCCTTGCAGTACCCCACTAGTCACTGCCTGCCATTCTGAAAAGGACCCGTTTACTCCTGCCCTTTGCTTCCTGTCTGCCTGCCAGTTCTCTATCCACACCAATACTGAATCCCCAATACCGTGTGCTTTAAGTTTATATACTAATCTCTTATGTTTGACCTTGTCGAAAGCCTTCTGAAAGTCTAGATATAACACATCCACTGGTTCTCCCTTATCCACTCTACTAGTTACATCCTCGAAAAAGTCTATATGATTCGTCAGACATGATTTGCCTTTCGTAAATCCATGCTGACTTTGTCTAATGATTTCACCACTTTCCAAATGTGCTGCTATCCCATCTTTAATAACTGACTCTAGCACTTTCTTCACTACTGATGTTAGACTAACTGGTCTGTAATTCCCCATTTTCTCTCTCCCTTTTTTAAAAAGTGGGGTTACATTAGCTACCCTCCAATCCTCAGGAACTACTCCAGAATCTAGGGAGTTTTGAAAAATTATCACTAATGCATCCACTATTTCTGTGGCTACTTCCTTGAATACTCTGGGATGCAGACTATCTGGCCCTGGGAATTTATTGGCCTTTAATCCATTCAATTTACCCAACACCACTTCTCGGCTAACCTGGATTTCACTCAGTTCCTCCACCTTTTTTGACCCCCGGTCCCCTGCTATTTCCGGCAGATTATTTATGTCTTCCTTAGTGAAGACAGAACCAAAGTAGTTATTCAATTGGTCTGCCATGTCCTTGTTCCCCATGATCAATTCACCTGTTTTTGACTGCAAGGGACCTACATTTGTTTTAACTAATCTCTTTCTCTTCACATATCTATAAAAATATTTGCAGTTAGTTTTCTTTTATGTTCCCTGCCAGTTTTCTTTCATAATCTATTTTCCCTTTCCTAATTAAGCCCTTTGTCCTCCTCTGCTGAACTCTGAATTTCTCCCAGTCCTCTGGTAGGCTGCTTTTTCTGGCTAATTTCAGTTCCAATGTAATGGGGAAGATTTCCTCTGGGTCCGTCATTCTAGGATTTGATTTGAGTTTATACATTGTCATTTCTCCACGAGAATGACCCCGGGGATGATTGGGTGAAAGCAGGCTGAGTGGTTGATGGCACTGGGCCTGCACTTTTGCTGGAGTTTAGAAGGATGAGGGGGGGGGGGGGGGGGAGGGAGAGATCTCATTGAAACTTAAAGAATAATGGAAGTCCTGGATAGAGTGGATATAGAGAGGATGTTTCCACTAGTGGGGGAATCTAACACCAGAGGGCACAGCCTCAGAATAAAAGGACGTAATTTAGAAAGGAGATGAGGAGGAATTTCTTTAGCCAGAGGGTGGTGAGCCTGTGGAATCCATTGCCATAGACGGTGGTGGAGGCCAAATCATTAGGTACTTTTAATCTGGAGATTGACTGGTTCTTTATTAGTAAAGGTGTCTAAAAGGCTGGTAAGATGGCAGAAATATGGGATTGTGAGCGAAAGATAGATCAACCATAATTGAATGGCGGTGTAGACTAGATGGCTCAAATGGCCCAGTTCTGGTCCTATGATTTATGAACTCCACCCAATTCTTGGGTGTTGGATTGAATTCTTTCACCCCAGTGGTTCAAGAGCAATTGTCCAGTGTATTTGGGCTCATTGTGGGCATGGTCACAATTCCCCAGTTCACAGCTATATCCAATTATACTGTGGGGCCTTGGAAAGATAACAAAGTAATTTAGTTTGCGGATACAGCCTAGAAACAGGCCCTTCGACCCACTGTGTCAACGCCGAACATCAATCACCCGGTCACATGAGTCTGAAGAAGGATCCTGACCCGAAACATCACCTATCCATGTTCCCCAAGGATGCTGCCTGACACGCTGAGGTACTCCAGCACTTTGTTTTTCTTTTGTAAACCACCATCTACAGTTCCATGTTTCTACAGCCTTGTTCTCTGTTATCCCACTATCACATCCATTCCCTGCACATTTGGGGGGGGGGGGGGGGGGGAGGAGGGTGGGGGGGGAGGGGGAGGGGGGCGCGCAAATGTACAGGCCGATTAGCCTACAGACCTGCATATCTTTGAGAAGTGGGAGGAAACCCAGGCTCTCACAGGGAGAACGTGCACATTTCACATGGACAACACCCGTAGTCAGGATCGAACCTGGGTCTCTGGTGCTGTGAGACAGTGACTCTACAGCTGTCCCACTGTGCCAGCCTCTGGGTGCACTGTCCCAAACACATGTGAATTGGTAGGTTAGTTGGCCACTGTTAGTTTCCCCTAAAGTTTAGGAGAGTGGTAGAATTGGGGGGGAGCTGATGAAAATTGGGGGGCGGGTGGGGGTGGCCAAGAAGGCTTTCGGCACATTGGCCTTCATCAGACGAGACTCTTCAGTATAGACGTTGGGATGTTATGTTACAGTTGTTCAAGACGTTGGTGAGGCCACATTTGGAGCACTGTGTTTAGTTTTGGTCACAATGCTGTAGACAAGATGTTTAGGAAGGAACTGCAATGCTGGTTTAAACCGAAGATAGACACAAAAATCTGGAGAAACTCAGCAGGTCAGGCAGCATCTCTGGAGAGAAAGAATGGGTTTCGGGTCAAGACCCTTTTTCAGTCAGTGTTACTCCAGCATTTTGTGTCCTTCTATAGGCAAGATGCTGTTAAGCCGGAAAGAGTGCAGAGAAAATTTACAAGGATGTTGTTAGGACTTGAGGGCCTGAGGTAGAGGTTGAGCAGGCTAGGAGCATGAGGGATGATCCTGTAGAGGTGCACAAGATCATGAGGGGAGCAAATTGGGTAGGTGCACAATCTTTTACCAGAGTAGGGAAATCAAATAACCAGAGGGCATAGGTTTAAGGTGAGAAGGGAAAAATTTGATTAGAACCTGACAGTAACATTTTCACAGAGAGGGTGGTGGGTATATGGAATGAGCTGCCAGAGAGAAGATGTGTGTAAGAAGGGACTGTAGATGCTGGTTTACACTGTAGATAGACACAAAGAGCCTGAGTAACTCAACGGGACAGGTAGCATCTCTGGAGAGAAGGAATGGGAGACGTTTCGGGTCGAGACCCTTCTTCAGACCTTTACTCCAGTTCTTTGTGTCTATCTGCCAGAGAAGGTAGTTGAGGCAGGTACTGTTAACAACATTTAAAATACATTTGGACAGGTACATCGATAGGAAATGTTTGGAGGGATATGGGCCAAACGCGGGTAGGTGGGACAAGCATCGGTGTGGGCAAGTTGGGCCATAGGGCCTGTTCCTACTCTGTATGATTATGGCAACATTTAAAAAGCATTTGTACAGGTACATGGAGATAAAAGGTTTAGGCAGATATAGGCCAAATGCGGACAGGTGGGACTAGACAAAGATGGGGCATCTTGGTCTTCCTGGGAAAATTGGGCCAAACGGCCTGTCTCCATGCTGTATGACTCTAATAAGATGTGATCAGTGTAAACGACTCCTCGATGTATAGACTAATGGCAGGAGTCCATTTTGAGGGTCAGTGGACTGTCCATGGTAGATACTGAATGTGCTTGAAATTCATCCTCGGAAGTCCAGTAATGGATACAGTTCTCTGGGTCATTGGCAAGTAGCTCAGAGTGATAACCGCCAATTCCAACGGCTATTTTGTGCATCTGCTTGTTCCTACTGTACGTTATCAGACGCTTAACATCTGTGACCTTACTGAGCACACACACGGGTCAATGTGATGTCAGGGCTATTTTTGACTCGCTCACACAGTGTTGAGGTATCCATCATTCCCTGGCCAGAGCTACAAGGGAGAGATTGGGCAGGCTCAGAAGTTCTGAAACATAGCTGTCCGAAGGGGGGGGGGGGGGGGGGTGCGATGGGTGCAGTCGACCCCCCCCCCCCCCTCCCTTTTTTTCCAGATTAAAAAAAAATTGGGGTGCAATATTTTTTTAAAATTCTACACCAGGACAAAGGGAGCCTTGCCTTTGGACTCCTTGGCCCTCTGCAGCCGTACAGCCACTGGATGACCCTGGCGTTGCGCTCGATGACCGAGAGGGCAGAGGCTTGTTCTTCCCCCGCAGCGGCTCATTGCAAAACTTGAGGACAAGGCTTTCGAAGGCGGCAAACTTCTCCCAGGCCAGGTTCTCAATCACCTCGGGATCCACAGTGCTCGAAGAAACTGTCCAAGCCTGTGGAGGCTCAGGAGAAGCGGCAGCTGAGGTCGGAGTGTGAGCGCCGCAAACCACCTTAACCAACCCCGCCGCTTGAGCGGCTCCTTGGGGCGAGCTGCTGCTGCTTCTCGGGTTGCTGCTAGCATGGTTACTTGTGCACCCTGGGATGCTGCGGGCATGGCGACTGGGGGGGTAGGGTGGCGGCGGAGAGAGGCCAGGGGGGAGGGGCTGGGAGGGAGTGGGAGGGGGGGAGAGGAGCGAGGAGCAGCGGGTGTCAACCAAAGGAGGAGTGGGGGTGATGACACTCGCAGCACGAGCAAGACGGCGCAGACTTCAAAGTTTTTCTGACTTTTGAAGATTACACTCACTCACTCACTCACTCACTCACTCACTCACTCACTCACTCACTCTATATGAGAGGGGAGTGCAACAAAAACCAGATTTTCAAAAATCCAGTTTCTGTGTGGTACGTTCTATTGCATTTATGTGAGAAATACTGATTTCCACAATAAAATACTGATCTTCAGCCATCCAAATACGGAAATGCTTGATGAAACTTGGCAGCTCTGCAATTATTCACAATCACATTGAGAATTCAAATTGTGATTTGTGATCTTGTTTGAGGCATCATGGAACTAGAATTTGTTATAATAGTATGACAGTAAAATAGGTTAGTTTGAAAATGATCATAGTAATGTAAATGCACGATTTAGTTTGACTTCAATTTTCATGATGGAAATTGAAGTTGAACTAAATGTTGTATTCACATCACTATTCCATGTTGAAATTGATGTGATGTGAAGTTGTTAGGTCAGGAGGACCATTAAAGGTGCACTGCACACACTAACACAGTCGAACAATAACAAGCAATCAAATCAACACACAAAACATTTTCTAAAAAAAGGTTTCCTTTACTACAAACTTACAGTGTTTTTGTATGATCCTTTATAACATTTTACATAACATTTTACAACAGTACAACTTATTAAAACAAGGACAACTTCAATTCTTAATTTAAAAAAAATTGTACACAACAATGAGTCCAATCATTCCTCCTACTCTTGACTCAACCAAAATTATTTATGATATATTGGTCATAAATTTGGTGCAGAAACGCTCCAAAATAAGGCTCAGAATGCACCAGTGAGCACCTAAAACCCCAGAGCTTCGGCTGCGAGGGACTTTGAGCTTCGCGCGTGTGATGTGCGCTGTGCGCACATTATTTCATATTAATTTTTTGTAATCCTGTCATGCCACCGCACTTTTTGAAAAGCTGCGTAGGGGCCTGTGAAGGGTGTGTAGGAAGGAACTGCAGATGTTGGTTTATACTTAATAGTAACTCAGCGGGCCAGGCAGCATCTCTGGAGAAACAGGATGGGTGATGTTTAAAGGTTCCAAAATGTCACCTAATCCATGTTCTCCTGTGATGCTGCCTGACCCACTGAGTTACTCCAGCATTTTGTGTCCTTTTGTGTTATTAACCAGCATCTGCAGTTCTTTGTTTCTACAAGTTAGGACCTTATTCCTTCGAGTGCAGGAGGCTGAGGTGTGGCCAGGGTTTGATCCTGACTACGGGTTCTGTCAGTACTGAGTGTGCACATTTTCCATGTGACTGCATGGGTTTTCTCCGGGTGCTTATAGTGTGTAAAATTATGAGGGAATTGACATGGTGAATGCGCAGAGTCTATTTCCCAGGGTAGGTGAATTAAGAGCCAAATGGCATAGGTTTAAGGTGAGAGGAGCAAGAATTAATAGGAAAGATTAAATAGGAATCTGAGGGGTAACTTTTTGACAGAGTGTGTTGAGTATATGGAATGAGCTGCTAGAGAAGGTAGCTCATTCAACATTTAACAACGTTTAAAAAGCACTTAGATACGGGGAAATTGGACTAGCATTGATGGGGCATTTTGGATGGGTTGGTCTGAAGGACCTGTCTCTGTGCTGTATGACTCCATGACTTTAATCATACAGGCTGGCAATTACATTTGAGGCTCTGCATGGTTCTTAGTTTAAAAGGGCTGCAATGGTCCAGAAATTACTTTTGCGGTTCCTGAGCACTATAACACAAGTTACTTGTTTACTCTGCAGAAGCTAGTGCTTATGATCTGATGTTGTGAGTTCAAAACCATTCATGGGTCCTGGGTCAGGTAGCTGGGTCCTGAACTTTCTATCGCAACGGCAGCAGACAGTCAGGGTGGGCAGTAGGATATCAAAACCATAGCCGTGAGCACTGGCTCGCCCCAAGGCTGTGTCCTAAGCCCCCTGCTGTTTAATCTGCTTACACACGACTGTACTGCTAGATTCAACAACAACTTCATCAACAAGTTCGCTGATGACACAACAGTGGTGGGCTCTCATCAGTGACAATGATGAGTCGGCGTACAGGATGGAGGTGGAGCTGCTCACAGGATGGTGCAAATCCCACAACCTCATTCTCAACGTGGGAAAAACGAAGGAGATGGTGGTTGACTTCAGGAGGGTGGGAAAAACAACGCCATACACCTCTACACATCGATGGAGCTGATGTGGAAAGGGTCAGCAGTGTGAAGTTCCTAGGACTCCACCTGTCAGATGACCTGACGTCCACGACCAACACCACAGCACTAGTCAAGAGAGCCCAGCAGCGACTACACCCTCTCCGTAGACTACGGAAAGCAGGTCTCCCCACTGCACACCTACGAACTTTTTATAGGGGGACAATCGAGAGCACATTAACCTACGGCATCACTTCCTGGTTCGGGAGCTGCAAGGCGTACGAACGGCACCAACTGGACAGGATTGTGCAGACCGCCAGCAGGATTATTGGTGCTCCACTCCCTTTCCTGCTGGACATATACAGGAAGAGATGTATCAGCAGAGCCATCTCCATTATCAAAGACCCCTACCATCCATCGCATCACATATTCTCCATCCTGCCATATGGGAAGAGGTACAGGAGCATCAGCTGCAAAACCAGCAGGATGCTCCTCAGCTTCTTCCCGCAGGCAATTAGACTGATAAACGGACTTTGCCCCCTGCCAAAGTATTGTGCACCAAACACCAACCTGGACACACTGAAGCAGAGCCATTGCCGTGCCGCTGACGATTGGAACTCATGATATATGTAATTTTATTTTTATTTCTATTTATTTTTTACCGCACACTGAATGGACACTGGTTGAGCAACATTTTTTCGTTTCCTCTGGGTATGTAAGTACTCAGGAAAAATGATAATAAAGATATACAATACAATACAATGACAGCTTGGGAGTTAATCAACTGTTATTTAAGGACCATCCCATTCCAAGATTCTAGGTAAAATGTCAGAAAGTTTCAACAGGAAATTCCACATCTCTGTTCTCAGCAGCTGAAGTCATGGCGGAATTATTAAATACAGAGGTGAATAAAGAGGCTGGAATTTTATGTTCCAAGTGACATCATTTCTTGATCCCAGTCCAAGGAGATAAGTGCTAATCTCTAGTGGATTACGAGACAAATGGCTCACAGGTCTGGCCTTCATTCATTCCTGATCTGGACTGAAACAATTAAAGTAGGGGGGTTTGGTTTATTGGCCCTTTCATTAAGATTCATTAATCCCAATTGCAGGCAAATGGGATTAACCCAGAATGCCAACTTGATCAGCATGGACAAAGTAGGAGAAGGACCTGTTTCCACGCTGTACAGTTCTATGACTCCCTAATACAAGCATCGTGTCTTTTTGATGTTTGCACCTCTGTGGTCCTGGAGACTCCTCAACAGGAGCACGTGAAAACAGGAGAATATGTATGATGAGTGGGTCTGAACTACTGGAGTTAAGAAAGATGAGGGAGGACACATTGAAATTTACCAAATAGTGAAAGGCCTGGATAGAGTGGATGTGGAGAGGATATTTCCACTACCGGGAGAGTCTAAGACCAGAGGGCAAAGCTTTGTAATAAAAGGATGTACCTTTAGAAAAGAGATGAGGGAGAATTTCTTTAGCCTGAGGGTGGTGAATCTGTGAAATTCATTGCCACAAATGGCTGTGGAGGCCTTGTTCTTGATTAGTAAGAGTGTCAAAGGTTATGGAGAGAAGGCAGGAGAATGGGGTTGAGAGGGAAAGATAGATCAGCCATGATTGAATGGTGGAGTAGACTCGGTGGGCTGAATGGCCTAATTCTGCACCTCTGACATGAACATTCAAGTTGGTTTTGTTTATTGTCAGATACACCAGGGTACAATGGGATTTCTGGACTGCATGAAGCTGACAAATGTGAAATAACAGAATGGTGCAAAAATTGGAGTGCAACCTGAAGTAGTGCAAAAATGAGCAATAACAGATTAGCTAAATAAGGTAGAGGTTTAAGAGTAAGAGTAGGTAACAGCACTTCCAAGAAATGGGGACGAAAGAAGTGATTGGTTCATGAGTCTGGTGGCAACGGGAAAGAAGTTGGTCTTAATTCTGGATGTCCAGGCTTTCAAGCTCCTGAATCTTCTCCCAGAAGGTAGAAGAGATGAAAAGGGAATGGCCAGAGTCGCAGGTAGTAACTCAGCAGGTCAGGCACCATCTCCGGAAAACATGGATAGGTGATGTTTCGGATCAAAACCCTTCCTCAGACTGATTGTAGGTGGTGTTGGAAACAAAGCTAGAAGAGTGGAGGGCAGGGCAAAACTTGGCAGTTAATAGGTGAATACAGATGTGGGGGGGGGGGGGTAGTTAATAGGTAAATGGTTGGGCTAAAGCAAGAGATGAATTGCATGGAAGGGGAGTAGCGAGAGAGCATCTCACAGAACCCCCGTCGGAGAGAGTTGGAGAACTAGGCATACCTTGAGGAGATTTAAAAATGTAGAAACAAGGAACTGCAGCTGCTGGTTTACTAACAAAAACACAATGATACCACCAGGTCATCGGTTTCCGGACTTTTTACCATCAGATTGGACGGCACTAATCCCAGCTGTGACATCTGTTGCATCTTAGACTTTAGAGTTGCTTAATGATGGCTAGTGCAATTTTATACCTCCATAGTATTACCCCTCTGGGGTTCAGATTGCCCTGGCCTGTAAGTGCCTGGTGGCACAGCGGTAGAGTTAATGCCTTACAGTGCCAGAGACCCGTGTTCGATCCCGACTAAGGTTGCTGTCTATACAGAGTTTGCATATTCTCCCTCTGACCTCATAGGTTTTCTCCAGGTGCTCCGGTTTCCTCTCACATTCCAAAGATGTGCCAGTTTGTAGGTTAATTGGCTTCTGTAAATTGCCCCTTGTGTGTAGGGTGCAAAAACAGGTATAACATAGAACTACTGTCTGGGTGATCGTTGGTCAGCGTGGACTCAGTGGGCCGAAGGGCCTGTTTAGGATTTAGTTTATTGTCATGTCTACCGAGGTACAGTGAAATAAACAAAACTAATCTATTCCCACACTGTATCTCTAAAAAAATATGTTTCCTTGCAATGAAGAAATGTATTTTGTAAAAGGTTTGTATTGGATTGAAAACACTGACTACAAATTCCTACCATCTGGAGTAAATTCCATTGTAAGTAATTATTCCTTAACTTCAAATGTTCAGTGAAGTTCATCTAAAACCTCAAGCACTACATCAGAACAAACTCCATAACTCTTCGTGTAGAAACGACAAACTGCAGTTGCTGGTTTACAAAGAACACAAAGTGCTGCAGTAATTCAGTGGGTCAGGCAGTCTCTCTGGAGACCATGGATAGGTGACATCTTGGTCGAAACCCTTCGTCTGAATAAGGCTCAAAAGAGTCACCTCACATGTCTTTGTTCTTGAGTCAAAAGCGTCCTTCTGAATCCTTATATGACAAATAAATTTGAAGTTTCTCTTTGTCTGTATAGAACAGTGAACAGTACAGCACAGACTGTTTGGCCCATGATGTCCGTGCTTAACATGATGCCAAATCAGACGTATCCCATCTGCCTGCACGTGTTCCATATCCTTCCATTCCCTGCACATTATGTGCCTATCCAAAAGTTTCTTAAACACCTCGATCATATCTGTTTCCACCACCACCACGGCATTGTGTTCCGGGAACCCACCACCCTGTGTATAGAACTTGCCATGCTCATCTCCATTGAACTTAACTCCTGTGACCTTAAAACTATACCCTTTAGTCATTAACATTTCTACCCTGGAAAAAGATTCTGAATGTCTACCCAATATATGCCTCTCATAATTTTATACACTTCCATCAGGTATTTCTTCAACCTCTTCCACATTCAAATTTGGAAAACACTCCCTATTTCCCTTATAGGCAGAGTAAATGCCATAAAGATGATTTTCCTTCCACAACTCCTATACCTATTTCAATCAATACCGATTTATCTCCCTAAAAGTTTTTTTTTTAACTTGACTCTGTTATCACAAATTTCATTTGGGATTATAAAACCCATAGAATACATAAATGACATTTATGTAAATCTAA
Source organism: Okamejei kenojei (assembly GCA_035221665.1). Classification (NCBI taxonomy): domain Eukaryota; kingdom Metazoa; phylum Chordata; class Chondrichthyes; order Rajiformes; family Rajidae; genus Okamejei; species Okamejei kenojei. Next base: position 52,348,588 of record CM069133.1, on the reverse strand, counting down.
AGAAAATGGAGGATTAGCACTCCCCAATTTATTTTTCTATTACTGGGCGACTAATATTAAAAACTTAATCTACTGGATAGATGATACATGTCAACAGGTAAACTGGTTAAAAGTGGAGAGGGACGATTGTTCGCCTTTTAACATAGGCGCGATTCTTCTTTCTCCAATACATCTGAATAAATCAACGTATGACCAAAATCCGATGATACGTAGCATCCTATGTATCAGTTGAAATCAAGCCTCAAACTGAGAAATTTCTCTCTCCTTTTACCAATCGCTAACAATCCCTTGTTTAAACCTTCTACTTTAGATAAGGCGTTTGCACAATGGAAAAACTCAGGAATTAAAACGCTGGGAGATCTCTACGAGAAGGGGATTTTCCTCTTGTTTCATGAATTACAGGAGAAATATCATTTGAAAGCAAGTAATTTTTTTAGATATCTTCAAATCCGAGACCATGTGAAAACACACACACAAGACTGTCATTCTATGGGCCCAGATATATTAGACGAATGCATGAATAGACAGGCGGATACAAGTAAGTTAATATCCTACATTTACAATACCCTTTTAATTGCACACATCCCATCTTCTGAAATGCTTAGGCGAGCATGGGAAGATGAATTGGGTTTATTAATCTCAAAGGATAGCTGGGAGGAAAGCCTTTTATACATATATTACTGCTCTCTTAATGTTAGGCACTCCTTGATACAATTTAAAATACTGCACAGACTCTACTATTCAAAGACGAAATTGAACAAGATCTTCCCAAACGTCTCTCCTATTTGTGATAAATGTCTCCTCCAAGAAGTGACTATAACCCATTCTTTCGCTTCCTGTATAAAGTTACAAAACTTCTGGAGGGGAATATTTGATACCTTCTCCAAAATACTTAAAATTAAATTGGAACCAGAAATAAAACTGATCACATTAGGTATGTCAGAGGCCAGTTCTAAGCTAACGATATTTCAAAGATGTTTCCTCAATTACGGCCTAATAATGACGAAAAAATTAATACTCAAATTTTGGAAACAGACAACAGTCCCTACAGTGAAGATGTAGATTACGGATATGTCCGAGACACTACATTTGGAAAACATTAGGCTTGCCTTGGCGGAAAAAACAGATCAATTTCTTAAGACATGGTTATCTTTTACTGAATTTCTGCAGCAACAGAATGGTTAAAGACAATTTTAAATTTAAATCCGACGCTAGGGATGGGTGGAGGTATATATCCATCTTTTCTTTTCTTATTTATTTTCTTTTCTCCAGCTCTTCTTTGGTAGCTTTGGGGTCTTGTTCCTGCTCTTTTGTATTTTACTTTTTTTTTCATTCTTTTCTTTCGTATTTCTTTGTTTTCCTTTTACTTTTTACTGTTATGTCGATCATCTTATCCTTGTACAATTGCTTCTAATAAAATTAAATTTAAAAAAAAGAGGGTGAGATTTTGCAGTGGAGCAGTGAAATGGAACGCAGAAAGGGTGGCACAGTGGTGGGAGCTGCTGCCTTACAGCGCCAGAGACCTGGGTTCGATCCCGACTATGGGTGCTGTCTGTATGCAGTTTGTGCATTCTCCCCGTGACCGCGTCGGTTTTCTCCGAGTGCTCTGGTTTCCTCCCACATTCCAAAGATGTGCAGGTTTGTAGGTTAATTGGCTTCAGTAAATTGTAAATTGCCGCTAGTATTTAGGATAGTGCAAGTGTTCACTGGTCAGCATGCTTGGTGGGCCAAAGGGCCTGTTTCCACACTGTATCTCCAAGGTCCAAAGTCTAAAGAATTTCCCAGCTCAAGACATCAAACCCTAAAATATCGACACAAGGAACTGCAGAATCTTTCTTACCCCATTTGCCTGTATCCACCTATATATTGCCTGACTTTGTTTCCCCTCCCCCCCCCCCACCCACCCCACCATCTCTTTTTCAGCTTTATCTCCCCCCCACCACAATCAGTTTGAAGAAGGGTCCTGATCTGAAATGTTGCTTATCCACGTCCTCCAGGGATGCTGCCTGACACACTGAGTTACTCCAGCACTTTGTGTTCCAATCTAACCTTAATGCTAATCAAAGGAACCACAGCTAATGCAGTCAAGGGCTTGGCAAAAGCCGTTTTGTTCTGGGTGTGGTATTGTGGAATATAATGGAATCTCTGCAAATCAAGAAATTGCAAAGGGAAATAGTTTTGTTTATTGTTATAGTCATGCGTATTGTGGTACAGTGAAAAGTTGTTTTGTTGCATGCTATCCATTCAGTGAAAAGACTAGACATGATTACAATCAAGCCACCCACAGTGTACAGATACAGGATAAAGGGAATAACGTTGAGTGTAAGATGAAGCTCGATTAAAGATAGTCCAAGGGTCCCCAGTGAGGTAGATGATAGAAATGAGGAACTGCAAATAGACACAAAATGCTGGAGCAACTCAGTGTGTCAGGCAGCATCTGCGAAGAAAATAAATAGGTGACGCTTCGGGTCGAGATCCCTCCCCGAACCTGCTGGTTTATACCAAAGATAAGACAAAGTGTTGGAGTAACTCAGTGGGTCAAGCAGCATCTCCAGAGAAAAATGATGGGTGACATTTCAGGTCGGGACCCTTCTTCAGATTCATGAATACTCAGATGGTAGGTCAGGTCCATTCACTAGCTGATTATAGGATAATTCAGTTGCCTGATTACAGCTGCGAAGAAACTGTGCCAATGTTTGATCCAACTATTTTTATTTGTAGGTAATATTATTTTCTTTCTTGTTGATTGATAGCATGCAAGACGGTGCTTGTGAGCATGCCGTTCCCCTCTCTCAGATGCTGAAGGAGGCTTACTCATCTGGACAAGTCCCACTGGACACTTACTGCGACAGCATGATGTCGGAGTCTTCGTCGCACGACATGTACTTTGACTCTCTCTCAGACTTGCACGAGGACAGCCTGGCCGGCAGCCCTGACCTGGGTCTCTCGGCTTTCCTCAACCAGGAGGAGATGAGCAAGAGCCTGGACCTGGCCCGGGTGGCCATCGCTGAGAGCTCGTCAGAAGATGCCGTGGAGCCGGAGCTGGAGGACATCTCCCGCTACCTCCGCCTCCGCCCTCCCGTCGGGTTGCCGGCGCGTCCGAGCGGCCTCTCCTCCCCTGGGATCATCGGACGGCCGGAGCCCTCCAGCCAGAATGCCAAGGTGGACGTTACTGAGGATGTCCCACAGCGCGCGGAAGAACGGCACGCCAAAGCCCCCCAGCAGTGAGGTCTTCCTGGGAGAATCGGACTTGCACTGGGAAACCTCCTCCCACAAGCCGGATCCCACACACAATTCCGAAGCCAGGGAGGCGCCCATCGTCCAAAGCCAGAATCCTCCCAGGAATGAGTTCTGCACCAAAGCAGTGTCCTTCATTGAGGAGCTATCGTCCATCTTCAGGACCGTCCGCCCTCGCCACTCATCCCAGCAGAAGAACAAGACCAACGAGGGGGACAGCTCGTCCCCCGACAGCGGCTACCTCTCGCCGAAGAGCCACGGTAAAACCGCCGGGGAAACAGGAGCCGCGGGGTCAAGTCTGCGTCCGGCGCCCAACTCGGAGTCCGGCGTCAAGAGCTACTCGGCGGAGCAAGAACATGATGCCGAGGACAAGACGGCAGAAGGAGATCTGCCCGGCACTGCTGGGTTCAGCCCCCAGGTTTACCCAGAAGTTGAGGAGTCAGGAGGTCACTGAAGGAAGCACGGTGCGACTGGAGTGTAGAGTCTTGGGGAACCCTCAGCCTCTAGTCAGGTAAGTGTGGGCTCCCACCTGCCCCCCTCCATTGCTCATTGGTCTAGATCTTGCTGCAAATATTGTTGGATTCATGAGGATGTTACAGGACTCGGGGACCTGAGCCATAGGGAGAGGTTGAACTGGCTCGGACTTTATTCCTTAAGGCGCAGGGTGATGAGGAGTGATCATATAGAGGTGGATAAAATCATGAGAGGAATAGAGAGGGTAAATGCATAGTATTTTGCCCAGAGTAGGGGAATCGAGAACCAGAGGACTTGGGTTTAAGCTGAGGGAGTATGATTTAATAGGAACCTGAGGGACAACTTTCTTACAGAAGGGATAGTGGATGTATGGAACAAACTATTGGCCACCCGTGCGAAGTGTTGAGGCAGGTGCTATCACAACATTTATAAAACATTTGCGCAAGTACATGGATATGATAAGTTTAGTGGGATATGGGCCAAGCACAGGAACTAGTGTAGATGTGGCATGGGGGGTTACACAAAAAGCTGGAGAAACTCAGCGGGTGCAGCAGCATCTAAGAGGCGAAGGAGATAGGCGACGTTTCGGGTCGAGACCTTCTTCTGGCATGTTGGTCAGCGTGGACAAGTTGGCCCAAAGGGCCTGTTTCCACACTAGAACTATGTTGGTGGGACACACTATTATTACCATGTAATTCTCGGGAGATGTAGCAGAGAGGTATGAGATATGGTCAATGTTTGGTAAATGCATTTCCCTCACTTACCAAATAACATCTCAATCATTCCCTTTCTGAGAGTCAAGAATCAAGAGTGTTTAATTAGATTCATACAGCACAAAAACAGGTCCTTCAGCCCAAATCGTCCATGCCTAAGAGGCGACACGATGGCGTAGTGGTAGAGTTGCTGCCTTACATCACCAGAGTCACAGGTTCGATCCTAACTATGGATGCTGTCCCTACGGAGTTTGTAAGTTCTCCCTGAATGGGTTGTCCCTGGGTGCTCTCGTTCCCTCCCTCATTCCAAAGTTGTACAGGTATGTAGGTTAATTAGGCTCTGTAAATTGTTCCTCATGTGTAGGATAGAACCAGTACATGGATCGCTGGTCCGCGCAGACTCAGTGGACCGATGGGCCTGCTCTGTGCTGTATCTGTAAACTAAATTAAACTAGAGCAAGTCTCTCCATCTAAGCCAGTTACATGTGCGTGTGTTTGGCCTACATCCCCTTAATCTTATCCAAGTTACTGTCCAAGTGTCCTTTAGTGTTTAATTATAATATCCAACAAGGGAACTATGAAATTCTTACTTGTTGCAGCTTAACAGGCACGCAAACACAACGCACAGAAATATCTATCTACTAGACTAAGTGGGACCCGTTGGGTCACAGCGTCCCAGCTGGTCCCCCAATGCAATATTCCACCTCTCCACCAATTCCAATATTGCTGGCCAGTGGGGGCTTTCTGGAGCGCTGGTATGTGTGTTGTGGGTCAAGGGACTGGTTTCCAGAGGGCTAGTATGTACATTGTGGGCCAAATGGATTCTTGGGCTGGCAGCTCAGTCACTCTGGCCAGGCAGCTCAGTCACTCTGGCCAGGCAGTTCAGTCACTCTGGGCAGGCAGCATTTTAGAACCAATAGGGACACTTTTTGCAAGCAGTTTAGAACCAATAGAGACACTTTTTGCAAGCGTTTTAGAACCAATAGAGACACTTTTGCAAGCATTTTAGAGCCAATAGAGACACTTTTTGCAAGCATTTTAGAACCAATAGACACCTTCTGCAAGCATTTTAGAACCAATTGAGACACTTTCTGCCAGCATTTTAGAACCAATAGAGACACTTTTTGCAACCATTTTAGAACCAATAGACACTTTTTACATTTTAGAACCAGTAGACACTTTTTGCAAGCATTTTAGAACCAAAAGAGACACTTTTTGCAAGCATTTATAGAACCACATTAAGGGCACTCACAGTTGAGTAGACATGTGTTCAGTGCTATTCAGAGCTCAGAGAGACGTGACACTCTGGCTTCCTCCATCTTGCAGAGACTGAGTGAGGCACACCACTTCCTGGTTTTATAGTCCCTCCCCCTCCCTCCAGCAGGGGCAGCAGAGAGAATGGCGATTTTTAAAAAACATTAATATCTCTCTGATTTTTTATCAATGGGAAAAATCCCCTGGTCCAGGTAGGAGGAGGAGGGCTCTGAGCGAGCTGGCCAAAAATGACGGCCGTAGGTGGCGGCGTTCTCTCGGAAATCATAGCACAGTGAGCCAAAAGCGGTCAAGATCTGACTTTTAGTAATATAGATATACTTTTAAAACTCTGTGTGTGTATGTCATTTTTCATTTTGCCTTTGATTTTGCCTTTGATTCGTTACTCCAAGAAAACCAGACGCAAAAATGCCGAGATTTTTACCATTTCGCTAGCGATTTCATTTTACATTTGCAAATCCACTCCTCATTAAATTTAGTCATTTTTCTGTACACATTTTTAATAAAATCCTTCACAAAACTTACTCTTTTCTTTAAATCAGCAGCTGCCAACGTCACAATGCCCTAGCGCTCACGGCACCACCACCCACTCTCCATTCAAGCAGATGCTGTGATCGCACTTTCAATCCCCCCCCATCAGTCATTTTTCGCCTCCCGCTGGCCACCTTCTCATCGCGTGCCCCGCGCGACGATAACGGCTGCTGCCGCCCAGCTCTCCTCCACTGCCCCCACACCCCCCCCCCCCGAATCTGTCGCGGAAGCCACAGATCGGCTGGTCCCCCCCGCTGCTTTTCACCATCCTCGCTGCCGGCCCTTAGGCTCACTCGGGATCACGCCCCCCCCCCCCGCCCCCCCCCTCGATCGGCCGGCCCTCTGCTGCTTTTGATCGTCTGCTCCGCTCGCACCATAAGGGTCGCCTGCTCAAAAAACGCCGCAAATTGGAACCCCAGCTCCAAAAGGCAGGAACCTCCCCTACCTCTGTGTGTGTCCCTCTCTGTGTGTCCCTCTCTGTGTGTCCCTCTCTGTGTGTCCCACTCTGTGTGTCCCTCGCTGTGTGTCCCGCTCTGTGTGCCTCCGTGTCCCTCTCTGTGCACCTCCGTGTCCCTCTCTGTGCCTCCGTGTCCCTTTCTGTGCGCCTCCGAGTCCCTCTCTGTGCACCTCCGTGTCCCTCTCTGTGCCTCCGTGTCCCTCTCTGTGTGCCTCCGTGTCCCTCTCTGTGCCTCCTTGTCTCCCTCTCTGTGCCTCTGTCTCCCCCTCCGTGCCTGCGAATTGGGGGCTATGTGTGAGTGGATAGGGCAGGGCATGGGGTAAAAGGAGTGAATTAATAATGTTAATATAATATCAATGTGAGTGGTTAGTGTGTGTGAGAGGTTGGTTAGTGTGTATGTGACGCCTCAGGCCGCCCCCTCCCCTCACAACCGCGCGGTGGGGGAACAGACCCAACGGGTCTGCACTTGGTCCAGTATGATTATAAAAACCCCAGCCACTGGAGAATTTTTCAACACGCATAAGGGCACTAGGGATAATTTGCACTTTATACCGAAGCCAATTAACCTACGAAGCTGTATGTGTTTGGAGTGTGGGACAAAACCGGAGAACATGGAGAGAACCAAGGTGGTCATGGGAAAAATGTACAAACTCTGTACAGACACCACCTGTAGTCAAGATTAAATTGAAGTCTCTGGTGCTGTGAGGCAGCAACTCTAACGCTGCATCACTGTGCCGCCCTTTAGTTAAAGGGAGATATCCCTGTAATGCCATTCCAACAAGGCATTAGCCCGTAGTGTACAAGTGCACATGGGAATTGAACTTTGAACCTGGTTTTATGGCTAATTTCTCATGTAGAATAACAATCAGAATAACTTTTACTGCCTTGTTTGAAGGACACATGCCAGATGGTGGATAATAAAAAGCATTGATTCTTGGGACAAAGACATGCAGCTTTGTAAAGAACTAGAAAACAGTGCTTCATATACTGTGAAGTATCTGTTGACAAATTTACTTTACCCTTTGTTAAACGGAGTATATCACATCAAGATTAACACCACCGTCCTCCTCCACTTCAAGATTAGATAGCTTTCTCGGGCTTTGGTTGGGCCGCATTTGGAGTGGTCACCCAAATACAGGAAAGATATGGAAGCTTTGGAAAAGGATGCAGAGGAGGTTCACCAGAATGCTGCCTGGATTAAGAAGGTATTAGCTACAGGGAAAGGTGGGACAGACTTGCATTGTTTTCTCTGGAATGCCAGAGGTTGAGGGGAAACCTGAAGAAGTATATAAAATCAGAGGAGGTGAGGATAATGTAGGCACAGAACTTTTTTCTCCAGGGTGGAAATATTAAAGACTAAAAGGCATAGCTTTAAGGTGAAGGGGGACAAACTTTAAGGAGGTGTGCGGGGTAAGTTCTTTACCACAGAGGTTGATGGATTCCTGGATCGCGCCGTCAGGAGTGGTGGTGGAGGCAGATATGATAGTGGTATTTAGGAGACTTTTGGATAGGCACATGGATGTGCAGGGAATGGAGGGATATAGATTATGTGCAGGCAGATAAGATTCATTTAATAATGTTCAAAATGGTCAAATTGGGGAAATGATTTTAACATGAGAAAATCATTAGTTATTAACTTTCAGCACAGATATCTTTCTTGGCATCATGTTCGGCACAGACTGTGGGGCAAGAGGCCTGTTCAATGACAAGTAAATACTACTAAAATCTGGAGCAAATAACGATCTGTTGGAGGAACTCGGTGGATCAAGCAGCATCTTTGTTTAGTTTAGAGATACAGCATGGAACCAGGCTCTTCAGCCCAGCGAGTCCGTGCCGATCATCCCATACACTAGCACTATCCTACATACTAGGGACTATTTTCAATTTTTACCGAAGCCAATTAATCTACAAACCTGCATGTCTTGAGTGTGGGAGGAAACCAGAGCACCTGGAGAAAACCCACGCTGGTCATGGGCAGAACATACAAACTCCGTACAGGCAGCACCCGTAGTCAGAATCGAACCTGGGTCTCTGGTGCTGTTAGGCAGCAACTCTGTGGGGGCTGTAGATTAGGGAGGTGGGTGACTCAATGATATGGGCTGTTGCCTGAAAGTCCAGAGGCAAGCAGAAGCTGGGAGCAAGGCTTTATCAGTTCCCTGACCCTTTTACAGAGGACAGTTGGGGAAACATCCCTAAAGATTCAATCACTGTATCAGACATCTGTTAAAAGTTGAGGAACAAGCCAATAAACATGAATGTTATATGTTTTAAAATCATTTTTAAAAACTTTCTGCCAAGATATTTGCAGCTGCTGACGATTTAATATTTTTCCTACAACATGTGCTTCACTACACTCTATGCATGTAAAACTTTATTTGCCGATATGCTGCCCTTCCTGTTCTTTGGTTCCCAAAGCTTGCTTTTAACTCGTACACTTCCAATTTTAAACTCCCAATCGCTTATTACACTTTCTCCGCCCATAATAAGGGGCAGCACAGCGGTAGAGTTGCTGCCTCACAGTGCCAGAGGCCCGGGTTCCATCCTGACTACGGGTGTCATTTGTACGTTGCTTGTACGTTCTCCCTGTGACCCCATGGGTTTCCTGCGGGTGCTCTGGTTTCTTCCCACATTTCCACGTGCAGGTTTGTAAATTTGTTTCTGTCAAATTATCTCTAGTGTGGGACAACGTAGATAGTGGGATAGTTTGGAAACTAGTGTATGGGTGATTGCCGTACGGTGTGGACTCGGTGGACCGAATGGTTTAGAGATTTCTACGCTATCTCTAAACTGAACAAAACTACTGAAGTCCCGCCTTTTCTCCCCCCTACCTTTCATGCGTCTCACCTGGATGTGTACCTATTTCTCCCATATTAACCACTGCCCCGTTACCCTCTACCTATATTCCTTCCTCTAACTTCACGTTTCACACCTCTTCTACCTTTATCTCATGTTCAATCTTTTGTCATTTCCATCTTTGGCCTTTGTGCAACTATCTACCAATCCAAAAGAAGACACAAAGTGCTGGAGTAACTCAGCAGGTCAGGCAGAAGTTCTGGAAAACATGGATAGGAGATGCTTCCAACTCTGGCAATCCAACTGCCCCTCTCCTAAATCCACCTATCACTTGTCATGCTTTGTCCCACCCCCGCCTCTCTTCCAGCTTTATCTCCCTTACTACAATCTGTCTGAAGAAGGGTCCCGACCCAAAACGTCAGCGATTTACTGTATGTCCTCCAGAGATGTTGCCTGACCCATTCAGTTATTCCAATGCTTTGTCTTTTTCTGGAATCTTTCTCTTTCCTGAAGGACTGTTCCAACAATTCCATGAACAGAAGACAGATGCAAAATACTGGTAGCCACCCTAGTCATCCAACCAGTTCCACTGACCGCATCCTTGCATCCTCCTGTTATCACTCTTTCCCCAGCCAACAGTGGGCCATTATGGGCTCCACCGTACCTGAAGTCATGTGAGGATGACATTGATTTGTTCTGCCCTTTTTTAGCCTCCAGTTTATTTTCCCCCTCCCCACCTCTACTTTGTCTGAAGAAGGGTCCCGACCAGAAACGTCACCTGTTCCTTTTCTCCAGAGATGCTGCCTGACCACTGAGTTACTCCAGCAGTTTGTGTCTATCTTCAGCGCAAACCAGCATCTGCAGTTCCTTAACACAATCACATAATCAGAATCTACAACCCCATGGTTCCACAGACTGGAATTGAGACTAGCTTTTAAAAGATATTTTATTCAAATTTACGGTTCCATCAGTATGGTAGGATTTACCCTAGGTGTCTCTTCTTGGGATGCCCTGAGCTGGTGGATTGAGCAGTCTTGGTTCGAAAGGTTTCTCAATGAGTATGAAATGTAGCGAGTCTGCCAACACTCTGATGCCACCTGGCAATGCTGCCCGTACATGGAGTGAACACCAAAGCAAATGTTAGCTGTGTGTACGCCTTATCACCTTCTGATAAAGAGAGTTTCCTTTCTGTTCTCTCATCGGCATATTCTACACAACATGAATAATCTGAATTCCAGCCTGAATATTGATTACCGAATACCCATTTTTCCCTTTCCTCCTATATTCCTCCCTTTTTATTGACAATTCCCAACTCTTCTATCCTTATCTCACACATTTTCATCTCTGGTCTTCGTCCACCAATTTGCCTATTAACCCCCCCACCCCCCTCTTCACCTGTATCCACCTATCGCTCACTAGGCTTTGTCTTTCAGCTTTCTTCCACCACCACCCCCCCTCACCCACCCCCCCCCCCCCCTCCCTCAACAAAATCAGTCTGAAGAAGGGTCCCGACCAGAAAAATCACCTTTTAAACTTTATTTTAGACAGTGGTGCTGCGGTAGAGTGGCCATGCTGTCTGTCACTCTCGGGATTGGGTGAGAGTGGTGGCAAGGTGTACCAGGCACTGTCCTGTGTTGAGGGAGGATCAGCAAATCCTAGTTCCAATTCCTTAATGAGATTGATGAATGTCAGCGAGAGGAAAACTCAGCTCACACTTCTGAAATATTAATGTTCCTTCCATTTGCCTTTTAGTTTAATTTTGTTTTTTATTGTCACCGAGGTACAGTGAAAGGCTTTTGTTTGCGTGCTATCCAGTCAAAGAAAAGACTGTACATGATTACAATCAAACCATCCAGAGTATACAGATGAAGGATAAAGGATACACCATTTAGTGCAAAGGCTGGCTGTTGTGGTGGATTTAAGTCGGGCGTCGGTCTCAATGACTGAGCTCATCGCGATTCCACGTGAAGGACCGCCGCTTCGCATAGCGAAGTTGGAATTTTAGATTAAGTTCATGTTCATAAATTCTACAAGCAGAATTAGGTCATTCGGCCCCTCAACTCCACTCTCATTCAATCATGGCTGATCTATCTTTCCCTCTCAATCCTACTCTTCTGCCATCTCCCAATAACCCCTGTCCACCATACTAACCAAACTATATAACACGCGTGATGTAGGAAATTCTGAAAATTATAGGAAAGATGAGAATTGGGATAGGTGACATTTTGGGTTGGGACCCTTCTTCAGACTGATTGGATTGGAGTGGCAGGGTGGTGCGGGGAATTTTTGTTTAGTTTCATTCAGAGATACACCCTGATAACAGGCCCTTAGGCCCACCAAGTACACGCCGACCAAAGAACACCCACACGCTAGTTCTATCCTACATGACGTCAGGTCGCGGGCCTGCTGCAACTTGGAGCTTACCTGGATTGGGGGCCCTCCTGTACTTCCAGCATTTATGGGTTGTGCAAAGGAATTTCACTGTGCTGGCATATGTGCCAGTAAAAAACCATAAACCTTTGAAAAAACTCACTTAACACGTGGGGGCAATTTACAACAGCTAATTCACCTACAAACCCGAATGCCTTTGGAATGTAGGAGGTAACCAATGCGGTCACAGGGAGAACGTACAAACTCCGTCTAGACAGCACCCATCGTCTGGATCGAAACTGGATCTCAGGCACAGTAAGGCGGCAATTCTACTGCGGAACTGGAAGTGAGAAAAATAACAGGTCAAATCGGGGCTGAAACAGCAGTTTGATGTTTCTAGTATGGTGCGAGTGGTCCTTGATTATGCAGTCTGATTGCCCAAGGCAGAGTGAAATGTAGATGAAGTCGCAGAGTGGTATGGGCGACGGGGGTTTGGGGGGGTGAGGAGGCTGGTTTGCCTCATGGACTTGCTAAACAATGCAGGTTGATGTTGCACTGGGTTGAACAGATCCTAGCCTACAGTCTGAAAACAAAAATCTTGGAATATTATCTGTTCGGAGGTCACAAGTTAACGTGCGCGATGCCTGCTTTCACAGTGACTCTCGGAGAGTAGGCTTGAACTATCTGCCTGTCAAAAGAGATGGTGTTTAGTTGCATCTTGCTGGTTTTAAATAGGCACGTAACAACTCCTGTTAAACAAAAATGTCTTCACCACCTGTCTGCATGGCTCACTCACCCAGCACTAGATCAGACAACATGGCAAAGGGTCAACAATTTGCTTTCTCAACTGACAGATCTTGCTGCTCTGAATCAAAATGTTTTGTGTTATAATCGCACTCCTGAGACTTTGGCTCAGATATGGGAGGTTACTGTCCTTTGGCTTGGGTGTCCCCACCTGACCCGTCAGAAGAACACACAAAATATTCCTTCCAAGACCACAAGTATTTGCAGAGAATTGTGGATGCAGCACAGACCATCAGGCAAACCAGCCTCCCTTCCACTGACTCCATCTACACTTCACACTGCCTCGGCAAGGCCTCCAGTAAAATCAAGGGCCAGTCTGACCCTGGTCACTCCCTCTCATCCCCTCTCCCATCAGGCAAAAGGCATAGAAGTTTGAAAACGCACACCTCCAGATTCAGGGACAGTTTCTTCCCAGCTGGTATGAGGTAACTGAACCATCCTATCACCAACTGGAGAGCAATCCTGACCTACCATCTACTTCATTGGAGACCCTCGAACTGTCTTTAATCAGACTTTACTGAACTTAATCTTGCACTAATTTCCTTTTATTATTTCCTTTCCATTATTTCCTTTTTGCCTGTATTTGTACACTGCGGAAGGTTTGACTTTAGATATACGGCACCGAAACAGCCCTACAGTCCACCGCGTCCACACTAACCAGTGATCACCACATCCACTAACCTACACACACTACAGGCAATTTTACAAATTACCAAAGTAAATTAACCTACAAACCTGCACGTCTTTGGAGTGTTGGAGGGAACCTGAGCACCCGGAGAAAACCCACACAGTCACAGGGAGAACGTACAAATTCCATACAGACAGCACCTGTAGTCAGGATTCAACCCGGGTCTCTGGCGCTGTAAGGCAGCACCTCTACCACTGCGCCACCGTGCCACACGTGATTGTAATCTTGTTTTGTCTTTTCGTTGACTGGATAGCATGCAACGATAAAGCTGTTCAGTGTACCTCAGTACACGTCACAATAAGAAACTAAATTAAAAGAAAGTAAAAAAGGAATCCAATATTAATCTCTCTGAATCACAATAAAAAGAGATAGTCGTGTCATAGAGTCATACGCCACAGAAGCAGACACTTTGCCCTATGCCTACATGGTTCCAAAGCTAATCCCATTTACCTGCAAATGGCCCATATCACTCTGAACCTTTCCTGTCCATATCTTTTTTAAATGTTAAGAAAAACACAACGTACTGGAGCTGTGTGCATGGAGTTTGATGTTCTTCCTGTGGCCATGTGGGTATGCTACGGATGCTGTGGGTTTATTCGCATCCCGTAGCCTTGCAGCTTTGGCATCTGCAAAGGTTTACTCGGGGTGTAGGGAGTGGAAGAGAAAGTGGGATAACATGGATCCAGTGTGAACGGGTGATTGATGGTCGACATGGACTCGATGGGCCAAAGGGCATGTTTCCATGCTTCATCTTATAGTCAATCAATCAAACATGTTGTTTAATAATGAGTCTGAAGAAGGCTCCCGACCCAAAACGTCACCTACCTGTATTCCTTTTCCCCAGAGATGCTGCCTGACCCGCTGAGTCACTCCAGCACTTTGTGTCTATGTTGTCTTGTCGAGACAGTGCCCTCAATTGGAGAAATATGGAACTGCAGATGCAAGTTTACAAATGCTGGTCTGAAGAAGGGTCTTGACCCAAAATGTCACCTATCCATGTTCTCCAGAGATGCTGCCTGACCCGCTGGTTTACTCCAGCACTTTGTTCCTTCAATTGGACCCTGGTTAAAATAGCCAACTGTCCTTACCATCTGGTGGCTTCAGGTGGAATGCGTGAACAATGGTGCCTTTTGAATCTTTGCTGCTGCAGCCCTTAAACTGTATCCAGATGATACTATTTCATAGGAGCAATTGATGGCACAGATACACAGTCATTCTGCCAATTGTTTAAGTGTTGGGCAGTAGGTGGCGCTGTTGCCTCATTGCTCCAGCGTCCCTTCCCATTCCCACACTGACCTTTCTGTCCTGGGCCCCCTCCGATGTCAGTGAGTGAGGGAACACGCAATTTGGAGGAACAGCACCACATATTTCACTTGGGCAGCTGACAGCCCAATGGTAGGAACATTGATTTCTCTTATTTCAAGTAACTCCTGCATTCCCTCCCCTCCCCTCCCCTCTCCTGTGCTCCGCAACAACTGCCACTTTGCCCCCCAATGACTGGCCCTCCTCCCCCACCCTGGCCATCCTACCAGTTCCACTGTTCACATCCTTGTATCCGTCTTGTCATCACACCTTTCCCGGCCAACAATGGATCATTATAGGCTCCACATTTCCTTAGGTCATCTGTTGCTGACCCTGATTTGTTCTGGCCTTTTCTAGCCTCCAGTCCCGTGTCGTCCCCCCCCCCCCCCCCCCCCCCCCCCCCCCCCCACCCCCCCCCCACCCCACCCGACCTCTATCTTCCAGTCTCAAGAAGGGTTCTGACCCGAAACATCACCTATTCTTTTTCTCCAGAGATGCTTACCTCTGGTGCTGTTAATGTGGAGTTTGTGCTTTCTCCCACAACTGTGTAACATATGTATTTGGTAATGGTTTATTATTGGCATGTTTACAAAATTTGTGTGTTCTCCTTGTGGCTGCACGTGGACTTTCTCCGGGTGCTCCGGTTTCCTCCCACATCCAAAGATGTGCAGTTTTGTAGGTTAATTGGCTTCTGTAAATTGTCCCTTGTATGTTCGATAATGCTTGTAGAGGGTGATTGCTGGTTGGTGTGGACTATGTGAGCCAAAGAGCCTATTTCCATACTGTATCTCTAAAGTCTAAAGTTTGTGCCTAACATGATGCCAAGACCAAGTCGTCAGCTTGCACATGATCCATATTCTTCCATTCCCTGCATATCCATGTACCTATCTAAAAGTATTTTAAATGTCACTATCATCTCTGCCTCAACCGCCAACCGTGACAATGTGCTGCAGGCATTCACCATCCTCTCTGTAAAAACGTTGCTCTGCACATCTTCTTTAAATTTTACCCCTCTCACAACAAGTAAAACAGTGCAAAGAACAACATACCTGAGTGCAGAATAGGGTGTTACAGCTACAGAGAAAGTGCAGGTTAAAAAGTCATAATCAATCACCAACAAAATCACAATAATACTTTATTAGCCAAACATGTTTTGCAACATATGAGGAATCTCATTTGCCAAGTCAGCCAGACAAATAAAAAGCAACAGAACACACAAAATATATTTTAATATAAACATCCACCACAGTGACTCCTCTACATTACTCACTGTGATGGAACGCTAAAAAAAGTTCAAATCTCTTCCCTTTGCTCTCCCGTGGTCGGGGGCCTTGAGCCTCCATTGACGGGACGATCTTGACTCCCGTAGCCGGCGGTATTTGAGCCCTCCGCATCGTGTCGATCAGCTCCTGCATCGGGGGATGTCAGCTCCCCCACGCCGGCGATCGGACCCCGCATCGGGGTTGGTCGAGCCTCTTCGTTGTTTGCAGCTCCCGACTAGCCTCCCTGGAGACTGCGAGTTCTTGATGGTTCCGCAGGTAAGGGATCGGCTCCGATATTAAGTCCACGCCCCGCGGTGGGGCACAAAGTCAGTCCGAGGAGGCCTCCAGCTCCATCGATGGTAGGCCGCAGATCGGCCGGAGATGCAACCCGGAAGGTAAGATGCATCTCCGGCAAGGTAAGAAACTGAAAAACTTTTTCCCTGATCCCTTCCCCCTCCTCCCACATAAAACAAACCGGAGAACATTTACACAAACGTTTAACACACATTCAAACTATTTTAAAGGACAAAAAAATAGACAGACTGTTGGTGGGGCTGCCAATCGTGCAGCACCCTTGTTGGTCTTTAAAGCCTTTAAAGCACAGTAAAAAGCCTGAAAACCCACCAGTGTAGTTGTCTCTTGACCACCTCCTCAACTTGGTGGCAATTGAAAGTGAACAAAACATGTCAACATTACAAGGGGTTGTCAAAATGCATCAACAAATGAATTTGTAGGAAGGAACTGCAGATGCTGGTTTATACCAAAGATAGACACAATGCTGGAGTAACAACGGGTCAGGCAGCATCTCTGGAGAAAATTGCTGGAGTGCAAGTCTGGAGTAAAGGAATAAGTCGGAACCTTTCTTTACACAAATATAATATGATGAGAGGCGTAGATAGGATAAACAGTTAGTCGGAACCTTTTCCCCAGGATGGAAACATCAAATACTAGAGGACTTAGCTTTGAGGTGAAAGGGGCAAAGTTTAAAGGAGAAGTTTCAAGAAGGGCTGTAGGGAACATGCTGGGAACTATAGGCCGGTGAGCTTAACATCAGTAGTTGGGAAGTTACTGGAGAGTATTCTGAGAGATAGGTTATAGAGGCATTTGGATGGGAAAGGGCTGATTAGGGACAGTCATCAACGTTTTATACGTGGGAGGTCGTGTCTCACAAATCTGATGGATTTTTTTGACAAACGTGACCAAAAAGGTTGCTGAGGGCAGATCTGATGATGTTGTGTACATGGACTTCAGTAAGGCGTTCGACAAGGTTCCGCATGGTAGGCTGCTCTGGAAGGTTAGATCACATGGGATCCAAGGAGAGAGAGCTGAATGGATAACAAATTGGCTCCATGGAAGGAAGCAGAGGGTGTTGGTGGAAGGTTGCTTCTCGGATTGGAGGTCTGTGATTAGTGGTGTGCCTCAGGGTTCGGTGCTGGGCCCATTACTGTTTGTCATCTACATCAATGATTTGGATGAGAGCATACAGGGCAAGATTAGCAAGTTTGCTGATGATACTAAAGTTAGTGATTTTGCAGATAGTGAAGATGGTTGTGAAAGATTGCAGCAGGATCTCGATCGATTGGCCAGGTGGGCGGAGGAATGGTTGGTGGAATTTAATATAGAAAAGTGTGAGGTGTTGCATTTTGGGGCGTGGAACAAGGGCAGGACCTATACAGTAAATGGTAGGACTCCGGGTAGTGTTGTAGAACACAGAGACCTAGGAGTACAGGTGCATGGTTCCTTGAAGGTCGAGTCGTGGGTAGATAAGGTGGTCAAAAAGGCTTTTGGCACTTTGGCCTTCATCAGTCAGAGTATTGAGTATAGAGGTTGGGAGGTCATGTTGCATTATATAAGACGTTGGTGAGACCGCATTTAGAATATTGTGTTTAGTTCTGGGTACCATGTTATAGGAAAGATAGTGTCAAGCTTGAAAGGGTTCAGAAAAGATTTATGAGGATGTTGCCAGCATTAGAGGGTGAGAGCTATAGGGAGAGGTTGATTAGGAATCTTGATCAATATCTTGAGAGGAATAGATCGGGTAGATGCACAGAATCATTTACCCATAGGGGAATCAAGGACCAGAGGACATAGGTTCAAGGTAAAGGGGAAAAGATTTAATAGGAATTCGAGGGGTAACCTTTTCACACAAAGGGTGGTGGGTGTATGGAACAAGCTGCCAGAGGAGGTAGTTGAGGATGGGACTATCCCCGCGTGTAAGAAACAGTTAGACAGGTACATGGATAGGACAGATTTGGAGGGATATGGACCGAGCGCAGGCAAGTGGGACGAGTGTAGCTGGGACATTTTTGGCCGGTGTGGGCGAGTTGGGCCAAAGGGCCTGTTTCCACACTGTATCATTTTATGACTCTATGCGCTGGGGAGATTTTCTTAGACAGAGGGTGGTGAGTGCCTGGAACACACTGTTGGAGGCAGAGGCAGATACAATAGTGGTGTTTGAGAGGCTTATAGATGGGTGTGCAGGGAATGGAGGGATATGGATCATGGGCAGGCAGATAAAATTTGGTCCGGGCATCATGTTGGGTGTGGACATCATGGGCCGAAGGGCTTGTTCCTGTGCTGTACTATTCTTTATTCTATGTATGGATGTGTTTAATTTGGTGGATTGGATGCAGATGGTTCTATTGTCAATCATTCACCTCTGAGACAGTTATGTTGATGACAATTTGTGGAGGTCTACCATGGTGGGAGAAATGGAAGTAGGTTCCACATTCAAACTGTGGAGGGCGGTATTGGCTTGGAAGACCAACCAAGAGTGAACAGTCCTGCTGAGAATCTACCCAATTCTATTCTATAAATATAAGTCTAGCATCTTTTGTCTAGCAAAGTCTAGCAAACAAATTTTGTCTAGCAAAGTCTAGCAAACATTGCACCTTTTGCTCGGCTCATTGTGCTTCAGCAAGTCAAGGTATGTTTGCAAGAGGTATTGCTGCGTACAAGGAGACTACAAGGATACAGAGGTTTGAATTGTTGAGTTGCACCTGCTTCCTAACGATATACTCAGTGATTTAATTTAATGATTCAATGATTCACTTCGATTCAATGATACTCTATTGACACATATACCTAGGTACAGTGAAATGCTTTGTTGTGCACACAACCTGGTAAAATCACACAGCTAACCACACCTGGGTCACAAGTACTCAAGAGTCACCACAACATTACAAAAACTTCTTTGAATATTTTTATTTATATAAAAGTGGCCCTTCGGCCCACAATGTTTGTGCTAAACATGGTGCCAAGATCAACTCTTATCTGCCTGCACATAGAAACATAGAAAATAGGTGCAGGAGTAGGCCATTCAGCCCTTCGAGCCTGCACCGCCATTCAGTATGATCACGGCTGATCATCCAACTCAGTATCCTGTACCTGCCTTCTCTCCATACTCCCTGATCCCTTTAGCCACAAGGGTCACATCTAACTCCCTCTTAAATATAGCCAATGAACTGGCCTCAACTACCTTCTGTGGCAGAGAATTCCAGAGACTCACCACTCTCTGTGTGAAAAATGTTTTCCTCATCTCGGTCCTAAAGGAATTCCCCCTTATCCTTAGACTGTGACCCCTTGTTCTGGACCTCCCCAACATCGGGAACAATCTTCCTGCATCTAGCCTGTCCAACCCCTTAAGAATTTTGTACATTTCTATAAGATCCTCCCTCAGTTTTCTAAATTCTAGCGAGTACAAGCTGAGTCTATCCAGTCTTTCCTCATATGAAAGTGCTGACATCCCAGGAATCAGTCTGGTGAACCTTCTCTGCACTCCCTCTATGGCAAAAATGTCTTTCCTCAGATTTGGAGACCAAAACTGTACGCAATACTCCAGATGTGGTCTCACCAAAACCCTGTACAACTGCAGTTGAACCTCCCTGCTCCTATACTCAAATCCTTTTGCTATGAATGCTAACATACCATTTGCTTTCTTCACTGCCTGATGCACCTGCATGCCTACTTTCAATGATTGGTGTACCATGACACCCAGGTCTCGTTGCATCTCCCCTTTTCCTAATCTGCCACCATTCAGATAATAGTCTACCCTCCTG
Source organism: Okamejei kenojei (assembly GCA_035221665.1). Classification (NCBI taxonomy): domain Eukaryota; kingdom Metazoa; phylum Chordata; class Chondrichthyes; order Rajiformes; family Rajidae; genus Okamejei; species Okamejei kenojei. Next base: position 52,328,627 of record CM069133.1, on the reverse strand, counting down.
TTTTTGCCACCGAAGTGGATAACCTCACAATTATCTACATTACACTGCATCTGCCATGCATTTGCCCACTCACCCAGCGCCTTGCAGCCTCCTAACATCCTCCTCACACCTAACACTACCCCCCAGCTTAGTGTCATCCGCAAACTTGGAGGTGTTGCATTCAATTCCATCGTCCAAATCATTCATATATATTGTAAATAGCTGGGGTCCCAGCACTGAGCCTTGCGGTACTCCACTAGTCACTGCCTGCCATTCTGAAAAGGACCCGTTTACTCCTACCCTTTGCTTCCTGTCTGCCAGCCAGTTCTCTATCCACATCAATACTGAACCCCCAATACCGTGTGCTTTAAGTTTGTATACTAATCTCTTATGTGGGACCTTGTCGAAAGCCTTCTGAAAGTCCAGATATAACACATCCACTGGTTCTCCCTTATCCACTCTACTAGTTACATCCTCGAAAAAGTCTATAAGATTCGTCAGACATGAATTTACCTTTTGGAAATCCATGCTGACTTTGTCCAATGATTTCACCACTTTCCAAATGTGCTGCTATCCCATCTTTAATAACTGACTCTAGCAGTTTCCCCACTACTGATGTTAGACTAACTGGTCTGTAATTCCCCATTTTCACTCTCCCTCCTTTTTTAAAAAGTGGGGTTACATTAGCTACCCTCCAATCCTCAGGAACGACTCCAGAATCTAGTGAGTTTTGAAAAATTTTCGCTAATACATCCACTATTTCTGTGGCTACTTCCTTGAGTACTCTGGGACGCAGACTATCTGGCCCTGGGGATTTATAGGCCTTTAATCCATTCCATTTACCCAACACCACTTCCCGGCTAACCTGGATTTCACTCAGTTCCTCCATCTTATTTGACCCCTGGTCCCCTGCTATTTCCGGCAGATTATTTATGTCTTCCTTAGTGAAGACAGAACCAAAGTAGTTATTCAATTGGTCTGCCATGTCCTTGTTCCCCATGATCAACTCACCTGTTTCTGACTGCAAGGGACCTACATTTGTTTTAACTAATCTCTTTCTCTTCACATATCTATAAAAACGTTTGCAGTCAGTTTTTATGTTCCCTGCCAGTTTTCTTTCATAATCTATTTTCCCTTTCCTAATTAAGCCCTTTGCTGGACTCTGAATTTCTCCCAGTCCTCTGGTAGGCTGCTTTTTCTGGCTAATTTGTATGCTTCATCTTTTGTTTTTATACTATCCCTGATTTCCCTTGTTATCCATGGATGCACTACCTTCCCTGATTTATTCTTTTGCCAAACTGGGATGAACAATTGTTGTAGTTCATCCATGCAGTCTTTAAATACCTTCCATTGCACATCCACTGCCAACCCTTTAAGAATCACTTGCCAGTCTATCTTGGGCAATTCACGTCTCATACCTTCAAAGTTACCTTTGTTTAAGTTCAGAACCTTTGTTTCTGACTTAATGAATTCTATTGCTCCATGATCCTTATCCCTCCATCCCCTGCACATCCATGTGCCTACTTAATGGCCCCTTATAGGGTTTCATCTTACAGAGATAAGATGTAGAAATAAGAACTGAAAATCCTGGTTTACAATAATAACACAAAGGGCTGGAGTAACTCAGTGGGTCAGACAGCATCTCTGGAGGACATGGATAGGCGACGTTTCAGGTCTGAAGAAGGATCCTAACCCAAAACGTTACCTATCCATGATCTCCAGAAATATGATCAGCCTGACCGACTGAGTTACATCAGTATAATGATGAGATGGTCTTAGCATCATGCTTAGCACAGAGCCTGTTCTGTGAACTGTTATGTGTAACGGTCAACTTTTCACACCAGTGCTGTCTGACTCATGTGCAGATAAAGCTTTCCACGTATATTTAAACTCAAACTAGTAGGGTGACAAAGCTTAACCTCAGTCGGCCCGTTCTTCAAGATTACGTGTTGTAACATGTATGTGTGTCGCTTTTATTTATTAATCCTCATGCATGAGATTCCTGGGAATCATTTTGCAGACTCTGACTCATCCACCTACTGTCTGACTCTTCCAGAGACTGAGCAGTCAACAAGAGTCAGTGGAGGTTAGAGTCTGGCTCTGTTCTGATGCCTCGTGCTGTTTATCACCTTCCTCCATGCTCCTGTGCTTTTACCTGCTACCGAAAATGATGCCTTGATTTTTTAAATCTCAGCTATGCTAGTAATCTCCCCTGTGACCTCGTCCCGCTGTAATCTCCTCCAGTCCTATCCAGACTCTGGTCTGCTCCAATTCCAGCATCTCGCTCAACCCTGAATTTAATTACTAATTTACCAAAGGTAACATCTCAATCTGAAGAAGGGTCCTGAACTGAAACACCACCAATTCATGTTCTCCAGAGATGCTGCCTGACCTGCTGCACTTTGTGTCTTTATTTTTGTGATCCAGCATCTGCAGTTTCCTTGTTTCTAACATATTTGTTAACCTCCTCTACACCCTTACCAATTTAAGGACATCATTCCTATGACTGGGCCACCGCGACCTGTACAATTGTAACATAACATCCCAATAGCTGTATCAATGGAGACACAAGAGACCACAGATGCTGGAATCTTGAGCAAAGCACTATGTGCTGAGTAACTAGGTCAAGCAGCATCAGTGGAGGGAAATGGACAGATGATATTTCTGATCAGGACCCTTCTTCAGACAACGATTCCCTCCCTAGTTATCGTTTTAGTTCAGAGATACCGCATGGCAACAGGCCCTTTAGACCATCGAGTCTACTCTGACCATCAATCACATGTTCACACTGGTTCCATGTTATCCCACTTTCTTATCCACTCCCTACATACCAAGGGCAACTTACAGATGCCAATTAACCTACAAACCCGCATGTCTTTGGGATTTGTGAGGAAACCAGAGCATGCAGTCACAGGGAGAACGTACAAGCTCCACAAAGACAGCACCTGAGGTCAAGATCAAACCTGGGTCTCCATCGCTGTGAGGCGGCAGCTTGACCAGCTGTGCCATTGATCAATCTCCTAAAAGATTGTAAAATCTCTTGAGATTCTCCTTTACCTTATTTACCAAACCTATCTCATGTCTTCTTTGTGCCTTCCAGAGTTCTCCTTTGTGCACTGCTAGGTGAAAAATATTAACAGACAATGGTGTCACTCTGTGAGCTGGCATGGATTCAATGGGCCAACATGCCTCCTTCTCCGTCATTGGGATTGATAAACCTGGATCTCTGAAGCTAAGACAGACACAAAGTGCAGCAATAACTCAGCGGGAAAAAAGGATGGGTGACATTTCGGGTGGGAACCCTCCTTCCAAATAAAAGTAGAGGGGAGGGGCGGGGATCTGGAGGTAGGAAAGGGCAAGAACAAAGCAAGGGCAGCAATAGATGACCAAGGAATGGTGGAGGCCATAATAACCCATTGTTGGCTGGGGAAGAGATGATAATGGATGGATACAGGGATGTGAATGGTGGAACTATTTGGATGACGGGGGGGAGAAAGGGAATACAAAGGTTATTGGAAATTTTGAGAAATCAACGTTCACACAGCTGTGTTGTAAGCTGCCCAAGCAAAATATGAGGTGCTGTTCCTCGATTTGCGTGTGGCCTCATTCTGTCAGTGGAGGAGGCCCAGGAAAGAAAGGTCAGTATGGGAATGGGAGTTTAAATGTTGGATGACCGGGAGATCACATAGGCCAAGACAGACTAGATGTAGGTGTTCAGTGAAACGATCGCCCAGTCTGTGCTTGGTCTCGCCAAGATATAGGAGCCCACAGCAACAGATACAGTAGATGAAGTTGGAGGAGGTGCAAGAGAACCTCTGCCTCACCTAAAAGGGCATAGAAACATAAAAAATATGGTGCAGGAGTAAGCCATTCGGCCCTTCGAGCCTGCACCGCCATTCAATATGATCATGGCTGATCATCCAACTCAGTATCCTGTACCTGCCTTCTCTCCATACCCCCTGATCCCTTTAGCCACAAGAGCCACATCTAACTCCCTCTTAAATATAGCCAATGAACAGGCCTCAACTACCTTCTGTGGCAGAGAATTCCAGAGATTCACCACTCTGTGTGAAAAATGTTTTTCTCATCTCGATCCTAAAAGACTTCCTTAAACTGTGACCCCTTGTTCTGGACTTCCCCAACATCGGGAACAATCTTCCTGTATCTAGCCTGTCCAACCCCTTAAGAATTTTGTAAGTTTCTATAAGATCCCTCCTCAATCTTCTAAATTCTAGCGAAGTACAACCCGAGTCTTTCTTCATATGAAAGTCCTGACATCCAAAGGACTGTCGGAGTCCCTGGATGGAGTCGAGGGAGGAGGTATAAGGACTCTGAAGTTAACTCGGGACCTACTGTACTAGATCAGCTCGGAGCTTGGAGCCAGGCCAGAGACCTGCTGGGTGACTATGCTGAGTCTCAATGTGTTTACGAGTCAGTGGTTAAATATACCAGACTCTGGTCACTGCTGACTGCAATTAACACATTAGCCAATTTGTTTGTGTTGTATTCCTATCTGGAGACACAGACGCAGCGTCGAAGGGTCAGAAAAACCCTTCAGCTGCAAAGGAAACCCCTTGAGCTCGGCGTCCATGGTGGTCGAGAAAATAGCCCATCTTTGTTTAGAGATACAGCGTGGCCCAAATCACTCCATTTAGCCAAATTACCTGGAGAGAGGGCAGAGAAGATTTATGAGGGTGTTCATGTTCATAAGTTAAAGGAGCAGAATTAAGCCATTCGGCCTATCAAGTCTACTCCACAATTAAATCACGGCTGATCTATCTTTCCCTCTCAACCCCATTTTCCTGCCTTCTCCCCATAATCCCTGACATCCGTACTAATCAGTTCTGAGGAGAGCCTGTTTGAGCCGGGTTGTTTTAGTTTAGTTTAGAGATACAGCGTGGAAACATGCCCACCGAGTCCATGCCAACTAACGATCACCTGTAAACTAGTTCTATTCTATACACAGGGACAATTTATAATTTTACCCAAGCCAATTAACCTATAAACCTGCAGGTCTTTAGAGTGTGGGAGGAAACCAAAGCACCTGGGGAAAACCCACACGGTCACAGGGAGAATGTGCATACTCTGTTCAGACAGCACCTGTAGTCAGGATGGAATCCAGGTCTCTGGCACTGTAAGGCAGCAACTCTACTGCTGCGCAACTGTGTCAACCTAAACTCTATGAATCTATGGCTCTATGGGTTTGCGCCACCCATTTACTCTAATCCTACCGTAACCCATTTTATTCTACTATTTTCCCATTAACTTTCTCAACACTCTAGATTTACCTCATCATCTGCACACTAAATAACCAACCAATTTAAACAATTGTGTGATACAGGAATAAACAAGAGTACCTCAGGGGGAATCCCATGCATCGCATGGACAATGCTCAAACTCCATACAGATAGGACCAGAGGTCAGGATCAAACCCAGGTCACTGGAGCTGTCAGGCAGTTTGTTCCAGACTTGGGGCGGCACAGTGGCGCAGCTGGTAGAGTCGCTGCCTCACAAGGCAGGAGACCCAGGGTGCTGTCTGTATGGAGTTAGCACGTTCTCCCTGTGACCACACAGAATTTCTCCTGGTGCTCTACTTTCCTTCCACATTGCATAGATATGCGGGTTTGTAGGTTAATTGGCCTCTGTAAATTACCCTCTGGTCTGTAGGGAATGGATGAGAAAATGGGATAACATAGAACTAGTGTGAACAGGTGATCGATCGTTGGTGTAGACTCAGTGGGTCAAAGGGCCTATTTCCATGCTGTATCTTTCAATCAGGCTTATGCCTAGGTTTAGGAGGATATACAGAGAACAGAATATGGCTCTCACATTGTAGGACATCAGTTCCATAGTCAGAGCCCAATGTTCACAATGGGGAAGAGATGAATTGGATACTACCATAACTTACGAAAGAACTAATTCAAATACTGACCATCTATATTGGTCAGCATGAATTTGACCATGACTTGCCATTGCCAGGCCATTATGACTGTTGTAAATCGAATGTGTGTCACATTCCAAAGCCTGATAACAGAGTGGGAAAACGTTGTTCCTGCGTCTGGTGGTGTACACTTTCAAGCTGATATACCTTGTGCCTGATTGGAGCAGGGGGGTGGGAGATTGCAACCTTCACGTGGTCCGCCCTGTTTCAACGAATGCAATCAACCTGGCGTGCACAATCAGATAAGATCAAATAGAACAATTTGTCCTACAACTTTAGGCTGTGCACGCCATACGCAAGAAGAAGAAGCAGGGGGGAGGAGTGACTGGGATGGGACGAGTCTTTGATTATATTGGCTGCTTTTCTGAAGCAGAATGATGTGCAGATGGAGTCAATGGTGAGAGGTCTGCTCTGTGTGATTATTGACAATCAATCAATTGTCCCATATTCTCTCTCTGCCTCTTGTGCTAATTGCTTTGAATCTCTGCTCCCTGCTTTTGACCCTACTGCTAAGTCCTTCCTATTTACTCTCTGGAAGGCACCACATAATTTTTAGTTTTTCTTTTGTTATAAACATCAACCAGTCCACTGGTGAAGTTAATTATAAGGCTTTTTGCACGCTGGCTTTATATACTCAGGGAACTGTGTATAGAAGTTGGGATGTTATTTTGCAATTGTACAAGAAGCTGATGAGGTTGTATTTGAAGTGTCATTTTCAAATATGGTCACCCTGCTGTAGTTAAGAGTGCAACGATGCTCGAAAAAGTGCAGAGAGGATTTAAGTGTCAATCATTTTGATAAGGTTTGGAGTTACGCAGATAGGCCACACCAGTAAAAATTAGATTTCACAACTATTCAGTAGTTGTATAACTACTGTCCCTGTCCATTCTGACTAGCAAAAAATAAATCCGAAGTATTAACTGAATTTAAGGACTCAAGGAGACAAAGTCAAGGTCAGGCTGCATCTCTGGAGAACATGTCCAGTTGAAGTTTCAGGTCGCAATTGAAGAACGCCACGACCAGTAACATCACTTATCCATGTTCTTCAGAGATGCTGCCTGACCCGCTGAGTTAGGGTCTGTCCAACGAGCATGCGACTCCATGGGGCAAGCCCGACCTAACGTGGTCGCTTGAGCCGTACGGCCTCGCGGGGCCGGTCCCACTTTGATCGCCGGAACCGTATGGAGTGGTGCGGAGCTGGTCCCGACATCGCGTGGGGCTCCGAAAAACTGACCGTTCAAAAATTCCGTGCGGCAACGGCCTGCCGGCCCGCAGCCACCTCGACGCCGTACGTCATGCGCGAACCTCCCGCGGACTTCGCTCGAACTTCACGTCACACACTCGACCTCCGCGCGGCCCCCGCTTCCGGTTTGGTCGCGCTTGCCGCATGCAGGTTGCATGCTCGTGGGACAGGCCCTTTACTCTAGCACTTTGTGTCATTTTGTGTTTTAATCTGCAGTTTTTTTCTACTTAAAGACTTGAGGGCCTGAGCTGTACAGAAAGATTGGGCAGGCTAGAACTTTTATTCCTTGCAATGTACGAAACTGAGGTGTAATTTTCCATGGGGTGGTGAAATTAAGAACCAGATTTAAAGTGAGAGGTTAAACATTTAACAGGAACCTGAAGAGCAACTTTTTCAATCAGTGGGTGGCGCATATATGGAATGAGCTGCCAAATCAGGTAGCTGAGGCAGGTACAATCATATTATTTGGGTCATTTGGACAGGTACATGGATAGGAAAGGCTTAGATAGAAGTGGGCCAAACACGGGCTAATGAGGCTGGCGTGTTTGGCCCATATCCCTCTGTACCTTTCCTATCCATCATTGGGATGTGGGAGGAAACTAAAGCCCCTGGATGAAACCCACACGGCCACAGGGTGTGTAGGTTTGAGTCTGAAGAAAGGTCTGGATCTGAAGCTTCATCTGTCCATTCCCCTCCACTGATGCTGCCTGACCCGCTGAGTTCCTCCAACAATTTGATATTTTGCCCAAGATTCCAGCATCTGCAATCACTTGTGTCTCCACCCTCTCTGTCTCTCGCCTGATCAAACACAAGCCACACTCCCCAGCATTTCCGGTAACGTTTTCAGGGTGGCAACCCTTGCTGCCAGATCGTTGCGTGGACGGGCATTTGGCGTTTAAAGACTGCCGCTGTGTCCTGCCGCCCTATGCCACCTCCATTTCCAACACTTCAGCAGGAGTTTAGAATCCTGGAGGTTGGCGGGAATGAGATTGCCGCATGTCCAAAGCTCTGTGATGTTCGGGAGATGTGTTTTCCAGCTGTATCCAATCTTAAGACCAGTGTGTCCTTACCTTTACTCTGTCAAAACCATTCATAATTTGGACCCCTTGGCTGCCAAGTCTCCTGCCAAACCTTTCAACATTTCCTAGCTTCTAATCCATCTTAATAAAAAGTATTCATCACTGGAAGGAGGCTGAAAACTCACCCTGAGGAGCAATTTAAGCCTTGATGAAAAGTTTTAGAGGAAGCGTTATTTGATAAGATAATCAACTTGGGACCGTCCTGCAGTTGTAGATCTGAAGAGACACAAGTTCAAGTTGTAGAGAGGAAGGATTTAGCTCTCCTCTGCTTAAGCAGTCCTTTGGGATGGAGATTGATTCTGGTTTTCGTAGAGTAATAGAGTCATGCAGCATGGAAACAGGCCCTTCAGCCCAACTCGTCCAATCACAAACACAATAATACTTTATTAGCCAAGTATGTTTTGCAACATATGAGGAATTTCATTTGTCAAGTCGGTCATACAAATAAAAAGTCACGGAACACACAAAACACATTTTAACATAAACATCCACCACAGTCCACTTTCCTCCACAAACATTTAACACACACTAAACATTTTTTTTAAATGAAATAACAAACAGACTGTTGGCGGGCGATGGCAATCGTGCGGCGCCCTGGTGGTAATTTAGTGTCATTTGCCTGATTTAACCCACATCCTCCACTTTCCTCTCTGTGATGGAAGGCAAAAAAAAGTTCAATCTCTTCCCTTTGCTCTCCCGCGGTCTGGGGCCTCGAGCCCTCTGTTGGCGGGATGATCTTGATCCCCTTAGCCGGCGGCGGGCCTCCGCATCGAGGCGATCGGCTCCTGCATCGGGGGGGGATGTCAGCTCCCCCACGCTGGGCGATCAAACCCCCCGTCGGGGCTGGTCGAACCTTCCGCGACGTTGGAGCTCCCAACATCCACGGCCTCTCCCAAGACTGCGAGCTCGATGGTAGAGTCCGCAGGCCGCAGTTGGAGCGATTTCAGGCAAGGGATCGACTCCGATATGTCCACACCCCACGGTGGGGCCCAAGGTCTGTCCAAGGAGGCCTCCAGCTCTATCAATGGTAGGCCACAGAGCAACTGGAGAATGCGATCTGAAAATTAATCGCATCTCCGGCAAGGTAAGAAACTAAATAAAAATTTCCCCCGACCCTCTCCCCCTCCCCCTCCCCTCACATGAAACAAACCGAAGAACATTTCAACAAACATTTAACACGCACTAAACATTTTTTTTAAATGAAATAACAAACAGACTGTTGGCGGGCGATGGCAATCGTGCGGCGCCCTGGTGGTAATTTAGTGTCATTTGCCTGATTTAACCCACATCCTCTAAACCTTTCCAATCCATGTATCTGTCCAAATGTCTTTATACCAAAAACCTGAGTAAAGGAACCATTCATTAGCACTGGTCAAGTCATCGATCTGCAAAAGGTTTACCAGAATGCTACCTGGATTAGAGGCTATTAGCTAGAAGGCAGGGCTGGACAGACTTTTATTGTTTTCTCTAGAGCATTGGTTTGGAACTTTGTCTGGAAAGTTGCCCCTCAGGTTCTTTGAAATCATTTCACTCTCACCTTAAACCCTTGTCTCTGCTTTGATTCCCCTACTCTGGGTAAAAGACTGTGAATTCATGCAACTAACTTCATGATTTTATACACCTTACTAAATTCACCCATCTTCCTACACCCCAAGGAATAGTCCTAGCTTGCCCAACCTCCTCCTATCGCTCAGGCCCTTAACTCCTGTCAACATTTTCATAAACAATCCAAATGTATCTAACCTTCTTCTAGCTAATGCCTTCTAAAAAACACAAGATTCTGCAAATGCTCAGTAGTACGAGGGGTAGCATCTTAGGAGAGACGAAGAATATTCCAAACACACTGTTTTGTGAATTAAACGATGGTTAAATATTCTCAGACGTCTCTACGCATCAGGCAGCTAACAGCTGGTAGACCTTGGTCGAAATTAAAAGCAAACAACTAGATGTTGAAAATCTGATATAAACATAGAATATAAAACAGTATGGCACAGGAACTGGCCTTTCAGCCCACAATGTCGGAGCCCAACATGATGCTAAGTAAACTAATTTCCTCTGCTTGCACATACTCCATATCCCTCCATTCCCTGCACATCCACCGACCAATCTAAAAACCATACCGCATATCTGCCTCCACCACCACTCATGGTGGTATGTGCCAGGCACCCACTACTCTCGGTACAAAAAACATACCCAGCACATCCCTCCAAAATTGTGTCGCTCTCACCTTCAGGCTGTGCTCCAAAGTCTTTGACATTTCCGCCCTGGGATAAAATTTTGACTGTCTACCCTATGAGAGAATGGAGCGGCTGGGCTTGTATAGAGAATGGAGCGGCTGGGCGTTTGGAAGGATGAGAGGGGTTCTTATTGAAACGTATAAGATTGTTAAGGGTTTGGACACGCTCGAGGCAGGAAACATGTTCCCGATGTTGGGGTAGTCCAGAACCAGGGGCCACAATTTAATAATAAGGGGTAAGGCATTTAGAACGGAGACGAGGAAACACCTTTTCCTCACAGAGAGTTGTGAGTGTGGAATTCTCTGCCTCAGAGGGCGGTGGAGGCCGGTTCTCTGGATACTTTCAAGAGAGAACTAGATAGGGCTCTTAAAGATAGCGGAGTCAGGGGATATGGGGAGAAGGCAGGAACCGGGTACTGAATGGCTCAAAGGGCCGAATGGCCTACTCCTGCACCTATTGTCTATTGTCCATTGTCTATTGAATGTATTCAATAGACATAATTTTATATACTTCTATCAAGCTTCGATGCTCCAGAGAAAACTATCAAAGCTTGCCCAATTTTGTTTAGCTAATAACTTCTAATCCAGGAATAAAAAAACTTTCTGTAAATACTCAGCCGCACATCTCAGGAGAGTGAAACAAGACTTCATATTCCTGTCTCAAGGAAATGCAGATGCTGGAATCTTGAGCAAAACACAAAGTGCTGGTGGAACTCAATGGGTCAGCAGCATCTGTGGTGGGAGTGGACAGATGATGTTCGGTTTGGGACCCTACTTCAGGTTCCGACCCAAAATGCCGCCAGTCCATTTCTCTCCACATATGTTGCCCGAGACATTGAGTTCCTCCAACACTTTGCATTTTGCCTAACATTCCCGACATTTTGTCTAAACCACGAAAGGTTAAAAATGTAGGAAGTGATAAAGTGGATAGTAAGAAGAGGAAATAAGTTTAAGATGAGGAGGAAGGAGCATTTGAGGAAGAACGTTTTTACACAGGTGGTGGCTGGAATGAAAAAAGACTCAAAGATCTGGAGTAACTACAGCGGGTCAGGCAACATCTCTGGAAAACTTGGAGAGATGACATTTCGGGTCGGGACACTATTTCAGATTGATGGTGGGGGTGGGTGGTGAAAGTTGTGGGAGAGGAGGGGTAGGACAAGGCCTGGCAAGTGATCGGTGCAAAGGGTGGGAGAAAGCTTGGCGAGTGATAAGTGGACACTTGAGGAGAAGAAAAGACAAAAGTTGTGGATGGAAAAGTAAATCATGAAGCCATAGAAAGGAATATAGATGGAAGGGGGGGGGGGGGGGGGTGAAGGGGAGAAATAGGTGCTTCCAGGTGGGGTACAGGGAGGAGTGGGGGAAGGATTAGGAGGTAAGTACTTTTGTTTAGTTAGAGATACAGTGCAGAAACAGGCTCTTAGGCCCACCGATTCCGCGCCGACCAGCGCTCACCCCATACACTAACACTATCCTACACACTAGGGACTATTTACAATTTTACCAAAGCCAATTAACCTACAAACGTGCACGTGTTTAGAATGTGGGAGAAAACCGGAGCAACCAGAGAAATCCCACGCGGTCACAGGGAGAACGTACAAACTCCATACAAGCAGTGCCTGTAGTCAGGATCGATCTCTGGCGCTGTAAGGCTGCAACTCTACTGCTGCGCCACTGTGCCGCCCAAATTTTGTGCCGTCTCAACAAATTTAAGAACATGTGGAGTTCTTAAATGGGGCCTGTGGTGGTGAATGAGCCTAGCACAGATGGTCAGCTTGGACATGCTGGACCAATGAACCTGTTTCTGTGCTGATCAACCCCAACCCCAACCCCACATTCAATGAGCTAGCACAAGCATAGTGGGCCAAATGGAATATAGCCAGCTGACACTTGTATTTTACACACATCTGGTCATTTTTATAGGCTCTTTCCAGAGTCTAATCAGAGTTAAGTTGTGAGGATGGATTCCATCAACTAGCTTTATAGTCCCATGAGTTTAGAAGATTAAAGGGAAATTTAGTTGTGCTCATTAAGATGATTGAAGCATTTGATAAGGCAGATAAGGGGGGAAAAAAACATCCTCGCATAGATCCAAATAAGGGAACGTAATGAGAATTCAGGCTGAATGGGTGTAATGACAGGAAGGATTTTTTTCAAAGAGTAGAAAAATATTTGTAACTCTCTCCCTCAACTGGACATTAGCAGAGAAGGTATAAATAGAAATTGATAGGAGTGCGTTGGGGAAGAGTCTGGAAGATGTAGAATCAGCAAGAGTCTGAATCATGGAGCCATGGAGTTGTGTAGCACAGAAACCGGCCTTTCAGTTCCGTGATTGAATTTAGGTTTGGGTTTAGTGAAATACAGTGGAATGCTCTCCTTTGCATGCTATCCGATGAAATCGGACAATACGATGCATGAATACAATCAAGCAAACTGAAGTACGACAGGTCGAGCACAGAGAAAGATATCAAAGTGCAGAATACAGTTTCTCAGCATTATGGTGTAACAGTTCCAGACAACAAGAGGAATGTCCACAATATGGTAGGTTGGAAGATCGGGAATATCTTCTCTGCACTTTTTCCATCTTAATGACATTAAGCTGGAAAGAGTACAGAGAAGATTTACGAGAATGTTGCCAGGCCTTGAAATGGCTGAGCTATAGGGAGAGATTGGGCAGGCTAGGACTTTATTCCTTGGAGTGCAAGATGGGTGATCTTATAGAGGTTTATAATGTCATGAGAGGAATGGATAGGGTATTTTAGTTTTCAAAGACTCTTGGATAGGTACATAGATAGATTAAGAGGGATGTGAGCCAAACACTGGCAAATGGGACTAGTTTAGATGGGGCATCTTGGTCGACATGGGTGAGTTCTACATGCTTCCTGTAATAGGGAAACCAGAACTGCAGGCAAGACGCCAAATGCAGCCTAACCAAAATCCTACAAAGCTACATGATGACTCTTATACTCAATGCCTCAACCTATGACATTTATGGTCATGGAGACGTACAGCATGGAAACAAGCCCTTCATGACAAATTGGCATACTGTAACTGGTCCCATTTGCCTGCATTGGGTCCATGGCCTTCTAAAACCTTCTCATCCATATATCTGTTCAAAAGTATTTCAAACGTCGAAATTGTATCTGCTTTTATAGCTTCCTCTGGCAGCTTGTTCCAGCCACCCAGTTCGGTCCTGACTTCAGGTGCTGTCTGTGTGGAGTTCTTCCTGTGACCACACCGGGTGCTCCGGTTTCCTCCCACATCCCAAAGGCGTGTGGGTTGGTAGGTTAATTGTCCTTGTACACCATCCCCTAAATGTCTGGTAGAACCTGTGGAGGGTTGACAAGAATATGGCAGGGAATAAAATGGGTTTAATGCAGGACAGTGTGACTGGGCTCTTGGTAGTGAGCATGGACACGGAAGGGGGAAGGATCTGTTTCCATGTTGTTTTATTCAGCCCCTCCATCACTCTAAACCGTCAAGATGGAATGCTTAAATCCAGTCATCTTCTATCTCTGTGGCAATGATATAGTAGCTATGAATAACCTACAAGAGGAATGTAGGAAGTGTATTGCAAGCATTTATGGCATCAGTCAAAAATGTGAATGGTCATGTTAATAATACTAGTCTAAGAAGAGAGCTGAATGTTTTGCTTCATCGAATATAAATCATAGAAAACTACAGCACAAGAACAGGCCCTTCAGCCCACAATGTCTGTACGCAATATGACACCAAGCTGAACTAATCCTGTCTGCCTTGATGTCCCCCTGTTCCCTGTATATCCATGTGCCTATCTAAAACTCTCTTAAACACTTTTAAACAATCATATCTGCCTCAGCCACCACCCCTGGCATCCACCACCCACTTAACCTGCACATCTCCTTTAAACTTTGCCCCTCTCACCTTAAAGCTATGCCCTCTAGTATTTGATTTTTCCATCCTGGGAAATATGTTCTGACTGTCCACCCTTATCTATGTCTCTCATAATTTTATATACAGTACATCTATCAGGTCTCACCATAACCACCAGAGTTCCACAGAAAACAATCCAGTCTGTCCAACCTCTCCCTGTATCTAATATCCCCATTCCAGGCAACATTCAGGGAGTACACCTTGGCACCCTTTCCAAAGCCTTCATATTTTTCTTTCATATTTTCATGCTGGATAAATAAATGTTCTCACTGTTGTTCTGACGGTTCTGACAGTGGCACAGTGGTAGAATTACTATTTTACAGCGCCACTGAGTTTGATCCTGACCACGGGTGCTGTCTGAACGGAGTTTGTACGTTCTACCTGCGAACGCGTGGGTTTTCTGTGCGGGCTCCGGTTTCCTTCCACCCTCCAAAGATATGCAGGTTTGTAGATTAATCAGCTTTGGTAAAAATTGTAAATTGTCCTTAGTGTGTGTAGGATAGAGTTAGTGTACGGGGATCACTGGTCGGCAAGGTGGGTCAAAGGGCCTGTTTCCGCACTATCTCTAAACTCAACTAAACTCAACTCAATGGATAAGACAACATCTATGGAGGGAATGTTTAGCTTAGATTTCATTATTCCGTACATATGACAGATAAACATTCTTGATTCAAATGATCTTGGGATTTCCAGGAATAGTTAAGTGCAGTAGTCAGCAAGGTCATGGGGAGAACGTACAAACTGTACAGACAGCCCACATAGTCAGGATCAAGCCTGGGTCTCTGGCCCTGTAAGGCAGCTATTCTACCGCTGCGCCACCATGCTGCCCCAAACTTGTCCATTCTTTTCTGACAACCGTACAGTATGACAACACAAGACTTGAAACAAACCCTGAATCTCAAACATGGTGCGAAATAGCTTTCAGGTGAAGGGGAAGCTGCCTAATTTGCCCCGCCTGCCTCCCGACAAGAGGCTTTCCCAGATTCCGTTCCCTGGCATGTCATGCACTGTTTAAGGTCTGAAGTCTAATCCTCCAGGCTTTCCCTGACAAACCTGATTCAGTGGATATGCCTAGCACAGGAGTCATGGCTGCAAAGAGATCAGACTCCTGCGGAGACGCTAAATATAATCAGCGTGCTCCCCAGTGGCCCATGTAACCATGAGGCAGCTGAGACAGATGAACAGAACAGCCGGCTCCTGCATTCCCGCAGCTGTGCTCACCGCATTGGCCTCAGTCCGTTATCTCCCCCTACCCCTACCCCACCATCACTCTCCCCTCTATTAAATATCCGTCAGTGTCTACGCACTCTCCTGAGACAGCTGATCATCAATAGTCCGTTCACACTAGTTCTATTAACCATCAACCAACCCAACCTCCCGGTGGCTCAGCACCAACTCCCCCTCCCATTCCGTATCCGACCTCTCTGTCCTGGGCCTCCTCCACGGCCAGAGTGAGCAACACCGCAAATTGGAGGAACAGCACCTCATATTCCGCTTGGGGAGTCAGCATCCTCTTGGCATGAACATTGAATTATCTCAATTCTGTTAACCCTTGCTGTCTCCTCCCCTTCCTACCTCTCCCTCAGCCCTCGGGCTCCTCCTCCTTTTTCCTTTCTTCCCCCCGCCTCCCCCCCCACCCCCCATCAGTCTGAAGAAGGGTTTTGGCCCGAAAAGTTGACTGTCTCCTTCGCTCCATAGATGCTGCTGCACCCGCTGAGTTTCTCCAGTATTTTGTGTACCCTCACTAGTTCTATGTTAGCATGCAGGCACAGCAGGCAGTGAAGAAAGCAAATGGCATGTTGGCCTTCATTGCGAGAGGATTTGAGTTTAGGAGCAAGAAGGTCCTACTGCAGTTGTACAGGGTCCTGGTGAGACTGCACCTGGAGTATTGTGCGCAGTTTTGGTCACCTAATTTGAGGAAAGACATTCTTGCTATTGAGGGAGTGCAGCGTAGGTTCACCAGGTTGATTTCCGGGATGGCGGGACTAACGTATGTTGCATGTTGTACGCTGACGTATGATGAAAGAATGGGTCGACTGGGCTTATATTCACTGGAATTTTGAAGGATGGGAGGGTATCTTAGAAACATATAAAATTCTTAAGGGATTGGACAGGTTAGATGCAGGAAAAATGTTCCCGATGATGGAGTCCAGAACCAGGGGTCACAGTTTAAGACTAAGGTGTAAACCATTTAGGAGTGAGAAAGACGTCTTCACCCAAAGAGTTGTGAATCTGTGGAATTCTCTGCCACAGAAGGCAGTGGAGGCCAATTCACTGGATGTTTTCAAGAGAGAGTTAGATATAGCACTTGGGGCTAATGGAATCAAGGAATTTGGGGAGAAAGCAGGAACAGGGTACTAATTTTGGATGATCAGCCATGATCATATTGAATGGCGGTGCTGGCTCGAAGGGCCGAATGACCTACTCCTGCACCTATTTTCTATGTTTCTATGTTACACAACTTTATCATCCACTCCCTACACATCATTGACAATTTACAGAGGGTTGATTAATCTATTAACCCAGTTGTCTCCGGGATGTTTCATTTTTGAGAGGAAACTGGCCCTTCAGGCCAACCGAGTCCCAGCCACCAATCGATCACCTGTTCGCATTAGTTCAATGTTATCCCATTTTCTCATCCACTCCCTACACACTAACAGCAAATTACAGAAGCCAATTAACGTACAAACCCACACGTCTATGGGATGTGGGAGGAAACCAGAGCACACGGAGGAAACCCACGCGGAGACGGGGTAAACCTGAAATCTTCACACGGACAACATTCTCTGTGTGAAAATGTTCCTCCTCAGGTCCCTTAAGTCGTTCCCCTCTCACCTTAAAAGCCCTCACAATAGCCCTCAATCACCCAAACTTCAAAAATGTATTCTACCTCCATGAGACAGAATTAGGCCATCTGACTCATCAAGTCTGTTCCTCCGTTCGATCATGGCTGATCTATCTTTCCCTCTCAGCCCCATTCTCCTGCCTTCTTCCCATAACCTCTGATGCCCTTAAATTCCACTCCATGCCTTTAACCATTCTAAACACTTGTAATAAGCTAGCCTTCACAGCCTCTTGGGGAAGAACTTTCTACATAGCCTCAGACTTTAGACTTTACTATAGACTGTAAAAGGCCCTTCAGCCCACCGAATTTGCGTCGACCAGCGATCACCCCGTACACTAGCACTAGCGATATCCTACACACTAGGAACAATTTACAATTAATAGAAGACAATTAACCTACAAACCTGTACGTCCTTGGAGTGTGGAAAGAAAACCCAAGTGGTCACGGGGAAACGTATAAACTCCATACTGATAGCACCTGTAGTCAGGATCGAACCGGGATCTCTGGTGCTGTTAGGCAGCAACTTAACGCTGTGTCATTGTGCCGCAAACTGAGCCTCGGTTTGCGCCCTTATCTTAAAACTATAACCCTTTGTTCGAGATTGACTCGCAAGTGAAAGTTTAAATTCTTGACCTCTTCTCTGTAGCTACAACAACATGATAACTTTAATAACAAAACAGCTAGGGGGAACAGATAGGGTGAATGCACAAAATCTTTTTCCCAGGGACTTGAGGGACTTAGCGAGTCAGGCAGCATCCCTGGAGAACATGGACAGGCGAATGTTTCAGGTAGAGTCCCTTCCTCAGACTGATAACAAGAGGACAATAGGTTTAAGGTGAGAGGGTAAAGATTTAATAGGAACCTGAGGAGCAATTTGTCCATACAGAGGGTGGTGCGTATATGGAACGAGCTGCCAGAGGAGGTGGATATGGGCCAAATGCCGACAGGTAGAACTAGCATAATGGGGCATCTTGGTTGGCATTGGCGAGTTGGGCCAAGGGGCCTGTTTCTGTGGGTACACAAAAGGCTGGAGAAACTCAGTGGGTGCAGCAGCATCTAAGGAGCGAAGGAGATAGGCGATGTTTCGGGTCGAGACCCTTCTTCAGACTGGTCAGGGATCAGAGAAACGAGAGATATAGACGGTGATGTGGAGAGATAAAGAACAATGAATGAAAGATATGCAAAAAAGTATCGATGATAAAGGGAACAAGCCATTGTAAGCTGTTTGTAGTGTGAAAATGAGAAGCTAGTGCGACTTGGGTGGGGGAGAGATAGAGAGAGAGGGAATGCCAGGGCCTGAGGGCTGAGGGAGAGGTGGGAAGGGGAGGAGACAGCAAGGGTTAACAGAATTGAGAAAATTCAATGTTCAAGCCCAGAGGATGCAGACTCCCCAAGCGGAATATGAGGTGCTGTTCCTCCAACTTGCGGTGTTGCTCACTCTGGCCGTGGAGGAGGCCCAGGACCGAGAGGTCGGATACAGAATGGGAGGGGGAGTTGAAGTGCTGAGCCACCGGGAAGTCGGGTTGGTTATTGCGGACCGAGCGGAGGTGTTCGGCGAAACGATCGCCAAGCCTCCGCTTGGTCTCACCGATATAGATCATCTGGCATCTGGAGCAGCGGATGCAGTAGATGAGGTTGGAGGAGGTGCAGGTGAACCTCTGTCGGACCTGGAAGGACTGTTTGGGTCCCTGAAAGGAGTGGAGGGGGCCTGTTTCTGTGTTGTGTGACTCTATGACCCTAACTCTATTTTTCGCATGGAAATCGACAAGCTGTGTTTAGTTTTGTTTAGTTTAGTTTAGAGAGACAGCGTGAAAACAGGCCCTTTGGCCCTCCAGGTCCGTGCTGACCATGATAACTCATACTCTAGTTCTATCCTACACACTAGGGTCAATTTACAAAACCAATTAACCTACAAACCTGCACATCTATGAGATGTGAGAGAAAACCGGAGCACCCGGTGAAAATGCAGGTCACATGGAGAACGTACAAACTCTGTCAGATAGCACCTGTAGTTAGGATCAAACCTGGGTCTCTGGCATTGCAAGGCAGCAACTCTACTGCTGCAGGGGAGATTCCACATCCATCGTCGGCCATTTGCTCCTCCATCGCAACTTAGCTTTCTAAAGAAGGAAAAAATGCAGTGAGGCTCAGCTGTCCCTTAGACTAAATTCTGGAATCTTCCTTCCGCATTTTCAGCTGGCTGCTGTCGACAGCTCTTTACCAAGTAGTATGTGGATGCCTCCCTGACTCCCTCACCTTGTGGAAGAGTTGGGCTCCATGGGGGCTAATGCAGGGGGCTGGGGTAAAACTAGGTCAGCTGTGCTCTAAACAGACCCAAAGTTCTCTTTTCATGACCTTCTCTGCAAAATAACATGCTTCAATGGTTCTTTATTATCACATACTAAGGGACAGTGAAATTATTTTCTGCATACAGTTCAGTAAGATGATTGCCACACATAGGTACAATCCCCGATTACATACAGGATGTGTAGGTGACTCACTGAGTCCATAAGCTAGATTCGCCAGTTTGCGCCATTTTAAACATGCCCATGCAGGTATTAGTTTGTTAATGTCATGACGTACCAAGATACAGTTGAATATCTGTTTTATGTGTTGTCCATGCAGATTATACCATTTGTGTGAACATCTGATAGTTTTAAAGGCTGGATTTATGATGATGTTTAGAAAAGTCTGAAGAAGGGTCCCGACCTGAAATGTCTCCCATCCTTTTTCTCCAGCTATGCTGCCTGACCCGCTGAGCTACACCAGCACTTTGTATCTACTTCTATGAGGATTTTGCCAGGACTTGAGGACATGAGTTTTAGGGAGAGGTTTGGCAGGCCAGGACTTTATTCCTTGAAATGCAGGAGGATGAGGAATGATAAAATCATGAGGGGGAATAGGTGAATGCCCATAGTTGGGAAATCAAGAACTAGAGGCCATTTTTAAAGCAGAGATTGATAGGTTCTTGATTAGTAAGGGTATCAAAGGTTGCAAGGGGGAGAAGGCAGGAGAATGGGGTGGAGAAGGAAAGATAGATCAGCCATGATTGAATGGCAGAGTAGACTCAATTAACTATATGGCCTAATTCTGCTCCTATGTTTTATAAACTAATGTGTCTCCCCCAGATGCTACCTATGCACGAGGGACAATGCACAGGGCCTAATTATCCATCGACCCGCACATCATTGGGATGTGGGAGGAAAAGAGAGCACCCAGAATCAACAACGTGGAAGTGTGTGCGCGCAGTTAACGGGAAAGGGAGTGTAGGAAAGGTCACGTTTAAACTAACAGGGCAGGGTGAAGGCAACCAATGCAAGGAGACAGAGGGATGTAAAAGAAGGAAAGAAGCAAAAAGTAGAAGGAAAATAAGAAAAACAAACCAGAAAGCTTTGTGCGTTAATGTGAGGAGCATTCGTAATAAGGTGGATGAACTGAATGTGCAGTTAGTAGTTAAGGAATATGATATAGTTGGAATTATGGAGACATGGCTCCTGGGTGACCAAGGCTGGGAGCTAAACAAGCAGGGGTATTCGATATTCAGGAAGGATAGACAGAAAGGAAGAGGAGGTGGAGTGGTATTGCTGGTTAAAGATGAGATTAATGCAATAGCAAGGAGAGACATTAGCTTGGATGCTGTTGAATCGGTATGGGTAGAACTGCGAAATAGCCAAGGGCAGAAAACGCTTGTTGGAGCTGTATACAGACCACAAAACAGCAGTAGGGAGGTTGGGGATAGCATCAAGCAGGAAATTAGGGATGCGTACATTATCATGGCTTTAATCTACATATAGATTGGGCCAACCAAATTGGTAACAGCTCTGAGGAGGAGGACTTCCTGGAATGTATACGGGATGGATTTTTAAACTAATATGTGGAAGAACTGGACTAGAGGACAGGCCATCCTAGACTGGGTATTGTGTAATGAGGAAGTTCATTAGCGATCTTGTTGTGCAGAGCCCCTTGGGCAACAGTGACCATAATAATGGTGGAATTCTGCATTGGGGTGGAAAATGACACGGTCAATACAGAGATTAGGGTCCTGAAGTTAAAGAAAGGAGACTTTGAAGGTATGAGACGGGAATTAGCTAGGATAGACTGGCAAATTATACTTAAAGGGTTGACGGTAGAGATGCAATGACAAAGATTTAAAGATCGCATGGATGAACTCCAAAATGTTTTCATCCCTGTCTGGCGAAAAAATAAAACAGGGAAGGCTGCTCAACTGTGCCTATCGAGGGAAATCAAGGATAGTGTTAAATCCAAGGAAAAGGCATTCAGTATGAATTGGCCAGAGGAAGCAGCAAACTGGTGGACTGGGAGACAGAGGAATACAAAGGGGTTAATTAAGAGGGGTGAAAAGAGCATGAAAAAGCTTTCGGGGAATAACTGACTAAAAGCTTCTTGAGATATGTAAAAAGGAAAAGATTAGTGAGGACAAATGTAGGTCCCTTACAATCAGAGACAGGTGAATTTATAATGTGAACCAAGTAAATGGCAGAACAGTTAAACGATTACTTTGGTTCTGTCTTCACCAAGGAACACACAAACAATCTCCCTGGGGACCGAGCATCTAGTGGGAGCGAGGAACTGAAGGGAATCCACATTAGTCAGGAAATGGTGTTAGGTAAGCTGTTGGGACTGAAGGCAGATAAATCCCCAGAGCCTGATGGTCTGCATCCCAGACTACTCAAGGAGGTGGCCCTAGAAATTGTGGATACATTGGTGATCATTTTCCAATGTTCTCTCGACTGGATCAGTTCCTGTGGACTGGAGGGTAGCCAACTTAACCCCACTTTTTAAGAAAGGAGAGAGAGAGAAAACGGGGAATTATAGACCAATTAGCCTTGCATCGGTAGTGGGAAAGCTGCTTGAGGCAATTGTTAAAGATGCTATAGCAGTGCATTTGGAAAGCACTGACAGGATCGGTCAAAGTCAGCATGGATTTATGAAGGGGAAATCATGCTTGACTAATCATCTGGAATTTTTTGAGGATGTAACAAGTAGAATGGATAAGGGAGAGCCAGTGGATGTGGTGTATCTGGACTTTCAAAAAGCATTTGACAAGGTCCCACACAAAAGATGAGTGTGGTAAATTAGAGCACGTGGTATTGGGGGTAGGATATTGACATGGATAGAGAACTGGTTGGCAGACAGGAAGCAAAGAGTAGGAATTAATGGGTCTTTTTCAGAATGACAGGCAGTGACTGGTAGGGTGCCGCAAGGCTTGGTGCTGGGACCCCAGTTATTTACAATATATATTAATGATTTGGAGGAGGGAATTGAATGTGATATCTCCAAGTTTGCGGATGACACAAAGCTGGTGACAGTGTGATCTGTGATAAGGATGCTATGAGGTTGCAGGGTGACTTGGATAGGTTGGGTAAGTGGGCAGATGCAGTATAATGTGGATACATGTGAGGTTATTCACTTTGGTGGCAGGAACAAGAAGACAGATTATTATCTGAATGGTGTCAGATTAGGAAAAGGGGAGGTGCAACGAAACCTGGGTGTACTTGTACATCAGTCACTGAAAGTAAGCATGCAGGTACAGCAGGCAGTGAAGAACGCTAATGGCATGTTGACCTTCAGTGCAAGAGGATTTGAGTTTAAGAGCAAGGAGGTCCTACTGCAGTTGTACAGGGCCCTGGTGAGACCGCACCCGGAGTATTGTGTGCAATTTTGGTCTCTTAATTTGAGGAAGGACATTATTGCTATTGAGGGAGTGCAGCGTAGGTTCACCAGGTTAATTCCCGGGATGGTGAGACTGACATATGATGAAAGAATGGGTCGACTCGGCATGCATTCACTGGAATTTTGAAGGATGAGAGGATATCTTATAGAAACATATAAAATTCTTAAGGGATTGGACAGGCTAGATGTAGGAAAAATGTTCCGGATGTTTGAGGAGTCCAGAACCAGGGGTCACAGTTTATGAATAAGGGGTAGGCCATCTAGGATTGAGATGAGGAAAATCTAGTTCACCCAGAGAGTTGTGAATCTGGGAATTATCTGCCACGGAAGGTAGTGGAGGCCAATTCACTGGATGCTTTCAAGAGAGTAAGATCTAGCTCTTAGGGCTAAAGGAATCAAGGGATATGGGGGGAAAAAAGCAGGAACGGGGTACTGATTTTAGATGATCAGCCATGATCATATTGAAAGGCGGTGCTGGCTTGTAGGGCCGAATGGCCTACTCCTGCACCTATTTTTCTACGTTTCTATGTTTTTAAATGCACAAGGTTGCAGGTAGAATGTGCAGTCAGCACACAGCAGCCGAGGTCAGGTTCGAACCTGAGTCGGAGCTTTGAGGCAGCGTATCTACCACCGTGCTGCCCATTGTTCCTGGAGCAAAACCGCTGTGCACTCATGGATTGCTTGCTGTTCCACTAAAGCACCAGGAGAAACAGCGTTGATAAAATTCATAAAGTGCTGGAGTAACTCAGGCAGCATCTCTGGAGAACATGGACAGGTGACATTTTGGATCTGGACTCTTCTTCGGATTGAAGGGGATAGAGAAAGCTGGAAGAGAGGTGAGGGCAGGACAAAGTCTGGCAAATGCTAGATAGAGACAAAGATAGATTGACAGTCTGAAGAAGGGTTGCGCTCCAAAACGTCACCTTTTCCTATTCTCCAGCGATGCTGCCTGACTCACTTAGTTACTCCAGCATTTTGTGTCTATCCTGGCAATTGATGGGTGATGGGATGGAGGTGGGGGGGGGGGGGGGGGGGGGGGGAGAGAGGGGTTGATTGCCAGAGTGGTGGACCAAGACTAGAAAAGGGAATAAAACAAAAGGCTGCGAGATACTGGGAGAATAGGATTGGAATGTGAAGCCAGAGGAAGGGATATATGTAAAGGGAGCAGGGAGAGGGGAACTGGCTAGTTTTCGTTAGTTACCTAAATGTGGAGAACTCCAAAATTCCTGTTTGATTTGTTGTGATATCTCTAACCTGCTTTCATTTGTCTGCCTGAACCTTTGATATGGTGTTGGTGATTTTGCAGTGATAGGGTTTCGTGGTTGAACCAGTAATATCAAGGCCGGAACGCGAGTTCAATTTAAATCCATTAAGTAATTATTGATATTTGACCTTAACATTAGATTTTATGTTGGTGCCCATAAAACTACCGGATTGTCATAAAAAACACATCTGGTTCTCTAATACCTTTCAGGATGTGTGTATGAAGTTTTTAACACGTGGATGTATATGCAAACCCGGAGCAGAAGTCAGACCCTCAGCCCCACAAGGCTATTTTGCCGATTGATAAGTTTACAATTAATCTGATTTTAGTTTTAGTTTTTTTAATTTAGGAGATACAGCGCGGAAACAGACCCTTCGGCCCACTGAGTCTGCAACGACCAGCGATCCCCCTCACACACTAGCACTATCCCACACACTAGGGACAATTTACAATTTTACCAAAGCCAATTAACCTACAAGCCTGTGTGTCTTTGGAGTGTGGGAGAAAACCTGAGAACAGGAGAAAACCCATTAAAGTCACAGGGAGAACGTACAATCTCCGTACAGACAGCACCCGTAGTCAGGATCGAACCCGGGTCTCTTGCACAGCAAGGCAGCAACTCTACCACTGCACCACCATGCCGCCCCCAGTTCCACATTCCCATCCGCCTGTGGTAACCTTTCTCATCCTTCCTTATCAAGACTCAATCTACCTCTGCTCACCACGGTTTGAGGAAAAGGGTCCCTACAGAAAAGGATCAAGAGTAGAGAGTTAGGCAGTATCCCTGGAGGACATCGATGGGTGACATTATGGGTCAAGACCCTCCTTCCCCTTTACAATCAATCTGAAGAAAGGTCTTCAGAACCAGAGGACATAGGTTTGAGGTGGGGGGAGGACTTTAGGAACCTGAGGGGGAACTTGTTTACACAAAGGGTGGTGGGTATATGGAATGAGCTGCAGGAGGAGGTAGTTGAGGCAGGTACTATCATAACATTTAAGATACATTTAGGCAGATACATATGGATAGGATAGGTTTAGATGGCTGTGGGCCAAACGCGAGCAGGTGCAACTAGTATCGATGGGGCATGTTGGGCGGCGTGGGCGAGTTGGGCCGAAGGGCCTGTTTCCACACGGTATGAATATATGACTTAATCAATCAAACATTAAAAGGAACAAAGTGAGGCATTTCTTGCCCATCCACTCAATATTATACACGATGCAGAGGTTGAGACAGTATACAAGCTCAGGTCGACAAAAATGCTGGAGAAACTCAGCGGCAGCATCTCTGGAGCAAAGGAATAGGTGACATTTTGGGTCGAGACCCTGCTTCAGACTGATGTGCGGGTGGGGGGCAGGAAGAAGAAAGGAAGAAGATGCAAGATTCAAGAAAGTTTATTGTCATGTGTCCTAGATAGGACAATGAAATTCTTGCTTTGCTTTCAGCACAACTGAATATTGCAGGCATAAATAATACAGAACAGATCAGTGTATCCATATACCATTGAATATATATATATATACACACACATAAATAAACATATAAAGTGCAGTAGGCTAATTAAAGTTCAGATTTTGTTTGAGTTGAGTTTAATAGTCTGATAGCTGTGGGGAAGAAGCTATTCCTGAACCTGGTTGTTGCAGATTTCAGGCTCCTGTACCTTCTACCTGAAGGCAGCGGAGAGATGAGCGGAGGAAAGAAAGGAAGAAGAGACCGAGGGACAGAGAGGTACAGAGACAGAGGGAGAGACGGAGGGAGAGAGACCGAGAAACAGAAAGAGAGAGAGAAAGGCAGAAAGACAGAGATGGAGAGAGATGTAGTGAGACAGAGGAAACAGGCTCCTCGCCCAACTTGCTCACCCCGGCTAACATGTGCCATCTACACTAGTCCCACCTGCCTGCATTGGCCCATGTGTCAAAATGTTTCTTAAAAGGCCGGTCCCATTGCGGGGACCTAATTTGCGAGCGTAGAAGAGTTTAGGAGAGTATGAAAAAGTGTCATGGTCGTGTTGTATCACCGAAGTAGAACACTCCTTCGACCTTCTTCGACTATGCAGAGAACCTCATACGAATATGTTGAAGACCTCCTTCGACTACGTAGAAGACCTCCTTTGACCTCCTTCTAACTATGTTGAAGACTATCTACGACTACCTTCGACTACCCTCGATTAACTTCGACTACCCTCGATTACCAACGAATAAAATGGCGACTTACTATGACCTGCTTGGACTAAACCTCCGAGTAAAAAAAGTTTTGATTTTTTCCATGGCGACCTTTTTTTACTCCCGGCCATTTTTCAGCATGCTTAAAAAAACGCCGACACCTAAAGGGGCTGTCCCACTGCGGACACGCACACACACACACACACACACACACACACACACACACACACACACACACACACACACACACACACACACACACACACACACACACACACACACACACACACACACACACACACACACACACACACACACACACACACACACACACACGGAGTGGAGACACTTTTAAGAAGTCAGACAACATTTAATAAAGTTTAGCGGGCATTTTACCTACCGGTCGGTTTTCTTTGGTCCTGAAAACTCTAATTAGCCCTGTCAGTGAAGGAGATTGCCTACGGCTGCCCTCGGCTGCCTGTAACTAATAGCGACCCCACTCCACTGCACTTCGAGTTAAAAAGAACCATGCCGACCAATTTTTACTCACGGAAAAGCTTTCAACATGCTGAAAATGTCTCTGCGACCTAGCTGAGGCCACGATTATGCGGCAACTTCCCTCGAGCATGAAGGAGAGTTCCAGTGACCTCATAGGACCTCCTAGGATCACGTGTCGACCATGCTGCGAGTTTGAGTCGCAGGAAAACTCTTCTAAACTCGCAGATAAGTCGCCACAGTGGGACAGGCCCTTAAACGTTGCGATTGTATCTGCCACAACTACCTCCTCCGGCCACTCGTTCTATACACCTACCATTGTGTGAGTAAAACTTACCCCTCAGGTTCCTATTATATCTATCCCCCCACACCTTAAACCTATGTTTTCCGGATGCTTGGCAAGAGACTCTGTGTGTTTAACCGATCTATTTCTCTCATGATTTTGTACACCTCGATAAGATCACCCCTCATCCTCCTGTGCTCCATGTCCTGCCATAGCCTACTCAACCTGTCCCTATTGCTTCGGCCCTCAAGTCGAATTTTCCAGCATCTGCAGTTCTTTCTTAAACAAGCTTAGGTCAGGTATTTCTCCCTTATTGACCAAACGCAGGCAGGTGGGACTAGTGTAGATGGGGCATGTTGGTCGGTGTGGACTAGTTGGGCCGAAGGGCCTGTTTTCACACTGTATGACTCCAGTAATTTGTGTTCTTTTGTAAACTAAACTCGCACAAGGCGGATAATCCTCCTGATTTCCCCTCTGGCTTTGCCTCAAACATCTGGAGCGCATCTAGTGACAGACATGTTGCCTGTGCTGAGGGAAGGATCATGTCAACTAGTCGAGGCTCCACACACACTCCACTGCTGACCAAGGATGGCAATCCACCCCAGGACACTACCCTGACCAACACCACAGTGCTGTTTGCTTGCCAACCCCGGTGCTGCTCTATAGCAGAAGCCTTTCCCCCACACTCCCCCCAACCCACCTCACATCTTAAATCCTACTCGATTACATTCAATGCTTCCTGGCCAGAAAATCGGAAATTCCTTTCAATAATACGTCTTTACTGTAACCTCAAAACATTTTTCTATCTTCGCCAACCTAACATAACCCACGATTCAACCTTGGGCCAAAAGTAATTCTCGTAACATGATCTCATCAGAAGTAAATTTAGCCACAATATGTTATGTTATAAAACAGTACTTTTTACATATTTGAACGTCTTTGTCATCAGATCCGTTTACGAGGATGTTGCCAGACTCAAGGGCCTAAGCTACAGGGAGAGGTTGAGTAGGTTAGGGCAGGACTTGGAGCACAGGAGGATGAGGGGTGATCTTATCGAGGTGTACAAAATCATAAGGGGACTAGATCGGGTAGACGCACTGAGTCTCTTGCCAAGAACCAGAGGACATAGGTTTAAGGTCGGGGGAATGATTTACTAGGAACCTGAGGGGTAACCTTTTCACACACAATGGTAGGTGTATAGAATGAGAGGCCGGAGGAGGTAGTTGTGGCAGGTACAATCGCAATGTAGCTCAGGAAATAGTGGATGCATTAGTGATAATCTTTCAAAACTCTTTAGATTCTGGAGTAGTTCCTGAGGATTGGCGGGTAGCAAATGTAACCCCTCTTTTTAAGAAGGGAGGGAGAGAGAAAACGGGGAATTACAGACCAGTTAGTCTAACATCGGTAGTGGGGAAACTGCTAGAGTCAGTTATTAAAGATGGGATAGCAGCACATTTGGAAAGTGGTGAAATCATTGGACAAAGTCAGCATGGATTTACGAAAGGTAAATCATGTCTGACGAATCTTGTGGAATTTTTCGAGGATGTAACTAGTAGCGTGGATAAGGGAGAACCAGTGGATGTGGTATATCTGGACTTCCAGAAGGCTTTCGACAAGGTTCCACATAAGAGATTAGTATACAAACTTAAAGCATACGGTTTTAGGGGTTCAGTATTGATGTGGATAGAGAACTGGCTGGCAAACAGGAAGCAAAGAGTAGGAGTAAACGGGTCCTTTTCACAATGGCAGGCAGTGACTAGTGGGGTACCGCAGGGCTCAGTGCTAGGACCCCAGCTATTTACAATATATATTAATGATCTGGATGAGGGAATTGAAGGCAATATCTCCAAGTTTGCGGATGACACTAAGCTGGGGGGCAGTGTTCGCTGTGAGGAGGATGCTAGGAGGCTGCAAGGTGACTTGGATAGGCTGGGTGAGTGGGCAAATGTTTGGCAGATGCAGTATAATGTGGATAAATGTGAGGTTATCCACTTTGGTGGCAAAAACAGGAAAGCAGACTATTATTTAAATGGTGGCCGATTAGGAAAAGGGGAGATGCAGCGAGACCTGGGTGTCATGGTACACCAGTCATTGAAAGTAGGCATGCAGGTGCAGCAGGCAGTGAAAAAAGCGAATGGTATGTTAGCTTTCATAGCAAAAGGATTTGAGTACAGGAGCAGGGAGGTTCTACTTCAGTTGTACAGGGTCTTGGTGAGACCACACCTGGAGTATTGCGTACAGTTTTGGTCTCCAAATCTGAGGAAGGACATTATTGCCATAGAGGGAGTGCAGAGAAGGTTCACCAGACTGATTCCTGGGATGTCAGGACTGTCTTATGAAGAAAGACTGGATAGACTCGGTTTATACTCTCTGGAATTTAGGAGATTGAGAGGGGATCTTATAGAAACTTACAAAATTCTTAAGGGGTTGGACAGGCTAGATGCAGGAAGATTGCTCCCGATGTTGGGGAAGTCCAGGACAAGGGGGAAATCCTTTAAGACCGAGATGAGAAAGACTTTTTTGACACAGAGAGTGGTGAGTCTCTGGAACTCTCTGCCACAGAGGGTAGTTGAGGCCAGTTCATTGGCTATATTTAAGAGTGAGTTGGATGTGGCCCTTGTGGCTAAGGGGATCAGAGGGTATGGAGAGAAGGCAGGTACGGGATACTGAGTTGGATGATCAGCCATGATCATATTGAATGGCGGTGCAGGCTCGAAGGGCTGAATGGCCTACTCCTGCACCTAATTTCTATGTTTCTATGTTTCTATGTTTAAGAAACATTTTGACAGGTACATGCAGGGCCAGATTTACGTATAAGCTAGACAAGCTTAAGCTTAGGGCCTCGAGATCTATGGGGGCCTACTCACTTCGCAGCCACACCGGACCCGTCCAACCTCGCCGCCCCACCGATTATCCGCCCACCGGGACATCCTACTCTTTGCCCGCTTACCCTGGCCACTCCACCGGCCTCCAGCAGCCCGCAGCCATCGCCGTCGCCTTACCTGCAGCCAGCACCGGGCCTGAAGCTTCCACGCTGCAGACTCCCACTCCCCCGGGTTTGACTGCACTGGGTCTTAGTGCTAGTCAGCCAACCCTGGTAATCTCAGTGGCTGTCCACTGGGTCTTCCCCATCCCCCTCAAACCATGTGACCCCAGCTCTTCCCCACCCAAAGTAATTTAAGTAATTTAATTAAATAGATCCTGGAAAACCAATAACCATTGGTGAAAAACCGGTCCAGGCATTAAATTTTGGGCTTCAGCCCCATCCTACCCTTTGGGCTTCTACCCCATCCTAACTGTGTGTTAGTTGTCAGTGCGTGATGTGTGTGTGGGAGGGAGGGAGAGAAGGGTGGGAGGGAGAGAAGGGAGGGAGGGAGGGGGGAAGTAGAGAATGGAGGGAAGGAGAGAAAGAAGGGTTGGAGCGAATTAAGAAGGGAAAAGAGAGAGGAAGGGGGGAGGGAAGGAGAGAAGGGAGGGAGGGAAGGAGAGAAGGGAGGGAGAGGGCTGGCGGCAGGAGCGGATGCCGGGGTCCGGGCAGCCGGGTGTGAGCTGAGGCCGAGGTTTGTAAACGTTGCTCCAACCCCCGGCCCGGCCCTCTGTGCATTGTTCACTGCTTCTCCCTGGGGAGAGAGAGAGGAGTGGAGCCGGGGCTGTGTGCATGAAGCATGGTGACTGGATGGGCCGGAGCGCTGCCCGGGCACTGTGAGGGAACGACCCACCTCCCCCTCTCCCCCTTCTCCATTCCCCCTCACACCCCCCTCCCCGTCTACCCCTTTCTTCCCCCTGCACCCCTTGTCTCTCTCTCCGCCCCTCTCCCCCCCTCCATCCAGGGTATATCTACTCGAGCCGAGAATAGATTACTCTGGTGCGGGGCCCCTTTACTCACGGGGCCCAATTGGGAGCAATCGGTCCAATCGGCTTAAGGCCGGCCCTGGCCTCACCTTTGTCCTCCTCCGTCCCCACCTCAATGAGTTCTGCGCCCACCGCAATTTGGAGCTCTTCTTCCGTCGCCTCCACCTCACACCGTTCTTCCATGTGAAGGAGTCCTCGCCCCCATTGATGATCCATTTTTCCGTCTACAACGGACCCCCTCCTCTTGGACCCCCCCTCATGGCCATTGGTATAATGAAATTTGGGAGTCACCATCCGACGTCAGTACGGGAGAATATTCTCAGCGGCTTGGACGTCTGAATCGGCCACTTCCTACCGGAGACCGCGGCTCCCGAAGTCCAGCGGCTGAGCTGGGCGGAGATTCACGCTGGCGATCCTCGGCAAAGGGATCCCAGGGCTCCGCGATGTTGAAATCAGCGCAGCCCGAGTCTGGGAGCTCCGCAAACCACAGCTCCATGATGTTGAAGCAGCAGGCCCAGCACCCAGAGCTTCAAACGGCGATCCAGTTAAAGCATCGCCTGCTCCGCGGTGAATCCAATATGTATTTTAAAACCAACTGTTTAATGACAACATACAGTAGGATCTAAAAGTGTCACACTGTCACTGTCGGGTAGTCATGGTCCTCTAGTCGTGGGGGTGGGGGATTGGGGGGGGGGGTGGGGGCCTCACAAGTGAAATAGCTTAGGGCCTCTCTTCATCTAAATCTGGCCGTGGGTACATGGATAGGATAGGTTTAGAGGTAAATGGGCCAATGCAGACAGGTGAGACTAGTGTAGATGGCACATGTTGGCCAGGGTGAGCAAGTTGGACAAGGGGTCTGTTTCCTCTGTCTCTCTCTCACTGTCTCTCTCGCTCTGTCTCTCTCACTGTCTCTCCCGCTCTGTCTCTCTCCATCTCTGTCTTTCTGCCTTTCACTCTCTCTTTCTGTCTCTCTGTCTCTCTGAGCCTCTCGGTCTCTCTCTCCCTCCATCTCGCCCTCTGTCTCTGTACCGCTCCCTCTCCCTCTCCCTCTCGGTCTCTCTCGGTAAGGATTCCTGAAGCTCCTTGGACTAATCAACACCTCCACATCTATGACACCAGCTTTTATGCCAACCCCCCCACACATGAATCAATCGGGTCCCTTTTTGTCGATTGGTGGCAATGTCCCATCTGTAAACATTTGGAAAACACATTGAGAAGCCGGGGAGAAGCAGGCCGATAACCCGCAGAGCTTGCAGCTAGAGTGTGGGTTTGGTGATGTGACTTTCAAAAACTCCGAACAGCAGGAGCCGCAGAGTAGGTCCAGGCGCCTAACGCAGATTCTGAGGTGCGACCTTAACAGCTGCAAATGTTATAAACTACACTATTCAGTAATTGCGAAGGAAGGGGGGGGCATTTAAGAACCCTGGGCACTAATGAAATGCAATAAAGTGTTTCCTGTCAGACAGTTCCTTAGAACGTGTCAGAACCCTGCTGTTTCCTAATGAACTGATGCTGGGTGCAAGTTTAAAGACGACAACTTATCCTCCACTACACAGGGATTGGAAAGGAGAAGAGAAGTTCTAAGCATTATAATGGAGTCATACAGCACAGAAATAGGCCCTTCGGCCCAACTAGCCCACTCCGACCATCATGCCCCATCTAAGCCAGTCCCACCTACCTGTGTTTGGCCAATATCCCTCTACTATTCATGTTCCTGGCCAAATATCTTTAAGGCAGCATCTCTGCAGAAAAGGAATGGGTGATGTTTTGGGTCACAAACCATCTTCAGGCTCCTGTCTCAATCCAAAAAGTCACTTATTCCATTTCTCCAGAGTTGCTGCCGGACCCACTGAGTCACTCCAGCATTTTGTGTCGATCTTTGGTGTAATGCAGCAATTCCTTCTTACAAATATCTTAAAAGTTGTTATGGGGTTTAGAGTTGTTATGGGGTTGAGAGATACAATGTGGAACAGGCCCTTCAGCCCACCAAGTCCACACTGAACATCGATCGCTTGTACATTAGTTCTATGTCCTACACACTATAGGCTATTTAGAGAAGCCAATTAACCTACAAACATGCATGTCTATGGGATGTGGGAGGAAACTGGAGCACCTGGAGGAAGCCCACGTGGCCACAGGGAGAACGTGCAAACTCCGCAAAGCCAACACCCGAGGTCAGGATTGAATCGGGATCTCTGGCGCTGTGAAGCGGCAGCTGTACCTGATCAACCACTGTGCTGTCCTAACTGTGTGATGCATATTCTGGGAATTGGTGGGGGACAGGTGTGGGGGGGAGGGGAGCAGGGGGTCTGCAAGGCCAGTCAGGCAGTGACATCCGATCAGGTGCAAGGTTGTGGTTGTCAGGAACGACGGAATAGGCCTTACACACATATGGGCCTGGATCCACATGGAGAGCAGGGGGTGCAGAAAAAGTGCATGGACACAATGGGCTGAATGGCCTGTTTTGTGAAACTCTTCCCTTTAAGCTCAAAACAGATCCAGTCATGGGTTCCATGCAACCTCTGATTGTTCTCCTTGGTCGGTGACTTCAAGGAAGAGGACATGGAGAGGGAACTTTAGTTTCGCTTATTTTAGAGATACAGCATAGAAACAGGCCTTTTGGCCCACTGAGTCCAGGCTGACCATCGATCCTACACAGAAGGGACAATTTACAGAAGCCAATTAACCTGCAAACCTGCAGTCAGGATGATCCTGCGTCTCTGGCGCTGTAAGGCAGCAACTCTACCACTATGCCACTGTTCTGTTACTTTGAGAAAACCTCAAAGGGCTGGAAGAACTCAAAGGGTTAGGCAGCATCTGTGGAAGGAATGGACACATCACATTTTGGGTTGGGACCCCTCTTTAGACATGTAGTAGGAAGACGAAGGCTGTAAAAGAGGTGGTGTGGGTGGGGAAACAAAGTCTGGCTAGTGATAGGTGGATACAAGTGAGGGGGCAGGTGAGTGATTGGCAGATGGGTGGTGTAAGTGACAAAGGGTGAATGTGAAAAGAAGACATACAGTGTGTTAGATGTGGAAAGGAGGAGTAAAATGCAGAGCCAGAGGGAGGGATATGGGTGGAAGGGGCATGGGATGGTGGGATAGCGGAAGGAACACAGAGGTGCAGGGGAGCACAGGAAAGAGAGAGGTGGTGGGAGGTGCATTACTTAAAATTGGAGAATTCAACTTTCATATTGTTGATTTGTAAATTGCCCAAGCAGAATATGAGATGCTTTCCTCCAATTGTGTGTGGTCTCACTCTGGCAATGGAGGAGGCCCAGGACAGAAAGGTCAGCATGGGAATGGGAAGAAGAGTTAAAATGGTTAGTAACCGGGAGATCCAGCAGGCCTTGGCGGACACACCTCATATGTTTGGCAAAATAGTCGTCTAGTCTATGCTCAGTCTCATTGATGTAAATAAAGTATTTCAGGAGTCTGGGTGAGCCAGAGAGCTTAGGGTCAATTTTTGTTGATGTGAGATGTTAATCCTGATTCTTCTCAGATTACCACCGAGAATATGGATTTAGATGACATGTGGAAACAGTTCATTCATATGAGCAAAGACTTGGCTCCCTTCTACAACCATGAAGGAGGTCCTGGCACCTTACGTGTTTACATACTCCCTGAACACACATCATTAATCAGTAGTGCAGCTGGGAGAGCTGTTGCCTCACTGCTCCGGAGATCTGGGTTCAATCCTGACCTCGGGTACTGCCTGTGTGGAATTTGCACGTTCTTCTTGTGACCACGTGGGTTTCCTCCAGGTGCTCCGGTTTCCACCCACATCGGAAGGATGCACAGTTTAGTTTAGAGACACAGTGTGGAAACCCCTTCGGCCCACCAAGTCTGTGCCAATCAATGATCACCTGTACACTAAGTCAATATTATCCCAAATTTGCATCTTACACTCTAGGGGCAATTTTACAGAAGCCAATTAACCTCCAATCTTGCAAGTCTTTGGAATGTGGGTGGAAACAGAAGCACCCAGAGAAAACCCACGCAGTCACACGGAAAATATGCAAACTCCAAACAGACAGCACCCGTTGTCAGGATCCAATGCGGGTCCCTGGAGCTGTGAGGCAGCAACTCTATCGCTGTGCTACCATGCCACCCTGACCGGGAGGTTAATTAACCAGTCAAATTGCTATGAGTTTGCAGGTGATACACACAATCTAAATAGAGTTGAGAGAATGAGGGAAGAATAAGATGAAGCGTGCAAAATTGGTGAAAAAATGTCGGCATGAACTTGGTCTTCTCAATCCAACCTTTTTTATGATGGTCATAGAGTCATGCAGCACAGAAACAGGCCCTTCAGCCCACTTTGCCCATGCTGACCAAGGTGCCCCATCTACACTAGTCCCACCTCCCTGTGTTTGGCTCATATCCCTCTAAACTTTCCTTTCCATGTTCCTGTCCAAATGTTGTGATAGTACCTGCCTCAACTACCTCTTTTGGCAGCTTGTTCCACATACCCACCACCCTCTCTGTGTGTCAGTCTTTTTGCTACATATAACTTTTCACTGTACCTCGGTACGCGTGACACTAATAAACTAAACTGAAAAGTTGCCCCTCAGATTCCTATTATATCTTTCCCCACTCACTTAAACCTATATCCTCTGGTTCTTGATTCCCCCTCCTCTGACCAAACCCGCAGCCCAAAACTACCTCCTCTCCCCAAACCAAGATTAGTTTCAGTTTTTAAACTATTTATTGACATAGTATGAAGGAGGGTCCTGACCCAAAACGTCGTCTGTCCATTACCCTCCACAGATGCTGCCTGACCTGTTGGGTTTCTCCAGGACTTTGGCTTTTGCGACCAGTGATAAGAACGTAGGAATAGGATATAGAATATAGTACATCAAAGTAACAGACCTTTCGGTCCACAACACCCGTGCTGAACATAACGGCAAGTAAAACTAATTTCCCCTGCCCGCACTTGATTCATATCCTTCTATTCCCTGCACGTCCATGTCTAAAAGACTCTGAAACGCCACTATCGTATTGGCTCCACCACCACCCCTAGCAGCGAGTTCCAGGCTTGCCCCATACATCTCACCTTAAAGATACACCTAGTCTTTGACGTTCCCACCCTGGGGAAAAGGTTCTGACTGTCTACTCGGTTGGATCCTAAAATACAAGTTCAAATCCCTCTGTGGAGAATTTAAATTCAAGAAATTAAATACATCTGGATTTAAAAAGAGACTTTTTATTGATTTTTAATTGTAACCATATAGTACCAGATTGTCGTAATAACACACCTGGTTCACTAATGACTTTCAGAAGCGGCAATTTGCTCCCCTCACTTGGTCTGGTCCCTAAATAACTCCACACTCTCAATACAGTTAACTTTTGACTGTCATTTCAATTTAGAAACAATGAAGGATGGACGAGAAGTGCTGGCATTTCATAGAACATCGAACAGCATAGGAACAGACCTTTCTGTCCGCAATGGCCATGCTACACGTGATGCCAAGACCAACATTTATCTACCTGCGTATAATCCATATCCCTCCATTCCCTGCATATCCATGTGCCTATCTAAAAACCTGTGGCATCACCTAATGGCCAGATCACTTGCTGTCGAACCCTCGTCAGTGGTTACGAGGACTGTCACGTGACGTCATGGGTTAAGGGGAGTGTCCCACTACATCAGCATATCTTACCTTGAGATCACCAGTCAACAGGTAGCTGAGCTCGAGTCAACACCCTCGCTCAGCAGCAGCAGCAATGACTCAATATGCTAGAGAGTCCCAACGCACATGTGTGTCAAACTTATCTCACCGAATAAAATAACCGTTTGATCACAAAGTTTGGACTCACTACATGCCTCTTAAAGACTGCTATCCACCACTGATATCTGCCACCACCACCACCCTTGGCATCCCTGGAACCACCCCTCTAGTCACCCATTAATCTTTGTGTAAAAGATTTGCCCTGCACATCACCTGCAAACTTTACCCCTCTCATTTTAAAGCGATACCCTCCAATCTTTGATATTTCCACCCTGCAGAAAAAAGTTCTATCTATTCAACTCCACATTTGTAAAATAAAGTAAGAAACGCTCAAATTCAGGCTAATCAGTCTGAAGAAGTGTCTTGACCAGAAACGTCACCCATCCATGATCTCCAGAGATCTGGTCTGATCTGCTGAGTTACTCTTTGCACTTTGTGTCCTTTTTTTAAAACCAGCATCTGCAGTTCATTGTTTCGACAAGAAATGCTCCTGCTTTCTGGAGATTTTTTTTCAAGTAACAAATTAATTTCTGGAGGAACTCAGTGGTTTAGGCAGCAGCTGTGGAAGGAAATGCACAAATAATGATTCAGACTGATGAAGAAGGGTCCAGATTCAGTTCAGTTTCTTCCTAGCTGTTATTAGGCAATTGAACCTTCCAACCAACAACTAGGGAGCAGTCTTACCTCCCATCTATCTAATTGAAAACCCTTGGACTATCTATAATCGGACTATCTTTAATCGGACTTTACTGGACTTCATCATGCAGTAAACATTATTCCCTTTATTAAGTATCTATCCACTGTGTACGGCTCAAAAGTAATCATGTATAGTTTTTCCGCTGACTGGATATAGCAATGTCGCAAAATGTTGAGATTTTAAAAATCAAGTCTGCAATTTATCCCATCAGATAAAGCATAAAAATAAGTTTAATTTGACACCTAATTCACTTTCATATCTTCAGTATTAAAAAAGTTATGGCCATTTTCATACTTGGAAATTAGCATCTTGTTCCCCATTGCCTTTCCATTGACTTAACACAAAAGCTGTGATCTAGGACAGTCAAAAGCCCATAACCTTCTTAGCAATAAAGAGAACTGAATGAAATTCTCAGTTATTATAGATTGAAGCATTCTGAAGCAAATATGAAACAATATTACTTGGATGACCTGAAATTAAAGCATATAATTAGTAAGTTACCTAATTGTAGCTAATTACAAAATTAAATTACTAGATCTAAACATCTATCCATTTCTTAAGAAAAGATAAACTTTTTTAAATTGCCTAAGTGTCCAAATAACATTCACACAATAATTCACACTATAACATGATTTTTAAATCTCATTTTCATGAATTTATAGGCCAAATGGAAGGAATTTAGTGTTTAATTCCTGTAAATTAATGGCCATTTAAATCAACTTGCGAGTGGGTTTTAGTGGAATGCGGTGGATTAGATCGTTGCGGTTTGCGGTGAAGTCGGCATGAAAAACACTGCCGGTTCATACATTTTTTTTGTCCCCATTTCGCAACATGAAAATGTGATTAAAGGCTTCCTAAAAACCAAGTTTTAATGTAAAAATAAATTGTGCACTTTATTTTCTCCCCTACGTAAAATCCTTCCCATTGTCGGGGCTCACGGCTTTAGAAGATGATTTTTTAATTACTCTAGCTAATAAATAATCTAGCGTAATTTAAATATATTTTCATGAACAAAATGTCGGAGCGATTTTTCTTCAGCAACGAAATCACCTGAGATTGATCGATTTGGACTGTATAGGGAAAAATGGCATTTTAAACCCGCCCCCCTCTGAAAGGCGCCAAAGTCGCGCACACGGGGAGCGGCAGAACTGCAGCGCCGCTCAAGGTAGGTATTGTAACATACCTACTGGATAGCAGGCAACAAAAAAGCTTTTCACTGTACACGTGATACTAAATTAAACTAAACTAAACCCAAAACAACATCCGTCCATTTCCCTCCACAGATGCTGCCTGACCTTCTGAGTTCCTCCAACAGATTGTTTTTCACTCCAAATTGTAGCATCTGAAGTCTCTTATGTCTCCGGGTTTTTTTTCACCTGTCTGAGAGGGCAGAAAGAACCCTAGCTGAACATCTTGTTTAGGACTGAAGCACTCCTTCAGCACGGCACTGAAGTATCAGCCCAGAGTTCATGGTTAAGGGTGCTGCAATTTGCTGCATTACAGCGCCAGAGACCCAAGTTTGCTCCTTCACCACGTGAGTTTTCTCCGGGTACTCTGGTTTCCTCCAACACTCCAAAGACACGGAGGTTTGGCGATTAATTTCCATCAGTAAATTGTTCCTAGTGTATTGAATAGAACTAGTGTACGGGTGATTGATGGTAAGTGTGGGCAGTGGGCCGAAGGGCCAGTTTCCATGCCGCATCTCTAAACTAAATTAAACTAAACTAGGAAAACTGAATGCCTTCATGAAGCCAATAAATCAGAGTTAGAATATAATATTAAACATTACACAGAAGGAATCAGAAGATTAAAATACTAATCTCAAGAGTACATTTCTGTACTGCACAAGAATTCTCCAACTCAGGATAACACAAAACACTACAACAGAGGAGTATTTTCGAAGTATAGTCAATGTAATGTATAGAACTGCAGGGACGACACTGGCGCAGCTGGTAGAGTCAGAGACCTAGGTTTGATCCAGACCTCGGGTGCTGTCTCTGTGGAGTTTGTACGTTCTTCCAGTGACCACGTGGGTTTTCTCCAGGTGCTCCGGTTTTCTCCCACATCCCCAAAACGTGCATGTTGGTAGGTTAAATGGACTCTGTAAAATTGTCCGTAGTGTGTGGGTGAGTGGTAGAATTCAGGAGGGGATTGGTGACAATATGATGAGAATAGAATCAGATTAATGTAAGAGTAGTGTAAATGGGTGGTTGATGGTCAGCATGGTCGGTGGGCTGAAGTGCCTGTTTCCAGGCTGCATCACTCTAAGACTAAGAGAGAGGAGAGAGGCTGAAGTAATAGCTGATATAGGGAAGGATTTCAATGCCTGATGGTACAGGAACACACACGCACTAATAGACAATCCACCCATGCACAGTGAATCTGCGAACATGATGATCTCTAGTGTAGTTTAGAGATAAAGCATAGAAATAAGTATTTTGGCCCATCAAGTTCATGCTGACCATCGATCGCCCATTCACACTCGCTCTATGTTATCCTTCTGTCGCATCCATTCCATATACACTAGGGGCAATTTTATAGAAGGCCGATTAACCTACAGACCCGCACGCCTTTGGGATGTGGGAGGAAACGGGGACACCCGGGGGAAACCCACACGGTCACAGGGAGAACGTGCACACGCCACACTGACAGCACCCGAGGTGAGGATCAAACCCCGGTCTCTGGCACTGCGAGGCGGCAACTCTACCAGCTGCACCACTGTGCCACCATTAGGCAAAAGATTCTTCAGCAAAACACAAAGTACTGGTGGTAATCAACAGGTCGGGCAGCGTCTGGAGAAGGAATGGACAGACAACATTGATCGGCATTGATAGGTTGGGCCATAGGGCCTGTTTCCATGTTGTATCGCTTTATGACTATAGATGACACAGCCAAGGTCAGGATCAAACTTGGGTCACTGGTGTTGTGAGGCAGCAGCTTTCGGCCGTTGTGTTTGCATCGGCAATGTTGTTCCAATTTATCTTTCAACACTTTTAATTTGCATGTTTTGTGTTGACATCCTGGAATTTTTCCTATTGATTTCACAGCTTTGGGCTGAGGGAGGAATGGGAACACAGGAAATGACTAGTGCAATTAACACGCCAGTGAATTAATGTGACAAGTTGCAGTGAAATTCTTTGCTTGTATACCCAAGGTATGCAAATAGTCGCCCATAAAGGGCACTTACAGTTACAAAGTAACCCCACTCTAGGTCCCCCTTTGTTCTCCCCTCCTCCCCCTCCCCCCCGGTGCCCCCCCCACACCGGGACCTCCTTTGTTCCTTCCCCGACAGCGCCGTCCTGACCTCCACGTCGTCCGTCCTCATCCGTCGGTCAGCGCCATCATTGACCGCCACACCAACCTCTCCACTATCGCTGCCGGGTCCTCTCCAGACGCCTCCGTGGAAGTGACCCACTCCCATTGGAACACCAAGCTGTCTGTGTCATCTACTGTATATAGAGCTCTACAGCATGGAAACAGGCCCTTTGGTCCAACCCGCATCAGTTGTTTATTTCAGTTTAGAATAAACTAAACAGAAACAGGTTAAGCCATAGGGCCTGCCCATGCTGACCAGCATTGACTGCCCATTCCTTTCCCAGATGCTGCCTGACCCATTGAGTTCCTCCAGCACTTTGCTTTTTTCTCTAAAGGCAGCACAGTGGTGGCACCAGACACCCGGGTTCATTCCTCACCTCGGCTGCAGTCTGTGTGGAGTTTGCACATTCCAACTGTGAATGTGTGGGTTTCCTCCATATGCTCCGGTTTTCTCCCACATCCTAAAGACGTGAGGGTTTGTCGGCTAGTCAGCATCTGTAAATTGTGCCTAGTGTGTAGGGTGTGGATACGAAAGTGGGATAACATACAACTAGTGTGAACAGGTGATTGAAGGTCGGCGTGAACTCGGTGGGCCGAAGGGTCTATTTCTAAGCTGTATCTCTAAACTAATACTCTGTTGGCTCAGCATCTGCATTCATTCAGAGAGGTTGAGGTTTTTTTTTGCTGTTCCAGAGAATATTTCACCCCTAATTGATGTCACTTGAAGTAGATTATTTGGTGATTATCTGTTCTTTATGAGAGATTGTTCTGCCTTAATTGACCTCCCTTTACAGCAATTACAACACTTCAAGTAACTCAAGTGTTTTGACACATCCTGACACCACAATTGGGGCTGCAGGAAGGGCAACTGTTCCTTTATTTCAAAGCAAAGGGCACAATGTGCTGCTCAGCGGGTCAGGCAGCATCTCTGGAGTCACGGATAGGCAACATTTTGGGTCGGGACCCTTCTTCAGGCTGAATGTGATGGGGGAGTGAAAGCTGGAAGAGTGGGAGGGATTCGGGACAATGCCTGACAAGTGATAGGCTGATGCAGGTGAGGGGGGGATTTGATTGGCAGATGGTTGGAAATCAATTCCCACCCCTCACCTGCTTCCGTCCTTTACTCGCCAGGCTTTTTTCCAGCCCCCACCTCTCTATCACTCCCCCCCCGCAATCAGTCTGAAGAAGGGTACTGATCCAAAATGTCACCAATTAATGTTCTCCAGAGACGCTGCTTGACCCGTGAAGTTACTCCAGCACTCTTTGTCTTTTTCTTGTAAACCAGCATCTGCAGTTCCTTGTGTCTCTGTTTCTTTACCTCAAAGGCTCCTTTTAATGGAAGATGATTGCTGTGTGCAGTGTGGGTAAGCTAGGTGGAATTGTCAAGGTTTGTACGTAACCCAGACCATCACACAAACCAACCTCCCTTCCATTGACTTCATCCACACCAAGGCAAGGCTGCCAGTATAATCAAGGGCTAGTCTCACCCCAGTCACTCCCTCTTCTCCCCTCTCCCATCAGGCAAGAGGTACAGATGTGTGAAAACACATAGCTCCAGATTCAGGGACAGTTTCTTCCCAGCTGTAATCAGGCAACTGAATCGTCCTCTCACGGGGTAGAGTGGGGTCCTGACCTCCCACTGAAAACCTTTGAAATGTCTTTGACGGATTTTCCTGACTTTATTTTGTACTAAACATTATGCTCTTTACCCTGTATCTGTACACTGTGGACGGCTTAATTGTAATCGTGTATAGTCTTTCCATTGACTGGAACAAAAACTTTTCAAAAACACGTGACAATATTAAACTAAATTAAACTAAAGGTAGAAACAAAGAACCTCAAATGCTAGTTTATACCAAAGATAGACACAAAGTGCTGGAGTAACTCAGCGGGTCAGGCAGCATCTCTGGAGAAAAAGGATAGGTGTTGTTTCGGGTTGGCACCCTTCTTCAGACTCATTTAACTAAAGCAGTGGTTCTTAACCCGGGGGTCGTGACCCCTTATGGGGGTCTTGGGGCTTTGCCGGGGGTCATGAAGGGGCCACAAATAACATATCAATTTGTTGAGCCCATGTTTAGGACCTAACAAAGGTACATACTACCTACAGTATTTTGTTCATGTATGCACGTACTGGTGCCATAAAGGTTAAGAACCACTGAACTAAAGGTACCCTAGAGCATCAGTCTTCTAATGCAAGCACAAATAATGGTCATGAAGGCAAGGGAGCCATCTTAAACTGAAGAACTAACCAACCCTCACCCATTCAACACATTGAGTGCTTTGCCATCTATGATAAAATATGTCATATTAGACAGTTACATAGATAGGACAGGTTTAGAGCAATGTGGGCCAAATGCACGCAGTTGGGAGTAGTGTGGATTGGACATGTTGGTCGGCATGGACAAGTTGGGCCGAAGGGCCTGTTTGACTCTACAACTCAATGTCACACTTCAAGTGGTCTAATTGAGGCAGGGTTTTGTTTGTAAACGGCTGCTGACTCTTGGGTTTTCAAAGTCTATTAACTCAGCAAATGTCAGCAGATTTCTAAGTTCAAGATTTACTGAGATATTTCTACTTTGGCTTAGAGCACAATGAATAATGAAGAATTGTGGCTTTTCTTGTTCGGCAGCTCATTTTGTTTATAATTTATCAACCTCAGATAATTGACATGGCAACACATTGCAAATGTCCAGTCTTTCCGTATTAACAAAGCGATAAGCTTTCTGCCCATTTGTGTGAACATTTATCCCTCTGTGCATACGTGAAGTGCATGCCCATTTGATTGTGTTTATCGGTGTATATATGCTTTGACCCAGTGTCTGTATATGTCTATGTCTGATCATGTCTGCCCATTTGTGTGTGGGTTTGTGTGCATGTTTTTGAGTGTGTAAGTCTCTATTTGCCACTGCATCGTTGTATTTGTGTACAGGAATGAACTGCAGATGTTGGTTTATACCAAAGGTAGACACAAAGTGCTGGAGTAACTCAACAGGTCAGGCAGCATCTGTGAAGAAAAAAATGGGTGGCGTTTCGGGTCGGAACCCTTCTTCAGACTTGTATTTGTGTGTGCTTATGAGAGTGTATGAATGTGCATCCTACTGAGTGTCTGCGTTCTTCTCATTGTGTGTGTACCATGTGTATGCATGCGCACATGCATGTATTTGCATCATGTGCGAGTGTTCATATGATGCATTTATATGCGTGTGAGACTGTCTGTGTATGTACATGTACATGCATTTACATGCGTGTGTGCCTCTATGAGTGTGTGTGTACGTCTGTGTGAGACTGTATATGTCTGTGTTTGAAACTGTGTTTGGGTGCATGTATGCGAGTGCATACGTGCATGTGTCTGCGTGTGTATGCGTGTGAGTACTTGTGTGCGTATGTGTGTCTGTCTCTCTATAACTGTCTTTCTCTCTGTGTCTGTCTGTAACTGTTTGCCTCTCTGTCTCCTACTGTGGGTCTGTCTGTGTCTCTCTCTGACTGTGCATGTGTTTGCGTGTATCTCTCTCTGATTCCGTGTCTATCTCTGTGCCTCTGTCTGTGTCTCTCCCTGAGTGTGTGTGTGCGTGCGTCTATCTGTCTGTGTCTCTCTCTGCGACTCTGTGTCTCTGAC
The DNA here is from genome assembly GCA_035221665.1 of Okamejei kenojei. NCBI lineage: Eukaryota > Metazoa > Chordata > Chondrichthyes > Rajiformes > Rajidae > Okamejei > Okamejei kenojei. The sequence goes on along the minus strand of CM069133.1, from coordinate 52,284,288 downwards.
TATGGATGTGTATGTGTCACTCTCTCTATCTGTGGCTCCCTCTGTCTATATCTGTGCCTCAGACAGTGTCTTTCCCTGACTCTGTGTGTGTGTGCGTCTGTCTGTCTGTGTCTCCCTGACTGTGGGTGTGTGTCTGTGCATGTCTCTCTCCCTCTGTCTATCCCTGTGCCTCTGTCTTTGTCTCTCCTTGACTATGTGTGTGCGGCTGCCTGTCTGTCTGTGTCTCCCTGACTGTGTGTGCGCGTGTGTCTGTGCATGGGTATGTGTGTGAATGCGCCCGCGTATGTTTGTGTGTGTGTGTGCATACGTGTGTGGGTGTGCGAATATGTGTGCATGTGTGTCTGTGTGTGTGTGGATGTGCACATGTGTGTGCGTGTGCATGTGGGCATGTGTGTGTGTGCACATGCCGCCTCAGGTCACTGCTGTGACAGACAGGAGCAGCCCGGATACCTGACCCTGGCAGCCACTGCACACAATCATCCCATGAGCTGCGCATTACAGGCATAGCAGCCCCGCTCCCTGCCTCACACAGCAGCAGCTGATCAAACAGGCACGACATGTCACGGTGCATCAGGCAGCTGGGGCAACAACATACTCGCTGCCCCGTGCAGCAGGTGGCACAGCCGAGGCTAGAGTGAGACACCCTGCCCCCCGCGATCCCCGGGTCCTGCTCACAACACCCCCACCACCCCAGCCCAACCCCCCCATTGTAAAGTCAGTCGTCATGCAGGGCAATGCACTTCCTTAAAAGCATCCAATTCCTGGGAACGTCATCAAGTCTAGGGATGGTTGTGGGAAGGTAGTTTATATCTCAGAGGGTGGTGGGTATATGGAACGAGCTGTCAGAGGAGGTAGTTGAGGCAGGTACACTTAGACAGGTACACTTGGACAGGTACGTGGATAAGAAATGTTTATTGGGAAAATTAAAAAACAATGTTGGAGTAACTCAGTGTGTCAGGTAGCATCTCTGGAGAGTCCGTCACCGGCTCTGACTTCCCCACCATCGAAGGGATCTATCACTGCCTGAAAAAGCCTGCCAACATCATCAAAGACCTACACCATCCTGGTCACACACCAATTTCACCGTTGCCATCGGGACGAAGGTACAGGAGCCTGAAATCTGTAACGTCCAGGTTCAGGGACAACTACTTCCCCACAGCCATCGGGCTATTAAACATGACATCAAATAAGCTCTGAACTACAACAGACTATTATTATTAACGCGCTTTATCTGTTTATTTATTGTGTATATATGGTCTATGGTCTATAGACACACTTAACGTTTATCTTCCGTTTTGTATTATATTTACAAATTCTGTTGCGCTGTAGTAAGAATTTCATTGTCCTATCGGGGACACATGACAATAAAACTCTCTTGACTCTTGGAGAAGGGTCTCGACCCGAAACGTCACCTATTCCTTCACTCCATAGATGCTGCCTCACCCGCTGAGTTTCTCCAGCATTTTTGTCTACCTTTGAATAGTTGTCGGGACACTTCTTCCTTGTTTCTCCAAAGATTTAGAGAGATAGGGACCAAATGTGGGTGAATGCCAAAAGCTTAGATGAGTCATCTTGGTCAGCATGGGCGAGTTGAACTGAAGGGCCAACTTCAATGCTGTGTGGCTCTATGACTCTCTGACTCAGTGACTGTGGCTCTCAGACTCTTTGACTCGATGACTCTGTTACTGTGACTCAATGAGTGGCTCTCTGGTGAAGGGATTAAAAGTAACATTAGCACATTTGCAGATGACACAAAGCTGGGTGGCAGTGTGAACTGTGAGGAGGATGCTATGAGAATGCAGGGTGACTTGGGCAGGTTGGGTGAGTGGGCAGATGCATGGCAGATGCAGTTTAATGTGCATAAATATGAGGTTATCGACTTTGGTGGCAAAAACAGGAAGGCAGATTATTATCTAAATGGTGTCATGTTGGGGAAAGGGGAAGTACAACATGATCAGGGGGTCCTTGTTCATCAGTCACTGAAAATAAGCATGCAGGCACAGCAGGCAGTGAAGAAAGTTTGTTGGCCTTCATAACAAGATAAGTTGAGTAAAGGAGCAAAGAGGTCCTTCTGCAGTTGTACAGGGCCCTAGTGAAACCACACCTAGAGTATTGTGTGCCGTTTTGGTCTCCAAATTTGAGGGAGGACATTATTGCTATTGAGAGGAGTGCAGTGTAGGTTTTCAAGGTTAATTCCAGGGAATGCGGAACAATCATATGCTGAGAGAATGGAGCGACTGGGCTTACACTGGAATTTAGAAGGATGAGAGGGAATAAGATTATTAAGGGATTGGACACGCTAGAGGCAGGAAACATGTTCCCAATGTTGGGAGAGTCCAGAACCAGGGGCCACAGTTTAAGAATAAGGTGTAGCCCATTTAGAATGGAGATGAAGAAAAACTGTTTCACCCAGAGAGTTGTGAATCTGTGGAAGTCTCTGCCTCAGAAGGCATTGAAGGCCAATTCTCTGGATGCTTTCAAGTGAGATTTAGATAGAGCTCTTAAAGATAATGTAGTCAAGGGATATGAGAAGAAGGCAGGAATGGGGTACAGATCATGCATGATCAGTCATGTCACCACAGTGAATGGCCTACTCCTGCACCTATTGTCTATTGTCTATGGCTCTTTGACTCTATGACTATGGCTATTTAGGAAGGAACTAGAGATGCTGAAACTATCGCTGTATGGATCTATGACTATGACTCATCCTCACCATGAGTTCCGGTTTCCATCCCACAACCCAAAGATGTGCAGACTCCACACACAGTGCCAGAGGTCGAATCCAACTCGGATCACTAGAGTAGCATGGGCTATCTTCTGTACCAAGGCACTGTTTGCATTGTACTCTGGTTACCATTACTGCAAACATAGAGCATGGAAAAGCACAGCGACAGGCCCTTCTGCTACTATGATGCCGGGTTATACTAATCCCCTCTGCCTGCACATGATCCATATCCCTCCGGTAAGCAGATTGAGCTGGAGAAAGAGAGAGAGAGAGAGAGAGAGCAGAGGAGATTTATGAGGGCCACTTCTGAGGAGAGACTGAGCTGGGGAGAGAGAGAGCTCGGAGAAAAGACGGGGGATGAGCCGTGGGGGAGAGTGCGGTATCACGGGGGAGGGGGGCAGGAGCCAGCGAGGGGGACCAGAGGGGAAGGGGGTGGCGATGCAATGAGGACTAACAGCAGGCGCTGGCCGCTGGTCGCGTCCCTGGCCGCTGATCACTGGTTGAACTCCTCCGCCAGGATCAGAGTCTCCGCTTTCTGTTTGGTGACATTGGCGACATCTCCGACTCCACGTCGGGCTGGGTCGGGCCGTTTCCGGGGGGGGCCTCTCTCCGAAAATTGTGTCCGGTTGGAGACTTCCACCGGCCATCTAGAGCCTCCCGCAGCTGCAGTAAAGATGCGATGGCGCAGAGAGAGAGAGAGAGAGAGAGAGAGAGATTGATTTAGACAGGTACATGGATAGGATGCGATTAAGAGGAATATGGCCCAAATGCAGGCAGGTGGGACTACTGTAGTTGGTTGGTGTTGCAAAGTTGGGACAATGGGCCTGTTTCCATGCTGACTCTATGACTCTATCTGCTTTCATAATTCAGGAACCATGAACTGGTTGGCTGGGTGACAGAAATCATTCTATGATTTGGGTGTGATTGTCCACCCCAAGTGGACAACCCATTGATAAACACCCCAATCAGGCTCTGTTCCAGCAAGGATACCCTGTCACAGGAGCAACCAGTAAGAGGAAATTTCCAATCAAATTCTCAGAATGATTCTTGTCAAGAAAAATCCAATTAGTATTGAGTTGAAATGAAACACTCTGGAATTTGAAATTCTAGACCCATTTATTAAAACCAGACTCCGTGTGTTTTTGTTTGCTTTTCTGAACCAGTCATTTATTAGTCAACAATATTGGCAAGGATTAACTAAATGCCTGCTATTTCCTTTCCCAGAATGTCCCAAATTACTTCACAGCCAATTAAATGTTTTTAGAGTGGGAGCTAATATACAAGGTACATTTTAACTCCCCCTTCCCCATTCCCACACTGACCGTTCTGTCCTGGGCCTCCTCCATTGCCAGAGTGAGAGCACACACAAACCGGAGGAACAGCACCTCATATTCCACTTGGGTACCTTACAACCCAACGGTACGAACATTGAATTCTCCAATTTTAGGTATCTAACCCACAAAAGCCCCTCCCCTAACCTTTTTTCTCATCCCGACACCCCAGATCATTGTGCACACATTTCCTGCACAATCTCACCCCACTTTTCCCTTGCTTGTGAACCTATATCACTTAATCTGTCTTCACATTCAACACTTCCTTATCTCACAGCCTCCTGTCCTTTCATCTCTGGCCTTTGTCCACCCATCTGTCATCCAAACCCTTCCGCCTAGCACTAGCCATTCTTTGTCCCATCCCCACCTCTCTTCCAGCTTTCTCGGCCCCACAACAATCAATCTGAGGGAAGGTCGCGACCCAAAACGCCATTTTTCCATGTTCTCCAGAAATACTGCCTGACCTGTTGAGTTACTCCATTACTTTGTTTCTTTTATTTTAAACCAGCATCTGCAGGTCATTGTGTCTGCAAGGAACTATTTCAACCAGCAATGGCCCAATCATTGCTTTTCATAATTCAGGAACTATGAACACATTGGCTGGGTGACATCAATCATCCAATGGGACAATGATTTGGGTGTTATTGTCCAATTGGTCAATGATTTAGCTGTGGTCTTAATTCCAATTGGCTTATGCCACAATGACAGGCCTGTCAGGTGAGCACTGGTAGAAGTGACCACGTATAAACTCACATGATTAATCTTCTGGGAATTCATCCAAAAAAGTTAGATAACTCTAACATTACAAAGAAATTAGTGCTTACATTTGGGCTGGGTAAGGGAAGAAATTAAGAAAGGTTTAAATAGGAACATTCTTGAAATGTAACCCGTGATCAAATGTCTGGCACCTCAAGTGAAGTCCCATTGCAACTTTAGATCCGTGAGATCCGTGGGAATGCCACTTGGAATGCATGGGGACCATTCTTGGCCTCTTAGACAGGCAGGGAATAATAAACATTTTCTCCAGAGATGCTGCCTGACCCGCTGAGTAACTCCAGCATTTTGTGGCTTTCCTTGGAAAGACCTTGGGCGACACAGTGGCACAGCAGTAGAGCTGCTGCCGTTGGGGCCAGTCCCACCGCGGGGACCTAATTTGCGAGTGTAGAAGAGTTTAGGAGGGTATGAAAAAGTGTCATGGTCGAACCTCCCACGAATATGTTGAAGACCTCCTTCAACCTCCTTCGACTATTTTGAAGACTATCTACAACTACCTTTGACTACCTTTGACTACCCTTGATTACCTATGAATAACATGCCGATCTATTACGACCTACTTCGACTAAACCTACGAGTAAAAAAAAAATGTTTTTCCATGGCGACCTTTTTTTACTCACGGGCATTTTTCAGCATGTTGAGAAAAACGGCACGACCTAGCTCTCGAGCATGAAGGAGAGTTACAAAGACCTCCTAGGACCTCATGTCGACCATGCTGCGAGTATGAGTCGAGGGCAAACTCTTCTAAACTCGCCAATTAGGTCCCCGCAGTGGGACAGGCCTTTTACAACGGCAGAGACCTGGGTTCGATCCTGACTACGGGTGCTGTCTGTACAGAGTTTGAACATTCTCCCTGTGACCATGTGGGTCAAGTCAAGTCAAGAGAGTTTATTGTCATGTGTCCCAGATAGGACAATGAAATTATTGCTTGCTGCAGCACAACAGAATATTTTAGGCATAAATACAGATCAGATCTTATAGTTCATATTTCTTTGAAGTTGTGTTTAATAGTCTGATGGCTGTCGGGAAGAAGCAGTTCCTGAACCTGGATGTTGCAGATTTCAGGCTCCTGTACCTTCTACCTGATGGCAGCGGAGAGATGAGCGTGTGGCCAGGATGGTGTGGGTCCTTGATGATGCTGGCAGCCTATTTGAGGCAGCGCCTGCGATAGATCCCTTCGATGGTAGGGAGGTCAGAGCCGATGATGGATAAGGCAGTGTTAACAACTTTTTGCAGCCTTTTCCGCTCCTGGACGCTCAGGTTGCCGTACCAAGCCATGATGCAACTGGTCAGCACGCTCTTTACTGTGCACCTGTTCGAGAGAGTCCTCCTTGACGTACCGACTCTCCATAAACTTCTCAGGAAGTAGAGGCGCTGATGTGCTTTCTTTATAATTGCATCAGTGTGCAGGGACCTGGAGAGATCTTCGGAAATATGCACGCCCAGGAATTTGAAGTTCTTGCCCCTTTCCACCATCGATCCGTTGATGTAAACCTACCCCTTCCAAAGTCCACAATCAGTTCATTGGTTTTGCTGGTGTTGAGGGCCAGGTTATTGTGATGGGACCATTTGCACAATCGGTAGATCTCACTTCTATATTCTGACTCGTCCCCATCAGTGAAACGTCTCACAACAGTGGTGTCATCGGCAACCGTGATGATGGAGTTCACACTATTTCCAGCTACGCAGTCATGAGTATGGAGTGAGTACAGCAGGGGGCTGAGCACGCAGCCTTGAGGTGCTCCCGTGCTGATTGTTATTGAGGATGACACATTTCCACCAATACGGACAGACTGTGGTCTGTGAATGAGGAAGTCGAGGATCCAATTGCAGAGGGATGCGCAGAGACCCAGATCTGAGAGCTTGGTAAGCAGTTTGGAGGGGATGATGGCATTAAATGCCGAGCTGTAGTCAATGAATAACAGCCTGACAGTTTTTGTTGTCCAAGTGGTCCAGAGCGGAGTGGGGAGCCAGTGAGATCGCATCCACCGTTGATCTGTTGTGGCGGTAAGCGAACTGCTGCAGTGGGTCCAATTTTTTGCCGAGGTATGAGTTGATTTGCGCCATGATCAACCTCTCAAAGCACTTCATCACCACAGACGTTAGTGCCACTGGTTGATAGTCATTGAGGCACGTCACCTTGCTCTTCTTGGGCTTCTCAGGGTGCTCCAGCTTCCTCTCACATTCCAAAGATGCACAGGTTTGTAGGTCAATTGGCTTTGGTAAATTGTAAAATTGTCCCTAGCGTGTAGGATAGTGCTAGTGTACAGAGGATCGCTAGTTGGCACTGGCTCAGTGGGCCTGTTTCCGCGCTGTATCTCTAAAGTCTAAAGTCTAAAGCAGCATCTGCAGTTACATGGTTCTCCATGATGCAGCTTTATCAGTCTTGGTAAGGTCGTATTAGGACTCCAGGACTCTGTGTCTATCTAATATTACAGCCTGTTCAAGACTCTCATAATATTATTATACGCCTCAGTTAAGTCTCCCATCAAGCTTTCTTTATTTCTTAAACTTTTGTGATATTTTTATAATATTCAAGATTTGAAAATCTAATTTTTAGTGTTTTGGAAGGGCTGGTTGGCTGTATCAGTGCATAGCATCACGAAAATAGCACTGGAAATAAAGTGCATTCATTAAGTTAGGGGGTCAGGCGCTTAAACAGCGTAAGCAGTTGATAGGACACCGATCTCACCCAGGCACCAACAGCAGGGAAGGATGTGCGTACCAGCACTTTCACATCTACAAAAAAAAAGCACTGCTTATTTCAGTAAAGCAAACCCAGCCTCGTGTCCCTCTGGACAGCTATAATTTTCCAGCCTTGGCACCATCCATGTTAATCTCTGCTCCTATTCTAATGTTACCATATCCTTCCTGTGGACCAAAACTCTAGCTGTGGCCAAACACAGTCCTTACCTGACCTCCCTCTCTTGTGGTTTGAAGTCTCGGTAGATATGTGATAGCTTCCACGAGAGTCAGGGGAGAGGAAAACCTCTGCACCTTTCCATCCCTCTAGTTTCCTTCTCCCCAGACACTCAGTCTGAAGAAGGGTCTCGACCCAAAACATCGGCCACTCCTTTTCTCCGGAGGTGCTGCCTGGCCCGCTGAGCTTCTGCAGCATTTTGTATCTATCTTCACAGTTTTGTTTTGTGTCTCATGCACTGAAATACAGTGAAAAGCTAATTTGTTGCGTGCTATCCAGTTCCTTCCTACACATTTTGTCTGCTCCACTGCAAAATCTCCTCAAGGTATGTCCAAAGAAGGGTCTCGACCCGAAACATCATCTATTCCTTTTCTCCAGAGATGCTGCCTGATACGCTGAGTTACTCCAGCATTTTGTGTCTATCCAGTGGAGGAGGATTGAAACCGATTTGATGCCTATTTGTCATTTTATTGCAATGTCAAATACAAGAAGGCATAGCACTGGAGCTCTGAGGCAGAATGTTTCAAATGCACAATCAGCTTGCTGCCCTGAGCTGTTGCTGATCAGCACATATCGAGATTCCAATTTAAATTCCCCAATTTGGGCCAATTAAGCCTAATTTTCTAAATTGGGCTGAGCATACAGATGGGAGTTTGTTCTACTTCAAGGAGCACAGACGCCTCGTGGGTACGATTGCCAATAGTTTCTCCTGACTTGCTACCAGCACTCCTCACGTTGAGAAGTCACTCTCAGGATTGTGAGACTCACTGAGTTCCAGGGAAACCACAGGGAAAAGGCGGTTCATGGAGATTTCATGGGACACGATTAAATCAGGAGGGATTTTTCCAGAGAAGTGTCAGACTCCACTGATCGATGGCTCAGTTAGCAAGGACGCAGGTTTAAGGTGATCGACAAAACAGGTAGAGAGGAAGTGAAATGGAAGCCTGTTATGTAGCCCAGTTCATCGCACCAACCAGACTCCCCACCATTGACTCCATCTACACTTCACGTTGCCTCATACAAGCAGCCAACTTAATCAAAGACTTGTCCCACCTCCATGTCCCCATCAGTCAAAAGATACAGAAAACACACACACACCACCAGACTCAGGAACAGGTTCTTTCTCTCAGTTAACAGGCTTCATATGTTCGTAAGTCATACGAGCAGAAGTAAGCCATTTGGCCCATTGAGTCTACTCCACCATTCAATCGAAGTTGATCTATCTATCCCTCTCAACCCCATTCTCCTGCCTTTTTCCCCCATAACCTTTGACACCCTTATTAATCAAGAACCTATCAATCTCCATTTTAAAAATACCCAATGACTTGGCCTCCACAGCCATCTGTGGCAATTAATTCCACAGTTTAACCACCCTCTGACTCAGGATAATTCCTCCTCATCTCTTTTTTAGAGGTATGTCCTTTAATTCTGTGGCTAAGGCCTCTGATCCTAGACTCTCCTGCTAGTGGAAACATCCTCTCCACATTTACAATTAGGCCCTTCAATATTCTGTAAATTCATTGAGGTCCACCCTCATCCCCCTGACGGCTTCTGAATGGCCCTTCCATAATCTAGGGTACTGTCCAATTCACCACTACCCCATTGCAGACATTGGACTTTGTCTGTGGAACTGATGCTTTACAATGCCGAGAACTATATTCCGCACTCTGTAGCTTCCGCTTTGCTCTATCTATTATACTTGAATTTGATTGTATTGTATTTATGTATGGTATATCTGACCTGTTTGGATAGCATGTAAAACAAAGCTTTTCACTATGTACCTCAGTACACGTGACAATAATAAACCTATTATTGCCCATCCCACTCATAGCCTTCCTCTCAGTTGTAGGAAGGAACAGCAGATGCTGGTTTAAACCAAAGATAGACACAAGATGCAGGAGTAACTCAGCGGGACAGGCAGCATCTGTGGATAGAAGGAATGGGTGATGTTTCGGATCGAGACCCATTCTTGCCCAGTACGAAGAAATTCTCCCCCTTTCTCTGACGGGAGTTCTGTGAGACCCTCTCTCACTGCTCCACCTCTGTGATTCCTGCTGTTCTCCGGCTCTACGACCAGGTTCTGACCCAGACTCACTTCTTTCTGGCTTCACAACTCACAATGTACCAAAGACGAGCTGGTTAATTCGCTTCTCTACCTTGTCCCGTGTGTGTAGGATAGAACTAGTGTACAGGCAATAACTAGTCAGCGCAAACCTGATGGGCTGAAGGGCCCGTTTCCACACTGTACATCTAGAACAGGGCAACACAGTGGCACAGCAGTAGAGTCGCTTCCTTACAGCGCCAGAGAACCGGGTTCATTCCTGACTATGGGTGCTGTCTTTACGGAGTTTGTGCGTTCCCCCTATGACCGCATGGGTTTTTTCCATGCGCTCCTGTTTCTTCCCACATTGCAAAGAAGTGCAGGTTTGTCGGTTAATTGGATTCTGTAAAATTGTCCCTAGTGTGTAGGAGATCTAGTGTTGGTTGGCATGGTTTCGGTGGGCCAAAGAACCCGTTTCCATGTTGTATCTCTAAAACTAAAACACTTCAAACCTGTCTCATACCTTCTATTCTTATCACTGGCCTTTGTTCCAATCATCTGCCTTTCAAAAATCCCCTCTTGCCTGTGTCAGCGTATTACCTACCACGCCCTGACCTGCCGTTCCCCTGTTCCATTCTTCGCTCCCCACCCTACAGTCAGTCTGAGGAAGGGTCCCGACCCAATACTTCACCTCGCCATGTTCTCCAGAGATGCTGCCTGACCCATTGAGTTACTCCATCGCTTCGTTTCTGTCTACATGACCCCACTTTCTCATCCATTCCCTACACACCAGGGGCAATTAACAGAGGGCCAAGTGATCTACAAACCCGCACGTCTTTGGGAAGTGGGAGGAAACCAGAGCTCCCGGATGAAACCCACGTGGTCACAGGGTTGAACGTGCAAGCTCCACACAGACAGCACCCAAGATCAGAATCGAACCCGGGTCTCTGGTGCATTTTAGTATCATCATGACAGTGGGCCAAGAATTAAATGTTGCTGCTGGCACTTCCAATCCCCCTCTCCTCTAAACCCCACCAGCCCCTACCCCTCTCCTCCCTGCCCCTCCCCACCACTGTCTAAGTTAACCACGACAGCTGGCTTATGCGGTCGGGAAATCCAAACCCGATCTCCCTCCCTCCTGCTGAAATTCTCCTCTCGCTTGGACCTTTGTTCTTTGCAGCAGCCCGGCCGGGACTCTAAGGGGGTTGGTCTTGTCTGGATCAAATGAGAATCTCCTGCTCTCGGGCCCGCCCTCCTGCCATGGTCTTTCCTGCAAACTGCCTGTCTCAGCCTTGCTTTCTCGCACTCGCGTTGTGAAGTTATCCCAGGGAGAGAGCGTGGCTGCTGTCTGTGTGCCTTGGTTCGGGACTCACGAAACTGACAGTGAGTGACTCCACCGCATTGTTGAACAGTCCGTTATTGCTGTTACGCCACTGAGCTATTCTGTTTCGATTTGCTGCCTGCTTTAGTTTAAGTCCCTGCTTGGGAACAGTGCAGGTTTTCCAGAACTCATTGACAACTTGTTCCTATTTCAGCTCCCCCAAAAAGCAAAGGTCGGGATGGATATTTAGGAAAGAAAAATCCAATGCGGAGCTTTAGTGAAGGGGCAGTCATGGGGTCAGGAGAGACCAGTACTTCAGGAAGTGTTGAGCAGGCTGGATGAGTTGATTAGCCACAAGTAGGCTGGCACTTGGAATATGGCGCTGAGGAATGGTTAGAGACATGGGAGCAGAATTAGGCCACTCGGCCCATCGACTGTGTTGTGAGGTGTTGTATGATCAGGAGGCTGTGTGGAGGGAATGCCAGTGCTTAAAGGGGGCAAGGCTGAGGGAGCGCCACGCAGTCTGAGTGGTGCTACTGAGGGAGTGCCACACTGTCAGAGGGGCAATATTGAGTGAGTACCGCCCTGTCAGAGGGAGGGGGGCAGTACTGAGGGAATGCGACTCTATGAAAGGGAGTGCCGCACTGTGGATAGGGCAGTGCTGAGGGAGTGCCGCTCTGTCAGTGGAGCAATGCTGAGTACCAAGCTGGACCCTAACCCAAACCTTGTGTGAGATGATGTAGAGATAAGGAGCTGTAGATGCTGGTTTATCAAGGAAAGACACAAGGTGTGGATGAAGGAACTAGGTGAGTCAAGCAGCATCCCAGGTGAAAATGGATAGGTGACATTTCGGGTCGGAACCTTTTTTCAGTCTGAAGAAGGGTCCAAACCTGAAACGTCATCTGTCCATTTTCTGCCTGACCAATTCTGCCAGCACCTTGTGTCTTTCCTTGTGAGGGACCATGCTGTGTAAGGATTGACCACCACGATTCTGGGGTGACACTGAACATCTCGCTGTTGAGAGGAGCTCTATATACATGCAGGACCCTCTCCCTCCCTTAGCTACCCCATAAATCAATGAGACTCATAGAAAGGATGTCTGTGCCCCTTGTTGCGTGAGCTGAAGGCCTGTCACATTCCCGTAGCCCATTCGATGGGTTTGAGCATCCTGACAACTTATGAATGAGTGTTTTTGCATAGAACAAAGAACAGTACAGATTAGTAACAAGCCGTCTGGCCCACAATGTCTGCCGAATATAATGGCAAATTAAACTAATCTCTGCATGCATGTGATCCATATCTCTTTATTCCCTGCACTTCCATAAGTTTGTAAGTCAAGGAGCAGAATTAATCCATTTGGCCCATCAAGTCTACTCCGTCATTCAATCACGGCTCATCTATCTCTCCCTCTCAACCCCATTCTCCTGCCAACTCCCCATGACCCCTGACACCTGTATTAATCAAGAATCTATCAGACTCCACCTTAAAAATATCCATTGACTTGGCCTCCACAGCTGTCTGAGGCAATGAACTCCACAGATTCACCTTGTGCTTATCGAAAAGTCAGGACCATGCTCTGGTTGGTGAGTGGACGATTCAGTTGCCTGACAACAATTGGATCTGGTGTTTCACGCCTGGGATATCCTGAGTGATAGTTTTAGCCTGGCCAGAGATGGTCTTTCCAGCTTGGGATGTCCTGCAGTTATTGTTTGAAGCTTACATTGTCCTGGGTTGATGTTTTTGAGGTGTTGCTTTTGAACTGAGAATACCGAATAGAATCCTAGAGTCGGAGAGCTACGCAGCATGGAAACAGGCCCTTCAGCCCAACTTGATGTTGGTCAGGACTCACACGGGCATTGTAGACAATGCTGGGAACAGTTGGGTGAAGAGAAATATTCTTTGGTCAAGAATGCTTTACCCTAAAGAGGTGCACCGTGGCGCAGCCGGTGGAGCTGCTGCCTCACAGCTCCAGGGACCTGGGTTTAATCCTGACTTTGCGTGCTGTCTGCATAGAATGCGCACGTTCACCCTGTGACCTCCGGGTTTCCTCCAGGTGCTCCGGTTTCCACCCACATCCCAAAGACTTGCATGTTTCTACGTTAATTGGCCTCTGTAAAAAGTGTATAGAGTGTGGATGAGAATGTGGGATGACAGAACTAGTATGAACGGGTGATTGATGGTAGGTGTGGACTCGGTGGGCTGAAAGGACTTCCATGCTATACCTCTAAAAACTTTAAACTAAAGAAGCACTATGCTGTCTCCCGCTATTTACAGATGACTGAAGTGCAGACAGTCATTTTCAATCTTCCAAACTACCCATTGGGTTTGGAAGAGTTTCCACTGGTGAAACAGAGGAGGATGAATGAAAAGATAGTGGGTTTTATAAATAGGAATCACTTGTTTTACTCAGGTTGCAGATAATGAGGTTGTGTGAGATCACAAACTTAAAATAGTCACTAAGTGAATACGCAGAAAGCGTTGGGGACATTCTTCCCTGCATTGAGGGCAGTTGGAAAACGTTGGAATGTCGTGCCACGGGGAATAATTAAGTTGGAGGCTAATGCACCATTTATGGGAAACATTGATAAAGGAATGAGGGAGTGAATGGTTCTGGGATGTGGCGACTCTGGTATCAGCCTCCTGTTGCCCCAACACTGACCATCTACTGACCCAATGACTGAATGAATGCTGGTTGCTGCAAAGCTTAGTAGAGTTGCTGCCTTACAGCACCAGAGACGCAGGTTCGATCCGGGCTACAGGTGCTGTCTGCACGGACTTTGTACGTTCTCCCTGTAACAGTATGGATTTTCCCCATGTGCTCCGGTTTCACCTACATTCCAAAGACGTACCGGTTTTCAGGTTAATTGTGTTCTATAAATTCTCCCTAGAGTGTAGGATAGAAGTAGAGTGCGGGGTTATTATTGGTCGGTGCGGACTCGGTGGGCCAATGGGCATGCTTCCACGCTGTATCTAAACTAAACTAAACTCAACTCAACACAGAACATAGAACAGTACAGCACAGGAAAGGGCCCTTTGGCCCACAATGTTTGTGCCAAGTGAGCCAACATTTTCTCGTTTTAACAGGAAATAAGAGATCTATAAATATTCACAATCTTTGAGTGAATCACATTCCCCTCATTCCAATCCTAAATGGCTTATTTCTTAACCTAAGATTAATACCTGCCCCTGTGCTAAAGTTGCCAGACTGGACAAACTGCCTCCCTATACCTAACTTGTCGAGTCCCTTTAGAACATAGGGTAAGTGCAGCGCAGGTCACTGTAGTGTATATACTTCAACCACCATGTCTGTGCAGCACATGATGCTGCTAAACTAATCACCCAATCCATATCCCTGCATTTCCTGCATATCTATGTGCCCATCTAAAAGCATCTCAAATAACATTATCATATCTGCCTCCACCACCACCTTAGACAGCACGTTCCGGGTGGCCACCACTCCCTGTGTTAAAAATCTTGCTCTGTACATCTCCTTTAAACTTTGCCCCTTTCACCTTAAACCTATACTTTATGGAATAAACAAAAAGAATTTGGTGTGTTTAACATTCATCTAAACGCCAGTCAGTGGACATATATCCTACATAAATCCTACACAAAGCGCTGCAGTAACTTAGTGGGTCAGGCAACATGTCTGGAGAACGTGGATAGGTGACGTCGGGACCATTACTCGCAACTTGCAAATCCTACATATTCTTACCTCACGAGACATTTACCTCATTCCCAATTAGCACCTGGAAATGTATATTAGAAATTCAAACATGTGCTGCCCACAATTTTTAGACTCTAGACTTTACTTTTGACTTTAGAGATGCAGCACGGATACATGCCCTTCGGCCCACCGAGTCCACGCCAACTGTGATCACTCCGAACACTAGATCTATCCTCAGTTTAGTTAAGTCTATTGTCATGTGTACTAAGGTGCAGTAAAAAGCTTTTGTTGCATGCTATCCAGTCAGCAGAAAGACAATACATGATTACAATCGAGCCATTTACAGTGTATAGATACATGATAAGGGCATAATGTGCAGTGCAAGGTAAAGCCAACAAGTCCAATCAATGATAGTCCGAGGATCATCAAAGAGATAGATAGTAGTTCACACTAGGGACAATTTACAATTTTACAGAAGCCAACTGTACAAACTAGTACATCTTTGGAAGGAAACTGGAGCACCTGGAGAAAACCCATGCGGTCACGGGGAGAATGTGCACACTCTGTGCAGACAGCACCCGTAGTCAGGATCGAACTGGGGTCTCTGGCGCTGTAATGCAGCAACTCTACCGCTGCGCCACTGTGCTGCCCATTTCATTTTCTTGTGGGAAAATGGAGCAGCTAGACCAGGGATGTGAAATTGGCCCAGTGTTGTCTGAGTACTTAGGGTGTGCTGTTGGCTTATTCCTCAGATAAGAAAAGGAATTGTATTGCTCTGTAAACTGGTCCAAACTGTGATCCCTGCCAATTAACGTTTGAACGTCAGAAGCTTTTAGAATCAGCAAGTAAATATTTCATTAGTGGAAGCAATCAGTCATTAACCGTGGCTGGGGATTAGGAGTGGTTGCTCTTATTTCTGTGCCTCTGTTAATTTATGGAGCCATTGGAAACACTTACTTAAGAAACACTCAGTGCTAATCACACAACAGCTAACGACACAGTGGCATAGTGGTAGAATTGCTACTCTACGGTGCCAGAGACCCGGATTTGATCCCAACTATGGTTGCTGTCTGTACGAAGCTTGTACATTCTCCCCGTGACTGCGTGGGCTTTCTCTGGGTGCTCCGGTTTCCTTCCACACTCCAAAGATGTACTGGTTTGTATGGTTAATTAGCTTCTGTAAAATTGTAAATTGTCCCTAGTGTGTAGGATCGAACTAGTGTACGGGGTGAATGCTGGTTGGTGTTGGCTGAAGGGCCTGTTTCCATGCTGTGTCTCTAAAATCAAAAGTAAAGTGGCTAATGTAACAGGCAAGACTGGAGCAATATTGCGAGACTAGGGTTCTGATGTGTTCAGATTTACACAGAGTGTAGGAGATAGCACAGTGCCAGAGCTAGTGACATAGTATCAGAGTGCAATACAGAACATAAGCAGGCCCTTCAGCCCATGGTGCAAGAGGTGGCACAGTAACATAGCTAGTGCCATTGAATGGAAGAGCTATACAGCACATAAGCAGGCCCTTCAGCCTATCATGTCCATGCTGACTAAATTGCCATTCCTGTCGAGTCCCATTTGCCTGCATTTATTCCTTATCCCGCTAAACCCTTTGTATCCATATTCTGTAGCTGTCAAAATGTCTTTTGAAAGTCACAATTGTATCTGTTTCTCTAGCTTCCTCTGGCAGCTTGTCCCAGACACGGACTACCCTCTGTGAAAAGTTTGCCCATGCAGTCCCTTTTAAATCTCTCCCCTCTCTCCTTAGTCCAATGGTTTCTGCATCCTCTACCCTTGGAAAGAGACCATGAGCATTCACTTTATCCATGTCCCGCATGATCTTGTATACTTCAATGTTCACCTCTCAGCCTCCTACATTCTAACCTCTCCCTATAACTCGAGCCCACTGTTCCAGGCAACATCTTGGTGAATCCCTTCTGCACCTGTTCCACCTAGTAGAGTCACTGCCTCACAGTGCCTGAGACCTAGGTTCACTCATTCCTGTCTGGATGTTTGCATGTTCTTCCTATCACTTCCCTGAGTGCTCTAGTTTCCTGCTTCATCCCAAGAGTGTGTATGTTGGTATGTTAACTGGTCACTGTGAAGTTCCTTGTGTACAGGTGAGCAGTAGAATCTGGCATGGATCAATGGGGAGTATGAGGAGAATGTAGTAGACAGGTGTTGGATTGGCATAAAGATGAGAGCTTTAGTGCTTTGAAACATCTCTAGTGCTTTGAGACGTCCGTTTAAGGTTTAACTCCTGTGATCTAACATTTTCTCTCTCATCTTGCAATCCCTCCACAGCCTCAGCTGTTTAGACCCAATCTCTGGAATTCCACCCTAAACCTGTCCACATCTCTTGCCTTTTTAAGACACTCCTTGAAGCCTTTGTCTGTGGCCAAACTTCCAGCCATCTGTCTTAAATCTATTTCTGTGTCTCAATGGCATAACTTGCCTGAATATCCTTCCATGAAGCATCTTTGGTCATTTTGCAAAGTTCAAGGTTCTATATTAATGCAAATCGATATTGTTGAATTCAAGAAAATGGCATTTGTTGCAAAGCTTAGCATGCAACAAATAGCCTACTTAACATTCAGGTTTAGGTTTATTATTGTCACGTGTACCGAGGTACAGTGATAAGCTTCGTTTTCCATGCTATCCAAACAGATCGGGTATACTTTTAACGGCCTGTCCCACTTGGCGATTTTTGCCAGCATCATATCAGTGTCGCCAAAAGATTTTGAAATTTCAAAATCCAGCGGCGACAAAAAAGTGGTTGCGACACTTGAAAAAACGCCGCGCGTCATACGTCATCACGCCGCGTCACGTTCGCGTCATACGTCGTCATGCATCGTGACGCCGCGTTTCTTTCGGTGACATGATATGTCAGTCAATGATGCCGCAGTCGCCGAAAAAAATCACGTGGGACAGGCCCTTAAATAAGTACAATTAGGTTAAGTACAATAGATAGAGCAAAGGGGAAGATACAGAGTGCAGAATATAGTTCTCAGCATTGTAGCGCATCAGTTCCAAAGTCCAATTTCCGCAATGAGTTAGAGGTGACTCGAACCGTACCCTAGATTATGGAAGGACCATAAAGAAACCTGAGTAAAGAGTGGAAGAAGCTGTTCCTGAGACTGTTAGTGCATGCTTTCAAGCTTCTGTACCTTCTGCCATTCAGAAAGCTGCTAACAGTGAGGAGGAAGCTGTTATTGAGTCTGGTGGTGCGTGCTTTCTGGCTTCTGTACCTGCTGCCAGACAGAGGCAGGGAGAAGAAGGAATGACTAGGATAGGACAAGTCTTTGATTATGTTGCCAGCTTTTCCAAGGCAGCATGAAGTGCCATGCTGTATCTAAAAGAAGTACCATGCTGTATCTCTAAACAAAACCAAACAAAAATCCAGCGACTGCACTATATGTTTTGATTAAAAGAAGTACCATGCTGTTTTTCCAAACTAAACTGAACTAAAATCCGGCACTATGTGTTTTGTTTATAATAAATACTTAATTGGCTGAAAAGAGCTTTTGTCCAGTTTTGTGGGAGGATCAATACAAATAGAAGCCCTTTCTTCAGACGGACAGTCCATTCCTTCAATTACGTAATATTGCAGCAAACTATTCAAACTCAATGCGAGCACGAGCACTGAGCCGTGCACAGTTGTCACGGAAGCTCGTTAGCGGTTCATTAAAATGCTGAGCAGAGGGGTTTCTGCTGCTCTTCAGCCATGGTCAGCAGTGGGACCTGATGTGGAGACATCAAGCATTCATTGTGAGCCTATCAGTAAATCTGTTTTCACAAGGCAATCTTCAACTTCCTGCAATTTATCCGCAAACTGAAGTTTCATCTTTTCCTGTGTTTAGATTACCTCTTTATTTTGTGAGGATAGATGCCAAACCATTTCTTTCAGCGCGCTGGCAGGCCAAATATAGTTTAGTCAGACCATCACGCTAAGCAACCTCCCTTCCATTGACTTAATCTATACTTCACGCTGCCTCGGCAAGGCCACCTGCATAATCAAGGATCAGTCTCACACCGGTCACTCCCTCTTCTCCCCTCTCCCATAGGCAAGAGGTACAGAAATGTGAAAACGCACAGCTCCAGATTCAGGGACAGTTTCTTCCCAGCTGTTATCAGGCAACTGAACCGTCCTATCACCAACCAGCGAGAGGTCCTGACCGACCATGTACCTCATTGGAGACCCTCGAACCATCTTTAATCGGACTTTATCTTGAATTAAATGTTATTCCCTTTACGTGTAGGAATGGTTACTGTAGATGCTGGTTTAAACCGAAGATAGACACAGAAAGCCGGTTATCCCAGCTTTTTATGTCTATCTTCGGTTCTTCCCTTTAACATGTACCTGTGCACTGTGGATGGCTTAATTGTAATCAAGTGTAGTCTTATCTGCTGACTGGATAGCATGTAACAAAATAGTTTTTCACTGTAACTCAGTACACGTGACAATAAACTAAACTTAGTTGATGTAACCCCCCTCATTATTCTGAGGATTCTGCCTGGGCCTGAAGTGAAGTTCTGTGCCTCAACTATCCTCATTTGTGGCACAATGGCGCAGTGGTAGAGTTGCTGCCACACAGCGCCAGAGGCCCGGGTTGGATCCAGACTTTGGGTTCTGTCTGTTTGATTTCCCTGTGACCGCGTGGGTTTTCTCCTGGTGCTCTGGTTTACTCCCACATTCCAAAGACGTGCAGGTTTGTAGGCTAATTGGCTTCTGTAAATTGTCGCTCGTGTGTAGGATACGAAGCTGGGAAAACATAGAACTAATGTTTGTGATCATCGGTCGAGGCTAACTCTGTGGGCTCAAGGGCCTGTTTCTATGTTGTATGTTTAAACTAAACTAAACTGTATCATCTCAGAGACTTCTCTCTTCTGGGGATATGTACACGTGAGAAGAGGGAGATGATTCAGCCCTTGAACCTGACATCCTCTCCCATTTCTTCTATCATCTCCACCCTCCTCCCAACCCCCTGCATCTCCCCTCCTCTGTACATGCATCTCCCATCTCCATTTCCCTTTGTTGTCCCTCTTTCCCCTCCCTCGTCCCATCCCCCCACATCCCCCCTTCTGGGTTTATATTTCACCCCTGCTCTCCTCTCCTGATCTGACATCCTTCAGTCTCCTTTTTATCTCTAACCTTTGTTAATTGCTCCACCCATCTGCCAATCCAACTCCCCTTCAGTTGTATCCATCTGTCACTTGGCAGGATTTGTCTCACTCCCACCTCACTTTTCCCGCTTTTATCTCTACCCACCCCTACTCCACTCAGAGGAAGGGTCACGACCAGAAACGTTGATTGCCCAATTCTTTCCCAGGTGCTGCCTGATCCGTTATGTTTCACCAGCACTTTGTGTTTTACTCACAAATCTTCTGCTCAAGTTGTTAGAGCTGCTGCCTCACAGTACCAGAGACCAGGGTTCGATCCTGACCTCGGGTGCTGTCTGTGCGGGTTCTCCCTGTGACCACATGGGTTTCCTCCAGGAGCTCCGGTTTCCTTCCACATCCCAAAGATGTGCGGCTTCGTAGGTTAATCGGCCCCTGTAGATTGACCCAAGTGTGTTGGGAGTGGATGAGAACATGGGATAAAATAGAATTTGTGTGCACAGGTTGTTGATAGTTGGTGTGGACCAGGTGGGCTGTGTAGATCAACCGTGATCAAATGATGGAGTAGATTATTTACTTTAGACTTGTTAGGCTTTAGAGGTACAGCATGGAAACAGGCCATTCGGCCCACTGAGACTGCGTTGACCAGCGATTGCCCTGTACATTATTACTATCCTACACACTGGGGACAATTTACAATTTACTGAAGCCTATTAACCTACACACCTGTACGTATTTGGAATGTGGGAGGAAACCGGAGCGCCCTAAGGAGACCCATGCAGTCACAGGGAGAACGTACAAACTCCGTACAGACAGCACCAATAGTCAAGGATCAAACACGGGTCTCCGGCGCTGTAAGGCTGCATAGAAACATAGAAAATAGGTGCAGGAGTAGGCCATTCAGCCCTTCAAGCCAGCACTGTCATTCAATATGATCATGGCTGATCTTCCAAAATCAGTAACCCGTTCTGGCTTTTTTCCCATATCTCTTGATTCCCTTAGCCCTAAGAGGTAAATCTAACTCTAACTCTAAATCTAACTCTGCCATTGTGCTGCCCCCTGTGACTCAATGGGCTGAATGGCCTAATTCTGCTCGTGTGTCTTATGATCATATGATCTTCAACCATGTTCTGGCCCAGACTCGTACCACAGGCACTTCCTCAGCACTTGCCTTCTCTGCCTTCGTTCATGTGGTTTCCAGCTCTCTTTCCAGGTCTCCCAGCACAGATCCGGCCAGGATCTAAGATCCCTACACTCTCTCCAACGCTTCTGACAACAGTTTTCCCTCCGTGCTAGTCTGAAGAAGAGTCCCGACTGGAAACATCATCTGTCCATCTCCCTCCACAGATGCTGCCTGGGCAGCTGAGTTCCTCCAGCAGATTTTTTTTTTTGCATTTTAATTAAGTATTTTGCTGGGTAGCCACATTTCAACTAGCAAACTATTTAGGTTTAGATTACGGACACTTCTCAGGAACGAAGTCGCGTCATAACCAGTGAAGGGCGGCATAGTGGCGTAGCAGTAGAATTGCTGCCTCACAATGCCAGGGACCCAGGTTCGATCCTGATTATGGTTGCCCTCTGTATGGAATTTGTACGTTCTCCCTGCGACCGTGTGGGTTTTCACCGGGTGCTCCGGCTTCCTCCCACACTCCAAAGACGTACAGGTTTGCGGGTTAATGTACATCAGTAAAATTGTAAATTGTCCCTGGTGTGTAGGATAGTGCTAGTGTTCGGGGTGATGCTGGTCGGCGCAGACTCTGTGGCTTGAAGGCTTTTTCACTAAAGTCTAAAATCTAAAGCTAGAGGATTCCTTAATCCTCACATTTAAATGGATGCTCACCGCAGACATATCATCTGACCATAAGGTTTTAACTTTCAATCCATCTTGTAAATGGTGCTAAATGCAAAGTCTCAGAAATTCTTGTGCAATTGAACTGTCATGTCTCTACAGCTACTTTCTATTATAGCAGATAATCACAGTACAAAGGGAACATTTTATCCGATGCACCTGTTATCTAATTCTACAGCCCACTCTGATCCTGTAATCACCGAGCCTCATTGCTTTGTCGACACAGGTGCTTATCTTTCCGCAATTTCCAACAGAGGCAATATTTGTCTTTCCTACACTGACACAGTGAGCTGAAAAGAGTGCAGAGACGATTTACGAGGATGCTGCCAGGACTTGAGGGCCTGAGCTATAGGGAAAGGTTGGTCAGACTGGGACTATTCACTGGAGTGCAGGAGGATGAGGGGTGATCTTGTAGATGAGAGAAATAGCCAGGGTGATCCTATTTCTTAGATTTTTAAGTCAGTAGGTTTATTGGCCCCAGTGGAGCACCCTACCTCAGTGTGTGGGTGAGTTGCAGAATCTGGGAGGTGCTCCGGTTTCCTCACACATTTCAAAGACGTACAGGTTTGTAGGTTAATTTGGGTTCAGTAAAAATTGTAAATTGTCCCAAGTGTGTAGGATAGTGCCATTGTGTACGGGGATCGCTTGTCGGCCCGGACTCAGTGGGTCGAAGGGTCTGTTTCTGCGCTGTATCTCTAAACTAAACTAAATTAAACTAAACTCTGCACAGACAGCAGCCATAGTCAGGGTAAAACCCACTAAATGAAACATTGTGGGCCAAAGAGCCTGTTCCTGTGCTGTTCTGTTCCATGTTAATGTACTATTTATACAAAGACGGTTGACAATCGGCATGGACTCGATGGGTCAAAGAGCCTTTATCTCCCAAGTCTCCAAATCTCCCAACACCCATAGTCAGAATCGAACCCTGGTCTCTGGCGCTGTAAAGCATCAACTCTATTCTTAGAATAAAGGAGAGGTCATTTAAGACTGAGCTGAGAAAAAACTTTTTTTACCCAGAGAGTTGTGAATTTATGGAATTCCCTGCCACAGAGGGCAGTGGAGGCCAAGTCACTGGATGGATTTAAGAGAGAGTTGGATAGAGCTCTAGGGGCTAGTGGAGTCAAGGGATGTGGGGAGAAGGCAGGCACGGGTTATTGATAGCGGACGATCAGCCATGATCACAATGAATGGCGGTGCTGGCTCGAAGGGCCGAATGTCCTCCTCCTGCACCTATTTTCTATGTTTCTTTGTTTCTATCGCAGTGCCACTCATAAATGAGCACAATACGTTTATTGTGTGCGCTTCAGGTCGTTCCATTGCAGGAGGAATGTGGAGAGGGCGCTGAAGAGGTTTACCAGGATGTGCCTTGATTTGAGGGTATTAGCTGCATGGAGAGGTTGGGCAAAACTGGATTGTTTTTTTTCTAGAGGTTTGGAAGCTATGGGCAGACGTGGGAGAAGTATACAAAATTATGAGAAGTGTAGATAGGTTAGACAATCAGAACCTTTTTTTCAGGATGGACGTATCAAAGACTAGAGGGTATGTTTTTAAGGTGAGAGGGACAGAATTTAAAGGACATGTGTGGGGCAAGTTTTTTAGAGAGTGTGGTTGGTCCCTGGAACATGTTGCCAAGGGGTAGTGATGGAAGCAGAAAAGACAGTGGGGTTTAAGAAGCTTTATAAATGCAGGGAATGAAGGGAGGTGGATCATGTACAGGAAGGCATATAAGTCAGCAACATGTCCGTGGGCAGAAGGGTATGTTCCTGTGCTGTACTGCTGTATTTAGTTCGGTGACTGCGCCTCCATTGCCCTCCAGAGGAGAGAATTCCAAAGGTCATTACTTCCAAATGAAGAAGATCTTATCATGCCATTCATCTTATTCAATGTGTCTTTAACCTTTGGTTCTAGATGCCGGAGGGAGGAGAAATATTAGTTTAGTTTAGTTTAGTTTGGAATTAAGGGATCAACGATTGGGGTGGTAACATTATACAAATCTTAGATGAACAAGAGAATGGCACAGTGTCGCAGCAGTAGAGTTGCTGTCTAACTATGGCAGAGACCTGGGTTTTACCCAGATTATGGCTGCTGTCAGTGCAGAGTTTAGTTTAGTTACAGATACAGCGCGAAAACAGGCCCTTCGCCACTCCAATTCCACGTCGACCAGCGATCCCTGCACACTAATGCTACCCTACACACACTAGGGACAATTTACAATTGTACCAAGCTAATTAACCTGCAAACCTATACTTCTTTGGAGTTTGTATGTTCTCCCTGTGACCGCATGGGTTTACTCTGGGTGCTCTGGTTTCTTCCCACATCCCAAAGACACACAGACTTGTAAGTTAATTAGCCTCAGTAAATTGTCCCTAGGATGCGAGTGTGAGATAACATAGAACCAGTGTAAGGGTGATTAATGGTTAGAGTGGACCCAGTGGGCCAAAAGGGCCTGTTTCTATGCTGTATCTTTGAACTAAATATAACCATCTCCCTTTGATGTTCAATAACGCAATTATTGCTAATAACTAGCAACCAGGAGTCTGAAGAAGGGTCTCGACTTGAAACGTCACCTATTCTCGCCAGAGATGCTACCTGTCCCGCTGAGATTCTCCAGCATTTTGTGTCAACCTGGAGTCATTGTTGACCAGAGAAAAGTGACCCATTTTGTGTTAAATCACACTCCTGACATGCATCCTGTCGACATGCACTGTCATGCTGCATTCTGTATATTTTTGTATCTATCGGTTGTTCTTATGTATGGCTTGATGGTACTCTTGTATGGTATGATTTGACTGGATAGCAAAGTTTTTTGTTGTATCTCAGTACACGGGACAATAATATATTAATAAAGAACAAGATTGTGGGCAGTACGGTGGCCTGCCAGTAGAGTTGCTGCCTCACAGAGCCCGAGACCCAGGTTTGATCCTGACTGTGGGTGCTGTCTGTATGTAGCTTGCACGTTTTCTCTGTGACTGCGTGGGTTTTCTCCAGGTGCTCCGGTTTTGTCCCACATTCCAAAAGACCTGCAGGTTTTTGGGTTAATTGGCTTCTGTAAAATTGCCCCTAGTGTGTAGGATGTAAAACTGGGATAATACCGAAAGTGTGCGGGCAATCGCTCGTTGACGCAGACTCAGTGGGACGAAGGGCCTGTTTCCACACTGTATCTCTAAACTAAACTAATGAAGCAGTGTGGAAACAGGCCTTTTGGCCCAGAGTCCATGCTATCAATCACCCTATCCTCCCTGATTGCAACCTGCTGAGCCTAGTTCAAATTTTGTCAGCTTCAATGAGATTCCCTCTCAGTCTCCTGGACTCGATCTGTGGGAATTCCCCTGTGAAAGTATTGCCTACAAGCCGCGTTTGTGTGGCTCCCATGCCAGAATAAAAAGCCCACGGGTATATTCCAGAGACAGACACTGTCTCAGGTGTGTAGAGGCGGTGTACCTGTGATCAAAGCTAGATGTCTGGAGGCAGTTTTAAAGAGGCATTACAACCACACAGTCATTATTCCGTAATGTGTGAAGAGAGAGGATAGCTTAGAAATTACATTTTTGAGACACAGCGCGCAAACAGGCCCTTCGATCCACCAAGTACACTCACACCAGTGATCACCCTGTACACTAGCACTATCCAACACGCTAGGGACAATGTTAGAATTTTACAGAAGCCAATTAACCTACAAATCTCTTCGTCTTTGGAATCTGGGAGGAAACCATAGCACCCAGAGAGAACCCACGCAATCACAGGGAGAACGTACAAACTCTGTACAGACAGCACCCGCAGTCAGGATCGAACCTGGGTCTCTTGTGCTGTAAGGCAGCAACTCTACCGCTGCGCCGCTTGTGCTTAGAGCATGTCTAATATTTCAAGCTCTCTTCTCATTCGGGGAAAATGCCGCTGATTAATGCGATCACTTTTGGAAACAAAATATCTGTGGCAATTACGTGATAGTGGCATGGTGATGAATGATGAAAGGGAGCAGATTGCAAGTTAGGCCAACAACGGTAGCTTGGCTTAAAGGATAAGGCTCCCTGTTGGTGGGCCTCTCAATCTAATTGCACAGCAATTACTGCAGTGTGCCTCTCACACCTTGTTCTTGAAGCATATAATAACCGTTGATTAAACTAAACCTCCACGCTAAACAGAACATCAGCAACTTGCAACTGCCTTTGGGCAAAGTGTCAGAGTCATACAGAGTGGAAACAGGCCCTTCGGCCCAACTTGCCCACACTGACAACAGATCCCATGTACTCTAGTCCCACCTGCCTGCATTTGGTCCATATCCCTCTAAATCTGTCTAATTGCTTCTTAAACCTTGCGATAATAACCCTGCCTCAACTACCTCCTCTGACAGCTCTTTCCATACATCCACCACCCTTTGTGTGAAAAAGTTACCCCTCAGATTCCTATTAAATCTTTAAATGCAGCCTTACCAATGTCTTATATAACTGCAAAATGACCTCCCAACTTCTATACTCGTGCTGTAGGAACTCGAATTTGGGACCCTTCTTCAGACTGTCCAGACTCAAAACGTCATCTGGCCCTTTCCTTCCACAGATGCTGCCTGACCCGTTGAGATCTTCCAATGTTTGCTCAAGATTCCAGCAACTGCGGTTTCCTGTTTCTCCACAATGCCTTTGGTTTGGACACTGTAGAAGTGGATGAATCGCAGAAGCTGATGTATGCACAGCAAGATACCACTAGTTTAGAGGTATAGATTGAGTATAGAAGTTGGGAGGTCATGTTGCAGTTATATAAGATGTTGGTGAGGAAACATTTTGAATATTCCGTTCACTTTTAGGCACCATGTTGTCGGAAAGCGTGGTAGTGACGGGGTACGGGATACTGAGTTGGATGATCAGCCATGATCATATTGAATGGCGGTGCAGGCTCGAAGGGCTGAATGGCCTACTCCTGCACCTAATTTCTATGTTTTCTATGTTTTCTATGTAAAGCCCCCTTCTCTCTTCCAGCTTTCTCTCCCCTTATTACAATTAGTCTGAAGAAAGGTCCCGACCCAAAACATTGCTTATTCATATCCTCCAGAAATGCTGCCTGACATGCTGAGCTCCTCCGGCACTTTGCTGTCACAATGTCTGCTTGCCTCAGTACTACAATGGGGCAAGGGGCATTCCCTTTACCCTGTATCTGTACACTTTGAATGGCTCAAATGTAATCATGTATTGTCGGCCCACTGACTCGTTAGCATGCAATAAAAGCTTTTCACTGTACCTCGGTACACGTGACAATAAACTCAACTAAACTAGCCTGGATTTTCTACTTATGTGCATAGAATAAGGATGATAGACACAAAATGCTAGAGTAACTCAGTGGGTCAGGCAGCATCTCAGGAGAAAATGATAGGTGACGTTTTGGGTCGAAACCCTATTTCACCCTAGGCATAGAATAAGTATTTGAATCTGTGGCTTTGAGGAAGGAACATAGCCAGTTGAACAGCTATGACTTAATGCATAGTAGTCTTGTCAAGAAACTGTCAAATTACTTTGCATGAAGGAAAGGAATCCACCAGTGTTAATCCAGCCCACACAAGTGGCATCAAGATAGGCGTTCCTACTTTGAGTATTTCATGTTGCAGAGGGACCCAGAGAGCTCAGTTTTGTAAAGATCAAGGAAAGGTCAGTGCCGTGATTTACATTGCATTTCCAAAGGTCATTTGTTGAAAGATGCTCTTAATTTATCGCAGTGAGTGCTGGTGAGCACTGAACACTTCTACCCAAAGCTACCAAGAGCCCCCCCTCTCTCTCTCTCTCTCTCTCTCGTTATAAACTAGTGACATCCGCCGTGATCTTGTCGACACCGCTTTGAACTGTGATTTCTTTGAACTGTGATTTCTTTATTTCCTGAGCAAACAAAGCAGGAATGTAACCAACAGAACATGTGTTGCTTGTATCTTGTTCCATAGGTCCAGGGGTGGAACTACTATGAAACTAATGAAGCTTAAAAATTCAGGGCCCCTAATCCCAGAGGGGCCCCAGAAGCGACTTTAGTCCAGATATTCTTCCGATTTTAATCGGAATTCCGATTTTTTTGTTTTCCTAGAAATGAATCTGATTTTTCACCTTGACTAAACCTCTCGCCTCGATGAAACTTCACCTCACACATAAACCTCAACTCACTAAACCTCGCCTCAACCAAACCTCCCACCTCGCACATAATCCCCGCCTTGACTAATCGCCGCCTCTCTCCCGCTCCTGTGGTCTCAAGCTCAATGTTAACGTCAGCACACATGCGCCCCTCCCCTCCCACTGGTTCTCTTGGGCAAAGCGCCTGCTCCTCTCTCTGAACTCGGTCCCGCCCCCCTGGTTGGAGACTTTCTGCTCACGTGAGGCAATGGCCGGGGGGGGGTGGCGGCTATAAATAGCGGGTGCGGGTGAGAGGCAGCGATTAGTCGAGGCGGTGATTAGTCAAGGCGGCGATTAGGTATGAGGTGGAGTTGTCGTGAGGTGGGAGGTTTAGTTTAAGTGGAGGTGGGTTATGGGGTGAGGTGTGAGGTTTATTTGGGGGGAGAGGTTTAGTGAGGTGCAGTTTAGGCGAGGCAGGGTTTAGGTGTGAGGGGAAGTTTGGTAGTGAGGTATTGTCAAGGCGAGGAGTTTAGAGAGGCGAGGGGATTCGTCGAGGTGTAGTGGCATGGGCAGAAATCCTGGGGGGGTGGGACCCGATCCCTCCTCCCCCCCATATTTTAAGAGGTGGGGGACAATCCCCCCCATGTTTTGTTAAACATGTTGCAGTAAAACCGCCCGGGAATGGCTGTAGTGCCCCGGTGCGCTCACCTGCCTAGGGACTGGCTGCAGTGCCCAGATCGTCTTGCTTGCCACAGGTCTGGCTACAGCCCCCAGATCGGCTTGCTTGCCCGGGGACTGGCTGCAGTGCTCAGATCGGCTCGCTTGCCCGGGGACTGGCTGCAGCGCTCGGATCGGCTCGCTTGTCCGGGGACTGGTTGCAGCGCACAGATCGGCTCGCTTGTCCGGGGACTGGTTGCAGCGCACAGATCGGCTCGCTTGTCCGGGACTGGCTGCATCGCCCAGATCGGCTCGCTTGTCCGGGGACTGGTTGCAGCGCACAGATCGGCTCGCTTGTCCGGGACTGGCTGCATCGCCCAGATCGGCTCGCTTGTCCGGGGACTGGTTGCAGCGCACAGATCGGCTCGCTTGTCCGGGACTGGCTGCATCGCCCAGATCGGCTCGCTTGCCCGGAGACTGGCTGTAGCGCACAGATCGGCTCGCTTGCCCGGAGACTGGCTGTAGCGCACAGATCGGCTCGCTTGCCCGGAGACTGGCTGTAGCGCACAGATCGGCTCGCTTGCCCGGGACTGGCTGTAGCGCACAGATCGGCTCGCTTGTCCGGGACTGGCTGCATCGCCCAGATCGGCTCGCTTGCCCGGAGACTGGCTGTAGCGCACAGATCGGCTCGCTTGCCCGGGACTGGCTGTAGCGCACAGATCGGCTCGCTTGCCCGGGGACCGGCTGTAGCGCACAGATCGGCTCGCTTGCCCGGGACTGGCTGCAGCGCCCAGATCGGCTCGCTTGCCACAGGTCTGGCTGTAGCGCACAGATCGGCTCGCTTGCCCGGAGACTGGCTGTAGCGCACAGATCGGCTCGCTTGCCCGGGGACTGACTATAGCACACAGATCGGCTCGCTTGCCCGGGGACTGGCTGTAGCGCACAGATCGGCTCGCTTGCCCGGGGACCGGCTGCAGCGCACAGATCGGCTCGCTTGCCCGGGGACCGGCTGCAGCGCACAGATCGGCTCGCTTGCCCGGGACTGGCTGCAGCGCACAGATCGGCTCGCTTGCCCGGGGACCGGCTGTAGCGCACAGATCGGCTCGCTTGCCCGGGGACCGGCTGCAGCGCACAGATCGGCTCGCTTGCCCGGGGACTAGCTGCAGCGCACAGATCGGCTCGCTTGCCCGGGACTGGCTGCAGCGCACAGATCGGCTCGCTTGCCCGGGGACTAGCTGTAGCGCACAGATCGGCTCGCTTGCCCGGGGACCGGCTGCAGCGCACAGATCGGCTCGCTTGCCCGGGACTAGCTGCAGCGCACAGATCGGCTCGCTTGCCCGGGACTGGCTGTAGCGCACAGATCGGCTCGCTTGCCCGGGGACTGGCTGTAGCGCACAGATCGGCTCGCTTGCCCGGGGACTAGCTGCAGCGCCCAGATCGGCTCGCTTGCCCGGGGATTGACTATAGCACACAGATCGGCTGGCAGGTCTGGCTGTAGAGCACAGGTCGCCTGCATGTCCCGGGACTGACTGCAGTTCCCAGGTCGCGATAAATAAATGGAAAAAAAGTACGCCTGTGGGCCGGATGATTTCGGATTAAGGGCCGGATGCCAGGCCTCGTTGTGTCCCCCCCATGTTTGAAAAGCGATTTCCGCCCATGCGAGGGGAAGTGAGCGTAGGTGAGGTGTGGAAAAGTGGGTATCTGAGCTCAGGAAGGTGCTGCTGAAGGAGACCACTGCCTACTGTGGCAGAGAATTCCACAGATTCACAACTATGAGTGAAAAAGTTTTTTCTCTTATCAATGGTAGGCAAAGAGACATTTCAAATAACATAATTTTTGTAAAGATTTTTTAGCTGTACGAGGCCATTTATTGAAACATATAAGATTATTAAGGGTTTGGACATGCTAGAGGCAGGAAACATTTTTCCAATGCTGGGAGAGTCCAGAACCAGGGACCACAATTTAATAATGTATAAGCCATTTCGAACGGAGGTGAGGGAATAGTTTTTCACACAGAGAGTTGTGGATCTGTGAATTCTCTGCCTCAGAAGGCAGTGGAGGCCAATTCTCTGGAGGCTTTCAAGAGAGTGGTAGATAGAGCTTTTAAAGATAGCGGGATAGAGTCAGGGGATATGGGGAGAAGGCAGGAATGGGGTATTGATTGTGGATGATCAGCCATGATCACAATGAATGGCAGTGCTGGCTCGAAGGGCCGAATGGCCTACTCGTGCACCTATTGTCTATTGTCTATTTCATGAAATATATATCTTTTGGGGGTTACTTTACTGCTTATGTGTTAGAAACATTCTAAGCTTCTGTTATGTAAACTACCAGCAGAAAGCTTGAGAATCACTTTCAATTTATTGAAAATGCAGGAGCTTCAAGGGGCGTTGCCACCTGGACCCCGCCGGGGGCCTAGCCAGCCTCCTGGACCTCTGGCCAATACTTCCTACTTTTTTTGGTGAATATCATGCTAAGTCCACAGTGCTTAAAAATGTTGGGTCTACTGTATGAGAAGGGGTATAAAAAAATATATAGTGTAATTCAAGACAAAATAATATTTAAAATAAAAATTTAAAGGATATTAAAGTATCATGTAGGCTAGCCGTAAACATTCAAAAAGGATGTTTCATTCTAAATATATTTAATATAAAATAATTCTAAATTATTTAAAACACTTAACATTTATGACAGAAATTAAAATTTGTGGTGATATTTCATGGAACAACCTCATTGAAGAAGATAACAGTGGTTACCCAGACCTCGTTGCTGGTTGTGAAGAGGCCCCCATAACAGTTCAAGCTTCAGGGCCCCAATAATGTAGGTCTGCCACTGCAGAGGTCAGTATTGGACAGGGAACCTCATCTCACTTCCTCTGCAAGGGAGTCAGAGTGCAATGTCACAGACATAGAACAAAGGTTTAGGCTTATGGTTTGGCACAGCACAGTGGCACAACGGTAGGGCTGCTGCCTTACAGCTCCAGAGACCCGGGTTTGACCCGGACCATGGGTGCTGTCTGTATGGAATTTATACATTCTCCCTGTGACCGTGTGGGTTTTCCCCGGGTGCTTTCCGGGTTTCCTCTCACACTCCAACGACGTACAGGTTTGTTGGTCAATTGGCTTCGGTAAATTGTAAATTGTCCCTAGAAGGCAGGAGAATGAGGTTGGGAAGGAAAGATAGATCAGTGATCGAATGGCATGGACTCAATGGGCCAAATGGCATAATTCTGCTCCCGTGACATGAAGCTAGGAACTGTCTGCACATGATCTATATCCCTCCATTCCTTATATATCCATGAGTCTATCCAAAAGCCTCTTCAATGCCACTATCGTATCTGCTGACTCCACCACCCCTGGCAGCACGTTCCATGCACGCAGTACCCTCCGTGTAAAAGATACATCTTCTTTAAACTTTGCCCCTCTCACCTTAAATCTTTCCTCAAGTCTTTGAAATTTCCAACATGGGACAAAGATTTTAACTATTTGAACTATCGTTGCCAGTCTTAATTGTACATACTTCTATCAGGTTTGATCATATAATTTATTAGGGGGGGCACAACGGGTAAGATATCAAGATGTTTCCACTTCCACTCTGAAGAAGAGTCGCGATCCGAAACATCACCCATTCCTTCGCTCCATAGATGCTGCCTCACCCGCTGAGTTTCTCCAGTAATTTTGTCTACCTTCAAGATGTTTCCACTAGTAGGAGAATCTCAAACAAAGACTCATAACTACAGGATCATGGAGTGGTCATTGGAACCTGAGGTGCACAGGAAATTCTTCTCTCGGAGTGTGGTAAACCTCTGGAATTCTTTGACCGGAACTATTTAAAATGAAGGTAGATAAATTTGTGATGAGGGAACTGAGGGCACAAAGGGTTGGAGTAACTCAGTGGGTCAGGCAGCATCTCAGGATAACATGGCAAGGTGACGTTTTGGGTCGCGACCCTTCTTCGGACTAATTGTGGTCGGGAGAGGGGGGGTGAGCAGTGGAGAAGAAAGCTGCAAGAGGGGAGAGGTAAGACAAAAGGTGGCAGATAATAGGTGGACACAGGTGAGGGGGGGGTTTGGACAGGCACATGCTTGGAACAAAGGGCATGGACCTCTCCCTGTATCTAATACCCCTCTAATTCAGGTAACATTCTCAAAAACAAAGGAGGGCAAAGTTGTCTTCATGCATATCAATACCAAGGATGCCAACCTAAAAAGACACCTATCCATGTTCTCCAGAGATACTGCCTGACCCGCTGAGTTACCCCAGCACTGTATGTCCTTTTGTGTATTAACCAGCAGTTTCTTGTTTCTACGCAGGGAACTGAGGGCTATGGGGAACTGCCATAGAGAAGGAGTTGAAGGCTGGGGCAGATTAGCCATGATCGTACTGAATGTTGGGACATACCCGGGGCTGAACGGCCTTCTCCTGCTCCCTTTTTCCTTTGGGCCCCATATCTGAGGGGGAATGTGCTGGCATTGGGGAGGTTCCAGAGGAGGTTTCCAAGAATGCTCCCAGAGATGATTTGGTTAACGTATGATGAATGTTTGACGGGACTGGGCTGTACTAGCTGGAGTTTAGAAGGATGAGGGGGACCTCATTGAAACGTACCGAATAGTGAAAGGCCTGGATAGAGTGGATGTGGATAGGATGTTTCCACTAGTCGGAGAGTCTAGGACTAGAGGCCATAGCATCAGAATAAAAGGATGTACCTTTAGAAAAGAGATGAGAAGAAATTTATTTATTCTGAGTGTGGTGAATCTGTGGAATTCTGCCACAGACGGCTATGGAGGCCATCATTGGGTATTTTTAAAGAGGAGATTGACAGATTCTTGATTAGCAAGGGTGTCAAGGGTTATGGGGAGAAGGCAGGAGAGTGGGGTTGAGAGGGAAAGATAAATCAGCCATGATTGAATGGTGGGGTAGATGTGCTTACTAACCTAATTCTGCTCCTATAATTTATGAAATTATGAACTAAATCTGTGAAAAAGTGAGCTTTCCTCCAAATTCTCCTGTGGAGGGGCTCAGTGATACCTCCACCAAGGATTAGTGTTCCATTGAATGTTTTCTTTGGCAAGAGCTACAGGAGATCGAGACAATAATGGAGCTGTCAGCACAGCAGGAAAGAAAGCAAGATATAACATGCGGCTCAGACAAGAAACCAGGGTTGCTTCCCATGCTGAGTAGAGTGTGTTTGCACAAAGAATAGAAAGAATCAGTCAGTCTGAAGTAGGGTCACGACCCGAAACGTCGCCTATCCATGTTTTCCAGAGATGCCTCCTGACCCAGGGAGTTACCTCAGCAATTGATGACCAACCAGAGTGCGGTCATGAGCTACCATCTACCTCATTGGGGACCCTTAGACCATCTTTAATCATATTATACTGGGCTTTATCTTGCACTGAACATTACTCCCATTATCCTATATCTTGGACAACTTGATTTTAACCATGTATTGTCTTTCCACTGACCGGATAGCATGTAACAAAAAAGCTTTTTGCTGTTCCTTGGTACATTAGGCAATAAACTAAACTAAACTGGATTCTGCAGTCGCTTTATTCACGAGAGAATTGCCCTGTGCAACAGGCATGGCTCCTGCCTTCATTACATTATGATAGATTGAAAGATACAGCATGGAAACAGGCCCTTCTGTGCACCGGGTCTACACCAATTATTAATCACCCACTCTCGACAGACTAGGGGCAATTTACAGAGGTTAATTAACCTACCATCCCACAGGAAGATAATATAATCTGGTTTAGCGGATGAATTATGACAATCGTTAGGTCGGAAAATAATTTATTCACAATCCCCATTCACCCATAACACTGATCACAAAACACAACTGACCACAATGGTGGTCCTGGAATGACTGGCGGGCAGAGCTCAGAAACCGCACGAAAACCCGACCCCTCCCAGCGTCACGAGCACGCGGCTTCCGACCGCAGGGTTCGATACAGACGAGCACCAGTAGGTGCCGCTACCTGGCCCCCCCCCACAGAAACCGAGGTACGGAAGCGCACCGGGAGCCAAACGGTACGGCCTGTACACCTAGTCCTCAAACACGGGATGAGCGTAACAACGGGGACTGGCAGATCAGAACCGGAGGGACCCGGAAAACGGGAGCAAGGGCCGGGCGTAACAACGGGGACCGGCGAAACAGGGCCGGGAACAACAGGATCACGGGACAGCAGAACGGCCGGCGGACAACCTCTACGCTTTGGTGTAGCCACAACCACAGGGCTGTCCTCGTCCACGTGCGCCAGCTTAAGGCGGCCGACGGAGTCGAACTCCGCCCGGCCGCCAACGTCCAACGTGAACATGGCGGCTCCAGTGCTCAGCACCCTGTACGGCCCCTCAGTAACCCGCTGCAGCGGCGAGCGGTGAGCGTCCATGCGAAGGAAAACATAAGCTCAATTCTGTAACGACTCCGGCACAGGCACCGAACCTGACCCGTGCCTGGAGGTGGGGACGGGGGCTAACACACGCACCTGCTCACGAAGTTCGGCTAGCACCGCGGAAGCCGATACATCCTGACCATGGGCGGTGGGCAGGAAATCCTCTGGTTCCCGTAAGGTCGAGCCATAGACGAGCTTGGCCGTGGAGGCGTCCAGGTCCTCCGTAGGCGTCGTTCTGATGCCCAGAAGGACCCAGAGCAGCTGGTCAACCCAATCAGGGCCGGTGAGCCAGGCCTACAACGCCAGCTTATGGTATCTATGGAAACGCTCAACTAACCCATTTGCCTCCGGGTGATAAGCGGTTGTCTGGTGTAGGCGGGCGCCGTATAGCTGCGCTAAGCCGGACCACAGAGACGAGGTAAACTGCCCCACGGTCTGTGGTGATGTCAGACGGTACCCCGAAACGAGCTATCCAGTTCAATAGCCCGGACGCAAGCCTCTGCGGAGGTATCCGATAATGGGATAGCCTCGGACCACCTAGTGAACCTGTCCACTATAGTAAGCGGGTGCGTGGCACCACGTGAACATGGTGAGGGACCGACAAGGTCTACATGAATATGCAAGAACCTGCCATCAGGCACAGCGAAATCCTGCATGGGCGGCCGTACATGTCGCTGAACCTTGGAGGTCTGGCGCAGGATGCAAGCACGGGCCCATGTGGCCACCTGCTTCCGCAGCCCGTGCCAAACGAATTTGGACGCTTGCCGTCTCCAACTGAGTGGAATAACCGGGCGGGCTCTACCCGTGGAGATATCACAGAGAACCTTGACCCCAGCTGCGTCGTAAGGCACCTCGGCTAGCTCAAGGCCCGATTCAGCCGTGTGATAACCCGCCATGCTGGCATCAGCCCGTTGGGCCACGGCCAGGTCAGCGTAGTCGACTCCCAGGTCTAGAGCCAAAACCGACGGGATGGCCGGACGAGACAACTACGTTAAGTCGGCCACTACGTTAAGCTTTCCCGCTACATGCCGAATGTCAGACGTGAACTCGGAAATGTAGGCAAGGTGCCACTGCTGCCTGGCAGAATACGGGTCGGCAAAAGTGAGCGGTTTGTGGTCCGTGAAAGCAGTGAAAGCTCGGCCCTCGAGGAAGTAACGGAAATGCCTGATCGCTAGGTAGAGCGCGAGGAGTTCCCTGTCGAATGTGCTGTACTTACACTCCGGAGGCCGAATATGCCGGCTGAAAAACGGCAGCGGCTGCCAGCGGTCACCGACCCGCTGCTCCAGGACTGTACCCACAGCGACATCCGAAGCATCGACCGTGAGCGCAGTGGGAGCGGACGCCCTCGCGTGCACCAGCATGGTGGCATTAGCCAGCGCAGCTTTAGCACCTTCAAACGCCGTGTCGGCCTCGTCCAACCATACCAGGTCCCGCGGCTTACCCACGAGGCACTGGAATAGTGGGCGCATGACAGCAGCGGCTGACGGCACGAACCGGTGGTAAAAATTTACCATCCCTATAAACTCCTGAACACCTTTGACATTGAGCGGCCTAGGGAACTGGCGAATGGTGTCAACCTTCTCAGGCAGTGGCTCGGCGCCATGAGGGGTAACCTGATGCCCTAAGAAGGAGATCGAGCTCAAGCCGACTGGCACTTCACAGGGTTAATCACCAGACCGTGCTCGCGAATCGCTCGAACAAAAGGCGAAGGTGACTAACGTGTTCCGCCTACGAACTGCTGGCCACCCGGACATCGTCTAAATAAATGAAGACGAAAGGCAAACCCCGCCCGACCTGATCCATAAGCCGCTGGAACGCCAGATCGCCGGTCTTTAAGCCGAATGGCATCCGGAGCCATTCGAACAGGCTGTCTTGGGGATGTCGTTGGGGTGGATGGGGTTCTGGTTATAACCCCAAAGCAGGTCGATCTTCGAATAGAAGGTAGCGTCATCGAGGTGCGCCGACAAATCCTGAGTATGGGGCACCGGGTACTGGTCCGCCATGTAACCGCGTTAAGCCAGCCGCCTGTAATCACCGCAAGACCACCAACCCCCAGATGCTTTTGGAACCATATGGAGTGGGGAAGCCCAAGGGCTATCTTGGGCCCAAGGGCTATCAGACAGCTGCACAATGCCCATGTCTTCCATCAGCTGGAATTCGTCGCGGGCATTGCGCAGCTTGTCCGGTGGTAGACGGCGTGCGCGAGCGAGCGTAGGTCACGGACGTAGAGGCGTTCATTCGGGCCGATCGCGGTAGCCTCTACGGGCGATTGGCCGAGGCATTTCCCTGAAACAGTCAGGGACCACGGCATCGTCGAGCTTCCACCCCGAAACGGAGATGGTAGTAACACCTTCGACTCCCACTGGCTCAGATTGTTGCGGTGGATCCTCGGGGCCGGTGGCGGGCCTTCCTCGCGTGGCCGCCTCGGCGGTAATCGAGCTGGCACAACTGGACGGGTAATGGCGCAGTCCTCCTGCCGCCTCGTTGTCCATAGTTCGTCGGCCCTCTCGACGAGCTGCTGGGGGTCGCTGAAATCAGCTCAAGCGAGCATTAATCGTACGTCGTCGGGCATCTGCTCTATGAAGACTTGCTCGAAAAGCAAGCACAGCCGATGCCCATCCATCAAGGCCAACATCCTGGCCGTTAAGCTGGATGCCTCCGAACGCCCATACTATCCATGTGTAGAATCTTTGCTGCACGGTCTCGACGGCTGAGCCCGAAGGTATGCTGCAACGGGGCCTTGAGACCGTCATACTTGGCCATCGCTGGCGGGTCCCTCAGGTAAGGCAGCAAACGTGAGGCCAACTCGTGCGGCTGGGCCCCACCACGTGGAAATAACACGTCTCGTCCGCGACGATGCGGTGCAGGGGTAATTTCGCCTCCACGTGCGCAAACCAAACCTTTGGCTGATCGTGCCAAAAATGAGGCAGTCGAAGGCTGACAGAGTCCTGTTGAGCGCCGGCCTCGCAGGCGGGAAAATAATTGTCCTGCATGATCTTAGGTCTAACTACGGTTAGACTCGACGGGGTCACCAATTTAGCGGATGATTTATGACAATCGGTAGGTTGGAAAGTAATTTATTCACAATCCTCATTCACCGATAACACTGATCACAAAACAAAACAATGGTGGTCCTGGAACGACTGGCGGGCAGAGCTCAGAAACCGAGTGAAAACCCGACCCCCTCCCACGTGCACGCGTCTTCCGACCGCAGGGTTCGATACCGACGAGCACCAGTAGGTGCCGTTACACTGGAACCCTGTTGGTTACTCAAGATCGTATTGCAACATGTTTAATGCTGTTCTTTTCATTGATTGAAGGCCACAGCATCTAAACAGAACCTTCTGCCCACTGAGTCCACGCCGACCATCGATCACCCAGTCACACTAGTTCTATATTCCACTTTCTACACACTAGGGAAAATTTACAAAGGCAAATTAACCTGCAAACCCACATGTCTTTGGGGTGTGGGAGGAAACCGGAGCACCTGAAGGAAACCCAGGCGGCCACACAGAGAATGTGCAAATGTGGTGTGGTGAACTATTTTGCCACTGAAACCAGAAAGATGGCCTGATTGTCGTCTTTTCTTGATTTTATATTGAAGGAGACAATTTTCCAACCATGGATTCTAAACTGTGTCATGCCGTAATATCGTTCACCTTTCCCAGAACCTATTCTCAGCTGATTCTCACCAACTTTCCCACCACGTTCCAAAACACCAGAGGCGCTCAGTACATTTTGCCAGATGCGATCTTCTCCGAATAGAAGTCAGTGTTTCCCCAGGACGTGCTGAGGGACGCATTGAAGCTGAGTGCATCCACTGCAAAGCCTGTGCATGTGGAAGGACCACTACCTGGGCTATTGCATTGACCAGTGCATTGACTAGTGTAACAGGATCTCACTGCCTGGGCTATTGCATTGACCACTGCATTGACTAGTGTAACAGGATCTCAGATACCTCATGGGGTATTGTCCCAAGAGAGCACATGTGGCATTGATGCCTTTACTGTCCCCAATTATCTTTGCCCTCCCCTAATTCCTTATTTACTGTATCCTCCCTTTACCGGTGCTCTTGCCCTGAGAATGCCCTGAAATTAACTGCCTGTTCATATGTCCATCTAAATGCATCTTAAACTTTGCAATCATGTCTGCTGCCAGCCCCTCCCCTTATCTCTATTTTCTAGCCACACTACAAGCAAACAAAACCTTGGATTAATTGAAATCATTATCAAAAAATGTTAACAGAGCCTCCGTTTAAAACATTAAAAAGGCTACATTTTAATGAACTGTGCAAAACACCTGGCCCAGTGACTAATCCTCTATCTTTAGCCGACAGATCTGGAGGTTACAGGTTTAATGATGGTAGTAAAACAGAGACAGAGGCGTCACTTAAGGATCAGTGTCCCACAACAGGTGGTCTCACCACTGACGGTGGGTGTGGAAAGATTGACTCATCGGGAATGTTGACCTTTGGGATTTTTCTGCAGTCATCATTATCCCAAAGCTTCTCCAGGCTAGCCTTAAGGGGCTCTCAATGTGACGACCTAATCCGCAAGTTCAGAAGAGTTTGACCTCGACTCATACCCGCAGCATGGTCGAAACAAGGTCCTAGGAGGTCTTTGCAACTCTTCTTCATGCTCGAGAGTAGTCCCCGCTTGAGGCCTCAGCTAGGTCGCGGCGTATTTTTCAACATGCTGAAAAAAAGGCGCCTTGGAAAAAATCGATATTCTTTTACTCGTAGGTTTAGTTGTGGTAGGTCGTAGTAGGTCGGCATGTTATTCGTACGTTATCGAGGGCAGTCGAAGGTCGTCGTAGATAGTCTTCAACATGGTCGAAGGAGATCGAAGGAGGTCGTCTTCACTCTCCACTATTCGGTGTCCAATTTTCCCGAAGCTAGTCGAAACTAGTCTTCAACATAGTTGAAAGAGGTCGACGGAGGTCTTCTACATAGTCGAAGGAGGTCTTCAACATGACGAGTCCTAAAATCTTCTGAACCTGCGGATTAGGTCGCCGCAGTGGGACAGCCCCTTTATACCTGAATGTATTTTAGTTATTTTTTGATTGAAATATGTGGTATGGAAATAAGCCCTTCGGCCCATTAAGTCCATGCTGACCATCGATCACCCGTTCACACTAATTCTATGTTATCCCACTTTCTCATTCACTCCCTACAC
Organism: Okamejei kenojei; assembly: GCA_035221665.1. Classification (NCBI taxonomy): domain Eukaryota; kingdom Metazoa; phylum Chordata; class Chondrichthyes; order Rajiformes; family Rajidae; genus Okamejei; species Okamejei kenojei. The sequence continues at coordinate 52,244,246 of CM069133.1, read as the reverse complement.
ACTAGGGCCAATTAACCTACAAACAGGCATGTCTTTCGGATGTGTGAGGAAATCGGAACAGCCTAAATGAGAAAGTGAGATAACATAGAACTCGTGTGAATGGGTGATCGATGGTCGGTGTGTACTCCGTGGGCCAAATGGCCTGGTTCCATGCAGTAGTTTAAAATAAGACTAAACTAAATTGAACACCTGATGGAAACCCATGCATTCACGTGAGGAACATGCAGACTCCACCAGAGGAGTTTGTGGGATAGAGTGGATGTGGAGAGGATGTTTCCACTAGTGGGAGAGTCTAGAACTAGAGGTCATAGCCTCAGAATAAAAGGATGTTCCTTTAGGAAGGAGATGAGGAAGAATGTCTTTAGTCAGAGGATGGTGAATCTGTGAAATTCTTTGTCACAGAAGGATGTGGAGGCCAAGTCAATGGATATTTTTAAGGCATTGATTGATAGATTCTTGATTAATACGGGTGTCAGGGGTTATGGGGAAAAGGCAGGAGAATGGAATTAGGAGGGAGAGATAGATCATCCATGAATAAATGGCGGAGTAGACTTGATAGGCCGAATGGCCTACTTCTGCTCCTATCACTTATGACCTTAAGACCATTGTTGTTGACATCAAAGTTAGGGGCGGCACAGTAGTGTATTGGTAGAGTTGCTGCCATGTAGATGTATATCTAAATTCTAAAGTTTCTCTTTAGTTGCAGGTACAATCTTTGGTTTCCTACTTGGAAGCAAGATCGGGGCAGTTTGAAAAGTAAAGCAAATAAATACCGACATCATTTTTTCCCCTGTTGACTAATCCTCAGATGGTTCTGTGAGGGGAGGAAGTTGGAGAACACACCTGACATCCAGATATTCCAGGATGGCGATCTCTGTACGTTAGCTATTGCGGAGGCCTTCGAGGAAGATACGGGTCGGTACGCCTGTACGACCACCAACTGCTTTGGAACTGACAGTACGTCTGCTGAGATTTACGTCGAAGGTAAGCTCTTTATAAAACAAGCGCCAAGAGTGTGTCCAGGTTCCGCATCCAACACATGATTCTATGACCTTTCCGCCACCTTCAACATGTTCCCACTGCTGGTCACATCCCTTTCTGCTTTTAGACGTTAGAGATATAGCATGGAAACGGGCCTTTCCGCCCACCATGTCCATGCCGACCAGTGATCACCCACTACACTAATAGAATCCCACACTCTAGGGACAAATTACAATTTACAGAAGCCATTTAACCTACAAACCCACACCTCTTTGGTATGTGGGATGAAACCGGAGCACCCGGAGAAAACCCATGTGGTCACAGGGAAAATGTACGAACTCCATACAGACAGCACCCGAAGTCAGGATCGAACCCGGGACTCTGGCGCTGTAAGGCAGCAACTCTACCTTTTCGCCACTGTGCCGCCCCTCTGCCTTTTGCAGAGACCGCTCCCTCTGCAACTCCTTGGTCCACTCATCCATTCCCACCAAAACACCCCATTCCCAGGTAAAACCTGTCCCTTGGGGAGTCAAGAACTAGAGAACATAGATTTAAGGTGAGAGGAGAGCGTTTTAATAGGAACCGTAAGGCCAACTAAGTGAAATGAGCTGCCAGAGGTGGTAGTTGAGGCTGGTGCTCCAACTGCATTTAAAAGACATTTGGACAGGTACATGGATAGGAAAGGTTTAGATGGACATGGACAAAATCGGGCAGGTGGGACTAGAATAGATGGGGCATCTCGGTTGGCATTAATTAGATGGGCCATAGTGCCTATTTCAGTTCCCTAGGTCTCTGTGATTCTATAACTGAGGGTGGCGCTATTCAGAGATGCAACACGTCCTCTCCTTTACAGTAAAGTTTGATGTCCCTCTAACTCTGCTCCTCTCTCCAGGTGCATCATCCACGGATTCAGAGGGCGAGGGAGAAATGTTTCACTCACAACCTGGCGGCACGCCGCAGTAAGTGCCAGCGATCGTTAGTGTGCAAGAGCCCAGCCGCGCATGCGTTAGTCTCATGCAGCTGACCGGGTTCCGCATCGGTGTGCGGGCGAGTGCAGCAGTGTGTGCGGCAGCGGTAGGCGTGCAAGGAACCCGCGCTGTGTAACTGAACCCCATGGTAAATGTACATTGACCGTGCAGCCACTGTGCAAGAATTAAGTCTGAGTGTGCAATAGCCATTCGTGATTGTGCAAGACTCTGTGTAAGTGTGCACTCTGTAAGCGTGCACAAGCTCCACAGAGAGTCCAGGATTAAAAGTGATTCAACGATACTTTAATGTCACATGTACAGTGACATGTTTTGATTTGCAGGCTACCCAAATAGATCAGATAACCCTCTTCATAAATGCAATCAGGTCAAACTCAAGTACAATAGGTAGAGCATATAACCCAGTAAAATCAGACAGCACACCTCAAATTATTTTTAAAAACCGACGGACTGAAAAGGTTACTCCTCAGGTTCCAAAATGTTGTAGCAGCCACAGGTTAGCTAACCAGACCTTCTCAACCTACAATCAGGATGGTTCACGCGTACAGGTTGTTACTTCACTGGCACACCCTTCCCAAATATCAAGCAACGTGTGACATAGTGTTGGCACTGAAGGAGATCCTGTTACTACGTTGGTCTGGAGTCGAGGCTTTTGTCAACGGGGTGTGGAGCTTGTCAGCAGCTTGCCGACTGCAGTGTGAGGTCGCGAACTGATATCTTGCTCCTGTTTCCTGTGCAAGATATGAAATGGAGTACAGTTTAGTTTAATTTAGAGATACAGCATGAAAACAGGCCCTTTGGCCCGCTGAATCTACACCAACCAGCAATCACCCTGTACACCAGCACCATCCTACACACTAGGGACAATTTACAAATTTTACCGAAGCCAATTAACCAACAAACCTGCATGTCTTTGGAATGTGGGAGGAAACCAGAGCACCCTGGGAAAACCCAAACAGTCACGGGGAGAATGTACAAACTTCATTCAGACAGCACCATTAGTCAGGATCGAACCCATGTCACTGGTGCTGTAAAGGAGCAACTCTACCGCTGCTCCACTGTGCTGCCCTTGGTTGTACATAGGCAGGTTACCCACCTGTAACTGTCTGCCTTATCATAGATTTCCATTATACATTTTACGCCTCTACTGTCTTTATCTCTTTACCTCACAGTCATACAGCGTCAAAAGAGGCCCTTCAGCCCAACTTGCCCACACCAACCAACATGCCCCATCTAGTCCCACCTGCCTGCATCCAAATGTTTTTTAGATGTTATCACGGTACCTCCTCTGGCAGCTCGTACCATATACCTACCACCCTTTGTGTCAAATAATTGCCCCTCAGGTTCCTAGTAAATCTTCCCCGCCTCACTTAAAACCTATGTCTTCTGGTTCTTGATTCACCTACTCTGGGTAAAAGACTCTGTGTATTCACCCTATCTATTCCCTTCATGATCCTATGAACCTCAATAAGATCACCTCTATAAATGTTCTCCAGATGCTGGAGAAAATGCTGATGCTGGAGGTTTGATGGCTACTTGGACTTTGTAAATTGTCCCTAGTATGTGTAGGATAGAACTAGCGGTTGTTAGTTGGGTTGAAGGGCCTGTTTCTATGCTGTATCTATAAAATGAACATTTACCCCAATCTCAGGTGTTGCCTGCTTCGAGTTTGCACATTCTCCCTGTGATTGCATGGGTTTCCTCCGGGTACTCCAGTTTCCTCCCACATCCCGATGACGTGGTGCTTTATAAGTTAGTCGGCCTCAGTAAATTGCCCCGGTGTGTAGGGAATGGATGCAAAAGTTGAATAACATAGAACTAGCGTGAACAGATGATCGGTGGTCGGTAAGGTTTCGGTGGGCTGAGGGACCTGTTTCCATGCTGTAACTATCCAGTGGCACAGCGGTAGAGCTGCTGCCTCATAACACCATAGACCCGGGTTCGGTCCTGACTATTGATGCTGTCTGTGAGGAGTTTGTATGTTCTCCCTTTGACCGTGTGGGTTTCTTCCGTGTTTCTTCCACATCGTAAAGACGTGCAGGTTGTAGGTTAATTGGCCTCTGTATATCGCCCCTAGTGTGTAGGGAGTGGATGCGAAAGTGGGAAAACATAGAACTAGTGTTTGGGTGATTGATGGTCGGTGTGGACTCGGTGGGCCGAAGGTCCTGTTTTCATGCTGTATGTCTAAACAAGAATAATTTGACATACTTTACCTGTTAATGCGGCAGTTCTGTAATCTGTGTATATTTCTCTCTTTCCCTTCCTGAACCCAAGGTCCCAAAAGAAGACAACCTCAGTGTCCTTGACGATAGGATCCCCTCACTCAAAGAAGACAACGGGCGGTCCTGATGTCCAACAGGTCCGCTCCACTCTGGTCCAATCCATTTCCATCCCGGCTCCCCAGGTACGATAAGCAATGATAAGCAAGCACAATCATGCACCTAATCACGGCATCTGCCCGATAACTAACAGCTCGCTCGTGTGTTTTACAATCCGCACAAAACAGCGGTAGAGTTACTGCCTCACAGCGCCAGAGACCCGGGTTCGATCCTGACTGCAGATGCTGCCGGTATGGAGTTTTACATTCTCTCTGTGATGGCGTGGGTTTTCACCTGGTGCTCTGGTTTCCTCCCACATTCCAAAGACGTGACTATTTGTAGGTTAATTGGCTTCGGTAAAAATATAAATTATCTCTCCAGAGATGCTGCCTGACCTGCTGAGTTACTCCAGCATTTGATGTCTACCTTCGATTTAAACCAGCATCTGCAGTTCTTTCCTATAAATTATCTCAAGTGTGTAGGATAATGTTAGTGTACAGGGCAATTGCTGGCCGGCACAGACTCGGTAGGCTGAAGGGCTTGTTTTCATGCAGCAGCTACAAAGTCTAAAGTAAAATAAGACAATGGTTACTCCAGAGTTACTCCAGCACTTTTCTTTCTTTGCATGAACTAGCATCTGCAGTTCTTTGTGTTTCCTTACAGACATAGTTTGGTTTAGTTTAGTTTAATATATTATCATTTGCATCGAGGTACAGTGGAAAGCATTTTTGTTGCATGCTATCCAGTCAGCAGAAAGACTGTACATGATTACAATCAAGCTGTCTGCAGTGTACAGATACAGGGTAATGGGAATAACGTTTAGTGCAAGATAAAGTCGTAAGAAATGTTATTGTTGGAGTAGAGGTTTAGTGGACTGGAGCAATTGCAATGAATGATTGCAGATCCATTTCTGAGTGTAGCACGCAGTCAGTCGCTTGTCTTGGGCACCATCTTGGCATCTTCCCCATGACTTAAAGTCTACAGATATGCTAGTAGAGCTGCTTCACATCGCCAGAGAGCCGGGTTCGATCCCGACCTCGGGTGATGCTGTATGGAGTTTGTACATATGGCTCTGGTACAACTAACTTAGAAGGTTAGACATAAAGTGCTGGCGTAACTCAGTAAGGCAGGCAGCATCTCTGGATAACATGGATAGGTGACTTTTCAAATCAGAACCTTTCTTTAGATTGAGAAGGGTCCTGACCCGAAACGTCACTTATCCATGTTCCCCAGACTTGCTGTCTGACCTGCTGAGTTACACCAGCGCTTTGCATGTTTCTTGGAAACCAGTATCTGCATTTCCTTGTTTCTAATATAGAAGGTTGTCAGTTCAAATTCCACTCACGCTTTGCTGCCTGCTGAAAGAGGATCAGAGGGACCAGTGTGCAGATTTGGAGACACAAGGAACAGCAGATGATGGTTTACCAAAAAAAAAACACAAACTGCTGGAGTAACTCAGCGGGTCAGGTAGCATCACTGCAGGACATGGATAGATGATGTTTCGGGTCGGGAATGTCATTGGCGGGGGGAGAGAAAGCTGGAAAAGATGAGGGGGCAGTATAGAGCCTGGCAGTGATGGGTGGATAGAGGTGGGGGGGGGGGGGGTGGGCGGGGGGGTAGTTGACAAGCGGATGGGTGGACAAAGGCCAGATATAAATAGGTGACAAAAGGGTAACCCTCATTCATCCCTCATTCTCCTGACTCTAAAGAATATCGATCTAATCCAACAGGAAATGTCTCAATGTTCTATCTAACCTCTTCTCAGCTCTGGTTCTACCATTCACTTACTCACTGTGGGCTATTTACAGCAATCAAACAGCCTACTCACCTGCACATCTCAGGGATGTGGGAGAAAACCGGAGCACCCGGAAAATCCATGTGCGAGAATGTGCAAACTCCACACAGACGCCACACGGGGTCAGGATTGAACCTGGGTCTCTGGTGCTGTGAGGCAGCTACTCTACTTATTCCTATTGACTGGTGTAACCGGACGATGAGTAATTCCTGCATTAACTGCAATTGTAAAACTAAAGCTTTTCTCTGACGAAAGCAATAGCGCGAATTTGGCTTTCAAATTGGTATTCATTTTTGCTTGTGTTCTTTTTAAGATCCAGAGTCCCCCACCGTATTTTCCGGTCCAGGATGGAGTTTCCTCTCCTGTTTTTACAAAGGTCAGTCTTTTACAATTTGTTTGAAGAGAATTGCCTGGCCAAAGTCTCAGACAATCCCTCTGTGTCAGTCGGAGGCTGGTTTGCCCAGAGTCAGCAGGGCCAGGAGGGAGGGAGGCCTTCGACTTATGACCCTCATTGCAGCTGCCACTCACCAATTTCTCAGGTTTTGAGTCTGAGCTCGGTGCCTCACTTCTGCACGAGATTAAGCATGCAGGGACAGTCAATACAGGAAAGAGGAAGCGAAGCGATAGACAGAGAATGAGCCAAATGTTTGTAGGTTAATTGGCCTCTGTAAAATTGCCCCTAGTGTGTAGGAAGTCGATGAGAAAGTGGGATAACAAAGAACTAGTGTGAATGGGTGATTGATGGTTGCCCTTTGCTCGATGGGCCTAAGGGCCTGTTCCCACGCTGTATCCTTAAACTAAGCTAGAGAAAGAGTGGGCTAAAGATGGATGGAATGTCTATGAGAAAAAGATCAATGACAGCTGAGAGACAGAGAGTGGGAGAAAGATGGATAGAAAGTGAGAAAAAGGAAAAGAAAAATGACAATTGAAAGAAAGAGCGAGTGGGGAACAAAAGCAGAAAGAGAGAGAGAGAGAGAGAGATAGAGGCACAGTCAATAACAAAAATAAAAATATAAATGACAGCTGACAACAAAACAAAAAGAGAGATAAAGAAAGAAGCAGGGAGAGAGAGAGAGAGAGAGAGAGAGAGAGAGAGAACAAACCTATCTGAGGTGCAGCCACTTGTAATGGAGAACAGACTTGCAGACACAAGGAACTGCAGGTGTTGGAATATTGCTCAAAACACAAAGTGCTGGAGGATCTCAACAGGTCAGGCAGCATTTGTGGAGGGAATGGGCAGACCCTTCTTCAGGTTATGACCATTCCCCCCACAAATACTGCCTGACCACACACCCACCCCTCCCCACCTCCGCTCCTCTGTGTTACTTACTCCAGTACTTTGTGTGTTACGCCTGTCCTAGTTTTGGAAGACTGGGTTAAGGGAGAAATCCACACAGCTTGCAATTCAAGGCTGATGAATATTTTAAATCCTGAATCCACTTTCAGAAAGGGGAGGGAGATCTTTTAAGTTGTACCTGCTGCAAGAGTCCAAGGTGGATTGTACAGCCGCTGGGATGCTGTGGATCTAAACAGTAGTCAGTCGGTGGAAACCAGGCTTGGAGACAAGAGGGTTTTTTTGTCAGATGTCCCAGATGGAACAATGAAATTCTTACTTTCAGCAGCACAACAGAATATGTAAACATAGTTCATTGTAAACAATATAATAAATGAGTGTATGTGTGTGTGTGTATATATATATATATATATATATATACATATATATATATATAAAAAACAAACAATAATAGTGTGATAATATCAATAATAGTCTATAATAATAATAATAATAATCATAATTACAGCTGCTTACAAGTGAAGCAGACACACAAAGCCATGTGCTTCTTCCGGAGTTACTCTGGCAGTTGCCGAACAATCCCTCCATTGTTTCCAGCTTGGATTCCAGGGCAGGGTGTTAGTTCCTGTCTTGGCAATGTGCCCATGCACCTTTCACTACTGCAGAGGTGTCAGCTTTACCTTGTGCTTCCTGCACTTGCTCGTTCGTGATGTGAATCTGCACAGATCTTATTCAACCGGTGTTTGTTTTATGTTTCAAAGTTATTTTTGCTTTCACACAAAGACTATCGCCTATCCTGTCAGCTTTAGATGCTTTGATCAGCATTTTATTTTGGTTTAGGTTTATTGGACTTTACTGGACTATCTTGCATTGAAGAGAGACACAAAAAGCTGGAGCAACGCAGCATTTCTGGAGAAACAGGATGGGTGCCGTTTTGGGTCGGGATCCTTCTTCAGACTGAACAACATATTCAGTATGAGGAAGGGTCCCGGCGCAAAATGTCACCTATTGTTCTCAAAAGATTCTGTCTGACCCGTTGGATTATTCTGGCAATTAGTGTCTATCTGGAATAAACTAGCATCTGCAGTTCTTTATTGCTACTACTTTATCTTGCGTTGGTTTAGTTTAATTTAGTTTTGTCTAGTTTATTATCAAGTGTATGGAGGTACAGTGAAAAGCTTTTTTGTTGCATGCTATCCAGTCAGCAAATAGACAATACATGGTAACAGTCAAGCCATCCACAGTGTACAGATCCACGATAAAGGGAATAATGTTTAGTTCAAGATAAAGTCCAATAATGTCTGATTAAAGTCTGGAGAGAAGAGTGAATCTTTGGAATTCATAGCCACCGACGGCTGTGAGGCCAAGTTATTGGGTATTTTTAAAGCGGTGATTGATAGGTTCTTGCTTAGTGGGGGCAAAGGTGTGAAAGGTTTTGGAGAGAGGTCAGGAGAATGGGGTTGAGAGGGAAAGATAGCTCAGCCATGATTGAATTGTGGAGCCAGTCAATGAGCTAAATAGCTTAATTCTGCTCCTATAACTTTTGAACAGGAGCTGTGACTTAGGGGTGGCACGGTGATGCAGCAGTAGAGTTGCTGCTTTACAATGCCAGAGACCCGGGTTCAGACCTGACTATGGGTGCTGTCTGTATAGAGTTTGTACATTCTCCGAGTGACCATGTGGGTTTTCCCCTGGTGCTCTGGTTTCTTCCCACACTCCAAAGATCTATAGGTTTGCAGGTTAATTTTCGGTAAAAATTGTAAATTGTCCCCAGTTTGAAGGATAGTGCTAGTGTACGGGATGATCGTTGGTCAGTACGTAGGTATGTTACAAAACTTACCTTGAGCAGCGCTGCAGTTCTGCTGCTCCCCGTGTGCGTGACTTTGGCGCCTTTCAGAGGAGGGCGTGTTTAAAGTGCCGTTTTTCCACAGACAGGGCAAATCGATCCATGTCAGGCGATTTCTTTGCTGAAGAAAAATCGCTCCGACATTTCGTTCATGAAAATATTTTTAAATTACGCTAGATTATTTATTAGCTAGAGTAATTAAAAAATCATCTTCTAAAGCCGTGAGCGACGACAACGGGAAGGATTTTACGTAGGGGAGAAAATAAAGTGCACAATTTATTTTTACATTAAAACTTGGTTTTTAGGAAGCCTTTAATCACATTTTCATGTTGCGAAATGGGGACAAAAAAATGTATGAACCGGCAGTGTTTTTCATGCCGACTTCACCGCAAACCGCAACGTTCTAATCCACCGCATTCCACTAAAACCCACTCGCAAGTTGATTTAAATGGCCATTAATTTACAGGAATTAAACACTAAATTCCTTCCATTTGGCCTATAAATTCATGAAAATGAGATTTAAAAATCATGTTATATTGTGAATTATTGTGTGAATGTTATTTGGACACTTAGGCAATTTAAAAAAGTTTATCTTTTCTTAAGAAATGGATAGATGTTTAGATCTAGTAATTGAATTTTGTAATTAGCTACAATTAGGTAACTAATTATATGCTTTAATTTCAGGTCATCCAAGTAATATTGTTTCATATTTGTTTCAGAATGCTTCAATCTATAATAACTGAGAATTTCATTCAGTTCTCTTAATTGCTAAGAAGGTTATGGGCTTTTGACTGTCCTAGATCACAGCTTTTGTGTTAAGTCAATGGAAAGGCAATGGGGAACAAGATGCTAATTTCCAAGTATGAAAATGGCCATAACCTTTTTAATACTGAAGATATGAAAGTGAATTAGGTGTCAAATTAAACTTATTTTTATGCTTTATCTGATGGGATAAATTGCAAACTTGATTTTTTTTAATCTAAAAATTTTGTAACATTGCTACAGTACGGACCCGGTGGGCCGAAGGGCCTGTTTCTGCGCTGCATCTCTAAACTAAACCAAACCAAACATGACTCAACCAGCAGTGAGGTGGACATTAATAATAAACCCTTGTCTCCCATCAGGTCCTACAAGACATCAGTGCATCAGACGGTCAGGTTGTGGTTCTGGAATGTCGGGTGAAAGGCTCACCTCCTCTTAAAGTCCAATGGCAGAGACAAGGAACAGAAATCGAAGACTCGCCAGATTTCCGAATCCTTCAGAAAAGTAATGCACACCACCGTATCGAGACTGGGAATTTCCATTCGAATCAACAGGCGTTCTTGACATATTCCCACCTCCCCTCGCCCCCTACCCCCGCCATCCCTCAAATGGAGGAAATTCAATAGGAACGCCATCCGTTCAAGTCGGGTTTCACTCACCATCACGCAAACCAACCTCTCTTCCATTGACTCCATCTACACTTAATGCTGCTTCGGCAAGTGCCCCTTACCTACACACTCGGGGCAATTTACAGTAGTCAATTAACCTACAAACCCCCCCGTCTTTGGGATGTAGGAGGCAACCGGAGCACCCGGAGGAAACCCACAGGATCACATGGAGAATGTGCAAACTCCACACTGACAGCACCCAAGGTCAGGGTCGAACCCAGGTCTCTGGTGCTGTCAGGCAGCAGCTCTATCAGCTGCGTTATTGTGCCGCCCAATTTTGAGTTTCTTCAAGTCATGCTGATTTACAGAGATGGGGTCATAGGCATTGAATCATTCAACATTGAAACAGCAACAAATTAAACTCGCTCTGTTTTTTTCTCCCCACATTTGCACCGATTACCCCCAGATTCTACCACTCACTGTTGACACTACAGGTAACTTACAGCCACCAATTAACTTATATGTCTTTGAAATGTGAGAGGAAGCCAGAGCACCCGACTTTAGATTTTACTGATACAGCGTGGAAACAGGCCTTTCGGCCTATCGAGTTTGTATACAGATAACCCGCCCAAGAAAGATGGACCGAGATACCCTGGTCATTGTACAGATATTCCCCAGAGAGAGAGGGACCGAGAGACACGGGTCAGTATACAGATAACCCAAGCAGGAAAGATGGACCCAAGATACACTGGTCATTGTACAGATATCCCCCAGAGAGAGAGGGACCAAGGGACACTAATGTATAGATATCCCACTGAGAGAGGAGGAGTGAGAGACACTGCCCAAAGTATGGATATCCCACTGAGAGAGGGGGACTAAGAGACATTGATTAATACTTTAAGAATAAATACAAGTGAGTTTGAACAGAACGTTGGGCGAAGAAACATTTCTCAAAGCGAGCAACATTTTTTCGCCACAATTGATGATGAGATCAGCAAAACCTCTCAAAGCTGACACTGAACCATTGAGTGTTGAATGCAAGCTGATGTAGTTACTGTTCTTGTTTCTCTATTCCATGTGATGTGCTCCTTGTGTGACCTCCCCAGAGCCTCGGACAAAGCTCGATCCCGGTGAGTAGCCAGGGAGTGACGACAACTAATATCCTGGAGTGGGTGAAGGTTTGAGGATTTATACGTCTCCCCTCAGTAGAACCAAGCACACTCTACACATTGCTCCCAACATTTGGCCTCGCCTTCTGTTTACAAAATTAAATATATTCAATTATTTACAATAATATTTATAGAAAAAACAATAACAAAACACCCACCATCATAATACAAAAATTGTCAAGTATTCTTACTACTAAACATAAAATTACTGTATTACACTGCTAATCCAGGATACAGTAAATTCCTCGTCGTGTCCTATGGTCTCGGAACTTCTTTTCCGCGTGTTCTTTTCCAAGGGACACCCAGACACGGCCGTAACCCCGGAAAAGCTGCCTGCAGTCAGCTCAGCCGGGGCCCTCGTCTGCCTGGCGCCATGACCCACAAATGGCCAGCTTGGCCTGGCCCAGGAGGAACACAACCAGGGCATCTTCTGATCTACTCACTTCCCTATCAACTGGGTGCCCAAAGATAAGGATGGTGGGACTAAAGTGGAGCGAGAAGGCAAGGAGTAGCCCCGTCAAATATTCAAACTGAGGCTCACATGTGGTCCCCTTGCAGTCAACAGAGCTGAATTGTGGAAGTAGATCACTGCAGGTGTAGGAAATCTGAAGTAAAAACCGGATAAGATATGAAATGCTCAGTAGGGCAGGTAGTGGCGATGGAGATAGAAATACAGTTTATGTTTCAAGTCAATGGCTTATCGCATTTGCTTTGTAATCTCCAATTGAGGTGTGTTGACTTGGAACGTTGCATGTTTCTCTCCACGGATGCTGCCTCGCCAGCTTGGTATTTACAGCATTTTCTGTTTTTATTTTGGAAATATTGTTTAATATACTAGAACCATTATGTTGGGTACAGCAGCTTATTTGACTGGTTCAGCAGCCAGGTAACTGGGCCAGTGATCCAGAGAGGTGACCTTAAGTCCCACCATGGTAGCAGAGGAATTTACATTCAGGTGTCAAACAAATCTCCGCAATGATAACAATAAAACTACTTAGATTGTCAAGCTATGCCAATATCACCCCAGCTGTGCCAATATCACCCAGTTTAGAGATAGTGGGAATATAGGCCCTTTGGCCCATCGAGTCCATGCCAACCAATGGTCACCCCATACACTAGTTCTATCCGACACACTAGGGAGAATTTACAGAAGCCAAGTAACCTACAAGCCTACACATCTTTCTCACTTGGGATGATACCAGAGTGCTCAGAGAAAACCCACATAGTCATGGGGAGAACACACACCATACAGACAGACCCGTAGTCAGGATCGAACCCAGGTCTCTGGTGCTGTAAGGCAGCAATTCTACGCTGTTCCACCATGCCTGCATGAGTTGCGATGTCTCCTCAGTTGTGCCAGCATCACGTTCAGCTGTGCCAATGTCTCCTCCAGCTGTGCATGTCATTCTCAGTTGTGCCAATGCCACTGCCAGCTGTTCCAATATCTCCCAGTTGTACCAGTCACCCCAGTTGTAACAATCTTTCCTCCGGCTTTGCCAATATCCCTTTCAGTTGTGCCAATGTTACATCTAGCTGTGCCAGTCACTGCCAGCTGGGCTATTGCCTCTTCAGCCGTGCCAATGTCCAGCACTTTTTTGTGTATCTATGAATAGGTGACGTTGGGTCGGTACCATTCTTCAGACTGAATAAGTCAGACAAAACATCCTCTATCCATGTTCTTTTGAGATGCTGTCTGACCCTCTGAGATACTCCAGCACTTGTTCTATCCATACACAGGTTGGACAATGTTATCTGGAAGTCGTACTGAAATATATTCTCTTAACTGTTTCAGCTGAAGAGATTTGCACCCTCGTGATTGCAGAAACCTTTGCGGAAGATGCTGGAACATTTACTTGCATAGTCACCAATCCCTTTGGCTCTGTGTCCTGCAGTGCTCACCTCACACTGTGTCCAGGTAAGTGCCAGCGGTAAAAGGAGTTGGGGCAACAGGGGAAAGAGGAAGCTAACCTCCTCAAAGTGCTGAAAATACGTTCACAACCGCTGTTCACGACTGATGGGCCCCTGTCATGCAACACGGTGGCGCAGTGGCAGAGTTACTGCCTTACAGTGCCAGAGACCCGGGTTCAATCCTGACTACGGGTGCTGTCTGTGCAGAGTTTGCACATTCTCCCTGTGACGCCGTGGGTTTTCTCTGGGTGCTCTGGTTTTCTACCGCACTCCAAAGATGTACAGGTTTGTGGAGTTAATTGGCTTATTTCTGTGAATTGTCCCAAGACTGTAGAATATACCAATGTTACAAAATTTTGAGATTTTAAAAAATCAAGTCTGCAATCCCATCAGATAAAGCATAAAAAGAAGTTTAATTTAACACCTAATTCACTTTCATATCTTCAGTATTAAAAAGGTTATGACCATTTTCATACTCGGAAATTAGCATCTTGTTCCCTATTACTTTTCCATTGACTTAACGCAAAAGCTGTGATCAAGGACAATCAAAAGCCCATAACATTCTTAAAAATTAAGAGAACTGAATGAAATTTTCAGTTATTATAGATTGAAGGATTCTGAAACAAATATGAAACAATCTTACTTGGATGACCTGAAATTAAAACATATAATTTGTTAGTTACCTAATTGTAGCTAATTACAAAATTCAATTACTAGATCTAAACATCTATCCATTTCTTAAGAAAAGGTTAACATTTTTAAAAAGCCTAAGTGTCCAAATAACATTCACACAAGAATTCACAATATAACAAGATTTTTAAATCTCATTGTCATGAGTTTATAGGCCAAATGGAAGGAATTTAAGGAATTCTCATAAATTAATGGCCATTTTAATCATCTTGCGAGTGAGATTTTGTGGAACGCCATCGTTTGGAACGTTGCGGTTGCAGTGAATTTAAGCCCCATATCGGCAGGAAAAATACTGCCGGTTCGTATGGGTCCTAAGTCACCTTTTAGCAACGTGAAATTTTGATTAAAGGCATCCTAAGAAGCAAGTTTATATGAAAAAATAAACGGTGTACCTTGCCTTGTCCCTACGTGAGATCCGTCCCGTTGTCGGCGTTGACGGCATTAGTAGATGATTTTAATTTTACCCCTGCTATTAAATTATTCAGTGCTAATTTTAATAAACTTAATAAAATGGCAGTCAAAGCGATTTTTCTTCAGCAACTAAACAGCCTGTTCAAAATTGATTTGAATAGTCTGAAGAAAAACCGCATTTTAAACCCGCCACTCTCTCAAACGCGCCAAAGTCGCACACACGGCCAGTGACAGAACTGCAGCGCCGCTGAAGGTGAGTTTTGTAAACTAGAATAGAGCTAGTTTACGGATGTTTGATGGTCGGCATGGACTTGGTAGGCGCAGTGGCGTAACCATGCGTCACCACGCAATACACGAGAGAAGTCTGCATGCGTACGCAATACGTCACGCATGTGGCATGCGAGGATCCTGGTGCCCACGAAATCCTGGAGCGCCGCGTGATACCGCGTGCAACTCCACACTCTTCCAGGCCTCTCCAAGCGCCCGTCCCACGCTACCCATGCGCACAACGCGACGACCACATTTTTTGAGGTTGCGTAAATGGCGCGCAAATGATGGCCAAGTGGGACAGACCCTAAAAGATCAGTGAGCGAGTATTCAGAGGGGTGGCCGGTGTTTAAAATATGTGAGAAGATTTAATTGGAGGGACACTTCTTCTGATATGAGCATCCAGAATAGTAACCTCAATTAATATTTAATGCAGCATCCATCTTTTAGCCTATCCATCTGTCTGTTGGTTCATCCATCCATTGTCAGTCTGTCCATCAGTCTACTAATTATCTTTCTGATGGCATGTCTACTTCTGAAAACGCACCCCTCCAGATTCAGGGACAGTTTGTTCCCAGCTGTTATCAGGCAACTGACCCATCCTACCAACAACTAGTGAGAAGTCCTCACCATCTATCTTCATGGCTACCTCTTTGTCTTTCCGATCATCTCACAATCCTTCTGTCTCTCTACTTCCTCGATATCCAATTAATTTTGTCATCTATCTGTCTGCCTGTCTATTTTTTAATCACTTCACGATGCCTCGTGAATGCCACCAGCATAATCATGGTCGAGTCACACCCCGGTCACTCCCTCTTCTCCCCTCTCGCATCAGGCAAGAGGTACAGAAGTGAAAACGCACACCTCCAGATTAAGGGACAGTTTCTCCCCAGCTGTTATCAGGTAACTGAATCGTCCTACCAACAATTAGAGAGCAGTCTTCAGCTACCTTCTTCCTCATTGGTGACTCTTGGACTATCATTAATCAGACTTTACTGGACTTTATCTTGCAATAAAAGTTATTCCCTTGATCCTGTACCTGTACACTGTAGACAGCTCGATTGGGATCATGTATAGCCTTTCCGCTGACTGGATAGCACACGACAAAAAAAGCTTTTCACTGTACTACGGTACACGTGACAATAACCCAAAGGAAACTGCCAAATTCACCATCTGTCTATCTGTCTACATCTCTATCTGTCTGTCTATTAATCTCACCATCTTTCTGGCCTGTAGCTGTTAGATCATTCGATTCTCAATGATTCTCCAAATCCGAGTCCAGTGATAATGTTTTAAAAGTTTTATTCAGGCACAGAGCTTACATAGTATCCGTGTGAAGCATGGTGCAGAAGAACAAAGATACTATGGATGCGACTACTAGTTAAACCTTCCAGGCGGATCAGATAGTCTCTCCCTTGTCTCTCGGTTGGTTGGTGTCACAATCCACAATTGTTTCTCTCAAATTGTCATCCCTGGTATGTAGGATTTTGCTAGAATTGATGGGAATGTCAGGCGAATAAAAATGGAGCTTAATGTAGGATTAGTGCAAATGGGTGTTGATGGTTGGCATACACTGAGTGAGGCGGAGAGCCTGTTTCCATGCCACATGTTGCCATGATGGCACAGTGGCGCAACGGTAGAGCTCAACCTCACAGTGCCAGAGACCTGGGTTCGACCCTGTACGGAGTTTGTACGTTCTCCCTGTGACCACATGGATTTTCTCCAGGTGCTCCGCTTTCCTCCAACATTCCAAAGATGTACAGGGTTGTAGGTTAATTAGCTTCTGTAGATTGCTCCGAGTGTGTTGGATGCAAAAGTGGGATAACAGAGAAACATAGAAATTAGGTGCAGGAGCAGGCCATTCGGCCCTTCGAGCCTGCACCGCCATTCAATATGATCATGGCTGATCATCCAACTCAGTATCCTGTACCTGCCTTCTCTCCATACCCCCTGATCCCTTCAGCCACAAGGGCCACATCCAACTCCCTCTTAAATATGGCCAACGAACTGGCCTCAACTACCTTCTGTGGCAGAGAATTCCACAGATTCACCACTCTCTGTGTGAAAAATGATTTTCTCATCTCGGTCCTAAAAGACTTCCCCTTATCCTTAAACTGTGACCCCTTGTCCTGGACTTCCCCAACATCGGGAACAATCTTCCTGCATCTAGCCTGTCCAACCCGTTAAGAATTTTGTAAGTATCTATGAGATCACCCCTCAATCTTCTAAATTCCAGGGAGTACAAGCCGAGTCTATCCAGTCTTTCTTCATATGGAAGTCGTGCCATCCCAGGAATCAGTCTGGTGAACCTTCTCTGTACTCCCTCTATGGCAAGAATGTCTTTCCTCAGATTAGGAGACCAAAACTGTACGCAATACTCCAGGTGTGGCCTCACCAAGACCCTGTACAACTGCAGTAGAACCTCCCTTGTGCTCAAATCCTTTTGCTATGAATGCCAACATACCATTCGCTTTCTTCACAGCCTGCTGCACCTGCATGCCTACTTTCAATGACTGGTGTACCATGACACCCAGGTCTCGCTGCATCTCCCCTTTTCCTAATCGGTCACCAATCAAATAATAGTCTACCTTCCTGTTTTTGCCACCAGTGGATAACCTCCCATTTATCCACATTATACTGCATCTGCCATGCATTTGCCCACTCACCCAGTCTATCCAAGTCATCCTGCAGCCTCCTAGCATCCTCCTCACAGCTAACACCGCCCCCAGCTTCGTGTCATCTGCAAACTTTGAGATGTTGCATTTAATTCCCTCGTCCAAATCATTAATGTATATTGTAAATAGCTGGGGTCCCAGCACTGAGCCTTGCGGCACCCCACTAGTAACTGTCTGCCATCCTGAAAAGGACCCGTTCACTCCTACTCTTTGCTTCTTGTCTGCCAGCCAGTTCTCTATCCACATCAATACTGAACCACCAATACCGTGTGCTTTAAGTTTGTATACCAATCTCTTGTGTGGGACTTTGTCGAAAGCCTTCTGAATGTCCAGATACAACACATCCACTGCTTCTCCCTTATCCACTCTACTAGTTACATCCTCAAAAAATTCAATAAGATTCGTCAGACATGATTTACCCTTCGTAAATCCATGCTGACTCTGTCCAATGATTTCACCACTTTCCAAATGCGCTGCTATCCCATCTTTAATAATTGACTCTAGCAGTTTCCCCACTACCTATGTTGGACTAACTGCTCTGTAATTCCCCGTTTTCTCTCTCCCTCCATTTTTAAAAAGTGGGGTTACATTAGCTACCCTCCAATCCTCAGGAACTACTCCAGAATCTAAAGAGTTTTGAAAAATTATCACTAAGGCATCTGCTATTTCTGGGGCTACTTCCTTAAGTACCCTGGGATGCAGCCTATCTGGCCCTGGGGATTTATCGGCCTTTAATCCATTCAATTTACCCAACACCACTTTCCGGCTAACCTGGATTTCACTCATTTCCTCCATCTCATTTGACCCGCGATCCCCTGCTATTTCCGGCAAATTATTTATGTCTTCCTTAGTGAAGACAGAACCAAAGTAGTTATTCAATTGGTCTGGCATGTCCTTGTTCCCCATGATCAATTCACCCGTTTCTGACTGCAAGGGACCTACATTTGTTTTAACTAATCTTTTGCGCTTCACATACCGATAAAAACTTTTGCAGTCAGTTTTTATGTTTCCTGCCAGTTTTCTTTCATACTCCATTTTCCCTTTCCTAATTAAGCCCTTTGTCCTCCTCTGTTGGTTTCTGAATTTCTCCCAGTCGCCTGGTAGGCTGCTTTTTCTGGCTAATTTGCACGCTTCATCTTTTTCTTTGATACTATCCCTGATTTCCCTCGTTATCTACGGATGCGCCACCTTCCCTGATTTATTCTTTTGCCATACTGGGATGAACAATTGTTGTAGTTCATCCATGCAGTCTTTAAATGCCTTCCATTGCATATCCACCGTCAACCCTTCAAGAATCAATTGGCAGTCCATCTTGGCCAATTCACGTCTCATACCCTCAAAGTTACCTTTCTTTAAGTTCAGGACCCGTGTTTCTGAATTAACAATGTCACTCTCCATCCTAATGAAACTCGTGTGAATGGGTGATCAATGATTGGCAGGACTTGGTGGGGCAAAGGACCTGTTTCCACGCTGTATCTCTAAACTAAATTAAACTAAACTAAATTGGACTATATCAATCTGAAGGGTTGAAACTGAAGGGTTTAGAACATACACAGAACATTGGACAGTACAGCACAGTAACAGGCTTTCGGCCCACAATGACCATGCCGAATATGATGCCAATTTAAACTCTATAGACAGACACAAAATGCTGGAGTAACTCAGCGGGACAGGCAGCATCTCTGGAGAGAAGAAATGGGTGATGTTTCGGGTTGAGAACATTCTTAAGACTAAACTCTACAGGTTTGTTGTGTCTGAGGACCTCTGTTGGCAAAACCTCTGTCAAGAGTTAATGAGACTGGCTGTACTTTCACTACACCAACACACCCAGAAACAAATTCACCATTTGTTTACTTTAGCTTAGATAAACCTCATTCCTTATCTACTGGGCATTCTCCTCATTAACTATCATTTTGAATCATTGTCTGGCTCCTCTATGCAAAGCAAATTACCTGGATTTGCCCAAGAATGGCAGGATGAATGTCTTGTTTTTGAGGAAAAGGATTGGAAGGGAGGGGCAACCGTGCCTCACCCAGATTGGGGAGAGTCCCGTACAATACGTCATATGTGACCAGCGGACCCGACATAAACATTCCACTGCAAGGAGTTACCTTCTGCATTCCCAGGATTTCCTCACCATCCTCACCTTTTCCTCTCTCCCAACACCCTCCCTCAGATCGTTGCCAAAATGGTGCAGAAAAAACTGGGCCACTTCCCAATATTAAAGTTCACAGCCACTCAGGAATGCCTGTGGAAATGACCAGGAGAGAGCCTTCAGCTTGTGCAACCATAATGTAAAGAACATTGAACACAGAAGAGTAAAGCAGAGGATCAGATCCTTCGGCCCACAATGTCCATGCTAAACATAATGTCGAGTTAAACTCCACTGTCTCCCTCCCTGTGATCCATATTCCACCAAATCCTAAAATCAGGACTCGAGCGCCTCAGCTACCGGGAGAGGTTGAGCAGGCTAGGACTTTATTCCGTGGAGCTCAGGAGAGTAAGGGGTAATCTTATAGAGGTGAGTAAGATCATGAGTAGATAGGATACATGCACAGAGTCTTTTACTTAGAGTAGGGGAATCGACAACCAGAGGACAAGGGTTAAGGTGACAGGGAAAATAATTTATAGGAGCCTGAGGAGCAACTTTTTTACACAAAAGATGGTTGGTATTTGAAACAAGCTGCCAGAGGAGATGGTTGAGGCAGGTACTAACTCAATGTTTAATACATATTTAGACAGGTACATGGGTAGGATAGGTTTAGAGGAAAATGGGCCAAATGCAGGCAGGTGGGACTAGAGCAGATGCTAGTGTGGGCAAACATAGAAACATGGAAATTAGGTGCAGGAGTAGGCCATTCGGCCCTTCGAGCCTGCACCGCCATTCAATATGATCATGGCTGATCATCCAACTCAGTATCCCGTACCTGCCTTCTCTCCATACCCTCTGATCCCCTTAGCCACAAGGGCCACATCTAACTCCCTCTTAAATATAGCCAATGAACTGGCCTCCACTACCCTCTGTGGCAGAGAGTTCCAGAGACCCACCACTCTCTGTGTGAAAAAATCCTTCTCATCTCGGTCCTAAAGGATTCCCCCCTTATCCTTAAGCTGTGACCCCTTGTCCTGGACCTCCCCAACATCGGGAACAATCTTCCTGCATCTAGCCTGTCCAACCCCTCCAAACTGGGCCAAAGGTCCTGGTTTCCACACTATGATTATCATTCTTTGTCTATGGCCTTGCCTGGATATCCAGATGCCTATCTGGAAATCTCTTAAACACCACTATCGCATCTTTCTCCATCACCATCCAAAGTCGTTGCCTAGCCTTGCCGAAGTAGTAATTCAAGGGCTCAGAACTCTATAAAACATGTACTGTTGTCTTGATGCCAGGGGAATTTCAGCTCATGCTGAACATTATCAGGCTGAGCTCTTTGAAGTATCACTCACGCTAGAAGATAATTATTCCAATTTATTTTTTTACTAGTTGCAGGGAGGATGATTTCCACGGAAAGTATTTCAATTTATTGGCAGGCTAGCACTGGATTTGAGAGAACAGACTTGTCTGTGGTAGCACGCGACACCTGTGGTGGTAAACTGAAGAATTCCCCCTGGCAGCCTGCCTCTACCACAGTCTTGTGTAAAAACCCAGGTGTCCCGGGATAATGGAATGTGTCCACTCCTCCAGTGGGCAAGAAGTGATGCTCATCACTGGGTTAGAGGAACTGATAGAAGTGTGTAAAACTATGAGAGGCTTAGATAGGGTAGACACACAGCCTTTTACCCAGGATGGAAATGTCAAATACTGGAGGGCATAACTCTAAGGTGAGAGAAGCAATGCTTAAAGGAGATGTGCAGGGCATTTTTTTTTACATTCATGCTGCTAGGGATGGAGGTGGTGGTTTAGTCCATATCCCTTGACTTACAATTTTTTAGAAGCAACCTTAGACTTTGTACTTCAGACTTTAGAGTTACAGCGTGGAAACAGGCTCTTCGGCTCCGAGACCATGCCAACCAACATTCACCCCGTACATTAGCACTACCCTACACACTAGGAACAATTTACAAATTTACCAAAGCCAATTAAACTACAAAACTTGCACTTCTTTCAAATGTGGGAGGAGAGCGGAGTACCTGGAGAAAACCCACACGGTCACAAGGAGAACGTACACACTCTGTACAGACAGCACTCGTAGTCAGGATCAAACCTGGGTCTCTGGCCTGTAAGGCTAACTTCACCACTAAGATGTGCACCCAATGACAAAAGAGATTATTTATTCCTGAAACCATTCTCTCTCACTCTTTGCACAGGAATTGATGTTTCCTCAAATAATGGAAATGGCATCATGAACCATCTCAGCCCATCTCCTCAGACTGAAATTAGTTCTCTGGAACTGCCCCCCAAGAGGATAGTGGACCCTGTCCAAGTGAACAGCCTTGAGATCAAACCAAGCGTGGCTGCCTTCCATCTGGAGCTGAACTCAGCCGACCATAAGCACAACGGTACATCATCCAGGCAAGCGCTCAACGGACCAAGCTATGGACATCCCACACAGCCCATCATCCCACTACTCTCGCCCATAAAGGAACCGCCATCCCTTGCTGTCAAGCCCAAGCTGTAAGTTCTCCAGTTTGTCTATTACTTTTCCACTCATCTGCTGTTGAGTTGCCTATCTTTGGCATGGGTATTTTGTTGGGATGCATTTGCATTACCTTCATCTATTTTGAGTTTAATCTGCATAAAGTATAGATGCATTTCTTTTCCATATTTTCTGAAGCTCTGGACAATGCCATAGGTATATCAGTGAGGGAGGATAGACACCTGATGGAATTCTTGTGTTCCCATTTTGGTTGTATAAGTCTCAGTGGTTTGCTTAATCTTCAATGGTTCAATGGTACCCTTATTGATGCATTGCAAAGTACAGACACACAGTGAAATTATTTTCTTACAAACATTCCAGTAGAGTATTGCCGTACCTAAGCACATCTTCGATGAGCAAATTGCACAGAAATAGTCCACAGATCTTGTGTGCAAGAGGCGCCATGTTCAGAGTCCAATCCATGCTCTAGCTATATTATGATTGGTGTCCATTCCAGGGGCTACTACGGGGCCTCAAGCTGTCGCCTTCCCTTGGATGTGCAGGTGATCTGTGAACCGACGTCCCTCTCCTCGCCCGATGGTGCCTCTCACAGCCGACATCGAGGGCACGGTTGGCCAGACCCCGCGGGGTTCCTTCTCCTCTCCTACTGGTCTTGCTGCTCGCTGGTTGCATCTGTCGTTGTCACCAGCTCCATCCACCTGCTGTTCGGGGGATGAGCAGGGACCAGCTCGGCAGCTACTCCCTGTAAGCCACGCACTCTGGGAGCTTCTGCCTCCGCGATCTGGGATCCATTATACTTAATCCTCACATTTCCCTTGATTATGTTGGTGGCCTTGCTGAGGCAGCTTGAAGTGTAGAGTCAGTAGAAGGGACGTTGGTTTGCCTGATGGTCTGGACTGCGTCCACAACTCTGTACAATTATTTGTTGCGGCCTTGGATGGAGCTGTTCCCAAATCAGGTTGAGATAAAATACTTTCTAAAGCATTTCTGTAGAATTTGGTGAGGGTCGTTAGGGACATGCCGAACTTCCGAAGCATTCAAGGTAGAGGGGTGGATGTGCTTCTACCTCCCATACATAATAATACAACCAATACATAAAGGAACTGCTGCTATTGATAGGGTATAAGCACCTGACAGTCTTGTAATCAGAGTCACGAGTCAAGAATCAAGTGCCAAGAGTCAAGAGTGTTTAATTATTATATGTACTGACAACAGAACAATAAAAGTCTTACTTGCAGCAGAATAACAGACCTCTAATCGCAGTACTTCAATTTTAACAGAAACTTAACTTGTACCTAATTCCTCTTAAAGGGAAGGACATTGGCAAAATGCCTCAATGTTAGAAGAGTGATTTCCAGTCCTGGCATCAAATGCTCTGAATCTGCTGTGGGTTCAGGTCGAAACGCGTTTGTTTTTTCCTCGGTGTGTAGAAAGGAACTACAGATGCTGGTTCATACTGAAGATAGACACAAAATGCTGGAGTAACTCAGCGGGCCAGGCACCCTCTCTGGTGACGTTTTGGGTCAGGACCCTACTTCAGACTGAAGACTGAGTCTAGACCTGAAATGCCACCCACCCCTTTTCTCCAGCGATGCTGCCGGACCCGCTGAGTTACTCCAGCAATTTGCATCTATCTTCGGTATGTCTATCTGTCTTTTTTCGTTGCTTATCTCCCAAGTGTAATGTAAATGAATGTCAGTGAGCAGACTGATGTATTTGGATATTTTACTAGTGTTCATAAAACCAGATTCAGGAACAGCTTCTTCCACACTCTTATCAGACAGCTGAATAATCACCCGACTTACCTCATTGTGGCTGTTGCAATTTTTATTATCTGCACCCTCTGTAGCTGTAACGTTATAATGTTATTTTCTGCACTCTGCTGCCTTACCTGCCGTACATGATTTTACTGGATAGCCCCATGATATCGTTTTTTTGCTTTTTCTCAGTACATGTGACAATAATAAACCAATATGAATATCGATACCAACACCAATTCCAAACAGAGATTAATAAACGCATAAAACATAGGATTAGAATTAGGCCATTTGGCCCATCAAGTCTGCTCCACCATTCCATCATGGCTGATTTATCTTTCTCTCTTAACCCCATTCTGCTGCCTACTCCCCGTAACCTTTGACACCCTTAATAATCAAGAACCTATCAATCTCCACTTTAAAAATACTCCTCAGCCATCTGTGGCAATGAATTCCATAGATTCACCATCCTCTGTCGAAGGACATTTCTCCTCATCTCCATTGTAAAGGTACATACCTTTATTCTGAGGCTGTGCCTTCTGGTCCTAGACTCTCCCACTGTTGCAAACATCCTCTCCATATCACTCTATCCAGGCCTTCAAAAGGTTTCAATGAGATCTTCCCCTCATCTTTCTGAACTCCTGCGAGTACAGGCCCAGAAACTTCATACGCTCAAAGAGTAGCTTGACAAGTGCTCGGTGAAACAATCCAAACTGCAAACTAGATGTGCAGATATGAATGAATGGTTAAGTAAAATGTCAGGATCAAGGTTAATGTGTAGCTGCTTGTAAAATATCAGTGATGGTTTTTTATTAGGAAAGGCTCCTTTCATTAGAGCCCAGCTCACCGAGGCAGCTATAAATATCTGGTTCACCTACGAGCAGATGTATGATGTGACTCAATTCTGTGTTCCTGTCAGGCTGGTTTACTGAGTGTGTGTGTGTGTGTGTGTGTTGTGAGTGTGTGTGCGTGTGCGTGTGTGTGTTGTGTGTGTGTCCCTTCTGTTTTAGAACCATAGAGGCACATAACACAGAGAAGAGCACTTCAGCCCAGCTCATCCATGCAGACCTTTGGAAACAGGCCCTTCGACTCAACCAACGATCGCTCGTTCTATCCTACACAAGCTAGATACAATTTACAGAGGCTAAGTAACCTACAAACCTGCACGCTCAAACTGGAGCATCTAGAGAGAATTTACAGAGGTCTTCGTTTGGAGGTGTATAAGATCATGAAGGGAATAGATAGGGTAGGATAGAGTAAATGCATAGTCTTTTACCCATAGTTTTGGAATCAAGAACCAGAGAACATAGGTTTGAGGTGAGTGCGGAAAGATTTAAGGTCCTTGGAGATGATGATTCCAAGGAACTTAAAGATTTGTGAGTCTGGGGGGAATTCTCTGCCTCAGAGGGCGGTGGAGGCCGGTTCTCTGGATACTTTCAAGAGAGAGCTAGATAGGGCTCTGATTGCGGAGTGGGGATATGGGGAGAAGGCAGGAACGGGGTAGGGCTCTGATTGGGGATGATCAGATCAGCCATGATCACATTGAATGGCGGTGCTGGCTTGAAGGGCCAAATGGCCTACTCCTGCACATATTGTCTATTGTCTAAAGGACTCCACAGATGTGACTGTGGTGTTGTTGATGGTGCATGGGGGAGGGGGGGGGGGGGGGGGCAGCTCTCCTAGTCTCCTATCAATTCCACCATCTTAAGAGCATTGGCTTCATTTCTCAGCTCTGCTTTAAAACGTTGTCCAGTATGTTGGATGTTGGTCACAATGGGATTCCAACCCATCCTCAACAAAAACAGAAAATGTTGGAAACACTCAGCAGGTCAGGTGGCATCTGCGAAAAGAGAGGGGTAGCAGTGGAGGCAAATATGACAGTGATGTTTAAGAGGTTTTTGGATAGCTACAATCCTTCATGTAACTCGTGGGATCATTGGATCGAGCTGGATCTCTGCATGGATACACATGGCATCATTTGTGTCAGGTCGGGACCAGCGGATTCTCTTGGATACTTGGCATCTCAGGGGGGGGGGGGGGGGCAGATTGCTGGAAGAGAGGAGAGACAGGACAAAGCTTGGCAGGCAATAGGTGGATACAGGCGAAGGGGGGGGGGAGGGTTGATAGGCTAAGGCCACAGATGAAAAGGCAGAAGGGGTGAGACAAAAATATGAAGTTACTAATTATGAAACTGGAGGGAGTAAAGTAGGTGGAAGAGGAGGGGGAGGGGAGAAATAGGTGTGTCCAGGTGGGACACTGGGGAGAAGGAGGAGGGGGGGGGGGGAAGAGGTTGGAAGGGAAAGAAGGGTAGAGACCTCTACTGCTGCACCACTGTGTCGCTGAGGTACACAGGTTCCAGATGTGTACATGAAGAGCTTAGAAGTGGAAGATGTGATTAGGTGGAGGAGCATTTCTTCAACTGGGTCAGGTCTTTGTCGTAATTTTCCTTACATTTCCCAGCCTTCCTTCACCTCCTTCCCCCAATCTTCGCGGGCAGGCCAGCTGGACAATGCAGGTCATTGTATTTGGAAATATTTTGCAGATAAACTGCAGCAATCGTGGGGGGGGGGGATCGGATCCAAAGGGTAACTTTGATTGATGATGTAGTGGTGGATGTTGGCAGATTACCGCTCCCTTGCCAATGTATCAGTTTACAAATTAGCCAAACAAGGTTCAGCTTCAGTACATGGACAAGAGAAGAACTATGCAACATTTCTGCAAGCTAGGCCCACAGATCTTAAAATACAAATCTTTTTCTTTCTTTCTTTCTTTCTTACTTTCTATCTATAAAAAAAAAATTAGAAGCAGAATTAATCCACAATTGAATAATATTAATAATGTATGATTGATACATATGAAATGTTTTTACCATAATATATGTTTGCTTCTAATAAAAGTATATATATATTTTAAATATAAATCTTAAAACTCAGGATTGTGTATAAAATCTGGGCTTATCTATGCATTTTTTTAAATCTGTACGAAATAAGTTCATAAACTGGGTTTTGTGTGTGTTGTAAACGCATTGTGTACATGTGCTTAACCGCTACGATCTGAGTGCAAGATACGATACGATAGAACTGTATTTATACCAGGAGGGAAATTGATCTGCCGACAGTCATAAACACAACAACACAAAGTACGTGAAACTTGAAGTGAAAGTGACGAGTGGAAAGGATTTGGGATGTGCAATGATTGGGGAGGGGGGAAGGGAGTCAGTCTCAGTCTCACGACAGAAGGGGGAGGAGTTGTACAGTTTGATAGCCACAGGGAAGCAGAATCTCCTGTGGCGTTCTGTCCTGCATCTTGGTGGAACCAGCCTGTTGTGGAAGGTACTCCTCAGGTTGACAAGTGTGGTTTGATGAGCATCCTCCCCTCAAAGACCACCCCCCGTGAATCCAACACCACCCCCAGGATGGAGCCAGCCTTCCTGATGAGTTTGTTAATTCTACTGGCGACCGCGGCCTTCGCCCTGCTACCCCGGCACACGGCAGCGAAGAAGATGACACTGGCTACCACCGATTGGTAGAACATCTGCAGCATCTCACTGCAGGCGTTGAAGGAGCGGGAGCCGCCTGAAAGAGCACAGCCGGCTCTGTTCCTTCTTGTACAGGGCCTCAGCGTTCCTGGACAGACCAGTTTACTGTCCAGGTCCACTCCAAGGTATTTGTAATCCCTGGTAAACTGCACATCCACACCATTGATGGAGACAGGGGACAGGGGTTTTCCTCTCTTCCTAAAGTACATAATTAGCTCCTTAGTCTTGTCGATGTTGAGCTGCAGGTGATTCAGCCCACACCACTCAACAAAGTCATTGACCTTTCCTCTGTATTCAGCTTCCCTCCCCTCTCTCTTGCAGCCCACAATTGCACCGTCACCTGAAAACTTCTGCAGGTGGCAGGACTCTGAGTTACATCTGAAGTCCGAGGTTCAGGTGGTGAACGGGAATGGAGAGAGGACCGTCTCCTGGGGGGCCCCTGTGTTGCTCACTACCATGTCCGAGACACAGTTGTGTAGCCTGATATATTGTGGTCATCCAGTCAGTAATTGGTGATCCAGGACACCAATAGAGCTCCACCTGCATTCAGCTTCCCTCCCTCTCCTGGTACCTGGACCTGCATCTTCATCAGTTTGCTCCCAAGTTGATGGTGTTAAAAACACTGGAGAAGTAAAAAAAAATGACTCTCGCAATGCTTCCCAGCTTATCCAGGTAAGCATCGGAACGATGGATGATGGCGTCCTCAACCCCCATCTTTGTTTGGTAAGCAAACTGCAGGAGGTCCAGGTAGGGTTTAACCAGGAGTCGCAGGTGAGTGAGCGTCAGACTCCTCAGGGACCTCATGATTTGGGGTCAGCGCCACCCATCTGTAGTCATTGGACGAGCTGGGGCCTGTGACTTCAAAGAATATGCTTCACCAAACAAAGTTTACCCTGTCCCCCACGTCTCGACACAGTTGCTTTCTCTCTCTCTCTCTCTGCCCCCCTCCCCTCCTCTCTCCCTCTCTCTCTCCCCCTCTCTCTCTAATATTACTCTTTCCCCTCTCTCTTTATCCCTCCCTCCCCCTCTCTCTCTCTCTCTCCTTCTCCCTCTCCCTCTCCCTCCCTTTTTTTGTTTCAAAAACTTTATTCGACACAATCATATAATACAACACATCAAACCATAATCAAAAATTGTCTCCCTCTCCCTCTCCCTCCTCCCTCTCTCTCCCTCCCTCCCCTCTCCCTCTCCCCTCTCCCTCTCCCTCTCCCTCTCCCTCTCCCTCTCCCTCTCCCTCTCCCTCTCCCTCTCCCTCTCCCTCTCCCTCTCCCTCTCCCTCTCCCTCTCCCTCTCCCTCTCCCTCTCCCTCTCCCTCTCCCTCTCCCTCTCCCTCTCCCTCTCCCTCTCCCTCTCCCTCTCCCTCTCCCTCTCCCTCTCCCTCTCCCTCCCTCCCTCTCCCTCTCCCTCTCCCTCTCCCTCTCCCTCTCCCTCTCTCCCTCTCCTCTCCCTCTCTCTCTCTCCCCCTCTCTCACTCTCTCTTTCCGCCTCTCCCCGTCTCTCCCCCCTTCTCTCTCTCTCTCTCTCTCTTTATCCTTCTCTCTCTCTTTCCCTTTATCCTTCTCTCTCTTTATCCCTCTCTCTCTCTCTCTCTCTCTTTATCCTTCTCTCTCTCTCTCTCTCTCTCTCTCTCTTTGTTTACCCTGACCCTTCTCAAGCTCTTGAGTGCTGTCAGGATAATTCATGGTGTGGACCCAGGCACACATCTACAGAGCGACAGCACACACTAGTGCACAGGCACTCACACGCTGTGACCCCGGGCGTGTTTTAATTGCGTGTGCTGCTTGTAGCTGGAACCGGCCACCACTCTGAAGGCCTGTGTTGCTTGGCTGTAAGCCGCATCGACATTTCTGAACAAGAACATTCCCGACATTTAGCTACTTTTCAACAGAATGGGCTGGAATCAACAGGCAGTTTGCTCTATTTATACGAAAACACAAAAGTAACGGTAGATCAGACAGGATCTGTTGCAAACATCAGCTTTCCCACCCCCCCACCACCCCCAACTATAATCAGTCTGAAGAAAGGCCGAAACGTCACCTATCCGTGTCCATAGATGCTGCCTGACCCGCTGAGTTACTCCGGTAATTTGGGTTTTGCTCTGTATCTGCAATTCCTTGTAGCTCTATTGACAGGGTGTCAGGGTTTAATGACTGAACGCTGAAGGTGGTCATTCAGCCCATCAAGTCCATGCTGGCTCCTAGCAGAGCTATCCCATCATTCTCTTTATTTTATTTCCCTAATGGCACGGGTAGAGTTGCTGCCTTATGGCGTCAGAGACCCAGGTTCAATCCTGACTACGGGTGCTGTCTGTATGGAGTTTGTACGTTCTCTCCTTGATTACTAGTGTGTTCCCCGGGTGCTCTGGTTTCCTCCCACACTCCAAAGATTGGCAGGTTTGTAGGTTAATTGGTGTCAGTAAAAATTGTAATTTGTCCTTAGTGTGTAGGGTAGTGCAAGTGTAACGGGGATCGCTGGTTGGCAGGGACTCGGTGGGCCAAAGGGCCTGTTTCCACGCTGTATCTCAAAACTGAACTAAACTAAACTAAATTTACCTGAAATAAACTAAATCCTTCAAATTATTCTCCCTTAAATTCCCATCAACTCCCCTTTGATTCTTTTGCCAACATAACTACACACTAGGGGCAATTTACAGTGGCCAGTTAACCTACCAACCCATGGGGGGTCACAGGCCGAACATGCAAACGCTACACAGACAACACCAGGGGTTGAGATAGAACCTGACACTGGAGCTGCGAGGCAGCAGCACTAAAATTATTTCCAACTATCTCACACCTCCAACTATCCAAGTTCAAGTCTCTCTCCTTCCCTCTCTCTCTCTGCCCCTCACCCACGCTAGTCGTGTTTCATCGTTCCCATCCACATATCCCTTCGTTATCACCTCTTCCACAGCCAACAATGGACCGTTGTGGGCTCCGCCATTCCTTGGTCATTGGGGCTGGCTCTGGTTTGTTCCGAACCTTTTCATGGCTTTAATTTCCCCTGACCCTCAGTGTGAAGCAGGGTCACGACATGAAACTTTACCTATTTCTTTTCTCCAGAGATGCTGCCTGTCCTGCGGAGTTTGTTTAGTTTATTGTCACGTGTACCGAGGTACAGTGAAAAGCTGTTGTTGCGTGCTATCCAGTCAGCAGAAAGACAATACATGATTATTATCCAGCCATTAATAATGTATAGATACATGATAATGGAATAACAAGATAAGGGATTAAGTGCAAGTTAAAGCCATCAAAGTCCGATCAATGATAGTCCGAGGGTCACCAAAGTTGTAGATAGTAGTTCAGCACTCCTCTCTAGTTGTTGGTAGGATGATTCAGTTGCCTGATAACAGCTGGGAAGAAACTGGAATCTGTCCTGATGGGAGAGGGGAGAAGAGGGAGTGGCCAGGGTACGACTCATCCTTGATTATGCTGGTGGCCCTGCCGAGGCAGTGTGAGAAAGAAACAGTCAATAGGAGGTTGGTTACTCCAGCATTTTGTGTCTATTTTCAGTGTAAACCAGCATGTGCAGTTCCTTCCGACTCAAATTCAATCCTGACCTTCGATGTTAATGACAAAGAGTCTCAGCCTGCTCATTGGTGTAGGTTTGGTTTATTATTGTCAATTGTGAAAAGTTTTCTTTGGCATGCTTCCAAACAATTCATAGATACATAGAAAATAGTTGCAGGAGTAGGCCATTCAGCCCTTCCAGCCAGCACTGCCATTCAATGTGATTATGGCTGATCATCCACAATCAGTACCCGTTCCGGCCTTCTCCCCATATCCCTTGATTCCACTAGCCCTAAGAGCTCCATCTAACTCTCGTTTGAATGCATCCAGTGAATCGGCCTCCACTGCCTTCTGAGGCCGATAATTCCACAAATTCACAACTCTCTGGGTGAAAACGTTTTTCCTAATTTCAGTTCTAAATGGCCTGCCTACCCCTTATGCTTAAACTGTGGCCCCTGGTTCTGGACTCCCCCAACATCGGGAACATGTTTCCTGCATCTAGGTTGTCCAATCCCTTAATAATTTTTGTATGTTTCTATAAGATGCCCTCTCATCCTTATAAATTCCAGTAAATACAAGCCCGGTCGTTCCATTCTTTCATCATATGACAGTCCCGCCATCCCGGGAATTAACCTGGTAAACCTAGGCTGCACTCCCGCAACAGCAAGAATGTCCTTCCTCAAATTAGGAGACCAAAACTGCACACAATATTCCAGGTGTGGTCTCACCAGGGCCCTGTACAACTACAGAAGGACCTCTTAGCTCCTGTAGTCAAATCCTCTGTTTATGAAGACCAACATGCCATTAGCTTTCTTCACTGCCTGCTGTACCTGCATGCTTACTTTCAGTGACTGATGTACAAGGACACCCAGGTCTCGTTGCACCTCCCTTTTCCTAATTCAGATAATAATTTGCCGCCTTGTTCTTGGCACCAAAGTGGTTAACCTCATATTAATGCACATTATACTGCATCTGCCCACTCACCCAACCTATCCAAGTCACCCTGCATCCTCATCCTCTTCACAGTTCACACAGCCAGCCAGCTTTGTGTCATCTGCAAATTTGCCATACAAATTCAAATTATACCATGCATAAATACAATCAATTAAAACTCATGATAGGTAGAACAAAGCAGAAGATACAGCGTGCAGAATATAGTTCTCAGCATTGTAGTACATCAGTTCCAGAGACAAAGTCCAATGTCCGCAATGGGGTAGACCTGAATCGGACAGTACCGTCACCCATAGAAGGACCATTCAGAAGCATGATAGCAGAGGGGAAGAATGTTTTTTCGAGTCTCGTGATGCAATGCTTTCAAGTTTCTGTATATTTTGCCTGATAGGAGTGAGGAGAAGAAGGAATGACCAGGGTGGGACAGGTTTTTGGTTATGTTGGCTGCTTTTCCGAGGTAGGGCGAAGTGTAGATGGAGTCATCGATGGGGAGACTGGTCGGTAATGGACTGGGCAACTCCATGCAATATCTTGCAGTCTTGGGCAGAGCTGTTCCCAACAAACCTGTGATGCAACCCGACAGTACGCTTTCTATGGTGCATCTGTGGAGGTTTGTAAGAGTCACTGGACACATGTTGAATTTTCTCAGTCTCCTGTGGGAGTATTTATTACACCAAAAGATCCTTTGATGCTGAGCACTCCCTATTTTGCCAAAAAACGATCCACTTATACAGTGCCTTAGGACATCCAAATCTCTTCACAACCAATTAATTATATTTAGAGTGCGGTACGATGTGTGGAAACATGACAATCTATCTGCACACTGACACACCTCACTACAAGTACCGTAATAATCAAACAGAAAAACTCTTCAGATGCTGGAAGCCAAATCAAGTCAGAGTGGCACACTGGCCTCACACCTGCAAACTCAACTTCAACCCTGTCCCCGCACTACTGTCTGTGTCTCTGAAAACTGTGCCAACCATCACTCACCCTCACACTAGTTCTATGTCCTGCACACTAGGGGCACATTAACCTGCAAAACCTTCACATATTTGGGATTTGGGAGGAAACCAGAGCCCAGAGAAAACCACGTGGTCACATGGCAAACGTACCAACTCCACACAAACAGCACACGTAATTGCGATTGAACCGGGGTCTCTGGCACTGCCAGCAGCTCTACCACTGTGCCACCCTTCTTCAGTCATAGAGTTATACAGTGTAAAAACAGGTCCTTCGGCTCAACTTTGCCTCTGCCAACTAACATGCCCCATTTACACTAGTCCCACCTGCCTGCGTTTGGCTCATATCCCGCTAAACCATCCCTATCCAAGTACCTATCTAAACCTACTGACTCCCACAGCTATCTTGACTACACTTCTTCTCACCCTGTTTCCTGTAAAGACTCTACGCCGCATCTGCGCCCAGGATAAAGTTTTTCATAGAAGGGCATCGGAGATGTCCTCATTCTTTAGGAAATGGGGGTTCCATACACCTACCATCCTTTGTGTAAAAAAGTTATCCCTCAGGTTCCCATTAAATCTTCCCCCCCTCACCTTGAACCATAGGTTCTCGATTCCCCTACTTTGGGTAAATGACTGCATCTACCCGATCTATTCCTCACATGAAGTTTAGACTGATGACATTTCAGATCTGGAGAAGGGTCCCGACCAGAAATGCCACCTACCCATGTTCCCCAGAGATGCTGCCTGACCTGCTGAGTTACTCCAGCAGTGTGTCTTTTCCTGCTTTCTCATCTGGGCGACGAGAGGCCTTCAGGAAAAGGAGATCTGCCTCTTCGTGGGTGGTGGCTCCTGCCCACAGCGGTCTGGAACATCCACTGCAGCGGAGGTCCTTATAATGGAGCGAGTCTCTTTCAAAGCAATCCAGTTTGTTTCCATCCCATTTTATGTCTCTTCTTTACAAGCCTTGTAAAATCCCATGTCTCTGCGGCAATCTCCTCAGCATAGACATAAACAGCTGGAGCAACTCAGCGGGTCAGGCTGCATCTCTGGAGAAAAGGAATAGGAAGGTTTCCAGTTGAAACCCTTCTTCAGCCTGAGAGTCCGGGGAGAGGGAATCTAGGAGTACGATAAGGTTTTCATCACCCCTCCTAATCCTCCAAAGAAGCTGCCTGACCCGCTGAGTTATTCCTGGATTTTGTGTCTATCTTTGGTGTAAACCAGCACCTGCAATTCCTTCTTAAACAATCTCCTCAGGATTCCTGCTCCCAGACCCATAGAACGATGCAGCTGAACCCATAGTGACGTTGTCCGTGTTCACTGACCTACACTGACCCGCAGGCTCTCTGAGTCCCTCATTCTCCCCTTCAAACCCCTCCATGAATCTTCACCCCTCCATTCCATATCACTGCATCCTTGTAGTCCAGGATCGGACTCCGGATGTGGCCACTTACTCATCTTCTCCGATCCACAGTTATTCTCAGACATGAAACCTTCTGCACTTTAGGGGCAGCACAATGGCGCAGTGGTAGAGTTGTCACCTTACGGCGCCAGAGACACGGGTTTGATTCTGACTACGGGTGCTGTCTGTATGGCGGTTGTATGTTCTACCCATGACCTGCGTGGGTTTCCTACGGGTTTCCTTCCACACGCCAAAGAAGTGCAGGTTTGTAGGTTAATTGGCTTCTGTAATTGCCCCTTGTGTGTGTAGGATAGAACTAGTGTGTGGGGTGATCGATGGTCAGCACGGACTCTATGGGGCATAGGGCCTGTTTCCACATTGTATCTCTAAAGTAAACTAAAATAAAATAAGATATGACTCTAAATGCAATTAGTGTAGATAGGTGCACCATATGGCATGGATATGAACATACAACATAGGACATAGAATAGTTCAGCACAGGAAGAGGTCCCTTTGGCCCACAATGTCTATACCAAACATGATGTCAAGACCAACTCCTGTCTTATTTATAACTCTTATGGGCTGAAGCGCCTGTTTCAGTGTTGTACGACCCGAGCCCTTTATGGATATGAAAGATTTAGAGGGATATGGGCCAAATGTGAGCAGGTGGGACTAGTTTTGTTCATCATTGTCACATGTACAGGTATGACTCTATGACCAGCCTGTATGACTCTATGAGGCACATCACACCCGCCTTCTTGCAGGGAGGGAGAGGGGGGAGGGTGGGGGTGCGTGGCGGTGTTGAATGTACAAGTCAAATGTTGTCCTCCACAAATGTGTTTCCCTAATGGGCTAAACGTGTCAGCAGTGTGGAGCCTGGTGATTGACTGGGCTGCACACAGGGGTGTTGATGCAGTGGGACCATTTATGTGGTATTTCAAGTCAATGTTACTCAAATGGCTGGGCCCAGTCATCCTGATTTATAGGCTGCACACACGGCTGATGCTGCATCCAAGAATAGTTTTGCCTGTAAACCTTCTGAGCTGCCACATTCCAGCTGGACTGTTTGCCACAATCGGTTGCTAAAACAAGTCCGACATGCTGTGTGTTTCTCTGCAGGGCTTTGGGAGCTGGGACAAAAGTGAACCTTCCAGGCTTATTTCTTCCACATTTTTCCGATTTTCATAACTTTTGAAGTTTAGTTTATTGTCACGTGCGCTGAGGTACAGTGAAAAGCATTTGTTGTGTGCTATCCAGTCAGTGGTAAGACAATACGTGATCACAATCGAGCCGTCCACAGTATACAGATACATGCTAAAGAAAATAATGTTTAGTGCAAGATAAAGTCCAGTAAAGTCCAAGGAAAGAGACTGTCTCCAGTGAGGTATGTAATAGCTCAGGACCTCTCTCTAGTTGTTGGCAAGATGGTTCAGTTGCCAATAATAATAGATGGGAAGACACTGTCCCTGAATCTGAAGGTGTAGCTCTTGCCTGATGGGAGGGGAGAAGAGGGAACGACCAGGGTGAGATGTCCTTGATAATGCTGGCAGTCTGGCAGTGTAGATGGAGTCAATGTTGGTTAGCGTGATGGTCTGGGCTGCGTCCACAATTCTCTGCAATTTTCTACGTTCTTTGATGGAGCTATGTCAAAATCATGCTCCCAATAAAATGCTTCCAATGGCATGGCCAATCTAGTTTTGGTCTAGTTTAGAAATACAACCTGACAGTATTCTTTCCACGATGTATCTGCAGAGGCTTGTAAGAGTTACTGGAGACATGTCGAATAGAGATTCTGAGGCTATTTGAATTAATGTTCAGTTATTGGCAATAGCCAATTTACAGTGTGGAAATACAGCATGGAAACAGGCCATTTGACCCACAATGTCTGCATAGACCAGTGAGGTCTATTTGTTATCACCTGTTTGCACTAGTTCTAAGTTATTCCACTTTTGTATCCACTCCCTCCACACGAGGGACAATTTACA
Source organism: Okamejei kenojei (assembly GCA_035221665.1). Classification (NCBI taxonomy): domain Eukaryota; kingdom Metazoa; phylum Chordata; class Chondrichthyes; order Rajiformes; family Rajidae; genus Okamejei; species Okamejei kenojei. The sequence continues at coordinate 52,207,834 of CM069133.1, read as the reverse complement.
GAGGCCAATTAACCAACAAACTCGCACGTCTTAAGAATGTGGGAGGAAACCAGAGCAACCGGAGGAACTGGTCATAGGTTGAATGTGCAAACCCCCACATAGACAGCAACCAAGATCAGGATCGAACCAGGGTCTCCGGCGCTGTAAGGCAGCATCCCTACCAGCTGTGCCACTGTGCTGCCCCTTGTCCATGACAAGGCAGGTATCCTTTAAACATGTTTGAAATGACGGTTTACCTATATATTGCACTTTATTGGCACCAATTTGGATCACATCCAATTAGGCCTTTTAGTTTTAAGTTTAGAAATCCAGCGTGGAAACAGACCCTTCAGCCCACCTAGTCTGCGCCGGATCACCCATGCACCAGTTCTATCCCATATACTAGTAACACATTACAGAAGCCAATTAACCTACAAACCCCTCACGTCTTAGGAATGTTAGAGGAACCCTGACCACCAGAGAAAACCCACGCGGTCACAGGAAGAACGTGCAAACTCCGTGCAGACACCACCCATAGTCAGGATGGAACCCGGGCCTTTGTCGCTGTAAGGCAGCAACTCTAGCGCTGCACTGCTCTGGCAATTAATCCCGGCTGATCTGGAACATGCAAACTCCACATAGATAGCACCCAAGGTCAGAGTCTAACCTGGATCTCTGACGCTGTGAGGCAGCGCCTCTGCCAGCTGCTCCACTGTGAGAATCTTCCCATAGTTTAGCTTACATACTGACGTGTCACAGTGTCAAAGACCAAGGTTCAATTCTGACCTTGGGTGCTGTCTGTGTGGAGTTTGCACATTCTCCATGTGGGTTTCTTCCGGCATCACAAATCCGTTAGGTTTTGTAGGTAAATTGTCCATTACTCCTGGTATGTTGGGGAGTGGTAGAATCTCGATGAGAAGTGCGGAGAATTTAAGAAGTAAGACTAAAGTAAGATTAGTATAGAACATAGGACATAGAACAACCCAGCCCAGGAACAGGCCCTTTGGCCCACAATGGCTCTGCCGAACATGATGCCAAGATAAACTAATCCATATCCACATGATCCATATCCCACCATTCCCTGTATATCCACATATGGATGATGATCAGCATGGACTGTCAAACAGGAGGCCTGGTACCCAACGCAATATTGCACCACTGACCCATAGCCCCCATGGGAGGACTGGTCCCCCAACGCAACCCGTTCCCCAAGGCAATATTGCACACCTCTCACCCTTTTCCCCAACGCAACCCATTCCCCAACACAAGATTCCAGCACTCACCCATAGCCCCCAACTGCGGAGGGGCTGCTCAGTTCCCCTTATTCAAAATTCAGTGCACTGTGATATTAAAACCCTCCCTCTATGCTGACAGGTTTTTAAAAGTGCACTGGACTGAGTGTGCCGAGATTGCACAATGTGGCAATTGTGACATCATCACTAGAAGCTGCCAGAAACATTATCAGTTTTAACGCTCAAAGTTGTTTAAGAAAGAACTGCAGATGCTGGAATAATCGAAGGTAGACAAAAATGCTGGAGGCAGCATCTATGGAGCGAAGGAATAGGTGGCATTTCGGGTCGAGACCCTACTTCAGACCATTCTCAAAGGTGGCTTTTTTAAACCTTTAAATATGAGAGTGAGACTTTTCTAGCAGCTTCCAGTGATGATGTCACAATGGCATCTCACGGTCCTTCAATCACAATGGGCTGCCATGAACATTCCGCCAGCCGAAAATGACATCACAATGGGATTCCAGCCCACTGCCCACTCCCCACTCCCCACTCCCCACTGCCCACTCCCCACTCCCCACTCCCCACTGCCCATAGCCCACTCCCCACTGCCCACTGCCCACTCCCCACTCCCCACTCCCCACTCCCCACTCCCCACTCCCCACTCCCCACTGCCCACTCCCCTCCCCACTCCCCACTCCCCACTGCCCACTGCCCACTCCCCACTGCCCACTCCCACTCCCCACTGCCCACTGCCCACTCCCCACTCCCCACTGCCCACTCCCCACTCCCCACTGCCCACTGCCCACTCCCACTCCCCACTCCCCACTGCCCACTCCCCACTCCCCACTCCCCACTGCCCACTCCCCACTGCCCACTCCCCACTCCCCACAGCCCACTCCCCACTCCCCACTCCCCACAGCCCACTCCCCACTCCCCACAGCCCACTCCCCACTCCCCACAGCCCACTCCCCACTCCCCACTCCCCACTCCCCACTCCCCACTCCCACAGCCCACTCCCCACTCCCCACTCCCCACTCCCACTCCCCACTCCCCACTCCCCACTCCCCACAGCCCACTCCCCACTCCCCACTCCCCACTCCCCACTCCCCACTACTCCCCACTCCCCACTCCCCACTCCCCACTCCCCACAGCCCACTCCCCACTCCCCACTCCCACTCCCCACTCCCCACTCCCCACTCCCACTCCCCACTCCCCACTCCCCACTCCCCACAGCCCACTCCCCACTCCCCACTCCCCACTCCCCACTCCCCACTCCCCACTCCCCACTCCCCACAGCCCACTCCCCACAGCCCACTCCCCACTCCCCACTCCCCACAGCCCACTCCCCACTCCCCACAGCCCACTCCCCACTCCCCACTCCCCACAGCCCACTCCCCACTCCCCACTCCCCACTCCCCACTCCCCACTCCCCACTCCCCACTCCCCACAGCCACTCCCCACTCCCCACTCCCCACTCCCCACAGCCCACTCCCCACTCCCCACTCCCCACTCCCCACAGCCCACTCCCCACTCCCCACAGCCCACTCCCACACTCCCCACTCCCCACTCCCCACTCCCCACAGCCCACTCCCCACTCCCCACAGCCCACTCCCCACTCCCAACTCCCCACAGCCCATTCCCCATTCCCCACTCCCCACAGCCCACTCCCCACTCCCCACTCCCCACTCCCCACTCCACACTCCCCACTCCCCACTACCCACTGCCCACTCCCCACAGCCCATTCCCCACAGCCCACTCCCCACTACCCACAGCCCACTCCCCACTCCCCACAGCCCACTCCCCACTCCCCACAGCCCACTCCCCACTCCCCACAGCCCACTCCCCACTCCCCACAGCCCACAGTCCACTCCCCACAGAATTTTGAGAGACTGAATTTTGGCGATGGCCCTCTGTGGCATTGGTGGCCCAATTGCTGAGCAGCAGCATCACCATTATAAGAATCACGTGGGAAGGATCTTGCTCCAAGGACTGTTTCTTGGTCATTCTAATGAACTTTCACGAGACTGTGAGAAATCTGCTTGCTCAGAAAACAGCAAGTCCACGGGCTCCGACAAGAACATTTCAGCAAGACCTTGTCTGCGTGTTTTCTCGTCTTCACATGTTTGAATGGAATTTCGACCGAAACTACAAATGGAAAATTCTCCCGTATATTTCTCAGCCCTTAGTGTTCCATATTAATCTGTCTGCAATGGGAGTTAAACCTTTAAAATTCTCATCTTGTTTCTATGTGTCTGTGTCTGTGCAATGGTTTTTTTGCCAAAACAGTACACGGTAGCGCTAACATTTTTGCAAAACCTGACCCAGCTTTTTTAAACCTTTAAATATCAATAACTTGTAAAATATAACATCAAATCTGAAGGAAACTTGATTAGATTGATGATGGGAAAAACCTGAGTAAGGTTTTGCAAACATTTTAGCACTACTGTGCACCGTTTCGGCGAAAATACCCACACACACGCACACACACACGCACACACACACACACACACACACACACACGCACACACACACACGCACAAACACACACACAGACAGACAGACAGACAGACAGACAGACAGACAGAAACAAGATGTGACTTTTAAAGATAGATAGATGGATCACAGGCCTTGGAGCAGAATCCAAGATCCAAGCAGTAGAGCTGCTGCCTCACAGCACCAGAGATCCAGGCCCGATCCTGACCTCAGGTGCTGTCTGTGCAGAGCTCGCACGTTTCTCTCAAAATAACACAAAACAATAATTTCACTGTACCTTGGTACATGTGATAATAATGAACCACTTGTATTGCCACACACAAACATGCGGACTCACACATAGAACACTTTGTATGCAGCAAGATTCACCACTTCAAGCTTTGCTAATCGTCATGTCTGCGCTTATTTATAAAGATTTATCGTCCCCTGGGGAAGGTTTTACAGACACTGTTTAAAGAGTCAAAGTCTTACCTGTTTCTGTAGACAGCAGCCTCAGGCACTTCTCATTGTGACTCATTCCTCGTTGAGACCATCGCAATGTGTAGAAGCTTTCCACTACCAGAGGCTGGGCGGCACGGTGGCAGCGTAGAGTCGATGTCTTACAGCGCCGGGGACGTGGTTTTGATCCTGACTACGGGTGCTGTCTGTATGGAGTTTGTACGTTCTCCATGGGTTTTCCCCGGGTGCTCCGGTTTTCTCCCACACTCCAAAGACGTACAGGTTTGTTGGTTAATTGGCTTCTATAAAAAAAGATTGTAAATTGGCAGTAGTGTGTAGGATACTGCTAGTATACAAGGATAGCTGGTCGGCGTGGAAAGGCCTGTTCTTGAACTGTATCTCTAAACTAAACTAAATCTCCTGACTATCCCAGCCGGACACCTGGTTCAGCAACTAGACATCACACACAGATAATATATGTGCTGCTTGGCTGGAGCTATCCTCCACAGATGTTGCCTTACCCATTAAGTTACTCCAGCACTTTATGTCTTTGTTCAGTCCGTGCAGAACATAATGCAAGTTAAACTAATCTCATCGTCTGCACCCGATCCATATCCCTTCAATGGTTCATGTTAATAGGTTAGAGGAGCAGGATTAGGCCATTCAGTCTATCATCTACTCCACCATGGCTGATCTATCTTTTCCTCTAAACCCCATTCTCCTGCCTTCTCCTCATAACCCCTGACACCCTTACTGATCAAGAATCTGTTCATTGCTGCTTTAAAAATATCCACTGACTTGGCCACAACAGTTGTCTGCGGCAATGTTTTATGGTTCCTTTTATTATCACGTGTAGAGTGAAATACATTTTTTACATACAGTTCAGCAAGACTATCCCCCTGCCTAAGCACAATCCCCTAGTTAGCACAGAATGTACAGAACAGCCCACTGAGTCCATTTTTGGCACCATTTCACAGTCCCAGCTACAGCTGGCTACAAAGTCCCGTTGCAGACGATACTTCCATTCTGGTCGTCCCGTGAACTGTCGCCCCGCTGATTGCACGACCCTCTTCAGCCCTTGTTCCCCGGGGGGTGCCTCCCGCAGCTGACCCAAGGACATGGAAGGTAAGACCCCACTCCCCGGTTCTTCTTGCATTCCCTACACAGCCACGTAGCTATCTAGAAGCTTCTTTGTATCGTGACTGCAACCATCATCAACCCCAGCAGCGCTTTTCTCAGCTTCAGATTAAAACATGTCTTTGTTGTGGAAGTGACCATTTATCGCTTTCCTGTTTTTGGAAACTTACCTTCTTCTTTTCGTGTCCATCTTGTTACAAATGTTGGCCTCGCAGTCATCGTCCGTCCTGAAAAGGACGCAAACCTCCGGCGACAATCAGTGGAAGCCATCACTTGTCGCAATAGATGATGGTGGCGGCATAATTAGCTCAGGATACTTCCAGTTTCCGTGCATGCTTCTGCGATGGGGCCGGAAACTTACCGATTGATGTATTTAAAAGAATGAGAGGCAGAGGAAGGGTAGACTGTCAGAACTAGTGTGAACGGGTGTCCTTGAACCAGCACCTGCAGTTCCATGTGTCTCCAGAAATCGAAGCAACCTGCACTTCTGTAGCTCCTTTCACGAGGATGTTGCCAGAAAGACAGCAGGGAAGATTTACGGGGATGATGCCAGGACTTGAGAGCCTGAGCTATCGGGAGAGGTTGGGCAGGCTGGGACTATGTTCCTTGAAGCGCAGGAGGAACCTATGGAGGTGTATAAAATCATAAGAGGAATAAATAGGGTGAATGCACAGAGTCTTTTGCCAAGGGTAGGGAATTAAGAACTATAGGTTTAAGATGAGAGAGGAACGATTTAATTGGAACCTGAGAGACAACGTTTTCACTCAGATGATGGTGGGTACTTGGAACAAGCTGCCAGAAGAGGTAGTTGAGGCAGGTGCTACAACAGCGTTTGGACAGGTACATGGATAGGAAAGTTTTAGAGGGATATAGGCCAAACACAGCAAAATAGGACTAGCTTAGATGGGACATCTTGGTCGGCATGAATTATTTAGGCTGAAGGGTCTGTTTCCATACTGTGGCAATACATATACATAATATTGCAAAGAGTTGCCACACAAGGGGTGCATGTACATGTGCCCAGGGACACGTGTGCCTACATGGGTATGTGTTGACGCATGTATGTGTGAATGTGTGTTTGCATGTACATGTATCTAACGGTGGTGTATGTGTGCGTTATGTGCATGTCTGTGTACATGTATGTGTGTGAGTGTGTGTTTGCATGTACATGTATCAGGCTGTGTTGCGTGTCATGTGCATGCCTGCATACATGTATATGTGAGTGTATGCGTGTATGTGCATTACTGTGCATGAGAGCATGCTTTGTGTGTGTGTGAGAAATAGAGAGAGAGAAAGCAACAGAGAAAGAGAGAGAGAGAGAATATGTGAGTGTGTGGTATCCACATAAACATGATTATTTCCACCTGGAATTCCTATTAACGCCGCTCGCTTCTCATACCCAGAGGCCACTTATTTCTCCTAATGCCTTTACATCTAGCAGAATTCCTCTCGGGATGCAGCATTTTCAGGATGCAGCGTAGACATAATTTGGGACAAGACGTGGTTCATGTGGTATGCACCGTTGGAAGAGTAGATGATGGTTTCCCTCCGGTTGCTGTTCTCCTGATGTGTCTGTAGACTCATTGAGAGGGATGGATCGCATATTTTCTACTCGGCAACCCCAGTCGTCTTCGATCATGCAACAACCAAGAGGGTAAAAGGCTCACAAAATGTTCCCTTGTATGTTTTCAACCAGTGATTCATTCTCTTCACTGTTGTTTCCGTGACATCGAGCACTTTTAATGCAGAATAGAAAGCGCTGGAAATGCTCAGCGGGTCAGGCCGCATCCGCAGGAAGAAAAACAGAGTCAATGTTTCATGTTTAGTTTAGTTTGGAGATGCAGTGTAGAAACAGGCCCTTCAGCCCACCAAGACCGTTCTGAACAATGCTAACACTATCCTACACACAAGGGATAATTTACAGAAGCCAATTAACCTACAAACCTGTACGTCTTTGGAGTGTGAGAGGAAACTGGAGCACCCGGAGAAAAGCCAATCGGTCACAAAGAGAATGTACAAACTCCGTACAGACAGCACCTGTAGTCAGGATCGAACCTGTAGTCAGGCACTGTAAGGCAGCAGCTCTAACACTCTACAAGTCTAAATCTACCACCAAGCCACTGTGCTGCTCAGTGTCCTCTCTCTTTCCAGCATTTTAGAAGATTGAAACACATACCTCCAGATTCAGGGTTAGTTTCTTCCCAGCTATTATCGGACAACTGAACCGTCCTCTCACCAGCTAGAGAGCGGTCCTGAGCTACCATCTACCTCTTTGGAGGGAGACCTTTGAATTATCTTTAATTGGACTTTATCGGTCTGTACCTTGCACTAAAGATTATACCCTTTATCCGCTATCTATACACTGTGGACGAATTGATTGTAATCATGTATAGCCTTTTCATTGACTGGATAGCAGGCAACAAAAAAGTTCATCACTGTACCATTCACCACCTTCTGATTAATGAGGACTAAAGAACCTGAGTTCACTTCCTGACATCACCTTCACCAGGGGAGGCAATCCCCGGCAGTGGAATCTGTTCTGATCGCTCCAACCTCCTAGTCCTAGCATCAAATATTACTGGTATTCCCTCCTATCCATTTGCCCTCTTGTCTCTTTGTCCCGTTTTCACCATTCTTCCATTCCGTCTGGGCCAGTTGATTCTCCTTTTCCCACAGGGAGCGATTTCCATGTAGGCCTTGGGATCCTTTCTAGATTCCTATGAGGTTTGAAACCTCACAGTGCAAACATCATTAACAAAGAGCAATGCTCCATTCACACAACACGCTCTTGTCGATAGCTTAATGTAGTCATTAACTCAGTTATTGTAATCATTAAATAGCAGCCAAGAGTAATAAAAGCAATGAGTCTCCTGGTATCAGCGTAAGTGTAGAGAGAGAGAGAGAGAGAGTATGTATGTATGTGAGAGGGAGATAGAGAGACTGTATCTATGCGTGTAAGAGAGTGAGTGAGAGAGTGTATGTGTGTGAAGGAAAGAGAGAGACTTTATTAATAGACATGCTCAGTGCCAATATGATTGACTTAGAGGTGTAACCAACATTGTGTATGGCAGACATTTGTCTTTCAGGAAATAAGATTAACATATGTAGACACAAAAAAACTGCAGATGCCAGTTTTCAAGAAAAATAAACAGTGCTGGAGTATCTGGAGTCTTCCGGTCTGAAGAAGAGTCCCAACCCGAATCGTCACCTATCCAGCACTTTGTGTCCTTTTTTGGTAAACCAGCATCTGTTGTTCCTTGTTTCTACTGCTGGAGTAACTCAGCAGGTCAGGCAGCATCTCTGAAGAACATGGATAGATGAAGTTTTGTATGCAAAACATCACCTATCCATGCTCTATATAGATGCTTAAATAGAGCATGCTTATGCATGAGTTCGACAATCTATATGATGTAGGCTTGTATGGTAATTGACCATCTGTAAATTGCCCCATGTTTGTAAGGAGTGGTTGAGAAAGTGGGGGGGGATAACAGAACGTGTGAACCGGTGATGGATGGGCTATGTAGACTCATTGGGCTGAAGGGCCTGTTTCCATGCTGTATCTCTAAAACTAAAAACACTCCAAGATCCCACATACTGTACATCAACGGGTTAAATGAGAAGCATGTGTTGATCCAGCTCGAGGGGAACATTGGCCAGGCCGCTGAGAGCGACTATTCTTGATTGAGAAGAACTTGTTTTTACACAATGAGCCTTCAGAACTCAAGGACTTAAAAAGCAACAAAGTAGTTTAAAATTGTTCTCACAAGTAGCTTTCATAGTTAGAAATGTTACATATTGCTCAGTTTCAAACAAAACTTCATGGTTTCTACCAAGACCTTGTGAGAAAAAATAATCCAATTCCCTCCCATTCCACATTGAAAATGTGAACAATATTTCCTCCATTCAGGAAATTACATTTAGATATCACACTTTGTCATCTGTGAACTGTCTACCAGAGCCCTTAGGCATGTATTGTTTGCTGACCACCCTTTATCTGATGGGAACCATTTAGCCTTGTTAACTCCACTGCCTGCAGCAACACTAAACTCCTGCCTGACAACAGAGCTGTGGATCTGCTGCTTCTTGTGAGGCATCTACTCCCTCTTTCATTCTAATGTCATTCTGATGAGAGTTTAAGCAAAACAACACCAGGCCTTTCAAGTGGATGAACAAGCAATGACCTAGCCAATATTTTGCCTCTCGGCAAACAAGATTAAAATGTTTAAGAAACATTTAGACAGGCAGTAGATAGACACAAAATGCTGGAGTAACTCAGCGGGTCAGGCAGCATCTCTGAAGGAAAGGAATAGGTGACGTTTCAGGTCGAGACCCTTCTTCAGACTGAGAGTCGGGGAGAGGGAAACTACAGATATGAAAAGGTCCAGAACAAATCAGAGCCGTCACTGATGACCAAGGAGAGGTGGAGCCCACAATGGTCCATTGTTGGCTGTGGAAGAGGTGATAATGAAGGGATGTACGGATGCAAACTGCGTCAGCTGGTGGGAAGACTATGGGGAGCGACAAGAGACAGAGAGAGTTTGCAGGGGTTGCTTGAAATGAGAAAATCAATATTCATACTGCTGTGCTGTAATCTGCCCAAGCGAAATATGAGGTGCTGTTCCTCCAATTTACGTGTGGTTTCACTCTGACAGTGGAGGAGGCCCAGGACAGAATGGTCACCGTGGGAATAGGAATGGGAGATAAAATGATTGGTAATTGGGAGATATGCATATGGGCCGCAGGCAGATGAGATTAGTGTAGATGGGGCATGTAGGTTGGCATGAGCAAGTTGGGCCGAAGCGTCTGTTTCCGTGCTATGTTACTCTATGACTCCATATGAATGGTTCTCTCAGGAGCCACTCTTGGCCTAATGTGAACAAAACCTAATATAGTTTAATTTAGTTTAGAGATACAGAGTGGAAACAGGCTCCTCGGCCTGCCGAGCCTACGCCGACCAATGATCACCCCGTACACTAATTCTATTCGACACATTAGCGACAATTTAAAGGGACAATTTAGTGTAGACTGAAGATGAGTCCCGATCCGAAACGTCATTTATCCATTTCCATCCACAGATGCTGCCTGACCCGCTGAGTCAGCACTTTGTTTTATTCTCGGAATAAAATCTTGGCTGTCTGAAGAAGGATCTCGACCCAAAACGTCACCTATTCCTTTTCTCCAGAGATAACCCGCTGAGTTACTCCAGCTTTTGTGTCTATCTTCGGTTTAAGCCAGCATCTGCAGTTCCTTCCTACACGTGATTTATTCTCATATGTCACATGTAGAACAATGAAATTCTTACTTAAATTCTTATTTACGTGAAAGCACTTTCCTCACACTCCCGAGTGTGCCCAGGGCAGAAAGGTCGGAATTGTAATAGGAAGGGAAATTTAAATGGTGAGCAACCAGGAGATCCCGCATGCTTTGACGGACTGAGCGCACGTGGTCGGCAAAACGGTCGCCTAGTTTCCACTTGGTCTCCATGTGACACAAGTGGTCGTGCAGCCGATTAATGAAGGTTTCTGTAGGAAAGAACTACAGATGCTGGTTTACGCCACAGATAGGCACAATATACTGGAGTAACTCAGCGGGTCAGCCGACATCTCTGGAGAAAAGGAATGGGTGCAGTTTCGGGTTTAGATCCTTCTTTGTGATTACCAGTGAGTAACAAAATCGAGGGCATGGGGACAAGGGAATATGCAAAGCCAAACTAAATCAACCCACTATAAACACTAAAAAAAATTGGGATTACAGCTGATTGTTTGAAATTGTTGGATTCCGTCTGTTTGCCTGTTAAAGTCAGTAAGTCAGATTGTAAAACACAATGCAGAGATTGTGAAGGATGGAATTTAAATTGTATCCTTAGCAAAATCTCACAAAGAAAAAGAATCTGATGTGTAATTTGCTCATCCTCTCCTGCCCTGTTATTTACTGAGGCATGCTCCAGAACTTTGGACAAATTTATTGTTGCAGAGGGTAAGGGCAAAGATGTGGTGGGCCATGTCTTATGAACTGAGCAAAGGTTTATAACCTTCCCACAGGGCCAATAAAATGTCAACCTTCAAATTGAAAGTCAGTGCTGGTCAGTAAACAGACAGCAATGCGTGCAGACCGTGTAATAATTTACAAATCAGTCAGTGTAGTTGTCTAGCTATTTGTATTGTTGGTGGATGGTATCAATAAAAGCAGGGGGCCACTTGTGATGTACTATGTTGTTGCAAGACAAAGCAATTTATAAAGATGCTATCATCTTTCATAGCAGCACAGTGACATAGCTGGTAGAGCTGCTTTCTCACATTGCCAGAGACCCGGGTTTGCTCCTGGCATCGGGTGCTCTCTGTGTGGAAGTTTGCAAGTTCTCCCCGTGACCTTGTGGGTTTTCGCGATGAACCTTACATTAGAAGAGACTGGAGTGAAAGTTATAATCAAAGAGTTAGGTTTAAGTTAAGGTGAGGTTTCGATAAAGCAATTCCCTTGGTGATTTCATACACCTTTATAAGATCACCCGTTTTCCTCTTGTGCTTCAAGTAACTCAAGTTCTAGTCAAGGAAATCAAGTCCTAGCTTGTCCAACCTCCTCCTATAGCTCAGGCCCTCATGTCCTGGTAACATCCTCGTGAATCTCTGTACTCTTTCCAGCTTAATGACATCTACCCTATAGCAGGGTGACCAACATTGAACACAATACTCCAAATGCAGCTTCACCAACATCTTGTACAACCCTAACAGAACACCTCAACCTCTATACGCAATAACCTGACTGATGAAGGCCAATGTACGAAAGCTTCATGAGATGAGATGAGGAGAGGCCTTGATAACAGAGGATGTCTGTAACACCAGTCACTGATGTTACCAGGACTTGAAGGCCTGAGCTATAGGTAGTGGTTGGGCAGGCTAGACTTTATTCCTTGTAGTGCAGGAGGATGAGGGGTGATCTTATGGAGGAGTATGAGATCAGGAGAGGAATACATATAGAAACATAGAAACATAGAAATTAGGTGCAGGAGCAGGCCATTCGGCCCTTCGAGCCTGCACCGCCATTCAATATGATCATGGCTGATCATCCAACTCAGTATCCTGTACCTGCCTTCTCTCCATACCCTCTGATCCCTTCAGCCGCAAGGGCCACATCCAACTCCCTCTTAAATATGGCCAACGAACTGGCCTCAACTACTTTTTGTGTGAAAAACGATTTTCTCATCTCGGTCCTAAAAGACTTCCCCCTTATCATTAAACTGTGACCCCTTGTCCTGGACTTCCCCAACATCGGGAACAATCTTCCTGCATCTAGCCTGTCCAACCCCTTAAGAATTTTGTAAGTATCTATGAGATCACCCCTCAATCTTCTAAATTCCAGGGAGTACAAGCCGAGTCTATCCAGTCTTTCTTCATATGGAAGTCGTGCCATCCCAGGAATCAGTCTGGTGAACCTTCTCTGTACTCCCTCTATGGCAAGAATGTCTTTCCTCAGATTAGGAGACCAAAACTGTACGCAATACTCCAGGTGTGGCCTCACCAAGACCCTGTACAACTGCAGTAGAACCTCCCTGCTCTTGTACTCAAATGCCAACATACCATTCGCTTTCTTCACAGCCTGCTGCACCTGCATGCCTACTTTCAATGACTGGTGTACCATGACACCCAGGTCTCGTTGCATCTCCCCTTTTCCTAATCGGTCACCATTCAAATAATAGTCTACCTTCCTGTTTTTGCCACCAAAGTTGATAACCTCACATTTATCCACATTATACTGCATCTGCCATACATTTGCCCACTCACCCAGTCTATCAAAGTCATCCTGCAACCTCCTAGCATCCTCCTCACAGCTAACACCGCCCCCCAGCTTCGTGTCATCCGCAAACTTCGAGATGTTGCATTTAATTCCGTCGTCCAAATCATTAATGTATATTGTAAATAGCTGGGGTCCCAGCACTGAGCCTTGCGGCACCCACTAGTCACTGCCTGCCATCCTGAAAAGGACCCGTTCCTACTCTTTGCTTCCTGTCTGCCAGCCAGTTCTCTATCCACATCAATACTGAACCACCAATACCGTGTGCTTTAAGTTTGTATACCAATCTCTTGTGTGGGACCTTGTCGAAAGCCTTCTGAAAGTCCAGATATAACACATCCACTGCTTCTCCCTTATCCACTCTACTAGTTACATCCTCAAAAAATTCAATAAGATTCGTCAGACATGATTTACCCTTCGTAAATCCATGCTGACTTTGTCCAATGATTTCACCACTTTCCAAATGCGCTGCTATCCCATCTTTAATAACTGATCGTTTCCCCACTACCGATGTTAGACTAACTGGTCTGTAATTCCCCGTTTCTCTCTCCCTCCCTTTTTAAAAAGTGGGGTTACATTAGCTACCCTCCAATCCTCAGGAACTACTCCAGAATCTAAAGAGTTTTGAAAAATTATCACTAAGGCATCTGCTATTTCTGGGGCTACTTCCTTAAGTACCCTGGGATGCAGCCTATCTGGCCCTGGGGATTTATCGGCCTTTAATCCATTCAATTTACCTAACACCACTTTCCGGCTAACCTGGATTTCACTCATTTCCTCCATCTCATTTGACCCGCGATCCCCTGCTATTTCCGGCAAATTATTTATGTCTTCCTTAGTGAAGACCGAACCAAAGTAGTTATTCAATTGGTCTGCCATGTCCTTGTTCCCCATGATCAATTCACCCGTTTCTGACTGCAAGGGACCTACATTTGTTTTAACTAATCTTTTGCGCTTCACATATCGATAAAAACTTTTGCAGTCAGTTTTTATGTTTCCTGCCAGTTTTCTTTCATACTCCATTTTCCCTTTCCTAATTCAGCCCTTTGTCCTCCTCTGTTGGTCTCTGAATTTCTCCCAGTTCCCCGGTAGGCTGCTTTTTCTGGCTAATTTGTACGCTTCATCTTTTTCTTTGATACTATCCCTGATTTCCCTCGTTATCCACGGATGCGCCAGCTTCCCTGATTTATTCTTTTGCCATACTGGGATGAACAATTGTTGTAGTTCATCCATGCAGTCTTCCATTGCATATCCACCGTCAACCCTTCAAGAATCAATTGCCAGTCCATCTTGGCCAATTCACGTCTCATACCCTCAAAGTTACCTTTCTTTAAGTTCAGGACCCGTGTTTCTGAATTAACAATGTCACTCTCCATCCTAATGAAGAACTCAACCATATTATGGTCCCTCTTGCCCAAGGGGCCACGTACAACAAGGCTGCTAACTAACCCTTCCTCATTACTCAATAGCCAGTCTAGAATAGCCTGCTCTCATTGGTTCCTTCACATGTTGGTTTAGAAAACTATCCCGCATACATTCCAAGAAATCCTCTTCCTCAGCACCCCTGCCAATTTGATTCGCCCAATCTATACGTAGATTGAAGTCACCCATTATATTGCACGCATTTCTAATTTCCTGTTTGATGCCATCCTCAACTCCACTACTACTGTTAGGTGGCCTGTACACAACACCCACTAGCGTTTTCTGCCCCTTAGTGTTTTGCAGCTCCACCCATATCGATTCCACTTCCTCCAAGCTAATGTCATTCCTTTCTATTACGTTAATCTCCTCTCTAACCAGCAACGCTACCCCACCTCCTTTTCCTCTCTGTCTGTCCCTCCTGAATATTGAATATCCCTGGATGTTCAGCTCCCAGCCTTGGTCACCCTGGAGCCATGTCTCCATGATCCCAACTATATCATAATTATTAATAGCTATCTGCACATTCAACTCATCCACCTTATTACGAATGCTCCTCGCATTGAGACACAAAGCCTTCAGGCTTGTTTTTACAACACTCTTGGCCCTTTTACAATTATGTTGAAAAGTGGTCCTTTTAGATTTTTGCCCTGGATTTGTCTGCCTGCCACTTTTCACCTTGCTACCTATTGCTCCTATCCTCATTTTACACCCCTCTGTCTCTCTGCTCACACATTTAAGAAACCCTCCACTTCTTATTCTCCGTTTGTTATTTTTTTCTTCTTTCCTCCCTACGTGTTGCGTCTGACTGCTTCTCTTCTCTGCCTCCTGCCTCACAGACGGACTACTTGCCTTCTCTATTTGAGTCCCTCCCCCCAACCGATCTAGTTTAAATATGGTGAATGCAGGGTCTTTTATCAGAGTATGGGAAATAAGAATCAGAGGACATAGGTTTAAGGTGACAGGGGAAAGATTTAATAGGAACCCGAAGGGCAACTTTTTCACTGAGAGAGGAGTGAGTATATGGAACGACCTCCCAGAGGTGGCAGTTGACACAGTTACTGTAACAGCAGTTAAAAGACATTTGGACAGGTACATGGAGAGGAAAGGTTTAGAGGGATATGGGCCAAATACAGGAAGGTGGAACTAGTGTAGATGGGGCATCTTGGTCAGTATGGAACAGTTGGGCTGAAGGGTCTGTTTCCATGCTGTGTGACTATGACTGTATATGAATGGTTGTCCCTGGAGCCAGTCTTGGCCTAATGTGAACGACACCTAATTTAGTTTAGTTTAGTTTAAAGCTACAGCGTGGAAACGGGCCCTTCGGCCTGCCGAGCCTGCGCCGACCAACGATCACCCCATACACTAACTCTATTTGTCGCACTAGCAACAATTTACAGGGACAATTTACAGAAGCCAATTAAACTCAAACCTGCATAAGTTTGGAATGTGTCATATGCTCTGTGGTCATCAAGTGAGGCTTTTAAAAAAATACAGAATAGTTTATAAATCTTCGCCATTTCAAGGTAAATGGCATGTCCCAACCAACACTATCTTGATCGCATTGAATCAAAAGAATTCAGCAATCTTATTATCTCTTAACATTCTCCTTTCTAGTAGAGACCGCTCAGTTTACACGCAAAACAGTTTGTCTTAAATGGAGAATGAGATTGTAAGATAGTGTTGTTCAACAAAATTTCACTGAAGCCACATTAGAAGAGATTGGAGTGAAAGGTTTAATCAGAGTTTGAGTTTGGGTTTAGCTTATTGTCACGTGTACTGAGGTAACAATGAAAAGCTTTTCAAAAGGTTTCAACGGGTTTGATATAACTCATGATGAGATTTAGATAAAGCAGAAGAAAGTTGCTCCTGTTAAAAGATGATCCAAGGGCCAACTAAAATTAAAATTATGGGCAAAATCCATAATAAGGATGTGAGGAAACTTTTTTACACATGGAATAGTGACAAGACTAGCTGGCTCTAGGGGAGATAGAGACAGAATCAATCAGGGGTCTGGATAAGCACTTGAGGGAATGTAATTAACTTACAAACCTGTACTTCTTTGGAGTGTGTAAGAAAACTGGAGCACCCAGGGAAACCCACGCGTTCATGAGGGGAATGTACAAATTCCATACAGACAACACCTATAGTCAGGATCAAACCTGGGTCTCTGGCACTCTGAGGCAGCAACTCTACCGCCGCACCACCACACCACCCATGTTATTTATCTCAAAATTGTGATGTGTGAATAATCTGAAATTGAGACATTCACGGTAATGAGAGCAGCAAGAGAGGATCTAACAGGAAGTTCTTCCAGAAAGCTTTTGTACTTTTTTGACTCCTTTGTTCTCTGTTGAAAGCTAGCAGGGGCTTGGAGGGCATAGCAGCTTCCTTTCCTCCTGCTTGCCTCCACTCTGCTGGGTTTTTTTTTCTGAGAACCACGACTCCACTCCCAGCCCAGAGTTTTCACACATTTCTCTCAAATGCTTCCTCTCCTGACCTTTACCCCTCAGAGAGGCATTGGAGTGAGGTGAACAGACGACGAGGCATTTACACTCATTACTCTGATCTTGGCATGTCTATGGCCTTCGTTACAAGCCTCACACCAAGAGCCAGATTTGAAAAGGGAGGGAGAGGGAGGGGGGAGGAGGGGAGGGGGAAGAAGAGAAGCTGACAACTTGCAACCCGCTAAAAGGAAAGGCACTCCTTAAATGGATGTAAGCTTTCCTGGTACTGGCTTAACACAAAGTAACAAAAGGCAGCTGAGTCAGATTGACCTCCCGAAGCCAGGCTTTGGGGGATAGTCCAGCATGTTTGAATAAGACAGAGTACAGCTTCAGCTACCAAATAAGGCATTGAAGCAAGCTGTTTCAGAATAATAGCTTTCTGCTCACATTAAACACAGATCGGAATGCTGCCAGTGTCTCTGGAGCTGGTTGTTTCCCTCACGTAGGCAGGGATTTGGGGAGACATAGCCCAGCCATTACTCTCACTTCTCCCTGAATTTAGTTCAGAGATACAGCGCGGACACAGGCCCTTCAGCCCACCGAGTCCTCACCGACAAGCGATACCCATTCACACTAGTTCTATCCTACACACCAGGGACAATTTACAGAGGGTCAATTAACCCACAAACCCGCACGTCTTTAGAATGCGGGAGGAAAGTGGAGCACCCGGAGGAAACACAGTCACAGAGTGAACGTTAAAACTCCATATAGACACCAGCCAAGGTCAGGATCAAACCCGGCTCACTGGCGCGGTGAGGCAGCAGCTCGAGGCAGCAGTAAGGTCCAATCAAAAGTAGTTCAAGGGTCTCCATTGAGGTAGAATGGGAGGTCAGGAGCACACTCTAGTTGTTGTTAGGATGGTTCAGTTGCCTGATAACAGCTGGGAAAAAACTGTCCCTGAATCTAGAGGTGTGCGTTTTCACGTGTCTGTACCTTTTGCCTGATAGGAAAGGGGGGAAGAGGGAGTGACTAGGGTGAGATTCGCCCTTCATTATGGTGCTGCCCTTGCCGAGGCAGCGTGAAGTGCAAATGGAGTCAGAGGAAGGGAGGTTGGCTTGTGTGATGGTCTGGGCTGTGTCCACAATTCTCTGCAATTTCTTGCGCTCTTGGATGGAGTGGTAGGAGAACAAGTACAGTGAGTCACAGGTACAATGAAACTAGGAACTGCAGATGCTGGTTCATACACAAAAGGGCACAAAGCGCTGGAGTAACTCAGCGGGTCAGGCAGCATCTCGGGAGAACATGGATAGGTGACGTTTCAGTTCAGGACCCTTCTACAGACTGATTGCAGGGAATAAAAGTTGGAAGATAAGAAGAGCATGACAAAGCATGGCAGGTTTCGAGGCTGAAAATAGGTTTCAACCCGAAACATCACCTATCCAGATCTTCTTCCTGCGCATGGCGTGCACAGCCTACATTTGTAGGACAACTTGTTCTATTTGAATCTTATTTGATTGTGAACGCCAGGTTGATTGCATCCGTCGAAACAGGGCGGACCACGTGAAGGTTGCAATCTCCCACCCCTGGGGCCAAATGTTGTTACCATTCTCAGGGAATGCTCTCTATTCCTGACAGATCTACATTTATGAACCTGTGCTCTGATTTTCTCTCACTCTTCACAAGAAGTGCAGTTTCCACCTGGACTGCACTCCCTGAGAAGGTAATGGAGGCCGGTAAAATGGAAACACAAGGAACAACTGCAGATGCTGGTTTACAAAAACAAAGGCACAAAGTGCTGGAGTAACTCAGTGGATTATGGATGGTGGTGGGGAGAGGGGGAGAGAAAACTGAAAGAGAGGTGGGGTGAGCAAACAAAGTCTGGCAAGTGATAGGTGGAGACAGGTGGGGGGGAGAGGGTTGATAGGCAGATGGTTGGACTAAGGCCAAAAATGAAAAGACAAAAATTGTGTTATAGACACATAGTCATGGAGTCATACAACGTGGAAACAGGCCCTTCAGCCCAACTTGCACATGCTGACCAACATGTCCCATCTACACTAGTCTGACCTGCCTGCGTTTGACCCATGCCCCTCAAAACCTGTCCTAGCAATGTACCTGTCCAGATGTTTCTTAAACATTGCAATATACCTGCCTCATCTACCTCCTCCAGTCTCAACTACCTCCTCCAGGTTTAAGGAGATAAAGATAAAAGAGGCTGGTCCTGTAAAGCCAGAGGAAGGAATACAGGTGGTAGGTGATGGGGTGAAATGGATGGGAATCCAGGTGGGGTACAGGGACCCTCATTTAAAAAGTGTCTGGATGAGCACTTGATCTGCCAAGGCATAGAAGGCTTCAGACAAAGCAATGGTTAATGGGATCAGTATAAATGAGGACTAAATGATCAGCACAGACTTAACGTTGCATGACTTAAGTGTAAGTGTTGCATCTAAATCTGCTCTGACCAGACCCCTTCATATTCTTATGTGTCATCATCTCAAATCAAACATGGCCAAATAAAATTAAGCCCCTTTCACAGGCTCCTGATGTCATCCCGATCTCCCAATCCACCTCATTGTGGCCGCTGCACTTTTTTATCTGCACTTTCTCTGCAACAATATATTCTGCACTCTGTTTATTTTTCTGTCGGCACTACCTGGAGTCATAGATTCATCGCCATGGAGTCATACAGCTTAAAAACAGGCCCTTTGGCCCAACTTGCCCATGCCGGCCAAGATGCCCCATGTACACGTGTCCCAACTGTCAGCGTTTGGCCCATATCCCTCTGAACCTGTCCTATCCATGGACCTGTCCAAATTTATTTTAAATGTTGGTATAGTACCTGCCTCAACTCCCTTCTCTGGCAGCTCCATGTACCCACCATAACTCTGAGTGAAAAAGGTACCCCTCATGTTCCTATTAAATCTTTCCCCTCTCACCTTAAACCTATGTTCCCTTCGTTCTTGATTCCCCCACTAAAAGACTGTGCATTTACCGTATCTATTCCCCTCATGATCTTACACACCTCTATAAGATCACCCCTCATCCTCCTGAGGCGCAAGAACAAAGTCCTTGCTTGCCTCACCACTCCCTCGAGCTCAGGCCCTCAAACCCCGGCAACATCCTCAAAAAAGCGTCTCTGTGCAATAAAACCAAACGCCTTTTGTATTTGTGTATGGTCTAATTGTGCTCATGTACGGCATTAATTGCCTGGACAGCAAGTTGATTACTGTTTAGGTTTAGAGATGCACCGTGGAAATAGGCCCTTCGGCCCATCGAGTCTGCGCTGACCATCGATCATCCATACACTAGTTCTATCCTATACCCGAGGGACAATTAACCTACAAATCTGCACATCTATGGAGTGTGAGAGGAACCGGAGAAAACCCACGTGGTCGCGGGGAGAAGGTACAAACTCTGTACGGAGAGCACCCGTAGTCAGGATCGAACCCGGGTCTCTAGAGCTGTTAGGCAGCAACTCTACCGCTGCACCACTGAGCCACCCTATGTTCTTTGTTAACATAGTCCCACTGGGTGTAGATGTTGCGATGTAATTGCAATAGACAATAGGTGCAGGAGTAGGCCATTTGGCCCTTCGAGTCAGCACCGCCATTCACTGTGATCATGGCTGATCATCCACAATCAGTACCCCATTCCTGCCTTCTCCCCATATCCCTTGACTCCGCTATCTTTAAGAGCTCTATCTAACTCTCTCGAAAGCATCCAGGGAATTGGCCTCCACTGCCTTCTGAGACAGAGAATTCCACAGACTCACCACTCTCTGTGTGAAAAAGTTTCTCCTCATCTCCATTCTAAATGTTTTACCCCTTATTCTGAAACTGTGGCCCTTGGCTCTGGACTTTCCCAATATTGGGAACATGTTTCCTGCCTCTAGCGTGTCCAATCCCTTAATAATCTTATATTTTATTACATGCTGTGTCTCTAAACTAGGCTAAATTAAATAGTACAACAGAGGAACAGGCCCTTTGGCCCACAATGTCTGTGCTGAAATTGATACCAAGTTAAATTAATCTCCTCTGCCTTCATGTGATCCATATTCCTCTGCATATTCCCTGCCTATCCATGTGCCTATCCAAAAGCCTCTTAAATGCCACTATCCTACCTGCCCCCCACCGTCCTAACAAAACTTGCCCTGCATATTTCCTTTAAACTTTGCCTCTCTCATATAAAGGTATGCCCACTAGTCTTTGATATTTCCCACCTGGGTAAAATGTTCTGGCTGCTTACCCTATCTATGCCTCTCGTAGTTTTATATGCCTCCAAAAACCTACATTCCTGCACACTCACTGATTCTTATAACTCTCCTGGGAATATGGGGAGAATTAATAAAATGGGATTACTATAGGATTATAGTAGTATATTATAGGATTATAGGATGTGTGGCAGTGGTAGAGTATCTTCCTTCCAGTGCCAAAGACCTGGGTTCAATTCTGACTCCGGGTGCTCGCTGTAGGACGTTTGTACATTCTCTCCTGTGACCACGTTGATTTTCTCCAGGTGCTCTGGTTGCCTCCCACACTCAAAATACGTACAGATTTAAAGGTTAATTGGCTTTGGTATAATTGTAAATTGTCCCCGATGTGCAGTATAGTGCCAGTGTACAGGGTGATCGTTGGTCAGCCCAGACTCGATGGGCCGAAATGCCTGTTTGTGCACTGTATCTCGAAAGTCCCATGTCTAAAAAAATAGTGTAATTGGGTAATTGATGGTGAGCGTGGACTGAGTGGGACTATATCTTTCTATGACTCTATGTAGGAATCCTTTGGCAATTTTCATTGGCCTTTGAAAATCCATGCTGAACAAGTACTGCGAGATTACTAAATCTCTGCCACCAGAGATTTTGTGGCTGGTGGATTGTGTGTATCGGGTTGTCCTACAAGGAGGGGTTATAAGCAGACTATTTCGCATTGGAGGTGATTGAATCACACAAAATGTTGATGGGTTTTGACAGGATGGATAATGGAGTTGATAATTCCCCAAGTTAGTATGTCCCAAACCAAGAATCACATTGTGTGGGGACAGGCATTTAGGGTGACTCAGTCAAACACAAGTACGATAGGTAGAGCAAAGGGGAAGATACAGAGCGCAGAATATAGTTCTCGGCATTGCAGTGCATCAGTTCCTTTGACAGAGTCCAATGGCGCAATGGCGTGGAGGTGAATCGGACAGTACCCTCGCTTATGGACGGACAGTCCAGATGCTTGATAATAGAGGGGAAGAAGCTGTTCCTGAGTCTGGTGCTTGTTTTCAAGCTTCTGCACCTTCTGCCATACAGGAGCAAGGAGAAGAAGGAATGACCAGGGTTGGACAAGTCTTTGATTATGTTAAAACAAGGAACTGCAGATGCTGGTTGATCAAAGAAAGACACAACATGCTGGAGTAATTCAGCGGGTCAGGCAGCATCTCTGGAGAATGTGGATAGCTGACGTTTTCGGGTCAGGATCCTTCTGAACATCTGAAGAAAGGTTCCGACCCAAAACGACACCTATCCATGTTCTCCAGAGATGCTGCCTGACTTGCTGAGTTAGTTTGTGCCTCTCTTTGATTATGTTGGCTGCTTTTCCAAGAAATAAAATGTAAACAGAGTCAATGGTGGGGAGTCTGGTCTGTGTAATACTGGATGGTGTAAGTTTAAGGTGAGAGGGGAAAGTAGAGGAGATTTACGAGGCAAGTCTCTTTACACAGAGCGAGGGTAGGTGCCTGGAACGGGTAACCGGGGAAGGTGATGAAAGCAGATACTGTAGCAATGTTTAGGAGGCATTTTGACAGGTACATAAACGGGCAGAGAATGGAGGGATATTGGCCATTTGAGGCAGATGGGATTAGTTTAAATTGGCATCATGGTCATTGCAGACATTGTGAGTGGTATGGTCTGTCATGAGCTGTACTGTTCTATGTTCTATCTCTGTTAACAAGATTTCAAATAGAGTCTTCAACTAGATCCTGGTGCTCCGGTTTCCTCCCACATTTCAAAGACGTGCGGGTTTGTAGGTTAATTGGCTTCTAAATTGCCCCTAGTGTATGTGATGCGAAAGTAGGATAATGTAGAACTCATGTGTGTGTGATCGATGGTCGACGTGAGCTGTATCTTAAAAAACTCTGAAACAGGTAGAGCAAAGGGAAAATACCACAGTGTCGAATATAGTTTCTCAGCATTGAAGTATAACAGTTCCGGAGAAAAGGTCCAGTGTCCGCAGGTGCGGTAGGTTGGAGAATCGCGACCCTAACCTATGGAAGAATCATTCAGAAATCTGATACCAGAGGGTAAGAAGCTATTCCTGAGTCTAGTGGTGCGTGCTTTCAAGCTTCTGTACCTTCTGCCTGACGGGAGTGTTGAGAAGAAGGAATGACCAAGGTGAGAAAGGTCTTTGATTATGTTGGCTGCTTTCCCGAGGCAATGTGAAGTGTCGAGAGAGAGAGAGTCGACGGTGGGGAGTCTGGTCTGTGTGATGAACTGGGCTACATCCACAAGTCTGCTTTTTTTTTTGCCAGAACACCTTTATGGTGAAACAGCAGCACTCTCTGCAGGTTTTTTTGAGCGCTTTTATTTTGAAATGACTCAGTGGAGCTAGGCTGGAGTATTACTGAGTCATGAGGCGGAATTCTGTCATTCTCTGACTGGGCTGTATATATTGTTGGATATCTGATAGACTTGCTGCATTTGGCTGTGATGTTTCAGTGCTGGCGAGACATCCTTTTAAACCACCCTGTTTTGAGAGTCCGGTGGACATCTAAGTGTCAAATAAGTGAGACTTGAGAGGAGGTAAGGGATTAATTTTTGCTGAGTTGTTTTTTATTGTTGAAACCATGGTTTTTTTTTTGGCAACTGGAGTTTAACTTTACTCTGTGAAGACGTATAAGGGTCCTAGTCAACTTCACAGGTTTGCAGAAGCTGATGGGATTTTCCACAATACCCTTACTAAAAATGTTAAAGTTAGGGGAACAATGGTCTGTTGTGACTGCAGTTATACTGTCAGTGTTGCATTAAAGTTCAAATTGTGCGCTGCATGTTCACACAGACAATATTGTTATAGAAAACATATCTACTTTTATCTTTTAAAAAGGGACAAAGTGCTGGAATAACTCAGCGAATCAGACAGCAACGGTGGAGAACATTGATGGGTGATGTTTCAGGTCAGGATCCTTCTTCCAAACGGAAACGTTACCTGTCCATGTTCTCCAGAGATGCTGCCGGACCCGCTGAGTTACTCCAGCACTATCTGTCTATCTTTGGTATAAATCAGCAGTTCTTTGTTTCTATACTTAGTTTAGTTAGTTTATTAATGTCACGTGTACCGAGGTACAGTATAAAGATTTCTTGTTGCGTGCTATCCAGTCAGCGGAAAGGCTGTACATGAGTACAATCAAGCCATCCACAGACAGTGCACAGATACAGGGTAAAGTTGAATTGAAATGCTGCTATTGGAATAGAGATTTAAAACAGTGGAGCGATTGCAATGAATGATAGCAGATCCACTTCTGGAACCAGCACACAGAGTGCTCAGAAGGGCGATGCAATGGCACAGTGGTGGAGCTGCTGCCTCATAGAGCCAGAGACCCGGGTTCGATTCTGACTACAGGTGCTATCTATACAGAGTTTGTATGTTCTCTCAGTAACCACGTGGATTTTCTCTAGGTGCTCCGGTTTCCTCCCACACTCCAAAGACCTATAGGCTTGTAGGTTAATTGGCTTCTGTAACATTGTAAATGGTCCCTAGTGGGTAGGATAGCACTAGTGTACAGGGTGATCACTGGTTGGTGCGCCGAAGGGCCTGTTTCCACATTGTATGTCTAAAGTCTAAAGTAAAGTAAAGCCTGGCTTCACCACCATCTTGGACACCTAGAAACCTTTATCTGTACAACAAAGCCCATAATCATTCAAGCTTGTGTTGAGTGTCAGGACCCTTGGACAAGTATTGAAACTGTCCAAGTGACCTACACCAATTGTTGAGGCTGTGCCTAGCTTCTCTCATTTCACCTTCCTTTCAGCCAAACATGAGAAAGGAATTCAATAGCATCAGCTACATGTTTCAGAGATACAGCGTGGAAAAGATCACAGCATACACTAACACTATCCTACACACTAGGGACAATTTTACAATTTACAGAAGCAAATTAGCTTACAAACCTGTAGGTATTTGGAGTATGGAAGGAAACCGGAGTACCCGGAGAAAATCCACGCGGTCATGGAGAAAGTCCAAATCCGTACAGAGAGCACCTATAATCAGGATTGAATCCGGGTCTCTGGTGCTATAAGACAGCAACTGTACTGCTGCGCCACCATGCCTCAACGCCACTGTGCTCCAACTACTGTGTAACGTTCCACAACAAAGATCAACAAAACCAAATAGAAATGCAAAAGATAGACAGACAAAGTGCTGGAGTATCCCAGCAGGTCAGGCAGCATCTCTACAGATATAAAGGATAAGTGATGATTCTAATCGGGACCTTTCTTCAGAATCCAGAGATGCTGCCTGACCCACTGATTTACTGCAACGCTTGGTGTCTATATGTGGTATAAATCCACATCTGCAGTTCTTTGTTTCCACATGAACTGAAATGCAGTTTAGGAACCAATCAACAAATGTCAAGGAAGTATTTAGGCTGTCTATTACAGTTCTTCTTAGTCTTGGGACAATTTGGGGGATTAGTTGTCTTTTGCTTTTTCTTTATTTTTTTTATAAAAGAAAGCCTTTTTCCATCCTTTCCCTCCAAAACTTCACTCAGATTCGCAAAAAGGAAATGAGCCCCAGACCCTTTTTATTTCTATGAGGTTAGTTTTGTCATTCAGCAAATGTTGGCAACCATACAAAACAAGCAACGTGACTTGCTCCCTGAAGACCGCTGCTGTTGTCATGGCAGCAGACAAGGTAGAATTATTTTTTTTCTTTCAGTCAATATAAAAGGGGAACGTGACCATTCTTGGTGTTAAGTCCCAGTTTGAATCCAGTAACAGAAACAACCGTACAAGTGAGGGGAGCAATGCCTGGAACTCTTTTAAGAGCTTCCTTTCAACTCATGAGATCTGTAAGTATAATTATTGATAAAGGTTAAACTTTCTTAGTTTTAGTTTTTGTGTGGCGCAGTGGCGCAGGCAGCATGATGGCACACGGCGGCACACTGGCGCAGCGGTAGAGTTGCTGCCTTACAGCGCCAGACAGCCGCGTTCTATCCTGACTTCGGGTGCTGTCTGTACGGAGTTTGTACGTTGACCATGTGGTCTTTCTCCGGGTGCTCTGGTTTCGTCCCACACTCCACATACGTACAGGTTAATTGGCTTTAATAAAAATTGTAAATTGGCCCTAGTGTGTTGGATAGTGCTAGTGTACAGGGTGATCGCTGACTCCGTTGGCTGAAGGGCCTGTTTCCACGCTGTATCTATGAAGTGTAGAGTTTAGGTATACAACATAGAAACAAACCCTTTGGCCTACCGAGTCTGTGCCAACCATCGATCGCCCGTTCGGACTATTCTATGTTATCACACTTTTGCATCCACTCCCTACACACCAGGGGCAATTTACAGAAGCCAATTAACCTACAGAACTGCACGTCTTTAGGATGAGGGAGGAAAGCAGAACACCTGGAGGAAACCCAGGCAGTCATAGGGAAAATATGCAAACTACACGCAGACGGCACCCAAGTTCAGGATCAAACTCGGGTCTCTGGCGCTGTGAGGCAGCAGCTCTACCAGCTGCGCCACCGTGCCGCCCACATGAAAAGTTGATTTGAAAAACAAATTTTGTTTATGATTCATTATAAAACTATTCATGCGAGCACATAGAAGATGGTGGGTGTTTGGAACGAGCTGCAAGAGGAGATGGTTGAGGCAGGTACTATAAGAACAACATTTAAACATCATGTGGGCAGGTACATGGATAAGGACATTTAGAGGGTTTAGAGGCTAAATGAGAGCAAGTGGAACTAGTGTGGATGGGGCATCTTGGTCAGCGTGGGCAAGTTGGGCCGAAGGGCCTGTTTCCCTACTGTATGACTCTTACTCTATCCTTGTCTTGGGGCAGCACAACCGTAGAGCCAGTAAAACTGCTGCCTGAGAGTGAGGCCCGATCATGACCTTGGACTGTCTTTTTGGAGTTTGCACGTTCCCTGTGACCTTGTGGGTTTCCTCCCGGTGCTCCAGTTTCCTCCCACATCTCAAAGACGTGTGTTAAAGAAGGAACTGCAGATGCTGGAGAATCGAGGGTACACAAAAAGCTGGAGAAACTCAGCGGGTGCAGCAGCATCTAAGGAGCGAAGGTCTGAAGAAGGGTCTCGACCCGAAACGTCGCCTATCTCCTTCGCTCTTTAGATGCTGCTGCACCCGCTGAGTTTCTCCAGCTTTTTGTGTACTCTCAAAGACGTGTGGATTGGTACAGGTTGATTAGCTGTTGTAAATTTTCCCTGGTGAAACTAATGAAGCTTAAGCTTCAGGGCCCCTAAACCTGGAGGGCCCCAATAAACAACTTTAGTCCAAATATTCTTCCGATTTAAATCGGAATTCCGATTTTTAATTTTTTTTTTCCTCGAAATTAATCTGGGGGAACGGTGACGAGAATGTGGGGAGAACAAAAAAAAGGGAAAAAAGGAGATTAGTGCAATGATTGATGGTCAGAATAGACTCAGTGGGGTAAAGATCCTGTGTCTTTGGGGCATATCGCTGTGACTTGCTTCCAGGGGCACGATATATTGATCTGGAGACATGACTGAATCATAATGGGCCACTGGCTAGTTTAAATCCAGGTCCACCACCAATTTCTCAGCACACTTGGTTCCAGAGCCTGGCTGGATTATCCGTTTTTCTGGACCAACAGAGGTCAGGGCCGCCGACAGGAATCCAACGGTTCCAAAATGGTACCAAAATGGTGCAGACATTATGGGCCGAAGGGCCATTTAGTGTCATACATCACGGAAACAGACGCTTGGGCGTATGTGGGTTTTCTCCAGGTGTTAAGGTTTCCTCCCACAATCCAATGAAGTACAGGTTTGTAGGTTAATTGGCCACTGTAAATTAAATTGTCCCTGGTGTGTGGTATAGTGCTAGTGTACGGGGTGATCACTGGTCGGTGCGGACTCGGTGGGCTGAAGGACTTGTTTCTGCGCTGCACCTCTAAAGTCTAAAGTTTGGTAGAAAGAATATGGGGAAGCATAGCTATAAGGGGTATGCAGGAATACACAATGTCATCTAGGATGGGCTGCGAACTTTTGTATAAGGAAGGAAGGCTCATTGGTGTGCATGAATGGCTGTGTTATATATATTATTCCACATTTATCCTTGCTGGTCTGACAGTGTTCCTTCCACCACAGAACAATCATGGGGATCATTGAATGTTGGAACAGGCGAGAGAGAGTTAACAGCCTAATGTTTGGAAAAATGCGGATTAGCAACCTAAACACGTCGTCCTTACCCTGAACATGAATCTCCCTCTTGGTTTTCTTTCCCCATATATGGGTGGTGCGCATTACTGTCAAGCTCTGTACGTTACCCAGATGATTATAAGTATAACAGTATAAAGTATTGAGTAAATTGTCGCTAGTGTGTAGGATAATGCTAGTGTACAGGTTGGTGCAGACTCGGACTGCAGGGCATGTTTCCACGCTCCATCACTAAAGTCTAAAGTCAGGTACTTTTGTTGCAACGTTATAAAACTTTTGTTAGGCCAGCTTTGGAATAAATCAGCACTGTTTATGTGGCGACGATTTGCATACCTTGGGTCTGCAAGCAAAGAATTTCACTGTGTCTTGTCTCATGTGACAATAAATTATTCCATATTGCGTGTAGTTCTGGTCACCCTATTACAGAAAGGATGTGGAGACTTAAGGAGAGGGTGCAGAGGAGGTTTACCAGAATGTGGCCTGGATTATCAGCCGTATTAAACCTGGATTTAAATGCTGTCTGTGTGGAGTTTGCACGTTGTCCTTGTGACCACTTGGGTTTCCTCCGGCTGTTGTGGTTTCCTCCCACATCCCAAAGACGTGCGGGTTTGCAGGTTAAGTGCCTTTGTAAATTGCCCCTTGTGTGTATTGAGTGGATGAGAAAGTGGGATAACATAGAAGTAGTGTGAACAGGTGATTGATGGTCAGTGTGGACTCGATGGGCTGAAGAGCCTGTTTCCATCGGGTATTTCTCAATATATAAAATATAGCTTGAAATCAGGTCCTTCGGCCTTCTGAGCACACCGACCATCTAATACCGTTCACACTAGTTCTGTGTTATCCCACATTCACATCCACTCCCAACACACCAGGGGCAATTTACAGAAGCCAATTATCCTTGGAACTGCAGATGTTACCTTAGTTTACAAATAAAAGAGGCAAAATGCTGGAGTAACACAGCAGGTTAGGCAGCATCCCTGGAATATATGGGTAGATTACTTTTCAGGTTGGGACCCTTCTTCAGACTACAGACTACGTCTTTGAGATCTGGGTGGTCCTTTGAGCACCCGTAGAAAACCCACACGGTCACAGGGAGAACGTGCAAACTCCACACACACAGCACTCATAGTCAGGGTTGAACCCGGGTCTCTGGCACTGCGAGGCAGCAACCCCACCAACTGTGCCACAATACTACTGTGCTGTCCAACTGAACATAGATTTGCTGTCAGTGTTAAACAAAGATTTAGAAGGTAAACCACAAAAGTAGTAACTTGTAAAAGAACTGAATAAGTAAGCCCATTCCTTCTCTCCAGAGATGCTGCCAGCATTTTGATGAGTTACTCCAGCAATTTGTGTCTAACGTCGATTTAAACCAGCATCTGCAGTTCTTTCCTGCACATGAATAAGTAAGCTGTTCAATCAATTCAGGAAGAAATAGATTTGGTTAAACATCTATGCCCATCATCATTGAGCTAAACTGGTGGTTACTGTGGCTTCAATAAACTCTTTCATCTTTTTGATCTTTACATACCAATGATGTTATGTTGTGCGGTACTATTCCCCTCTCCTGTGGTAGGAATGTACAGCACCAGAACAGACTATTGTGGTTCAATTTAACTTGTCCAAAATATGTCCCAGATTATAACATTCAATGGATTCAGACATACCAAAACTCAGTGTCATCTTGCTAAATGTGGTTTGTATGAATTTTGTCAGTCTGTATTTGTGCATGTATGTATATGTGCATCTCTATCTCTCTATGTCTCAATCTATCTGTTTCTATCTCTCTATATCTCTCTGTCTCTCTCCCTTTCTCTCTCTCTCTCTCTCTCCCTTTATCTCTCTCCTTCTCTCTGCCCCCTCTCTCTGCTTTTGCTTTATTTCTCTTCTCATTTCTCTTCTCATTTCTCTCTCTCTCTCTCTCTCTCTCTCTCTCTCTCTCTCTCTCTCTCTCTCTCTCTCTCTCTCTCTCTCTCTCTCTCTCTCTCTCTCTCTCTCTCTCTCTCTCTCTCTCTCTCTCTCTCTCTCTCTCTCTCTCTCTCTCTCTCTCTCTCTCTCTCTCTCTCTCTCTCTCTCTCTCTCTCTCTCTCTCTCTCTCTCTCTCTCTTTCAATAGATAGAATTTTCAACGGATCAAGAGTGTTTAATTGTCATACGTACCAACAATGAAACAATTAAATTCCTTGCGACAACTTAACAAGCCGTATGCACAATAACACATGGATAATACATACTATTAAAATACAATAAATTATTAACTATAATACTAGGTAACCATTATAGTGCAGGAAAAAAAGACTTGCATCATTCAACCAAAGACACAGTCCACAGAACTTGATAGTTGCTGAAGTTAATGTTGTGTGATGATCAAGAACTTGATGGTTGCTGGGAAGAAGCTGTTCCTGGTGGTCAAGGTTTTCAGGCTCCTGTAAGTACCTCTTCCCAATGGTGGTGGTGTGGGTATTTGATGATGTTAGCTGCCTTTTTGAGGCAGTGCCTCCTATAGATCCCTTTGATGGTGGCAAGATCAGTACCCGCGATGGATCGGGCAATGTCTACCACCCTTTGTACCTAGGACACTTGAGGCGCCAAACCAAACCAAGCCGTGATGCAACCAGTCAATGTGCTCCCTAATGCACGCCTGAACTGTAGAGGTTCGATAGACTGTTTGTCAATGTATCGAATCTCCTCAAGTTTCCAAGGAAATAGAGTCTTTATGATTGTATCAATGTGGTGAGACTTTGCCAGACCAGATTACAAAAGACAGTTGATTGTCTATTTTGGAGTATGGATATATCATAAAATTGCAACTACAAATATCAAGTTTGATCCTACCTAGAGTGCACTCTGTGTGGTGTTTACTCATTCTCCTTGTGACCGCGTGGGTTTTCTCCGGCTGCTCTGGTTTCCACCCACACTCCAAAGACATATGGGTTTGTAGCTTAATTAGTATAGAGATACAGAGTGGAACAGGCCCTTTGGCCCACAGAGTCCACTCTGACCACCGATCACCTATAGACTAATCTACATTATCCCATTTTCACATCCTACACAATAGGGCCAATTTACAGAAACCAATTAACCTACAGTTGCCATAGCGGCGACTGCGGAGGCCTCAATAAGCCTGACTATGGGTGAACTGGGATGGGACTGGACTTTGCTGCCTTCCCCCACAGTGGGAACCATTGTGGGGGGATGTTTTTATGTTTACTGTTAAGTTTCTTGATGTGTCTTAACTTTATCTGTGTGCTGCATGGCAAGTCAAATTTCACTACACCAATTGGTGTATGTGATAATAAATGTCCTTTGTCCTTTGACCTACACGTCTTGGTATGAGCAGAGAAATTGGAGCACTCGGAGGACACCCACGCAGTCTTGGGCAGAATGTACAAACTCCGTACAGACAGTGCCCATAGTCAGGATTGAATCCAGGTCTCTGGTGCTGTAAGGCAGCTGCTTTACTGCTCCGACACTGTGTCAATTGACCCTCTGTAAAATGGCACCAAGTGTGTAGGGAGTGGATGTGAAAGTGAGATAACATTGAACTAGTGTGAGTGGGTGATCGACGGTGTGGACTCGGTGGGCCCAAGAACCTATTTCCATGCTGTATCTTTAAAAAAAAACTCCCTGACCATGTCCCCCATTTTGATACTGAATTGCTTAGTTTATTTGGCATCAGGCGCCATGGCAACATTCCAGACTCCTCCCTCCCCTTAATTCTCAGGATTTGGGCTGTATGTTCTCACTGGATCACATTTCAGCAGATATCAGAAGAATGACTATTCTGTTTTCATGCTTAAGCTAAATTTAGCTGCTTCAGGATTACTGAAAAAGGAGTTTAACTGGCAGCTCACCATCTATTGCGACGATGGGATAATTCTGCATTTCCTTTTGGTTTCCTTCTTTGGCTTGGAATGGATTCTGGCAAGTTTATATTTACATGAGCTTGGAAAGATATCTTTACCCATTTTATTTCCACTGTTCTGGTCTGTGATGGAGGTTTGGGATTTTTGATTGTGCATTATAGAGTCAAACAGCTAAACTGCCGGGAGGCACAGTGACGCAGTGGTAGGGTTGCTACCGTATGGCTCCAGAGACCCGGGTTCAATCCTGACTATTATTGCTGTCTGCATGGAGTTTGTACGTTCTCCCTGCAACCGCATGGCTTTTCTCCGGGTGCTCCGGTTCCTTCCCACACTCCAAAGACGTGCACGTTTGTAGGTTAATTGGCTTTTATAAATTGTAAATTATCCCTAGTGTGTAGGATAGTGCTGGTGTATGGGGTGATCGCCGGGCCTGTTTCCATGCTGTATCTCTGCAGTCTAAAGTACAGAAACAGGCCTTCAGCCCACGTGTCCATGCTGACCAAGATGCCCCATCTCAGCTTGTCCCATTCGCCCACAGGCAAGATTTTCATTGTACCTCTACCTCACCTGACCCTGTGAACACGACAATAAACTTCAACTAGATTAATGGTCCCTGGAAAATAAGAATATAAAACTCATTGACAAATCTCAAAGGCATGAGCTGTAGGGAGAGGTTGGGCAGGCAAAGAGTTTATTCCTTAGAGCACAGGAGGCTGAGGGTGATCTTACAGAAATGTATCAAATCATGAGGCAGATGGGGTGAATGTGGAGTCTTGACTAGTCCAGGGTTGTTGAATCAAGAACTAGAGGAAATAGGTTTATGGTTAGAGGGGCAAGATTAAATAGCAACCTGAGGGGAAACATTTTCACTCAGAGGGTGATGGGTATATTAAACGAGCTGCCAGAAGATATACTTGGGACAGGTACTATACAACATTTAAAAGCCATGGATAGGAAAGGTCTACAGGGAGAGAGGAGAAAGATTTAATAGGAACCTTAGGGGCAACCTTTTCACTCAGTGGATGGTGGATATATGGAACAAGCTGTTAGAGGAGGTAGTTGAGGAAGTACTATGAAAGCATTTAAAATACAATTGGACAGGTACAGGGATGAGAAAGGGATATGGGCCAAACAGGGGCATATGGGACTAGTAGTTGGGAATCTTGGTTGAAATGGGTGAGTTGGGCTGCAGGGCCTTTTCCCACGTTGTATGTCGCTATGATTCTACCTTCGAGAGAACGACTATGACGAAACCAAGGACCAGTGGGAAGTTCACCATGTGTGATACAAAATCAAGACGTCCAATTAAAACAGAGTCATCCAGCATGGAAACAAGCCCTTTGGCCCAACTTGTCCACGCTGACCAACATGCCCCATTTACACTAGACCCATCTGCCTGCATTTGGCCCATATCCTTCTAAACCTCTCATATCCATGTACCTGTCCAAATGTCTTTTAAATGTTGTGGTAGTACCTGTCTCAACTACCTCCTCCAGCAGCTTGTTCCATACACCCACCACCATTTGTGTGGAGAACGTTTCCCCTCAGGTTCTTTTTTAATCTATCCACTCTCACCTTAAACCTATGTTCTCTCGATTCCCCTACTCTGGGTAAAAGACTGTGCATTTACCCTATCAATTCCCGTCATGATCGTACACACCGCCCCTTATAAGATCGCCCCTCATCTACCTGCACACCAAGAAATAAAGTCCTACCCTGCTCAACCTATAGCCTCAGGCCCTTGAGTTTTGGCAATATCCTCATTGATAGACACAAAATGCTGGAGTAACTCAGTGGGTCAGGCAGCTTCTCTGGAGAAAAGGAATAGGTGATGTTTTGGGTCAAGTCCCTTCTTCAGATGTCCTCATAAATCTTCCTCGTAATATCCTCGTAAATCTTCTCTGCACTCTGTCCAGTTTAATAACATCTTTCGTAGACAGAGTGACCAGAACCGAACACAATACTCCAAATGTAGCGTCATCAATGTCTTGTACAAGGGATGAAGTTATTTATTTTCATGTAGGATCCTGAATCTTTGGAACACTCTTCAAAAAGTGGCAGAAGCTAAGCATTGAATATTTTTTAGAGGGTGAGATTCATTCTTCATAGACAAGGTTGTTGAGGTAGGGGGGAGTGTAGAGTTGAGCATACAGTCAGATCAACCATGATATAATTGGCTGGTAAAGCAGATTCTAGCACCCACTTTGTTATGTTTATAAATTATTATGCCAAATTTATCTAAAACAACAAAGCACTAGAAGAACTCAGCAGGTCAGGGGGCATTTGTGGTGAGAATGGGCAGATTTGTTTTGGTTTAGGCCCTTCTTCATACTGACCTGAAACGCCGTCAGGTCTAAAAAAGGTCCCCGACCCGAAACGTTTGCTTATCCATTTCCCTCCACAGATGCTGCCTGACCCGCTGATTTGCTCCAGTGCGTTAGACTGTAGAAATTAGGAATTGCAGATGCAGATGCTGGTTTACACAAAAGTAACTCAGCGGGTCAGGTAGCATCGCTGGAGAACATGAATAGATTACGTTTTAGGTTGGGACCCTTCGGTACCTTGTTCAAACATCTATCTGAGGAAGGGTTCATCCTGAACCGTCACCCAGCAATGTACTCCACAGGTACTACCTGACTCGCTGAGTTACTCCAGCACTTTGTGTCCTTTTTTGCTCCAGTACTTTGTTCTTTTGCTCAGGATTCCAGCATCTGCATTCTCTGGAGTCCTCTTGTGATTCCACCTTTATCTGCCTGTCTCTGTTCATTAAACCAAATCTGACAATTAGTTTGCGTAGGAAGCAACTGCAAATGCTGGTTTACACTGAAGATGGACACAAAATGCTGGAGAAACTCCGTGGGTCAAGCAGCATCTCTGGAGAAAAGGAATAGGCGACGTTTCGGGTTGAGACCCTTCTTCAGACAATTTGTTGTTACTCCTCGTCCTCGTATATTTGTTCAGCCTTAAGCCACTGGCCTCAAAACATTTCAGAGAGTTCCAGATTTCAGGCAAACCCTTTTGTATGAAGAAGTACGCTCTGAGATAATGGCTGAATGACTTTACTCCAATTATAAGGCCACTTCTAGATTCACTTCTTGGTGTCTGATGCAGAACTTGAAAGGCACAAAATGCTGGAGTAACTCAGCGGGTGAGGCAGCATCTCAGGAAAACAGGACCAAAGATGGACACAAAATGCCTGAATGACCCTGAACAAGGACAAAGAGTGTCAAAAAATCATTAGGTATGGGCTAATGAACTGAGACAGGCAGATAGAATTGGGTTCACAAAGAGACTCAAGAGACTGCAAATGCTGGAATCCTGAGCAAACTAACAAAGTACTGTAGCAAAAAAAGTACCCAAAGTGCTACAGTAACTCAGCGGGTCAGACAGAATCTCTGGAGAGGGGTCTCGACCAGAAACGTTACCTATTCCGCTGCCTGACCTGCTGAGTTACTCCAACATTTTGCGCCTATCAAAAGTATTGGTTTTAGGTCCGCAACAGACACCAAGAAGTGAATGTTGAATGGGAACAAAGTCATCCAGCCATTATCTCAGAGCGTACTTCTTCAAACAAAGGGTTTGTCAGAAATCTGGAACTCTCTGAAACGTTTTGAGGTTAGTAGCTTAAGGCTGAACAAATATACAAGGACAACTAATTGACTGAAGAAGGGTCTTGACCCGAAACATCACCTATTCCTTTTCTCCAGAGATGCTGCCTGACCCGCTGAGTTACTCCAGCATTTTGTGTCCTTCTTCGGTATAAACCAGCATCTACAGTTCTTTCCCACACGTTGAACCAATACCTTTCTGACTTCACCCAAACTGAGGATCTGAAACACGAAATAGGCAGTACTCTTGCAGAGACCACTGTTTTGTGTTACTGAAATCCTAATGCCTGCACTGGCATGTGCAAATGTTTATCTTTGAGACGGTGTTGACATTAATAGAAGACGTGGAGCAACATTTCATTGGAACTGCAATGCCAGATGTTGCTTTAGTGATTTGTAGATCCTTCACGTAGCTGCAGCTGCAACACCCATAAACAATGCAGATGAAGGGAGAAAGTCATTTAATCATACAGCATGGAAACAGCCCCTTCGGCCCAACTTGCCCACACAGACCAGCATGCCCCATCTACACCAGTCCTATCTGCCTGTGTTTGGCCCATATCCCTCTAAACCTATCCTATCCATGTACCTGCCCAAATGTTTTTTACACATTGTCGCAATAGTATCTCCTCTGGCAAATCATTCCATATACTGTACCTACCACCCTTTGTGGAAAAAGAAGTGTTGCTCCTCAGGTTCCTATTAAATCGTCCCCCCTCACCTTAAACCTGTGTCCTCTGTTTCTTGATTCTCCTACTCAGGGTAAAATAGGAGTACATTTACCCTATCAATTCCTCTCATGATCTTGTACAGTCAAAATGATACAGTATAGAAATTCACCTATCATCCCATCTGCTAATTTTCCTTGTAGTAATGGGAGCAATGGGAACACGTAACATAGAACAGTACAGCACAGGAATGGGCTCTCCATCCCACAATGACCATGTCAAACATGAGGCCAAGTTAAACTAATCTCAGCTTGAATGTGATCCATCTCTCTCCATTCCCTGCATACCCATGTGCCTCTCTAAAAACCTCTTAACTGCCCTTATTGTTTCTGCTTTCACCGCCGTGCGGGCATCAAGTGCCAGGCACCCACCACTCTTTGTGGCACAGCGGGTAGAGCTACTGCCTCACAGCGCCAAAGACCCTGGTTTAATATTGACTACAGGTGCTGTTTGTGCGTGGTTTATAAGTTCTCCCTGTGATCGCATGGGTTTTCTCCAGGATGTTCCAGTTTCCTCCCACATCCAAAAGACATGCGGGTTTTTGGGTTAATTGGCCTCTGTAAATAGTCCCAGTGTGTAGGGAGTGAATGAGAAAGTGGGGTAACATAGAAGTAGTGTGGACGGGTGATCAGTGATTGGCCTGGACTCGGTGGGCCGAAGGGCCTGTTTCCATGTTGTAACTCTAAATAATGTCCTCTTTGACATGGGGGGAAAAAGGCTTTGTCTATCCTTCTTCATCCCCGCTTTTGGTCACTTTGTATGTTTATCTAGTACCATTGTTTTCCCAATCAATTCTATTGAAAGGCAGCTCTAATTCTGTTTTAATATTTTATATGTTTTGCGAGTGACTTCTTTCAGTCTTTTGGCTGAACAATAAATTCCTTATCTACTTTGCATTTTGTCAGCATGCAATGTACAACTTTTACAGCCATTTAGGGCTAAATTATGAATGTGGTAGCATTGGGGTTAGGCTCCTGGATTAGCAGCCAGAGTTCTGGATTCTTTGATTCAGAGTCTCCAGTTCAATTCCCCGCACTGCAGCTGGGGAATTCATATTCTAGGAATTACATAAATTACTGGCATCAAAAACAAATTTCACTAAAGGTAGCCATGAGATTTAAAAAGGAGGAAGGAATTGAATTGAAGCATTCAACAATATATTGACTGAAGGAAATTTAATTGTGTACAGTCTTTTCACTGTACATCGGTTCACATGGGAATAGTAAACTAAACTAAATTAAAGATTATAGATGCACCATGGAGCTCAGCAGTAACACAGCTGACACAGATGGGTAGCTGGCCTTTGATCCACTCCGGAGGCTTGCCGGCAGGGGGAGAGTGATTGCTACTCCTACAATAAGGTGACATTGAGCATTACGAACGGGACACTGAGCGTTACGACCAGCTCTACTCGTGGAAGTACGCGGCTCAGTGGCGCTGCTGGTAGAGCTGCTGCCTCACGGCACCAGAGACCGTGTTCAATCCTGACCTCGGATGCCATCTGTGTGTGTGTGGTGTTTGCACGTTCTCACTGTGACCGCATGAGGTTCCTCCGGGTGCTCCAGTTTCCTCCCATATCCCAAAGACATGCGGGTTTGTAGTAGGTTGGCCTCTAAATTGCCGCGAGTGTGTAGGGAGTGGATGAGAAAGTGGAATAATGCAGAACTACTGTAAATGGGTGATCAATGGTCTGCGTGGACTTGTGGGCTACAGTGGTACAGCAGTAGAGCTGCTGGCTCACAGCACTAGGGACCTGGGGTTGATCCTGACCTTGGGTGCTGTTTGTATGTGGAAATTGAACGTTCTCACTGTGACCGCGTGAGTTTCCTCTAGGTGTTCTGGTTTCCGCCAACATCGCAAAGTGCGGGTTTGTAGGTTAATTGGCCTCTGTAAATTGCCCCTAGTTTGTAGGGAGTGGAAGAGAAAGTGGGATAACTAGTGTAAACGGGTGATTGATGGCCGGGGTGCACTCGGAGGGCCAAGGGGCTTGTTTCCATGCTGTTTCTCTAAACTAAAGTAAACCAGACACAAACCTGTTTGAGTGTATGAGCCAAGTGCTGAAAAATGAGGCTAGTGTAGATGCACACTCGAACAGGCATGGTGGGCCGAAGGTTCTCTTTCCGTGCTGTTTGACTTTGTGACAGACATGAAGAGCGGAAAGGTCTACTCCGCCTCTATTGCTTTGTTGCGTGTATGGCACATTCTGCTCTGTGTGACCCTATTCCTTAAGGAGTTATTACATGGCCCCATATGGTAGGTGATTCCAGGCCACCTGCCTTTGGCTCCACTCCCATTAATGTTTCATAAATAAACAGGTGAGAATAGGTGAAAGGCGTTGATAGGAAGAGTGGATGTGTAGATCTTTGCGGTAGTGACAGAGCAGAGGGCACAGCCTCAGGATTAAAGCAAGTATTTAGAATGGAGATGAGGAGAAATGTGTTTAGCCAGGGGGCTGTGAATCTGGATGCAGAGTGATTTTTGGGGGGGGGGGGGGTGTGTGTGTGTGTGTTTTGTGCGAGGTAAGAGTGTCTGTGTGTATGTGTTTATATGTGTATACATATCTGTGCGTGTGGTCAGAGTGTGTATCTGTGTGTGACAGAAAGGTTGAGAGCACATTTGGAGCCGAGGGATAGAGGTTGCAGAGTAGTGTTATCCCTCTTCTTATTGCTCTGTTACAATTTGGAGAATAAGCTCAGATGGCCAAACAATTCCTTTTATCCCCATGTCAATCATTAATCATTGTGGCCGATATTAAAAGCCTTGAGGAGACAGCAGCTTATTGAAAATATAACTTCTGGAAAAAACAGATATCACATCAGTTGTCAACCTTCTAAATGTACAGCTCATCTCGTTTTGAGTTCTGTAAGCAGACGGATAAGGCTTCTTCTTCAGGAGCTTATATATTTTTGGTTTAAAGACAGCAGCTGATGGTTTGCAGACTATGAGAAATGAAACGTTAATGCAGGAAGCAGACTCCAAGGCACCACCACTGACCCAGTAGACAAGTAGAAAAGGATATAGTGACATTAGAACAGGGGATGTATCTCAAGGACTCAGCAGCCATTGCCAACTTTGTCCATTTGCTTCTTGTTAGCAAGCACGTTAAACATTTAATTAAATATGTTCAATTCATGAAGAGTTTACTGTTGGAGACACAAGAGACTGCAGATTCTGTAATTCAGAGCAAAATAAAAAGCAAACTGGGATATTGTGTTCAGTTTTAGTCACCCTGCTATAGGAAGGAAGATACCCAATGACTTGGCCTTCAGATTCACTACCTTCTGGCCAAACAAATTCCTCCTCATCTCCATTCTAAATGCGTCCTTTTATTCAGCGGATTCGGCAGCATCTCTGGAGGCAGAGGAATGTTCGACGTTTCGCGTCATGACCCTGCATCAAGATCAGGAATATAGAGAGGAGATGGCCACCATGAAGAGGTTATGGAATCATAATGCACCAGTTCTACTTTTCCAAGTTCGACATAGGTCCAAGGAGACAAGCAATTCATACATTTCCTACTTTAAGTCTTTCGACTTTAGAGATACAGCACAGAAATGGGGTCTTGAACCCACCGGGTCTGCGCCGGCCAGCGATTACCCCGTACACTAACTCTATCCTACACACTAGAGAAAATTGATAATTTTACTGAAGCCAATTAACCTACAAACCTGTACGTCTTTGGAGTGTGGGAAAAACCAGAGCACCCAGAGAAAACCCACGTGGTCGCAGGGAAACCAGATTCCGTACAGCCAGCACACGTAGTCGGGATCGAACCCGGGTCTCTGGTGCTGTAATGCTAAAATGGGATTAGGAGGCGGAGTAGACTCGATGGGCCGAATGGTCTAATTCTACTCCTATAATTTGCGAACTTGTGAATGCAGCAACTCAACCACTGCATCACTGTGCTTCCTAATGTACCTTGGCGGGAGAGGGAAGGAAGCGGAACACTGGATCTGTGAACAATCCTGACCAGCTTCTGACAGCATCTGAGGAAGGAGAACCAGTACTGGGGATCAACATCATTACCAGACCATCAACTTCCTGAGGCTTCCTATCCTTTGAACTGGTGAAGATGTATCCATTTCACAAAGAAGTCTGGCAAAGTGTACAACAATGGGCGAGTTGTGTAGAGGAAACAGATGTGGAACTCGCAAAACCTCAAAGAACACAACCAAATAATAAATCTGGAAAGTGGTGTAACATCAGACCCTGGGGAATATTTCCCAACCAAGAAATTAAAACAGAAATAATGAATATTCCATTCTTCATAAGTCATAGGAGCAGAATTAGGCCTTTCAGCCATCGAGTCTATTCTGCCATTCAATCATGGCTGATTCCCTCTCAACCCCATTCTCCTGCCTTCTCTCCATAACCTTTCACACCCTTCTTGGATTCTTGGATGAATGATCAGTTTGTTCAACTATCCGTAAGATGGACTGGGCCTTTTTTAAAGCAAGCTCTTTCCACCCAACATTTCCAGTATCACGGTTCAGAGAGGAGTATGGTACAATAACAACAAACAGGATTTATGCAATCCATTTGAATCCATTTGAATCCAATTGTGTTTACAAACAAGGAAATGGCATTGTGATAGTACTCTCACCAATTCCCCCAATATCAACATCTTGAGTGTCAGCAATGGCCAACAACGTTGAAACAAGGAACGTCACCTATCCATACTCTCCAGAGATGCTGCCTGAACCACTGATTTACTCTAATACTTTGTGCCTTTTTTTATAAACCAGCATCCTGCAGTTCTTTGTTTCTACATTAGAACTGCACATGTTGGTTTACAAAAGAAGAACTCAGTGGGTCAGGCAGCATCTCTGGAGAACATGGACAGGTGATGTTTCAAGTCATGACCCTTCTTCAGACATAAAGAAAAGCACAAAATGCTGGGAGGAGGATTTCAGGTCCTTGGTGGAGGTAAGGTGGGACAGGAATTGTTGATTGAAGCGGTGGATCTTCCGGAGGATGTAGTATAGTTGGGGTCCGTTGCAGGTCTGGGTGAGTGAGGCCAGTGCTGGAGCAGCTCAGTGGGTTAGGCAGCATCTCAGGAGAACATGGATAGGTGATGCTTCAGGTTGGGACCTTGCTTCAGATGCTGTTCATGTTCTCCAGAGATGCTGCCTGACCTGCTGAGTTGCTCCAGCATGTTGTGTCTTTTTTTTTGTAAACCAGCAACTCTAGTTCCTTGTATCTACATGGTCTTGATACGGTAGTGCAGTCCCATATCTGGGAAGAATCTAGTTACATTGGAGTAGGTAGACATAAAAAGCTGAAGTAATTCAGTGGGTCAGGCAGCATCGCTGGAGAAAAATAATAGGGTGACGTTTTGGGTAGAGACCCTTCTTCAGGCTGAGAGTCAGGGGAAAGGAAAACGAGATAAAGACGGTGATATAGAGAGATATAGAACAAATGAATGATAGATATGCAAAAAAGTCACGATGATCAAGGAAAGGCCGAGCCCACAATGGTCCATTGTTGGCTGTGGGATAGGAGATAACAAGTTATACAGAAAATGATACTCAACAGGACGGCAGTTAAACTAGTACATTGACTAGGGTGGGGGAGGGACAGAGAGAGAGGGGATGGGTTACTTGAAGTTAGAGAAATCATACCACTGGGTTGTAACTCCAACTTCAAGTAACCCTGGGATGGGCGGATGGTGGATGGGCTGGTAGGGCTCGAGAAAGTTAGTGAGAGAAATGAATGCATATCAGAGCGGGGTGAGGGCACATGAAAGAGGGGAGGAGCAGAAGGGGAGGGGTGTTACCTAAACTCAGAGAATTCCATGTTCATATCGTTGAACTGTAAGCTACCAGTGGGTAAATGCTTGAAAACGCTGTGGTGAAAGAATACTGTGAGTGAGACTACGAAGGGAACTCTTTCATAGAGACCCTCCAGAGGTCTATGCAATTGTTCTTGTTCTGTCTCAACACAGCCACATTCCCAGGCTCCCAACGATACAAATCCCCAGCTGAAACCCGCTGGTTCATATCTATGCTGCTTTTTATAAAGCACAACCAACAACTTAGTGTTTAAGAAAGAACTGCAGATGCTGGAAAAATCTAAGGTAGACAAAATCAGATCATCTCTGACCCCTCTCACCCTGGCCACAAACTCTTTGAATCACTTCCCTCTGGAAGGCGACTCCGGACTGTCAAAGCTGCCACAGCCAGACATAAAAACTGCTTTTTTCCACGAGTAGTAGCTCTACTCAATAACCCAAAATCTGTAGCCTACTTTTGCTCTGGTATTTTATTTAATTCAAATGCTTAATCAATAATGTTTTATTATTAATGTTTAATGTTTTATGTGTCATTCCTAACTGTCACTGTATGTGTTGTTTTCACTTGTGGGCGGAGCTCCAAGGCAAATTCCTTGCATGTAAATACTTGGCCAATAAACTTATTCATTCAATCATTCAAATGCTGGAGAAACTCAGCGGGTGAGGCAGCATTCACAGATTTTTGTTTACCAACTACTTGGTGGCGTTTTTTCCACTGAAGCTCATATTGACTGAAGTAAACTCTGGTGGCAACTTGCCATTGACTCTAAAAAAGAACTTCACTGGGAACTGGCATTCTGGTTGAACAATTAAACAAATGTCGAGGAAATTGGTGCTCTCTTTCCAACTGACATCTCCTACACACTTTAACTCTCTGCTGATGACCTGGGAAAATGTCAGGGTTGGTTGTGAGAGAACCGTGCGTGGGAAGAAAATGAGAGTAGATGATTGCCCAGAAATTCAATGTTAATGGATAGTGTAATATGCCATCTATGTTGTCAATCATGTGCTTCCAACCATTCTTCAATAGTCTGGCTGTCGGGGGTTACGGGGAGAAGGCAGAAGAATGGGGTTAGGAGGAAGAGATAGATCAGCCAGGATTGAATGGCAGAGTAGATTTGATGGGTCAAATGGCCTTAATCTGCTCCTATCACTTATGAACAAACTTCAGCAACTTTACCATTGCTACATGACTGGGTGACAGTTAAAGGCAAATGTTTCTTTCTTGCCTTGAAGTCCTTTTAGACAATGTACATTTTTTAGATCATCTAAAAAACCTGGCTTTCTGGGAACTTGACTCCTGTCATAGAGTCATATAGCACGGTAACAGGCCCTTTGACCCAACTCGTCCATAACGACCTCGATGTCCCATCTAAGCAGGCTAACCGTTTGCCTGCATTTGGCTCAAATCCCTTTAAATCTTTCCTATCCATGTACCCGTCCATAGACACAAAATGCTGGAGTAAGTAGCATCTCTGGAGAAAAGCAATGGGTGTTATTTTGGGTCAAAACCCTTTTTCAGACTAAGTGACCGAAACATCACCTATTCCTTCTCTCCAGAGATGCTGCCTGACCGGCTGATTCACTCCAGCAATTTCTGTCTATCTTTGGTGTAAACCAG
This sequence comes from Okamejei kenojei, assembly GCA_035221665.1. Classification (NCBI taxonomy): domain Eukaryota; kingdom Metazoa; phylum Chordata; class Chondrichthyes; order Rajiformes; family Rajidae; genus Okamejei; species Okamejei kenojei. The sequence goes on along the minus strand of CM069133.1, from coordinate 52,163,900 downwards.
CATCTGCAGTTCTTTCCTTGTCTTTTAAATGCAAAGTTTAAGTTTAAATTTAAGTTTACATTTATTGTCACTGCACCAATTGGTACAGTGAGATTTGAGTTACCATACAACCATACGAATAAAAAGAACACAACATACATGAACATCCCCACACAGCATAATCAGTGTTTCCCACTGTGAGGGAAGGCAATGAAGTTCAGTCATCTTCCTCTTTGTTCACCCGTGGTCAGGGCCTCGAGCCCTCCACAGTCGCCGTTACGGCAGCCATCCGATGTTCCGGTCTTCTCGCCGAGATGATCGAAACTCCGACATCGGAACGGAAGAACATTCTCAGCGGCTTGGAGTTTCTGAATCGGCCGCTTCTTACCGGAGACCTTGGCTCCTGAAGTCTGCAGGCCGAGTTGGGCGGAGATTCAACACTGGCGGTCCTGGGCAAAGGGATCCCAGGACTCCAAGATGTTAAAGTCAGCGCCGCCCGCAGCTCCACAGTGTTAAAGTCGGCAGTCCCAGCACTCCAGAGCTCCACACGGCGACCCCCAGTAAGGCTTCGCCTGCTCCGCGATGGTTCTCCACCGCTGAAGCTGAAGCTCTGGCCAGTCTCCGGCAGGAAAGGCCACGCCAATCCAGATGGTAGGCCGCGAGGAGGGGGCGAAGATGCGGCTCAGAGGAAAGACACATCCTCGACCAGGTAGTGACTGAGGAAAACAGTTTCCCCCTTCACCCCCCATCCCCCACATAAAAAGACTAAAAGACCTCCAAAACAAAACTTTCTGACAGATAAAAAATAAAAAAAAGGATGAAAGCACGAACAGCTGCAGGCGAGGCTGCCATATTCAACGGCGCCCCCTACGCTGTTGTAGTACCTCCTTGCAGCTCGTTCTCTATACCCACCATCCTTTGAGTGAAAACATTGTCCCACAGGGTTGTATTAAATCATGTCTCTCTCACCTGAAACATATGTCCTCTTCTTCTTGATTTCCCTATCTTGGGTCAAGGAATTAGGTAAACCTACCTATTCAATCTGGTCCCTTCTACTATTCATAGAACCATTTTATAAAATTATTACATAATTAAATATACCAAATGACTTGGCCTCCACTGTTATCTGGGGCAATGAATCCCACAGATTCACCACCCTCTGACTAAAGAAATCCCTCTTCAGCTTATTTTTAACGGTACGTCCTTTTATTCTGATTCCAAAGCTACGCCCTATCATTCTGATGTGAAAAGATGCTTTCTTTGTCAGAGTCCCACAACATTGACTTCCATTGCAGACTCTCTTGGTATCTGTCCATTGATTTACGTCCTTCTGGCGAACGTTTTGGGTGCTTTTGAACTGCAAACCTTTGAAAGGGAAGAGTGATTTAGATTCCAGTGCTTTAGTCTCCAAGTCACCTGATAGATTAAGCCTGTCAAGTTTTCTTCACAAAGGATAAATTCATCGTGGGAGGAAATCTGTGGTTCCTCCAAGTGATGTGTGTTCCAATGCTAAATCAAGATTAATTTTTTGAAGCTGCAATGAACCAATGGATTTAGAGTTGTGGATATTTTAAAGACCGCATTAACCTTTAAGAACATTACAAAACACTTTAAAGCCAGTTCTTCCAAGGTGGGCACCTCTTTTAAAGAAAAAGATTAGTTGTAAAAACAATGGTTAAGTTAGTAAAACACAGTGCCGGAGGAACTCAACGAGTCAGTTAGCATCTGTGGATGGAAAGGACAGACAATCATTTGGGTGGAGACCCTTATCAATTTAGCAAATTAGCTGTAAGAGGACCTTGGACAAACTTGGAGTGTTTTCTCTGGAGCGTCGGAGACTGAGGGGAAACATGATAGAAAAAGACCAGAGGGCAATGCTTTAAGGTAAGAGGGGCAATGTTTAAAGGAAATGTGCAGTGAAGCTTATTTACACAAAGGGTGGTGGGTACGTTGAGCGTGCTGCCAGGGGTGGTGGTGGAAGCCGCTAAGATAGAAAAGTTTAAGAGCCATTCAGACAGACACAAGAAGAGGCAATAAATTGAGGGATAAAGATCATGTGCAGACATATAGAGTCAAAGTCATAAAGCATGGAAACAGGCCCTTCGGCCCAACTTGCCCACACTGACTAATGTCCGATTTACACTAGTCCCACCTGCCCGCGTTTAGCCTATATCCCACATTACTATTAAATTTTTCCACCTTAAACATATGTCCTGTGGTTCTCGATTCCCCCAAGTGTAACTTAAATTGGCATCATAGTTGACACAGACATTGGGCCTGTTTCTGCGCTGTACCTTTCTATGTTCTAAAGAAGAAGATGACTGGAGATCAGGGATAGTTGATGTTTCGGGTTGAGACACGTCTTCAGAATGACGCAGTCCTTTTGTACACAGCAAGCTTCCACGAACAATATAATGACCCTCTAATCTCTATAATGTTCATTAAGGGATAAAAATGAGACAGAGCAAACTTGCTTGTTTTTCTTTGAATTAGATCAACAGGAACTTTGACGTTCATTCAAGAGAGTTTCATTTATTAGTCATCGAGTCTTACAACATCGAAAAAGGCCCTTCGGCCCAACTTACAAATTACATTAGTTCCACCAGACTACGTTTGCCGCATGTCCCTCTGAACCTATTTTGTCCAAATATTTTTTGAACATTGTGATAATACCTGCTTCAACTACCTCCTCTGGCAGCTCGTTCCACATATCTACCACCCTTTGTGTAAAATAGTTGCACCTGGGGTTCCTATTAAATCTCTCCCCCCTCACCTAAAACCATTGTCTGGTTCTTGACCCCCCTACTCTGGATAAAAGACTCTGTGCATTTATCCTATCTATTCCTCTCACGATTTTGTACACCTCTCAAGATCATCCCTCATTCTCCTGTGCTCCAAGGAATAAAGTCCTCGCCTATTCAACCACTCCCTATAGCTCAGGCTCTCATGTACTGTTTATTGTTACATCTCAGTGAAAGTGTCTTTGACTGAGTGACCACCTCACACCCCCTGCCCCTCTTTATTCCTTATGGCACAGAACTGTCAGCCTTGGTACTTAAACTCAGGTCTCCATGGAGGGACTAGAACCTCCGACTGAAGGTCTGGAGTGTTCCCATGTAAGCCACAGGCCACAAGACTTTATACTGTTCGGCACCGTTCCAGTATCTACAAACAGTCTGCAAGGCAGGAGATCAGAAGAATACTTCCCCAGCTCCACAGGGTACTGACTTTGTGGAATGGATGGCTAAATTTTTTAAGTAACTGATCGTTAGGAAGAAGACCAGACAGGAGAGTGAGGATTTTCTTTTTTAAAGCAAAGTGCCTGGTGAACTCAGAAGGTCAGTCAGCATCTGTGGAGAGAATGGGCAGATTTGGGTCACGACCCTTCTTCAGACTGAGGAGAATGAGGATTATCCTTTCATGTTACAATATCTTAGTGTCATGCAGCACAGAAACAGACCATTTGGTCAAACCTGCCCATGCCGACCAAGATGTCACATCTACACCAGTCCCACCTGCCCCTCTTGGGTTGTATATATTTCTCTAAACTATTTCTATCCATGTATCTGTCAAAATGTCTTACGTTTTGTTGTAGTACCTGCCTCAATTACCTCCTCTGGAAGCTTGTTTCATATACCCACCAACCCCGACCTAGAGTGTATCTCTTGGTAAGTCAGTGGAAGCAGGTCTAATAATCAATTGATAAAGGGAATTGGATAAATGTTGCGAGGAAATCTGCAGGGCTCCAAGGAAATTGAATAAGATTAATTAGGTGGGGGCTTCTAAAGGGCCAGCCCCGGCATGATGGACCAAATGGCCACTTTCTATGTTGGATCATATCAACTGGATGTCTTCAATTCACTGAAAAGGTTCATTTATGAAGCATGGATAGGATAGACTATCAGAACCTTTCCTAGGTTGGAAATGTCCAACACTAGAGGGCATAGCAACAAGGTGCTTGATGGAAGCAGGGAGATTCAGCAAGGGGTGGGACATTTTCTCTATTATGTTGGCTGCTTTTCCAAGTCAGCGTGAAGTGTAGATGGAGTCAATGGTGGGAAGTCTGGTCTGTGTGATGGACTGGGCTACATCTACAACTCTGCAATTGAAAATGGCATTAAAGACCAAATGGCCTCTTTCTATATTGAATCATTATCAGAACTAGTAGAAATCTTCAATTTGCAGAAAAGGTTTTTTTTGTGAAGCACATCTTGCCATCTCAGCACATCCGATGATCTGCCAATGTCAGCTGCACATGACCATATGCCTCCAATCCCTGTCTGTCTTATGCCTGTCTAAATGTCTCTTAAAGATTGCTATCATATCTGCTACCACCTCCCCTGACAGCATGTTCCAGGCACCCACCACTCTCTGTGTGAACATGTATTTGACTGGCTAAAGCAGGCCTTAATTTAATCTAATTGCCCAAATTTGGAACAGGGTATCTACAGAAAAATATCATTCACAGACCGAAGGATACAAAATGCTGGTGTAACTCAGTGGGTCAGGCAGCAACTTCAGAGAACATGGATAGGTGATGTTTTGGGTTTGGACTTATCCATGTTCTCCGGAGATGCTACCTCTCAGAGTTACTGCAGCACTTTGGTGCATTTTGTGTAAACCAGCATCTGCAGTTCCTTGTTTCTACATGGATAGGAATAATGGCCTCTTTTCATTCCAGGGAGCCAGATTACTGAAAGAAGGCCTTTTGGAACATAGAAACAATTACTGTGTAGGGTATGTGTGTCACTGAGTTTCAACTCAAGAGTCCATCTCGTGGTTCCTCATTCGGAAACAATTGGATCTGAGCAGAGGTTATCTCTGTTGGAGTTTTCCATTTAAGGAGCGCCCATGTCAACCTGAGTGGATTTTTGTTTGTATTCCCTGAGTTTTATTTACATTAGCAAGTCAGGAAAGCAGTTGAAGAGCAGAACAAGCCCGATTATATTTACCACAGCAGGGTCAAGCCTTTAAGTCTTGTGATGTTGTCAAAAAGCTATTCATCATTTGAGTGGAAATGTTTTCAGAGAGAGACTGAGAGAGAGAGAGAGAGAGAGAGAGAGAGAGAGGGAGACAGAGAGAACGAGAAAAAAAGAGAGTTGTATTTCCAAAAATGGTGAAGGTTATTTTTAACAAGCTTGCATGTTTCTGTGTGTGTGATTATATGTGTGTATTTCTGTGCACTTTGGTGTATGTGTATTTATGTGTGTATGTGTGTAACCGTATACATTTATGTACTTAAGTGCACTTTGGTATATGTGTTTATGTGTGCGTGAGTGCGGTACGTGTAAATGTAGATGTGTGTATTATGTGCACTTTGGTGAATGTGTGTGTGTGTGTTAATGTGTGTCTGTGCAATGTGTGTGTATGTGCGTGTGCGTGTTCATGCGTGCATGAGTGTGGTGTGTCTGTGTTTATATGTGTGAGTGGTGTGTGTGTATAATTGTTGAGATATTTATGTCTGTGTGTGTGTGTGTTGATATATGCGTGAGTGTGGTGTGTGTGTGTAACTGTAGACATGTGTGTATTCATGTGCATCTTGGTGTGTGTGTCTGCGTGCTTATATGTGTGAGTGTGCTATGTGACTGTATACATATGTACACGTATGGACACTTGTGTGTGTGGGCGCGTGTGTTTGCATGTGAGTGTTTTACATATTCCCTTCTACCCATTTCCCAGTTCCCTCAAATCGGTAAGGATAATGATCCACAGAGTTGAGGAATGTGGGTGCTGGTGTGGGGACAGGAGTGAACGACTGAAAGGTTAGCTGGTTTTGAATCCAGAGCAGTTTTCCAAGTGGAAAGATAAGCTCCCTTATGTAATGGTGAAAGTCTGCACGGTATGTCAGTAACTTCTTTCTCGGAATGCATGTTTATACATCTGCAGATGTGGGCATGCAAATTGGGAACTCACTTAAGGGAAGAATGCTGTTTAAATTGGAAAGTATTAAAGGGAAGGTTATGTGGGGTGCGGGTGCAGACTCTCCATTCAGTAAGCTCACCACATATGGAAGCCATTCTGAAGAAAGGATATTTTTTCCACACGAGAGGAGGCGGCGAATTGGACACATTCCAATTGCATTAAATAGATGTTTAAAAAAAATTCCCAAACTATGATCTGCTCCTTCTTCCTAAAAGAATTAAGCTAAACAAACATCTGTTCTCTCTTCCTAAAAGAATCAAACCAATAAATAGCCCGGCTCTCAATTTCAGTGCACTGTAACTAAAAGTAAGATGATCAAGCCGGGAAGATTTTGTTGCCTTTGCGAATAATTTTACTGTGAAGCCCTGGTTCTCCCCCCTCCCCTCCCCCATATATTTTCATCCACACCTCAGGACAAATCTCTATGTCAGTGTTGTTTAGTTTAGTTTTAGTATAGAGAAACAATGGGGAAACAGGCCACTCAGCCCACTGAGTCCGCAGCGACCAGCGATCCCCGCACATTAACACCGTCCTACACACACTAGGGACAATTTTACATTTATACCAAGCTAATTAACCTACAAACCTGCCTGTCTTTGGGGCATGGGAGGAAACTGAAGATCTCGGAGAAAACTCACGCCGTCACGGGGAGAACGTACAAACTCCGTACAGATAGCTCCCTGGTTTGGGATTGAACCTGGGTCTCTGGTGCTGTAAGCGTTGCAAGGCAGCAACTCTACCTCTGCGCCACCGTGCCGCCCGTTGTCTAGGTTTGAAATCACAGACCACATTCCTATGTAAAAACACAAAGTACAAGAGTAACTCAGCGGGTCAAACAGCATCTGTGGAGGGCATGGAGAGGCGACATTTCAGGTCGAGACCCTTCTTCAGATTTATTGTAGTGGGGTGGGTGGGGGGGAGAGGGGGAGCAAGCTGGATAACTGTGGTGTGGGCTGAACACTCCCAGCCTGCCAGCTGTTTGATGTGGTCAACGTGTTTTCAATGAAGGAACGTGATTGTGGCACACACTCACTTCTTGCCAACTGGCTGGGGTATTAATGTTACTCCTAGCCAAGAGACCACGGTCCTACACAGCTACAGAAGCACTGTTTACCTGGCAGCAAAGTGCCAGGGTGCATCTCACCTAATGTGATCGCTACTTAATGCCAGCAGGTTTCTGGCACACTGCCACCCTCCTGTCATCACCAGGGCGGTTCGAGCAACTCGTCACGAGTTCTCTAGGGAATTACCCAGCATTGGGCGGCTGTTTTTGGTGTTAGTTTTTTAGCTTTAAAGATACAATGTTGAAACACAGCGCCTTCGGCCACGCTGACCAACAATCTCCACGTACACTAGTTCTACCACTGTGACGCCCCTGCAGAAATTCATCACCAGTTTCCTCCCAAATGTCATGGATGTGCTGGTTGCTCGTTTACTTTAGTTTAATGACATGTGTAGCGGGGTACAGTGAAAAGCTTTTGTTGCGTGCTAACCAGTCAGCACAAAGACTATACATGATCGCGATCAAGCCTTCCACACTGTACAGATACATGATAAAGGGAATAATGTTTACTGCAAGATAAAGTCCAGTAAATAAAGTCCGATTAAAGATAGCCCAAGGGTCTGCAATGACCAATATTCAATGACCAATTGATAGGTAAATTGGTCATTGTACATTGTAATTGATCATTACGCTATTGTACTAGTGTGGTTACATAGCAGAGAATCGGGGAGGGGATAGGAATGTGAGAGGAAAAATGCAACTAGTGTAGATGGGCAAAATAGTTCACGTCCATGAAAGACAAGTGCTTTCCTATCCATTTTCTCCAGAGATGCTGCCTGACCCGTTGAGTTTCTCCAGCAATTTGTGTCCTTTAGTATAGATGGGCAACTGATTCAATGACCTTCAGAGAGAACATTGTTGTCTCATCTCTATCTTTGATGGGTGACTTCATATTTACTCTCATTCTCTATACCTCTATTTATGAAGCCCAGACCCCTATGCTTTTAACCAAGTTTCTCAACTTGTCTTTACCACAAGAAAACTGTGGCTCCCATAATCTACACAGCCTGATCACACTGGCTAGCTGTTAATCCAACAATTAATTGGATATTTTTAAGGTGGAGATTGGATAGATTGAGAGGGAAAGATAGATAGGCATGATTGAATGGCAGAATAGACTGATTGGATGGGCTGGACGACCTAATTTTGCTCCGATGATTTATGAACTTATTACAAAACATAATTTCATAAATTCATAACCCTATTGGTGCCGATCTATCTTTTCCCCTCAACCCCATTCTCCTGCCTACTCCCCATAACCCCTGACACCTGTACTAATCAAGAATCTGTCAATCTCTGCCTTAAAAATATCCATTGACTTGGCCTCCACAACCATATATGGCAATGTATCCCACAGATTCACTACCCACTGACTAAAGAAATTACTCCTCATCTCCTTTCTAAAGGTACATCCTTTTATTCTGAGGCTATAGCCTCTGGTCCTAGACTCTCCCACTAATAGAAACATCTTCTCCACATTCACTCTATCCAGATCTTTCACTATCCACATATTCAATTCACGTTGTTTACATCCAAGTATTATGTCCGCCTGCCTTTCAGGTGTTGAAAACTGAACCTTTAAGCCTTTAACTAATTACTTAACATCAGTGTCCCGAATGAATAGCCTATCCCTGGAGGAAAGAAAATCCTTGCTATTTAACCAATCTAGAAATCCCATGGATTGAAATCTCCCATCAATGAAAACAACCCAAGTTTAAAGAGTAAAATAAAGTTATAAGCTGCAGATGCTGGAAATCTAAAACAGGTCAGGCAGCATCTGCAGAGGAAAAATCAGTTAGCATTTTGGGTTGAGAACTCTTTGCCAGAACTGGGCGAGAGGAAAAATTCAAGTTCATTTTCAGCAAAACTAACAGCAACTGAACAATAACGTGCCTCTCTCTCCCTGTCCCAGTTCAGACCCAGTTTCTTTACAGAGCACCATATTCACATATCTATTGTGCTGCTGCAAGTAAGAATTTCATTGTTCCATTTTAGGATAGAAGACAATAAAACATCCATGATGAGTATCCCAGGACCAAAATGTTCACCGTTTCTCCAACTTCAAATGTTGCCAGACCTGCTGAGTGTTTCTGGCATTTTATACTTTAAAAGCCCACCAGATCAGGCAACAATGTAGTAAAATGTAGACTCAAGGAACAGCTGGTTTACGTAAATAGGATGTAAACTGCTGGAGTAACTATGTGGGTCAGGCAGCATCTCTGGAGAACATGGGTCAGCGATGTTTTGGGTTGGGAGCCTTCTTTAACTGATTGTAGTAGGAGGGAAGAGAGCTGGAAGAGAGATGAGGCAGGACAAAGCCAAGCGAGTAATAGGTGGATATAGGTGAGGGGAGTTTTTGAGTGGCAGATGCCAGATATTAAAAGACAAAAAGCATGAGACAAGGATAGAAGAGGCGTGGAAAGGCTGGAAACGTCAGCACTTTGTGTCCTTTTGTGTGAACCAGCATCTGTAGCTCAAGAGCCAAGAGAGTTTTATTGTCATGTGTCCCAGATAGGACAATGAAATTCTTACTTGCTGCAGCACAACAGAATGTGTAAACATAATACAAAACGGAAGATAAAAGTTCAGTGTCTGTAGACCATATATACACAATAAATAAGCAGATATAGTGCAATAATAATAATAGACTGTTCTTGTTCAGAGCTTATTTGATGTTGTGTTTAATAACCCTAATGTCGTGATGGGCTGTGGGGAAGAAGCTGTTCCTGAACCTGGATGTTACAGATTTCAGGCCCTGTACCTTCATCCCGATGGCAACAGTGAAATAAGTGTGTGACCAGGATGGTGTAGGCCTTTGATGATGTTGGCAGCCTTTTTGAGGCAGCAACTGCGATAGATCCCTTCGATGGTGGGGAGGTCAGAGCCGGTGATGGACTGGGCAGTGGTCACAACTTTCTGCATTCTTTTCAGCTCCTGGGTGTTCAAGCTGCCGAACCAGGCCACGATGCGGCCAGTCAGTATGCTCTCCTTGTGTAGCTCCTACATTTTGCCCTGCCCCTCCTCTCTTCCAGCTATCTACTCCCTCCTCGCCCCACCCCCCCACACAAATAGTCTGAAGAAGGGTCCCGACCTAAAACATCACCCATCCATGCCACCAGAGATACTGCCTGACCCGCTGAGTTCCTCCAACACTTTGTATTTTGCCTTTAAACAGTCTTTTAGAAAGGATACTGCAGAGCTACATGTGTTCAGATGATAATGCTGCAATGTGAATCAGGCTGAAATGCATCCAGCACTCCCAAGTATGATGTCTGCCCTGGGTAATTGCTTATGATTGATGACCACATAAATTACTGTAGAAGGGTTTGAGGAACCATATGTCGAGATCATGTACATATGGAAAGACAATGCCGGTCGGTGGAGGAAATGGGAGATAATTTAAAGAACTGCTGCTTCCTATTGTAGCTGAAATGTCTTTGTTATATGTCTTTTTACAGAGATAAACCATTAGAACAGTAGACAGGAGACCGCACTGGAGTTTTGTGTTCAAGGTTTGCTCACTCTGATATAGGAAATATGCCATTATCTTTAATCAGACTTCACTGGACTTATCTTGGACTGAATCTTATCCCTTTACCCTGTATCTGTACACTGTAGACAGCTTGTTTGTAAATCATGTATAGTCTTTACGTTGACTGGATAGTATGCAACAAAAAAAGCTTTTCACTGTACGCATGTTTACGCATTACAATAATAAACTAAACTAAACTAAATGTGGATAATCTAAGTAGGTTCCTTTAGTGAGAATGCCACGTGCAAAATAAGTTCATAAGCGATAGGAGCAGAATTAACAGTTTGTGATTTTGCTATGTTTATCCGACGTGTATTTTACAAGACTCAATGAGAGCACGAATAGTGGCAAGGATTGATTGAGAGCTTTTGTCAAACTGGATTGTAATAGTTATCATTTGGGGGCTTTGAGCTGTGAGATATTATCTTCATAGGGACAATAAGGATTTCTTGAAAGGGAAGAGAGGAAATTTTATCACAATCTAATACCAAAGACAAGAATGCCATTTAAGATCTGAGTGGGACGCTCATTACAGCTAATTATTTCCTGTGATTTTTGAACAGTTCCTCATTTTAATGTAGAAACAAGGAACTGCAGATATTCGTTTACACACAAGGACACAAAGTGCTATAGTAACACAGCAGGTCAGGCAGTATCTTTGGCGAACATGAACTGGCGACGTTTCTGGTCGGGACCCTTCTTCATTTTAATAATCGAGGCAGAACAGTGATGCAGGCTGATTGACTTAGTTTGTTCATTAGTCAAGAATTAAGAGTCAAGGATGGCGCAGTGGTAGAGTTGCTGCCTTGCCCGGGTTCGATCCTGGCCTCAGATGCAGAGTTTGTACGTTCTCCCTGTGACTGCTTGGGTTTTCTCTGGATGCTCCGGTTTCCTGCCACATGCCAAAGATGTGCAGATTTGTAGATTAATTGGCTACTGTAAATTTTAACCTGTCCCTAATGCCTAGGACAAGGGTTCCCAACCTGGGGTAAATTTCACCTATGCAGGGGGTAAGTTTGTTGATTCTGGATTTGTACATATTTTTTCTCATTGACAGACTTTGTTTGGTTCTGGTATACCGGTATCTGTTCATCATTAGTTGTTCATAAATAAGTGAAATAACATTGTTATGTGCTATTAAAGTTGTCAGGGGTAAATGGGACGAAAAATGTTGGGAACCCCTGGCCTAGGATAATGCTAATGTACAGGGTGATCGCTGGTTGACGTGGGGCCAATGGGATGAAGGGTCTGTTTCCATGCTGCATCTCCAAAGTAAAGTCTAAAGTAAAGTAAAGAGTGTTTAATGGTCACATCCACTGAGACCTGAACAATGACATTTTTACTTGATGTGGCATTAAAGGAACATTAATGCAATATTACGACAAATATATACACAATAAACAATAATACAATTCATTATCAGTTATACTAGGTAACCAGACCATAATAGTGCAAGCCGAAATACGTAGTGCAACATTATACCAAGTCCATTGTAGTTCATTGCTATGGTAGGTTATGGTTACGTATGTGCAGGGTGTCAAGAGCAGATGGTTGATGTAAAGAAGCCGTTCGTGAACCTGGAGGTCACGGTTCTCAGGCTCCTGTATCGAGGTTAGTCCCCAATCAAATCGTACCATACATGAGTACAATCAAGCCATACACAAGTATAGCAGGAAGTACAAAAGGAAAAATACAGAATATAATGTTATAATGTAATAGCGTTACAATTATAGAAAAACTACAGGTTTTTTTAAAAGTGCAAGAGCTGCAATGAGGTAGGTTGGAAGATCGGGACCATACATTTAGCATAGTAATCTGATAAGTGGGGAAGAAGCAGTTCTTGAATCTGGTGGTGCGTGCTTTCAAGGTTTTTGTCTCTCTGCCCAACAGGAGAGGGGAGACGAAGGAATGACCGGGGTATAAATAGTTCCTGATTATGTTGGCTGCTTTCCTGAAGCAGCATGGTGTAGATGGAGTGGATGGGAGGGGAGGTTAATCTGTGTGATGAATTGGGCTACATCCACAACGCTCTGCAATTTCTTGTGGTCTTGGTCAGAGCTGTTGCCAAATCGAGCTGCGATGCATTCCTATAGGATTCTTTCTAATGTGCATCTGTGGAAGTTGGTAAGAGTCATTGGAGACATGCCAAACGTCTTTAGTCTTCTAACAAAGTATTGGTTTAGAACTTGATGTTGCTTGAGCTGAGAGTTATTGGACGCATGCCAAATCTTTAACGAAGTAGAGGCATTGTAGTGCTTTCTTGAGTTGAGGGTTCTGGGCAAATGATGGTGGAGGGGAAGCTGGAGACACGTGTGTGATTGATATGATGGTGAAGAACATCAGAGACAATGGACGTAAAGAAGTTGGCAGACTAGGGGGAAATGGATGCCTTGAACCCTTCAGATATGGAGGTTGTATCTAACTATAGGGAGAGCCTAAGCATTCTATTTAAGTGTTCTCAAAGGCCTTGTATGGGGACAAATGACATTAGACAAGCATTGTACACCATTTTGGGGCAGCACAGTGGCACAGCAGTAGAGTTGCTGCCTTACAGCGCCAGAGACCAGGGTTCAATCTGGAGTTTGCACATTCTCCCTGTGACCACGTGGATATTCTCCGGGTGCTCCGGATTCCTCCTACATTCCAAAGACGTGCAGGTTCTTAGGTTAATTGGTTTCTGCAAATTGTCCCTAGTGTGCCGGATAGATTAGTGTATGGGTGACCGCTGGCCAACGTGGACTCAGTGGGCTGAAGGGCCTATTTCCATGTTGTATCACTAAACTAAACTAAATTTGATTTTGCCTTGCTTTCAATGACAAGGCATCAGGAGCATCCAACAGTCACACAAAACTTTGGTCGATCTGACCTTCCCACCAGTTGTTAGTGAGCTCCACACCCAAGAGTCGGGAAGCCCTGGCATCCTTGAATATCTCATTAAGGGAATTCCAGAGCTCGGAACATCAGGCCCAAGAGTAGATGCGTGGCCAAGGTTGCAGCTGTTAGCGATTAGGAAAGGAGAGCAGGGATTGGAGAACGGTGGAGCTGGAGGAGGTTACTCCAAGAAAATGAATCACAAAGAACGCAAAGAGCTGGAGTAACTCAGCGGGTCAGGCAGCATCTCTGGAGAACATGGATAGACGTTATTATCTTCAGACCTTTCCTTTTTTCAGTTTTAGTATTTGAGGTACAGAAACAGGCCCTTCGGCCCACTGAGTCTGCGCCAACCAGCGATCCCCGAACACAAGTTCTACCCTACTGATTAGGACAATTTACGGAAGCCAATTAACCTACAAAACTACACGTCTTTGGCATGTGGGAAAAAACCGTAGATCCCGGAGAAAACCCATGTGGTCACAGGGAGAAAGTACAAACTCCATACAGACAAACACCCATAGTCAGGATCGAACCTGGGTCACTAGCGTTGCAAAGCAGCAACTCTGCTGCTGTTCCACTGCGCTGCCCAAGCACAGACCTTTCTTCAGATTAATACTTCAGCCCCTTTAGTTTAGTTTAGTTTAGTCGGGATCAAACCTGGGTCACTGGCGCTGTAAGTGCTATAAGGCAGCAAATCTGCCGCTGAACCACAGTGCCACCCTTCTTCAGAATGAATTATTTTGGATCTTGCTATGCTCACGACTATCACTTTTGTCATCCCTGCCCTTCAGAGTTCATCCATTGTGTGGAAAGAATGGAGACGCTACACGTCTGTTATTTTACAAGGCTTGTTTTTCCTATTAATGTTTCATTGTTTTGCTGACCCATAACTCTGCTCTCTAATGAAGCAATCAAGAAACCATCAAGTTTGAAAGCATTCACACTAACCTCTGTGATTTCCATTGTTTATCTTGGCTTCAGTTTTCAGCTCGATCCAAAACATCGTTTATCTATGCTCCGCCTCAGATGCTGCGTGACCCGCGAGGTTCCTCCAGCACGTTGTGTCAGCTGAAGAATACAGCACCTGCAGTTCTTTGTGTCTCTAACTTGAAATAGGGCGGCACGGTGGTGTAGCAGGACAGTCACTGCCTTACATTGCAAGAGACCTGGTTTGGGCGCTGTCTGTATGGAGTTTGTACGTTCTCCCTGTGACCGCATGGGTTTACTCCGGGTGCTCCAATTTCCTCTCCATATTCCAAAAACGTGCAGGTTCATAGGTCGTTGGCTTCTGTAAAATTGCCCCGAGTGTGTAGCAATGTTACAATATTTTGAGATTTTAAAAATCAAGTCTGCAATTTATCCCATCAGATAAAGCTTAAAAAGAAGTTTAATTTGACACCTAATTCACTTTCATATCTTCAGTATTAAAAAAGCTATGGACACTTTCATACTCGGAAATTAGCATCTTGTTCCCTATTGCTTTTTCATTGACTTAACACAAAAGCTGTGATCGAGGACAGTCAAAAGCCCATAACTTTCTTAAAAATTAAGAGAACTGAAATAAAATTTCAGTTATTATAGATTGAAACATTCTGAAACAAATATGAAACAATCTTACTTGGATTACCTGAAATTAAAGCATATAATTAGTTAGTTACCCAATTGTAGCTAAATACAAAATTAAATTACTAGATCTAAACATCTATCCATTTCTTAAGAAAAGATTAACATTTTTAAATAGCCTAAGTGTCCAAATAACATTCACACAAGAATTCACAATATAACATGATTTTTAAATCTCATTGTCATGAATTTATAGGCCAAATGGAAGGAATGTTTAATTCCTGTAAATTAATGGGCATTTAAATCATCTTGCGAGTGAGATTTTGTGGAACGTAATCGTTTGGAATGTTGCGGTTGCGGTGAGCTTAAACCCCATATCGGCAGGAAAAATACTGCCGGTTCGTATGGGGCATAAATCACCTTTTCACAACGTAAAATGTGGATTAAAGTAATCCTAAGAAGCACGTTTATATGTAAAATAAACGGCTTTCCTTTAGCTGTCCCGTACCTGAAATCCGTCCCGGTTATCGGCGCTGACGACATTAGAAGCAGCTTTTTATTTTACTCCAGCGCTGAAATTGTCCAGCGATTTAAAAAAAAAAAAATTCACAGAACGGCCGTCGGAACAATTCTTCAGCATTTGTTAGCTCCCCGAGAAAATATATCCTGGACAGGCGGTAGAAAACCGCATTTTAACCCCGCCCCCCCCCCCCCCAAAGGCGCCAAAGTCACGCACATGGCCAGTGACAGAATGCAGCGCCACTGTAGGTAAGTTTTGTAACATACCTAGAGCGTGTAGGATGCAATATTGGGATAACATGGAACTAGTGTGATGGTTAGTTGCCACGGACCCGGTGGGCCACAGGGCTTGTTTCCATGTGTAGCAATGAACTACAGAATCTGGTTTATAGCGAAGTAGACACATGGTGCTGGAGTAAAGGGCCTGTCCCACTTGGGCATCATTTGCGAGTCTCGCAGATGGCGAGCGAAGATTTTGTACATCCCAAAATCCTGGGGCGCCGCGCGCGATCGCAAGTCACTGCCTACGTCTCCACGCACCATGCACGCGTAATGCGCGCGCAATGTGCACCATGCACGCATCACATGCGCGGCACGATGCGTGCGTCGTGACGCATAAATGATGTAGCGTAAATTACGCGCAAATGACGCCCAGTGGGACAGGCCCTCAAGTCAGCGGGTCCGGCAGCATCTTTGGAGTAAAAGGATGGGTGACGTTTTGGGTAGGGGCCCTTCTTCAGACCCTTGTTTTCATGCTGTATCTCTGTACTAAACTGACCCACTGAGCTTCTCGAGCAGTTTGCAGTGGCTTAAGATTCAAGCATCTGCAGCTCCTTGTGTCTCTAACTTGAATACGCACCAAGACCAAAATACAAGCATGACTGCACAAAAAGGAATGAGAGAGTGGGAGGCATTGGCAGAGGATGTTTGTGTGTAAAATATGCAGCAGTGAAGTTCCACAAAAATTCCAAGAAAAAGGTTTACTTGGTTGGAAAGTACCAGATAATTCCTCCTTATTAAAAAGCAAAATGTTGATAGCTATGGGGTTTTACCCATCCAGGATAGTGTACCGTCCAAAGTCCAATGGCTGATCTGAACCATATGTATCAGCTGTAATGTTGTTTTAGTTTCAGTTTTAGAGACACAGCGTGGAAACAGGCCTTTCGGCCCACTGAGTCCATGCCGAGCAGCGATCACCCGTACGTTAGTTCTATCCTGCACATAGTTGGAGCCAATTACAGAAGCCAATTAACCTACAAACCCTTTGGAGTGTAGGAGGAAATCAGAGTACCTGGAGAAAAGCCATGCGGTCACAGGGAGAACATGCAAACTCCCTACAGATGGCAACCGTAGACAGGATCAAACCCTGGTCTCTGGTGCTGTGAGGCAGCAACTCTCCCGCAGTGCCACTGTACCACCCATCGCCACTGTTGTATCCATTCTCTTTCCTTGGTGTGCTAATCTAGCAAGAACCATGGTCACAGGTCACAGACAGCTCTCCTCACAGCATGTGGCTAATGAGACAATAATGAAAACAGAGCATGCTGGTAATACTCAACAAAACAGTCTGATCTGTGGAGAGAGAGACAACAATCAAAACTTAACATCGTAACCCATCTAGAGTACAGTCTTCATCTTCCAACCTACCTCATTGCACACCCTGCGCTATTTCTCTGCAACGTGAAGAGAAGAGATGGGGACTGGGTAGTTCAAATATTGAATGGTAGGATAGGCTCGAAGGGTCAAGTGGCATATTCCAGGCTCCTATTTTCCTCTGGTGGCATGTTGAGCATCAGTGTTGGGATTGGACTCTGTAAGGCTTGTGTCTCAACGAGCAGATCTGGGATCGACACGCCAGGTTTATTTTGAGCATAGAAACATAGAAAATAGGTGCAAGAGTAGGCCATTTGGCCCTTCGAGCCTGCACCGCCATTCAATATGACCATGGCTGATCATCCAACTCAGTATCTTGTACCTGCCTTCTCTCCATACCCACTGATCCATTTGGCCACAAGGGCCACATCTAACCCTCTCTTAAATATAGCCAATGAACTGGCCTCAACTACCTTCTGTGGCAGAGAATTCCAGAGATTCACCACTCTCTGTGTGAAAAATGTTTTTCTCATCTTGGTCCTAAAAGACTTCCCCTTTATCCTTAAACTGTGACCCCTTGTTCTGGACTTCCCCAACATCGGGACCAATCTTCCTGCATCTAGCAATCTTCTAGATTCTAAATTCTAGCGAGTACAAGCTGAGTCTATCCAGTCTTTCTTCATGCAAAAGTCCTGACATCCCAGGAATCAGTCTGGTGAACCTTCTCTGTACTCCCTCTATGGCAATAATATCTTTCCTCAGATTAGGAGACCAAAACTGTACGCAAGACTCCAGATGTGGTCTCACCAAGACCCTGTACAATTGCAGTAGAACCTCCCTGCTCCTATGCTCAAATCCTTTTGCTATGAATGCTAACATACCATTTGCTTTCTTCACTGCCTGCTGCACCTGCTTGCCTACTTTCAATGACTGGTGTAGCATGACACCCAGGTCTCGTTGCATCTCCCCTTTTCCTAATCGACCACCAGCATGAACCACTCCTTTAAGCTGCGTCTTCTGATCGTTGAAGAGTATGGCAGGACTTTCTTGTCCCTGGTCCACAAATGTGTTGTGTGCAGTTATCAGTTTCTTCCCAGCAGTTATCAGGCAACTGACCTACTCTCACCAACTAGAGAGTGGTCCTGACCTCCCATCTACCTTGAAGTGGTAGTTTGAAGAAGGATCTCGACCTGAAACGCCCATTCCTGCTCTCCAGAGATGTTGCCTGTCCCGCTGAGTTATTCCAGCATTTTGGGTCTATCTCCCATCTACCTTATTGGAGACCCTCGGACTATTTTTAATCAGACTTTACTGAACTTTATCTTGCAGTAAACATTATACCTGTTATCCTGTATCTGTACACTGTGGATGGATTGATTATAATCATGTTTCGTCTTTGCTCTAACTGGATAGCACGCAACAAAAAAGCTTTTCACTGTACCTCGGTACACGTGACAATAATTAAACTAAACTATAAGTTCACAGGATGCTGGTTAAACTGAGCTAGAAATGCCAAGACTAGTCCAGACCTCCAAGTGGGAACCCACCATAAATATATCCACTTGGACTTCTCTCTGCATTCAAATGGCCGTAATTATCGGTGGTACGTGGGAGGATCAAGGAGGATAACTGGAAAACTGCTGTACAATTACTGTAAACCCATGAATCCAAAACTCTTGTTCCAAGCAAGGTCTTTGCAAGCAGGAAAAAAACTGGAGGTATGAATGCTGCCTTTACAAACTGATGCCTAAGGGCTTTTTCTTCAACACACAAATTAGCTGACATCCTGTAATTTCCAAGACGGGAATGCTTCTGAGATTTTGCTCCAAGCATCTTTGTCAACCTGACTGGAGCGATTACACTTGGAATTGAGCCAGTGCTCCATTCTGACTCATGCATTATGTACAATAGCTCCACTAAAACATCAGCACGTGGCTTATAGGGAATGTTATAGAGCAGATGGATGCAGGAATGCAGGTACATTGTTCGTTTAAAGTGGCGTCACAAGTAGGTAGGGTGGTCTAGAAGGTTTTCTGCACATTGGCCTTCATCAATCAGAGTATTGAGTATAGACGTTGGGAGGTCATGTTCCAGTGGTATAAGCTATTGGTGAGGCCACACTTAGAGTATTGTAGATAGACACAAAATGCTGGAGTAACACTTGGTCAGGCAGCATATCCGGAAAAAAGGAATGGGTCAGAATCCTTCCTCATTGGTCTGAAAAGGTACAAAGAACAAGTTAATGTAAAGAATGAATCAAAGCCAGCAACAAGGAAAGGATAAACTAAACATATTTCCATTTGCTCTACCCATTGTACTTGAGTTTGAACTGATTGTATCTACAGTATGGTATACAGTATCTGATCTTTTTGGTTAGCGTGCAAAAGAAAGCTTCTCACTATAGTTTGGTACACATGACAATGAAAAACCTCAGCCAACCAAAGCCTGTCATTTTACATCATTAACATGCTGACGGCCTGGGCTTCACCTCTCGGCACCTCTCCCTCCGTGAGGGAGAACGTCAGCCAGAAAGCTTTGACAATGAACCAACCTCCCTTCCATTGACACCATCTACACTTCACACTGCCTCGGCAAGGCCAGCAGCATAATGAAGGGGAAAATCACTCCCTCTTCTCCCCTCCCATGAGGCATGAGGGAGTGCTAAATTAGATAACTCTGTCAACAACGATGGCTGATGCTCTGTATCTGCACTCTGCCTGACCCAGTCCTATTGTGTTACTGCAACAGGCGTCAAACATTGTTTTACTCTAGACTTTAGAGACACAGCTTGGAAACAGGCCCTTCGCGCCACTGAGTTCACGCTGACCAGCGATCACCCGTGCACTAGCACTATCCTACCCACTGGGGACAATTTACAATTTTACAGAAGCCAATTAACCTACAAACCTGCATGTCTTTGGAATGTAGGAGGAAACCGGAACACCCAGAGAAAACCCACACGGTTTCAGGGAGAACGCGCAAACTCCATACAGACAGCACCCGTCGTCAGGATCAAACCCAGGTCTCCAGCTCTGCAAGGCAACAGCTCTACTGCTGCGCCACTGTGCCACCTTCCCGTCTCTTCACCCTTGTCTGATTTCACTCTCTGTTGAAAGCAATATCTGGTCCGGTTTAATTCTTAGTGTTTCAGCCATGTCTGAGCTGTCTCAGCAGTCCACCTGTGGATCATCCTTAACACATGGGCATGGTGTGGCAGCCAACAGGAAGATCAGTCACTGAGTGATAACTTCCCAGTGCTGTCTGCGCTGTCAGTGTGGTTGCAAACGCTGTATAACAGGAAGGGCTTTCATCACTTAACTGACAATTTAAAAGCCAATGCTGTCTGTTAAATGTAGCCAGAATAGACGCCGGATACTAATTCCTTCATTATCTGCCGGGTGAGGTTCCCAGTTAGCAGCCTGCTCTATCTATAGCTGTTACAATTTAGCAGTGGTTCAAAGAACTGAATTCAAGAGTCAAGAGTGATTAATTGTCGTATGCAACGGGATCAGAATAGAGTTATAGTCATACATCGTGGAAACAGGCTTTTCGGCCCAGCTTGCCCATGCCAACCCACATATCCCATCTATAATAGTCCCAGCTACCTGTGCTTGGCCCATGTCCTTCTAAACCTATCCTACCCATGTACCTGTCCAAATGTCTCTTAAACATTATCAGCCTCAGCTACCTCCTCCACCAGCTCGTTCCATAAACCTACCACATTTGAATAAAACGTTACCCTTCAGGTTACTATTAAATCTTTCCCCCTCACCTTAAACCTATGTCCTCTGGTTCTCGAGCTGCGCGTTTTACAGCTGGGAGAACTGCTGCCTCACACTGCTAGAGAGCTGAGTTTGATCCTGACCTCGTGTGCTGTCTGTGTGGAGTTTGCACCCTGTGACCGTGCAGGATTCCACCAGGTCCACCGGTTCCCGCCCACATCCTGAAGATATGCAGGGTTTTTAAAGTTAATTGGCCTCTGTAAAATGGCCCCTAGTGTGTCGGGTGTGGATGAGAAAGTGGGACAACAGAACTAGTGTGGTCAGGTGATCAAGAGAGGGCGTGGACTTGATGGGCCGAATGGCCTGTTTCCACACCAAATGAATTTATGAATTACAAACTGTCGTGGTTGTACAAAGGAACTTTGAGCTTTTTTTCCAAGGCGTATGACAGTATGACTCTATTATGACTTCATTCCATACGAACAGAGACAAGAACACAGCCGTCAATTTACAGCTAAAGCTAATTTACCTACAAAACTGTGCGTTTTTGGAGTGTGGGAGGAAACCAGAGCACCCGGAGGAAACCCACACGGTCACAGGGAGAATGTACAAACTCAGTACAGACAGCACCCGTGGTCTGGATGGAACCCAGGTCACTGGCGCTGTGAGGGGGCAACACTACTGTGGCAACACGATGCTGCCCTTTATCGACTGATATGTTCTTTGTTGTGTTACAGTGATCCACTAAGACTACAGCAACTGCAGAACCAAGTGTTGCTGGAACAACAAGCAGGAAAACAAGGCCAGCAGTCACTCGAGCTCTTGCTGTGCTCTCCAACCTCCGCCCAGCCACCCCCTGCCCCCATGAGTGTGCTCAACCCTCACACTCCACCAGCCATGCAGCAAACAACAACTTTCAATTACGCTCGGCCCAAGCAGTTCATTGCCGCTCAAAGCCTCTCATCTTCTGGCGGGTACCTGTCTCCTTCCGGATCTTCGGGTTCTAACCTGTCCTCACCCCTCTCTCCCCCCGCTACTCACAGACCCTTTAACCGGGTGGCCTTGCCTCTCTCCCAGGGGGAGGGCGATCAGCGACGCTCGGGCTCCGGCTCTCCCTGGAGCCCTTCGTCCCCCTCCCCTCCGCTTCCCCCGCCGCCCCCCATACAAAGCCCCTCGGCGTTCTACCCATTGGACTCCTACCCTCTGCCTCCCCCACCTCCACCACTCTTTGCCTCCCCGTTGCAGCCCCCCTACCTCTCGCCCTCCGCCGGCAGGGCCTCACCCCACTCCGGCCAGTCGCCTGCGGCTTTCCTCAGCTCCATGTTGCCTTCAAAGCCGGCCGTGTTGCCCGTCAACGCTCTGGGCCTGCCAAAAGGAGCCGTGCCAATGTAAGTAAGAGCAGAGGTGTCTCACGACTGCCCTCCAATGCGACGTGTTGGTCTGTGGTCTTCGCTTTCCTCTTGGTAGTCAATACGGTTTGCAGGGGGTGTCATGGAGTGGGATCGCTCCTGCAGTGGAGCAGACTCCTCCTATGACTTATCTGTGCTTGGACCTCTCCCGTTTGCAATTTACAGTAAACCCTCGTTATTACAGACCTCATTATGTCATTAGAGCATCCGAAGAAGGGTTTCAAGCTACCTATTCCTTTTCTCCAGAAATGCTCCTTAGCCCGCTGTGTTACGCCAGCATTTTGTGACTACCTTTATAATGAATTTTGGTTACACTGGAATTTTGGTTACTGCCAGGCTGGGCTTCTGGGAGCCAGCAACTCCCAGTCCATAGCCTACCACCGCCGACCCATACCTGCACTCCGAAAGCCCGCAGGCTGCGACCATTGACTCCCCTGGTCCTCGCCACAACTCAACTGGATTCCAGGCCCTGCTCCAGACCAAGAGTCTGAAGAAGGGTCCTGACCCTAAACGTCACATATCTCTTTTCTCTAGAGTGCTGCCTGACCCGCTGAGTTACTCCAACATTTTGTGTCAATCTTAGGTGTAAACCAGCATCTGCAGTTCCTTCTTACTTACACACACACACACACATATTATACAAATATACTTGGCCTTGAGAGTTTCTGGTTAAACTATGGGCAGAGGTGCCTCCAAAATAGTACTATTCACTGAGGGGCGCAGCCCCGAAGTGAATAGTACTATTTGGAGGCACCGAGGCCCATAGTTTTAACCAGAAACTCGAAATAAGGCCAAGGATATTTGTTTTATATTTGGGATCAAACATTTAAACAAAAGAAGAAAAACAAGAATAATTGCTTACCTTAAATCTTCGCAGCGCGAGAGTTTCCCGTGACATGCACACGGAGCTGTGATATCATTTCCCCACATAGCACATACTATTGGCAAAATGTCGTCATAAAAGTGATGTCATTTTGCAAATAGTAAATCGTGGAGTGTCAACATGCCAACATTCTGAAATAGCTGAAAATATATGAAATCACGTGATGCTCTCTCGACCAATCACTGGAGGATAAATGTTTGATGCCAAATATAAATATATATATATATATATATAGCTTTAAACTGAGAGGGGCAAAGTTTTCTTTACACAGAGGATAGTGTGTGCCTGGAATGCACTCAGTCTCGTCGATGTACAGGAGGCCACATCGGGAACACCAGGTGCAGTAGATGAGATCAGAAGAGGTGCATGTGAACCTCTGTCTCATCTGGAAGGACTGCTGGGGTCCCTAAATGAAGGAAAGGGTGGATGTAAAGAGCATAGCGGGATGGAAAGTTGAACAGATGGGATTTAATCCCAACAACTATCAGTTTTTGGGAAGTTAAATAGGAGTAGGACATATACTGTAAATAGTTGGGCTCTAAGGATTGTTGGTGAACAAAGGGATCTGGAGGTACGTTCACAATTCCTTGTAAGTAACTGCACAGGTAGATTGGGTGGTGAAGAACTCATTTGGTTTGGTGCTTACATAGCTGGAGCAGAGAAGATCAACATTGTGATAGAGTCAAGTGATTTATTGTCCTATGTTCCAGATGGAACAATGACATTCTTACTTGCAGCAGCACAACAGAACATGTCAACATAATACTCTGCAAACAATATAATAAATGAGAAAAAAAGTTCAGTGTATGTGTTTACATACATGCACATATACACACACACACACACACACATACACACACACACACACACACACACATATATGAAAACAAACAAACAATAATAGTGCAAAAAGACAATGCCTAACAAAAACCAATGCCCCTAAGCCTATGTAATTCAGAGCTTATCTGGAGGTCGCAGTGTTTAATAGCCTGATGGCTGTAGGGATGATGCCGTTACTGAACATGCACGTTACAACTCTGCAAAACACCACTTAGACCACTCCTGCAATACTGTGTGCAGTACCGTTCACCAACTTTGTCACCAAATTTGCAAAGGAGATTCACCATGATTTTAATTATAGTGACGTTACGCAACTTAGTACACAAAGTGCTGGAATAACTCAGCAGTCGGGCAGCATCTCTGGAACTCTACTTCCCCTATCCCCTGACTCTCGGTCTGAAGAAAGGTCCAAAACAGCACCTATTCCTTTTCTCCAGAGGTGCTACCTGACCTGCTGAGTTACTCCAGCACTTTCTGTTCTATCTTTGGAAATCATGGATAGGTAACAGTAGACAATAGACAATAACATTTCAAATCAGGACTCTTCTTCAGACCATGTTCTCCAGAGGTGCTACCTGACCTGCTGAGTTACTCCAGCACTTTCTGTTCTATTTTTGTAAACCAACATTTGCAGTTCCTTCTTTCTACTGGATGTTTTTACACAAATTAGTAGTGTGCTCTCTGGAATTTGGAATGTTCGTGGTTGCTATTCCAGATAATGGGATCTACTTCCACACTGACAATTTGTATAATCACCCCAACCTTACCCCGGCCTCTCAATGATCCATGATGGAAAAATAAGTAACTAGGTAATGTTTTTAACCTTTCATAATGAATTTTAAGTGCAACTAGTTTTTATTTCTATTTGCTTATGGAAATCCCCATCATTATTCGATATCAACAAGTGAAAATCGGATTTGGAAATGGCTGGAAACACTAATCATGTCAGTCAGCATTTATGGAGAGAGAAATTTTGAGCTCGATGACACTTACCAGCCACTGACCTCGACGGTTGACTGTTTCTCTCTCCGCACAAGCTGCCTGCCCCTTAGTGTATTTGCAGCATCCCTGAGCTCTGTTTCCGTACTCCGACACTAGCTTTGGAGCTGGCCACATTGCTCAAAGCGATCCTAACCCAGTCGTTCTTTGCAGAACCCCGCAAAGCCTGAAGAGAAACAGCAGAACTCCTCGGCTGGCCACGGACGAAGAAATCCAGGGAACAAAGGATGCGGTCATTCAGGATCTGGAGAGGAAACTACGCTTCAAAGATGAGCGGGTCAGCAATGGGCAGGTAGCACCATGGGCCGAGAACCGGCAATGGGTTGGCTCACTATGTCCATTGTAGGTTAATAGTTTGCTGTAAATTGCCCCTGCGGATGCAAGAGTGAGATAACAGATTGGTTGGTTGATACTTTAATTAGCACGTGACATGTCACAGTGAAATTCTTTGTTTTGCATACCATACACAAAATATGCAAGGAGTCGCCACATATAGGGTGCCGACAAGCATACAAAGTAGTCCCCAATGGGCCCTTTTTGTTCTTGGTGATGTCCCACGCCGGGTCCCTCTTTTAGGGTCACCTCCCACTCTCAGCAGCACGTCCTCATCATAGAGGGACTTGTAGTACATAGAACTAGTGTGAAAAAAAAATGTTGCTTGCCCATTTCCCTCCACAGACACTGCCTGATCCACTGAGTTTCTCCAGAAGCTCATTTCTTTGCTCCAGATTCCAGCATCTGCAGTTCCTTGTCTACAAACAACCTGGGCAGGTTATTGACTCACATAGTTCATCTGAGGAAGGATGTGCTGGCTCTGGAGAGGCTCCAGCGGAGAAGTTTACAAGAATGATCCCAGGACTGAGTGGGTTAACATATGTGTCTATTTGACGGCACTGGCCCTGAACTAGTTGGAGTTTAGATGGGGGGAGGGGGGACCTCATTGAAACTTACCTAATAGTGAAAGGCTTGGATGGAGTGGATATGCAGAGGATGTTTCCATTAGTGGGGGAGTTTAGAACTAGAGGTCATAGCCTCAGAATTAAAGGACATTCCTTTGGGAAGGAGATGAGGAGGAATGTCTTTAGCCAGAGGGTGGTGAATCTGTGGAATTCTTTGTCCCAGAAGGCTGTGGAGGCCATCAAGGGATATTTTAAAGCCATGGATGTAGAGCACTTTGGTTCAACGTGAGTTGATTTAAAAGTGCTATATAAACAAAATATAAATAAAATTTGATTGATTGATAGATAGATAGATAAAAATTGATTGATTGATAGATAGATTCTTGATTAATACGGGTGTGAGGCGTTATGGGGAGAAGGCAGGAGAATTGTGTTACGATGGAGAGATAGACGCCATAGTTGACTGATGGACCGAATGGCCTAATTCTGCTCCTACCACTTATGACCTTATGACCTGTGCTGGATTAAATCAATGGGTCAGGCAGTATCTCAGGAGGTGACATTTTGGGTTGGGACCTTTTATTCAGACTGATTGTAGTGGGGTGGGGGGGAAGCTGGAAGAGAAGAGGAGACTGGACAACACATGGCAAGTGATAGGTGGATACAGGTGAAAGCGGGGGGGAGATTGGTTGGCAGATGGTTGGACAAAGACCAGAGTTGAAAAGATAATTTATTGTGAATTACGGAGATAAGGATAGAAGAGGCATGGACTGCAAAGCCAGGGGAAGGAATGTAGATGGAAGGGGACAGGGGGAAGGGAAAGGGGTGGGATTGTGACAGAAATGGGTGCGCATACAGGTGGACACAGAGAACAGAAAAAGGAGATGTGGGTAGATGCAGGGAACTGCAGATGCTGATTTACACAAAAGGACACAAAGTGCTGGAGTAGTGCAACGGGTCAGGTAGCATCTCTGGAGAACATGGATACGTGACGTTTCCGGTTGGGATCCTATTTCAGAGTGATGAGGTGTGGAACAGCCTGGGAGAAGATAGCCGGGTGTTCGCCTTTGGGGTCACGGTCAAGGGGTAGGTATGAGGATGTGTCAGAGAGATGGCGTCTGGCCTCCGCACGGTAGATGTCAACCTGCCAGACTACAACAGCACTTCCCTTGTCGGTAGGTTTGGAGGAGGGGGAGTGTTTATAGATAGTTTACCTGAAAGGGGCGGCACTGTGGCGCAACGGTAGAGTTGCTGCCTCATAGCGCCAGAGATCCTGATTATGGGTGTTGTCTGTACAGAGTTTGTACATTCTCCCCATGACTGCGTGGGTTTTCTCCCACACTCCAAAGACATGCAGGTTAATTGGCTTCTGTAAATTGTAAATTGTCCCTGGTGATAGTTGACGGGGCAATTGCTGGTTGGCGTGGACTCGGTGGGCCAAAGATCCTGTTTCCACGTCATATCTCTATAGTGTAAAATTTGAAAAATTAATGTTCAATTGTAAGCTACAGGAGGTGCTGTCCCTTTTGTATTGTTTTACTATGTCAGGGTAAAACTTTAGTTTCAGCAAAATGGCTGCAAACTCAGGCAGGGCACAGGGAAGAGGTATTGGGGGGAGGGGGTGGGGGGTTGTATGTTAGTTGCTTAACATCTGTGCCTTGTTTCCTCTCTATTGCTCCTCCATGCCCTCCACCACCCCCTCTCCCCCCACCAACCTTTCCTCAGAGACTGACCTATGAAGAAAAGATGGCCCGGAGGCTTCTCGGAGCCGACAATGCTGCCACGGTGTTCAACTTTCAGGAGGCCGAGGAAGACCAAGGGGCCCAGGTGGGTTTGGCTCGTGTTTGAGGCCTTGTCTGGCTTAAGGATCCGTTTCCATTGAGAGAGCAAAACTGATTAGTTCCACACCAGAATATCTTTTCTGCAAATGCAACACAGGTCTGTAATTTAGATAATTGGTCTGCATTTCCACGGGGTATAATAAGAAGATAGAGTCAAGCAAACACGGAGACTGGCCCCTCGGTCTAACTTGCCCATGTTGACCAAGGTGCCCCGTCTATGTTAATTTCACCTACTTTGCGTTTGGCCCGTATCTCTTTTAACCTGCCCCCTCCATGTACCTGCCCAAATGCCTTTTAAATATTTTACTTTGGACTTTAAAGATACGGCGTGGAAACAGGCTCTTCGGCCCACTGGGTCCGCGCCGACCAACGGTCAACCCGCACTAGCTGTATCCTACAAACTAGGGACAATTTACATTTTATGGAAGCCAATTAACCTACAAACTTGTACTTCATTGTAATGTGGGTGGAAACCGGATCGCCCAGATACAGGGAGAACGTACAAACACCGTACAAACTCCCATAGTCAGGATCGAACCCGGGTATCTGACGCTGTAAGGCAGCAACTCTACCGCTGTGTTACTGTGGGCCACCCAGTATATTGTTGTAGTACCAGCCTCAACTACCTCCTCTGGTAGCTCATTCCATACACCCACCACCCTTGGCGTGGAAAACATTTCCCATCAGGTTCCTATTAAATCTTTTCTCTCTTACCTTAAACCTTTAACCTCTGGTTCTTGTTTCACTTACTCTGGGAAAATGACCATGTGCATTCATCCTATCTACACCACTCATAATCTTATGCACCTTTATAAGATCACCCCTCAGCCTCCTGCATTCCAGGGAATAAAGTCCTAGCCTGCCCAACCTCTCCCTATAGCTCAGGCCCTCGAATCCTGGCATTATCCTCGATACTTAAGATAGTTCAGCTTAATAACATTCACAGGGGGGGTTCAAATAATTTTTCTCTCAATTTGAATTAAGCTCTTACTTTATTTTCCATGCTATTTATTTTCTCGTTAAGACACGGATAATTGATCTCTAGTGAATTGTTCGCTACAAATAGCCAGAACATTATGTTTAATTTGGGATTTTTGGGCCTCCGCAGGCCAGGATGTTTTTGCTTAAATATGGTATAAGGTTGACACAACAATGTATCGAGGGAACAAGAAAAAGATTTTCCATGCGAACAGAATAAATGTAGTGTCTTTCTTTTCGTTTATAAGATGCTTCTGTGCCAAGTTCTGGGATTTGTTTTGCATCTGCTGACTTCTATTAACTCGAGGGAAACAGGAGGAGAGGAGGAAGGGGGGGATGGGTCAACACAATGGTGCAGTTAGTTAGTAGAGTGGCTACCTCACAGCTCAAGCGACCCAGGTTCGATCCTGACTCCCAGTACTGTCTGTGTGGAGTCTGCACGTTCTCCCAGTGACCGTATAGTATTACCCTCCACCCTCTCCTGGGATCCCCAGTTCCCACCCACATCCAAAAGTTGCGCCCAGGTTAGTTGGCCCCTGCAAATTGGTATGTTGGGGAAATCAAGAACCAAAATATCTGTACAGAGTTTGTACATTCTCCCTGTGACCACATGGGGTTTCTCCTGGTGATCAAGTTT
Organism: Okamejei kenojei; assembly: GCA_035221665.1. NCBI lineage: Eukaryota > Metazoa > Chordata > Chondrichthyes > Rajiformes > Rajidae > Okamejei > Okamejei kenojei. The sequence goes on along the minus strand of CM069133.1, from coordinate 52,134,647 downwards.
CCTCCTATATTGCAAGACTTGCATGTTTGTAGGTTATTTGGCTTCCGTAAAAAAACAATTGTCCCTAGTGTGTAGGATAGAACTAGAATACGGGTGGTCGCCGGTTGGCATGGACTCGGTGGGCCGAAGGGCCTGTTTCCACCTTGTATCTCGAAGCAAACTAGATTAAACCTTCCCTGGAGAGATGCACCACTCTCCGAAGATGCTCAGTGCCAGTCAGTCTTTTTCTCCAGATATGCTGCGTGACCCGCTGAGTTGCTCCAGCTTTTTGTGTCTATCTTTGGTATGAACCAGCATCTGCAGTTCCTTCCTACACTGTGCTAGTCTGATCTCTCCATGCTCTCATCCTCCCTCTTGTGGTCCATCACTGACTATTTCTCCCCCCCCCCCCCCCCCCCCCCCCGTCTCTCTCTCTCTCCAGCAGGACTACAAAGTCTCCACCTTTGAGCAGAGGCTGATCAGCGAAATCGAGTTCCGTCTGGAGCGCTCCAATACTGACGAGTCGGATGACGAGGTTGTCCATGACGAGCTGCCTCCGCAGTGCTCTGCGCCGACCTTCGAGAGGAAGCTGAAGCACATCAAGCTGTTCGAGGGCACTCCCTTCACCTTCACCTGCAAAGTCAGCGGGCAGCCCATGCCTAAGGTACGTGGGGGGAATACTGGGGCTGGCAAAACTACTGGGTCTGGACCAGCCATAACAAAGCAATGGCCAAAAAAGCACACTAGCACCTCCACTTCCTTAAAAGGCTTAGGAAGTTCGGCATGTCCACAACAACTCTCACCAAATTTCTGCAGATGCGCCGTAGAAATAATTTTATCGGGATGCATCACAGCATGGTTTGGGAATAGCTCCATCCAAGACTGCAAGAAAGGGCAGAGAATTGTGGACGCAGCCATTCGACCTGTCGATCGGCGCAGAAGCCCCATTGATACTGAGGTTGGCCGCCTCACCCGGCTTACACCACACATTTTCGGGTGACTTCCGGGGTGGGGGGGAATTCAAGTGCCCTCTTGTAACTTTGTCCAGATTAAAGGAGGTGCTGGTGTAACCACCTAATGCCGGAAAATGGTTGGTGGACCTGTACTAGGTAAATGTTGCAAATGTTATGGTCTTACGTTGACGTTGAGATGGACCTTTCACCACGAGGTGTCTCCTCCTCATCTTTGCTCCTCACCCTCACCAGGTTTACTGGTTCAAAGACGGCAATCAAATTTCCAAGCGCAGCGAGCATTACCAGATTGGTCGCAAGCCAGACGGGACCTGCTCCCTCCACACCACAGCTGCCACGTTGGATGATGACGGAAATTACACCATCATGTTGGCTAACCCACAGGTAGGTCGTGTCCTTGCATAGAGTTTGGTCAAGAGTTGGGTTGGAACAAGACCAATGGGACTCCTTTCAAATAAACCTTGGGATGCAACTCCATTACAACCAGTGTTGCCACAGAACCTGTGGAGGCCAAGTCAATTGATATTTTTAAGGCATGGATATATTCTTGATTAGTACAGGTGTCAGGAGTTATGGGGAGAAGGCAGGTGAATGGGGTTAGGATGGAGAGATAGATCAGCCATAATTGAATGGCGGAGTAAACTTGTTGGGCCAAATAGCCTAATTCTGCTCCTATTAGTTTAGAACTTATGTAACCCATAGAAAATGCCATCCCAGATGGACAAGGAGTTTGGAAGTCGGATGAGTTACTTACCTTCTTTGGTATAGAAGAGCAGAGCTCAGATAGAACACAAACTGCTGGAGTAACTCAGCGGGTCAGTCAGCATCTCTGGAGGACAGCTCACTTTTGGGATTGGGACTCTTCTTCAGACTGATCGTAGGGTCCCAACGTGAAATACCACACATCCATGTCCTCCAGAGATATTGCCTGGCCCGCTGAGTATTTTTTGACTCAGAGAGTTGTTGGAATCTGAAGCACGCTACCTGAGGGGAAGGTGGAGGCAGAGATTCGCTCATTACATTCATGCAGCATCTACACAGTACTTGAGTCGCCAAGGTGAAGAAAGCTAAAGACCCACTGTGGGTAAATGGGATTGTATAGATGGGTGCAGTGGTCTGCATAGATGAGGGCCGAAGAGCCCATTTCTATGCTAAATTACTTTACAACTCCTAAGAATAGAAAGCCAAGAACAAATATGGACTTCTGCTTTTAGATTAGCGATACAGCACAGAAACAGGCCCCTCGGCCTACCAAGTCCGCGCCGACCAGCGTTCCCCGTACACAAGCACTATCCTACACACTTACTTATAAACTCTGTACAGGCAGCACCTGTAATCAGGATCAAACCTGAGTCTCTGGCACTGTAGGGCAGCACCACCTCTGCACCACCTTGCTACCCCTGAATGTTTTTAATGATATTACAAAATCCGTAAAGATCCAGCCAGATATTCTGCAAAACTCAGGGATGTATAATTCTTTTTGAATAGAATTTCCCTCCAAAGCAAAAGGCAAATATACAGAAAACCGAAGCCAAAGTAAAGGGTCTGTTTACATAGTTCTGGTGTCTGCGGTTGTGTTTTAAAACCCACTGAACATTCTTCTCATTCTACCACATGTAATGCAGAAGGAACCAGCAACCAACCAAATAAAACAACATCAGATATAGAAGGTAGGAAGCAAGAAGATAGAACGTAGAAAACACAGGTTTCTTTGGAGGATGAGGGGTGATCTTATAGAGATGTATAATATCATGAGGGCAATAGATAAAGTAGATGAACAGTCTTTTATCCTAAGTAGAGGCATTAAAATGGCGGGCAGTTCTACATTCTGTATCTAGCATGAGTTAGACTTGAATGTATTTATGTATAGTATTATCTGATCTGCTCATTGTAGCATGCAAAACAAAGCTTTTCACTGCACCTCGGTACACGTGGAAATCATAAACCTAAACCTAAAATAACCTTTTTCCCCAGAGTGAAAATGTCAACTATTAGTGGGCATAGGTTTAAGGTCAAAGGGGAAAGATTAAAGGAGATGTGAGGGGCAGAGAGGTAGGTGACAGGAGCGTGCTGCCAGGGCTGGTGGCGGGGGCCGATACCATGGTGGCACTAATGATGCTTTAAGATGGACCCACGGATATGCAGGGAATTTAGGAATATGGATCTAGTGCAGGCAGAAGGGATTCATTTAATTTGGCATTATGTTTTGGCACAAACATTGTGGGCCGAGTACACCCCTGCTATACTGCTGTATAAAGGTGAACAATGGGCTCAAGTGAGTGGAGGTATTAATGGGGTAAATCTTCAGAATCCTTTTCTTTAATAGGGATATCAAAACAAGAGGGCATATGTTTAAAGTGAGAGCAGGAGGTTTAAAGGAGATTTGAGCGGAAAGGTTTTTTTACAACAATAGTGGTTGGTATCTGGAACTCGTTCCAGAGAAGGTGGTGGAGTGAGATGCTATCACTACATTTGAGAGACATTCAGACAAGCGCTTAGATAGTTAAGGAATAGAAGGATACAGACAAGAAACTGCAGATGGTTTACAAAGGAAGACTCAGGAGTGCTGGAGCAACTCAGCGGGTCAGACGACATCGCTGGAGAACATGGAAAGGTAACATTTTGGGTCGGGACCCTTTTTCAGGTTTGTTAAAAGGGGAAGAAAGCTGGGAGCGAGGTGGAGGTAGGCCAAAGCCTGGCAAGTGATAGGAAGAAGAGGTTACGAATCAAAATACGAGTATTTATTTCAGAAAGGAGGGTTTTGTGATGTTGATAGGTGGATACAGGTAAGGGTTTTTTTTGACAGGCAGATGGTTGGACAAAGGCCAGAGATAAAAAGACAAAAAGTTTGAGATAAGGATACAAAATATGTGAATTGTGAAACTGAAGGGAATAATGTAGGTGAAAGGGTAGAGGGGAAGGGGGGAAAGAGAGAAATGGGCATGAAAACAGGTGGCACACAGGGAATGTGGGTGGGGGGGGGGGGGGATGAGTGGGAATTTGTTAGTAGATTAGTTATTTAAGATTGGAGGACAAAATGTTCAGATATAATGGTGGGAAATGGTGGAAATGGGTAAATAAATCAGCATGCACATTTTTTCTTCCTTAACCAGGAGCTTTTATTGCATAATTGCAGTTACAAAGTAATACATAGATCAACACTGCCCTGCAGTTTGCAAACATCAATATCCATATCCACAACACACTTAAGATCCCATGACGGCCAGCGTTCTCAGAAAGCCTCCAAAGTCCCTGTGCTTCCTCTCCAGGGAGTCAACATGGCTGTGTTCGAGCCAAGTACCTGTTTCTGTGCTGTACAACGCTACAGATGCAAAAAGCTGGAGTAACTCACTAGGTCAGGCAGCATCTCTGGAGAAAAGGAATAGGTCACATTTTGCGTCAAGACCCTTCTTCAGCATGAGAGTCAGGGGAGAGAGAAACAAGAGGTATAGACGGTGATGTAGAGAGATATAGAACAAATGAATAAATGATATGCAAAACGATGATCAAGGAAATGATGAGCCCACAGTGGTCTATTATTGGCTGTGGGCTAGAGGATAACGAGTTATACAGATAGTGAAACTCAGCAGAACAACATTGAAACTAGGCTGGGGGCGTGTCAGAGGGAGAGGCGATGCAAGGGTTACTTGAAGTTAGAGAATTCAATATTCATACCGCTGGGTTGTAAGCTGCCCGATGCTGTGTTCTGTGAATAGTTGCTGGGCATTGCATTGAGTAACCTATTTGTTTCTTGTCTTTCCCCACAGGGTAGGATAAGTTGTACGGGAAGGCTGATGGTCCAAACCGTGAGCCAGAGAGGACGTTCCCCTCGCTCTCCTGCCGGACAATCACCAGGGAGAAGGTAACATTAAAAAAAAGACACAAAGTGCTGGAGTAACTCAGTGGGCTAGGCGGCATCTCTGGGAGAACATGGACAGGTGACATGGAGAGTTTTGGGGCGGGACCCTTCTTCCACATCTATGTTCTCCAGAGATGTTTTGCCTGACCTGCTGAGTTACTCCAGCACTTTATGTATTTGTTTTGTGAGCCAGCATCTGCAGTTCCTTGTGTGTAGAAGGTTACGTCGCCTGTTTATGTGGAAGATTCTTGGTGTCACTGCCTCGAAAATTGAAACAAAAACAACTGTGGAAAGGGAAACAGAGTTTAGTTTAGCTTAGTTAGGTTAGTTTGGTTTAGCACACAACAAAAAAAGCTTCTCACTGTGCCTTGGTAACGTTTATGGTCACAGTACTGAGGTACAGTGAAAAATGTTTCGTTGCTGTGTGTTATCTAGTCAGCAGAAAGACTATACATTATTACAATTGAGCCGTCCACAGCGTACAGAAACAGATATAGGGAAAAACGTATAATGCAAGATAAAGTCTGATTAAAGATAGTCCGAGGTTCTCCAATGAGGTAATTCAGGATCACTCTCTAGTTGTTGATAGGATGGTGCAGTTGCCTGATGACAGCTTGGAATAATCTGAATCTGGAGGTGTGTGTTTTCACACTTCAGTACCTCTTGCCTGATGGGAGAGGGGAGCAGAGGGAGCAGTGTTTCTGGTCGTTAGAACTGAGATGGGAACAGGTCTGGGTAGCTGGCAAGGTGTGGGTGGAACAAAGGGCATGTCACCAACACGCTGAAATAATGCACTTTGGGTGGCACAGTGGCGCAGCGGTAGAGTTGCTGCCTAACAGTGCCAGAGTCCCGGGTTTGATCCTGACTACAGGTGCTGTCTGTACAGAGTTTGGATGTTCTCCCTGTGACCGTGTGGGTTTCCTCCAGGTGCTATGATTTCCTTCCACACTCCAAAGACGTGCAGGTTTGTACGTTAGTTGGCTTTCGTAAAATTGTAACTTGTCCTGAGCATATAGGATGATGCTATTATACGGGGTGATCACTGGTCGCACAGACCTGGTGGCATGAAGGGCCTGTTTCCGCACTGTATCTCTATCTAAAGTCTAAAGTGGAGAGACTGGAGAAACTAGTAGATGAGTTGGCGAGGTGATTTAGTGGAGTTATTTAAAGTCGTGAAGGTCTTGAGAGAGGAAGTGTGCTCATTGACAGAGGGGTCAAGAACTAAGGGATACAGAATGAAGCTGATTGACAGAAGACCCAGTAGTGACAGAAGGAATTAGTTTCATGGTTATGAGCTGAAAGGAACTTCCACGGGTGGTATTGAAGCTAGATTCAACAGTGGCTGTCCGTGTGGAGTTTACATGTTCTCCCTATGGTGGATTTATCTCTGGGTGCTCCGGTTTCTTCTCACATCCCAAAGACATGCGGCTCGTGGGCTTATTGGCATCTGTAAACTGCCCCTGGTGTGTAGGGAGTGAATGAGAAAGTGGGATAACATTGAATTAGTGTGAACGGGTGACCGATGGTCAGTGCGGTCTCGGTAGGCCAAAGGGCCGTTTTTCCATGCTGTATCTCTCAATCAATTCAATCGAACAAATGGCTTTTGATTTGAGAGCTCCAACCATTGAAATATTGAACCCATTTAATAATAAATGGGAGGATTTATTATTAAAATAACTATATCAGGTTGTGAAAGAAACCAAAAGGACATTTGTAAATTGATTCTGGATCCCTGCAACGTTTCACCACGATGAAATATGTCAAAGCACTCTGAGCACCAAAGGCCCTCTCAAACGCAAGTGGCGCCAATTGGAATTGTTATAAAAAGAGGGAAACATTCCCAGTATTCCAGTTCAAATAACACAGTGGTGGCTTGCTTTTTATTGGAAAGGTTCTATTTTCAGCCACAGCCGTTAGGCGAAAGAAAAAAAATGCAGCAGAAATTCCCCGACGGGTCCAAGGTAGATTTTTGATATTTGGCATGCTGGCTTTCTGTTTAACAAAGGTTGCTTGTATGAGTGACCTCTCTTCACACTGCTTCAATAACAGCGGTGGTAAGGGGTTCAGTCACAAGGGTCCAATTTTCAAATAAGTAATCCTTTCAGGAACGATTTTCTGGTGTATTTATGCATTTATTGGAACGTTGACTGGAGATGGTTCACTACACTCCCCTACTGTAATTAATGTTGCATCTCACTCGACCATCCATCTGCAACCTATAACCAAATGCCTTGTCAGAGGATGCAGTTCAGATTTCATGAAGTTTTATCTGTACTTTGGTCCAACATTTTGAATACAACAGCACAGATCGTCTTGTACAGTTGGAATTTCTGCTGTAAAGGGATACTGCAATTTCAACTTGGGACATTCATCAACTTCCTCATAAAAGGGCGAAGCTTTAAATCTGTAGGAGTCTGAAGAAGGGCCCTACCCTAAAACGTCACCTATCCATGTACTCCAGAGATATACGGCTTGACCTGCTGAGTTACTCCAGCACTTCATGTCTGTTTTTGTAAACCAGCATCTGCAGTATCTGCTTTAAATCTGTTTGTCAGCTGTGCTTCACTGAGGAACATTCGCACACCTCTGAACCAAACCTTTGCAGGTTCACAGTCCTATCCCAGGGACGCTTTCTCCCAGTGATCGTGTGGGTTTTCTCCGGGTGCACCGGTTTTCTCTCACGTTCCAAGGACGGGCAGGTTTGTAGGTTAATTGGCTTCTATAAATCATCCCCAGTGTGTAGGATAGAACTAGAATGTATGGGGGAATTGGTGGTCAGCATGGACTCGTTGGGCCAAAGGGCCTGTTTCCACGCTATATCTCTAAACCAAGCTAAATTATTCAGTAGGTTTAACCCCCCCCCCACTGCAAAAATGTTTAGAACATGAGACCGCTGTAGTACGGATGATCGATGTGGTAGTCTCGGTGGACTGAACGATCTGTTTCCACACTATGCAATTGCTTCCTAAAGTAAAATATTCAGTTGGTTGCAATGAGATCCCACCTCATCCACAACAACATAAGAATAGTTTCCATTTCCCTTGAAATACAATTGCTGCAACATGGTTTGAACGAATCAGGAGCACCAGGTTTGTGTCTTACTTCCAGGAAGTGATGGAGTTGTTGAATGTCCTGCCAAACTCTCTCTCTCTCTCCCTCTCTCTCTCTCTTTGTATCGTTCCCAGACCTCGATCTCGCTCCAGGGATAGCGGAGAGGAAACAGAATCCATCCAGGAGCGTTTCTTCCGACCTCACTTCCTGCAGGCTCCGGGAGACATGGTCATTCAGGAGGGGAAGCTCTGCAGAATGGACTGCAAGGTAACCAGATCTCAATCCAGTCTTTCCCTTCAGACGTTGCTGAGAGAAAAGTGAGAATTTAGAGTTAGAAGAGTTAGAGGTGGCACAGTGTTGGGGTTGGGTGGCACAGTGGCGCAGCTGGGAGAACTGCTGCCTCAAAGCACCAGGGATTCAGGTTCGATCCTGACCTCGAGTGCCGTCTACGTGGAGTTTGCACGTTCTCCCAGTGACCGCGTGGGTTTCCTTCGGGGGCTCCAATTTTCTCCCTTGTCCCAAAGACTTGCAGGCTTGTAGATAGAGTAGATGCGAAAGTGGGTTAACATTCTGTAGATTAGTGTGAAAGGGTGATTGTTGGTGCACCGATGGGCCTATTTCCATGCTGCACCTCTAAACAAAACAAAATAATTGTCTGCACCCTATCCCTTCTGCCACTTAAGGACTGTTCTGTAATTTGGTTAGGGGTGGGGCTTGCACATTCTCCCCATGGCCACCCGAGTTAAACGTGAAAGCATTGCTTTCCCCCCACATCTCAGAGTATGGGTATTGGCTGCTGGATATGGTCTCATTGTGTGGGCATGTTGTGACAGAATCAAACATCCGTTTTGGTCACCATGCTATAGGAAGGAACTGAAAGGATACTTAGTTCTGGAATTTCTCATGTTGTCAGACTGGCGGCAGGGTGGCGCAGCGGTGAGTTGCTGCCTCACACTGCTAGAGACCCGGGTTCGATCCTGACTACAGGAGCTGTCGCTGATAAACCTACAAACCTGCATGTCTTAGGGGTGGGGGAGGAAACCGGAGCACCCGGAGAAAACCCACACGGTCTCAGGGAGAACGTCCAAATTCCATGCAGACAGCACGCATAGTCGGGATCGCACCCAGGTCATTCGCGCTGTAAGACAGCAACTCTATCACTGCACATTCTCCATGTGACCCTGTGGGTTAGCTCCAGGTGCTCTGGTTAACTCCCACATCCCAAAGATGAGCAGATTTGTGGGTAAATTGACCTCTGTAAAGTGTGTAGGTAAGGGGCATTTGCCGAGGCAGCATGAAGTGTAGATGCAGTCAATGGAAGAGAGGTTGGTTTGCGTGATGGTGAGTGAAACTCGACTTGACGGATGGCGTTCCTCTTGAATTTCCTCCATTTGAGGGATGGGGGGGGGGGGATGGGGCGAGGGGAGGTGGGAATACAGTGGCTTGCAGTTTTCATACCCCTTGAACTTTTCCACATTTTGTCACGTTACAACCACAAACGTAAATGTATTTTATTGGGATTTTATGTGATAGACCAACACAAAATGGCGCGTAATTGTGAAGTAGAAGGAAAAGGATACATGGTTTTCAAATTTTTTTACAAATAAAAAACTGAAAAGTGTGGCTTGCAAAAGTATTCAGCCCCCTTTACTCTGATACCCCTAAATAAAATCCAGTGCAACCAATTGCCTTCAGAAGTCACCTAATTAGTAAATAGAGTTCACTTGTGTGTAATCTAATCTCAGTATAAGTACAGCTGTTCTGTGAAGGCCTCAGAGGTTTGTTAGAGAACATTAGTGAACAAACAGCATCATGAAGCCCAAGGAACATACCAGACAGGTCAGGGATAAAGTTGTGGAGAAGTTTAAAGCAGGGTTAGGTTATAAAAAATATCCCAAGCTTTGAACATCTCACGGAGCACTGTTCAATCCATCATCCGAAAATGGAAAGAGGATGGCGCATCTGCAAACCTACCAATGGCCATCCACCTAAACTGACAGGCCGGGCAAGGAGAGCATTGATCAGAGAAGCAGCCAAGAGGCCCATGGTGACTCTGGAGGAGCTGCAGAGATCCACAGCTCAGATGGGAGAATCTGTCCACAGGACAACTATTAGTCGTGCACTCCACAAATAGGGCCTTTATGGAAGAGTGGCAAGAAGAAGGCCATTGTTGAAACAAAACCATAAGAAGTTCCATTTGCAGTTTGCCACAAGCCATGTGGGGGACACAGCAAACATGTGGAGGAAGGTGATCTGATCTGATGAGACCAAAATTGAAGTTTTTGGCCTAAATGCAAAATGCTATGTGTGGCGGAAAACTAACACTGCACATCACCCTGAACACACCATCCCCACTGTGAAACATGGTGGTGGCAGCATCATGCTGTGGGGATGCTTTTCTTCAGCAGGGACAGGGAAGCTGGTCAGAGTTGATGGGAAGATGGATGGAGCCAAATACAGAGCAAACTTGGAAGAAAACCTGTTAGAGTCTGCAAAAGACTTGAGACTGGGGCGGAGGTTCACTTTCTAGCAGGACAACGACCCTAAACATACAGCCAGAGCTACAATGGAATGGTTTAGATCAAAGCATATTCATGCTTAGAATATTCAGCATATTCATCAAAGCATATTCATCACCAGACTGATTCCTGGGATGTCAGGACTGTCTTATGAAGAAAGACTGGATAGACTCGGTTTATACTCTCTGGAATTTAGGAGATTGAGAGGGGATCTTATAGAAACTTACAAAATTCTTAAGGGGTTGGACAGGCTAGATGCAGGAAGATTGTTCCCGATGTTGGGGAAGTCCAGGACAAGGGGTCACAGCTTAAGGATAAGGGGGAAATCCTTTAAGACCGAGATGAGAAAGACTTTTTTCACACAGAGAGTGGTGAGTCTCTGGAACTCTCTGCCACAGAGGGTAGTTGAGGCCAGTTCATTGGCTATATTTAAGAGTGAGTTGGATGTGGCCCTTGTGGCTAAGGGGATCAGAGGGTATGGAGAGAAGGCAGGTACGGGATACTGAGTTGGATGATCAGCCATGATCATATTGAATGGCGGTGCAGGCTCGAAGGGCTGAATGGCCTACTCCTGCACCTAATTTCTATGTTTCTATGTTTCTATGTGTTAGAATGGCCCAGTCAAAGTCCAGACCTAAATCCAATTGAGAATCTCTGGCAAGACTTGAAAATTGCTGTTCACAGATGCTCTCCATCTAATCTGACTGAGCTTGAGCTATTTCACAAAGAAGAATGGGCAAAATTTTCAGTCTCTAGATGTGCAAAGCTGGTAGAGACAGACCCCAAAAGACTTGCAGCTGTAATTGCAGCGAAAGATGGTTCTACAAAGTATTGACTCAGGGGGGCTGAATACTTTTGCACGCCACACTTTTCAGTTTTTTTTTATTTGTAGTAACATTTGGAAACCATGTATCATTTTCCTTCCACTTCACAATTATGCACCACTTTGTGTTGGTCTATCATATAAAATCCCAATAAAATACATTTACGTTTGTGGTTGTAACGTGACAAAATGTGGAAAAGTTCAAGGGGTATGAAAACTTTTGCAAGCCACTGTATGTCAAAAACGCCTCTTGATTCGAATGTAAATTCCCAGTCTCGATACGGTGGTGTGCATTACTTTTCTGAAGGATTCGGAAATCTGGCGAGTCTTCAATTTCTGTTCCTTGTCTCTGCCATTGGACTTTAAGAGGAGGTGAGCCTTTCACCCGACATTCCAGAACCACAACCTGACCGTCTGATGCACTGATGTCTTGTAGGACCTGACGGGAGACAAGGGTTTATTATTAATGTCCACCTCACTGCTGGTTGAGTCATGTTTAGTTTGGTTTAGTTTAGAGATGCAGCGCAGAAACAGGCCCTTCAGCCCACCGGGTCCGTACTGACCAACGATCACCCCCTACACTAGCACTAACCTACACAGTGGGGACCATTTACAATTTTTACCAAAGTCAATTAACCTACAAACCTGTACATCTTTGGAGTGTGGGAAGGAACCAGAGCACTAAGGGAAAACCCACAAGGTCACTGGGAGAATGTACTAATTCCATACAGACAGCACCCGTAATCAAGATCGAACCCGGGTCACTGGTGCTCTATGGTGGCAACTCTACCACTGCACCACCGTGCCACCCTCTAATGATCCTGCGACATATGTTGATGTTTACTACTGTGCAGATGACCTTGGGTCATCAAACAAAAATTAAAGGCTTCCAAATTAAAGGGCTCAACCCTGGATTGCTCAGTAATTGTTCTCCACTTAGATTGGGTTCTTGAGGCCCAGTGTTTTATTTAAGAGGTTGCGTTCTTTGAACTCTGTGAGATACTGTGCAGGTGTGAGAAACAAGCCAAAGTGGGGTGGCGTGAACTTTGCTGTCAGTGAACAGAGAAACAACTGTGGTCCCGTAACCCCAGTAACTCGGTGGAAGGTGGCTTCACCTACGTCTCAGGAGGTTGTGGGTTCAAGACCTGCTGGAGGCACATGCTTGTAAAAGATTTAAGCTCGAAAGGGTGCAGAAAATGTTTAAGATGGAAAGGGTGTGGAAAAGATTGAAACTGGAAAAATTGCAGAAAAAATTTACAAGGATGTTGCCAGGACTCGAGGGCCTGAGCTATAAGGAGAGGTTGAGCTGGCTGGGACTTTATTCCTTGCAGAGCAGGAGGATGAGAGGTGATCTTATGGAGGTGTATAAGATCATGATGGCAATAGGAAGGGTATATGCAGTCTTTTACCCAGAGTAGGGGAATCAAGATACATAGGTAGGGTGGGCAGTTCTGCATTAATCTCTTCCCCTTTGCTTGATCTATTGCACTTGGGTTAGATTTGATTGTATTTGATGTATAGCATTATCCAATCTGTTCAGATAGTGAAGTTTTTCACTATACCTTGCTACACGTAACAATAATAACAAAAAGCATCTGCAGTTTCTTCCTACACACCGAGGCATTCCTCCACCTGGCTTTGACATTCGGCTTCAGACTTGAAAGAAATGGCGCAGAAACAGGCCCTTCGGCCCACTGAGTCCGCGCCGACCAGCGATCGCCCCGCATATTAACACTATCATACACACTAGGGACAATTTATAATTTGTACTTAAGCCAATTAACCTACAAACCTGCATGTCGAAAGTGTGGGAGGAAACAGGAAGAGGCAGTTATGGAAGAGACAAAATAGATGTAAATATTCTAGTTTAGTTTAGAGATACAGTGTAGAAACAGGCCCTTCGGCCCACTAAGTCCATGCTGGTCAGCGATCACCCATACACTAGTTGTATCCTACTCTCCAGGGTCAAATTACAGAAGCCAATTAACTGATAAACCTGCACGTCTTTGGAGTGTGGGAGGAAACCGGAGCACCTGGAGAAAACCCATGTGGTCACAGGGAAAACATGCATACTCCGTACAGACAGCACTCGTAGTCGGGATCGATCCCGAGTCTCTGGTGCTGTAAGGCAGCATCTATACTGCTATCTATAAATTACTATTAAAATACAAAGTAGTTCTATAATACCAGGATAAGCTCTTAGCCACGAAAACCAAGCCTAATGCCAAATTAGTATCTAAACTATCTATACACACATATGCTAAAGGACAATAACTAACTTCATATTCAGTAATAAGCTATCTACATGTTAACAAACACACAAGCTAAATGTTCAACCAAGAAACCCAATCCCAATGCCACATGAGAATCTAAAATGCCCTTACACGGGAAAACTATGGGCCAACAAAACTAGGCGTGTAGATGCCAGTGTATCATTGAGGTAATCAATTCGCTGGTGAACATCTGACTTGATTGGATAGCATGCAAATCAAAGCTTTTCACTGTACCTCGGTGCACGTGTCAATAATAAACCTAAACCTAACGTGGACTCTGTGATTCCCTTTGCAGGTAAGTGGGCTTCCGACTCCTGACCTGATATGGCAGCTGAACGAGAAGCAGATCCGTCCCGACAGCAGCCACAAGATGCTGGTGCGTGAGAACGGCGTGCACTCCTTGGTCATCGAGCCCGCCACTGCCAGAGACGCTGGCATGTACACTTGTATCGCCACCAACCGAGCCGGCCAGAACTCCTTCAATCTCGAGCTGGTGATCGCAGGTAGGAACGGTGTCTGCTTCACTCTCAGGGTCATACAGCTCGGCAGCATGGGAACAGGCCCTTCATCCCACCTTGGCCCATTACAACTGTGATTCATTGCCAAAGGAACTTTACTGCCAGTGAAGATGTTCTGACATAGACAATAGACAATAGGTGCAGGAGTAGGCCATTCGGCCCTTCAAGCCAGCACCGCAATTTAATGTGATAATGGCTGATCATCCTCAATCAGTACCCCGTTCCTGCTTTCTCCCCATATCCCCTGACTCCGCTATCTTTAAGAACCCTATCTAGCACTCTCTCTTGAAAGTATCCAAAGAACCGGCCTCCACTGAGGCAGAGATTTCCACAGACATCTGTGGTCATGTGAAGTGCTCTACAAATGCAAACCACTCTTCCAGTTCTAAGGTCGATCAATTGTCTTAAAATTCTAAGATCTTGTGTATTCCCTTACAATTGAGGAGCCAATTCAGCCCATTGAGTCTTTGCTGGCCCCCCAGAGCAATCTCATTCCTCCACTAATTTTTCTTTTAATGTACTCTCCCCACCTTTCCATCAACTTCCCCAGATTCTCCCGCCTAGCTACACATTACGGGTAGTTTAACCCACCGACCCGCACTTCTTTGGGATGTGGGAGGAAACCAGAGCACCCAGTGGAAACCCACACAGTAATAGGAAGAATGTTCAAACTCCACGCAGACGACACAGGTGTCAGGACTAAACCCAGGTCCCTGGAGCCCAGGTGAGACCATGCCTGTAACCTTGCCTACCATGTTGGTCTTCCTATATCAATAGAAAAGCAACAAAAACCCTCCAAATTAGTTCCCAGGGCTGTGTTCATGAGAAGACATTGAGTAAGCTAGGGACTCTTTCTCTTTGGTTTAGAAGGTGACTTTATTGAAATGCGCAAAGTTCTTAAAAGTCTTTAAGAAACATTTGGGCAGGAACATGGATGGAGGGATACGGGTCAAATGCAGGCATGTGGGACTAGAGTAGATGGGACATGTTGGACGGTGTGGGCAAGTTGTGCCGAAGGACCTGTTTCCACACTCAATGATTCTATGCTTATGACTCCATGACTTAACAGGAGATTAATTGAGGATGTTTTCTTCTGGAAGTCTGGAAGTGAGTCGCAGTCTCAAACTAGGGCATACATGATTTAGTACCATGATGTTTAGAGATGCAGCATGGAAACAGGTCTTCAGCCCACTGAATCTACCCGATCACCCGTTCACACTAGTTCTATGTTATCCCACTTTCTCATCCACTCCCTAAACTCTAGGGATAATTTTACAGAGGTCAACAAACCAACAAACCAGCACCTCTTTGGGATGTGGGAGGAAACCAGAGCACCCGGCAGAAACCCATGTGGTCACAGGGAGAACGCACAAACTCTGCACACAGACAGCACCCGACGCCGGGTCTCTGGGGCTGTGAGGCACAGTGTACCATCCCGCTGCATAGCTGCACTCCCTTGTTGTAGTGGGGGATCGTACACACCAAAATCTGGTCTGATTGCACGGAGCATTTCCACATAAACAGCACTCGTCAGAAAAGCCGACTCCCACACATGTCCTGAAGAGAAAAAAAAAATCTACAGATACTGTGTGCGATGGCAGGAAGATGGTAACGGAAGACAAGTCTGCTAATGAATCCTCTGTGACTGACGTGGAACATAACCGTCAATACACCTTGGGCATTTTCCAGTGTCGGGGAGTATCTTGTGAGAAAATAGTTTGGAAATTATGTTTCGAGAAAGGCACGGTGAATTAATTAAATCATATTCTACTGTCAGGTCTAGTCCCATTGAATCTACCGCAATGCAATTTAGTTGGATTAAACATACCAACCCGTCATTGCCTGAGCTCCCCACAAGACATGCTCGGATCGTTTTTCTTTGAAGCATTTCCAGGTCTGGGCTGACCCAAGGTGAACAGAAGTTCATGCAGTTTCCCCGCGTCAGACCCAACCACTGGGTGTTGTCCCTGGAGGAACGGCATCAAAGAGAATGTAACAACAAGGAACTGGCTGGCACAGTGGCGCAGCAGCAGAGTTGCTGCCTTACAGCACCAGAGTCCCGGGTTCATTGCTGACAACGGGTGCTGTCTGTATGGAGTTTCCACGTTCACCCCGTGACCTGCGTGGGTTTTCTCCGGTTGCTCCGGTTTCCTCCCACATTCAAAAGACGTGCGGCTTTGTAGGTTAATTGACCCTCTGTAAATTGTCCATAGTGTGTGAGATAGAACACACCGAAGGGCCTGCTTCCACGCTGTATCTCCAAACTAAACTAAATTGAACTACAGGTGCTGGTTTATACCAAAGATAGACACAAAATGCTGGTACTGGTGTCAAAGGTTACGGGGAGAAAGCAGAAGAATAGAGTTAAGAGGGAAAGATATATCAGTCATGATTGATTAGTGGAGCAGACTCAATGGGCTGAATGGTCTAATTTTGCTCCCGTGTCTTATGGAGATGACTAACTCTTTTTCTCCAGAGATGCTGCCTGACTTGTTGAGTTACTCCACCATTTTGTGTCTATCACTGACAAATTTCAGTTTGATTGATAATGATTTACGAGAATGATCCTCGGCATGTTTGGGTTAACATATGAAGTGCATTCGACAGCTCCAGGCCTGTACCCGCTGGAGTTTAGAAGAACGAGGGGGGACCTCGTTGCAGCTTACTGAATAGTAAAAGGCCTGGATAGAGTGGATGTGCAGAGGTTGTCTAGAGTCTAGAACCAAAGGCTAAAGTCTCAGAATAAAAATATGTTACTTTAAAAAGGAGATGAGGAGGAGTCTCTTTAGTCAGAGGGTGGTGAATCTGTGGAATTAATTGCTGAAGAGTGCTGGTGAAGGCTGTCAATGGGTATTTTTAAGGTGGAGATCAGTAAGGGTGTCAGTAAGGGTGTCAGGGGTTATGGGGAGAAGTCAGGTGAATGAGGTTGAGGGGAAAGATAGATCAGCCATGACTGATTGGCAGAGTAGGCTGAATGGCCTATTTCAGCTCCAATAACTTATGAATGTATGAACTTCTGATGTTTTAACCCCACAGCCAAAGAGATGGTCAGAGCGCCGGCATTTATAGAGAAGCTTCAAAACACAGGGGTGGCGGAAGGATATCCCATAAGGATAGAGTGCCGAGTTGCTGGAGTGCCTTACCCACAAATCTTCTGGAAGAAAGACAACGAATCTCTGACCCAGAACACTGAGCGAGTGAGGTGAGGAGAACATTGAGTTGCTCACGGACATTTTATATGTTCTTATAGGTTGCTAGTATAAATGAGCATCTGCATTTCCTTCTTACACATTGGGTTGCTCACCCCTGATTCTCTTGACGTGGTTACACTAGTATCCAGACATTATTCGCTTACTAGCGAACTCCTCAAACACTATTCTATCCTACACACTATGAATAATTTATAGAAGCCGATTAACCTACAAACCTGCACATCTTTGGAATGTGGGAGGAAACTGGAGCACCCAGAGAACAATAGAAAATAGGTGCAGGTCATTCGGCCCTTTGAACCAGCACCGCCATTCAATGTGATCATGGCAATCAGTACCCCGTTCCTGCCTTCTCCCCATATCCCCTGCCTCCGCTATCTTTAAGAGCCCTATCTAGCTCTCTCTTGAAAGTATCCAGAGAACCGGCCTCCACCGCCCTCTGAGGCAGAGAATTCCACAGATTCACAACTCTCTGTGTGAAAAAATGTTTCCTCATCTCCGTTCTAAATGGCCTATCCCTTATTCTTAAACTGCGGCCCCTGGTTCTGGACTCCCCCAACATCGGGAACGTGTTTCCTGCCTCTATTGTGTCCAAGCCCTTAATAATCTTATATGTCTCGTTAAGATCCCCTCTCATCCTAAATTATAGAGTATACAAGCCCAGCCGCTCCATTCTCTCAGCATATGACAGTCCCGCCACCCTGGGAATTAACCTTGTGAACCTACGCTGCACTTCCTCAATAGCAAGAAAATCCACAAGGTCACAGGGAGAATGTACAAATACCACACAGACTGTGCACGTGGTCAGGATCCAACCCGGGTCTTTCAGATCTCTCCCCTCTCACCTTAAGTTCATACGTTATAGGAGCACAATTAGGCCATTCGGCCTGTCAAGTCTACACTACTGTTTTACATGGCTAATTTATCCTTTTCCCCATCACCCCTGACATGTTGGCTGCTCTTCCGAGGCAGCGTATAGATGGAGTCAATGGTGGGGAGACTGGTCTGTGTGATGGGCTGGGATACATCCACAGCTCTCTGCAATGTTTTGCAGTCTTGAGCAGTGCTGTCCCCAAACCGAGCAGCGATGCAACCCACCAGTGTGATTACTAAGGTGCATTTGGGACATAGATTTAATATCGTAGTCAAGGGCAATGAAGGCATTACAAATGAAATCTCTTGTGATCTGGAACTCACTGCCCTGGTAGAACAGCGTGAGCAGAATCTATCAGGCTTTTCAAAAGAGAATTAGATCAGAGCTTGGAGAATGATTTACAGAAGTGGGGGAAAGAGTGGAGAATGGGACTGGCGTGATCCGTTCATGTGGAGATGTCAAAGACCTCCATCCCAAAGGTGGCGCAGCGGTGGAGTTGCTGCCTTACAGCACCAGAGATCCAGGTTCAATCCTGACCACGGGTGCTGTCTGTACGGAGTTTGTACGTTATCCCCGTGACCGTGTGTGTGTGTTTTCCAGGATTTTGCTCCGGTATTCCTCCCACATTCCAAAGGCGTTCAGGTTTGAGGGTTAATTGGCTCGGAAAAATTGTAAACGTTGACCCTAGTGTGTAGGATAGTGTTGGTGCGCTGGTCGGCTCGGACTTAGTTGGCCAAAGGGCCTGTTTCTACACTGTGTCTGAAAATTAAACTAAACTGCACCCGATGGGTCAATTATCTTGAATGCTGACAGCAAAATTATAGCTGGTCTCTATCTGTGTCTGGATCTCTACTGATTCGTAACATAAAAATTATGATGTAGGCACCCCTGGAATCCACAAACAGCAGACACTTGGTCTGTAGGTGGTGGGTCACTCACTGTACCATCAATGAAGGTTTGCAGGTGTCATGCCGACACAAAGATGGAGTTAAAATAAGTCACCCTCGATCCCAAAGGAGCAGCAGTAGAGTTGCTGCCTTACAGCACCAGACACCCGGGTTCCATCCTGACCTCGGGTGCTGTCTCTATGGAGTTTGTACCTTCTCCCTGTGACTGTGTGTGTTTTCTCCGGATTCTCCAGTTTCCTCTCACACTCCAAAGATGTGCAGGTTTGTAGGTTAATTGGCTTCCGTAAATTAAAGTCATAGAAGCATCCAGTGCGGAAACTGGCCCTTCAGTCCAACTTGCCCACGCTGACCAACATGCCCCATCTGCACTAGTCCCATCTGCCTGCGTTTGGTCCATATCCCACCAGACCTATCCCATCCTTGTACCTGTCTAAATGTTTCTTAAACGTTGCGATGGTATCTGCAAAATTGTAAATTGTCTCCAGGTGCAGGATGGTGCTAGTGTACAGGGTGATCGCTGGTCTCCCGTGGACTTGGTGGGCGGAAGAGCTAGTTTTAAAGTAAAGTCTAAGGAGTGCCTCAGAGGAAGAACATTAATTGACAGCAGCAACTTGAAGGCAATTAATGAGCCCGGGGCATTAGCACAGGAGGAATAATCGGGCAGGAATGTAACAGTCAGACAGACAGCCACACACAAGGAGACTTTACGTCAACCGCCCGCAGCATGATAAAAGAGAGATGGTTCGTGAAAGATGAAAGAGAAGTTTGAGGAGGACGGGGAGGGAGATTCTGAGCACCAGTGAGTCGGCTTTCATTAATGAACGGAGTGAAAGGGAATTCTGAGTCATTAGCCTTTTGCCCTTCCCTTCTGAATTATTGTCACGTCATATAGTCACACAGCGTGCAAACAGGCCCTTCAACCCAACTTGCCCACACTGACTAACATGCCCCATTTACATAGTCCCACTTGCCTGCGTTTGGCCCATATCCCTCTAAACCTATCTTATCCAAGTTCCTGTCCAAATGCTTTTTACACATTTAACTCAACTACCTTCTCCAGCAGCTTGTTCCATACACCCACAACCCTTTATGTAAAAAGATTGCCCCTCAGGTTCCTATGAAATCTTTTCCCCCCTCACCTTAAACCTATATCCTCTGGTTCTCGGTTCCCCTACTGTGGACAAGAGACTGTCTACCCGATCTATTCCCCTCATGATTTTGTACACTTCTATAAGATCATCCCTCATCCTCCTGTGCTCCAAGGAATAAAGTTCCAGTTGATATACAATGCATTGCCGAAATATTGCAGCATCTTCAGGAAGAGTCTGGGTCCCGGGCAGAAAGCCTGGTCCTACAGCCTCGGTCCCTTTGTGAGTTTGTGTCCTTTTGCCAAGGCATGATGTGGATGGTGAATATTGTCCAGTCCAAAGGCCCCAACTCGGTGAAGTGATCAAATAATCCCAGGCTTGATCTCCAGTGCAGTGCTGAGGGAATGCTGTAAATTCAGAGATGCTCTTTCTTGCATTAGACGTTGGCGAAAAGGTCCTTCCCTCTCCCTGAGGTGAACTAAAAGGGCAGCACGGTGGCGCAGCTGGTAGAGTCGCTGCCTCACCAGAACATGGTACAGTATAGGAACAGGCCCTTCGGCCCATAATGTCTGTGCCGATCATGATGCCAAGACCAGCGCTTATCTACCTTCACATAATTCATGTCCCTCCATTCCTTGCAGATCCATGTGCCTATCCAAAAGTCTCTTAAACACCACTATCATACCTGCCTCCACCACCACCCCTGGCAGCACGTTCCAGCACTCATCACCCTCTGTGTAAAATATTTTTCCTATAAACTTTGTCCCTTTCATCTTAAAGCATAGCCCTCTTGATATTAGATTTTTCGACCCTGGGAAAAAGGATCTGACTGTCTATCCTATCTATTCCTCTCATAATTTTATATACTTCTATGAGATTTCCCTCAACCTCCGTGTTCCAGAGAAAACAATCCAAGTCTGTCCAGTCTCTCCCTCTAACTAATACCCCTTAATCCAGAAATAAGGAACTGCAGATGTTGGTTAATCCACAAAAGGACACAAAGTGCTGGAGTAACCAGCAAGTCAGGCAGCATCTCTGGAGAACATGGATAGGCGATGTTTTGGGTCAAGGGTCTCGACCTGAGATGTCACCTGTCCAGGTTCACCAGAGACGTTGCCTGACCTGCTGAGTGACTCCAGCACTTTGTGATGCCCTAATCCAGGCACAAAATCATAAATCATAGGAGCTGAAGTAGGCCATTCGTCCCATCGTGTCTACTCCACCATTCATTATGGCTGATCTATCTTTTCCTCTCAACCCTATTCTCCTGCCTTCCAATAACCCTTGCCCCCTTCTAATCAGGAATCTGTCAATCTCTGCCTTCCACACACTCACCAACCTCTGGCGAAATAAATTCCTCCTCATCGCCTTCAAAAAGGTTTGTCTTTTTATTCTGAGGCTATGGTTTCTGGCCCGAGACTCTTCCACTAGTGGAAACATCATTCTGGTCAACCTTCTCGGCACCCTTTGCAAAGCCTCCACATCCGACCTGCATTGGGGTGGCCAGAAGTGCCCACAATACTCCAAATGCTGCCTGACCAATGTCCTGTATAGCTGCAACCTGACATTGACTCTTACAGTCAATGCCCAGAAATGCCCATATGCCTTCTACAAAGGAAGATTGAGTGTGTGACTTATTGGTGAGATTTCTTTCTGCATTGATAACCTTGATGAATATTCTCCTCCTCAGCATGCACCACGACAACAGGGGTTACCTCTGCCTGTTAATCCAACCAACCACGAAGGAGGATGCTGCCTGGTACACTGTCTCTGCGAAGAATGAGGCTGGGATAATATCGTGTACAGCCAAGCTGGATGTCTATTGTGAGTGTTACTCTTCCTCCCTGGACTCTCTTCCTCATATTCTAACATTACCTTCCATTCAAAGTAGGAAACCACTTTGACCCAGAGGAAAATAAAACAGAACCTGCCGGAAACACTAAAGGCAGGAGTAACTCGGTGGGACAGGCAACATCTCTGGAGAAAAACAATGGATGACGTTTCAGGCCGGAACCCTTCTTCAGACGGGTGCAGGGGGGGGGGAGGTTGAAAAGCTGGAGGCGAGAAAAGACCTGAATCATCATGGCCACATATGGCAGGGTGGGCCCCTTGTTGGTTAGGGAAGGTGTAACTTTAATGGGCCTGTCCCACTTACGCCACTTTTTCAGCGACTGCGGGCGCCCGTCATAGGTCGTTGCAGGTCGCCAAAAATGTTCAACATGTTGAAAATCCAGCGGCGGCCAGAACGACGCTACGACTCCTTGGAAAACTGAGGAGACTACTCACGACCCTGGCGACGTGTCGTGGGGTGAAGCCTGTATGGTCGTGAGCAGTCGCTTGTTCTGGTCGCCGCTGGATTTTCAACATGTTGAAAATGTTCGGCGACCTGCAACGACCTATGACGGGTGCCGGCAGTCACCGAAAATGTCGCGTAAGGGGGGCAGGCCCATAAGAGGGATACAATGTGGAGAGCTGATAAACTGGTTAAACGACTAGGGGAGAGAAAGGGGGCAAGGGGGGAGGGTAAGGGATTGTAGGTGAAAGTTACTTAAAATTAGAGAATTCAATGCTCATGCTGCTGGGTTGTAAGCTACCCAATCAAAATATAATGTCAGGCAGCATCCTTGGAGAACATGGATAGGTGACATTTTCAGACGGCTCCCTTCCTGAGTCTGATTGACTTAACTCTTCAAAATTGAATCACTGGAAAAGGGTCCTGACCCAACACGTCACCTATCCATGTTCTCCAGCGGTGCTACCTGACCCAATGAGTTAATCCAACACTTTGTGCCTTTCCATGGTAAACCAGCACCTGCAGTTCTTTGTTCCTACTGTTGGAGGCAGCACGGTTCAGGCAGCATCTGTGGAGAGAGAAACAGTCTCAAATCAATAAGCCAGTTCGGTATTCCGAAAAACGCAAGAAATCATGCGATTTGTCAAAGGTCATTCGAGAAAGTGAACTGTGTGCCTGGTAGCGAGGGAGAGCGGGGTGTAACAGCCAGAGAGAGAGAGGGGGTAGATGTGTGTGGGAGACAGGTTTCAGTTAGAAAGACAACTGCTAGTAAAGCCATGGCTCCTTGCTTCTCGGAGAGTCTAGAAAATGTCCTCAATCGAGAGAATGCAAATTCAGTACCCCCTCTCTCGACCATGCTGGAGATCTCCGCGGGCGCAAAGAACAAATGACCTAAAGTTTGCGTTGAGTGAACTGAGTGTTCTTACCGTCCTCGTCGTATACCGGTGTTTTGTGAGAGTGGTTGGATCCTGGGATCGAGGAGTCAGCGTCCGACAGGTAAGTGGCCCGCGATAGGTGGTGCCTCGCCGCTCGCCGTTGGAAGAACTGACACCTCTACTCCTCCGGTCGGGCGCTGCCTCCTCGATCCCGCTGCTTGGTAGCGGCCGACTAGGATTCTAGAGCACCGCCGATACCTCACATCAGCTCCTGATCCCCCGCCGCATGTCTGGATAATGTGACTGACGTTGATTGAGCTGAAGCTGGGATCCAACCAGTCTCACAAAACGCCGGTGCACGGCAAGGACGTTAAGAACTCTCAGTTCACTCAACAGGACCTTTAGGTCATTTGTTCCTTGAGCACATGGAAATCCCCGCTCCCATCCATCCCAACCACGGCACAAACGTCTAATGTGTAGAAAGTCTGAGGGAGGGTCTTCTATCCAGTGGTCCGCGGGTGGGAGTGTCGGCCCAGACCCGTAGGCAGTGCGGAGGGGAGGCGCCGGCCACAGCTGGACTCTGCCTGCACCGTCAGCGGGACGAGCGGGGTTGAGCTGGAGTTGGTGCTTCTTTTCCGCGCCGCCTACGGGCAGGACAGGCAGTGATGGGCTGGAGCTGGCACACCCCCACCACGCTCCCGTCTGCCTCCTGCCGGACCTTTGCTGCCCGGGATGTCCCCGCCCGCCTCACGGACGGGACACTAGGGAGGGGACAGAGATGGCCCAGCGGCGGCTGGATAGGGACGAGACACAGGTCTGCACCCATGCGGTGGAACGGGCACCGAAAGTGTTTATCCTGAGCGACCCATGACCTGCGCATACGCAGTGGGAACACCGAACTGGCTTATTCTGATGAAATATTAACCATTTCTCTTTCCGCAGACACACTGCTTCTTCCAAATGTGTTCTCTCTCTCTCTCCCTCTCTCCCTCTCTCCCTCTCTCCCTCTCTCCCTCTCTCCCTCTCTCCCTCTCTCCCTCTCTCCCTCTCTATCTCTCTCTTTTTCTCTTTTTCTTTCTCTCTCTATTTTTCTCTTTCTCCCTCTCTCTCTCTCTTTCTCTATTTCTCATGCCTGTTCTCTCTTTCTTTCACTTTTTCTCTCTCTCTTTCCCTCTCTTTTTCTCATCTCCATTTGTCTGTGTCGCGCACGGGTACCGGAGGGGTTGTCAGTGTTTTGGGTGACACCTTCTCTGGCCTGATCTTGTAACCCCCTGAATCTCGCAGCTCCTCAATGGCACCAGACGCCAGTTTCGAAGCCGAAGAAAGTGAGACCTTCTGCCAGTCGCTACGCGGCGCTGACCGACCAAGGGCTGGACATCAAGTCGGCCTTCCTGCCCGAAGCCAACCCCATCCACCTCGCCACTCAAACCAACCTGGTGGAGAGCGACGACCTGTAGATGACCTCTCGGAGAAAGCAAGAAGGGGGTATTGGGATTACACTGCAGCAGCGCGAGAGAGAGAGGGGTGGGGAGGGAAGCAAAACCACCTCTCGGGAGAAACGACCAAACCCCTGGCCGTCATTTCCTAAAGTCAGGACGCACCAAGAAAAACTTTCATCTTTCAATTTCACACAAACAGCAAGAGACCACGGTGAATGATCAGACTATCAACTGTCGGGGGAGAAGGTTTTGCTGATCGGACGAGGGTTGGATTTGGCACGTACACACATTTGTCGCCCATGCCTCACCTTGCACGGCTAAATTGTGTCCTAAGCATTTTGCTCCACAGTGGCTATGAGTTATTATTAGTGGTTATGTGCACATTAGTAAAAATGATATTAAAATACACATAATTATTGTATATATATATATATATCAGGTTATCAGTCTCGCTAAGTGCCTGAGCTAAAATAGCATTGAGGGAAGAGTGTGATGTGTTGTTTGTGGAGTGTTGTCAAAGAGAAGTGGCTGTAACGTACGGATGATGCGGCGACTCATGGCCATTGTATACACGTCGGTCGGTCGGTCGGTCGGTCGGTCGGCTAGCTATCTAGGCACTCTGCAATCCCCGATTCTCACCTTGAGCAAAATTGGACTTACGAGTTTCCCATAACATCGAAGGATTCACACAGAGGGTGGTGGGTATATGCAGTGCCGCAGATGGCATTTTAAAGCAAAGTCATTTAAAAACGTAGATTGACAGGTTCTTGATTACGAAGGGCGTCATAGGTTAAGGGGAGAAGGCAGGGGAATGGGGTCGAGAGGGAAAGATAAATCAGCCATGATTGAACGGCAGTGTAGACTTGATGGTCTGAATGGCCTAATTCTGTTTCTATGACTAATGAACATAAACTTATATGGAAACAGCTGCTCAGAAGAAGTCGTTGAGACAGGTACTAAAACAGCATTTATAGACACATGGACAGGCACATGGATAGGAAATGTTGAGATGATATGGGCCAAATGCGGAGTTGTTGGATAATACAAGGCTTCTCCGCACCATACTGGATCAAGTCATCAGTGGGAATTGGGGCCTCTACAGGAGCCTTGGTGTTTGGGCAAGAATATGGCTTCAACATTCCCGGGAATACCAGTGATATTTCAACTTTGCCAATGAGACAGGCTTTCCAGTTACCACAAATAAAAGTGAGCCTGGGCTAACCCCGAGTCAACAGGCCAGTAGAGCTGCTGCCTCACAGCGCCAGAGACCCGGGTTCGATCCTGACCTCGGGTGCTATATGTGGGTGGAGTTTGCAGGTTCTCCCTGTCACTGTGTGCATTTCCTCCTGGTGCTCCGATTTCCTCCCACATCACAAAGACGAGTGGGTTTGTAGGTTAGTTGACCTCTGTAAAATTGTCCCTAGTGTGTAGTCGATGAGAAAGTGGGATAACATAGAACTAGTGTGAACGGGCGATCGATGGGTGGTGTGGACGTGGCAGGCGGAAGGGCCTGTTTCCACACAGCAACTCTAAATAAAAAGCTCAGCTGTATATTCTGATTTAACATTCACATTCAGGATGGGTTGTGCTGTTCCGACTTAGCACTTTTTCCCAGTCAGGCTTAGCGTTTGAACACACGCTCTCCGCGCTTAATCAATGGACTTGTGTGCAGGTTGTGTCGACAAAAAGATTCAAGTTCTAAAATTCCCAAGGATTCCAAGTTTAAAAGACTTTTGGAGAAGTAATGTGGATAGGAACGCTTTAGAAAGAAATGGGTCAAACGCAGGCAAATGGGACGAGCTCTGAATGGTGGTCATGGATGAGTTGGGTTCTGTGACTAAGTCTTGGAGGTTTAGAGGGATACAGGGTAAATGTGGGCAAATGGGACTAGCTCAGGAAGATACCTTAGTCGGCATGGATGAGTTGGGTTCTGTGACTAAGTTCTGGAGCACAAAGTCTGGTTCGTGTTAGGGCTAGGAAGATTTTCAGTGTAAACCTGAGCAGACATCTACAAAGGAGTCAGGTGACCTCCTGTCCTCTCTAAGCCACCCTTCCTTCCATCCATCCGGGGATCTGGTGTTGCACCGAGGTGGCTTCCACATGGACAGGGTGCCTGCACATTAATGCCTGACTGACCCCAGCTGAGGAGATCTAAGGCAGGACTCAGCTCTTCTGGAAGGCAGGCTCTCGACACACTTTGCAAATAACCCGGTATTATAACCCATGTAACCTTTCAACTTCCGCACATAATTCCAACGCCAGATGGAATGATAAAACACTCATGCGGGTCAGGCAGCATCCGTAGAGCAAAGAGACCAAGTGGATCTGTAGACCAAGTGGCACAACTGGTCGAGCCGCTGCCTCACAGCGCCAGAGACCCAGGCTCCATACTTGACTGCATGTGCTATCTGTGCGGAGTTTGCACGTTCTCCCCGTGTCCACGTGGGTTTTCTTCAGGTGCTCCAGTTTCCTCCCACATCCCAAAGACGTGCAGGTTTGTAGGTTAATTGGCCCTCTGTAAATCATCCCTTGTGTGTGAGAAAAATGGATAATATAGAACTAGTGTGATTCGATGGTCAGTGTTTCCTTGCTGTATCTCTCAACTAAACTAAGCTAAACTAAATGGAGTTAAACTTTCATCAGCACTTATATTGTTGAGTTTAATTTACTTCCACCTGCGCACAATTTAACTTTGCGCCTTGTTTAAAGTTATTTACTGTGAAATGTGCTGTATGCAGACTTGTACGTGTTGGGTGGGTGAGGAGGTGGGGGCTAAATGGATTTACTTTTCCAGATTAGGGTGGGTTCAGAGGGGGTAGTGATTTGAATGGAGTGCGAACATTTTAATCCAGGTCATGAACCATTGTTCAACTAACGGCGGCGCAGTGGTGGCGTTGCAGCCTCACAGCGCCAGAGACTCATCCTGACTACGGACGCTAACTATACGGACTTTGCACGCTCTCCCTGTGACCATGTGGGTTTCCTCCGGGTGCTCCGGTTTCCTCCCACATTCCAACGCCGTGCAGGTTTGTAGGTTGTATAGGAAGGAACTGCAAATGCTGGTTTACACCAAAGATGCCGGGCGAGGTAATCGAGGTAGGTACTATCGCAACGTTTAATAAACATTTAGACAGGTACATGGAAAGGATATGGGCCAAGCACAGGCAGGTGGGATTAGTGCAGATGGGGACATGTGTGGACAATTTGGGCTGAAGGGCCTGTTTCCACACTGTATGATTCTATGACAATGACTATAATGGTCGGCAGAATGTTAAATGCCTTTGATACGCAGGCATTTGTCACAATTCCCTGCGACCATTCTGCTTGCACCCGTGAGCATGGACTCTGCAGCAGTGGGTGAGTCTATGGGGCAGACGCACCTTGTATGGTGTTGCAGGGATCATTGAAATGCAATCAGCTTGTAGGACCTCTCTGGCCCCAATTAAAAATGTACACCGCAAAAAGCAATTGTAATTTGCTTCAATGCTGTGGTAATTCATGTGAGAAAATAAATAGCTGCTGGTCTCCTGTGGCCATGATCAGAGTACTCAGAGACTTGAAAGCTGCAGGATGACGCAGGAATGTGGTAACTCTTTGCATGCTGTCTCAGAAGACGATCTCCTTCCAATCGCTACAGTCTTTGACTTGTGTAGGATTGTACTCGCGTGCAGAATGATTTGTAGTAACAAGGATTTGCAGATGCTGGTTTACGAAAGAGGACACAGAGTAGCTCAGGGGGTCAGGCAGCATTTCAGGAGAACATGAATAGTCGCCTATCCGTGTTCTCCAGAGATGCTGTCTGGTCCGTTGAGTTACTCCAGCTCTCTATGTCTTCTATAGTATGAAGACTGGATAGCACACAAAACAACTGTTTTACTCTAACTTAGTACACATAACAATATTAAACCAAACTGAACTGAACTAAAATGGAGTGGCACAGTGGTGCAGAGGTCGAGCCGCTGCCTCAGCGCCAGGGACCCAGGCTCTATCCTGACTACAGGTGCTGTCTTTAGGAATTTTGTATGTTCTCCCTCTGACCACATGGGTTCCTCAGGGTGCTCTGGTTTCCTCCTACATCCCAAAGATGTGCAGGTTTGTAGGTTAATAAGCCTCTGTAAATTGTCCCTTGTGTGTAAGATAGATCTAGTGCACAGGTGATCGTTGGTCGGCGGGGCCTGGTGGGCTGGTGCCTGTTTCCACAGTGTATCTCTAAACCAAAACTGAACTAAATTAATTAGAAAACCCATTGCAAGAAATTAGAGCTAAATTTGCCTTTGGACATAATTACTGTGGCCTTTTGACATAAGCCTGATCTCTCGCTGGAGTTGATAGGAATTGGATTTGGTGTTCCTACACCAAGTGCTGTCTTCACCCACTTGAAGACTGCACTCCCGGATTAACCCTGTTAGGAAACAATGAAAATATGGCTCTCTTTGGAGGACGTGTATGGGATGGGAGGAGGTGTTGATGAAGAGGAACGATACCATACAGGGGACGCTAGGAACTGCAGATGCTGGAATCTTGCATAGAACACAAAGTGCGGAAGGAACTCAGCAGGTCAGGCAGCATCTCTGGAGGACACGGACAGGGGACGTTTCAGGTTGGGACCCTTTCTCAGACTGACTGTAGTAGAGGGGAGAAAGCTGGAAAAGAGGCAAAAATACTACAGGGCTGTGAATAAACACAATGGCCAAATGATGTCTTGTAACAAACCACGTGACAAAAATGGACCCATGGAAGCAAAAAGGAACACAGGAAAGGTGTTGAGAAGTTCTCAGCTACGACACGGTGGTACAAAGGAGCTTGATATTGTATAGAAAATGACTGCTCAATTATTATTTAAAATATACAAACTTAAGCGTAACTTTGCTTGGTTCTTGCAACTTTGTTGTTTGAGATATTACATTGAGAATTGTCCCATTGTCATTTAGTACTGTATATCCCAACAATATTTTATAAGAAGAATGAGTAAAACTAGTGCAACTGGTTTTACCCATTTAGCTAAAATTATTATTTAAATGTAAGATTAGCAGTGATGTGCATTTACAGTCTGACTGTGGACAGGAGCGGTAGAGGCACAGGTGGAACTAGTGAGTCTGGTGACACTTCTCGCAACGTTTCCACGTCTCTGATAGTGTTTCACATCAGCCTGAGAGTGTTGGCATCTGACCTGCTAAAAGTATTCCTGTAACCTCACCTATCGAGTGATGACAACTTACGTTGGCGATCGTGTGACATATTTAACGGCAAATGCTTTTTGTTTTTCTGTGCCACCTGTAAAGTCTATATTTTCTAAACATTTGCTGCATTTGCTAGTTTTGGATTGTTCTGAGATTTTGTTTTTGTGTTCGGCGGAGGGGGAGGGGGGGGGGGCATTTAAAGTTAAATAAAAACGCTGGATTAAATTGGACGTTGAGCGTTTATTTTCCTCAAGCCCTTGCTCAAGATGCACAGAGTTGAGCAGAACAAAAGGTCGGAGGAGCCCTCTTTTGGAGCCAGGTTTTAAATGGTCAGTGGCTACTGTCAGTCCATGCACAGTGGCACAGTAGTAGAGTTACTGTTTCACAGCGCCAGAGACCCGGGTTCACTCCTGACCTTGGGCACTGTCTGTACGGAGTTTGTACGTTCTCCCTATGACCATGTGAGTTTTCTCCAAGTGCTCCTATTTCCTCCCACATTCCAAAGACATGCAGGTTTGTCGGTTAATTGGTTTCTGTAAATCATCCTTGGTGTGTTGGATGGAACTAGTATACGAGGTGTGTGTTGTCGATGGGCCAAAGCGCCAGTTTCCATGCTGTTGCGCCTCTAAAGGAAACTCGAGACAGGGACAAGGGAGGGTTACGCAGACTATGGTTGAAATTCCACTGTGTGTGTGAATGTTAAATCTCTCTCTCGATCTCTTTCACATTCTCTTCATCCCTCCCTGTCCTTTTATTTCTCTTTCTTCCTTTCTCATTCCATCTTTCTCTTAACTCCCTCTCGTAAAGTCATACAAAATGTAAATGCCAGAATTTATAACGCCTGCAATATTGTTTTCAATCTCCAAAATCTCTTTCCCAGGACCAATAAATAATGGAGACAAATTCAAAACTGAAGGATTGTCCCAGAATCATACAATGTGGTAACAGGCCTTATGGCCCAACTCATTCATGTTTACCAAGAGTGGCACCTTGGCGTAGCTGGTAGAGCTGCTGTCTCACAACTCTAGAGACCCGGGTTTGATCCTGACCTTGGATGCTGTCTGCGTGTATGTTTATTGGCACTGGTAAAGATTGTAAATTGTCCCTGGTGTAGAGGATGGTGCTAGTGTACAGGGTGACCACTGGTTGGCGTGGCACAGTGGGCAAAGGGCCTGTTTCTGTGCTGTAAAGTCACAGCAGTGAAGTGCAGGGGTTTCAGAACGGGCTCAAGATGTGAAGGAGGCTGCCGCCTGGTGACGGAATGTGATAGTTACGGTGAAGTTTTCAAAGGTTAAAATGAGAAAAGTAACATTACATAGTGTAGGTAGTGTAGTGTGTCGAGTGGTGTAGAATAGTGTAGGATAGTGTAGTGAATAATGTAATGCATAGCATAGTGTACAGTGTGGAGTTGTGTAGTCTAATGCAGAGTCGCGCAGCACCGTCTAGCGGAGAGTAGTTTATTATTGTCAAGTGTACTAACTAAGGTACAGTGAAGGTAGACAAAATGCTGGAGAAACTCAGCGGGTGAGGCAGCATCTATGTAGCGAAGGAATAGGTGACGTTTTGGGTGGAGACCCTTCATAAGGTACAGTGAACAGCCTTTGTGTGTCACCTAGTCAAAGAATCATAGAAAATAGGTGCAGGAGTAGGCCATTCGGCCCTTCGAGCTGGAAGAAGACACTATACGTGAATACAAGCAAGAAGTCCAGAGTGCACTGATACAGGTTACATTTAGAGCTGAGTCACCTCTGAGCACGCAGCCGATGGGTTTACGTCGTGAAACAGAGGGGAGAGCTGCACTGTCGGAGGCACCAGCCCGCAGATGAGCCTGGATGACGCAGTGGGTCAGGAAGCATCTGTGAAGGGAAATTCCACGTGTTCCAGTTTCCACATCCCAAAGACGAGCAGGTTTGCCGGTTTATTGGCTTCTATGAATTGCCGCTAGTGTGTAGGATAGAACTGGTGTACGGGATGATCGCTGGTCGGCGAGGACTCGATGGACTGTTTCCACGCTGTATCTCTAAACTAAACTAAACTGGACTAAACTAAACTGCAACATTTTGGATCGGGACCCTTCTCAGACCAGCTTACCTTAATGTAGTTCAGAGATACAGCGCGGAAACAGGCTCCTTCGGCCCATCGAGTCCGCACCGACCAGAGATCCTCGCACATTAATACTATCCTACACACACTTGGGACAATTTACATTTATACCAAGCCAATTAGCCTACAAACCTGTACGTCTTTGGAGTGTGGAGGAAACCAAAGATCTTGGAGAAAACCCACGCAGCTCACGGGGCGGAGGTACAAATTTTGTGCAGACAGCACCCGTGGTCAGGATTGAACCTGGGTCCCTAGTGTTGTAAGGAGGCAACTCTACCACTGCTCCACCATGCCACCCCGAGCTCTACACTGCCGATGCTGCCTGACCTGTTGAGTCCCTCCAGTACTTTGCGTTTTGCTCAAGATTCAACCATCTGCAGTTCCTAGATCTCTCCTCCTGCACATGGTCTGTACAAAGGCACCATTCTGAACAGCTGATTTTTCCCAGTAAGAGTACTACTGTACACTACTCCAGGTTACCGTATGCTACTCTACACTTCCCTTGGGTGGCACACTGGAGCTGCGGTACAGTTGTTGCTTTCCAGCGCCAGAGACCTGGGATAAATCCTGACTACTGCCTGACAATCCTGCCGTGTGTACGGAGTTTGTACGTGCTCCCTGTGACTGCGTGGGCTTTCTCCGGGTGCTCCGGTTTCCTCCCACATTCCAAAGATTTACAGATTTGTAGGTTAATTGGGTTCTGTAAATTGTCCTTAGTGTGTAGGATAGAACTAGTGCAGAGGGTGATCGTTGGTAGGCACGGACTTGGTGGGCTGAAGGGTCTGTTTTCGCACTGTATCTCTAAAGTCAGTAAATATTTGTCCTCTGCTAACACCAGTAAAATAGATTATTTAATGGGCTCTTGCTTTGGCCACATTGGCCACCTACAATTCTCAAATTACAATCAAAGTTAAGTCAAGTCAAGTCAAGAGAGTTTATTGTCATGTGTCCCTGACAGGACAATGAAATTCTTACTTTGCTTCAGCACCACAGAACATAGTAGGCATTGACTACAAAACAGATCAGTGTGTCCATATACCATTATATAAGTAAATACACACATGAATAAATAAATTGATAAAGTGCAAATAACAGAAAAAGGGGTATTAATGTTCAGAGTTTTGTCCGTGCCAAGTTTAATAGCCTGATGGCTGTGGGGAAGTAGCTATTCCTGAACCTGGTCATTGCAGTCCTCTGGCTCCTATACCTTCTACCATCTGAAGGTAGCAGGGAGATGAGTGTGTGGCCAGGATAGTGTGGGTCCTTGATGATGCTGCCAGCCTTTTTGAGGCAGCGACTACGATAGATCCCCTCGATGGAAGGAAGGTCAGAGACTGGACAGTGTTTACTACTTTTTGTAGTCTTTTCCTCTCCAGGGTGCTCACGTTGCCGAACCAAGCCACGATGCAACCGGTCAGCAAGCTCTCTACTGTGCACCTGTAGAAGTTAGAGAGAGTTCTCCTTGCCAGACCGACTCTCCGTAATCTTCTCAGGAAGTAGAGGCACTGATGAGCTTTCTTGATAATTGCATTAGTGTTCTCGGAACAGGAAAGATCTTCAGAGATGTGCACGCCCAGGAATTTGAAGCTTGACCCTTTCAACCATCGACCCATTGATATAAACTCATCCTACTCCTTCCAAAGTCCACAATCAGTTCCTTGGTTTTGCTGGTGTTGATGGCCAGGTTGTTGTGCTGGCACCATATGGACAGTCGCTCGATCTCTCTTCTATACTCTGACTCATCCCCATCAGTGATACGTCCCACAACAGTGGTGTCGTCAGCGAAATTGATGATGGAGTTCGCACTATGACCGGCTACGCAGTCATGAGTATAGAGTGAGTACAGCAGGGGGCTGAACACGCAGCCTTGAGGTGCTCCCGTGCTGATTGTTATAGAGTCTGACACATTTCCACCAATACGAACAGAATGTGGTCTGTGAATGAGGAAGTCAAGAATCCAATTGCAGAGGGATGCGCAGAGACCCAGTTCTGCAAGTTTGGTAACCAGCTTGGAGGGGATGATTGTGTTAAATGCCGAGCTGTAATCGACGAATAACAGCCTGACATATGAGTTTTTGTTGTCACAGCCACACTTCTGGTTACTTCAATGGATGTGAAGGACTTTGGTGCTTCATGAATGTAGGTGTGTTCTTCTGAAGAAGGGTTTCAATAGACAATAGGTGCAGGAGTAGGCATTCGGCCCTTCGAGCCAGCATCGCCATTCAATGTGATCATGGCTGATCATCCACAATCAGTACCCATTCCTGCCTTCTCCACATATCCCCTGACTCCACTAGCTCTCTCTTGAAAGCATACAGGGAACCTGCCTCCACCGCCCCCTGAGACAGAGAATTCCACAGACTCACCACTCTCTGTGAGAAGAAGTGTTTCCTCGTCTCGGTTCTAAATGGCTTACTCCTTATTCTTACACTGTGGCCCCTGGTTCTGGACTCCCCCAACATCTGGAACATGTTTCCTGCCGCTAGCGTGTCCAAACCCTTAACAATCTTATATGTTTCAATGAGATCCCCTCTCGTCCTTCTAAGGACAGGGTATACAAGCCCAGCTGCTCCATTCTCTCAGCATATGACAGTCCTGCCATCCCGGGAATTAACCATGTAAACCTACGCTGCACTCCCTCAATAACAAGAATGTCCTTCCTCAAATTAGGGGACCAAAACTGCACACAATACTCCAGGTGTGGTTTGCACTAGGGCTCTGTACAACTGCAGAAGGATGTCTTTGCTCCTATATTCGATTCCTCTTGTTATAAAGGTCAGCATGCCAATCGCTTTCTTCACTGCCTGCTGTACCTGCATGCTTACATTCATAGACTGATGTACAAGGACCCCCAGATCCCATTGTATTTCCCCTTTTCCCAACTTGACACCATTTAGATAGTAATCTACCTTCCTGTTTTTTGCTACCAAAGTGGATAATCTCACATTTATCCGCATTAAACTTCATCTGCCATCCATCTTCCCACTCCCCCAACCTGTCCAAGTCACCCTGCATTCTCATAGTATCCTCCTCACAGTTCACACTGCCACCCAGCTTTGTGTCATCTGCAAATTTGCTAATGTTACTTTGAATCCCATCATCCAAATCATTGATGTATATTGTAAATAGCTGCGGTCCCAGCACCGAGCCTTGCGGTACCCCACTAGTCACTACCTGCCATTCTGAAAGGGACCCGTTGATCCCTACTCTTTGTTTCTTGTCTGCCAACCACTTCTCTATCCATGTCAGCACTCTACCCCCAATACCATGTGCCCTAATTTTGCCCACTAATCTCCTATGTGGGACCTTATCAAATGCTTTCTCAAAGTCCAGGTACACTACATCCACTGGCTCTCCCTTGTCCATTTTCCTAGTTACATCTTTAAAAAATTCTAGAAGATTAGTCAAGCATGATTTCCCCTTGTTAAATCCATGCTGACTCGGACTGATCCTGTTACTGCTATCCAAATGAGCGGCTATCTCATCTTTTATAATTGACTCCAGCATCTTCCCCACCACCGATGTCAGGCTAACTGGTCTATAATTCCCCGTTTTCTCTCTCCCACCTTTCTTAAAAAGTGGGATAACATTAGCTACCCTCCAATCCATAGGAACTCTTCCTGAGTCTTTCGAACGTTGGAAAATTATCACCAATGCATCCACGATTTCTAGAGCCATTTCCTTAAGTACCCTGAGATGCACACCATCGGGCCCTGGGGATTTATCAGCCTTCAGTCCCATTAGTCTATCCAACACCATTTCCTGCCTAATGTGGATTTTCTCCAGATCCTCCGTCACTCCAGATCCTCTGGCCGCTACTATATCAGAAAGATTGTTTGTGTCCTCCTTAGTGAAGACAGATCCAAAGTACCTGTTCAACTCATCTTCCATTTCCTTGTTCCCCATAATAAATTTACCTTTCTCGGTCTTCAGGGGTCCAACTTTGGTCTTAACTAATTCTTTCCTCTTCACATACCTAAAGAAGCTATTACTATCCTGCATTATATTCTTGGCTAGCTTACCTTCGTACCTCATCTTTTCTTCCCTTATTGTCTTTTTGATTATCTTCTGTTGTTCTTTGAACATTACCCAATACTCTTGCTTCCCGCTCATCTTTGCTACGTTGTACTTCTTCGCTTTAATTTTTATACTGTCCCTGACGTCCCTTGTCAGCCATGGTCGCCCCTCTCTCCCCTTGGAATCTTTCTTCCTCCTAGGAATGAACTGATCCTGCACCTTCTGTATTATTCCTAGAAATACCTGCCACTGTAATCCCTGCTAGTGTATCTTTCCAGTCAACTTTGGCCAGCTCCTCCCTCATGGCCCCATAGTCCCCTTTATGCAACTGCAACACTGACACCTTCAATCTACCCTTCTCCCTCTTCAATTGTAGGTTAAACCTGACCACGTTATGGTCACTGCCTCCTAATGGCTCATTAACCTCGAGGTCCTTTATCAAATCAGGTTCATTACATAACACTAAATCCAGAATTGCCTGCTCCCTGGTAGGCTCCAATACAAGCTGTTCTAAGAATCCATCACAAAGGCACTCTACAAAGTCCCTTTCTTGGGGTCCAGTACCAACCCAATTTTCCTAGTCTACGCGCATGTTGAAATCTCCCATAACAACCACAGCATTACTTTTGCTACATGCCAATTTTAACTCCTGATTCAACTTGCGCCCTATGTCCAGGCTACTGTTTGGGAGCCTGTAGATTAGTCCCATTAGGGTATTTTTACCCTTACAATTCCTTAGTTCTATCCATACTGACTCCACATCTCCTGTTTCAATGTCGCCCCTTGCAAGGGACTGAATTTCATTCCTCACCAACAGGGCAACCCCACCCCCTCTGCCCATCTGTCTGTCTTTTCGATAGGAGGTATACCCTTGAATATTCAGTTCCCAGCCCTGGCCCTCTTGCAGCCATGTCTCAGTAATTCCCACAACATCATACTTGCCAGTTTCTAACTGAGCCTCAAGCTCGTCCACTTTATTCCTTATACTTCGCACATTCATATACAGCACTTTGACCTCCGTATTCACTTCTCCCCTCGCACCGCTCACAATTGGCCCTGACCTTACTCTGTTGTCCATTCTCGAGCTTTCCTTCCCATTAATTTGAGAATCTTTTGTAATTTTTCCTGTAGCCACTTCCCCTTCAACTCCATCTTTATACTCCCAATTTGTCAATCCCTCCCCTCCACTATTTAGTTTAAACCTACACGTGTAGCCTTAGCAAACCTGCCTGCCAGAATGCGGGTCCCCCTCCAGTTAAGGTGTAACCCGTCTCTTTTGTACACGTCACCCCTACCCCAGAAGAGATCCCAGTGGTCTATATAAATCTAAATCCTTGCTCCCTGCTCCAGCCCCTCAGCCAGACATTCAGATCCCCTATCTCCAAGGGGGTTTCGACCCAAAACATTGCCTATTTCCTTGGCTCCATAGATGCTGCCTCACCCGCTGAGTTAGCATTTTTGTCTACCTTCGATTTTCCAGCATCTGCAGTTCCTTCTTAAACACAACTGTCCTTTTGTCCTTTCCACCTGTTTCTGGACACAGTGGAGCTTCAGCCCCACCTGCTGGCACAGCCCACAATTACAGTATCTCCAAGACCTGGAAACTTAGTATTGCAGGTCCACCACCGTTCTTCCAGCAAATGGTCCTTTAATCCGGACAAAAATATAAGAGCACTCTTGAAATCTCCGCCTGGAAGTCCCCGGGAAATGTAGCGTCCAAGCTGGGTGAGACGGCCGATCTCGACCTCATCATGGCTGATTGGCGGGTCAAATTTGTCCCCTGCAGCCGGGGCTCTGGAAGTCCAGCCTGGCCAGAGCCGGCAGATCCGTTCCCAAAGCCGACTTTGCGGCACAGTATCTCGGCCTCTATAAATGTGAGTAGGGATGTGGGATAACATTGAACTAGTGTGAACGGGTGGTCAGTATGGAATTCGAGGGCCGAAGAGCCTATTTCTTTCAATCAATCAAAAATTGTAAGTCTTTTGACATGAACAAAATCAGACAATGAGACGTGAAAACCTCCAGCAAAGATGCTGAATTCTAAGCCCTCTATTCATGAAATGGCAGGAGCTACTGAAGTTTGAAAACACACACCTCCAAATTGAAGAACAATTTTTTCCGAGACTTCAATGTTGTTTAGTTTAGAGATACAGCATGGAAACAGATGCTTCAAGCCACAGAATCCATGCCGACCAACTTTCCCCACGCAGTAGTTCCATCCTACACACGAGGGACAATTTACAGAAGCTAATTACCCTACAAACTCACACGTCTTTGGAATGTGGGAGTAAACTGAAGTATCTGGAGAAATCCCACACGGTCACTGGGAGAACGTACAAACTCCATACAGACAACACTCGTAATCAGGATGGAACCCGGGTCTGTGGCACTGTAAGGCAGCAACTCTATCGCTATGTCACTGTGCCGCCCTAACATCTTTATATCTTGCACTAGATGGACCTTTTATCCTGTATCTTCGCACAGTTGACAGCTTGATTGTATTCTTGTAGTCTTTTCTTTCTTTTTTTGGACTGGAAACCACGCACACAAAAACTTTTTACCGTACCTCTGGATACGTGACAATAATAACCTAAAATGTACTCGTATTTTAACACCATCTATGTGGTGGAGAGCGAGCAAGGTGGAGCAGGGAAAGCTCAGACTTCACTTACTCTGCAGTGTGCCAGTGAACAGCCTTGAAACTGCTGTACATGTACCAGTCAGGAGAGGGCAGCGATGTGCACAGTGAAGCTACCAGTATACATGTGTGTAGGGAGTGGATGGGGAGAAAGTAGGATAACATAGAACCGAGTGGTTGGTGGTCATCGTGGACCGAAGGGCCTGTTTCCTTGCTGTATTGCTAAAACCGAAACAAAACACAGTTTAAGCTGTCTCTCTCGCTCTCTGTCGTTCTCATGGCTTTCTGTGAACTTGCTTTCTGTGACGGTAGCGTTTGCCGCCAACTTCTCACTTGCCTCCTTTCTGCTCTTGGACCCACCCTTTTGCCAGTCTTGTTTAAACCCACCCTAGTAACAAATTTCCCTCACAGGGTAATTCCCCCCCCCCCCCACACAGTTCACCTCTTCCCCAGAAGAGATTCCAGCAATCCACGAACCTGAATCATTGCCTCCTGCACCAGCTCTTGTGCCACGTGTCCACCTGTCCTGTCTTTCTACTATCATTGTGGTCCGGCTTTTTAAACTGTTTCCAATCGCCCCATACTGCAGGACCTCATCGCTTTCTCTACCTCAAGGCAGCACAGTGGTAGAGTCGCTGCCTCACAGCACCAGAGACCCAGGTTCGATCCTGACCATGGGTGCTGTCTGTACGGTGTTTGTGCATTCTCCCTGTGACGGCGTGGATTTCCTGCAGGTGCTCCGGTTTCCTCCTACAACCCAAAGATGTATGGGTTTTTTAATTAATTGGCATAGGTAAAATGACAAATTGTCCATAGTGTGTAGGATAGTGATCGCTAGTCGGCGGGCCCGTTTCTGCGCTATATCTCTAAAGTCTCTGTTGCTGATACCAATATGCACAACAAACTCTGGCTGCTCACCCTCCCCGTTGAGAATGTCAGATACATCCTTCTGGCACCAGGGAGACAACACACTACTCTGCCTTGTTTGCAGCCAGAGAATCTCCTTTCTGCCTCCCCTAACTATTGAGTCCCCTATCACTATCGCTGTGTCCGACTTCACCATTCCTTGATCAGCCTCAAAGCCAGGCGGAGAGCCAGAGACTTGGCTGCTGTTGCTACCCTATGAAAGGTTATCTCTCCAATGATCTAATGCCGTTTTTATCGTCACATGTGCAAAAGTGCAGTGACATTATTTTCGTACATACAGTCCAGTACTGTATTCCCATACCCAAGCACATCCTCAATTACCAAGTGTACAGAAATAGTCTACTGAGCCCACATGCAAGATGAAACGGTGGGTGGGGAAAGGGGTAGAGGAGGCAGCCTATCCATGGCATTTATTGCCCATCTCCCATTGACCACTAGATGGTGATGCAGAGCCACTTTGTTTAACGACTGCAGCCCTTAAGGTAGATGTGCTATAGGGGAGAGGGTTCCAGGAGGTAGGGACAGCAAAAATACAGGGTGCCATTTTTAGCTGATTGGTGACACTTGGATAGTTTGGAAAGGATGTGATGTTGGCAGCATCAAAAATGGACCATCAATGAAACTGCCGCTTGCCAAAAAAAAACTGGATTGAGAGGAACAGAGTGATAGAACAGAAGGGCATTCCAGCGCCCGCCGGGGGCTCAAACTTTGTGACTTTTGGGCCTAGAGCGGGCCAGCGCGACCTCAATGGCTGTGGGACTTAACACCGCCCGCCTGGGGCTTCGACATCGGGAGAGAAATGGTGCGGGGAAGAAGAACTTTGCCTTCCATCAC
Organism: Okamejei kenojei; assembly: GCA_035221665.1. Lineage (NCBI taxonomy): Eukaryota > Metazoa > Chordata > Chondrichthyes > Rajiformes > Rajidae > Okamejei > Okamejei kenojei. The sequence continues at coordinate 52,094,269 of CM069133.1, read as the reverse complement.
GGTGAGGAGGAGATTCACTGTGATGGATATTTGTGTGAATTGAAACCCATCAACATTGGAGCAAATGGAATCGGGTTCTACTAAAATAAACGCTGGTGAAGTTTTCATATTCTTCCTGTACCTGTTTGGCAGTGGGTCTGATGGAATTACCCAGATTCAATGGAGACACAAGGAACTACAGAGGCTGGAATATTCAGAACACAAATTGCTGGAGAAACTCAGCAGCTGAGGAAAGAAAGGGCAAATGATGTTTTGGGTTGGGACCCATTTTCAGACTGATTGAAACATTGTCTCCCCATTCTCTCCTCATATGTTGCCTAATCATCTAAGTTCCGCCAACACTTGGTGTTTTACCCTGGATTTAATGCATTGTGCTAAGTCGTCTTAAGTACCAGACATGATAAAAACAAAATACCACATAGCATCGATTAGGTACATCTACATATAGACAGACACAAAATGCTGGAGTAACTCAGTGGGTCAGCCAGCATCTCTGGAGAAAAGGAATAAGGTAACGTCATGGTCGGAACCCTTCTCCAGAAAGGTTCTCCTGAAGAAGGGTTCTGACATGAAACCACCTATTCTTTTTCTCCAGAGATGCTGCCTGACCCGCTGAGTTACTCCCGCATTTGGTGTCTTTCTTTGGTACAAACCAGCATTTGCTGTTCCTTCCTATATATCTACATATATTATGCTTGAAAGCCTTTTCTTGAAGCATCATAGTTGCATTCCAATGGGTAGTTGTGTAAAGGTAAAAATCTAATGGTAATAAATATTTGACGTAATGGGTTTGGGAAACCACATGGAGATTGATTTGCTCCTGGTCATGTACTGTAGGATGTACAGATGCTAGGTTCAATAACTCCCCACAAGCCAAAGGTCTCATCACATACATTGGTGAAAAAAGTTACGTTCCCTGCACGTAACAAATACCACCAGCCATTGAAGCTCTCACCATAGTCTGCTTTGTTCACTTAGGTAATTTTCATTAGTTTAGTTTAGTTTTTTGTCATGTGTACCAAGGTACAGTGAAAAGCTTTTTGTTGAGGTACAGTGAGTCAGCGGAAATATTATACATTACAATCGAGCCATCCAAAGTGTACAGATACTTTGTACACTTTGTACAAAGGGGATAGTATTTAGTACCAGATAAAGCCCAATAAAGTACAATTAAAGATAGTCCGATGGTCTCCAATGAGGTACTGCTAGCTAGTTGGTGAAAGGATGGTTCAGTTGCCTGATAACAGCTGGGAAGAAATGGCCCCTGAATCTAGAGGTGTGGGTTTTCACACTTCTGTACCTCTTAGAAACATAGAAACAAGATGCAGGATTAGGCCATTCAGCCCTTCGAGTCTGCACCGCCATTCAATATGATCATCCAACTCAGTATCCCGTACCTGCCTTCTCTCCATACCCTCTGATTCCCCCTAGCCACAACGGCCACATCTAACTCCCTCTTAAATATAGCCAATGAACTGGCCTCCACTACCCTCTGTGGCAGAGTTCCAGAGACCCACCACTCTGTGTGTGAAAAAAGTCCTTCTCATCTCGGTCCTAAAGGATTTCCCCCTTATCCTTAAGCTGTGACCCCTTGTCCTGGACCTCCCCAACATCGGGAACAATCTTCCTGCATCTAGCCTGTCCAACCCCTTAAGAATTTTGTAAGTATCTATAAGATCCCCTCTCAATCTCCTAAATTCTAGAGAGTATAAACCGAGTCTATCCGGTCTTTCTTCATAAGACAGTCCTGGCATCCCAGGAATCAGTCTGGTGAACCTTCTCTGCACTCCCTCTATGGCAATAATGTCCTTCCTCAGATTTGGAGACCAGAACTGTACGCAGTACTCCAGGTGTGGTCTCACCAAGACCCTGTACAACTGAAGTAGAACCTCCCTGCTCCTGTACTCAAAGCTTGCCTGAAGATAGAGTGGAGATGAGGGTGACCGGGGTGAGACTGGTCCTTGATTATGCTGGTGACCTTGCCAAGGCAGCGTGAAGTGTAGATGAAGTCAATGGAAGATTGGTTTGTGTGATAGTCTGGGCTGCACCCACAATTCTCTGCAATTTCTTGAGTCTTCCAATGACAGGATGTTTACCAGAAGGCTGCCTGGATTAGAGGGTTTCAGCAACAAGAAGTGGTTGCATAAACTTGGATTGTTTTCTCTGGAACATCGGAGGTGAAGAGGAGACTTGATAGAAGTCGATCAAAATTATGAGACATAGATTAGGTAGACCATCAGAACCTTTATCCCACCAGGGTGGAAATGTCCAAAACTTGAGAGCATAGCTACAAGGTGAGAGGGGGTAACTCTGATGGAGATGTGCGGGGGCAAGGTTTTTTTACACAATGGTGGGGCCTGGAACACATTGCCAGGGATGATGGTGGAGGCAGATACAATAGTGGCGTTTAAGAGGCACATGGAAGTGCATGTGAGACAGAGTGTGTACGATAGTTCTAATGTACGGGTTGATTGGCAGTCGGCACGGACTTAGTAGGTTGAGGGGCCTGTTTCCACGCTGTATCTCTAAAACTAAACAAAAATCCATGACTTGGTAATATGCAACTAAAGTATTCACCTGGCATACAACACTGGCTTGTGTATACTTGTAATAAGATCACTCACACAGACAGTATTATCAGAGGACACGGAAGTTAGGTAATGGAAAGTGCACCAACAGTAGATACTAAGTGGCTGTGCTTTATTGATGAGATAGACATGTCAAGACAAAGCCATTAGCTTAAGTTGTAGTTTTGAAATATCCTACATTTCGGGTTCTGGGTTTGCATTAACTGCTCCCATATAATTTTTGTAGAGTATTGGTTTCAACGCCAGATTCATCAACATTGGTTTCAATCTGCTATAGGAAATACTGACAATCAGCCCTCTAACTCAGATGATATGAGACATTTAAATAGAATAATCCAGTTAGATATGCAACAATGACTCATCTCATTTCATTCAAGTGCACAGTTTTGTTTTACTGTGCAGGCCTAAAAGATTTAAAAGAATGGTTGGCTCCACGCACATAAGGGTGCAGCGTATCTAATGGAGCCTGGTGGAGGCTTCAATAAAGGTCCTACTTGCCTTAAAACTTGGCCTCAACACAATGGAAAGAGTACTACCATGATACTAGAATGTCACTGTTCCACTTCGGGACAGATGACAATAAAACTCTTGACAAGTCCTTGCTTCTCCCCAGTGCTACGCTGCAGGCTTACGGTTGGTGAGGTAAAAGATGCGAGGTGCGACATAAATCCAAAATTAGGTAGATTTGGAGATGGATGTTGGCCCCAAGATTACATAAAGATTCTAATCAGAGATATTATTTTTAAAATCACCCAAAGAGATTCCCAACTACAAACCTTCCGAGCAAAACCTCCGACAGTCAATTATAGTCATGTTGAATATACGTAACATGCACATTGTCAAGGGAAGGGGCGTGAGTAATGGATATACCGCGTCTAAGCCCAATGTGTAATCTAACCAGGCTGCCCAACACTTTTACAGTGTTTTGGTGACTGCAATTTTCCATTCCATTTTTCTCGAGCGAGCCACAAATCAGTGGCTTTGGTCACTATCAGCATGCTTTGCACTGTTGAGGATTTAAGGATTTTGCAGAGCGGAGGATTCCTCGCTTTCATTAAAAAAAGTCTTACACCATCGACTCGGATTCCCGCTTGCGGTTTCCCTAACGTCATGGTGCCATCTGGACAATGATCCGGGTCACAAACTTGCACGACAGGCTGATGCTGAGTCCCATCTACACAACTGCTTCACTTGCACCCACCACACACTTGATTACGCTCCTTGCAGGGTTACTCAAATCAGCAACGTAGATAAAATGGGAGTGTTTTGTGTAGAAGAGGTACTACGCCAAACTGAACCACGAGGAGAAAATCCAGCTCCCCCTCTCAGAAGATAACACTTATAAATTATCACAACTCTCAACACTTGACATTATAGAACTTTCACTTTACATGATCAAAAGACTATTAAAAAAATCTAATCCAATAAGTTACAAAGTTTTGTCTTAATTACAGCTTTGTTGTAAACAGTTGAATTTGATCCGAGTGGCAGCGTGTAGGGTGGCTGCCTTGATTCCATGAAGAAACAGTGGATGACAGAGTCTGTGGCGGTGACAGGCATAGACTGGACTAGAGGCACAAGGAACTACAGCAGCTTTACAAAAAAAGACAAAGTGCTGGAGTGACTCATTGGTCACGATCCGAAAAGTCGCAGATCCATGTTCTCCAGAGATGCTGCTACCTGACTGACCTGCTGAGTTACTCCATCACTTTGTGTCTTTTAAGGACTGGAGTGTAATGAAACTCACAGACTGCTCTCCAGTGAATGACTCCCGGCACGCAGTCACCGCTGCTCTTGTACGCCTGGAAACTCAAAGGTAAAAGGTCCGAACAGCCGTTGCCTTCTGCAGTTATAAAGCACTACTGCTGTCGACGTGGAATATTTTGCGAGATGATTGGTGTTTTGCACTGGCGAGTGTGCTCTACAAAAGTCGTGGGTGTTGGTGGCATGCGAGCGCTTTGTTAAGCGGGCTCAGATGCTCTCCACAAAGCTGCCGGGGAAGAGGCCGGTTTTCCCGTTCCGCTGCAGGGTGCCCTTGAACCAACCGTCCTCGCGCTTCTTGTGCACGAATACAATGTCACCATCCTTCAGTTCCAGCTCAGCCTCGCTCTGCGGAGGGTAGGACACAACCACTCTGTACCTGGTGAAAAACAACCGCACGGCATTAGTTTAGTTTACTTTATTGTCACGCGTTTTGTTGCGTGCTAACCAGTGCATCCTCCAACACTCCCACAGTGTATAAAATCATGACAGGAATAGATCGGGTAGATGCACAGAATCTCATGCCCAGGGTGGAGGAATCGAGTACCAGAGGATGTGGTGGTCAAGGTGAAGGGGAAAAGATTTAATAGGAATAGGGTACATTTTTCACACGAAGTGTGGGGGTTGTATGGAACAAGCTGCCAGAGGAGGTAGTTGAGACTGGGTCTATCCCTATTTTTAAGAAACAGTTAGACAGGTACATAGATAGGACAAGTTTGCAGGGATATGGACCAAATGCAGGCAGATGGGACTAGTGTAGCTGGTACATTTTGGCCGGTGTGGGCAAGTTGGGTCGAAGGGCCTGTTTCCACACTGTATCACTCTCTGGCTCTACGACTCCAAATACGTGCAGGTTTGTAGCAGATAATTGGCTTATGTAAATTGTTCCTAGTCCGTAGGTTAGAACTAATGTACAGGTGATCATTTGTCAGTGTGGACACGGTGGGGTGAAGGGCCTGTTTTCATGCTGTATCTCCAAACTAAAATAAACTATCTCGCTCCTCGCTCAATCATAGGGCTGCACTCAAGCCAGAACTTGGAGAAGGCTGTTGTTATGAGATGAAAGTAGAAAGAATTGTTCTTCAGTTACATGGGGTTAGACAATAGACAATAGGTGCTAGAGTAGGCCATTTGGCCCTTCGAGCCAGCACCGCCAATCAATGTGATTCCCATATCCCCTGACTCCGCTATTTTTAAGAGCCCTATCTAGCTCTCTCTTGAAAACATCCAGAGAACCTGCCCCCACCGCCCTCTGATTAGGTTTATTATTGATACACGTACCAAGGTAAAATGAAAGCTTTGTTTTGCATGCTATCCACATGACTAATGACCTGAAGTCACACTCAAGTACGATAGAGCAAAAGGGAATACACAGAGTGCAGAATATACATAGTTCTCAGCATTGTAGCGCATCAATTCCAGAGACACATCAATGTCCACTATCGGGTAGAGGCAATTTGGACGGTATCCTAGCCTATGGAAAGACTGTTCAGATGCCTGATAAAAGAGGGGAAGAATCTGTTCCTGAGACTGGTGGTGCATGCGGTCAAGCTTCTATACCTTTTGCTGGAAGGGAGCAGGGAGAAGAAGGAATGACTGGGGTGGGACATGTCTTTGAAACATAGAAACATAGAAATTAGGTGCAGGAGTAGGCCATTCAGCCCTTCGAGCCTGCACCACCATTCAATATGATCATGGCTGATCATCCAACTCAGTATCCCGTACCTGCCTTCTCTCCATACCCTCTGATCCCCTTAGCCACAAGGGCCACATCCAACTCACTCTTAAATATAGCCAATGAACTGGCCTCAACTACCCTCTGTGGCAGAGAGTTCCAGAGACTCACAACTCTCTGTGTGAAAAAAGTCTTTCTCATCTCGGTCTTAAAGGATTTCCCCCTTATCCTTAAGCTGTGACCCCTTGTCCTGGACTTCCCCAACATCGGGAACAATCTTCCTGCATCTAGCCTGTCCAACCCCTTAAGAATTTTGTAAGTTTCTATAAGATCCCCTCTCAATCTCCTAAATTCCAGAGAGTATAAACCGAGTCTATCCAGTCTTTCTTCATAAGACAGTCCTGACATCCCAGGAATCAGTCTGGTGAACCTTCTCTGCACTCCCTCTATGGCAATAATGTCCTTCCTCAGATTTGGAGACCAAAACTGTACGCAATACTCCAGGTGTGGTCTCACCAAGACCCTGTACAACTGAAGTAGAACCTCCCTGCTCCTGTACTCAAATCCTTTTGCTATGAAAGCTAACATACCATTCGCTTTTTTCACTGCCTGCTGCACCTGCATGCCTACTTTCAATGACTGGTGTACCATGACACCCAGGTCTCGCTGCATCTCCCCTTTTTCTAATCGGCCACCATTTAAATAATAGTCTGCTTTCCTGTTTTTGCCACCAAAGTGGATAACCTCACATTTATCCACATTATACTGCATCTGCCAAACATTTGCCCACTCACCCAGCCTATCCAAGTCACCTTGCAGTCTCCTAGCATCCTCCTCACAGCGAACACTGCCCCCCAGCTTAGTGTCTTCCGCAAACTTGGAGATATTGCCTTCAATTCCCTCATCCAGATCATTAATATATATTGTAAATAGCTGGGGTCCCAGCACTGAGCCCTGCGGTACCCCACTAGTTACTGCCTGCCATTGTGAAAAGGACCCGTTTACTCCTACTCTTTGCTTCCTGTTTGCCAGCCAGTTCTCTATCCACATCAATACTGAACCCCTAATACCGTATGCTTTAAGTTTGTATACTAATCTCTATGTGGGACCTTGTCGAAAGCCTTCTGGAAGTCCAGATATACCACATCCACTGGTTCTCCCTTATCCACGCTACTAGTTACATCCTCGAAAAATTCCACAAGATTCGTCAGACATGATTTACCTTTTGTAAATCCATGCTGACTTTGTCCAATGATTTCACCACTTTCCAAATGTGCTGCTATCCCATCTTTAATAACTGACTCTAGCAGTTTCCCCACTACTGATGTTAGACTAACTGGTCTGTAATTCCCCGTTTTCTCTCTCCCTCCTTTCTTAAAAAGAGGGGTTACATTTGCTACCCGCCAATCCTCAGGAACTACTCCAGAATCTAAAGAGTTTTTAAAGATTATCACTAATGCATCCACTATTTCCTGAGCTACTTCCTTAAGTACTCTGGGATGCAGCCTATCTGGCCCTGGGGATTTATCGGCCTTTAATCTATTCAATTTACCCAACACCACTTCCCGACTGACCTGGATTTCACTCAATTCCTCCTTTGACCCACAGTCCCCTGCTATTTCAGGCAGATTATTTATGTCTTCCTTAGTGAAGACGGAACCAAAGTAGTTATTCAATTGGTCCGCCATATCCTTGTTCCCCATGATCAACTCACCTGTTTCTGACTGCAAGGGACCTACATTTGTTTTAACTAACCTCTTTCTCTTCACATATCTATAAAAACTTTTGCAGTCAGTTTTTATGTTCCCTGCCAGTTTTCTTTCATAATCTATTTTTCCTTTCCTAATTAAGCCCTTTGACCTCCTCTGCTGGTCTCTGAATTTCTCCCAGTCCTCTGGTATGCTGCTTTTTCTGGCTACTTTGTACGCATCATCCTTTGCTTTGATACTATCCCTGATTTCCCTTGTTATCCACGGATGCACTACCTTCCCCGATTTATTCTTTTGCCAAACTGGGATGAACAATTTTTGTAGTTCATCCATGCAGTCTTTAAATGTCTTCCATTGTATATCCACCGTCAACCCTTTTAGAATTAATTGCCAGTCAATCTTGGCCAATTCACGTCTCATACCCTCAAAGTTACCCTTCTTTAAGTTCAGAACCATTGTTTCTGAATTAACAATGTCACTCTCCATCCTAATGAAGAACTCAACCATATTATGGTCACTCTTGCCCAAGGGGGGCACGTACAACAAGACGGCTAATTACCCCTTCCTCATTACTCAAAACCCAGTCTAAAAATAGCCTGCTCTCTCGTTGGTTCCTCTACATGTTGATTTACATAACTATCCCGCATACATTCCAAAAAATCCTCTTCCTCAGCACCCCTGCTTTGATTATGTTGTCTGATTTCCTTAGGTAGCGTTAAGTGTAGATGAAGTCAATGGTGGCAAGTCCAAGGACTTCAGGTTTTTTTTGCGCTCAAATTCTCAGCTTTATAGTACTTCAGTTCCATAAATTGCCACGTCATGTTTGGCCACATACCTGCCAATTCTTCCATAGAAAACACCTTCTCCTTATTTACCTCGTGCTCCCTTAATAATTCTTTGCAGCAGAGAAGGCTAAGAAGGCATTTGGTAGAGGTGTTCAAACCTATTTAGTTTGGTTTAGTGATACAGCAGTGAAACAGGCCTTTCCGCCACCGAGTCCACGCCAACCAGCGATCCCCATACACGAGTACTACCCTACACGCTAGGGACAATTTACAATTTTTGCAAAAGCCAAATTAGCCTACAAACCTATACGTCTTTGGAGTGTGGGAGGAAACCGGACCACCCAGGGAACACCCACGTGGTCACCGAGAGAATATACAAACGTACAGCCAGCACACATAGTCAGGATCAAACCCAGGTCTCTGGTGCTGAAAAGCAGCAACTCTACCACTGCACCACCGTGCCATCCGGAAGAGAGCAGTGGAAGTAAATAAGGAGAAGGTGTTTCCTGAGGAAGATTTGGCAGACATGTTTAACCTGGTGGCCAAAAGTGACACAAAGTGCTTAAAACAGCAAACCTTTATGATCTGGAAGATAGATATAAAATGCTGGAGTAACTCAGTGGGACAGGCAGCATCTCTGGAGAGAAGGAATGGGTGACGTTTCGGGTCGAGGCCCTTCTTCAGACTGATGTCAGGGGAGTGGGTGGGACAGAGATAGAATGTAGTCGGAGACAATAAGACTGGTGGGAGAACTGGGAACAGGGAAGGGATGAAGAGTGAGGGAAAGCAAGGACTATTTGAAGTTAGAGAAGTCAATGTCAAATAACTATTTATCCGAGTCGCGCCCTCGCCCCCCTCCTCACGGCCTACCACCTGGATCGGAGCAGCCTTTCCTGCCGGGGAGTGGGAACCGGACCAGAGCTTCAACAGCGGCGGCGCAGCGCTGAATTCACCGCGGAGCTGGCGATGCCTACCTGGATCGCCGTTTGGAGCATTGGGCCGCTGCTCCAACATCGTGGAGCTGCGGTTTGGGAGAGCTTCCAACACAGGCGGCGCTGACCGTCATCGCGGAGTCCTGGGGCCCTGTGCCGAGGGCCGCCAGTGTTGCATCTACGCCCAGCGTGGCCTGCGGACTTTGGGAGCCCGTAGCGGCGACTGCGGAGGGCTCGGGGAGGCCCCGACCACGGGTGAACAGTGGGGAACATTAGAGGAAGATGACTGACTTTGGTGCCTTCTCTCACAGTGAGGAAACTTTGATTCTGCTGTGTGGGTTTGTTTTTATGTTGAATTCTATCGTGGGTTGTGTTCTTTATTTTTATTGTATGGCTGTATGGTGATCACATTTCACTGTGCCATCTGGCACATGTGACAAATAAATGTATCTTGTATCTTGTACCTTCATACCACTGGGATGTAAGCTTTATGATCTGGAATCGCATTCCCCTACTAAGAAGGCATCAAAGCCAGGTGACTCCGCATACTGGTCCCAAAAGCGCATCATATGTTGCAACAGCTCCATTCTTTTAAACCTCTACTGCTCCCATTATCCTGTATCTGACACTGTGAACCGTGCGATTGTAATTGTGTATCGTCTTTCTGTGTCATGTATGAATAGCATGCAATAAAAAGCTTTTCACTGTACCTCGGTACACGTGACAATAAACTAAACAGAAGTGGGTTCAACAGAATAAACAAAAGGAAATGGGAAAAGAGAAAATAAATGACTGGGCAAGGGGAGAGAGTATGAGTGGAACTAATTGGATAATGTTCTCCAGAGCAGCCATTAGAAGCCAAATAAGTTCCTTCTGCACCACACCTTCGTAATATCTTATGAACCTTCATGGTTCTGATAAAATACCTATCCAAGATTTATTGTACACCTCCTAAATGCTCAATCAAATATTATGTCAGTCAAAATATTATGGATTTACAGTGCCCTCCATAATGTTTGGGACAAAGACCCATCATTTATTCATTTGCCTCTGTACTCTACAATTGTAATATAAATAATCACATGTGGTTAAAGTGCAAATTGTCAGATGTTAATAAAGTCAATTTTTATACATTTTGGTTTCACCATGTAGAAATTACAGCTGTGTTTATACATAGTCCTCCCATTTCAGGGCACCATAAAGTTTGGGACACAGCAATGTAATGTAAATGAAATTAGTCATGTTTAATATTTTGTTGCATAGCCTTTGCACGCAATGACTGCTTGAAGTCTGCGACTCATGGACATCACCAGTTGCTGGGTGTTTTCTCTGGTGATGCTCTGCTAGGCCTATATTGCAGCCATCTTTAGCTTATGCTTGTTTTGGGGGCTAGTCCCCTTCAGTTTTCTCCTCAGCATATAAAAGGCATGCTCAATTGGGTTCAGATCAGGTGATTGACTTGGCCACTCAAGAATTGACCATTTTTTAGCTTTGAAAAACGTTATTTAGCTGTAGGTTTCGGATCATTGGATTGCTGTCAAATGAACCACCGGCCAATTAATTTTGAGGCATTTGTTTGAACTTGAGCAGATAGGATATGTCTATACACTTCAGAATTCATTATGACTACCATCAGCAGTTGTATCATTAATGAAGATTAGTGAGCCAGTACCATCAGCAGCCAAACATGCCCAGGCCATAACGCCCCTACCACCATGTTTCACAGATGAGGTGGTATGCTTTGGATCTTGGGCAGTTCCTTCTCTCCTCTATACTTTCCTCTTGCCATCAATCTGATATCAGTTAATCTTCGTCTCATCTGTCCACAAGACCTTTTTACAGAACTATGGTTGGTCTTTTAAGTACCTCTTGGCAAACTGTAACCTGGCCATCCTATTTTTGCAGCTAACCAGTGGTTTGCATCTTGCAGTGTAGCCCCTGTATTTTTGTTCATGAAGTCTTCTGCGGACAGTGGTCATTGACAAATCCACACCTGACTCCTGAAGAGTGCTTCTGATTTGTCGGACAGGTGTTTGGTTTTTTTTCTTTATTATAGAGAGAATTTTTCTGTCATCAGCTGTGGAGGTCTTCCCTGGCCTGCCAGTCCCTTTGCGATTAGTAAGCTCACCAGTGCTCTCTTTCTTCTTAATTACGTTAAAAACAGTTGATTTTGGTAAGCCTAAGGTGTGGCCGATGTCTCTAACAATATTATTCTTGTTTCTTAGTCTCATAATGGCTTATTTGACTTTCATTGGCACAACTTTGGTCCTCATGTTGATAAACAGCAATAAAAATTTCCAAGGTGATGGAAAGACTGGAGGAAAGACTAGGTGCTGAGAGGTCTCTTATACCTGCATTAAGGAGGCAATTAAACACACCTGAGCAATTACAAACACCTGTGAAGCCATGTGTCCCAAACATTATGGTGTCCTGAAATGGGGGGACTATGTATAAACACAGCTGTAATTTTTACATGGTGAAATCAAAATGTATGAAAATGGCCTTTAATAAAATCTGACAATGTGCACTTTAACCACGTGTGATTTTTTTCTATTACAAATCTCAAATTGTGCCGTACAGGGACAAATAAATAAAGTCCTCAGATAGTTGTGAGGTACTTTAGGGATGTTATGAGGTTGTAAAATACAAGGCAAGTCATTTAGATTTTTAAAGAAGGAACTGCAGATGCTGGAGAATCGAGGGTACACAAAAAGCTGGAGAAACTCAGCGGGTGCAGCAGCATCTAAGGAGCGAAGGAGATGGGTCTGAAGAAGGGTCTCGACCCGAAATGTCGCCCATCTCCTTTGCTCCTTAGATGCTGCTGCACCCGCTGAGTTTCTCCAGCTTTTTGTGTACCCCCAAGTCATTTAGATTTGTTTAGTTAGAGATAAAGCATGGAAACAAGCCTTTCGGACCACTCAGTCCATGCTGGCCACCGATCATCTGTTCATTCCTCTTTTATCCTCACAGCAGGGGCAATTTTACAGAGGACAATTAACTTGCAAATACACATGTCTTTAGGTTCTTTTGTTTCCAGCATCTATGGAGGGAATGAAAAGGCAAGGTTTGTGTCAGGACCTTTCTTCAGTCCCTTCAACAAGGGTTCTGATCTGAAAGAGTCTGAAGAAGTGTCCCAAAGTGAAATGGCAGTCTAACGAAGTTTCCCAATCCAAAATGTCTTCAATGCATTCCTTCACAGATGATGCATGACCCACTGAGTTCCTCCAGCACTTTGTGTTTTACGCAAGTTTCCAGCATCTGCAGTTTTTTATCATTTCAGGTGGTCAGCAATTAAGGCGAGTCGATTGGATTTCAACATTTAAATGCTTCTTGATTTTGCTCCAAAGTGGCCCCAGTCAAAAATCCTCTTGCCCTGGATTCCACTTCTAGAGGAAATCGTTTGTCAATACAAACTATTAAATCTTTTCAACATATTAGCTATCTCAATTATATCACTCAACAAGCCTTTCACATGCTGGGGAACAGTGGCCAAATTTATACAGCTTGTTCTGGGAATGTAAACTCCACAATAATTCTGATAATTTTAACTGTACCACTCCAGGGTCAATTTATCTTAACTGAGCTGAACTGAATGCTGTTCTTCATGTGGCAAAGATTCCTTACAATGCAGGAAGCATCTTTCCCTTCTATTCCAGTTTTTCCAGATATGAACCACAAAATTTCATTCAGCTTGTTTATGGATCTCTGCACTACCATTGACACCTAAATATGCTTGCTGCTCTGCCAACAGATTTCCATTGCTATTAAAACAATTAGTATATTGTTTGGCTCAAATTTGTAGAAAAAGATTTCAGACGCAGCTGTAGAGTTGCTGCCTTATAATGCCAGAGAACTGCGTTCAATCCTGACTACGGGTGCTGTCTGTACCTAGTTTGTACGTTTTCCCCGTGACCACATGGTTCTCCTCCGGTTTCCTCCTTCAATCCAAAGACGGAAGTGGCTGCGCTGCCTTAGCAGCAGCGGCTCGCCTGCAGTCCGTCTGTTTTTTTCTTTTTTTTGGTTTTCTTTTGTCCTTTTTAGTTAATTTTAGTTTATTGGGTTGTGTATGTGTGGGGGGAGGGTGGGAGAAACATGTTTTTGATCTCTTCCTTCGGGGGGATGCGACCTTTCTTGCCGTATCCCCCGTATCCGTCTCTGTCTGCGCTGAGGCCTATCGCGGAGCTGGCAGCCTCCAACTGGGACCGACCTGGAGGCTCCGGAGCCAGCCAGGACTTACCAACGCGGGGCCGACTTTGGGGCTGTGGTGGCGTTGCAACCCAACTTCGGAGCCCCGGAGGCTCGGCACGGGCCAGTGGACGGCATCATCAGGAGCTCGCAGGTCACAGGTTGGTGACCTGTTTTTCCGGAGCTCCCGCAACAACAGCTTCATCCGCTGGACTGGAGGGCGGCAGCTTCGACTGCCCCGGGCCGCGGAGTTTGAACCAGCCCGTTCTGATTCAGCCATGGGACTTACTTTCCATCACCCTGCGGGGTCACAACATCGGAGGCCTGGATCGCCTCAGCGCAGAGGGAGAAATGGAGGGAAGAGACAAGGACTTAAGACTTTTTGCCTTCCATCACAGTGAGGAGGACCTGGTGGACTCACTGTGGTGGATGTTAAATCTGTGTTTATTGTGTGTTTTTGTTGTTTTATTCTGTGTTATGACTGCAAGGCATGAAATTTCGTTAAACTGATGACAATAAAGGATACTTGATACGTGCAGGTTTGTAGGTTAATTGGCTTCTGTAAATTGTCTAGTGTGTAGGATAGAACTAGTGCACGGGTGATTGATGGTCGGTGCGGACTCGGTGAGTCCTCTTTTTGTCAGAGGGTGGTAAATCTGTAGAATTATTTGCCACAGGAAGCTGTGGAGGCAAAGTCAGTGGATATTTTTAAGGCAGAGACAGATAGATTCGTGATTTGTGCAGGTGTCAGAGGTTATGGGGAGAAGGCAGGAGAATGGGGTTTGGCCGGAGAGATAGATCAGCCATGATTGAATGGCAGAGCAGACTTGATGGGCTGAATGGCCTAATGCTTCTCCTATTCCTTATGTCAAAGGACCTGTTTCCACGCTGTATTTCTAAACTAAACTAAACTGACTAAGGTAACCAGAAGACATAAATCTAAGCATAATGCCCAGAGAGGTGCTGGGAGATTATATGCGTGCAGAGAGCTGGTTCAGATCCAAAGCTGAACTGGAAACCCTGCTGGAAGCATTTCCCAAACCACAGAGCATATTTATTTAATTTCCTTTCAAAAGAAAACATTCAATCTGCTTCATGGTAAAAGTACTAAACTATGCAACTAAGCTTTACAGAAATTGCCACAGGTGTGAAAGAGCAAATGCTTTTTCTCCATATTAGTACAACAATGTACAAAAGTGTCTAAAATTACAACAAGCAGAGATAGGATAGACACTCAGAACCTTTTTTCTAGGATGGATATGTCAAAGTCTAGAGTCTTAACTGATAAGGACAAAAGTTTAAAGGAGATGTGCAACGTATTTTATCACGCAAGAGTGGTGGGTGTCTAGAACATGCTACCAGGGGTGGTGTTGGAGCAGATTTCGATAGAGGCTTTTAAGAGTCTTTTAGATAGGCACATGGATATGCAGGGAATAGAGGGGTATGGATCATGTGCAGACAGATGAGATTAGTTTGTTTAATTTAATGCAGTTTTACTTGAGAGATACAGCATGGAAACAGGTCCTTTGGCCCAACAATCCCACGCCAACCATCAATCACATGTACTCTGGTTCTATCACACACACAAGGGACAATTTACGGAAGCCAATTAACCTACAAACCTGAGAGAAAGAGGCGGGGGGGGGGGGGGGGGGGCGTGGGGGGAGAGAGAAAAAGATGGAGAGAAAGGAAGATGGAGAGCGAAAAGGGAAGGGAGAGGGCCGGAGAGTGAAGGAGAGAGAGTAAGGGAGTGGGAGAGAGACAAATGGAGAGCTACTCTGGACCAATATTTTATGCAAGAGATAGTCAAATCTCTGTCGCTTTTGTTTAGCGGCCAACATCAGAAGGAGATGGTTCAGATGGTTAAATCATTACCTTTCACAGGGTATTGACTTGGATTCCAGCTGAACTGAACCCATGGATGAACAGGGCTGCCTTGGAGGAGGGGCAATGGGCACGCCCGAATCCAAAGAAGCTGTCTTGCGGTGGAGAGTTTCGAACATTGCTCCGATAGTTTCCGTGTCCACCGGGCAGGACCCAGCTCTGCTGTGGCTCACACTGGAAGAGACCTCTGGCCCGACAGCTCCCTGCAGCAATGTCTCTGAAGCCGCCTGTTCAGACTCTAACGTGGGCGAGGACGGAGGCGAGGGTCGAGACTTTCGCTTCGTAGATGCGCCAGACAGGAGTTTCAGGAAACTTTTCTTTTCCTTCTGCAAGGTAGCAAATAAATCAGTTTACATCCGTCATTTGCAATGGACATTTCCAATAGATGAATCCCGTCGTTATCACCTCTTCCCCAGCCAACAATGGGCCACTATGGACGCTACCTTTCCTTGCTCATCTATTCTCAGCCCTAATTTGTTCTGGCCTTTTCCTACCTCCAGTTCCTCCCCCTTCTACTTTCAGTCTGAGGTAGGGTTCCAACCCAAAATGTCACCCATCCCTTTTCTCGGGAGATGCTGCCTACCCAGAGTTACTTCAGCATTTTGTGTCTATCTTTAGTATAAACCAGCATCTGCAGTTCCTGCCATAGAAACATAGAAACATAGAAATTAGGTGCAGGAGTAGGCCATTCAGCCCTTCGAGCCTGCACCGCCATTCAATATGATCATGGCTGATCATCCAACTCAGTATCCCGTACCTGCCTTCTCTCCATACCCTCTGATCCCCTTAGCCACAAGGGCCACATCCAACTCACTCTTAAATATAGCCAATGAACTGGCCTCAACTACCCTCTGTGGCAGAGAGTTCCAGAGACTCACCACTCTCTGTGTGAAGAAAGTCTTTCTCATCTCGGTCTTAAAGGATTTCCCCCTTATCCTTAAGCTGTGACCCCTTGTCCTGGACTTCCCTAACATCGGGAACAATCTTCCTGCATCTAGCCTGTCCAACCCCTTAAGAATTTTGTAAGTTTCTATAAGATCCCCTCTTAATCTCCTAAATTCCAGAGAGTATAAACCGAGTCTATCCAGTCTTTCTTCATAAGACAGTCCTGACATCCCAGGAATCAGTCTGGTGAACCTTCTCTGCACTCCCTCTATGCCTACACAGATGCATCTGGCTTTTGGCACATTACTGGCTTTACATTAATATGTAACAAGTACACACCAGGAATGTGAAGAGTTGTGCACGGAGTCTTCCAGTCCTTTATCCCAGCTATTTTTTCCTGTCTCAAGCAGCTCCTAACCCACCTTCTTTTCGTCTTGGAGACAACAGAAAGGCGAGGCCCATTGCCCTGTGTTCACCCAAGTCTACAGGTGCAGGTACCAGGTGGTGGGTAATTTTTTTTTCCGCTGGGAGAAACAATAACCCAAATGCATGGGGTCAGAGGTTTAGGCGGACCATCTGTGCATGTAGCCTCCTGAACTGTGGAGGCTGCTAAAAATTCAGTAATGTCAAATGTCCAGCCATGCATTCTTCAATCATTTGCAAAATTCGACTATAATGAAGTTAATGAATGGTGTGGGCCTCCAAGACTGGTGGGGTCTGTGTCGAAGGGCCTAGCCAAAATATGGCACTTCCATAAAATGTTCTTTTCAATTTATCAGTTACTGATCCACCACTACACCATGCACCATTCACACTACCTAAGCTGCAATACTGCTATTATCTAAAAAGACACCATGTTCTGGAGTAATTCAGCGGGTCAGGCAGTATCTCCGGAGAACATGGACAGATGACGTTTCAGGTCGTGATCCTTCTTCAAACTGATTGTAGTAGTGGGGAGTAAGCTGGAAGAGAAGTTGGCAAATGATAGTTGGATACAGGTTAAGGGGCAGATGGTCTTGCCCTCACCTCTCGCACCTTTCTCCAACCCCCACCCCCATTCACTGCATCATCTCATGGGTCCAGACAAAAAACTTTGCCTATCCATGTTCTCCAAAGATGCTGCCTGACCAGTTAAGTTACTATGTGTCTTTTTTTGGTCCTGTTATCTGTTGGATTACAACACTCTGCAAACCCCAGTCACACAATTCAGTTGCAATAACAGGTGACTTGGTGTCAAATAATACATACCAGCAAAAAACACCCCAGGATAATACATACCAGCGAAAAACACCCCAGGCCCATCGAGTCTGCTCCACCATTCAATCATGGCTGATCTATTTTTCTCTCTCAACCCCATTCTCCTGCCATCTCCCCATGACCATTGACACCCTTACTAATCAAGAATCTGTCGATCTCCACTTTAAAAATACCCAATTACTTGGCCTCCACAGCCATCTGCGGCACAGAATTTCAGAGATTCACCACCCTCTGACTAAAGAGATTCCCCCTCATCTCCTTTCTAAATGTACGTCCTTTTATTCTGTGCCCTCTGGTCCTAGACACCCACTACTGGAAATATTCACTTCACCCACTCTATCTGGGCTTATCTTGTAACAATGTTCCTTATGACTCCCTACCAGAGGGAGCAAAGACAATCGCCTCACCTTTTCTCTGCTCTCCTTCTCAAGTTTGCAGGGAGTGGTGGCTGTGAGGGGAGCGGCGGCAGGGGCTGCTGGAATGACGCAGGGGGCAACCCCTGACTGCTCTCCCTCTAGTGCGGTGGCACTGACGTTGGGAGGAGTGATGGCGGAGGCGGCGGAGGTGAGCACCACGCCCATCCTGGCTGCGGTGGGAGCAGTGACCGCGGTGAAGGGAGGGATGGCCTGCAGGCCCTGCTGCGTGTGCTGCAGGGAGACGGTCTGATGGTGAGCAACTGGTGTTGTGGAGATGGTGGCGGCCGGGCTGTGCGTTTGCATGGGGGTCACTGCGGCCATCGGCCTCTCCTGGCCCTGGGCGACGGCTATTGAGAATAAAGATAAATTGTTATGTTAACCTTTTATTTGCCAATCCAGAAATCTAAATAAATGGAAAATGAAATTAAAGTATTCATTTTATCGGAACAACGGTGTGTAGAGGCAGGTAATATAACAATATTTAGACCGTAAGACAAAGGAGCAGAGTTAGGCCATTCAATTATGGTCGATCTATTTTTCTCCCCATAACCTTTAACAAACTTACTAATCAAAAACCTATTAATCTCTGCTTTAAAAATACCTTGACTTCCACAGCCTTCTCTAGCAATAAATTCCACAGATTCACCACCTTCTGGCTGCAGTAACACCTCTTCAGTTCCTTTCTAAAGATACATTGTTTTATTCTGTGCCTGTGCCTTCTGGTTTTAGACTCTCTAATTACTGTAAACATCCTTTCCATGTCCAAAAGTAATTTGGACAGGAATAGGAACGGTTTAGATGGTTATAGTCCAAATGCAGGCAGATGGGACAAATGCAGATGGGGGCATCTTGGTCGTCATAGGCGTTGGGCCCGTTTGACTCAATTATGGCAAATACATGAACATGTGAGCAAAGAGTACCCCACACAACTATCTGAGTTTTCTCCACCATTCAATAAAATCACGACTGATCTGAGCGTGATCTCAACTCTGTGTTCCCAATTACCTTTCTCCAACTTAGTAAGAATCTAACACTTCTGCCTGAAAAATATTTAAACACTTTACACCACCTTCTTTTCATGAAGACTCATTAAAGAATATTTTACTTTAAATAGCAGACCCCTCATAAAATAAACTTGTCATATGGCATAGAAACAGACCCTTTGGCTTAACTCATCCATGCCAACCAAGATGCCTCATCCAAGCTAGGCCATGTTTGTCCATTTGCCCACGTTTGACCCATACCCTTCTGAACCTTTTCTATCCATATACCAATCCAAACGTCTTAAATGTCATTTAAATGTTGTTATTCTACCTGCCTCAACTACCTCCTCTTGCAGCTCGATTCATATATCAACTACCCTCTGTTCCATAAACCCACTTCTCTGCGTGAAAAGGTTGCTCCTCAGGTTCCTATTAAATCTTTCCTCTCCCACCTTAAACCTATCCCCCCCAGTTCTTGATTTCCCTGCCCTAGGAAAACGACAGTGCATTCACCCTCTCTATTCCTCTTCATGATTTTATACATCTCTATAAGATCACCCCTCTACCTCCTGCACTTCAAAGTCCTAGCCTGCCCAACCTATAGCTCAGGCTCTCAAACCATCCATCCTATTAATAGCAGTCAGGATCTTGTACTTTTGTAAACTCAAGCAAAGTTAAGCCTCTCCTGTCTAGCTTCCTCATCATTCCACCTGCCCAGTCCAGATGCAAAGCACAAACTCTGAAGGAACATACCAGGTCCTGATCCGTAATGTTGTCTGTCTATTCTCTCCACAGTTGCCTGACACGATGAGTACATCCGGCACTTTGTGTTTTGCTCAAGGCTCAAGTATCTGCAGTTCCTTGTGGTTCCATTTGTTTTAGAAAGCTTCGCTGAATTATTTACAAAATCCTGGCTATCTTTTGGTCATCAGTAGATTTAGCAATCAAACCTTTGGCGCCGTCATTCAATTCATATACGTCATTTGTAAGGAGCAAAGCCCAGTTATGATCCCTTTAGCACATTACTCATTTCAGTAGAGTCTGCTTGCAGAAAGGTCAGTGAGCTGAGATGACTGATTTAATTATAATAAAAATCTTCACAGATTATTACATTTTTTTCCCAGTGAATTATGCTTTGGATGTTTATCTTGAAAGGGTGATGAATATAAAGTTTGGCATGTGGCTTACAAAACAGACCCTTTGGCCCATTGAGTCCTTGTTGATCATCAACCAACCACCCATTCTTGCCACAAAGGATTACTCTTAAAAAGAGATCATGACCACAGGGATTAAAATTTAGGGGAAAGAATTGTTGAGTCATACGGCATGGAAATGGGATTTTGGCCCAACTTACCCATGCTGCCCAATATACCTCATCAGTGACTAGTGGGGTACTGCAAGGCTCGGTGCTGGGACCACAGCTATTTACAATATACATCAATCATTTGGATGAAGGGATTCAAAGTAACATTAACAAATTTGCAGATGACACCAAGCTGGGTGGCAGTGTGAACTGTGAGGAGGATGCTATGAGAATGCAGGGTGACTTGGACAGATTGGGGGAGTGGGCAGATGCATGGCAGATGAAGATTAATGCAGATAAATGTGAGGTTATCCACTTTGGTTGCGAAAACTGGAAGGCAGATTACTATCTAAATGGCGTCAAGTTAGGAAAAGGGGAAGTACAACGGGATCTGGGGGTCTTTGTACAGAACCAGTGACCACAGTTTAAGAATAAGGGGTAAACCATTTAGAACGAAGACGAGGAAACACATTTCCTCACAGAGAGTGGTGAGTCTGTGAAATTCTCTGCCTCAGTGGGCGGTGGAGGCAGGTTCTCTGGATGCTTTCAAGAGAGAGCTAGATAGGGCTCTTAAAAATAGCGGAGTCAGGGGATATGGGGAGAAGGCAGGTACGGGGTACTGATTGGGGATGATCAACCATGATCACATTGAATGGCGCTGCTGGCTCGAAGGGCCAAATGGCCTACTCCTGCACCTATTCTCTACACTTGTCTCACTTTCTCACATTTGACCAATATCCCTCTAAATCTTATCCTGTCTGTGTAACTGTCCAAATGCCTTTCAAATGGTGTCTTTGTCCCTGCCTTAACTATCTCCTCTGATAGCTCTTTCCATATAACCACCTCTGTTGAATTAACTCAAAAAAGTTTTAAACAACTTGAAAATGTTGCCCCTCAGGTATCGATTAAATCTCTGCCCTCAGAGAGTTAAATGAGGAACAAAACGAGGGAGAAAGACATTTTTTAGCTCTGGTCCGATGGGATCACCAGTTTGGGTAACATTTAACCTAATAAATAACGGAGTTGATGCATATTTGGCCTTACCTGTTCGAACTGCATTGCGAGCCTGGTTCACCGTCATTTGACCAGTCATGTGCATCAGAACTTTGGCCTGTGGGTTAGTGGCCTGGATATGCGCCGCAGATATCACTGCAGTGGGGAGCGGAGGCGTCGGACTTATGGGTCTGCTGAAGTCCAGGCCATTTCCTGTGCTTTTGGATTGAGACACTACTGCCGGCAAAGGCACAACTGTGGTGACACCTCGCCCAACCTGCGCAGTTACTACCGCTGACAACTTTGACTGTCCAGTTCCGGGAGGTGTTCTGCAAATCATTTTCAATTATAATATTGAATTAGTGAGATTAATACATTAGCCGATAATAGGACACAACTCTATAATGACATACAATTGCTTAGAGCAGAATTCATAATCCTCTGTATGGTTGAACAAATTAAGATTCTCTATCCCTATGCCACCGAACACATCCTTTAATTTAAGTTCAAATTCTTTCAAAATCTTTCATAATTTGAAATCCCTATATTGAGTCAGCCCTGAGCTTTGCTTTCTTTTGACAAATCGTGCTCACATTGGAATTCATATTGGAATTTCGAAGATTTATAATGATTAAAAGTTTGAAATTCCAAAAAACATAGAACATGTGGAATGTTTTTCACAGCACAGGAACAGGCCCATAGGCCGAAAAAGCATAATGTCAGGATAAACTCATCTCATCTGCCGACACATATCCACCCTCCATCCCCAGCAT
This sequence comes from Okamejei kenojei, assembly GCA_035221665.1. Lineage (NCBI taxonomy): Eukaryota > Metazoa > Chordata > Chondrichthyes > Rajiformes > Rajidae > Okamejei > Okamejei kenojei. The sequence goes on along the minus strand of CM069133.1, from coordinate 52,072,140 downwards.
GTCTGTGTGCCTATATATAAAACCCTGTTAAACACCACTTTCATATCTGCCTCTACCTTCAGCCCTATTAGTATGTTCCAGGCACCCACCACCCTCTGAGTAAAAAACTTGCTGAGCACATCTCCTTAAAGTTTTGCTCCTCTCATCACAAAACTATACGCTCTATTTTTTGACATTTCATCCTGGGAAAAAGGTTCTGACCGTCTACCCTATCAATGACTCTCATATATACTATCAGATCTCCCCTCAACCTCCTTTTATCCAGATAAAACAATCCATGATTGTTCAACCTCTCCATGCAGATAATACCCCCTAATCCAGATAGCATTGTGGTAGACCTCTTCAGCACCCTCTCCAAAGCCTCCACATTATTCCTGTAATGGGGCGACCAGACTCCAAATAATGCCTATCCAAAGTTTTATCAAGATGCCTCGTGACTTCCTGGGTTTTATACACAACGCCCACTGAAGGTGAGCATATGACTCGATCTACTTGTCTTGCCAGCTTTAGGGAGCCATGGACCTGGACTCCAACAAGCATTTAATACTTATTCTTAAAATCTTTGAAAGCTAATATTGGCTAAAAGACATTATCTGAAAGTGCTGGGGCATGATTTGAAGTTACATTTTAACTGCTTAATGCATACGTCTTCAAAACCTGATTCTGCCTAGCAACACATCAGTTAAAAGCCCTTTGTTTGCAGACAGTCAACATAATCTTACTTCTGTTTGCCCAGCTTTCCCCTCATTTTGTGGGTAACTTATTAATGGAAGAAGCTTGCATTAAAATAGCACATTGCAATTAAACCTTTTTGCCAGCAATATTGCTGTGATGTAAACATAAAGTGTTCGAGTAAGTCACCAGGTCAGACAACATCTGAGGAGGATAGGGATAGACAACATTTTAGATCAGAACATTTCTTCAGACATGAGAACGGTCCCAACCAAAAACATTGCCAGTCCATTCCCTCCAGAGATGCTGCCTGACCTGCTGAGTTCCTACAGCACTTTAGATTCCAGTATCTGCAGTTTCCAATATTGCTGCAGTGCTTAGTATTGCATTTCCCTCTGTATCACAGTTAAACCTACATATTTCCCAGCCAAAGTTGGACTTCAGTACTAAGTTGAGAACATTAATTTTGAATGCTCATACAAAATCAAAGGCAGGAATAGAGAGACTAACGTCATTCGGTTAACACAAATGAGGCTTTACCCAATTGAGACGGTGAACATATGTCCTGTAACTGTCAGATAGGCTTCCTGTAACAAATCACGCAGTTGCATTTGGATGAGAACAGATTGATTCTTTTAAGAAACACCTGTAAGTTCATATTTATCATAAATGAAATACTGATGTTTTATTTTATTCGCTATTTTCAGGATATGGGCCTCAAGGAATGTGTTGTCTCTGACATCTTGTTATTCTCTGCAAAATGTTTTCATAATCCAATAACAGTCAGTTTTGCTGCAAAGCAAAATTTGTATTGTTATGAAAGCTTGCATTGTACAAAATCGCGTTATAAGGACAATTGTGTCAAAAGCAGACAGGGATTAGGGGATTTTCAAAAATAAAGGTCTTTTCAATAGCAGTAAGTTTTGTTTTGTTACTGCAGGCTAATAATACTAAAGGCTGTACGTTACATTATTTATAACATATAACCATATAACAATTACAGCACGGAGACAGGCCCTCTCGGCCCTTCCAGTCCGTGCCGACCATTTGTTTTCCCCTAGTCCCATCTACCTGCACTCAGACCATACCCCTCCATTCCCTTCACGTCCATATACCTATCCACTTTAACAGAGTATTGTTGCACAAGTGCCAATAGAACCGGTTGCTTGTTAATTTCTATGGCTTCCCACAGTTAAGTAACAGTTGTGTTCCTAGGAGACAATGGTGTCTGATTATTGCAGGAATAGTCCATGGAAATAGTTCTCATATACGGTTTAAAAACATGGGCAACTTTTTTTCTGCTTAATTTCCAATGTAATTTTTAAGTGGTTCTCCAGTTCCTAATCGGAATAGCATTATAACCAATTTGGCCCGCATAATGCAAATAATGTTCCCTAATTCATCACTAGCGTCATATCCAATTTGTATTAATGTAAAAGCAGTACAACCTGTAAGCAGTTTAAAGTAAACTACATCACAGGGAGTCTGGAATCCTGGGTAAAAGTTGTAGATTTCCTTTCCCAAAGTACACGAGCAAACTGGGGAGCTTTTACAAAAAACTGAGCACCTCATGATCACATATTTTATTTCCAGCACAGGTTTCTTTGAATTACCAATTCAATGACAAAACAGCATTCACATGGTACAGACTGGTCATGCCTCATTTCACCAGGTCTTACTGACCTTGTTACTGGAGCCATGTAGTTCCCAGGAAAAACACCGATTTTGCCGGTGTGCATTGACGTTCCCTTGAACCATCCATCTTGACAACGCTCAAGCACCAGAAATACCTCACCCTTTCTCAACTCAAGCTCATCTTCCTTCCGCGGTGTGTAAGGATACAAAGCAACATACCTGTAGATACAGGAAAAGCTAGTGAGAGGAAAAAAATCATCCTTGGTTAGATCTCGGGTCTACTATATAGCTGTAAAAGAGAAAGTGTGTTCCAGTTTGGCCTGCATTCAATACATTTGAGTGTAAAGTATCGTCTGAGAGGGTTACGAACACAGACATAATGCATGTTATGTTACACTGCATTACCCTCCTGTTCTTACCATACCGCACATCTTGACTTACTATTTTCATTACCTTTCTAAACTAAGCACCAGTTGATAAATGGATACAGATAAGAGCATTACTAAAAATTCTGACCTATTGGTTTGCACAATGGTGTTTAAGGTACATGGTTGTGCAGTGGTTAAATCACTGAACTAACATTTCAGGGATCTCGATCAACTATCTGGAGACAATAAATCAGAATGGCTGAGATGAAAGCAAATTGAGGCAAAATGTGATGGATCTTGGTAACTTGGTGTGGGCCATTTGAACTGGATGATCATCTTGTGCTGCAAATTCTATGCAGTTAATGTGACTTTATAAATCTCCCAAAACATTAGATTAGAACTAATTATTAGGAAGGTATACTACTTAATTACCTACTGAAAAAAACCCCATGAATAACCACTACTGCCTTGGAAATTATTCTCAGAGAACCTCCTTCAGCCCAAAAGAAGGGGGTGATAAGGGAAAACGTGAATAAAGATTATTTTCAAACTATATGAAGCTTATAAATACATTGCATTTGAAGATGAAAGCCAGCAAGCAAGCGCGCACACATGCGCACATACACACACACGCAGAATCTTACATATTCGGCCGCACTTGAGGCCTTGGATGTGCCACTTGGTCCACAGGTCCCACTGATGGTCGCGGGGAACTTGAAGCACATGTCGTAACAGTAGCGTTCGAAGGAGGTGGAGGTGGCGGTGGTGGGTGGTTCTCCTACACAAACACAAAGGCACAGATTTAGTTTCAGTCATGTGAAACTTATCAGCTCAAGCAGCACTTACCAATTTTCATGCTGCCAGGGTTTTGTTGCATCTTTGTAGTCAATCTTCCTTAAATGAAGGAATATCTTTATTTTCCCCTTTCTCTACTTAAGTGTATTGAGCTTAAATGTAGTTTATCTTAACCTTGCTGCAGCAAATTCAACATTCTAACCACTCTAAGCATAAAGAGGTTTCTCCTGGCTTATTAGTCACTGCTTGTCAATGGTACTTTATTGTCATATGTACTTAGGTAAGGGCCAAACACAGGCAGTTGGGACTAGTGTAGATGGGGTATGTTGGTTGGTGTGGGCAAGTTGGGCTAAAGGGCCTGTTTCCACACCATATGACTAGCTACAGTGAAATTCCTTTTTTGGATAGGGTTCAGTAAACATCCTAATATACGGGCACAATCAAACTCAAGTATTAGAGTGCAGGAACAGTTGTTTACGCAGAGGCATTATACAAGAGTTGACATTTCCACACCATCTTGTATACTTCAGGTTCAAAGTTGTTAAAAATATTAAAGTCTTAACTTGGTCATTAGGGCCCATTGTCCTCATGGTGGCACTTGGAGTTGTAGAAGAGTCAAGTCAAGAACCAAGAATATTTTTATTGTCATATGTCCTGAAACAGATTTCTTAGTTACATCAAACCTCTATCAGATTTCTGTCACTTGCTCCATCCCTCAGATATCCCATACATTATACCAATGCGCACCAATGGGCTTACTACAAAAGTGACCCAAAAGGACCTATCTTCATTATCTTTACTCCATCAGCAGACTGTGCTATTGCATACAGGGATGAACATTGTGTGGGGTGAAGCAGAATTTTAGGTGATGGGAAAATAGCATCATTCGTTTTCCCCCAATGTGTCAATATAAAAAATGCAGATGCTAAATATCCAAAATAAAATCAAAAATTATGGGAACACCCAGCAAGTCGGGCAGTATAGAATAGAATGAAGAGTTTCACAGAGACTCTTCATTCTTGCATTGGCAAAGGGTCTACAGACATTTGCTGACCAGTGCTTCCAGTATTTTGTGTTTTAATTTCCTTTTTTCCCCCATCATACTTTATTCCTAAAGTAGCCCTAAGATTTTAACATTGTGAATAGATTGCATGATGTTGGGTGGAGATATATTGAGGTGGGAGTGAGTGTTGTGGCCAAGGTATGAAAGGCTTGATAGTTCAATCATTTTTATCAGTAAAACACAAAGTTCTGCAATAACTCAGTGGGTCAGGTAGCATCTGTGGAAGGAATGGATAGGTGACATTTCGGGTCAGGACCTTTCTTCAGACAGATGCTGCCTAGCCCGCTGAATTACTTCAGCACTTTGTGTTTTACTCAAGATTCTGGCAACCCGTGTCTCCTCTCTGATATTTTTATCCGTCATTTTTCGAAAATGTCGTCAGTTCCGTGCAAATGTCATTTGTTTGACAATCGAGTGAAATGTAGCCAATATTTCAAGAGGAGCCTGTTTTCAAAGAGAAGTGCAAGATGGAAGCTTTAAAAGCAGGATATGAAGCCCAAGAGAGTTATAAATAAACATTTTGAAATATCACGTTGTTGAGGTAGATTATCTGGTACTCTGCACAAAAGTTTGCCCTCTCCCATATAAACGTTGCAGCAGATGATTAAAAATAAATATCCATTGACGCAATTCGCCTCTAAAACGGCTTTGCATGCAATTTTAATGAGCCTGAGAACCATCGTTACACTGATCATTTAGGTCACATTCTATTTCAGTCATAACACTGTTCAAAATCCTTGAACAAAGTGACCCTTTTAGCAATTGGAACAGCATCTTAGTTGAAAGCCTTGAATTCATACGCAGACATTATCTTGATACACATAATACTTTCAAGATTACAACAACTGCACTTTGCTCGAGTCAAAATGCACATATTCTGCATCCAACAAGATGTTTTAAATGGGGTATGCATAAAATATTTTCTACCCAGTCCCATTTCTTCCCATGGAAATCTCAAGGCACAATCAGCTCTGCTTGATTAATGCAGTAAGAGGTATCTGCTTGATTAATGCAGTAAGAGGTATCCTTTAGCATTCGAAGGAAGGCTTGCATTTACAGCACATCTTTCAGGACATCTCGTTGAAGTACTCAGAAGTGCTGTAATGAAGAAGACGCAGCAGCCAATTTGCAAGTGCGGTGTTGGATGAACACCAAGTATGATGATGCTTAGTTTAGTTCGTTTATTGTCACGTGTATCGAAAAGCTATTTTGGAGCATGCTATACAGTCAGCGGAAAGACTGTACACAATTACAATCAATAATATTTAATGCAAGATAAAGTCCAGTAAAGTCCAACTAAAGTTAATCCAAAGGTCTCCAATGTGGTAGATAGTAGCTGAGGACCGCTCTCTAGATGGTGATAGGATGGTTCAGTTGCCAGATAACAGCTGGGAAGAAATTGTCCCTGAATCTGGAGGAATGATTTTTCACACGAAAAGCCCTGTCCCACTGTACGAGTTCATTCAAAGAGTTCTCCCGAGTTTGCCCTGATTCGAAGTCAGAGATTTACGCTAATGGCCGCTCGGCGGTACTCGGGGCTCTCGTGGACATTTTTCAACATGTTGAAAAATCTTCACGAGTCTTCCCGAGCTTACCTGCCGTTAGCAGGTCTTCCCGAGTACCTGCCGTTAGCATTACGAGCCGCTAAGAGACGTCCCCGAGCTCCGACGTACCCGCTACGTTAATTCTCCGTGCTTAACACGAGTTTGATTTTTTTGTAAACTCGGGAGAGCTCTTGAATGAACTCGCATAGTGGGATAGGGCCATTATGTACCTCTTGCCTGATGGGGGAGGGGAGAAAAGGGAATGACCGGGTAGACTCATCCTTGATGATGCTGGTGGCCTTGCCAAGGAAGTATGAAGTGTCGAATCACTCTTCATTCAGTCACTCATTGGTTTCATTCAGTTCTCCAGTCAGTCATCATTGGCATCATTAGCAATTGTGGCTGGAAAGACTAGACCTGGAGCCGCACAATCGGGGAGAGTGGGGGCACGGGAAAAGACTCTAAGGCAAGTGTCTTTCTGTGTTCTCTGGGTCTGTTGAATCAATCCCATCAGCTGCCTTCAAAGTTGATACAGGCCCTTTTAATCAAAGGACACCAGTCTCTCTCCTTGGCACGGGTCTCCCGCTCTCTTACAGGAATTCCACTGTGTCTGAGGCTGGCTTTAATTCAATCCTTGTATTGCTGTCTGGGGCATTGGTTCCAGTGGAATGCAAAAGGCATGATGAGTATGACCATTCATAGCGATCTTTATGTTAGTGATCCAGGTGACCGAGCAATGTACAATGGCTGATTAACCTAGCCCCCATCAAGTCTTTGGGACATGGGAGGAAACGGGAACAACCCAGAGGAAACCCAAGCAGTCACAGGGAGAATGTGAAAATTCCACTCTGACACAACCAGAGGTCAGGATCGAACCCAGTTTGTTGGACTGTGAGGTAGCAACACTGTGGCACTGTGCCATCCACAAGAGTGACACAGTGGCACAGCTGCTGGTCTCACAGCGCCAAAGGCCCATGTTAAATCCTGCCCTCGGATGCTGTCTGTGTGGAGTTTGTACATTCTCCTTGGCCTTGCTGATTCGAGTCTTCCTTTCCCTGTCAAGAGTGCAATCAAAAGGGACAATGTTCCCTCGGTACCCGAAGGTTGAACCATCTACGGCTTGGTGCTATCGATAGTTATGCTGAACTGGGCTGCAGTGCCTGGAACAGGATGTCATAGGATCTTCATTTTTTTGAGACCGGCTGTAAGACCAAAGCGTCTGGAGGCTTCGACAAACTTGTCAATGAAGACACACATCAAGCTTTCACCAACTGTAAAGTGAGAATGAGCAGATAATCCATGGAGGAAATGAGGCATAAACTTTGAAGAAGAGATCACTGCTTTGAAATACTCGAGATTGTGATCTGATTGTGCAGTTGGGGGTCTCAGTTTAACATTCCACCCAAAGGATATTCTTTAATAGTGAAGTAATCCCTCAGCACCGCATTGGAGGGTAAATTTATCGGTGTTCCAGTCTCTGGACTTGGAACATATCCTCTAAATATGTGGGAGTAGGTGCCCCACTGAGCCACTGACATAGCAAGGCAGAAGACCCCCCACCCCCCCCCCCCCCCCCGCTGACTTAATGGTCTAACTACGATGTCTTCAATCAAGGCCCAGACCTGAACTCCTGGATCGGTAATCCAACACCAGCAACCCTGAGGGTAATACACAAGAGATAATAACAGACATGCGTGCGCCATGAAAGAGTTTTCGCTGGAAAAGGCAATGAAGGAATTGCAGTAATCATTGATCACTCCCTGTCAGCATCAGGCAAGGGCAAGACCATTACTAATAAAGGCTAATCAGAGACGGAAGCACCTGGATAACGTGCCAGAACAAGTTACATTAACACAGTGCAGATAAACAGGGAGCCTGATTCCAAAGTTCAGTGCATTTTCAGGCACTTGCATCAATGAGGGCATCAGTGCCTCAGGAATGGTTCAGGGAAGATTGACCTGGATATCAAAGTTAACCTTTTAACGATAATCGTGGAAGAGGACTCAAGCCTAGATAGATGGAGAGAATGTTTCCAGTATTGTCTAGAAGCAGAGGACACAGCCTCAGAATAAAATGATGTACCTTTGGAATGGAGATGAGGAGGAATTTCTTTAGCTGGGGGGTGGTTAATCTGGAATTAATTGCCATAGACGGCAGTGGAAGCGGTTATCGCATTTTTAAAGCAGAGATTGATAGGTTCTTGATTAGTAAGGGTGTGAAAGGTTAAGGGGAGAAGTCAGGAGGATGGGGTTGAGAGGGAAAAATAGATCAGCTAATGGGCTGAATGACCTAATTCTGTTCCTAAGTCTTATGGTCTAAGAAAATAAATTGACATTTATTGGAAATGAAAATATAAAAGAATGGTACAAAGTTCCTTAATGTGAAATCTGTGAAAGACAGATTTACAAACACTGTAAATTAAATATTAATCTAAACATTCACCTCAGGGCTAAAAGCAGCAGATGGCAATTCATAAACCTTCAACGGGAGTTCAGAAGAGTTATTTAAAAAAACCTAATCCTGTTATGTGGGCTTGATTTGGAAAGTTGGACTTTAGACTCCATCTCATCAGTCTTGCAAGACACCTCTACAATGCAAAACTAACTTGTTTCCACACTTTTCCCATTCTGATGACGGGTCTTCAACCTGAAACGTTCAGTTTCTCTTTGCAAATCTGCTGAATGTTCCCAGCATTTCCAATTTTTATTTGTCTTGCTGTATTCCTTTCAAAGAACAACTGAGGGAAAGAATGATGCCATGCAGATGTTTGACACATCTGTGCTGACTGTTTAGTTAGAAACAAACAGTTAAAACCCCACTTCCATCCACTTTAATCATACCCATTTTTTTCCCAGTTGTTCATCAAATTTCATTTTAAAACCTATTATTCGATCTGCTTCCACTGCAGTTCAGTTCACAAGCGTGTAAAGAAGTATGCCTTCATGTTATCATTTGATCCTCTCCTAAACATTTTCAACATGTTTATTCTGGTTGCTAACCCACATTCCACTGGAAATAAGGAATATGGTACTGCATACACTAGTTTACGAAAGAAGACACAGAGTGCTGGAGTAACCCAACGGGTCAGACTCTGTGAATCTGAAGAAGGGTCTCAACCCAAAATGTCAGCTATCCATATTCTCCAGGGGATGCTGCCTGACACGCTGAGTTACTCCAGCACTTTGTGTCTATCACTGGAAATACATTTTCTTTATTTATTCCATTAAATAGCTTTATTGCGTGAAGTGCTGGTCTCCCCATTATAGGAAAGAAGTGGAAGGTTTGGAGAGGGTGCAGAGCAGATTATGCTGCATGGGATAGATGGTTTTAGCACAGGGAGAGTTTGGATAGGCTCTGGAACGTTGGAGGGTGGGGGAGACTTGATAGTATACAAAATTATGAGAGGCATAGATAGGGTAGATGGTCAGAACCCCTTTTTCCCCAGGGTGGAAATGTCCAACAATAGAGGGCATTGCTATAAGGTGAGAGGGAGAAAGTTTAATGGAGATGTGCAGGTTAGTTTTTTTTTCCAGTGGTGGGGTTTGGAATGCAATGCTCGGTTGATGGCAGAGGTAGATGTGATAGAGGCATTTAAGAGGGTTTTGGATATGCACATGGAAGTGTTCAGGAAGTATGTTTCTGTGTTCTAAAACAGGTGATTTTGAAATCCCCTCTCAATCACCTCTGCAATAAAGACAGCAAACAAAATTCTTCCTGTTTCAACACACTATCCCCTATCCAATCTGCCCTCTTAGAATTATTTTCTCCACTCCTCAGGGATCAACATTCATCTGAAATAATGATGACAAATCTGAATGGTGTATTGCAGCTGAGACCTAACCAATGTTTTATAAAAGTTTAGCCCCTTTGTTCTTTCTCCCTCTATTAATAAAATCAGGAATCTCGTCTGCTTTGATTTTAAAACCAGCTTTATAATTTGTCCTACCATCCTCAAAGAGTTGTGTAGATACACCACAGGTGTGTCCATCCCTTTTAACATTATGCCAGTTAGTTCCCGTGGTGCTTTATTCTTATTATGAAGATGTATCACTCCATACGTCTCCATGTTATCTCTGCTATAATGCCTCATTATTGACTCCTGAGGGAAGACTGAAGACTTCTTTCCAGCATGGAAAAGAATCAGTCATTCAGCATTACTTTCTGATTCCTGTTCCTTTGCCAGCCTGCATATGCTGCCATTGTCCCTTACTCCCATGGGTCTTAATTTTGGTGTAAAATGAAACTTTTACCAAAAGCCTTTACGAAAGTCCATATGCACATCGAAAGTACTTTCCCAAGCAACACCATGGACTTCACATTGCATTTGTTAACCAAGACAAGAAATAGTTATCTACTATTTCATATTTTCCCCAAAATTGTTTCACCATCAGACCCGGGAACAGCCTTCTTCCCTCGGTTATCAGACTTCTGAAGAGTTCTCCCATAAGCTATGGTGTAATCCCAATTTTCTAATTTACAGTTTCTTCTTGGCCGTTATCAGGCAACTGAACCATCCGATCACCAATTCCAACCTGCCATCTACCCCATTGGAAACCCTCAGGTTATCTTTAATCGGACTTTACTGAACTTTATCTTGCAGTAAACTCCCTTTATCCTGTTTCTGTACACTGTGGATGGCTTGACGGTAACCATGTATAGCCTTTCCGCTGACTGGATAGCATGCAAAAAAGCTTTCCACTGTACCTCGGTACATGTGATATTAAAGTAAACTAAACTAAACCTCATCGTGGACATTAGACTATTTTGCTGCAACTTCAAAGTTCTATTGTTGAAAAGTATATTCTGTACTCGGGTATTTTTCCCTTCACTCTACCTGTTTACTTGTGCATGGCTTAGTTGGATTCATGCAGAGTGTGATCTGATTTGACTGAACAGCACGCAAACAAAAACCTTTCACTCCTGACAATAATAAACCAAACTTTGACCACCCTAGGGAAGCTGTCACTGGCCTGCGTGCAGTTGAATGAATCTTTATCCTTTTTTAAGCATCGGTGTAATATTTACAGCACCAGTCAAACAAACCGATGCAGGAATAGATGCAAGTATAAGGCACATTTTCTTCTCTACTGAAACAATTGGGTTATTTAAACAAACATCAGCTTTTAGGCATTTAACAAATAAACATTTATTTACTGATCAATTAGAGTGGAGTGGTTTTCTCATTTTCAAGAGTATTTTATTGTCATATGTCCCAGATAGAACAATGAAATTCTTATTTGCTGCAGCACAACAGAATATGTAAACATAGTACACTGTAAACAATATGATAAACGAGAGAAAAAAAACAATAGTAGTGCAATAATAATAATAATAATAATAATAATAGTCTATTGTTGTTCAGAGCTTATTTGAGGTGGTAGTGTTTAATAGCCTGATGGTTGTAGGGAAGTAGCTGTTCCTGAACCTGGGCGTTACAGTTTTCAGGCTCCTAGTACATTCTTCCCAATGGCAGTGATGAAATGAGTGTGTGGCTAGAATGGTGTGGGTCTCTGATGATGCTGGCTGCATTTTTGAGGCAGTGACTCCGATAAATCCCTTCGACGATGGGTAGGTCAGAGCCGATGATGGACTGGGCAGTGGTCACTACTTTTTGCAGTCTTTTCCGTTCCTGGACGTTCAGGTTGCCGAACCAAGTCATGATGCAACCAGTCAATATGCTCTCTACTGTGCACCTGTAGAAGTTCAAGAGAATCCTCTTTGACATACCGACTCTCCGAAATCTTCTCAGGAAGTAGAGGCGTTGATGTGCTTTATTTATATTTGCATCAGTGTGCTGGGTCCAGGAAAGACCTTTGGAAATATGCACGCCCAGGTAATTGAAGTTTTTGACTCTCTTCACCATCGTCCCATTGATATAAACAGAATTGTGGGTACTCATCCTTCCACTTCCAAAGTCCACAATGAGTTGCTTGGTTTTACTGATGTTGAGAACCAGGTTTTCTCCATTGGCACCATTTGATCAATCGGTCAAACTCACTTCTATACTCTGACTCATCACCATCTGTAATTCGTCCCACAACAGTTATGTTGTCAGCGAACTTGATGATGGAGTTCGCACAATGTCCGGCTACACAGTCATGAGTATAGAGTGAGTAAAGCAGGGGGCTGAGCACGCAGCCTTGAGGTGCTCCCATACAGATTGTTAATGAGGAATGTATTTCTGCCAATTCGAACAGACTGTGGTCTGTGGATGAGGAAGTCGAGGATCCAATTGCAGAGGGATGCGCAGAGACCCAGTTCTGTTAGCTTGTGTCAAAAATAATTTATTTAATTACTATCACGATACAAAACACATCCACCACCATATTACAAAATCACCAAATTCTAAATCACCAAATTATTCAGACACTAAATTTCCAAACAGCTTAGTTACAATCCTTACAATATACTAAAGAACTACGATACAACTATGTCCCACTCTAACACCACCCGGGCGCAGACGTGACCCCGGTAAAGGGGCAAGCATCCTGCTCGGGCAAAACCTGGGTTACAAGAGATGCTCCACTGGTCTCTCTACCCTCAACAGGAACGACGCTGCTCTTGGACTTGGCGTCCTTCTCCAGGTCGCCCAAGAAGGACCTGAGCTGACGCCCGGTCGTTCCCCTTCACCCCCTTGCCTCACCCCCTCCTTCTGAGGATGAGGTTCAGTGAGCTGGTGAGCCCGTGTAAGTTTGGCCACCAGAGGGAGGCCAGTCTGGGCCGATGTTTGGCTCCTTCGGTGTTCTGGATGAACTCGCAGATTTCCTCCACTAGAATGAGTGGAGTGGCGTCGGGAGAACGAGAACATCCATTGACTCATTGTCCGAGGAGTCCCCATCCACCTGCTCACTGCAGATGGAGTCACCATCCCCCATCCCCGGACTCAACCTTTAGTGCTCGATACCCCCGCCCCACCCTGTCCGGCGGTTGCCACTTCCCTACCCGCTGGTCTCTCCTCCACCTCAGTCCCAATCCTGGGGCCAGTGGCAGAGGGGCCATTCCCCAGATGTACCCAGGGAGTCCAGTCTTTCCTTCCCCCAGTTGGGCCCAGAGTGGACTCTGGCGCACCAGACTCAGGGAGTCCCTCTGGAGCCAGGTCCTGAGGGAGAGAAGGGTTGGTTTCCCCTACCCCCACCCCGCCTACAGTCTCTAACTCCAGAGGCGTGCTGGGTGGGTTGCTCGTGGGCTTCCTCAGGTGCATGATGCGGGACTCACTCCCCAACAGGAATCTCCCCCTGCTCCATAATACCCGAGTGGTCCCCATCACCACCCTCCCCAGAATCCCCTCCAGAAACTGTGACCAGGTCCAGAACCAGAGGGCGGGAGTCTTCCTCTACCACAGTACTCCCCTCCCCCCTGGAGGATTCCCGTTCGTCCCCCGTCCACTCCTCCCGAGAGATTCCTCCTTCTCTTTTTCAATGGGGAGCAGCTCACAGACTCTGGGGTCACCTGAGCAACCGTCCTCTGCGGCTCCCCCTCCTCCCGCCCGTTCCCCTCCGCCCCCGGCTGGATTATGGGGCTTGCAGACTCCCTAACGGAGGTGACGGGATGGGTGGAATGTACTTGTTCCCGGGGGTTTTGGTCCCCATGTGTTTAATCTTCTTTGCCACCTTGCCCCCCCATCTTTCGACCCTCCCCATCCGCACTCTGCGCAACCCCAGGGTTCCCTGACTCAATTACAGGAGAGGGGGTGCGGTGGGGGGGCGGGGGGGAAGGAGGGAGGTTAGTGGCACTGGAGGCGGAGGCCCGAGATTTGGAGCAATTCCTCCGCATATGCCCCACTTCCTTACAGGCATGGCACCTTGGCCGCTCCGTTGTCCAGAAGACGGGAAAATCACGCCCATCGTGCTGAACACAGAAACACCCGTCAACTACCTCCCCCCTGTCCAGCAACATCGTCAGCTGGCGCCGGTGGGAAAGAACGTGCCGCAGCTCCTTCCTGCTGAACCCCTGGTATATCAGGGTGCTGTCGGTGAGTATGTTCCCCAGGGTGTGAAGGTGTGGAAGGAAGACCTCGTTTGTAGTGCAGGGCGGGATGTTGGACAAGACCACCCACTGTGCGGTGTTCATCAAGGGCTCGACCTGTAGGAATGTTCCCCCCCACTGAGATCCCTTTACTCATGACCACGTTCACCCCTTCAACGGACTCGAGGAGGAACACAGTCTATCCTTACATCCTGCCCACGTACAGGACGCCTGCAGGCTTAGTTGCCACGGCCACGGCAGCTATGTAGTCTTCCATGTTCATCTGGGGGGACAAGTAGCAGCTTATTCCATGCTCAAAAGGCAAGTTCCCCATGGGGAACCGGGCCCTAAGAGGAGCAGCTGAAGCAGCTGCCTTTGCATAGCTCCCGGAAGGCCCCGCTCCCCCAGAACGCTGACCCTGCATGGTATCAGGCGCTACAATTTAAACGTAGCACTTAAACACAATGCCAGACAGATACAGACAGTCCAAATGGCATAAGGCCAAGCCCACACACAAAAACAATATGGAACAGTTCGAGGGAAGGGGGCATGCGGTGTCGCCTCGAACGATGATAATGGCGGCTCCCACGAAAAAGTGCTGTGTCACCACCTCTTCGCCCGGCTATCTCGGTTCTCCTGCGTTCTCTGGCGAGCTGCTGACCTCCACAGGCAATCCCCAGCTGGCCTTCGCTGCTCCTGCAGCAACAAAAGGGATTTGCCTGCAGTCTTTGTTGTTGGAAGCCTCCTATCTCTGCCGGTCTTGAAGAGAGAAAGGAGGCTTCGTCAGCTCCAGGTTCCAAGACCACAGAAGGAGGTCGAGACTGTGCAGAAAAACCTCCCACACCGAAAGAAAACCAGACCGGCCCCGTCAGCACGAACAAGGCAGTAAGGGGGGGTTGTTCTGGACGTAGATGTAACAGTCCAAAGGACATAGGCAAAGGACATTTATTATCACATACACCAATTGGTGCAGTGAAATTTGTCTTGCCAATGCAGCACACAGATAAAGATAAGACACAACATTAAAGAATTTAACAGTAAACATAAAAACATCCCCCCACAATGGTTCCCACTGTGGGGGAAGGCAGCAAACTCCAGTCCCATCCCCAGTTCACCCATAGTCGAGCCTATTGAGGCCTCCGCAGTCGCCGCTATGGCAGCCCGATGCTTCACGCCCTCTCGCTGGATGAGGAAGCTCTGGCATCGGGTGAACACTCTCAGCGGCTCTGAATTTCTGGGGCGGCCGCTTCCTCCCCGAAGGCCACGGCTCCCGAAGTCCACGGGCCGCGCCAGTCGTAGCTCCGATTCTGGCGACCTCAGCGTGAGATCCCAGGCTCCGCGGTGTTTAAAGTTCAGCGCCGCCCTCGGCTGGAAGCTCCACAGACCGCAGCTCCGCGATGTTGGAGTTGGCAGTCCCAGCCCTCCGGGGCCCACCATACGGCGGCCCGGGCAAGGCATCGCCCGCTCCATGATGGCGCCCAAGCACTGTGCCGCCGCCGAAGCAGAAGTTCTGGCCGCTCTAGACTGCCAGTAGGCCGCGAGGAAGGGGCGAAAACACGGCTCGGAGAAAAACCGCATCTCCGTCTAGGTAGGTACTGAGAAAAATAGTTTCCCCCTTTCCACCCCCCTCCCCCACCCCTCACATAAAAAGACTAAAAGACCTCCAAACAAACACCTTTAATTAACTAAAAATTAAAAAAAGGGTGAAAAGACAGCTGTTGGCAGGGCAGCCATACTCGTCCAGAAAGTGCATCTCCCCTTTTGGGGCGCCACAGTTTCCTGGCAGTTTGCCAGCAACAGTAATGTGAACTACGCAGTTTGCTGATAATACTGCTCACGGTCCCAAGACACACAGAAACTTTAAAACAAATCTCTGCAGCTTCACAGCTATACTCAAGGATGTTTAAATGTACTGCTGTACCTCCTCCGAATTCCAAAAACATGTTTAAACTCTCTCGTTTTTGTGTTTGGACAGGAGCTCCGCAACATCACACCTCCTCGCGTAAACAGCTTTTTGTTTTTTTGCTTCAAAAATAATTTATTTAATTACGATCACGATACAAAAACTAAAACCAAAACCGTGGTAACACACCCACCACCATAGTACAAAATCACCACATTATCTACATTTTAATACAACTATGTTACAATCTACTATAAAATAACTACTATACAACTATGTCCCTCTCTAACACCACCCGGGCGTGGACGTAACCCCAGCAAAAGGGAAGCATCTGGCTCGAGCAAAGCCCTCTTTCGCCTGCGCCGTGCCCGTGGATGGCCAGCTTGGCAGGCCTAGGAGCAACCCAACCAGGCCATCTTTGGCCCTACCCACTCCCTAGATCCCACCACCAGTCCTTCAGTCGCTGACAGCAGAGCCACCCCTCCCCTACGGACCCTTCACGTAACCAGCTTGGAGGGGATGATGGTATTGAACGCCGAGCTGTAGTCTATAAGCAGCCTAATGCAAGTGTTTTTATTGTCCAAGTGGTCCAGTGCGGAGTGGAGAGCCAGTGAAATCGCACCCTCCGTTGTGACGCTAGGCAAACTGCAGTGGGTCGAGGTTCTTATTGAGGTAGAAGTTGAAATGCACCATAACCAACCTCTCAAAGCACTTCAGTACGACAGACGTCAGTGCCACTGGTCGATAGTCGTTCAAGCACATCACCTTTCTCTTCTTAGGCACCGGTATTATTGATGCCCTCTTGAAGCAGGAGGGAACCTCAGACCTCAGTAGTGAGAGGTTGAAAATGTCCGCAAAAACCCCAGCCAGTTGGTCTGCACAGGTTTTGAGAACTCGGCCGGGTATACCATCAGGTCCAGGAGCTTTCTGAGGGTTCACCCCTCTGAAGGATCTTCTGACGTCGGCCTCTGTGACTGTGACTGTAATACCACCAGGTTGTATAGGTTTATTCAGGTTTATTCAGAGTTTCTGAAGTCCAGTAACATAATCTACTAGGCTACCACCAATTAATCTCAATTACATGTATTAAAAATTTAATATATCGTAAGGTTAGCACAGCAATGTAGAAATCTGCAGTGAGTCATGTTGAAGTCATTCAGCAGTTTGAGTCAAGTCCAACCATGCATAGGCATTAGATTTGCTGTTAACAGAAACATTATGAGCAAATGTAAATTGAAACCTGAAGCAACAAAACACTTGGCTTTAAACACAAGCAACTGTAACCTAAAGCAGATCATAATTCAAATGCTCCACGCCCAGACTTCGGGATGAAACCTATCCATTCCGCACCTGGTAACTGCCTTTGATGTGGAACTTGGTGAAAGGATTGACACAAAGATCACAGTGACCGACCTATCTTTGTCCTCTTCTACATCTCTATTTAAGTGTAAAAAAGCCTTTGAAGCTGTGCCATCTTGAGGGTCAGAAAATCTTTAGCATTCAGACTGAATAATGGTTATTCACGAATAGCTTCAATCTTTGTAATGCCAATTTCTATCCATGTGATGTTCTTCAATATCAATAGTTTTGTTATTGTTGCTGATTAATGTAACCTCTTGCAGATTTGGAAGGATATCAGCTCCTCCCCAGCTCTGTCTCCCACCACTCTTGGGAAACCTGACACAGTAAAGAAACAGGAGCAGCAGCGTGGCACAAGGACGGTACAGTGGCACAGCTGGTAGATCCGCTGCCTCACAGCGCCAGAGAACCAGGTTCAATCCTGACATTAGGTGCTGACTGTGTGGAGTTTGCACCTTCACCCTGTGATCGCGTGGGTTTCCTCCAGGCGTTCCGGTTTCCCCCCACATCCCAGAAGTGCAGGTTTATATGTTAATTGGTCTCTGTAAACTTCCCCTTGTGTGTAGGAAGTGGAAGAGAAAGTGGGATGACAAAAATGGCCTGAATGGGTGATCGATGTTTAGTGTGGGCTCGATGGGAAGAAGGGCCTGTTTCAATGCTGTTTCTTTAAACTAAACTAAACTAAACAAAATGAATTCAAAGATAGACACAAAGTGAAGAAGAGTCCCAACCCAAAACATCACCCATCTGATTTTCGAGAAAGATGCTGCCTGACCCACTGAGTTACTCCATTACTTTGTGTCTATCTTTGGGTTTTTTCGGGTGCTCCGATTTCCTCCCTCATTTCAAAGACGTGCAGGTTTGGAGGTTAATTGGCTTCCAGAAATTGTTCCTCGGATGTAGGTTAGAAGTAGTGTGTGGGTGATCGATGGTCGGCATCGACTCGGTGGGCTGAATGAGCATCACACTGTTCCCATGCTGCATATCTAAAACAAAAACTAAAAAAACAAAATCATTTTCTCCGATTTTGCTTTTGGCATGAAAAGGAAGAACCTATGGCATACCTTTTAAATGACAGCATCATCATAAGGGCAATAAATGCCATCCACATTAGCAAGGAAATAATGACCAATTATTTGCTATTAAAAGATGATCGGCCAATGTATGCATCCTCCCTTACTCGGCACTCTTCAATATGATTTGTTTTTTGAAAACAATTCATCTGAGGCCACCCTTGGGAGTGCAATGTTTAGTTATTGGTCATCCTGCTGTAGGAAAGATACCATTCTGGAAAGAGTACAGAGAAGATTTACGAGGATGTTGCTCTAGGGCTTGAGCTATAGAGAGATGTTAGAGAGGCTAGGACTTTATTCCTTGGGGCGCAGGAGGTTGACGGTGGTTTACAGAGGTGTATAAAATCCTGAGGGGCATGGATTGGGTAAACGCACAGAATCCTTTTCTCCAGGAAAGGCGTCAAGAATTAGATGGCATAGATTTAAGGTTGGAAGAGAAATATTGAATAGGAATTGGAAGGGTATTTTTGTCATTGAGGCAGGAACTAATAGTTAACAGTTAAAAGACAGTTGGACCGGTACATGGATAGGAAAGGTTTAGAGGGATATGGTCCAGGCATGAGCAAATAGGACTAGCTTGGATGGAGCATCTTGGTCAGCATAGTGCAGTTCCATTAATAAAACCTAACATTTTGTTGGTTTGCGCTATACTTTTACTTTAGAATATCACTGTACAGAAAGTGTGAAACAAAACTGCTGGAGGAACACGAGCAGCATGTGCAGGGGAGGAAGGAATTGTTGATCTTTTGGATTAAGACCCTGTATCAGGACTCTCAATAAATCCTGTTGCAGGTCATCCACCAAAAACATTGATCGCTCTTCTACTCAGAAGCTGCTCAACTGCTGAGTTTCTCCAATCATTTGTTGTTTTACTTCAGATTCCAGCAAACTGTACAGAAAGTGCCCATTTCGTCTATCCACTGTGTGCCTGCTCTTTGGAAGAGTCATTTCATTGCTCCACTCTCCTGTACTTTTTTGCAAGGTACTTATCCAATTCTTGTTTGAACTTAGATATTGAATTTGCTTCCACCACACTCGGGTATTGCATTTCAAATTGCAACAACTTGCTGGGTTTAAAATTAAAATGTTCACATTTCCTCCAACTCTTTTGCCTATCAGTACCACTTAAAGGAATTACATGGAGGAGAATAAAAAAATACTTGAGTAGAAGAGTTGTCAAGAATTCCACCACTTGCATTATTCACCAGTCAAACGTTAGTTGTTTAGAGAAAATTCCTGGAAAGAGGCTCTTCAGCCCACCAAGCACATACCCACCATCGATCACACATTCACCCCAAGTCTATGTTATACCACTTCCTCATCCAGTCCCAAAACAATAGGGACAATTTGCAGACCAATTAACCCACATGGGCTGCGGGGGGGGGGGGGGGGGGGTGGGGGGAGGTGCTGGGGGGCTGCAGCCACTCCATTTTTTTGGCAAGGCATGCTTCATAACCCTAAATTATCCGGCCTGCAGGCGTATTTTTCGCTTCTTCTGAGGACCTCCGACATCCAGAATCTCAGAACAAGCGCAGAGTGAGCGCGGCAAAACCACGACCAGCCGTGGAGGAAACCAACTGCCCCTCCAAACCCCCCCCCCCCCTCCCCTCAACGGCTAATCACAGTGCGGTTCACAGTCGAGATATGGGGCAGTGAACGAAGCGCTGTGATTAGGCACCGAGCGGAAGGGAGGGGAGAGAGAGAGAGAGAGAGAGAGTGGACCCCGAGAGGGAGGGAGAGAGAGAGAGAGGGGGGGGGGAGGATGGGGGATATATCTTTTTGAGTCGGGGGATGGCCTATATTATCCCCCAGTTTTTGGAGGTCAAGCAACAACAAAAATAATAATTGTGCCACCCTCCCACACCCTCCCCTCGCTCCCTCACCGGGTTCCCCAAGCCCGGCGATCTGTGGTCGCTCAGCCCCCCCCACTTTCAAAATCGTTCTGTGGCCCTTGCAGAGGACACCCACATGGTCGCATGGAGAACATACAAACTCCACAGAGATAGTGCCCGAGGTCAGGATCGAACCTGAGCCTCTGTTTCTGTGAGGCAGCTGTTCTACTAGTTGTGCAAACTACAAACACAAAATTAAGGAGCTGCCAGGACAAAAAAATCATTCAAATGCCACCTATTTATCTATGGCTGTGAAAAATGTGAAAAAGGTCTATGACCTTTGAAAATTTCTGCAAACCGCCTATTCGTATCAATACAAATGTCATATTTAAAACGAAAACTGGGAAAACTAATTTCTACAGCACATTCAAAGTTAGAAAAATACCATGACTGAGACAAACTACCACTCTGGAGCATCAAGCACATTTGTGAAAGCAATTTAAACGTTGCCTTCCCAACAATTCTCAAGGGAAGAAATAAATTCTGCTGCTTCAAATACTGTCAAATAGCTTCAAATTAAATTGCTGCAATATTTCAGTTCCATTTGCGACATTTGCTGTGACAGGCTGTGATTGAGACAGCCTTAATACTGTATTTTTTCGGAAATCTTTTCTGATGCATGTTTAAATGTGACAGAACTCAGAACAGTTGGCGTCTAATGAGGTATCTCTTTAATCATAGCACGCTTGTTAAAAACACCTGGGACCTTGGGGATCAGCTGACTGCAGCTTATCATTGGAAAGCTGGAGCATTAACTGTGAACACAGAGGGATGTAATCTGGTTAAATATTTATCCTCCTACTTCACCACTTGCTGGCAGCTGGTAGTTGCTTCACATGACTTTCCATTGCCGCATTTGAATGCATTTTTGTGTAGTTGCAACTAAAATCCAAAAATCTCACCTAAGTAATGTAAAACAAACTAGTCACTGTGAAATAGATTCGTAGAGTCACACAGCATGGAAACAGGACTTCGGCCAAACTCATCCATGCCGATCAAGATGCCCGATCTAAACTAGTCCCATTTGCCTGTGTTTGGCCCACATGCCCAAAAAAACATTTCTTCGTTGATAGATTTCTTCTATCCATGTATGTGTCCAAATTTCTTTGGGACAAATGGGATCAATGTGTGTAAAATGAGAAGTTGATGGGTGCTGCACACTCGATGGGCCAAAGGGCCTGTTTCTGAATAGTATGTTTTCAGGACGCTTTCGCTCTCTCGTGTAGCCCCATTTAATTTACATAAAAGTTATGTATTTTCTCCCCACCATTTTAATTAATGTTATTATTAACATAAGTTGTATATAGTTTAAAATATTTTTAATTATTTTTTTCAAGGTTTAGACGGTTTTCTTTTTACTCAATGTTTTTGATCATCAGAGACATTCAACAACAATAATAAAGGCCTTGTGTCACCCGTGAGGCTAGCAAGACACACTGGGAGCCTCAAATGCCAAGAACAACCTTGGGCACCTCTGGAAGTGGACACAAAACATGGGACAGACTCATCCTAATATAATGAGCAACATGAGAAATGATGCACACAGGGTGGCACTTTGGTGCAGTGGTAGAGTTGCTGCCTTGCAGCCCCAGAGACCCGGGTTCCATCCTGACTACCGATGTTCTCTGTACGGAGATACCTCCCACACTCCAAAGACATACAGGTTCATAGGTTAATTGGTTTTGGTAAAAATTGTAAATTATTTTTAGTGTGTAGGATAGTGCTAGTGTACAGAGATCACTGGTCGGCACAGATTCGGAGGAATGAAGGGCCCGTTCCCACGCTGTTTCTCTAAGATAATGGCAAGTATTAGCTTATAAACATTAGCCCTTACTTTTAGGTTGGTGATGATTATATTGTGAGATCCTAACCTGAAATGTGGCCTATCCTTGTCCTCCAGAATTGAGTTACTCCAGCACTCAGTGTTTATTTTTCATATTTTAGTCATTTTGGGGGGGTGGAGGGAGGGGACAATAAAATGGCAATAGGTTGTAGACCGTGCATTGGAATAACTTGAATTGGCGTGACTTGCTTGTTCCTGACTGAAGATTGGATGAGACACCCAGACCCACAATGTTAACAACTCCTCCACTCAAGGTTCTGACCTGACCAAATAAGCATTTGTAGTATTTTCAATATATTCTATTGCTCACTATTGAGACTACAATCAGATTCAGCTAAAAAATAGTGCATGATTATAGTTAAGCAAAGTTATACAAATGAATTGTCTGGGGCACTAGCTACAAGCAAAATATAAAACTGAGGGTAACAGACAATAGGTTAGTTAAATAAACATAACGTTGTCAACATGATTAGAAATAGAAAACACTTTCAAACACCCATACAGAAAAATAGAATCATTGAGAGAGGTTAAAGCGATTCTTAAAAAGATCTGATACGATTATGGCGGAAAGAAAATAGCAGTTGCTTAATGATTACATTGCTTCAGTGTTTACAGAGATTGAAGGAAGTCTTCAAAAGTTTGTGGATGAGAAAATAAAGCGGGAGGAAATAGATCCGTGCATTAACAAGGAAAATGGCCCTTAATGGGTTGTCCACCACCAGATAGTACGTGCTTTGTGAAGAATGGAAAAATGCTGTATAGTTGCAGTGTCCTCAGGAGCCCCTGTATTATGACTATAATGTAGAGCGTACAGAAGCCAATGTACACATGTCCCTGCACACAACAATGAAAAATGACCAGATTATGTACTCTTTTTGTGAGCAATGCACAGGATATCGTGGAGAATTTGCTGCTTCCTTTAAAATATTACAAAGACACATATTACATCCAGAGAAGATCCAGACGGCACAGTGGTGCAGCAGTAGAATTGCTGCCTTTCAGCACCAGAGAACTAGGTTTGATCCTGAATAAGGCTACTGTCTGTACGGAGTTTGTACGTTCTCCCTGTGACTACGTGGGTTTTCTCCGGGTGCTCCGGTAATCTCCCACACTCCAAAGACACTAGGTTAATTGGCTTTGATAAAAAAAATTGGTAAAACGTTGCTAAAACTGTTAACATACGTGGTGATTGCTGATCGGCATGGACTCAGTGGGCCGAAGGGCCTGTCTCTGCCCTGTATCTCTAAAGTCTAAAGATGGCGATGTAACCTAATTTTAATATTTGATTTAAACACTGTGTCTGCAACTATGAGTGTGTCTTTTAGCACTATAATAGACTGGGATGAAGCATTGATCATGATTTGAATTGAGTGATAGAATCAAACGGCATGGACACATGCCCTTCAGTTCAACTCGTCCATGATTAAATATCCACATAGTTAGAGCCCCTTTTAGAAACATAGAAAAATAGGTGCAGCGGTAGGCCATTCGGCCCTTCGATCCAGCACCGCCATTCAATATGATTATAGCTCATCATCTAAAATCAGTAGCCCGTTCCTGCTTTTTCCCCCTATCCCTTGATTCCTTCAGCCCTAAGAGCTAAATCAAACTCTCTCTTGAAAACATCCAGTGAATTGGCCTCTAATGCCTTCAGTGGCAGAAAATTTAACAGATTCACAACACTCTGGGTGAATTTCCACCCACCCCCCCCCCAATCTCTGTCCTAAATGGCCCACCCTTTATTCTTAAACTGTGACCCCTGGTTCTGGACTCCCCCAACGTCGGGAACATTTTTCCTGCTAAATTCTCTAAGAATTTTATATGTTTCTATAAGATCCCCTCTCATCCTTCTAAATTCCAGTGAATACAAGGCCAGTCGACCCATTCTTTTACCATATGTCAGTCCCGCCATCCCGGGAATTAACCTGATGAACTACGCTGCACTCCCTCAATAGCAATAATGTCCTTCCTCAAATTAGGAGACCAAAATTGCACACAATACTCCAAGTACGGTGTCACCAAGGCCTGTTCCAATGCAGTAGGACCTCCTTGCACCTAAACTCAAATCCTATCGCAATGAAGGCCAACAAGCCATTAGCTTTCTTCACTGCCTGTTGTACCTGCATGCTTACTTTCAGTGACTGATGTTCAAGCACACCCACGTCTCATTGCACCTCCCCTTTTTCTAATCTGACACCATTCAGATAATAATCTGCCTTCCTGTTCTTGCCACCAAAGTCGATAACCTCACATTTATCCACATTATACTGCATCTGCCACCCACTCACCCAACCTATCCAAGTCACACTGCAGCTTCATAGCATGCACATCGCAGCTCACACTGCCATCCAGCTTTGTGTCATCCGCAAACGTGGTGATGTCACATTTAATTCCCTTGTCTAAATCGTTAATATATATTGTAAATAACTGGGATCCCAGCACCGAGACTTGCAGCACCCCACTAGTCACTGCCTGCCATTCTGAAAAGGACACTACTCCTTGCTTCCTGTCTGCCAAACAGTTCTCTATCCATGTCAATAGCCTACGCCCAATCCCATGTGCTACAATTTTGCACACTAATCTCTTGTGTGGGACCTTGTCAAAGGTTTTTTTGGAAGTCCAGATACACCACATCCACTGACTCTCCCATATCCATCCTACTCGTTACATCCTCAAAAAATTCCAGAAGATTAGTCAAGCATGATTTCCCCTTCATAAATCCATGCTGACTTTGACCGATCCTGTCACTGCTTTCCAAATGCGCTGCTATAACATCTTTAATAATCAACTCAGGGATCTTCCCCACTACCGATGTAATGTTAACTGGTCTATAATTCCCTGTTTTCTCTCTCCCTCCTTTCTTAAAAACTGGCTACTCTCCAGTCCACAGGAACTGATCCAGAGTCAAGAGTGTTTTATTGTCATATGTCCCAGATGGGACAATGAAATTATTACTTGCTGCAGCACAACAGAATATACACAACATAGTACATAACGGGGGAAGAGAAAAAAAAGAAAAGTTCAATAAATAACAAATATAGTGTAAATATAGAGTCGAGAGAACATTGAAAAATAATCACGAATACATCCATGATTTCTTGGGCCACCTCCTTGAGTACTCTGGGATGCAGACCATCAGGCCCTGGGGGTTCATCTGCCTTCAGTCCCGACAGTTTACCTGACACCATTTCCTGATTAATGTGGATTCCCTTCAGTTCCTCCCTCCCACTAGATCCTCGGTCCCCTGATATTTCTCATTTTTAATCCAGCTCACTTTTGATCCAGATCCCTCCCTCACGAGACCAAAATGGTTATGTGATTTGCCAGGTGGGTAGTATGCCATATTCCTGAATTGTAACAACATTGAAGATAGGTCAATCTAACTTGGGGAATATAATGAACCGTATTTAAGAAGGTCAAGAAAAAACAACAGTCTATGTACTGCAGTTCATGCATGGAGTTTCTGATTGACACCTGCATCACTTTAATAGATTAATAAATAAGATGTGCCGTCATAATATAATGTCAGTGTTAGGATAGCGTTCATATAAGGTCATTTAACCATCACTTTAATGTCAACCAGTGGCCACCCAACCATGTATCATGATGACAGAACAACAGCCTGACTGTTCACATTGGTGTTGCAAAAGCTCTGGACTTGCAGAGTGATGAACGTAGTCCAATCTATCCCAGGCTCATATTTCCATGTGGAATTTGGTCCATATCTGACTCCTGGGTGTTGTACTTGGCCACACAGTCATGGATGTACAAGGAGTAGAGCAGGGCACACAACCTTGAGGGGCACCATTGTTGAAGGTCAAGATGAAAGAAATGTTATGACCAATCCTAACCCACTGAGGTCTGAAGATCCCAAAGCCAATTGCAGGTGGAGGCCCAAGGCCTATGTCCAGAAGTTTAGGATTGGGCCTATTTGGAATCATGGTGTTGAAGGCTCCTGATTTAACTTGATGAATAACATCCTGACATAGGTTTTTTTGTTGTAGTGATCCCGGGCTGAATGTAGGGCAAGAGAGATGACATCTTTCATTGACCTATTTTTCTTGTACTTGTTTGCTACGGGGTCTAGATTGGCTGGTAGATGGACACACATATAGGCCGTTCCCATTTTTTGACCAGGTCAAAACAACAGTTAATCTCCAGAGCTGTCTGAAGGGTTCCGTCCTGAAACATCACCTATTCCTTTTCTTCAGAGATGCTGCCTGACCCGCTGAGTTACACCAGCATTGTGTGTCTAACCTCCAGAGAAACCTCGATCTCACCCTATCAGTATACTTACTTTGTCCTATCTATCCCTCCCGACAGGTTTCTCAGTTCTGACAAAGGGCCTTTCATCTGAAAACATTAACTCTTAAGCTGCCTGCAATTCTGACAGTTTCCAGTATTTCTGTTTTTATTCCAAGCCAATGATGCTTAATTTAATTTGCCATTAATAACATCCAACTTTTATAACAGGCTGATGTTTGATGCATGGAAGGTGGTTCTAAGAAAATAACTGTTAACTATGGATTGATGTATTACAAAGAAGACTTACCCCGGGAGCAACTGAGTAGGTGCCTTCTGGAGGGAAGGCACAAGGAGGTACTGTATTGACAGGACTGCTGGGTGGTGGTGTGACTATTAAACCAGTAGTGCTGATGTGGACCTGTTAATGAAGAGAGAGTGTGTTTTATATCTGGCTGCAAGTACAACACTGCATCAACAACCAATCATCATTCTTGTCAGCAACACATACAGAGCATGGATCAGATTAGCTTCAATCATACACCATCCTGACTTGGAAATGTATCACTGATCTTTTATCACCACTGTGTCAAAATCCTGGAACTCCCGGTCTGAAAGTATGGTAGGAAATCTTTCACCAGAAGAACGGGCCCAGTTCAAGGCTGTGGCTCACCACCTTAGGGTGGCCAGTTAATGCTGATCATACGGCCAATGCCCAGATCCCCAAAGTTAAACATGTAAAATAATCAACAATATCCAGAACATATTAACAAGCGTTATCCAGAACTCATTTTGACATGGGATCATAATTATCTGAACTGTGCATCAAACATGCTATAATATAAAAGGAAAGAAGAGCGATTCCACTTTTGAAGAAGATAGAACAGTACAGCACAGAAACGGGTCCAATGGCCCACAAAGTTTGTGCCAAACATGATGCCAAGTTAAATTAACCTCATCTGCACGTGATCCATATCCCGCTATTCCCTGCACTTCCACATTCCTATTTAAAAGCCCCTTCAATGCCACAATCGTATCTGTTTCCTCATTTACCCATGGCAATGCGTTCCAGGCCCCCACTACGCAAAAGAAAACTTGCCCCGCACATCGCCGTTAAACTTTCCCCCTCTCACCTTATAGCTATGCCCTCTAGTGTTGAACATTTCCACCCTGGGATAAAGGTTCTGACTGTCTACCCTATCTAACCCTCTCATAATTTTATATATGTTTCAATAGTTGAGAGAAGATTCAAAGAGGCAAGCTGACATGTGA
Source organism: Okamejei kenojei (assembly GCA_035221665.1). Classification (NCBI taxonomy): domain Eukaryota; kingdom Metazoa; phylum Chordata; class Chondrichthyes; order Rajiformes; family Rajidae; genus Okamejei; species Okamejei kenojei. Next base: position 52,044,514 of record CM069133.1, on the reverse strand, counting down.
TGTGAGGGGATTTGGGAAAGAACATGCTGATTAAAATGAGGATGACTGATGATAGGACCGAGGCCTAAACTGGTCAATCAACAATTAATCAGACAAATGAAGAGTACACCCAGGTGGATAAAATCCTGGACAAGCCACTAAGTTATTTGAAAACAGGCACCACTCAATTATTTCTGGGACACCAACCCAGTGGACATTCAGAAAGTTGGCTGAACTGCCATTCCCACAATGAAATGGAGTGAACCTTTAAAAATATACTCCATCTTATTCCTTCCACTACGGGTGGTTTCTACAGAACGCACTTGAGAACAGACCTGGCAGAATACAAACTTTTCAAAGTATCAGCATTATTTTCTAGTTGTTAAGCCGTGTACTGTACCAAGATTTTCCAGATGTAAACCTGGGATGTTTCAACTTGACACTGCAGCTCTCTTTACAAGACAAATGACCTCAACAGTAATCCTTGGTAGAATTCAAGCCTCTGTATTTTTGGTTGAAATTGCAATCCTCCCATGGTGATTGCGAGAAATATATTTATTTGGTGTGAAGCAACTCATGGCTTAATCCTTTATAGAAAAACTAGAGCCATTGAGGCCAATTCAAATGTTTTTTAAGTTTTAAATAATAGCATCAATAACAAGGATGGCATTTCTTGGCTATCCCAAATTGTTCTTTAAGTGCATAAGCATGAATGGCCACTTCGAGGAGTCAACAAATTTATTGTGGGTCTGGACAGACACTAAGGCCAGAGATCAGTAAAAATGAGAGATCTCCTTCCCTAAAGGAAACATGAAACCAGATGGGCTTTTATGTCAATCCAGCAATTTCATGGCATATTTGTTTTAAAATCCAAACTATAATGAACTGAAATTTCTCATTTATCATAGTGCGATTTGAACCCATGTAAACAGGTCATTACTCTGTTCCTCTAGATTACTTGGACAACAATCATTATGCTACCGACTTCAAAGCATTAATTATTTTTTAATGCACTTTTGCTTCCCTGCAACAATAACAAGGTAGAATTGTTTTAAAGACCATTGGGACAACACATTGGTATGGCTGTAGCTGCAGCTAAATATAATATATGACTGTCTGAGGAACAACGCTTCCTCTCTAGAATAGCTCAACTGTATTACAAATGATATATGGATGTAACATTGCAATATCAATGTACGTACTTCCTGACAAATGAAACAAAAACATTCCATTTTCTTTGTGGCTTTATAACCAAGATAAATCTTTGGGGGAAAAAGGAAGTGGTATGAACTTTCTTGAAGTCAGGAACTTTATAAAGAAAATCTACACCCACATTTCCCTGGAAGATTTCTATGAAAGTATAAGTGTGTTGAAACTGTGAATATTGAAAATGTTTTCAGAATTAATTTGCACACAGCAAAATGATCTGGACTACCTCAAAATAACTCAACCTCAAAATATTCACTGATGACGCCACTGTTGCTGGCTGAATCATGGGTAGTGATTGACGAATAAGTGTATAGGAGAGAGATAGAACACCTATGGTGCTGCAATAAAAATCCATCGCTCAATGTCAACAAAACCAAGGAATTAATCGTCGACTTCAGAAAGGAGAATTCGGGAAACCATGCACCAGCTTTCATTGGTATCTCAGCCGTGCAGAAACTTAGCAGGATGAAATCCCTGGGCATCAACATCTCGGATGACCTATCCTGGGATCAGCACGTAGATTAACTCATGAAAAAGGCATGCCAGCGCCTCTACTTTCTTAGAAGTTCATAGAGATGTCTCAGAATACTATAATACATTTCTTTTTTTTTCTTTTTTTTCAGTGAAAAAAAAAGAAATAAAGAGTGTCGAAAAAGATAGACAAGCAAGTAGAAACAGATAGCGAAAGAAATAAAGAGCAGAGATGAAAAGCTAAAAAGATTGAAAGTAGAGAAAAGAGAAATTAGGAGAGATACCTATTTCGTATTTTTGCCCATCCGTCACCCGGTTCTGAACCATTTAATTTCTAAGGTTGTGTTATGTTGCACCATATGCTTGTAAAAAGTTGATAAAAGGAGACCAAGTGTTGGTCTACTTTGCCTAGTAGGAGGAATCTCACTTCTTCAAGATGTAGCGTTTCCGACATATTTGAAATCCTCATTTTGAACGTTGGCGTGGTTGCGTTTTTACAGAATTTGACTATAAGTTTCTTTGCTGTTATTAAACCGTAATTAAGGAGAGCTTTTGGAATATAGTTAGTTTACTTCCCTCTTCCATTGATCCAAAGATAATCAGTTCTGTATTGGGGTTCAATTTTGTGTTAAATAATTTTGTAAGAGTTCCAAAAATTTCGTTCCAAAATGTATGCAATTTTGTACAAGAGACAAAGGAATGTGCTATAGTGGCATTTTGAGTTAGACATTTGTCACAGATGGGGGAAACATTTGAAAATATTTTAATCAGTCTAGGTTTCGAGTAATATAATCTCTGTAAAATTTTAAATTGAATTAGGTTATGTCTTACATTAATTGAACATTTATGTACATATAATAGATTTTTTTCCCCATCTGTCGTTCGGAATTTTTATCAATAACTCTTGTTCCCAGTCCCTTCTAATGGCCTCTGTCATTGGTGTTTCTATATTTAGAAGTATATTATATAAGTATGATATTAAATTGCTTGATTCTGCCATTCATTCCTTCCTCTACTAAATCTGGGGTTAGAGTTTGATATCCTTGTATATATTTTTTCAAATAATCTTGAATTGAAGATATTTAAAATATTGATTACTTTTCAAATTATATTTTAGTTGGAATTGTTGGAATGATATACGTTTTCCCATTTCATACATATCTCCCATCATTTTAATTCCTATTCTTTCCCAATGGATAAACGTTTTATCAATAATGGATGGTTTGAATGAGGGATTATTAGCTATTGGAGAAAGAAGCGATAAATTTCTTGATTTTAAAGTTAATTTTATATGTTTCCAAATTCGTATTATACTGTGAATAATTGGATTCTTCTTATATATTATATTGTTCAGTTTCATCGGGGAAAGAAGGATCGCTCCTATATTGTAAGGGGAACAATCCTCTTTCTCCATTCTTACTAAAATACATTTCTATAGATGCACTGTACAATGTATCCTGACTGGTTACATCATGGCTTGGTATGGTCTTTCCAACACACAGAAATACGATAGGCTGCAGAGAGTGGTCGACTCACCCCAATCATCAAAGACACAGCCCTCCCCACCATTGAAAGGTGCGGCCTAAATACGGTGACATCTTTCATGAAGTATCTCCACCATCTGGGCCATGACCTCTTCTTCGACCGTCGGTCAGAGACACAGAAGTCTGAAGTCCCACACCGCCAGGTTCAGGAACAGCTACTTTCCTACAACTATCAGGTTCTTAAACCAACCTGCACAACCCTAAGCTTATCTCAACAACCAACCACCACTTGCACCATGCACCTGTTTCACTAATTGTTTGTTTTTGCACTAATGTCTTTTTTTTCTTTTATGCAGTCTTTTTCTTTTCTCTGCCTCGTAGAATTTATGTTTTTGGATGTTGTCCAAATCTATGTGCAAGTAATGTTGCTACAAACAACCTCATCGTATTTGTACATATGACAAAAAACTGTACTTGACTCTGGATTCCCCGCAATAGAAATGCTAATACTTGTAATAAATATTGACTTAAAAATCAAAATTGATTTCCTAATTTATAACGCACTATATTCATTTTGCATTATAAATTAGAAAAACAATTACTCACAATGATTTTGTACCATTTATAATTAATCTTTTAAGAACAGTATATCCAAACTGCATTCATCATTACAATTTGAAACCAAAAAGCAAAGTAAAAAATGGCAGAAATCCAACTTCACGAGGACCCAAGTATTATCAAAATACAGTGGCTACTATTTCATCTGACGGAAGGCAAAAATACATTTAGAGTTCTAAATACATTTAATGCAACGTGAGGGAGAAAGAATCTGAAGATCTTGTTGATGGAGATGGCAGGCAGTTCATGAGAGAAGAAATACCAACATGGCGTTGATGGGCTGAATGGCCGGTTTCAGTGCCCTCGACTCTATACATAGCATCTCAAAAATACAGCTATCTGAAAGCAGATTTCAAAATATTTCTTACATTGAACACTATATCTGGATCTAAACGTATTTCACATGGACTATCCAAAAGTAAATTGATCACTCAACAAAAACTGACAGCAAAAGATATCTTTAACGAAAAAATCACAAGGCTAGAACATGAGCACTTCAGACAACATTTCATACTTTGCCACATTGAAAATATTAGGATAGATGACCAGAAGCGCCATTAAACGCTGCTGCTGATGGAACCTTCAGTCACCTGAGCCTCTGCACCTGCACCTTCTTTTGTCCAAACTACTTTGTAGTCTGCTTATTAATATTCTTTTAGAATTCTAATACGGTTAACAGTGTCACTAATTTAATTTGAAAGATCAAAAGATAGCGAGGAAGGCCTTTCTTACGATCTATTTAGACAGCTGACTGTTCCTTCATTATAACATTCAATTATTTCATACAATTCCAAATGCTTTGCTCCATTTCACACATTGGCAATAGTCCAAAATTTAACCTTCAGCCATTTAAATCTGTGCCCTAGAATTGTTTAATCAGAAGTAGCTTTCTGTGCCACATTTATCTTTTCTGTACGGTTGACTTTTTCTAGGCATCTTGTGACGGCTAAAATGTCATATAAAGATTCATGGATGCACGGCCAAGCAGAACATGAGCTACAAGGTTGAAGGGGTAGAGTTAAGAACATCTTAAAAGAGAAAAGATAGTTTCAGGAAGGAATTCCACACCAAAAACCAATTGTCAAACAATTAACGGCAGGGAAGCTCAAAAATCAAGAACAGAACCACCTACTTCAGAAGATGATGGAGATGGAGAGTGGGGCAAAGTTAAGGAGACATTTCAAATTCAGAGCATTCAATGCTCATGAATGCAGTGCAATTAAACCCCTTGTTCTCATGAGACTCTTGGAGTAAACAGTACGTGTACAGTAATGACAAATACAACAGTAAACATGAGGGCAAAATAGTAGAATGGTGCAAGACTGTAGTGCAATCTGAAATAGTGCAAAAAATATTTAAATATAAAACAGATGAATGAGGTAGAGTTGAGAGTGTTCATTGTTGACTGAGGGAAACGTGACAAGGAGGCATATGATCAGTAAAATGAATCAGGACAGTAAATCCAGTTGGAGAACTAGGGTGGGGGGTGGATAGAGAGAGAGGGAAAGCAAAGGCTACTTGAAGTTCAAAAAATTATATTAGAGGAAATGTAATTGAAACATACTGGAAACATGCTTAGAAACATAGAAAATAGGTGCAAGGGTAGGCCATTCAATATGATCATGGCTGATCATCCAACTCAGTATCCCGTACCTGCCTTCTCTCCATACCCCATGATCCCTTTAGCCACAAAGGCAACATCTAACTCTTAAATATAGGCAATGAACTGGCCTCAACTACCTTCTGTGCAGAGAATTCCAGAAAATGTTTTTCTTATCTCGGTACTAAAAGACTTCCCCCTTATCCTTAAATTGTGACCCCTTGTTCTGGACTTCCCCAACATCGGGAACAATCTTCCTGCATCTAGCCTGTCCAACCCCTTAAGAATTTTGTAAGTTTCTATAAGATCCCCCCTCAATCTTCTAAATTCTAGCGAGTACAAGCCGAGTCTATCCAATCTTTCTTCATGTGAAAGTCCTGACATCCCAGGAATCAGTCTGATGAACGTTCTATGTATTCCCTCTATGGCAAGAATGTTTTTCCTCAGATTAGGAGACCAAAACTATACGGAATACTCCAGGTGTGGTCTCACCAAGATCCTGTACAACTGCAGTAGAGCCTCCCTGCTCCTATACTCAAATCCTTTTGCTATGAATGCTAACATACCATTCGCTTTCTTCACTGCCTACTGCACCTGCATGCCTACTTTCAATGACTGGTGTACCATGACACCCAGGTCTCGTTGCATCTCCCCTTTTCCTAATCGGCCACCATTCAGATAATACTCTACTTTCCTGTTTTGCCACCAAAGTGGATAACCTCACATTTATCCACATTATACTGCATCTGCCATGCATTTGCCCACTCACCCAACCTATCCAAGTCACCTTGAAGCCTCCTAGCATCCTCCTCACAGCTAACACTGCCCCCCAGCTTTGTGTCATCCGCAAACCTGGAGATGTTGCATTCAATTCCCTCGTCCAAATCATTAATATATATTGTAAATAGCTGGGGTCCCAGCACCGAGCCTTGCGATATCCCACTAGTCACTGCCTGCCATTCTGAAAATGACCCGTGTACTCCTACACTTTGCTCCCTGTCTGCTAGCCAGTTCTCTATCCACATCAATACTGAACACCCAATACCGTGTGCTTTAAGTTTGCATACTAATCTCTTATGTGGGACCTTGTTGAAAGCCTTCTGAAAGTCCAGATACATCCACTGGTTCTCCCTTATCCATTCGACCAGTTACACCCTCGAAAAATTCTGTAAGATTCGTCAGACACGATTTACCTTTCATAAATCCATGCTGACTTTGTCAAATGATTTCACCACTTTCCAAATGTGCTGCTATCCCATCTTTAATAATTGACTCTAGCAGTTTCCCCACTACCAATGTGAGACTAACTGGTCTGTAATTCCCTGTTTTCTCTCTCCCTCCCTTTTTAAAAAGTGGGGTTACATTAGCTACCCTCCAATCCTCAGGAACTACTCCAGAATCTAAAGAGTTTTGAAAAATTATCACTAATGCATCCACTATTCTGGGGTTACTTCCTTAAGTACTCTGGGATCCAGCCTATCTGGCCCTGGGCATTTATCGGCCTTTAATCCATTCAATTTACCTAACACCACTTCCTGGCTAACCTGGATTTCATTCAGTTCCTCCATCTCATTTGACCCCCGGACCCCTGCTATTTCCGGCATATTATTTATGTCTTCCTTAGTGAAGACAGAACCACAGTAGTTATTCAATTGGTCTGCCATGTCCTTGTTCCCCATGATCAATTCCCCTGTTTCTGACTGCATGGGACCGACATTTGTTTTAACTAATCTTTTTCTCTTCACATATCTATAAAAACCTTTGCAGTCAGTTTTTATTTTCCCTGCCAGTTTTCTTTCATAATCTATTTTCCCTTTCCTAATTAAGCCCTTTGTCCTCCTCTGCTGGACACTGAATTTCTCCCAGTCATCTGGTAGGCTGCTTTTTCTGGCTAATTTGTATGCTTCATCTTTTGTTTTGATACCATCTCTGATATCGCTTGTTATCCACGGATGCACTACCTTTCCTGATTTATTCTTTTGCCAAACTGGGATGAACAATTGTTGTAGTTTATCCATGCAGTCTTTAAATGCCTTCCATTGCACATCCACTGTAAACCCTTTAAGAATCACTTGCCAGTCTATCTTGGCCAATTCACGTCTCATACCCTCAAAGTTACCTTTCCTTAAGTTCAGAACCCTTGTTTCTGAATTAATTGTGTCACTCTCCATCCTAATGAAGAACTCAACCATATTATGGTCACTCTTGCCCAAGGGGCCACACACAACCAGACTGCGAACTAACCCTTCATGATTACCCAGTCTAGATTAGCCTGCTCTCTCGTTGGTTCGTCTACATGTTGGTTTGGAAAACTATCCCGCATACATTCCAAGAAATCCTCTTTCTCAGCACCCCTGCCAATTTGATTCACCCAATCTTATATGTAGATTGAAGTCGCCCATTATTACTGTTTTATCTTTGTTGCACGCATTTCTAATTTCCTGTTTGATGCCATCCCCAACTCCACTACTACTGTTAGGTGGCCTGTACACAACTCCCACTAGCGTTTTCTGCCCCTTAGTGTTTCGCAGCTCTACCCATATGGATTCCACATCCTACAAGCTAATGTCCTTACTTTCTCTTGCGTTAATCTCCTCTCTAACTAGCAACGCTACCCCATCTTCTTTTCCTTTCTGTCTATCCCTCCTGAATATTGAATATCCCTGGATGTTCAGCTCCCAGCCTTGGTCACCCTGGAGCCATGTCTCTGTTATCCCAACTATATCATATTCATTAATAATTATATGCACATTCAATTCATCCACCTTATTACGAATGCTCCTTGCATTGAGACATAAATCCTTCTGTCTTGTTTTTACAACACTCTTACCCCTTATACAATTATGTTGAAAAGTGGCCCTTTTTGATTTTTGCCCTGGATTTGTCTGCCTGCCACTTTTACTTTTCACCTTGCTATCTATTGCTTCTACCCTCATTTATACCCCTCTGTCTCTCTGCTCACACATTTAAGAAACCCACCACCTCTTATTCTCTGTTTATTACCTTTTTCTTCTTTCACCCCTACATGTTGGGTCTGAGTGCTTCCCTTCTCTGCCTCCTGCCTCACACACTGTCTACTAGCTTTCTCTATTAGAGTCCTTCCCCCCAACAGTTCTAGTTTAAAGTCTCCCCAGTAGCCTTCGCAAATCTCCCCGCCAGGATATTGGTCCCCCTCGGGTTCAAGTGCAACCCGTCTTTTGTGTACAGGTCACACCTTCCCCAAAAGACGTCCCAATGATCCAGAAACTTGAATCCCTGCCCTCTGCACCAGTCCTTCAGCCACGCATTTATCCTCCACCTCGCTCCATTCCTACTCTCATTGTCGCGTGGCACAGGCAGTAATCCTGAGATTGTTACCTTCGCGGTCCTTCTCCTTAACTCTCCTCCTAACTCCCTAAATTCTCCTTTCAGGACCTCGTCTCTTTTTCTACCTATGTCATTGGTACCTATATGTACCACTACCTCTGGCTCCTCTCCCTCCCATTTCAGGATATCTTGGACACGTTCACTCACATCCCGGACCCTGGCACCAGGGAGGCAAACTACCATCCGGGTCTCCTGACTGCGTCCACAGAATCACCTATCTGACCCCCTAACTATAGAGTCCCCTATTACTGTTGCCCTCCTCTTCTTTTCCCTACCCTTCTGAGCAACATGGCCGGTCTCTGTACTGGAGGCCCGGCCGCTGTCGCTACCCCCAGGTAGGCTGTTCCCCCCAACAGTACTCAAACAGGAGTACTTATGGCCAAGATGTACAGCCATCAGGGTACTCTCTAGTCCCTGCCTCTGCCCCTTGCCCCTCCTAACCGTGACCCACTTGTCTGCCTCCCGTGGTCTTGGAGTGACCACATCTCTGTAACTCCTCTCTATGACCTCCTCACTCTCCCTGACCAGACAGAAGTCATCGAGCTGCTGCTCCAGGTTCCTATTACAGTCCCTTAGGAGCCCCATCTCGACGCACCTGGCGCAGATGTGGACGTCTGGAAGGCTATGAGATTCCATGACCTCCCACATCTGACATCCAGAACAGTAAACTGCCCTGGCACTCATACTCCCCCCTTACCCAGGATACAATACAAAGTGCTGTAAGAAATCTAGAGGTACGGCAATTATAATTCGTAAAGGAATACCAATTAAACCAAAGAATACAATAATAGACAAAGATGGGAGGTATGTTATAGTTATGGGAGAGATACTCTCGACCTCATTTACCTTGGTAAATATTTATGCGCCTAACTTTGATATCCCTCAATTCTTTAACAAAATTTTGTATCTAATCTCAGAGCCTAATTCTCAAAATGTGATATTTGGGGGAGATTTTAACTGCATCCTTGATAATTATCAGGATAAATCAGCACAACAAAAAAGGTTAAACATAAAATCTAAATCTAGTGAAATATTAAATACATATATAAACAATACATACATAACAGATGTTTGGAGGATTGCAAACCCAGCTGGATGGGAATACTCCTTCTACTCAATGGTACATAAAACATATTCACGCATTGATTACTTTCTAGTAGATACGAAATTAATTCCATTCACATCAAATCCTAAATACCATAGTAGCATTATTTCGGACCATGCTCCGCTAACTTTTTTTCTAAAAATAGGATTGACCAATAAAAAATCGTTTTGGAGATTCAATCCCCAAATTTAGAAGAAGAAAGTTTACAACGTATACACCGATGCTCATTAAATGCCAGACATACTTTGGTACAATTTAAAGTATTACATCGATTACACCACTCAAAAACGAAATTAAACAGAATTTTTCCTAACATTTCTTCTATTTGCTATAAATGTCAGAATTTAGAAGCTAACTTAACGCATAGTTTTGTAACATGCATAAAACTCAATAGTTATTGGGCTGATATTTTTAGAATCATTTCTGAAGTTCTTAAAACTAAATTGGACCCCGATCTAAAGCTAATAATATTAGGAGTTCCTGATTCAAGCTTAATATTAACAGTAAGTCAAAGAAATTTTCTTGATTACTGTTTGATAATTGGAAAAAATTTAACATTAAAATTCTGGAAGGGAACATTATCCCCCACAATCAAAATGTGGACTGTGGAAATGTCGGAGACGTTGCATTTGGAGAGAATTAGGTTTGTCCTAATGGACAAATACGAACTTTTTGAACAAATATGGTCTCCATTCATTGATTATTTAAAGGAGTAGCTGAGCTCAGCATCAATAAGTACCCTGGTGTAGGATTAGATGAAAAGATGCATTCTGGGATCTGTATACACTTTTCTTTAGATATTATTATGTGAAATTGCTCCATTCATTGTTAAGATGTATTCCTTATTTTTTTATTGTATAATAATTGTTTTTATTTTTTATTTGTTTATTTTTTATAATTTTTTCCTTTTTTTTAAATTTTTATTCTTTTTTTTATTTTTTTATTTTCTTATATAATCATTATTATTTAATCACCATCTCTTGATTATTGATCTATACTTTTACTTTTTTATCACTCCTTTACTTTCCCAAAAAAAACAAAACAGAAGCATATATAAATTATTCCGTAACATCTGTACATTTTTGTTGACAAGTCTAATTTGTATTTGAAGAACTGTTGTACCTTAGACAATATGCATTGCTTCTAATAAAAATATTTTAAAAAAAAAAAGATTCAATCCCCAAATTAATTTTATCCTATGGATATTCTAACCCACGGCTAGAATATTAACTAATAATATACTATCCCCGAAATTTCAACTACCCAGGGGCAATAGACAAGGATGTGTTTTATCACCCCTTCTATTTGCCCTGGTGAGCCTTTAGCAGAAAATATAAGAATTCACCCTAATATCCACGGTTACAATACGAAAAACTCTAATAATAAAATATCATTAAATGCAGATGATGTTCTATTATACATTACAAAATCGCAAATTAGCATACCAAACATATTAAATTTAATACAAGAATTTGGTTCCTTCTCAAGATATAGAATAAATTGGAATAAAAGCAAAATAATGACGATAAAACCTCAAGAGCCAACAATGGTATGTTAGCTTTCATAGCAAAAGGATTTGAGTACAGGAGCAGGGAGGTTCTACTTCAGTTGTACAGGGTCTTGGTGAGACCACACCTGGAGTATTGCGTACAGTTTTGGTCTCCAAATCTGAGGAAGGACATTATTGCCATAGAGGGAGTGCAGAGAAGGTTCACCAGACTGATTCCTGGGATGTCAGGACTGTCTTATGAAGAAAGACTGGATAGACTCGGTTTATACTCTCTGGAATTTAGGAGATTGAGAGGGGATCTTATAGAAACTTACAAAATTCTTAAGGGGTTGGACAGGCTAGATGCAGGAAGATTGTTCCCGATGTTGGGGAAGTCCAGGACAAGGGGTCACAGCTTAAGGATAAGGGGGAAATCCTTTAAGACTGAGATGAGAAAGACCTTTTTCACACAGAGAGTGGTGAGTCTCTGGAACTCTCTGCCACAGAGGGTAGTTGAGGCCAGTTCATTGGCTATATTTAAGAGTGAGTTGGATGTGGCCCTTTTGGCTAAGGGGATCAGAGGGTATGGAGAGAAGGCAGGTACGGGATACTGAGTTGGATGATCAGCCATGATCATATTGAATGGCGGTGCAGGCTCGAAGGGCTGAATGGCCTACTCCTGCACCTAATTTCTATGTTTCTATGTTTCTATCTTTTAAAATACCCCATTAAAATTGCTACAGAAAAATTCAAATATTTGGGTATTCAAATCACTAAAGAAAATAGAATTCTTGATTTAAGGCAAATTATCTGCCATTACTTACTAAATTACAAGCGTCAATCCAATTTTGGAAAATACTACCGATGTCCTTAATAGGCAGAATAAATGCCATTAAAATGATTTTTCTTCCACAAATTCTGAACTTATTTCGATCAATACCAATATACATACCTAATTTTTTTTTCTAAAAACTTGACTCATATATTACAAATTTCACATGGGACTATAAATGACATAGAATTTTAAAAAACTATTTATGTAAACCCAAAGAATTTGGTGGACTTACACTTCCCAACTTTATGTATTATCATTGGGCAGTGAACATTAAAAATATAATGTACTGGCTGGACAGCTCAACATTACAGGCAGAATGGACAATAATGGAGAGACAGGATTGTACTCGTTTTAACATAGGAGCGACCCTTCTCTCCCCAATAAAATTGAAAAACACAATATATAAGAGAAATCCGATGATCCACAGCACAATACGAATCTGGAGACAAATAAAATCCACTCTTAAATTAAGAAACCTTTCGCTTCTTTCACCGATAGTTAATAATCCGTCATTTAAGCCATCGACTATTGACAAAACGTTTACTCACTGGGAACGATTAGGAATTAAGACTTAGGAAGATGTCAGAAAAGGGAAAAAATGTATCATCTCAAGAACTACAGCTTAAATACCATTTGGAAAGTAACCAATATTTTAGATATTTGCAAATCCGAGATTATCTGAAAAAATATTCACAAGATTATCAAAACTTGACGTTGGACTCACTAGAGCAAGGCATGAATAGACAGGTAGAATTGGATCACTTAACATCATATTTCTATAACACTGTTTTAAATATAGATATACCTTCTACAGATGGTATAAGAAAAGAGTGGGAACAAGAACTGGCTATAGAAATCCCTAAGGACAGATGGGAAGATTATTTGTTATATGTACACAAATGTTCGATTAATGTCAAACACACCCTGATTCAATTTAAAATTGTACACAGATTATATTACTCGAAAACTAACCTAAATAAATGTTTTCCAAACGTCTCTCCCATCTGTGATAAGTATCTAACACAAGAAGCAACAATAGCACATTCATTTGTCTCCTGTGTAAAACGTCAGAAATTTTGGAAGGGAATGTTTGAAACCTTTACAAAACTATTTAAAACAAGACTGGACCCAAACACAGAATTGATATTTCGGAGCAATGGAAGCCTGCTAACGTCATTTCAAAGATGTTTCCTTAACTATGGTTTGATAACGGCAAAAAAACTTATACTTAAATTCTGGAGAAACGCACCTATCCCAACGTTTAAAATGTGGATTACAAATATATCAGAAATATTACATCTCGAGGGAAAAGAGACTTGTTCTAGTAGGAAAACCAGAACAATTCTTTAAGATATGGTCGTCTTTCATTGATTTATTACAAGTATAATATGATCAACATAATCCTGGAAAGTAACCGTTTTAGAACTAGGGGTGTGTAACATTACGAATTAGGCACATTCCCTTTCTTTTCTGTGTAGTTCTCTTTTTTGCATTTTCTTCTTATTTCCTTTCTTTTTTTAAGGCCCTTTTATTTCGGGGCTTTTTTTTAAAACATTTCTAAGGACTCAGTCTATCTCATTATCAATCATTAACCGTTAATTATTGCGCCCTACACATCACTACTATCTTCAAGCTTCTCTTTTTTCTTTCTTTCTTTTCTATCCAAAAATTTTTAAAAAAGAAGTTGTACATGAAATGTATTATGTTATCTACCATGATTATTATGTATGTACATTACTTCTAATAAAATATATATTTTAAAAAAATAATAAATCAGCAGGGATCTGACTCCCAATCAGCTGCTTCCTCTAGTCCGCTTCTACCAATCAGCGGCTTCCTCAAGCCCACTTATTTTGAAATGTGAAATGTGAATGGAACATTGCAGAGTTGGTCGCTCCTCCCGCTCCAACGGCTCCTGGGCCTCTGTGAAAGCAAAGCCCCGTGATCGGGTTTTAAACCTACCGCCCAGACGTTGCTCCTCCCGCACCAACGGCTCCTGGGCCTCTGTGGAGCTGAATGATTTATTCCTGTTCCTATTTCTTATTTTCTAATGATGGAATACTCGTCGTTTACCTGGGAGTTCCGGGAAGGTATAGTTACCGTACTCACAGATAAAACAACTCTCCTTATATCACCACTACTTTTGAAGTTAATACACATGACTGCCATTCACCAGACACTAGTGCACTGTGATCTGCATGATGCTCTGAAACATTAGCAAAACTTCTAAAGTGCCATACCTCAATGCAGCTTCCATCACCAAAAATAACAAAAGCAACCAGGCTACATAAACTCAGTGATACACAAAATGCTGGAGAAACTCAGCGGGTGCAGCAGCATCTATGGAGCGAAGGAGATAGGTAATGTTTCGGGCCGAAACCCTTCTTCAGACCCTCACGTCCAGCATCTGCAGTTCCTTCTTTAATACATAAACTCGGTCACCTGCAAATCACAAACCTTTCTGATGTTTTTTTAAAATTAATCTTCCCTCCATTGATTCATCTCCCCTGCAATTTTCTACCTTTTGCCTCCACAATAGGGTCATCCCCACATAGATGATAGCGGGACGGCGAGCGGACAGTTCAACATTCCACGTAATGAGGCATGGCTTCTGAATGCAGCGTTGCCAGCATCAAACATATCAATAAATATTTCTAAAGTTAGACATGAAGACATGAAGACATGAAGACATAAGACATGCAGTAACTTAGAAGGTCAGGCAGCATCTCTGGAGAAAAAAGGATGCGTGACGTTTTGGGTCGGAAGGGTCCTGACACAAAACCTTTTCTCCGGAGATGTCGCCTAACCCGCTGAGTTACTCCAGGACCCTGTGTCTATCTTTGGTATAAATTACACCTGCGATTCTTTGTTTCTACAAGAAATATTTCTTACTGGACGCCTCAGTTAAACAAAAGAGTTCAATACTTAAACTGGTGCGATCTATTCAATATAATTTACCTTTCCCTAAGCTATTTTCCATAATTGTCAGCAGGAGCAAAAACAATGGAAGTCAGTGATTACACTGGCAATCAAAGCATGCTGAGAACATGAGTATATAAATAATTTATGTGGTTGGTACCTGGAACGCACTGCCATGTGTTGTGGTGAAGGCAGATACAATAGTTGTGTTTAAGAGGCTTTCGGATAGGCACCTGCATGGGCTGTGAATGGAACGGTATGGATAATGAGCGGGCAGATGAGCTTAGTTTAACTTGGCGTCATGTTCGGTACAGACACTGTGGGTTAAAAGGTCTGTTCCTGTGTTGTATTGTTCTATGATCTGTGTATTTTGGAATTGCAACCCATCTTCAAAATTCTAGAAACACAAATCTGAACATGACAAGATTTGTGAGAGAAAAGAAAGCTTAGAGCTGACTTAATAGAGATTCCAAATGATGAGAGATTTTGAATGCTGAAAAGCTCCCACTGTGGGCCGAAGGGCCGTTTCCTGTGCTGTACTTTCCCATGTTCTATGTTCTAATGAAGATCCTAAAATTTCACGGGCCAGCTGGGCATTGCAAAGACTCAAGATTACAGTGAGAAAATAGAAAAAACAATGTGGTACAAAAATATTACAAGAAAATAAAGTTTGCAGCCTGCTGTAAACAGTTTACATAACAAAAACACACAGCACAAAAGGAAGATATTCAATCTAATGTGGCTTTGAAAGAAGTTCTAATTACTCTCATACGGTCTACTCTTTCCCCAGGGGCCTTCATACATCCAATTTTCCTTGTCAAGACACTATTAATTCTGCTTTTGAAACCTGTCGAGATTACTATAATTTGATTGTATATTTTAAAGTTTAAGATTGCAGCAGTTCCATTTCGTATCTGGTAATACGGGAGTTAATGGGTGACGTTTCAGGTCGAGACCCTCGACCCGAAATGTCACCCATCCCTTCTCTCAAGAGATGCTGCCTGTCCCGCTGAGTTACTCCAGCTTTTGTGTCTATCTTCAGTTTAAACCAGCGTCTGCACTTCCTTCCAACACAATAGTAGAATTGATACCAGTTACCTGGTCACAAAAGTCTGCAGAAGGGTTCCGATCCAAAATGTCACCTATTCCTTTTCTTCAGAGATACTGCCAGACCTGCTGAGTTGCTTCAGCATTTTGTGTCTACCTTCATAATCTTACAGTTTAGTTCATTTTAGTCTATTATTGTCACATGTACCAAGGTACAACCAAAAGCTGTTTTGTTGCGTGCTGCTCAGTCAGTGAAAAGACAACAGGATTACAATCAAGCTGTCCAGAGTGTAGATACAGGATAAAGTTCATAAGTTGTAGTAGCAGAATTAGGCCATTTGGCCCATCACGTTTACTCTGCCATTCAATCATGGTTGATCTATCTTTCCCTCTCAACCACATTCTTCTGCCTTCTCTCCATAACCCTTGATATCCTTACTAATCAAGATCGTGTCAATCTCTACCTTAAAAATATCCATTGGTAGCCCCCACAGGCAATAAATTCCAGATTCACCACCCTCTAAATAAATTCCTCCTCATCTTTCTCAAGATACGTCCCTTTATTCTGAAGCTGTGCCCTCTGATCCTAGACTCTCCTACTAGTGGAAAAATCCTCTCCCAATCCATTCAATCCAGACCTTTCACTATTCGGTAAGTTGCAATGAGTTCCCCCTCATACTTCTAATCTCCATCGAGTACAAGCCCAGTGCCGTCAAATGCTCAAGACGGCAATGCATTAGTGCAAGATAACGTTGAGTTACCTGAGAAGGAGCACTGCAGGAGAGTCCACCCAACTCACTAATGCGAGCGGCAGCAGTTGGGTTACTGGAGCTTATCAGGACAGGGGGGCTGATCTCCATGGAGTGGCGGTTTTGGGACGACTGGGATGCTTTGTTGGACATGGTGAGTGAGGTGAACGAATGCCGTTTTTTGGTGTTCTTCTTGGTGATGTCTGCGGGCTTCTGGCCAGTGTTGCTCTGAGTTGCCCCCGACGCGTTGCTGCTTCCTTCTCCTGAATCGCCACCTCCTGCCGGGGAGGCTGAAGGTTTATCCAGCTGAATCAACTGTTTGGCTGTTGAGTTGAACTGGAAATGCAAAAACAAAATAAATATTCCCAAACTTCAGAAAAATAAAAATCTGCATATCCTTTTATAGTGTCCCACACCCCTATGGTTATAAATGAATTAATTTATACACGAAAGAACAATTAGCAACAAAACTCTGTTTTTTTTTTTAAACTACCATCTGTGCTGAATGTCTTTGAAATGAATAGATGAAAGTCAGTGCTCAGCTTTATTTTGTTTTAAGTGCAGTCTGGATTAATTGGAAACCTTTTCTGCTACTTTGCAGTATCACTATGGGCAATATTAACTAAAGTTGGTGCTATTGACGCTTCTGTAGCTTCCCACACCAGAATGATAATGACATTTGCACAACATGTTTTAATGCTGTAACACTGAATTAGCACAAAAAGTTGTGAACTAACAGGATGAGTTTTTGGTTGAGTATTTTGACATAACTCACCAAGCAACACTATTTCATAAATATACACCTACGCCCTGATGCGCAACAATGCTGCAAACTATTTTCTGCACTCTGTATCTTTCCCTTTGCTGGGTACTATCCGATTCACCTCTACCCCATTGCAACGTTGGACTTTGTCTATGGAACTGATGCGCTACAAATGCTTTGAACTATATTCTTCACTCTATCTTCCCTTTTGCTGGGTACTGTCTGATTCACCTCTATCTACCCCATGGTGGACATTGGACTTTGTCAACGGAACTGGTGAACTACAATGTTCAGAGCTATATTCTGCACTGTGTTTCTTCCCCTTTGCTATACCTATTGTACTGACCTGATTTTATTAATGTATAGTATTATCTGATCAGATAGCATGGAAAACAAAGCTTTCCCTTGTACCTCAGTACAGCTGACAATAATAAACCTAATGTGTAGGAAAGAACCGCAAATGCTGGTTTAAACCAAAGATAGACACAAAAAGCTGTAGTAACTCAGCGGGTTAGACAGCATCTTTGGAGAAAAGGAATAGGTGATGTTTCAGGTCAAGACCCTTCTTCAGATTTAAGCCTAAGCACCTTAATGAAAGTAAAATAATACATGTATGAATCCAAAAGGTAGATTATTTTAATGTTTGTGATGGCAATTTTTTACGGGAGCTGGTTGAACCAGATGAGGTGAGAGCAAGCAGGTCAAAGGAAGTGTGTGCGTGTGTTTGTGAGGTTTGTTGGGGAGAGGGGAGTGGAATGCAGTAGGTTAAGGATCCGGGACATATTGTGCCTGACCAAGGGACAGAAGGGGGGTGAAGAGGTTAAGAAATGTATGGCAGGTAGCAGGATAAGCAATCCCAATTTCTGGATGATTAAGCTGTTAAAAGTTGAATTTGGAACTAAGTGCTGAGCATACGATCCATTAATCCATTAGTCAGGGTTTAATTCCAGTAAAATGATAATGGCCAGATGGTAATTGATTAACAGACATATTAGCCAAGAAACCAACAGCATTCATCTGCTCTCCTTTGGAATAACGCTGTCAGGTGTTCTGTGTTCACTCATGAAGGAAAATTAAGACGCTTTAAGGTGTGGGCTGAAGATGACAATTCAGACAATTCCCTCTGCCACATGGAGGATTTGTCCAGCTTTAATGGTCATTTGAGCTCACAAAGTTTCTTCCTTCAGAACTGCTGGCAGCACAGGACCCCCAGGAATTCCAAGCCAAATTTGAATTATGATTCAGAGATGACAGGAGCATCAACAATGAAGATTTTAGGTGGCGCTTGAATTTGCAATGGTAGAAGTGCTGGAGGACAAAGGCATAAAGATCGAACCAGATAAATGAACCAATTAAAGGAACAGTTGTCAAACTCGTACTTTATCATAAAGTTAATATAGTTACATCCCCAACACTGAATAATTCATGCTTGAAAATGCATTTGACTGAATATAGTAGATAAAGCTATGTTTCAATGAACTGAATTTAATAAGTACTTGTCTGCCCTACTTTTACTGCTGTCGTGACTGTGGTCCCAAGCAGACAGGAATAACATGAATAAAGTCACATGCTGACTGGTGTGATGCACAGAAACAAGCTCATCCCAGCTGTCTCACATGATCTGCGTTAACCCCTAACTGGAGCCTGAATGCCAGCTCTTGTAGTGGTGTGACTGAGAAAAATGCAAAAAGCTGTTTCCTACTCTGCTGCAGTAAAAGTTCTACTCGGTAAGACAAACAGACCCCTCACCACAAGGGACAGTACAGTGGCGCAGCAGGGGTGAAAACTTCAAGGTTTCCTTTTTGGAACATATTTACCTTGTACCCCTTGAATTTCCATCTTGAATGTTCCCATTATGCCAAGATTGATGCACGTTTAAACAGTTCTTTCCTGTCCACCTTTGCTAAATAACTAAAGTTGGCCTTAACTCAAATAAACCCACTGACCCTCTGCTTCCAAACCCTTATCCCGCCACCTAGGTCTCATTAACTCCTGAGCTCATGGTCCTGACCCCCAACACACAATCCTACCCCACCCTTTAGGATGGCACAGTGGCACAGCTGGAAGAGCTGATGCTGCACAGAGCCAGAGACCTTTATTCGATGCTGACCTTGGATCGACAGTCTCCATGTGACTGCATGGGTTTTGGCCCGAAGACATGTGGGTTTGTCAGATAATTGGCCACTGTAAATTGACCCCAATGTGTTGGGGGGTAGATGAAAAAGTGGGATAACATAGAAGTCGTGTGAACAAGTGATCGATGGTCAGCGTAGACTCGGTGTGCCTAATGGGCTGAGTCCTTGCTGTATCTCTAAACTAAACTGAACTAAAGCCTCGAACCATTTTAGTACCTTGACTAAGAAGCAAATCCTTAATTTTATGGTTAAAGATGCAAACGGAATATTTACTAATGGACGTCCTGGCCACTGAAAAAAACACTTACCTCAACATATGAAATGGGGAATATTCCTATCTTGTCTCCCAACATTCCTTCTGCCCAGTTTTCATCCACTCTGCGTATCACTGACAAGATATCATCCTGAAGTGAGAGAACGTTGCAAGTTTACCAAGAAAACCAACAATCTTTTTTTCACAAAATAAATAAAATCTATCACAAAGCTGCACATTGCACGACAGGTTTGGGGCAGCATTTTATAACACATGAAACTTACAGCTCATGGTCTGTTTTCCCAGGGTAGAGGATTCTAAAACTAAAGGGTATAAGCTTAAGGTGAGAGATTTAAGTGGGACCCTGGGGGTAGCCTTTTCACTCAGAGGGTAGTCCATATCTGGAAACAGCTGCCAGAAGAAGCGAATGAAGCAGTTACAATTATAAATTTTCAAAGACATTTGCACAGATATATGGATAGGATGGGTTTAGTACATTATGGGCAAAATACAGGCCAGTGGGACTGCCCAATATGCCAAATTGGTCAGCACGGACAAGGTGGGCCAAAGGGTCTGTTTTCATGTTGTACAGTCAGTTGAAGGTGTCAGTCCATCGCACAGAACAGACTTTCTACCATTGAATCCATCCACACTTCACGCTGCCTGGGAAAAGCAAACAACACAATCAAAGACTTGTCCCACCCAGCCATTCCTTCTTCTCCACTCCCGTTGGGCAGAAGATACAGATGCATGAAAGCGTGCACCACCAGAATTTTATTTTCCCATCTATTATCAGGCTTCTGAATGCTCCTTCCATAAGCAAGGGTACAGTGCAATTCTACCCTATTGTAGACACTGGACTTTGCCTATGGAAGTGATATGCTACAATGCTGAGAACTAGCTTGCACTCTCCATCTTTCCCTTTGCTCGATCCACTGAACTTGAGCTTAACTTGATTGCATTTGTTTATGGTATATCTGATCTATTTGGATAGCACACAAAATAATCTTTTCACTGTACCTCTGTGCACGTGACAATAATAAACCTAAACCTAGGACTCTATGACTCAAGTAAAATGCAGGATTGACTATTTCGATTGCTATCTAGTGATAGGCATTAGAATAGATGAGGCACTATTCCATTTAGACGCTGCAACAAACTAGGATCAGTGGATATAGAAAAGGAGGCTCTCACCTTTGAGAATGGTAAGCAGTCTTTGTCTGCTTCCTTGTCTTTCACTTCAAAGTCATAAAGTGCTTTGCACTGTGGCGGAGGCTGAGGTAACGATTTAATGATCTGAACAAAATTGGTGGGGAAAAATCCATGGACACCATTGACTTCCCCATGATACCAATTCTCATCCACTTGTCGTCGTAGGATAATAATGTCACCTTTATTGAACTTGAGATCACCAGGCTCCTTTCCTTCATAGTTGTAGAGAGCTTTGGCACACGGTAGTTGAGGTATACCCTGCAATATATAAGGCAAATCGTGTTTAGGGGTTGTTAAAGCAAAATCCTCTTTAACTATCTCAATGATTTTTTTAAATGAGATAACAGAATGGGTCAAAAGGAAATGCAATTGGATGTGGTATTTTCAAAAGAATGGACCTTCAAGATGGTGGATCTTGATGAGGGCTGTGGAATAAACGATCTGTAAAAGCAATTAGTAGTAACGAAAGATGGTTTCTTGGACTGCGAGATATCCACGTGATTTTTTTTTCCAGGGGTCAGTAATGGACTATTTTTCTTGATGTATGTTCATGACTTGCACATAGGTGGAATCTAAAATCCAACTTACTTCTGAAATGTTCAGATAAAATACAATAATTTCATGATTTCAGCCATAGTCAGTGATTTATTCATTGTAATTAATTTATTAACCAAGTAAGTAACCATAAAAGGAATTTGATTGTCCAACAGTCATATAAAAAAGCAACAAGATACTTAACCGCATAAAAATTAAACATAAACAGACACAATGGCATGTGAGAATCCCCAGGGCACACAGCATAAGCGGAGACCCACAGCCATCAGTTCAATGTCCAGACCATACACACGTTCCTACACCGTGATGTGACCAGAGTTGTACCAATCGCTGTCACTCTGCAGTCTCTGTCCGCCTGAACAGTCAAAAAGCCGTCCACACTCGCACAAGATTCCGAGATGTCCTCATGGAGCCATGTCCAAGATCACTGCACTCACAGCATTCCCTCCTCACCGGTGCAGGCAGAACGTCCATCTTGTTTTTTCGGCAACCTCACAGTCGGGGCGATCGAAGCTCCCGCAGTCGGCGATCGAAGCTCCCGCATCGGGGCGAAATAAACTACCACGATCGGGGCGGTCGTAGCTCCTGTGGTTGGAGCTCCTGCATCCATCCTTAACAAAGGGACCGCAAGATTCACGATGTTAAAGCAGCAGTGCAGACGGAGATATGATGAAAAAGTCGCATCCCCGTCAAGGAATGAGATAAAAAAGGTTTCCGCAACCCCCATATAATACAAAAACTAAAAGTAAACTAAAAACATACAAGTCTTCTTCTTGCATATGGCATGTACAGCCTAAAGTTTTAGATCAAGGGTAGGCATCCTGGCCAGGACAGCATCAGTTACTGGGTGGATGGCTTTGATGCCCCCAGGGAATAGCCTCAGTGGGCAGTCATTCACGATGTGTGGGATGGTCTGGTCTGGATGTCCACAGTTGCAAGCAGGGCTGTCTGTCATCCCCCACTTATATAGGTGATGGGCTGTTCTTGCATGGAGGGTGCGGATTCTGTTCAGGGCTAGTCATTGCTTGTGATGGAGGTCAAAACCCGGTGGTTTAACTGTGGGGTCTGTCATGGCCTCTGTTGTTGGTGTTGACATCTTTCCAGACTCTGCGCCACTCAGTCTTGGAGTCAAAGTCTTCCAGAAATTTAACGGAAGACCAGAAGGGTTCAGGCGCATGTTCAAGTCAACATCGATGGGAATGTCAGGGCTAGCCTTGATGGTGCACCAATCTTTCAACATCCTCTCCCTTCTGCGTATGCTGAGATGGGCAATATGAGAAAGGACAGGGAGCCACTGCAAAGGTGTTGACTTAAGCGTCTCTGCGATGACCCGCATTGCAAAGTTGATGTTGATGTTGACCCTTGCTTTCAGTAACATACAAGTAAACACAGACCAAAACAGCAAAAGAAGAAAAAGACGAGACAAGCTTTTGGCGAGGCAGCCATGTGCGGTGGTCAGACCTCCACCTCCATCTCAAGTTCACATTTATTGTCACATGCTCCAATTGGTACAGCGAAAATTGAGTTACCATACAACCATACAAATAAAAAGAACACAATACACAAAAGAGTTTGACATAAATATTCAACGTTTCCCACTGTGATGAAAGGCAATAAAGTGGCCAATCCTTTGCCCACTTTCCCAGTTAATCTAGATCCTGCCATAACTTTCTTTACTGCCCATCAATTTTGGTGTAATCCGCTAACTTACTAATCATGCCACCTTCATTCTTATCCAATTTGTTAATATATATGCCAAAGAGACCCAGCACCAAAGAAAGTTCTGGAGAGAAAGAATGGGTGATGTTTTGGGACGAGACCCTTCTTCAGACACTCTCGACCCGAAATGTCATCCATTCCTTCTCTCCAGATGCTACCTGTCCCGCTGAGTTACTCCAGCACTCTTTGTCTATCTTTGGTTTAAACCAGCATCTGCAGTTCTTTCCTACACACCTACGGTGCACCGTTGGGCCAAGGCCTCCAATCTGAATAACAATCTTCTACTACCACCCAGACTCCTTCTACCCAGCTAATCACAAGAAAAGATTTTGTTTCATCAAACCTTAGTTTGCCTTGCTAAGGTTTCCTTGAAAACTTCAATCATGTCAGTCCCAAAACTTCTAAATTAGAGAAAACCAATTTTACGTTGAGGGACTTCTCAAAATGTAATCCTTGTTCTTCAATTTTCTACACGCTTGGAGCTTTCAAATAACTTTCGGACTCCAGTGTTCAATTGGCAATGTGGATAATAAAGCATGAATAATGGCAGATATCTGAACGTGATAAACGTTTTTCCCTTGCAATTTATTCCATGGTCTCTCTATATTGCAAATAAATGACAGCTACCATTTGGAAAATAAGTATTTTGTGCTACTTCAAATTTTTTCACAACCTTCAATCAGAGGAAGCTGAAACATGTGCATGTCAGCATGATTTATAAGTAGGAAACACACTAAATTGCAAATGTAAAAAAGATAGCTGGAAATAAATGTAAGTTATGTAGCCCAGATTGATCTACTTAAATCAGAAAATCTGAAACCTGTGTGTTGGAAATGAATACTTGTTAAATACACACAGAGCCAACAAATATTAACAGATGTAAAAACACATTGATATTAATGTAACCTGCTTTTTTTAAATGAAATTAGTATTAATGGGACTTTGACAGAGGTTTTGTAAAAAAAAATAAAATTGGAGGAAAAAGAAGCCCTTCACAAAACTGCCACCTTAACAGCAATAAAGGCTTGCTGGAGAAACATTAGCATATTGTTGGAAAACTGAGAACAAATCACAAATCATGCAAATATATTATTGTTTTATATTCAAACTGCTTATGAGCAAATGTGATTATTTTCTTGGCATCAGGCTTATAGGAGGGTGGTGTTGGGGAGTTTTACATGTGAAGCCAGATGGAAAGAATAACCTCAAACAGAACAAAAATTAATGTTTATTTACCAGCCTTAACAAAAACAAATGACTTCTCTGACCCACCCACTTGGAAATTGCCCCACACATCTCGATTAAACTTTACTACTGTCACGTTAAACTATGTCCTCTCATATTTGATATTTCCATCCTCGCAAAAAGGTTCTGGTGTCTACCCTATCTATCCCTCTCTTAATTTTATAGATCATTTTTCAACTATCAAATAAGTAGACAGTCAATGTAGTAGTGTTCACAGGCTCCTCTATCATTATTAATCTTGACCTGACTTCAAACCGCTACCTCCCAAAAAATATATAATTAAAATGTGACATTTTTCTTAAAAAGGTACTTTGTGGAATATGACAATATTATTAGTCCATGTTTAAATTGACAAGTGCAAATGGCACTGAACTATTTATTTTAACAACAGTATTTCAAAAAACTAAATCACCAACTCCATCATCACTTAAGAGGAAACATTGCCTCCTTATACAATCCTATTAAACTGATGCTGAAATCTGTAGAAATCTTATAAACCTTGTAGTTCAAGGCAAACAATGTGAGCAGCTGCAAAAGTCTCAAATCCTTGGGGACTACTTGAGGGAATCAAAAAGCAATTTGGACAACACTAATAAGAGGATTTCTGGAAGTCTTTACAACTCAATTTATTGTCAAGGTGCTGTGTGTGTGTGTGTGCGCTGGCTACCTATTGGTAGATTATAAGAAGAGATAAAAGTTCCCATAATGCACATGGGATCAGTCAGTCGTGGGGGGGATGCAGCACCTTAGGTTTCCAGCCATTTTGCCCAACATTACTTCACAACTATTACCTAAAGCACCCTCGCCATGGCAACGGCTGGAACAGTCCTTAATGGCCAGCTGCAGCTGGGACGTGCAAATAGTATCCAAACCCGAGGGCTCTTGCATCTGGACTCAATTGGGTGTTTCTATGTTTTCTGATCTTAATCTGGGATTGTATTTATGTATGGCAATAACCTTACTGATTTGTATGCAAAAAAAGGAATTTGGGATTGCCATTGGGAAGAAGGTATAGGAGACTATAACTTCAGGAGTGGGAAAAATCGTGGACCTGTTACACTGCTGCAAAAAAGACTTTAATTGTTCTGTTTTTGGTACATATGACAATTAAGCACTTTTGACTTGATCTAACATCTGCATAGATTGAACCGTTGGAAGCGTCATGTATTTGCCAAGAGGCTTTTGCAAGATAGCAGGACAATCACACTGCAAACTTATGAGCAGAGATAATTTTAGAACACTATTCAATAATAGACATAAAGAATGTGATAAATAGCATTTTTTGAAGCAAGAATCGCTGCTGGAGATACCATTAAATAACGGTGTCAGCTATGGTAATATTAAAATTTAGGAGTGGTGGGGCTTTAGAATTGGTGGGGCTTTAAAATAGCAACTTGCTGGTGAAAAGCTGCATGGATCACCAAAATAAATGAAGTACACGATAAGACTTCACACTGATAACAACACTAGATCAAAATAACCTCATTAATTTAAAAACTTTTTTTTTAAACCTCATGGTAGTATGACCAGAAACAAAGGTCTTGACTGATCAGCAGTCCATCACAACTTGCATGCTGGAGCACAGAGTAGATAATCACCTTCATCATCAGACAAATGAGTGGAAGCAATGGAAAGTGGATTTTTTGTGTCAAGTTGATGGTGGCGGTCAAAATTGGAAAAAAAAAAAAAAAAAGATACTGCGACTACTTGGGCTTCAAGGCAGATAAGGGTTCAGAACAAATTGCACCTTTGGAGATCTGAAGGAATCATTAACCTGCAACAAGATGGTTCATGGAACAAGAAATGCCCAGTTTGAGGGAGCGCCTATTGACAGACACTGAGGAAGGTGCGTCAATTCCCGTGGCTGTCTAAAACCAGAGTTCAAGTTTCAGTTAGGTTCGATGAGTTGGGCAGGAGAGTCACAGAAGGAGAAAAAGCGACAATAAAGTGCAGAAATATTGTGGCCATCTGTATGAATTGTAGAAGAAATACCCAGCAATGGAAAAAGATGCTTCACACGTGCAGAGTAAATCACTTAATCCCAATCCCGACGAAGCACGCAGAAGAATGTAGTGGGGTAAAGTCATTCATAGTGTCACACAAAGTCTATTAGACATCTGAGGGAGAATGTGGTGAGATCAAAGTCCTGTCAATTGAAAGTGAACATGTGAACAGAATAGAGATGGGGAAATACACACAGTCTGTTAATGCTACAGGCATGGAAGGTAAGAGTGGTATAATTCTGGAGCGTGGTGTGAAATGTAATCTGATTATCAAATTTGCAAGGAAGTTTGAAGAGTCAAGATAAGAATTAAGGATATTCTGTGACTGTGAGATGTTTGTGGCGGTATCATGTTTGTGGCACATCAGATGAAAAATGCAAAGATTGTTAATATTACAATAGAGACATGGGTTTTACTTTGCAAACTGTTCACTAATCCTTGGTACATTGACACAGTAACACACCATCTCTGGAGGAAAAGAATACGGTGATGTTTCAGGTCGGGACCCTTATTTGGTCTGAACACCCGCTCCCTCACCCTGAGTTACTCCAGCACTTTGTGCCTATCTTTGGTATAAACCAGCATCTGTGTTGGAGGAGTAGGAGCAAACTTTGGCAACTTGCAAAGAAGCAGTGGAAAGGTCTGATCAACTTGAGTCGGGGGTTGGTGAACTACTTCCCTCAATCACCAAAGTTGTGCCCACAATCAAAGATCGAGCTAATTACAAAGCAGCTGAACTTATATTGGGGTAAGAGTTAAGAGTGTAAGATTGTTGGAATACAGGCACAGTGGCGGAGCTGGTAGAGCAGTTGCCTCACAACTCCAGAGAAGCGGGTTCGATGCTTATCTGCGGATTTTCACATTCTTCCTATGACTCCCACATCCCATAGACGTGCGGGTTTGTAAGTTAATTGGCTTCTGCAAATTGCCGCTAGTGTGTAGGGAGTAGATGAGAAAGTGGGATAAGAAAACTAGCGTGAATGGGCGATAGATCATCGGCGTGAATTCAGTGGGCTGAAGGGCTTGTTTCCATGCTGTATCTTTAAACTAAAAGGATAACTAGGCAGAGAATAGTTGTCTGAAGAAAGGTCCCAACCTGAAACATCATCTGTCCATTTAACTCCACAGATGCATTGAATTACTCAGAATCTAGTGTTTTGCTCAAGATTCCAGCGTCTGCTGTTCATTGTATCTCCATTGAAACAGGTGATGGATGGTCAGTGGAGACTCAGTGGACTGAAGCCCCCGTTTCCATGCTATATCTATAAACCATCTCGAAACATAAGCTAGAGTTATATTTGGTAGCACTGGCTATCATATAACCTATTTCACTTATTTTATAGTTTCTTCTAATAGCATGTTTTTAAGTGGTTTACATTTTATTAGTTGTAACGTTCCATAGTTTCAATAAAAAGGGTTGTGCTGCACTTGACTCTTGACTAGGAATAACCAACTGGACAGCTTCAAGGTGAAATACCGATGATAAGTCTTTGAACACGTTAACTGAAAACATAGCAGCAAATCCTTTTGCAGCCAAGTCCAAAAGCTATCTGCTGACAGCCAATTCTTTCTTTTTGAACTTTCTTAAATAGATAACCTTCAGACAACCTTTTTTTTAAGCCAGCGTTTTCAAGCCAAAGGTTAAGTCTAGCAGACACACTGTCCAGCTGAGGTTGTAACAGCCAAGGACCACAACTCTTTGTGAAAGAGTTTGCGGCTAAATCGGAATAAATGCACCGTCACCACAAACCAACAGACAGAAAATGCTGTAAAAACAGCTGTCACTTCTGAGAAAGGCAAAAGGAGCACACAAACAGAACTTGGCCAATGTCAAGGATCAGTACTAGCACAACCCGGGATGACACTGCCAACAGCTGCACAGTTGCCAAAGCCAAAAATTCCAACTGAAATAAGTAAAGAGAGAAACGGAAAAACAATCTTCCTTTGACATAACAACAGCAGAGATATGATCTCTTAAACTAGTAATGTGGTAAGGACTCCACAGGGCGCATCAAGAGATGACCGCAGCCAACGGACAGTTGTCACAACTGCACACTGGCGCAACGGTAGAGTTGCTGCCTTACAGCGCCAGAGACCCGGGTTTGATCCTGACCACGGGTGCTGACTGTACAGAGTTTGCATGTTCTCCCCATGACCGTGTGGGTTTTCTCTGGGTGCTCCAGTTTCCTTCCACACTCCAAAGAGATGTACAGGTTTGTAGGTTAATTGGCTTTGGTAAAAATTGAAAATTGTCCACAATGTGTCGGACAGTGCTAGTGTATGGGGATCGCTGGTCGGCGCAGACTCAGCGGGCTGAAGGGCTTGTTTCTGCGCTGCATCTCTAAACTAAACTGTGAGGCAAAGATCAATGAAAGCATTACATGTACAGTGGCTTGCAAAAGTTTTCATACCCCTTGAACTTTTCTGCATTTTGTCACGTTACAACCACAAACGTAAATGTATTTTATTGGGATTTTATGTGATAGACCAACACAAAGTGGTGCATAATTGTGAAGTGGAAGGAAAATGATACATGGTTTCCAAATTTTATTACAAATAAAAAACTGAAAAGTGTAGCGTGCAAAAGTATTCAGCCCCGCTGAGTCAATACTTTGTAGAACCACCTTTCGCTGCAATTAGAGCTGCAAGTCTTTTGGGGTATGTCTCTACCAGCTTTGCACATCTAGAGACTGAAATTTTTGCCCGTTCTTCTTTGCAAAATAGCTCAAGCTCAGTCGGATTGGATGGAGAGCATCCATGAACAGCAATTGTCAAGTCTTGCCAGAGATTCTCAAATGGATTTAGGTCTGGACTTTGACTGGGCCATTCTAACACATGAATATGCTTTGATCTAAACCATTCCATTGTAGCTCTGGCTGTATGTTTAGGGTTGTTGTCCTGCTGGAAGGTGAACCGCCGTCCCAGTCCCAAGTCTTTTGCAGACTCTAGCAGGTTTTCTTCCAAGATTGCCCTGTATTTGGCTCCATCCATCTTCCCATCAACTCTGACCAGCTTCCCTGTCCCTGCTGAAGAAAAGCATCCCCACAGCATGATGCTGCCACCACCATGTTTCACAGTGGGGATGGTGTGCTCAGGGTGATGTGCAGTGTTAGTTTTCCACCACATATAGCGTTTTGCATTTATGGAATGAGAATATATAAATGCGGCCCAACCTACCCACGTCGACCAACTTGGCCCATCTACACTAGTCTCACCTGCCTGCATTTGGCCCACATCTCTCCAAACCTTTGTTTAAGAAGGAACTGCAGATGCTGGAAAATCGAAGGTACACAAAAATGCTGGAGAAACTCAGTGGGTGCAGCAGCATCTATGGAGCGAAGGAGATAGGCAACGTTTCGGGCCAAAACCCTTCTTCAGACTGACGGGGGGTGGGGGGAGGCAGGGAGAAGGAAGTAAAAAGGAGGAGCCCAAGGGCTGAGGGAGAGGTAGGAAGGGGAGGAGACAGCAAGGGTTAACAGAATTGTGAGAATTCAATGTTCATGCCACCAGGATGCAGACCCCCCCAAGCGGAATATGAGATGCTGTTCCTCCAATTTCCAGTGTTGCTCACTCTGGCCGTGGAGGAGGCCCAGGACAGAGAGTTCGGATACGGAATGGGAGGGGGAGTTGAAGTGCTGAGCCACTGGGAGGTCGGGTTGGTTATTGCGGACCGAGCGGAGGTGTTCAGCAAAACGATCGGCAAGTCTACGCTTGGTCTCACCGATATAGATCAGCTGACATCTAGAGCAGCGGATGCAATAGATGAGGTTGGAGGAGGTGCAGGTGAACCTCTGTCGCACCTGGAACGATTGCTTGCGTCCTTGAATGGAGTCGAGGGGGGAGGTAAAGCGACAAGTGTAGCATCTCTTGCGGTTGCAAGGGAAAGTGCCCGGGGAAGGGGTGGAGCGGGAGGGAAGGGAAGAATTGACAAGGAAATTACGGAAGATGCGGTCTTTGTGGAAGGCAGACAGGGGAGGAGATGGGAAGATGTGGCGAGTGGTGGGGTCACGTTGGAGGTGGCGAAACTGACGGAGGACTATGTGTTGTATGTGCCGGCTAGTGGGGTGAAAGGTAAGGACCAGGAGGACTCTGCCCTTGTTGCGAGTGGGGGGATTGGGGAGAGAGACCGCAGTGTTCCGGGTATGGAGGAGACCCTGCTACGAGCCTCATCTACAGTGGGGGAGGGGAACCCCCGTTCTGAAAGAATGAGGACATTTGCGATGCCCTGGTGTGGAACATCTCATCCTGGGAGCAGATGGGTTTAGACGGAGGAATTGGGAATTGGGGATGGAGTCCTTACAGGAAGCAGGGTGGGAGAAAGAGTAGTCAAGGTAGCCGTGGGAGTCAGTGGGTTTATAGTGGATGTCGGTCAGAAGTCTATCACCTGCGATGGAGATAGTGAGGTCAAGGAATGGTAGGGAAGTGTCAGAAATGGTCCAGGTGTATTTGAGTGCCGGATGGAAGTTAGTGGTGAAGTGGATGAAGTCAGTCAGTTGTGTGTGGGTGCAGGAGGTAGCACCAAAGCAGTCGTCGATGTAACGGAGGTAGAGGTCGGGGATGGGGCCCTGGTACGCCTCAAACAAGGATTGTTCGACGTACCCGACAAAGAGGCAGACGTAGCTGGGGCCCATGCGCGTGCCCATAACTACACCTCTCCAAACCTTTCCTATCCATGTACCTGTCCAAAGGTTTCTTAAACGTTGTGACAGTACCTGCCTCAATTACCTCCCCTGGCAGCCCGTTCCATATACCTACCAACCTTTGTGTAAATAAGTTATCTCTCAGCTTCCTATTAACTTTTTCCTCCCTCACTTCAAACCTATGTCCTCTGATTCTTGATTCCCTTCGTCCGGGCATTAAGGTTGTGCATTCACACTTTCTAATCCTCTCATGAATGACAATCACTGACAACCATGTATGGAACAAACGAGGGTACACAAAAAGCTGGAGAAACTCAGCGGGTGCAGCAGCATCTAAGGAGCGAAGGAGATAGGCGACGTTTCGGATCGAGTCCCTTCTTCAGCTCCTGAAGAAGGGTCTCGACCCGAAACGTCGCCTATCTCCTTCGCTCCTTAGATGCTGCTGCACCCGCTGAGTTTCTCCAGCTTTTTGTGTACCCTCGATTCTCCAGCATCTGCAGTTCCTTCTTTAAAAAAATGTATGGAACAAACATTTGCTATTCAAAACACCTCACTGAATTTGAGGAGCAGGTACGCTTTCTTGTTGGTGGATTAGAAATATTGAAATTTCATGCTGTCAGAATAGCAGTTTATGTTAGGTAGTAATTTAAATGGCATAGACTTCATCGATCTATTAGAACACCAGGAGCAATCTGCTGCACCGAATGCTGAAATCTGTACACTTTTAAATATTAGCTATGAGGGATATGACACTATGAGGGACAATACAGTAATTGCAAGCACCGTGCAAGTCCAGATCAGAGGCTGCTGCTATGATGGAAAGACCATTAAAGGCTTCTGGGTACCGTAGAAATCTTTCAACATCATTCACAAAAACCATAGCAATATGACAAGATGTACTTTATTTGAATTTAAGAACAACTACTGAGGAAACATAACCAAAGAAAAGGCACTGTTAACATATTAAATTGCCGAATATACCCAGCAGGTCAGGCAGCATCTCAAGCGAGAACTATGTCAAACCAAAACGTTAACTCCATCTTCACTGTTTTCCATTACTTAGACACCAGACTGAAGAAGGAATCAAACCAAAATGTTGCCTGTCCATTCCCTCCACCGATACTGCCAGACCCACTGAGTTCCCCCAGCACTGTGCTCTGCTCAAGATTCCAGCATCTAATACAGCATCTAATATTGCCTCAGAGTCATGCAGCGCAGAAACAGGCCCTTTATCCCAACGTACCCATGCTGACCAAGATGCCCCATCTACACTAGTCCCATCTGCCTGTACTTGGCCCATATCCCTCTAAACCTTTCCTATCCAAGAACCTGTACAAATATATTTTAATTGTTGTTATAGTACCTGCCTCAACTAACCCCTCTGGCAGCTCATTCCATACACCCACCACCATCTATAAACCAGATGGCTTCAGTCACACTTGATGAGCATCTGACGACACTGAACCTATACTCGCTGGAGCTTTAAAGGATGACGGGGGACCTCATTGAATCTTATCGAATAGTGAAAGGTCTGGATAGAGTGGATGTGGAGAGCAAGTTTCCACTAGTGAAAGAGTCTTGGATCAGAGGCCATTACGTCAGAGTAAATGGACGTACCTTTAGAAAGGAGATACGTAGGATTTTCTTTCGCCAGAGGGTGGTGAATCTGTGGAATTCATTGACACAGAAGGCTGTGGAAGTCATGTAATTGGGTATTTTTAAGACAGAGATCGGTAGATTCTTAATTAGTGCAGGTGTCGAGGGTTATGGGGAGAAGGCAGGAGAATGGGAAAAAATTGATCAGCCATGATTGAACGGCGGAGTATATTTGATGGGCCAAATGGCCTAATTCGGCTTGCATAACTTATAAATTTATGAACACTAGGTGCCCTAATGCAACCCATTGTGTTTACTTCTCAACTGAAAAATCTCTTGCTCATTTTTCTTTGTGAAGTCAAGTTTAAATTAAGTGCTCATTTGGCTCTGGATATACACAACATAAAACCATCACATCTGCCAAACTATGGGGATTCTCCAAAGAATTGGATCAGTGTGTGGAATTATCATATTGCTGACACGAAAACATGGTTGAGTAAATGACAAAACTGGCAGCATCATGTTCCGGACTAAAGAGGTTTCAGACATGATAAAGGGTATGCAATAGAGGAGGGGGAGTTGTATTTCTGATATTGAGGCAGTACATAAGGGATTATCCCACAAAGCCATATGGGGTAGAATTTCAGAACCAGAGTGATAGAACTGTACAAACAAGCCCTTTGGACTTCCTTATCCATGTTGATCAAGTGAGCATATTTGGCTAGTCCTATTTGTTTGTATTTGGCCCATGGCCCCCTAAATCCTTCCAATCCATATGTCTGTCCAAATGCCTTTTAAAAGTTGTAATTGCATTCACTTTTATAGTTTCCTCAGGCAGCTCATTCCAGATACTGACTACCCCCTGGAAGTCCCTCATAAATATCTCCCCTCTCCATAATCCTATGAACTCTAGATTTAGAATCCTCTAGTTTGGGAAATAGACTGTAAGCATTCACTTTACCTATGCCACACATTCTTAATAAGATCACCCCACAGCCTCCTATGCTCCAAAGAAAAAAAAATCTCAGCCTATCCAATTTCTCCCTATAATTCAAGATCCCATGGTGACTTTACTATCCTCTATGTCCTTCATTTTTACTTATTTTGTACCATGCCGACAAGCATAAATCCTTTCCATATCCTTCAGTGGTGGTCCCGTCTTCTCCTAGTTACCCTTTTTAAAAGAAAAATAATAAAATGCATTTGGATTCTCTATAATCTGACGCCTCTGGCCCTGTCAATTCCCTGCTTGAGTTTTTTTCTGTACTTTTTATATTTCTCAAAGGCCTGTCTTATTTTATCTTGCTAAACTTTACATAGGCTTCCTTTTACTTTCTGACCACATTTACAACCTCTTGTCATCCAATGTTCCCTTCCCGTGCCAGTATATCTCCTCTTCACTGCAATGTACTGGCCTAGAACTCTGGTCAGCAGGCCTTTAAACCACTCCCACATATCTGACATGGACTTGCCCAGTAATGTTGTAATTTGCTGCTCCCAATTTATTACTCCTAGCACATGCCAAGTAATGTTGTAATTTGCCCTCCCCCTATTTAGTACCTTCCTGCAAGGTCTCGTGTGGGTTAATCTGTGATTTATAACTTTCTTAAGTTTTGATCAGTTACCAAAATGATTACCCACGGTGAGCACAGTGACGCAGTAGAGTTGCTGCCTTACAATGCCAGAGACCCAGGTTCGATCCTGACTAAGGATGCTGTCTGTTTGGAGTCTGTACGTTTTCCCTGTGACCGTGTGGGTTTTCTCCAGCTGCGCCAGTTTCTTTCCACACTCCAAAGATGTACAGGCTTGTAGGTTAATTGGCTTTGGTAAAAAATGTAAATTTTCCCTGATGTGTAGGGTAGTGCTGTGTATGGTGTAATCGCTGGTCGGCATGGACTCGGTGGACCGAAGGGCCTGTTTCCGCACTGTATCTCTAAACGGAACTAAACCAAACCTTCCCGCAAAGTCTTGTGTGGGTAACTATCTTGACTTTTGATCAGTTAACAACATGCTCGACCATTGAAAAGCCAGTCACCAGGCCAAGCTTTATTTCCCACTATAAGGTCCAATATAATTCCTCCTCTAGTTGGGCAATCCACATACTCTTTCAAGTAAAACTCTTAAAAACACCTAAAATTCTACCCTGTCTAACTAAGCCTGTTGCACTAAGAAGTTTCCAGTCAATATTGGGGAAGTTGAAGTCACCCACTAAGAGAACCCTACTGATTTTACAGCTCTCAATAATCAGTGTACTTATCATTTCTTCTATCTCCCATTGGCTATTAGAAGCGCTATAGTAAAATATAAAATAGTATAATAGGCTACGAGCTCTGAACTACAAAAGACTATATTATTATTTGTTATTTGCACTATATTTGTTATTTATTGAACTTTTTCTTTTTCTCCCCTTTATATACAATGTTTACATGTTCACATATTCTGTTGTGTTGCAGCAAGTAAGAATTCCATGGTCCCGTCCGGGACATATGACAATAAAACACTCTTGACTCTCTCTTCTTGACTAGCTTCCACCAAATTGCCTCACCATATGAAAGCATTGTTCATTTCTAACTCCTTTGTGTGCTTGACAGGTTTTGCATTGAATGGTTAATCTGTAACTATTCAATTTTTCAGTGAATGGATTCAGTGTAATTACAAGTAGGACAGCTAGTTAAAAACGGTGAAACCATTTTCAGTGGACGATCTTTGGTTACATTGGAAATGTCACATCTTGTAACACTTAATCACGTGCAAGCAAGATATCATGGACATTGAAAATCTGAGACAAATGTAGAAAATGCTCAAAGTGTTCAGTGAATAACAGTAACTGTGGAGATTCATAGTTAACATTTCGGGTGCACGATCTTTCATTGTAACTGGAAAGAAAACAGCTCAGCAATCACAATAACTGTCTAGATTTGGAGTTAACATTTCAGGTCCATGACCTTTCATCATATCTGGAAAAGTAATGAATAAAACTATTAATACTGGTGATACAGTTTTTATTCCATTTCATGTTTGTAGCTCAATGGCTTCTGTAAATTGCTCCTAATGTGTAGGGTGTGGATGTGAAAGGGGGATAACATAGAACTAGTGTGAACGGGTGATCGATGGTCGGCGTGTACTCAGTCGGCCGAGGGGCCCGTTTTCATATGTATCTTGCAATCAATCAATGTGATCACATTATCCCATTCACCTCACAGATTCATTAAAATGCCCTTTTACCTACAAATACACACAGATTACAAAGAACAGGAGTGCGCTGCTCAATATACAGTGCATTCAGAAAGTATTTAAACTCCTTCACTTTTTCCACATTTTGTTACATTCCTGCCTTATTTTAAAATGGATTAAATTTATTGTTTTGATCATCAATCTAAACACAGTACCCCAGAATGAAGAAGTGAAAACAGGTGTTTAGACATTTTTGCAAAGTAATTAAAAATGAATTACTGAATTGTCAAATTTACATAAGTATTTAGACCCTTTGCTATGACACTCAAAATTGCTATGACACTCAAGATTCAACCTGTTTCGATTGATTATCCTTGAGATGTTTCTACAACTTGATTGGAGTCCACCAGTGGTAAATTAAATTGATTGGACATGATTTGGAAAGGCACACACCTGTCTATATAAGGTCCCACAGTTGTCAGTGCATGTCAGAGCAAAAACCAAGCCATGAAGGTATTATCCTTAGACCTCCGAGACAGGATTGTGTCGAGACACAAATCTGGGGAAGGGTATAAAACAATTTCTGCAGCATTGTAGGTCCCGAAGACCACAGTGACCTCTGTCATTCTTAAATGGAAGAACTTTGGAACCACCAGGACTTTTCATAGAGCTGACCGCCCAGCCAAACTGAGCAATCGGGGGAGAAGGGCCTTGGTCAGGGAGGTGACCAAGAACCCGATGGTCACTCTGACAGAGCTCCAGAGTTCCTCTGTGGAGATAGGAGAACCTTCCAGAAGGACAACTATATCTGCAGCACTCTACCTATCAGGCCTTTATGTAGAGTGGCCAGATGGCAGTCACTCCTCAGTAAAAGGCACATGACACCACTTGAAGTTTGCCAAAAGGCAATGAGAAACAAGATTCTCTGGTCTGATGAAACCAAGATTGAAATCTTTGGCCTGAATGCCAAGCACCATGTCTGGAGGAAACCAGGCACCACTCATCACCTGGCCAATACCATACCTAGGGCGAAGCATAGTGGTGGCAGCATCATGCTGTGGAGATGTTTTTCAGTGGCATGAACTCTGAGACTAATCAGGATTGAGGGAAAGATGAACAAAGCAAAGTACCGAGAGAGGGTACACAAAAGGCTTGAGAAACTCAGCGGGTGCAGCAGCATCTAAGGAGCGAAGGAGATAGGCGATGTTTCGGTACAGAGAGACCCTTGATGAAAACCTGCTCCAGAGCGTTCTAGACCTCAGACTGAGGCAGAGGTTCTCCTTCCAACAGGATAACGAAACTAAGCACACAGCCAAGGCAACGTAGGAGTGGCTTTGTGACAAGACTGTGAATGTCCTTGAGTGGCCCAGCCAGAGCCTGGACTTGAACCTGATCGAACATCTCTGGAGGGCCCTGAAAATAGCTGTGCATCGACACTCCCCATCCAACCTGACAGAGCTTGAGAGGATCTGCAGAGAGGAATGGGAGAAATTACCCAAATACAGGTGTGCCAAGCCTGTAGCGTCATACCCAAGAAGCCTTGAGGCTGTAATCGCTGCCAAAGGTTCCTCAAAAAAGTACTGAGTAAAGGGTCTGAATACTTATATAAATGTGATATTTCAGTTATTTCTTTTGAATTACTTTGCAAACATTTCTAAACAACTGTTTTTGCTTTTTTATTATGGGGTATTGTGTGTAGACTGATGATAAAAAAGATGAATTTAATCCATTTTAGAATTAAGCTGTAACGTGAAAAAATGAAGGGGTCTGAATACTTCCTGAATGCAATGTATAGATACCGGAATATTACAGAAAATGCTGTAAAAACGCAGCTTGTTGGACAGCCTCATTGGGCAGAGTTAACACTTCAGGTCAAATAGCTAGGCCAAGTCATTTCAGAATTTAGGAAGCTACACTTATGAGAGTAGGACAACGCTTATTTCAGGAAAAAAAATCAAGATCCATTAAATTACAAATAGTATGAGTTAACTGCTTCCGATGCACAGCTGAGCAGAGAGGCTTGTCAATAATTAAGTCAAGGAAGCAGAAAGCATGGAGGAGAGTCCACCAAATGAAACAGACAAAGTCTCAGAAAGGTTCCTCAGTTGCATTTAATGAAATCGCACGTGGTCTGACTCAAAACACTTTCCTCCACACTCCCACCAGGTACCACAAACGTTTTAAAGCAAGGTTAATTCACACTTTACAAGTTATTACTTGTTTCTAGAAAATTTTTCTAAAATAATGTCAGAAACATTTTAAAAGACATTCACCTGAAAAAAAAGACAGGGATGCTTGATAGAATTTTAATTGTAGCTAACGATGTTAACACCTTCCAACACTGAGATGTCCCTGGACAAATATCACCATGATTGTGACAACACTGCACAAATTCAACATTGTAAACACGAGGAGTTGCAGATGCTGGAATCTTGAATATAACATAATGTGTTGGAAAAAAAACAGCGGGTCAGGCAGCATTTGTGTGGGGAACAGACAGGCGCGGTTTCAGTAGGGACCAGTTTTTAGGTCTGAAGAAGGGCCCCGACCTGAAGCATCGCCTATCCATTCCCTCCGTAGGTGCTGCCTGATCTGTTGAGTTATTCCAGCACTTTGTGTTTTATTCATATACTAGACCAAGCGCAGAGCCGTTGAGCCCGCTCCCCAACGCAATATTCCACCAAACTGTGCATCCGTGGCTGCCGCGTTCAAAGTTGTGCCACTGTCGTCTGAAATGGTTAAAGTTAATAAAGTGAATAGAGGATCCGTGGAGGCGTCTGTAAAGTAGTAGGAAACTTAACTGTGGAGCCGTTTGGTCTCCGTTGTGAGTCCAGGCAAGTACATACGAAAAAAAACATGCCGATTTAAAAAAAGAATAATTTGGGATCCCATTGTGACGTCGAACGTGGCTGATGGGCAGGGCAAGTGGAAAAGTGATTTTTATAATGTTTTTAAAATGTGAATAACGTAAAATATCATCAATCTGAATGAAACTTGTTTTATTTATATCACAGGACAATGGTAAGGTGTGCCAAATATTGTAGCGCTATCGTGTACCGGTTTGGCGGGGTTTCACGCACACACTGAGAGTTTTGGTAATATATAGATTTAACATATTTTGCTTTCGTTAGCAATACCTTATTTATTTATTCATGTATCTAAATACTGTTGTAACTGCCACCAATTTATTACCCATACCTCCGCCCCTCATGAGCAGGTAAGAGTCAAGCACATTGGTGGGTTTGGAGCCAGGCTGGGTATGGATAGCAGATTTCCTTCCCTGAAAGTGAATTGGTGAATTAGTGAATTGGATGTCTTTCAGAAAACAATCCAGTACCTATCATTACTGGGACTAGCTTTAATTAAAAGTTTAATTAACTGAATTTAAATTCCCCAAGTTTCATGATGGGATCAATGATCTGGAAATGCGGCAGCCAGTCCAGTAGCATAACCAAGAAGTTACCTTACAGATAAGGGTGCAAGTAAAATCAGTGATGTGAATATGGCAATTTTATATATTAGCACTAAAATTATTTAAATGTTATGTGATCCAGCAACGTGGAACTCTCTTTTTAAGCTAATTTAGAAGACATGCCAAAACACAATACAGATTTAACACCGTGTTCTCCAAGTGTAATCACCTGTAATATCACAAAAGATAACTCGCATGCCAATTCATGTGCTGACTAAATATTTATGAGCTAAGCACACAGACAAGCACAGGGTGAAGCATCACGTTTATACAATACGTTTGGCTGTATAGTTGAATTGCACTATTGTTCCAACAAACAAAAATTATTTTTTGGAATGCTGCTGAATTCAAATCCAAAGCTCAAAATAGTGCAAAAAATTCAAACCAAAGAAATTTCACTTGGGAGCAGCTGATATGAGCAAACAAAGTACTACTTTGACAGTAGAGAACAGTGACCTCAGGTTGGTAACAAGACATGGAGTACTGGTCTACATGTAGACACATGCTGTGCCAGATGAAAGAGTTGACATTTTCAGCACTGAAGTTGGACAGGAATACAAGACAGATTACATGTGGTTAAGTGGAGTTTTGGAGAGATGCTCTGTCGCGTTGAAATGCCAGGCTAGATGATATGTTTGTGCTTAACTTATCAATCATAAACACTCAGCCTAATCTTCACTTTAAAGCACTAAATCAATGCGAGAAAACTATGGAAAATTGCTCACACACATTTTTGATTCTTGATTACTCAGACAATTCTTTACTTACACGCATGTAGTTCTAAGCATCATCCACGCCAGTTATTTCCTTTTTAATTGGCCTATCATTCTCGGTTACAATTCCAGTTGCAAAATGCCAGTAAACTCACTGAAACTCTGTAAACTCACTGAATTTAAAACGGTTTTGAATGCTAGGTGGTTGCAAATTATATTGGGGAATAGCTAAACTAGTTCATGTAATTAGAAATAATTCAGAATACCACATAGCTCCAATCAATGTCAGCAAACTACATTGCACTTGACCTCACTGTGTCATCACAGATACTCTATTTAATACGAAGCTTATTTTAATGTCACAATCTTGATGCGAGAGAGAGAGAAATGTGATCTAATGCAGCTTATATATTTCACTGTTCAATTACTGACTATATTTATTTAATTAAAATGTCTATCAGCTTCTCGGTTACACAAAATGAAGTATTAAGTACATAATGAAATAGTTTATGAAATAAAACGTATGTATTTACACAAGGGGTGGTGGGTACATGGAACAAGCTGCCATTTGCGGCAGATACTATCACAACCTTTAAAAAATAATTTGTACATGTACATGGATAGGATAGATTTAGAAGGATATGGGTCAAACGCAGACAAGTATAGATAAGGCACGCAGGGTAGGATAGCATAGGCAAGTTGGGCCAAAGGACCTGTTTCCATACTGAATGATTCTAATAAGAGAATACTGTCCTGTAGAGGTTTTGTTTGAAGAGGTTAATAACTCTTTGACACACCTAAGGATTTCCCCAAAATCAGAGGTTGTGCATAACCCACACCTTGTAGTACCTACTGTTGCAAAAGTTGTATTTTAATCTCACTTCCACTTTGTGGTATTTCAAATTATAACTCTTAAAGATGACAAGTATCAACAGGTTGGGAGATCACATTCACTGACAAACTCACCCAATTAAATGTTCAACACTCACCATCATGGCAAGCTCAATGCAGACTGAAGTAAGACAAGTAAACAAACAACCGAATGAGTGCTAAGTTGATTCATTTAGTCTTCTGTAATACCAATAAAAAGGGTAGACAAGTTTGAAACCAGCTGACAGAAATGAAACCAGTCATATTGGAACAATTACATCATTTTATTTTATACCAGATGCAGCAGTCCAAGAATATGACACAAAGTGCTAAAGTGACTAAGCAGGAGAGGCATTTCCTCTGGAGAACGTGGATAAGTGAAGTTTCGGGTCAGGACCCTTCTACAGACTTGCATCCACAGTTCAAGAAGATGGTTTACCATGGTACATCAAGCACAGTTACAAATGTTGCTCTTGCCATCACATCAAAGAAAAAGGAGAATGGAGCCGAGAGGAAAAGATAGATCAGCCACAATTGAGTAAATTTGAGGAGCCTAATTCTGCTCCTGTGACTTATGAAAAGAGCAGCTGTGGAAAGAGAACTAAAAACAGAAAATGCGGGAAAATCAGAGGCCGACCAACATCTACAGAGTTAATGTTTCCCGTCAATAAATATCTGCAGCAAAAATAGTGAATTTATTATTGATTACTACAGGACTTCAAGGTTTTAAGACTGATTGGATGGCACAGAGGCACAGATAATGTTATTATGTTAATGGACTGGAGACCAGAGTTCTGGATAACCAATCAAGAGATGCCAGTTCAAATGAGAGATGACAGGTGGGGAATTTAAATTCAAATTGTCAATTTATTAGCAAAGCTAGTCCAATGGTGCTTTATTTGTCACGGGTGTAACTGCACAATGAAATTATTTATGCATATTCACACATGCAGGCGCTGCTATGTTTTGGAGGAATTTCCAAAGTCTGGTCTGCCTGCGCGCTCGGTCTACTGGAATGGCACTCGATCCAGGTACCCACCTAGGCTCCTGCAGGGCCTTCCTCCGTCGCCTCCAATCAGATTGGTCATCAAACATGTGCCCCTCTCCTCACACGGCCATCTTTGCGTCCCTGGGCATCTCCTGCAACTGACCTTGATGGGGTAGGACATTAGCCTTGGTTCACCTCCTACAGGCCCTTGCTCCTCACATCCGATGTCTCCAGTGGCTCCCTCCACATCGGTTCTCTAATCTTCGGGGGACGAGCAGGGTCCATGGTTCGACAGGCCGCACACGGTCTGCTGCACCTTCGGGTCC
Organism: Okamejei kenojei; assembly: GCA_035221665.1. Lineage (NCBI taxonomy): Eukaryota > Metazoa > Chordata > Chondrichthyes > Rajiformes > Rajidae > Okamejei > Okamejei kenojei. Next base: position 52,001,979 of record CM069133.1, on the reverse strand, counting down.
TCCGGGTGAGTTCCGAGTTCCACGGCACCTCAAGAAGACACATGCAGCGTGGCACACAGGAAGGCTTTGCCTGGTCTTAACAGGTCAAGACCTGAAAGGTCACCTATCGATGATTCTCCGGAGAAGCTGCCTGATCTGCTGAGTTACTCCAGCAATTTATGTCTTTTTGGGTATTAACCAGCATCTGCAGCTTATTTGTTTCTATGCTAGGAATGAAACAATGTTAGGCCAGTATCATTAAGGACAAATTCAAAATCGGAAACAATGCGTATGCCAACTTGTCCAAAGGCACATGCATGGGTTTTAACATTGCACACGCTCAAGTATACCACTATCCTTTTCCCTTTGGGGCTGACTATATATTTACAACAATAAAATAAAATGTTTATGGGCTAACTTTAATCATGCTTTTCTGGCTAGCTATTTTTTTTATGGCACAGTCAAAGTATCTAATTATAATTTTGACAGAATAAACACTTGGCTGACTATAGTATGCGCATAAAATAAAGCAATTAACAAAAAAATTGCCTTTCAAAATCAATTACCATCAACGACTAATTGCTCTGCGAAGAATTAATCCTGGAGTGAGAGATCTTTAAGAACAGATGGAGTAGAATGGCCAATATTCCCTGGAATGCAGCAAAATAAACGGAGTTCAATGACATAATGGACGTGGAAAAGGTTTTTCTGCCCAAAATCCGTAGGAAGGAACTGCGGATGCTGGTCTGAAGAAGGGTTCCGACACGAAACGTCACCTGCTCCTTTTCTCCAGAGATGCTGCCTGTTCCACTGAATTACTCCGGCATATCTTAGGTTTTCTGGCCAGGCAGACCAGAACAAAAGCCACCAACACATGAGGAAGTTTCACTACTTAGAGTAGAAATAATAAGAAATGTCTTAATTCTTAGGGCTAAATTCTCTACAAGATTGTTAAGGGTTTGGACACGCTAGAGGCGTTGGGGGAGTCCAGAACCAGGGGCCGCAGTTTAGGAATAAGGAGCAAGCCATTTAGAACGGAGACGAGGAAACACTTTTTCTCACAGAGAGTGGTGAGGCTGCGGAATTCTCTGCCTCAGAGGGCGGTGAAGGCAGGTTCTCTGGATGCTTTCAAGAGAGCTAGATAGGGCTCTTAAAAATAGCGGAGTCAGGGGATATAGGGAGAAGGCAGGAACGGCGTACTGATTGGCGATGATCAGTCATGATCACATTGAAATGGTGGTGCTGGCTCGAAGGGCCGAATGGCCTACTCCTGCACCTATTGTCTATTGCCTACATCTGAGGAATAGACGATGGTTTCGCGGTGGCGGCATTGCTGGCACCCTGTAATTTCCTCCCTCAAGTTCTCAAATTTATCTCCCATGAAATATGGTCAAAACCTGAATCTTTTAACAAGCTGTCAGTCGTGTGCCCCATGCAGCCAAGTGATGGTTTTGATAACACGACTGTTATCAAACCGTAGTATGTGCTCCTTGGTATGTGCTGTGCCAAGACATCGTTAAAACAGATTGAAAAGATAAGGGAGTTATGACTGTAAAGTGTAGATGGATGGACCATGATAGTAACGGAGTAGCGTTTGCTCCATACCCTATTCCTTAAGCTTTAAGTAGTGCTACCTAAAAAAAAATGAACACACAAAAATATTTATTTACACCAAGGTGCCTCCACCATATCCTTTTTCATTTACGTTCTTCATATTTGTGACTGTTCCGAGGCAAAGAGCTCCAAATTATTTATGAGACACATAAGAAGATACTTTGGGAGGTACTTTGAAGCATAGACTCGGCTACCATTTCACTGGACACTTGCGCTCGGTTCGTCACGACCTGCTGAATCTCACAGATGCTAACCATTTTCACTCCTCTTCCCATACTGATCTTTCTGCTCTGGGCCTCATCCATTGCCAGAGTGAGGCCGCACACACACACTGCGTTATTGGCATATGTTGGTTGGCGTTGGCAAGTTGGGCCGAAGGACCTGTTTCCACTCTGTATGACTATGATAAATACACCGAGGTCTTAACATGCAAGGGCATCATGGTGGCACAACTGGTAGAGACGCTGCCTTTCAATGCCAGAAACCTGGGTTCAATCCTGAATGGGTCTGCTGTCTTTGTTTTACGTGCATGTTCATCGTGGGACCGTGTTGGTTTCCCTCAGGTAGTCCGAGGGATGTGCGGGTTGTTAGGTTAATTAGCCACTGTTAATTGTCCCCAGTGTGCCAGGCATGTAGGGAGAATTTAACAAATGAGATTAGTGTAAATGGGTGGTTGGCAGTAGGTGCAGGCTTAGTGGTCCAAAAGATTGGCTTCCCTGTTGTATCGTTGCGACGGGGAACGATTCAAAGATTTATCCGAAAAGCCATTACAGGACTTAACAATGCTTTCCTGATTCTGATCAATCAATTTGTCTTTTGTTGGCATGTCTAATGCAATTAATTTTGCTAAATTGTATCAGCAAACCAGATGAATTGAATCACTAGCAAAAAGAAGAGCTGCTGAAAAAACTTAGGTAGTGGGTCGGGCAATAATTGGAGAGATGCAAAGTGCTGGACTAAAACCCGTCTCACGGTGCAAGTCGACCGACGGGTGACCCTGAGTTTTCACTCGCGGTAATCACGTACAATTAACGTAGCGGTAACGTCGAAACTCACGCGCGCAACTTAGCGACTCATGGCGCTAACTGCAAGTACCCGTGAAACTTGTTAACTCTTGAAAAATTCAAACATGTTTGAGGTTTTCCACGAGTCAAATTTACTGTTCAAGTTAAAAATTGAAACATTTAAACTCGTTGTAATAACGTAGTGGCCCGTGAGTTTACCTTAGTGACTCGTGAGTCTACCGTGGGCGCTCTTTAACTCAGCGGGCAGGCAGCATCTCCGGAGAGAAGGAATGGGTGACGGATGACGTTTCCAAATTTCTCCAGCCCCATGTGTTCACTTTTTGTCAACCAGCATCTGCCCGTTCCTGTGTATGACATTATTTGTATCCGTGGCAGTTGATTGTCGCTCCCTTCAGTTTCCCAGGGGTTCGGGACGGGACTGGAGTTGGGAGGGAAAGGTGGGGGGGGGGGGGGGGGGGGGGGGTGTTGGGGTGACTTAGTATGGGAGACAAGTGTACTGACTGGGTAAACAGACATTTGGGGTTCACTATCGAGGACTTAATAATGCAGAGAGCATTATAAACAGTGGAGCGATTAATCCTGGAAAGGGGGAGAATTCTCTCTGAGTTGGACCCAGGAAACAGAAGCAGGGATTTTCTTGAGGTTATTAACAACAGATAAATGGATGGGAAGGGTTTAGAGGGCTATGGGCCACATGCAGGCAAATAGGACTACCCCAAGACATCAAATTGGACGGCACAGCAAAGCTGGGCCGAAGGACCTGTTTCCGTTGTACAGCACCATGACTAAGGCCTATCCAGTGGGATTGACATATTTTGTATTTTTCCTTTCTAAAGATGCAGTGTATTTTGGTGACTATTGCACACTGCAGACCAGAATCATTATGGCGGGTGATTGTCGCCTGCCCAATGTTTCTGACGCTAAAGCCTTGGGATCGTTGCCCTTCGTGTTGGCGTGAAGGGGGGGGGGGGGTATTGTGCTGTTTGATCGCCCCCTGCTATCCCAGGGACAGGGAGACACAGCGGCTTTTGAGACTGGTGGGCAATCACTACCAAAGTGTCTGCCCACACAGTCAGTACAGCTCTCCTACACTTGTCTCCCGCACTAAGATCATCCCGCAGAGAATGATCCCAGCCTAACCCAAGAGCCTTGTCACCCCAGACAGATTAATGACGCCCCCCCCAACCTCCCTCCACCTCAACTCACGCCTGGGCACCAAAGCAGTTCAGGAGGCGAACCCTGAGCTCCGTCTCCCAACAATCTGATGTGCAACTGATGTGAAAGAACAGCGGCTGCGGCCAGCCGGCCGGCACCCGGCATGGACTTCTCACACCCTCACACACAAAAAGTGTGTGCAAATAAACAAAAACAAGGAATAAAACCAAAGCCCGGCTTGAAAGGCAACTAAAAATATATTCCGCTTAGAACGAGCAGGCGCGGAGACATCCGTCCACATTCAAAGATTTCATCTCCCGTCTCCCCGCAGTGTGTAGACCTGGCAGTAAATTCAATTAAAATATAACAAACTCCGCCCGCTGGTCTTCTAACTATGTGATGTGTGTTTCAAACAAATCGTAAGTATAACTGCTCTGGCACTGGAGGGTGCGCATTTTCCCTTTGTAGGTCATATCAATAGATGCGGCCGCGCTGAATTCTATCTTTAACTCAAAGCCGCAGGATGGAGATGTCTTCTTTACCACTGTTGCTTATTAAAACAGACCTTCCTTCACGGTTGGCTCAAGAGTAACGGGAGAGGAACTTGGTAACTCAGGAGAGGAACTTGGAACATCGCAGAAATGACATACCCGTGGGAACTCGGTTAAACACTTGAACATAAACTTGGAATCTCGTACACAACCACGAGTCTGTTTTTTTTCTTTCACTTGGGGTCACTCGTGGGTGGACTCGCACCGTGAGACAGGGCTATTACTTAGCTGGTCAGGCAGCATCTCTGGAGTTGGAAACCTTTGAGCTATCTTTAATCGGACTTTATTGAATTTATCTTGCAATAAAGGTTATATTCTTTATGTTGTAGCTGTGCACTGTGGACAGATTGATTATAATTATAACTAGACCAAGTGCAGACCCGTTGGGCCCACTCCCCCAACGCAAGATTCCACCAAACTGCGCATGCGCGGCTGATGAACCCGCACTGACTGTTGAAATTAAGTTAAAGTTAACAAAGTGGAAAGGGGACCCATGGAGGCGCATGTAAAGTAGAATGAAACTTACCGTTGGAGCCGTTGGGTCTCCTTTGTGAGGCCAGGCAAATACACGGAAAAAAAAACATTGCGATGTCAAAGTCGATTGCAAGATGGTGGCGTGCCAACTGGAGGCTGACCCGTTGGGATTCCATTGTGACGTCGTTGTGACGTTGAATGTGGCTGAGTAAGGCACGTGAAAAAGTGTTTTTTGTGAAGTTTAAAATGTTAATAACTTGTAAAATATACGATCAAAATATACCATTAATCTGAACAAAACTTACAAGTTTGCATCGCAGGACAATGGTGAGTAAGGTGCGCCAAAAACTGTAGCGCTGTCGTGTACCGTTTTGGAGTAGTTTCAGGGACAAACCCACACACAAACAAACAAGATGAGAGTTTTAGTAATACAGTGCATTCAGAAAGTATTCAGACCCCTTTACTTTTTCCACATTTTGTTACACTACAGTCTTATTTTAAAATTTATTAAATTCTTTTTTTTTTATCATCAATCTACACACAATACCCCAGAATGAAGAAGTATAAACAGGTGTTCAGAAATGTTTGCAATGTAATTAAAATTGAAATATCACATTTACATAAGTATTCAGACCCTTTGCTGTGACACTGAAAATTGAACCTAGGTTCATCCTGTTTCCATTGATTATCCTCGAGATGGTTCTACGACTTGATTGGAGTCCACCAGTGGTAAATTAAATTGATTGGACATGATTTGGAAAGGCACACACATGTCTATATAAGGTCCCACAGTTGACAGTGTATGTCAGAGCAAAAACCAAGCCATGAAGACGAAGAAACTGGAATTCAAAAACCAGGCCATGAAGACGAAGGAATTCTTAAGGGGTTGGACAGGCTAGATGCAGGAAGAGTGTTCCCGATGTTGGGGAAGTCCAGGACAAGGGGTCACAGTTTAAGGATAAGGGGGAAATCTTTTAGGACCGAGATGACAAAAACATTTTTCACACAGGGAGTGGTGAATCTCTGGAATTCTCTGCCACAGAAGGTAGTTGAGGCCAGTTCATTAGCTATATTTAAGAGGGAGTTAGATGTGGCCCTTGCGGCTAATGGGATCAGGGGATATGGAGAGAAGGCAGGTACGGGAAACTGAGTTGGATGATCAGCCATGATCATATTGAATGGCGGTGCAGGCTCGAAGGGCCGAATGGCCTGCTCCTGCACCTATTTTCTATGTTTCTATGAAATGTCCGTAGACCTCTGAGACAGGATTGTGTCGAGACACAAATCTGGGGAAGGGTATAAAACAGTTTCTGCAGCATTGCAGGTCCTGATGAGCACAGTGGCCTCCCTCATTCTTAAATGGAAGAACTTTGGAACTACCAGGACTATTCATGGAACTGGCCGCCCTGTCAAATTGAGCAATTGGGGGAGAAGGGCTTTGGTCAGGGAGGTGACCAATAACCCCATGGTCACTCTGACAGAGCTCCAGAGCTCCTCTGTGGAGATGGGAGAACCTTCCAGAAGGACAACTATATCTGCAGCACTCCACCAATCAGGCCTTTCTGGTAGAGTGGCCAGACGGAAGCCACTCCTCTGTAAAAGGCACATGGGTACCCGGATGGGACACCGAAGGATGAGAAGCCGAAGCCAAGATGCTGAATGGACACGACGCCGAAAGGACACAAAGCCAAACGTACACAACACCGAAAGAAAAAGACACAACGCTGTTAGGAAATGACGTAGAACAGACATGAAGTCGAACATTTATGTCGCCGAACAGACATGAAGTTGAAATGATAAATAGTTATGAAAAACTTTTTTAAAATTCTATATTTGCTGCAAGGATTGTTGAATTGCTGAACCTGCACAGATCGTTGCTTTTTTAATTCCAGAATGCCATGTGGGATCTAAATGACAGTTTATTTATCCAGGTTTCTAGAGCAGTCCTGTTGTCACAACTCCTACTCAACCGACACAAATTAACCCAATTTATTCCAAAATAGAATAAAGCAATATACATCCCAAAATATCCATGCTTATCTGAATTGTGACAGCCAATTGCTATATATTCCTCTGAACACAAGCTGCTTCATTATTTTGAGATGAGGGGAATGCAAGATATATATTATACAGTAATGCTGAGAAGCATCTCCTGCCATGTCAAGACACAAGTCTTATCCTTCCAATCCCTTCCAATGCAGTAAAATTTCAATCAATCATAATTTTCACAATCCTATGTCTTTGAGTAAGCCGCTTCATCAAAAAACTTAATGTTAGCTGTGTTTTGTTTTTGTGAATAACACTACATAATGTTATCTTTAGTATTTGTTCTCAAATACCTTCATTCTCTAGAATTTAGAAGTATGAGAGGGGATCTTATTCTTATGGGATTGGACAGGCAAGATGCAGGAAAAAGGTTCCCCGTGTTGGGGGAGTCGAAAACCAGAGGTCACAGTTTAAGAATAAGGGGTGGACCATTAAGGACTGAGATGAGGAAAAATGTTTTCACCCAGAGAGTTGTGAATCTGTGGAATTATCTGCCACAGAAGGCAGTGGAGGCCAATTTACTGGATGTTTCAAGAGAATCAAGGGATATGGGGAAGAAGCAGGAAAAGGGTACTGATTTTGGATGATCAGCCATGATCATATTGAATGGCGGTGCTGGCTCAAAGGGCCAAATAGCCTAATCATGCACCTATTTTCCATGTTTCTATGTTTCTCATGCAGAAATCAAAGAGCTGGAGTAACTCAGCAGGTCAGGCAGTATGTATCTGTGGAAAGCAAAAAGAGCTGGAGTAACTCAGTGGGACAGGTATCATCTCTGGAGAACATGGAAGGGTCCCATCCTGTTTCGGATTGGAACCCTTTTTCCAATGGTTCCAATCCGAAACAGGATGGGACCCTTCCATGTTCTCCAGAGATGATACCTGTCCCACTGAGTTACTCCAGCTCTTTTTGCTGGTTGGTTCCTGTCACCTATCCATGTTTTCCAGGCATGCTGTCTGACCCACTGAGTTACTCTAGCACTTTCTATCCTTTTGTGTAAAATGGCATCTGCAGTTCCTTGTTTCTACTTCTATACTCTGTGGAAAACCAGTCTGACCACTCTGAAGATGGCTCCCAATCTGAAATGCACAAATCCATTCCTTCCACAGATGGTGCCTAATCTGCTGAACTCCTCCAACACTCATGTTTCACACAAGATTCCAACATCGGTAGTTCCTTGCGAATCTTCATTCCCATGTATTATTTCTAAACGACAATGGATCAATTTCCATTTAATGACAACATATCAGATTTTTCACAGGTATCACAGGATATTTTACGCTGGTTGGTTCCTGCACATTGGCCAACACATTCTATTTCAATCTGGCTAAAAATGGTTACTTCAAATATCAGTTAGGCCTGTAAGACCCAGCGAGGCCTGTCTGGGCCGAAGGAGCCTCACCGGTGGCGGCAATGGGAGACTTGGCGGCGGCAGCGAGAGCCTCGGCGGCAACGGGAGTCTCAGTGGCGGTGGGTCCTCGCGGTCAATTAGTGTGGGGGAAGGGAAAGACAATGATGAGCCAGCATGGGGGGGACAGCCGTGAAGAACAATGGGGGACCCAGCCCTGGGGGGACAACCGTGAGGGACAGTGGAAGAACAAAGGGGGAGCCGTTGTGGGGGAGGGGGACGACACACACTCTAGTTTAGAATCCTCTGCTCAGGGCATAAGTCTGTGTTTGTTTGTTTGTTTGTTCATTTGTTCCGGTGAAAGCGCTGTGCACACGGCAGCCAGCCAACAGTCGCTTGTCTTTTTCTTTTTGTTTTCACTTTTAATTTCAAGTTTTTGTGTACCTTGAGTGTTGTGACAGTCGGCAGACTCGTAAACAGCTTAAAAAATAGATGAATTGTACACTCAGCTCTGCAATTTGCAAGATGTGGTTATAACTTCCTTTAAAATACAGCAACTGCTTTATTGCGCATGAAGTACTGAGATGGATTTGACTAAGGTGTACTTCATGTAGTAAAACTAGAATATCTGATTTTTTCCATCATAATATGCGAGCCAATGGCAAAGTCAACATTTATTGCCCACACCTTAGATATCATGATTATGGTGGTCAGTTCCTAAAATGCTGCAGTCTTTCTGGTAAAGGAACTCCAGAAATGCTGTTGAGTTGGAAGTTCCTTGAAGAAATAGCAAGTCAGGTTGGTGTGAATTGGAGGAATATCTACAAATGGTGGTGCTCCCATCCAAGTGCTTCTTTGTAGAAGTTTGGGAGGTACTGCCAGATTTGCTGAGACAAGTAAAAGCAATTACCTTTATCGGAGATAAAGGTGGATTCATAACAACTTGAATATATTTAAAAGGCATTTGGACAGGAACATTGAAAGGAAAGGTTTAGAGGAATATGAGCCAAACACAGGCAGGTAGGATGAGCATAGATAGGGCATCTTGGTCGGCGTGGTTAAGTTGGACCGAAGGGTCTGTTTCCATGCTACATGACTATGACAATTGTTTTTCGCTTTAGCATTAATATCTGACTTCCTGAATCTTTCCAGTATTTTTTTTAAATTTTGACCTCAATCAACTATAAAAATGTTGTTTAATTATTCATGCTTCTTCATCTCCACTGCTCAAGAACCTTGGTGATCTCCTGAAAATCTTGTTATGACAAAAGTGCCATATTTTCATATTTCCACAAACCTTTTGCAAAGTAATCATGTTGTAATTTTATTGTCCCAATTGTATTGCTGTTGGGAATAGTGTGAAGACCTTATAGGAAAGGAGCAGATAAAATGGTTTATAAATAGAAAATCAATTATACTTTAGTTTAGTTTATTATTGGCGTCACTTGTACCCAGATGCAGTGAAAAGCTTTGTTTGGCGTGATGTCCAATCAAGTGATACTCTGAGTCCAATCATAGACAAGTACAAGATTGGAAAGATTGTAATTGGTGATGGTAGGTCCTCTTCTAGCATGCAAAGAATCGCCCTGCTCTGGCACCATCTTGCAACCTTAAAGTCTCAAGTCTCTAAAAAATATGGCAGGTGATCTAGGCCTAAGGAGATGTGCATTTTTAATTTTTTCTCTCTAATGCAGCATTTTATCAATGAGCTAAGGGCTGGGCTGGCCCAACACAATGCTGTTGGTTTCTTTCACACCTGCTGCTGCCCCTTTCATCTACTGCAGGCTTTTGTTTATACCGTAGCTCAGGAATAAAATTTAAATTGATATGGGAAAACATAGAAGGAAATAGCTGCTGATCGAAGAAGCCCATCATTAATAACTGACAGCGTACAACTCTTAAAGGCACAATATTAGAAGTGTTGCAAATGCCTCCAACTCAGGTTAAGTTTCCATTGCCACAACAGACATGGCAGTGGAACAAGTATATAGTGGTCACCTCCACAGTGGAGAAACAAAATCAGATAGAGTGATCACTTTGCGAAACATCTGTATTCAGTCTGCAGAGGACAGAACAGTGGTTGAGTTGCTGCTTTGCAGCATCAGAGACCTGGGTTCAATCCTGACCACGAGTGCTGTCTGTACAGAGTCTGTACGCTGGCCCTGTGACCATGTAGGTTTTATCCAGGTGCGCCAGTTACCTCCCACACTTCAAAGACATGTAGTTTTTGTAGTTTAATTGGTTTCTGTAAATTATCCCTAGCATGTGGAATAGAACAAGTGTATGGGTGATTACTGGTCGGCGCAGACTCTGTGGGCCAAAGGGCCTGGTTCCACGCTGCATCTCTAAACTAAAACTCTGCAGCCTGCCACTTTAATTCTACACCACACACTGGCCTATCCATCCCTGATGTCCTGCAGTTATAACAAGGTCCAATATAAGCTTCAGGACAGTGTCTCGTCATCCACCTGGGCACAATACAGCCTTCCAGACTTAATATTCTACAATTATCGTTCACTTGCTTTCTCTGACTGAACCAGAATTGGCCACTTCTGTTGTCTATTTGTGCAAGTCATCATCTGTGGTATTGCCTGTATTTTTCCCACTCCATTACAAAGATGACCTGTTTAGCCCTGGATTTCACACATATACTGTATGTACTACTATCAGTATTCTCACTCTCTTAACGTCCTTTATGTCACAGGTTTTATTACATTTTTCTATCGGTCCCACTGACAGGATGACCTTCAGAGCGGCAACCACGGCCTAATACCTGGCAAGCGATATTCCCTTTGTCCTATCCTGCATTCCCTTTTTTTGGAAGAAGGACCCAAAATGTTGCCTGTCATTTCCTTCAGGGATGCTGTCTGATCCAATGAGTTACTCCAGTACTGTGTTTTGCTCCGGTTCCCTGTGTATGTCCCCTTTTTATTTTGGATTTCCAGCATCTGCAGCTTTTTAAAAAAAATCTTGTGCAAGTTGTCGTAATTGTTATGAGTCCTTGCCAATTTAAAAATTGTTGTACAATTGACAATTATAGATTTTTTTTAAAACAAGTTTGTTTTGCAAAAACATATTTATAACCACAAAGGCAATTATGAAGCATCGTCTTTTTCCAGGCCAACTTCAAGCTGAGTTGGTGGAATTTTCTTACAATTAAGGTTTTTGCACCCATTCTGCAATTTTCAGGCTCCACACAGCCAAGAGTTTCTGTTTGTCTGACAGCTCACAGCAGCAGCTTTGGGCCAGCAGATTTAATTGCCATCCAGTCAGTATGCCATTAATTCAGGAACAAACTGTACTACAGGAGTAGGTCTTCAGTCTTTGCTAGGTTCCCCTCATAAATCAGTTTATATTGTCAGCCACAGGAGCCAAAGGAGCCAAAGATGGTGGAGGTGGGGGCAGAAGCCTGATGAGAATCTGAATGCTTAGTCTTTGATTTCAGGGAGGAGGAAAAAGAGCACTGAATTTGTGAAATGGACAAGTTCTGAATTTAAAATATTTAATTGTCAGTTTATACTTCTCAATTTCTCCAGACATTTGGTAGTATCTTCAGATAATTCTAGAATTATCTGCTTTTGGCAATGTAAATGTAAGATGCAATGGCAATTGTACATCCTTCCACATTGGATGCTGTGCAAGTTACTGCTGCCAAATACAGCATCTCCTGAACCAATCTGTCCCCGTCCTAACTTTTCTATTTATGTTCGAAAGAGAGGCAGGACACAAAGAAGACGTTTAAAGAGGCTTTCAAAATGCAAAATTGCTGTTTATAGATGCTGCCTTTCAATACCCTTCCAAAAAATTACTGATTAACAAAACAATGCCTAAAGAGATTCCCTGCAAAAACCAAGAGTCTGATAATAAGTGATCCATAACTGGTGTGAATTAAAAACAAAACAATTGGGCATTGTTCTACAGCACACGATATTTAAAGATATAGGCTTGCAATTGAGCTTGCTTTCAGTTGCGGGTGAAAAGACATGCAAATAGCAAGTTTCTAACCTTTGCATAAGGGCCAGTTCTAAATGAGGCAGCTGTGTAGCTCACAGGAGGTGTCCCTGGGCTATTGATGATGATTACTCAACTATGCAAGAAGCCGAGCAAAACTTGCACGAACGTGGAATGCAAACTAGATTTAACAAACTGAATGAAGACGGGGATCTCGGAGGACATGACAACTTCACATAAACAAACAGCAGAAGCTTGAAGTGTAATCCAAGATGGCACCCAAGCCAGGCGACTGTCACAGAAGTGGATCTGCAATCACTCCACTCTTTCAAACCTCTACAACAGCAGCATTTCTTACTTCCCCATTATCATGCATATGTACACTGTGCATGACTTGATTGTAATCACGTATAGCCTTTCTGCTGACTGGTTAAAAGCAACAAAAGCTTCAGTTTCAGTTTAGTTTATTGTCACATGTACTGAGGTAAAGTGACAAGCTTTTGTTGCATGCTAACCGGCCAGTGGAAAGACAATACATGATTACAATCGAGCCATTCAGTGTACAGATACGATAAGGGAATAAGAAATGTTGCTGGAGGAGTAGAAATTTAAATACTTTTCACCGTACCTCGGTACACACAAGAAACTAAACTTTTCTAATTCTTTCTCAAAAGACAAGCAGAATTGTTGTTGCAGTAACGTCCTGCATGAAACATTTGAGTGTCATTTCCAATGAACTGGTTAGTTTATCATTGTCATGTGTACCGAGGTACAGTGAAAAAGCTTTTACACTGCGTGCTATTCAGTCTGCTAAAAGACCATACATGATTACAATCATGCTGTCCACAGTGGACAGATACAGGATAAAGAGAGGAGATTAAGAAGAGCATAGTCAGAATAAAACATTCTGTTGTTGAAATAAAGATTGAAAACAGTGGAGTGATTGTAATGAATGATTGCAGATCTACTCCTGGGACCAACACATAAAGAGTCGCCTGGCTTCGGCACCATCATTTAGACCAGAAGAACCATAAATGCCAATTCATCTTTAACATGAAAAAATAATAATTTTAAGTACATCAAGACTCGAGTCACAGCACTGGCAATCTGGGAACATGCAATAGAACTCGAGCAACCAGAACAGCTTTCCAGGGCAGCATGTGGCGGGGATTGACTGACAGGCCCAGCTCGATTTTATGTCTCTCACATACACGCAGAACTTGCTGATTAAGGGCGGACAGATTTTAAGGACTGTTAATTACCAGTACTTTCTGGAGGATACAGAAATATTTTGTAATTTTGCAAGAGGGGGTGGGAAATTGCTTTTAGTAAAAATGGTCCCTAGTGTGTAGGATAGTGCTGGTTTTTGGTCGGTGCAAACTCCGTGGGCTGAAGATCCTGTTTCCGCGCTGTATCGCAACAGTCTAAAGTATAAAGTAAATTAATTGTTCTGTTTTCAGTACACATGACAATTAAGCACTCTTCTCTCACATATCATAATATCAAATATTTAATAAAGAAAAATGAGAAAGGGCCTCGAGTGCTTGGTTATCGGTCTCATGCAAAACATTCCCACCGCCCTGTGCGCAAGGTTGATAAACATGCAAACTCTTAGGTTGAGACAAGGATTGACTGTTTGTCCTTCTCTGTTTTGCTGATGGATATTTTGCTGCTTATAAATTGGCTAAGTTTCTTCACATTGAACTCTCCCAAATCCTTTTGGAAAAAACAGTCTTCAAGACTCAATAGTATACAACAGATGAATCCATAAAGATGCCATCAATGGTTGAGAATAGGTCACAAAGCTGCAACTTTAGCTATGGAAATGAGTTACACTGTGAAATGCAAAAACCAAAAACTCAATACAACTTGAACCAAAATGTTATACATTCAACATCTGTTATTCTATTTAATTAAATAGTCCCCCAACAGCACAATCTGTTGTCATGGCCTTTGAAAGCCCTGCTTCACCATAGGGGAAAGTTTATAGACCGTTTGGGATACAGACTTCTTGTATAATAACAAAGATGGTCAAAACTGCTCATTCCCTGTAAAATACGCTGGGGGCGTTAAGAACATTTGAGATGAACCGTGAAAATCACATTCTGGCTTTTTTTTGGTGTATATCCAACTCCTGGTCACACGTAATGAATGTAAAAAGCACAAGCTCACTTTCACTTTTAATGGCATTCTGCTTCGCTGGTCATCAACCTCCTGCTCCTCGGGTCATAAACTACAACATCCCAGTCATAAGAAAGATTTGTATTGATATGATGTATTTATATTGTGCTTATCACCATGTCAAGTAGCTCCATAGTTTTTCAGCGCAATGGAAATAATCCAAACAATAATCACCGTTATCACAAAGCAACACCTTGGGCGTTGTTTGCGCGAGGTTTTCAACATTCTCCCTGTGACCCCGTGGGTTTCACCCGGGTGCTCCAGTTTCCTCCCACATCACAAAGATGTGCGGGTTTGTGGGTTCATTGCCCTCTGTAAATTGTCCCCCAGTGTGCAGGGAATGGATGAGAAAGTGGGAGAACATAGAACTAGTGTGAACGGGTGATCGATGGTGAACGTAGACTCGGTGTGCTGAAGGTCCTGTTTCTGTGCTGTATCTCTAAACTAAACATGTGGTAGTGAGTTCAGACTTGATGTTTTCACAAGTGGGAGAGTCTATGACCAGAGGCCATAGCCTTAGAATAAAAGGACATACTGAAAAGATGAAAACTATGTAAATCTTGTGTGCATCTAAAATTATAAAGTGCTTCAATCCACTGTTGTCTATTAAATGCTGTGTGAGATTAACATACCTTCTCTGCTTTTTAGTTTAGAGAGACAGCATGGAAACGGAGCACACCAACCGTCGGTAACCAAGACACACTGATTCTATGTTATCCCACTTTCGCATACACTCCCTGCAAATTAGGGACAATTTATAGAGGTCAATTAAGGAACAAATCCACATGTCTTTGGATTGTAGAGGGAAACTGGAGTACCCAGACAAAATCATAGAAAATCGGTGCAGGAGGAGGCCATTCGGTCCTTCGAGCCAGCACCGCCATTCATTGCGATCATGGCTGATTGTCCCCTATCAACAACCTGTGCCTGCCTTCTCCCCATATCCCTTGATTCTACTTGCCCATAGAGTTCTATCTAAATCCACGCAGTAACAGGGAGAACATGCAAACTCCACACCGACAAGCACCCGAGGTCAGGAACAAAACCCAGGTCTCTGGCGCTATGAGGCAGCAGCTCTACCACATAACCTATTTCTCCAGAAATGAATTCCGTGTAATGCGTTTTATTATTATGACACTGAACCTTCAATAGTTCAGGAGCTCCTCCATTAATTTAATGGTGAATGTTGCTTCCTATCTCCCTCGTTTCATTAAGTAATTTACAAGCAAATTATTTTTTAAAAGCTTTAAAATGTTACAGGAATCAAAACTGAGTCTTTCCATAAGATTTTTTTAATTCACTTTATTAGTTGTAGTTTATCCTACTTAATTCATAGATATTAAAACAAAATGTTCACCAAAGCCTTTGCAAAAAACTTAACAGATTTTGTTTTCAACAATCTAATGTGAAAAATGACAACAGAGCTTCACTGTGTACACCAAGTTTTCTCCCAAACTTTGAAAGAAATTACAGTTAATTTGAAATTGCATTTTTAAAACTACCAATCAGATAATTTTTTTAATCAAAATGTGCGAATTTACTATGCATTCCAAGCAGATATCTCGTTGTGCATAATTTCTGATTAATGAGACTTGATATCTTTTGAAGATGTTTCTAACAGGGTTCAGCTACACGCAATGAAGGTGACTGCTCCATTTTTAATGAATTTCACTATGCTCCAAATTTAAAGACTGCTAATGAATTATACTGAACAAGCATTATTCATTTTCCAGTCTCATTCATTTTCATTTCCCCAAGGTAAGATTTACATTCGCTTCACGACTGGGGAGACCAATAATTAGAAATGTGGTGCAAAGATTATATACTGCATGCTCATTACATTTATCACGCCATAAAAACAATTACCCTAAATGAAAACTCCTGATGAAAATTCCTGTGCCCAAAAGTCTTTCCGAAGAATTTGTGCCCTTTCACATATTAAAGCAAGCCACCTAATGGTTCAGCTTGTTAAACAAAACCCCTGTCGCACACGAGTGGTAGCTTAATAATTCATCTAACTTCCTTATGAGTCCCATGTACCATTCTTGCAATTTTTATTAAATGTTCCAGACAGAACTGCCTGAAATCTTCCTCTAAATGTCCATGTACTCAGAGGGACTTGATTAATCCTTTCACTAAAGTAAACAAATTCTTAATGGAATGCACCTCATTGGAATCCTTTACGATTCAGGAAGACGTTAGAAATTGGAGCAATACGCCACCCATATGGCTGCTGAAACTGCTCTGTCATTCAATACGATCATGGCTGATCTCATCTTGGCCTCAGCTCCTCTTTCTTGACTGTGCCCCATTACTCCATGACAAAACAAAATCTGTCCATCTCAGCAATGAGCTCTGTGGGACAGAGAATTCCACATTTTCACAATGGAGACAGAAAGAACTGCAGCTGCTGAAATCTTGAGCAAAACATAAAGTGCTGGAGGAACTCAACGGGTCAGGCAGCATCTGAGGAGGGATTAGACAGGCAATGTTTCAGGTCGAGATTCTTCGTCAGAATGATTGAGATTCCCTTTTGCCCGTGTTAAACGAGTGACCACTTATTTTGAAATTATGCCCCAAGCTCTAAATTCCTCTGCAGGGAAAAACATCCTCGTTGATTGATATCAATTACATCAAGCAGCTGTATCATCTAATGTTTCACAGAGATCACCTCTCCTTCCTAGCTTAGGGCCAATTTGCTCAACCATGCTTTTGCCAAACTCTTCACCCCAAAAATCAACCTAGTGAACCATCTCTCAACGTAGAACATAGAAAGGTACAGTATAAGAACAGACCCTTTGGCCAACAAACATGTTTGTGCCAAACTTGATGCCGTTAAACTAATTCCTCTGCCTGTACATGATACAAATCCCTTAATTCGCTGGTTAACCATTTGCCCATCTAGGTGCAGCTATCATATCTGCCTCGACCACCAGCCATAGCACCACCCACCACTCGATGTAAAAAAAGTTGTCCCATATATCTCCTTTAAAGTTTGGCCCTCTCACCTTAAAGCTATGACCTTTAATCTTTGACATTTCCACCAGGGAAAAAGGTTCAGACTGCCTCTTATTTTTATATTTTTTCAGGCAGATCTCCACTTAGCCTCCAATGCTCCAAAGAAAACAATCCAAGCATGTTCAATCTCTCTTAGAAACATAGAAACATAGAAAATAGGTGTAGGAATAGGCCATTCGGCCCTTCGAGCCTGCACCGCCATTCAATATGATCATGGCTGATCATCCAACTCAGTATCCCGTAACTGCCTTCTCTCCATACCCCCTGATCCATTTAGCCACAAGGGCCACATCTAACTCTCTCATAAATATAGCCAATGAACTGGCCTCAACTACCTTCTGTGGCACAGAATTCCAGAGATTGACCACTCTCTGTGTGAAAAATGTTTTTCTCATCTCGGTCCTAAAAGATTTCCCCCTTATCCTTAAACTGTGACCACTTGTTCTGGACTTCCCCAACATCGGGAACAATCTTCCTGCATCTAGCCTGTCCAACTGCTTAAGAATTCTGTAAGTTTCTATAAGATCCCCCCTCAATCTTCTAAATTCTAGCGAGTACATGCCGAGTCTATCCAGTCTTTCTTCATATGAAAGTCCTGACATCCCAGGAATCAGTCTGGTGAACCTTCTCTGTACTCCCTCTATGGTAAGAATGTCTTTCCTCAGATTTGGAGACCAAAACTGTACGCAATACTCCAGGTGTGGTCTCGTCAAGACCCTGTACAACTGCAGTAGAACCTCCCCGCTCCTATACTCAAATCCATTTGCTATGAATGCTAACATACCATTCGCTTTCTTCACTGCCTGCTGCACCTGCATGCCTACTTTCAATGACTGATGTGCCATGATACCCAGGACTCGTTGCATCTCCCCGTTTCCTAATCAGCCACCATTCAGATAACAGTCTACTTTCCTGTTTTTGCCACCAAAGTGGATAACCTCACATGTATCCACATTATACTGCATCTGCCATGCATTTGCCCACTCACCCAGCCTATCCAAGTCACCTTGCAGCCTCCAAGTATCCTCCGCACAGCTAACACTGCCCCCCAGCTTCGTGTCATCCGCAAACTTGGAGATGTTGCATTCAATTCCCTCGTCCAAATCATTAATATATATTGTAGCAGATATATCTTTGTGGCTAATACTTTCTAATCTAAGCAGCATTCTGAATGGACTCCCACACAAGCCTACCTCTCAAATATGGGGATCAGAACTGCAGCTACTGATGAATTGAAGGCAGTGATCATCTGGGAGACCGGTCCCAGGTCACCTGGCACTCATCAAATCAAAATGTATCTGTAGGGGGAGAAACTAAACTTATATTTCAGATAAAGTACTCTTTTTCAGAACTTAGCTATCTTGTAGGGTCTGGAAAGCCAAGTTGGAGATTTGCCCGCCCCTTTATTGAATGGAAAATTGTAATGCCTTTTCTCACCATTTCTCTCCCCGATTACAATTGTATCACCCCTTGTGCTTTCTCACAATATTATTTTACACCATTACAAGTAATCCTAGGTACAAAAGTCCAAACATTTCAATGGGGCAGGGCTTGTACTAATCAGGCTCAATTATGGCTGCAGGGACAGCTCAACGGTGCAGGAATCAAAGAGCTTGAAGAACTGATGAAATTCTTTCCCTCAAGGGTTTAAATAGCTAATTGTCCATAACGGAATATGTAAGCACTGGACGTATAGTAGTTTAATGGGCCGTTCCTAAACCCACATTTAAAGCACTGTTAAATTACAATGTTTCTGAGTCATAAGAAGCACCTTCAGAGTGGAGACCTCCAAGTTAATTCACTGAAACCACACGGTTCATAAGGGTGATGCTGTGGAATGAGGTCATGTTGGCAAAATCTGTTTTGGCATTATCTTGATCATGTACACAGTCTTCCTCTGCTGCCAAAGAGTGACTGCACTCTGAATGTTTTAGATTGTGTTTTCTCTTGAACCCAGAACAGAAATTACACACCACCAACCTTGTGTGCTTCAACTCAGGGATGCCCACAAAGCAATCGACCTCCATCCCAAACCAAAATTATTTTACCAATGTTCAACTGCGTTCGCTTTCTCTTTACTGAATTCGCTCACTTATTGCACCATAGAATTAAGCACATGCTTCAGTTATCCTCTAGCCACTTTGCATGGTATTATTAAAAATTAAATGTAAAAATTACAGCATTGAAGGCAGAAAAGTGAATGAATGAATATGTTTTTTGGTCAAGTATTCACATACAAGGAATTTGCCTTCAAGTTCAAATGAGTTTATTGTCACGTGTCCCTGGTAGGACAATTAAATTCTTGCTTTGCTTCAGCACAACAGAACACAGTAGGCATTTACTCCAAAACAGATCAGTGTGTCCATATATCAGTGTGCCTTGGTGCTCCACCCGCAAGTGACAACTTGACATACAGTTACAATTAGGAATGACACATAAAACATTAATGATAAAACATTATTGATTGACCATGTGAATTAAATAAAATACCAGAGCAAAAGGAGGCTACAGATTTTTGGTGATTGAGTAGAGCTACTACTCGTGGAAAAAAGCTGTTTTTATGTCTGGCTTTGGCGTCTTTGACAGTCCAGAGTCGCCTTCCAGAGGGAAGTGATTCAAAGAGTTTGTGGCCAGGGTGAGAGGGGTCAGAGATGATCTTACTCGCTCGCTTCCTGGCCCTTGCAGTGTACAGTTTGTCAATGGAGGGAACGTTGCAGCCAAAAACCTTCTCAGCTGAGCGGACGATTCGCTGCAGCCTCCGGATGTCGTGCTTGGTCGGATAATGCCAAACCAGACCATGATGGAGGTGAGGACAGACTCTACGATGACCGTATAGAATTGGACAATCATTGCTTGTGGCAGATTGTGCTTCCTCAGCTGCTGCAGGAAGTACATCCTCTGTTGTGCATTTTTGACTGTGGGGCCGATGGTAGCCCCCCATTTAAGATCCTTGGAGATGATGGTTCCCAGGAACTTAAAATACTCCACAGATGTGTTGTTGATGGTGAGTTGGGTGAGGGGAGAGGGAGCTTTCCTAAAGTCTACTATTAATTCCACCGTCTTCAGAGCATTGAGCTCCAGGTTGTTGCGATGGCATCAGGACACCAGCTGTGTCACTTCCTGTCTGTAGGCAGATTCCTCCCTATCCTGGATCAGTCCAATCAAGGTTGTGTTGTCTGCAAACTTGAGAAGCTTGACAGGGGAGTCAATGGAGGTGCAGTCGTTGGTGTAGAGAGAGTAGAGGAGAGGGGAGAGTACGCAGCCTTGTGGTGCTCCTATGCTGAGGGTTTGCAGGTCCGAGATGTGCTTTCCCAGCTTCACATACTGCTTCCTGTCTGTCAGGAAGCTGGTGATCCACCGACAGAGGGGTTCAGGCACAGTCAACGCGGAAAATTTGGAGTGTAGTAGCTCTGGCACAATGGTGTTGAATGCAGAGCTAAAATCAACAAACAAAATCCTCGCATCGGTGGCGCAGCTGGCAGACCAGTTGCCTCACAGTTCTAAACACCCGGCTTCAATCTGACTTCGGATGCTGGCTGTGTAGAGTTTGGAGGTTCTCCGTGTAACTGCGCGAGTTTCCTCCGGCTGCTTCGGTTTCCTCCCCATCCCAAAGATGAGTGGATTTGAAGGTTAATTAGCCTCTGTAAATTGCCCCTAACATGCAGGGAGTAATGCGAAAGTGGGATAAAGTGGATTGTCTTTTGATCTCGCGTGAATGGGTGATCGATGGCCTGCATGGACTTGGTGGCCGAAAGCCCTGTTTCCATGCTGTTTCTCAAAATAAACGAAGCAGGGTGAGAAATAGTGGGTCAGGAAGGGAAAGGTACTGCTACGTCTGTTGCTGTATTAACACAACAGGAGTAAGGCATAGAATAGAACTGTCGCAGGTCCTGTCTGGCAACAATAAAGCAGAGTCTTTACACTCAAACACTCTTCCGCTTGGTCCTAAATCCCTACTAATTGGATACACAAAAAACTTGGATATGAGAGTGGTGAACCTGCCTGGCCAAAGGTTTAGAAAAAGAATAACAACTGCGCTGAACACAGTGACTTGTTTAAAAACTGTGAACTGTAGCCAATTAATACTTTATTGTGCAACAAACCAGATTTACACTCTAGACAACTATTAGAGGGCTGGCATTTCATATCCAACTTCGTTAGCCATGATGTTTCCTACCCACCAAATGAAGATTAATGAGTTCACTATATCATCCCCCACAATCTCCCATTATTTCCTGTAAGGTCATCACAGCTGTTTAATATGCTGTTTTGATAACGGACAGAGGTTGTTTAAAGAGGATTAGATTATTATTATCTCGCCAGTAAAATACATCAAAGATAATCTGCTGAAGCACATTAGAAATTCTAACAAATGAATAATGGAAATTGGCTATGAAAAAAAATCCAACACTTCAACTGCAGTGGAAGATTAAAATACCGGCACAGTGGTAGACTTGTTGCCTCACAGCGCCAGTGCCTCAGGGTTCGATTCTGACTACGGGTGCTGTCTGTGCGGAGTTTGTACGTCTCTCTGTAATCGCATGGGTTTCCTCCGGGTGCTCCAGTTTTCTCCCACAAACATTCCTCTGCTTAGTCCAGAATCACTACTATTTAGCTACACAAAAGGAACTTGGGTACGAGAATTCCAAAGACATGCAGTTTAGTTTAGTTTACCGTTATGTGTACCAAGGTACAGTGAGAAGCTTTTTTGTTGCATGCTACCTAGTCAGTGGAAAGGTTATACATGGTTACAATCAAGCCATCCACAGTGTACAGATACAGGATAAAGGGAATAACGTTTAGTGCAAGATAACGCCCAATAAAGCCCGATTAAAGATAGTCCGAGAATCCCCAATGTCTCAGATAGTAGCTCAGGACTGCTCTCTAGATGGTGATAAGATGGTTCAGTTGCTTGATTAGAGCTGGGAATAAACTATGCCCCTGAATCAGCAAGTATGTGTTTTCACATTTCTGTACCTCTTACCTGATGGGAGAGGGGAGAAGAGGATGTGTCTGTGGTGAAACTCGTTCCTGATAATGCTGGTGACCTTACTGAGACAGAGTGAAGTGTAGATGGCTTTGTTTGCGTGATGGTCTGGGCTGCATCCACAATTCTCTGCAATTTCTTGCGGTCTTGGATGGAGCTGTTCCCAAACCATGCTGTGAAGCATTCCATAAAATGCTTTCTCCGCCACATTTGTAAACATTGTTGGGGACATGCCAATTTCCTAAGCCTTCCATGGAAGTAGAGGCGTTTGTGTGCTTGCGGCCATTGATTCGATATGGCTAGTCCAGGAAAAGTCGCTGGTGACATTTACTCTGAGGAACTTGAAATGTTCAACCATCTTTGCTTCAGCGCCGTCAATGTATACCGCTGTATACCAATGTATAGCGGTATGTGTACCGCTTCGCTTCCTGACACCGAGGTATGTGCACCACTTCGCTTCTGGGTAAATTCACTTCTGTAAATTACCCCTACTGTGTACGATAGAACTAGTGTACAGGTGATCGTTGATCGGCACGGACTCGATGGGCCGAAGGACCAGTTTCCACACTGCATCTCTAAACTAAACTACCAAATTACAACTCTACTACCCAACATATCAATTTGGCTGCATGTAACGCAAAACGCTTGGTTCTATTTGCACGTCTTTCAATCAATATATTAAATTGTGCCGCTGGTTATATGCCAGGTAACTGAAAATGATTGAGTAACCATTGACCCAGTGCCCAGTCTTCCAATGTAATATTAGAATACAAAAACCTCGGGCAGGTACCTAGCTCTAAAAAAACAATCTGAAAATAATTATAGGAAATATAGTTTCCTCAGGAAATAATCAGCTTGAAAAGAAGCTCAAACAACCAGTAGTCGGTCATTAGTGGTAAATGGTTTTTTGGTGGGGAAGAGGGGTTGGGGATTCAATTTAAATAAAAAAAGTAGCAAAAATAACCAACAGATTTGTAGTCTAATTGCTGTGGTAGCTCAAATTAGAAGACAGCATCATTGAGTGCAATGTAAACAGAATAAACTCAACTATTCTTTTCATTGCAGCAACCAAACTGCTTCAAACATCCTAAGGGATCTCGTGCTGCAGTATCTAGGGCTTTGCACATTAATCTAATAACTTTAGCACAGGAATAGAAAATAAATCTATCAAAATAACCTATTTTTAACACCAAGTGTTCATGAAATGTTCAACTAATTCCACAAGGGAGGCTTTTCACCCCTTTGCCTATTCCACCGCTCATTGAGATCAGAGATGATCTGCATCCTAACTCCACATACCTAACTTTCCCCCCCATATCCAATTTGTTTTTGATTAAAACTTTAAATCTTGGCGTACAGTTCTGATCACCCCATTACAGAAATGATGTAGAGGCTTTTCAGAGGGTGTAAAAGAGGTTGACTAGAATGCTTCCTGGATTTGAGGGTATTAGTTATCAGGAGACGTTAGACAAACTTGGATTGTTTTCACTGGAGTGACGAAGCTTGAGGGAAGACCTGATAGAAATATATAAAATTATGAGAGGTATGGGTAAGGTAGTCAGTCAGAACCTTTATCAGAGAGTGGAAATGTCAAAGAGGGCATAACTTTACAGGTGAAAGGGGCAAATTTTAAAGAAGATGTGCGGGGCAAGATAGAAACTCGTGGGTGGCTGGAATGTGGTGGTAGAGGCCAATACGATTGTGGTGTTTAAACGGCTTTTAGATAGGCACATTGATATGCAGGGAATAGAGGGATATGATTCACATGCAGGCAGAGTAGATTGGTTTAACTTGGCATCATGGTTAAAAAGGGCATGTGGGACCAAGGGCCTGTTCTGTGTTGTACTGTTCTATGTTCTGTATACGTTGACTTAATTCCCATTATCACTAGCTGAAAGTTCTATATATCTACCACCCTCTGCACTGTGGAAGTGTTTTCTGTTACCTCTCCTGAAATACCAGGTTCAATTTATTAGATTATGAATTTCCAGCAGGGAAAATGATTTGTACCAGAGGGCACTACTGCCAAATATCAAGACTGCTGATGGCTCAGAAGGTTTGAGTGTTCAAAGTCTTAGCCACATGAATAAGCATCTCATGATGTTATTAATTTTGAAGTTGCAGAAACATGGACACAGAGAATAAGAGCAGGAGTAGCTATTGACCCTTTAAGCCTGCTTCCCATTCAAGATGATTGTGACTGATTATCGAAATTCAGTACCTTGTTCCCAGCTTTCTCCCCATAGTCCTTGATCTATCTAGCCTCAAGAATAATATCTAACTTTCTTGAATATTTGATTAAACTTAATTGCTTAGTGATAGAGAAATTTTCATGTTTACTTTAACTTAAATTTATTTTTATTAAATATATATTCAAATTTATTTTTAGACACATAGCACGGAAACAGGCCCTCTAGCCCACCGAGTCTGCGTTGACCAAGATCACCCATACACTAGTTCTATCCTACATACTGGGGACAATGTACAGAACCCAATTAATATACAAACGTGCACGTCTTTGGAATGTGGGAGGAAACCAGAGCACTTGGAGAAGACCTACGCGATCACAGGGAGAACGTGCAATCTCTGCAAAGACATCAAAGATCACATGAATGAACTACAAAAATTGTTCATGCCTATCTGGCGAAAAAATAAGACGGGGAAGGCGGCTCAACCGTGGCTAACGAGGGAAATTAAGGATAATGTTAAATCCAAGGAAGAGGCACATAGCCAGAAGAAGCAGCAAACCGGAGGACTGGGAGAAATTTAGAATTCAACAGAGGAGGGCAAAGGGGTTAATTAAGAGGGGGGAAAATAGAGCATGAAAGAAAGCTTGTGGGGAATATAAAAATTGACTGTAAAAGCTTCTTTAGAAGCTACAGTTTGCATACCTTCCGAACAGATCCATAGACGATGCGGTCTCCCTGCACACCGCTCTCTCTCACCTTGACAGCCAGAAGGGGGGCTATGTGAGGATGCTGTTCATTGACTTCAGTTCAGCCTTCAATACGATAGTCCCCACCAGACTTGCTGAGAAACTAAGGGTTTCGGCCCAAAACGTTGCCTATCTCCTTCGCTCCTTAGATGCTGCTGCACCCGCTGAGTTTCTCCAGCCTTTTGTGTACCCTTGCTGAGAAGCTGGTGGAACTGGGGCTTAACACTCCCCTGTGTGCCTGGGTCCTGGATTTTCTCACCGCCAGGCCCCAGGTAGTCAAGATGGGAAGAAATACATCGAACACCCTCACCCTGAACACAGGATCCCCCCAGGTTTTGCGTCCTCAGCCCCCTACTGTACTCCCTGTACACGCATGACTGTGTGCCAGGTTCAGATCCAACACTATGATCAAGTTTGCTGATGATACTGTGGTGGTGGGCCTGATCTCCGATAACAATAAGAAGCCTACCGGGAGAAGGTGGCTGATCTGGCACTCTGGTGTCAGGACAATAGCCTCATCTTGAATGTCATTAAAACTAAGGAACTGATTGTGGACTTTAGAAGGGCACAGCATCCAAGGACGTATACGCCATTGGAGATAAATGGGGCTACTGTGGACAGGGCGAGCTGCTCTAAATACCTGGGAGTCCACATCAGAGGATCTGACATGGACATCGCACGCTGCCGCACTGGTGAGTAAGGCAAGGCAGTGCCTTTACCACCTCAGGCAGCTGAGGACATTCACCGTTTCTCTGAGGATTCTTCAGTGCTTCTACTCTGGGCTGTAGAAAGCATCTTGTCCGGCAACATCACAATCTGGTTTGGGAACTGCTCAGCCCAGGACAAGAAGGCTCTGCAGAGAGTAGTACGTTTGGCCGAATGCACTATGGGAACTACACTCGCCCCCCTGCAGGAACTATACATCAGAAGGTGCGGATCCAGAGCCAGCAACATTATGGGGGACCCCTACCACCCCAGCAACGGACTGTTCCAGCAGCTACGGTCAGGAAAACGCCTCCATGCTGTGAAAACAGAGAGGATGAGACCGAGTTTTTTCCCACAGGCCATTAGGACTGTAAACTCTTATCTCACCAGGGACTAATTTACTGTACCAATTTACTGTTGTGTTGTGTCTTTTTTAAATTGCTGTTTTTTTTTCCCTAATTTGTAAATACTGATTCTGTTCTATAGTTTTTTGCACAATCCGCAGGCACTGCCACTTTCAATTCACTGCACGTCTTGTATGTGTATGTGACAAATAAACTTGACTTGACTTGTGAAGAGGAAAAGATTAATGAAGACAAATGTAGGCCCCTTACAGTCAGAAACAGGTGAATTTATAATGAGAAACAAGGAAATGGCAGACCAGTTAAACAAGTAGTTTGGTTCTGCCTTCACTACCTGCCTTCACTAAGGAAGACACAAACAATCTCCCAGAAATACTAGGGGACCGAGGATCTAGAGGGAGGGAGGAACTGAAGGGAATCCATATTAGTAGAAAATTGTGTCAGGTAAACAGTTGGAACTGAAGGCAGATAAATCCCCAGGGCTTGATGGTCTGCATACCAAAGCACTCAAGGAGGTAGCCCAAGAAATTGTTGATGCATTTGTGATCATTTTCCAATGTTCTTTCGACTCTGGATCAGTCCCTGTGGACTGGAAGGTGGCCAATGTAGCCCTAAGAAAGGAGGGAGAGAGAAAATGGGGAATTATAGACCAGTTAGCCGTACATCAGAAGTGGGGAAGATGCTTGAGTCGATTATTAAAGATATAATAGCAGCGCATTTGGAAAGAAGAGACAGGATCGATCAAAGTCAGCATGGATTAATGAAGGAGAAATCATGCTTGACTAATCTGGAATTTTGGAGGATGTAACAAGTAGAATGGATAAGGGAGTGCCAGTGGATGTGGTGTATCTGGACTTTTAAAAAGCCTTCGACAAGGTCCCACACAAGAATTAGAGCACATGGTATTGGGAGAAGGGTATTGACATGGATAGAGAACTGATTGGCAGACAGGAAGCAGAGAGTAGGGATTAACGCGTCCTTTTCAGAATGGCAGGCAGTGACTAATGGGGTGTCACAAGGCTCGCTGCTGGGACCCAGTTATTGACAATATATATTAACGGTTTAACGAGGATATTAAATGTAACATCTTTTATCTGATGATTATATGAATGGTGTCAGATTAGGAAAAGGGGAGGTTCAATGAGACCCGAGTGTCCATGTTCATCACTGTAAGTAAGCACGCAGGTACAGCAGGCAGTGAAGAAAGCTAATGGCATGTTGGCCTTCATTGCGAGAGGAAGAGTTAAGCAGCAAGGAGGCCCTACTGCAGTTGTACAGGACCCTGGTTAGACCAAACCTCGAGTATTTTGTGCAGTGTTGGTCTCCTAATTTGAGGAAGGACATTCTTGCTATTGAGGGAGTGCAGTGTAGGTTCACCAGGTTAATTCCCAGGATGGCGGGACTAACATATGAAGAAAGAATGGATCAACTGGGCTTGTATTCGCTGGAATATAGGAGGAGAGGGGATCTTATTGAAACATATAAAATTCTTAAGGGACTGGACAGGTTAGATGCAGGAAAAATGTTCCCCATGTTGGGGGAGACCAGAACCAGGGGTCATAGTTTAAGAATAAGGGGTATGCCATTTTGGACTGAGATGAAAAAAAAAAACCTTTCACCAAGAGAGTTGTGAATCTGTTGAATTCTCTGCCACAGATGGGCATGGAGGCCAACTCACTGGATGTTTTCAAAGGAGCGTTAGACTCAGCTCTGAGGGCTAACGGAATCAAGGGATATGGAGGGAAAAGCAGGAACGGGGTGCAGACTTTGAAAAATCAGCCATGATCATATTGAATGGCTCGAAGTCTGAATGGCCTACTCCGGCACCTATTTTTTCTACGTTTTCTATGTTGCTATCACCTGTAGTCAGGATCGAACCCGGGTCTCTGGTGCTGTAAGGCAGCACCTCAACCGCTGCACCACCCTAAATGCGAAAATGAAAAGTTTCAATTTGGAACCCTCTAGCAATGAGGTAACTAATCCAGCAATGCCACTGAACAATAAGTAAAGACTCAGAGGACCACACTGCCAAGGTTTCACAGAGTACATTGCCAAAATTCAGATGACTATAGATTAAACAGTCCGGCATTTTGGCATTAATGCACGAAGGAGACCCGGGATGAAGAGGGTGGTAGCAGATGTAGAAAGTTATGTCCATGCCACTGTTGCAATGGGTTTTTCACAAAAGCTATTTATATTCTTGTCAAGATTTGAGCTTTGCAGCTTGTAGATTCGTATTATCTATGTCTGTCTGTCTGTGTCTGTCTGCCTACAGTGATGATGTCACAATGTAAAGTAAAAGTAAACTAAAGTAATATATCCTTTATTGTCATTCAGATCTTTCGGCCTGAACGAAATTTCGTTACCTTGCAGTCATAACATATAATAAAAAACAAAACACACAAAAAACACATATTTAACATATCAGAGCTGCGGCAGCCCGGCTTCGGAGGCTCGGCCGCGGGCCTAGTGGACGATAACATCGGAGGCCTGGATCACCTCAGCGCAGAGGGAGAACAAGGAGGAAAGAAGACAAAGACTTTTGCCTTCCACCACAGTGAGGAGTTGCCTGGTGACGCGGGGGGGGGGGGGGGGTGTGTGTGTGTGTGTGTGTGTGTGTGTGTGTGTGTGTGTGTGTGTGTGTGTGTGTGTGTGTGTGTGTGTGTGTGTGTGTGTGTGTGTGTGTATTTTCGGCAAAAAGATAGAGGCGGAATCTTACGTTGGGGAACTGGTTGCGTTCGGGGACCAGGTCGAACATTGCGTTGGAGGAACGGTTAGGTTGGGTGAGTGGTAGAAACGGGTTGCTTTGGGGGAACGGGTGAGTGGTGGATCATTGTGTTGGGGGACGGGGCCCAATGGGTCCCAGTTGGTCTAGTATACTAATAAAAATCTCGTCTTGTTTCTACGTGTCTGTCTGTGTGATTGTATTTTTGCCAAAACGGTAAACAGTAGCGGTAAAATTTCCCGTTGTCGATCTGATCAAGATTCCTTCATATTTGATGTTATATTTCACTTTATTGATATTTAAAAGTTTAAAAAAGCCAACTTTACGAATAATAACTGACTGAGGGTGAGACATTTCTAGCAGCTTCCAGTAATTATGTCACAATGGCATCTCACAGTCCTCCACTCACAATGGGATCTCATTTACATACGCTGCCATGAACATTCCACCAGCCAAAAATAAAATCACAATGGGATCTCAGCTGCACTCCCCACAGCCCACTCCCCACAGAATTTTGAGAGACAGAATTTTTCCGATGCCCCTCTCTACACGTGGAAAGAATTTATTGGCTCCACGGAGCGCCGACCCAAAAGTCGAGTCCATTCATTGACTCCGGGAAGAGCCGACTGCCCCCCCTCCCCCCCCCCCCCCCCCCCCCCCCCCCCCCCCAACGTGGGAAGAAATGATTGGCTTCAGGGAGCGCCGGTTGCGTTGGGGGACCAGGCCTCCCATGGGGGCTATGGGTGAGTGGTGGAATATTGCATTGGGGTAACGGGTTGCGTTGGGGAGGACGGGTGAGTGGTGGATTTGGATTATTGCATTGGGGGACAGGGCCCAACAAGTCTCACTTGCTCTAGTGAATATTAAAAAGGTGATGTATGGTAACAATCTCTACTTACTATTGCTGAACCGAATCTACTGAATCTACTGAACTTAGTCATGGCACCTTGCTACATTGAAGCCTTTGAACTGCTTACCCCTCCAATTAAGAAAATTATTGAGTTTAAACATTAACTCAGAAAAATCCAGTAGTGTGTTAACTGGAATGTTTCCAATCATTTAAAAAGATTCTGAGCACGTTGCAAAGAGCATGTTGCAAATCATCCACAAACCTCAAATGCATTTCCAAGGAATTATTTGCTTGCGGAGGCATGTTACTTCAATCTCACAGCATCTGGGACCATCTTTATGTGCTGTGACCTATGAAAACGACCAGCACTGCGCAATAAAAAGTCCATTGCAAAACCACAACAGAAATCAGCACCTCCCCTCCCCTCAATTACGCGTCTGCAAGGGGCAACTTTTTAAATTAAAAAATGAAGGCATTATAGATTAAGTGCAACACTCAGTGGGGAAAAACATAAATCACAGCAAGGGATTACAGAATATGTGGAATACTCCTCCAAGAATGAATATAATGCTGCGGGTTTATGGTGAGACACCTGCTCTGGCTTTCATTCTGTCGGGCACCAATTCATAATGAATGATACCACTTCAAAAGTTTGGTTCTTAAGCGATTTTAACCCAGCCTCCACACCCCACTAATTCATTGCTTCACTGCCTTAATTTCAAAAATTCTACCAGTCATCTTTTTTACTGGTCTGTTTAGCTTGTCAACTCCTGAACAATGGGGATCCCAATACCTTCAAAAACATTGTACCCTGTTGTAGGAAAATGTGACTTTATGCTGTGGACTTGTTCTATTAACAAAAGTGCAGCAGAAGTAGAACACAAATCGTCACAGGAATCACATGAAGTAAAAAGTTTTTAACATGACAATGATCAGCATTTTGGGCATTTTCAAATGATTAAAAACGATCTCAATTTATTTTCCGTTTTCATTGTTAATGTCAGGAGGCAGAGAGTGATGGTGGAAGGTTTTTTGAACTGGAGGCCTACAACCAGTGATGTGCCTCAGGGATGGGTGCTGGGCCCATTGTTGTTTGTCATCTACATTAACTATTTGGATGAGAAGGTACTGGGCATGATTAGTAAGTTTTGCAGATATACGTGGTATCAGGACATTGATCAGCTAGGTTTGTGGAAAATTCATCCAGTTTAATTTGCCAAGTGCAAGGTGAAGCATTTTGGGAAGCCAAACCAGGATAGAACTTTCATAGTGAACAATAGGAACCTGAATATGAACTTTTTCATGCAGTGGTTGATGGGCATATGGCAGTGGTAGAGTTGCTGCCTTACAGTGCCAGA
Organism: Okamejei kenojei; assembly: GCA_035221665.1. NCBI lineage: Eukaryota > Metazoa > Chordata > Chondrichthyes > Rajiformes > Rajidae > Okamejei > Okamejei kenojei. The sequence continues at coordinate 51,970,715 of CM069133.1, read as the reverse complement.
GACCCGGGCTCGATCCTGACTATGGGCGCTGTCTGTACAGACTTTGTATGTTCTGTGACCGTGTGGGTTTCCTCTGGGTGCTCTTGTTTCCTCCCACATTCCAAAGATTGTAGATTATTGGCTTCAATAACATTGTCCCTTGTGTGTAGAATAGAACTAGTGTACGGGTGATCACTGGTTGGTGTAGACTCGGTGAGCCGGAGGGCCTGTTTCCACACTGTAACTCTAAAACTATCTCTAAAATTAAAACAAACACATTTGGACAGGTACATAGACAGGAAAGGTTTAGAGGGGTATGGGACTAGTTTATGCAAGCAAATGGGACTAGTTTAGATGGGCATGAAGGTTGGCATGGATAAGTTGTGCCGAATGGTCTATTTCTGTGTTGTATGACCATACAACAATCCAAATGAAATAATAATCCTTAAACAAATTAGAGAATGTATGATGTAACATGCACAGTAAAGATTTGTTCTCCTTATAAACAGTTCAAAAGTAGTCAGAGGAGAGATGAAACTCTGCACATACTAAAATCGGGAGCAACAAGAAATCCTGATGCAGGGTCTTGATCGAGAACGTCGACAATTCTTTCCCCACACCCACTCCCCACGCCCCAAAGCTGGTGCTCAACTTACTGAGTTACTTCAGCAGATTGTTTGTTGCTCAAAAATAGTTAGGTTTCCCAGTGCAGTTAAAAACTGAGATATAATAACTTAGAAGTGGAGGATGGAGAGAGAAGAATAGGGGTGGAGGGAGGAAGATGCAAGGCTAACTACCTCCCCCCTTCCCACACCCCTTTTCCCCCACCCCCTCCTTTCAGTCTGAAGAAAACTCCTGAACCGAAACGTCACTCATCCTTATTCTCCAGAGATGCTGCCTGACCCGCTAAGTTACTCCAGCACATTGTGTCTATCTTCAGAATAAACCAGCATTTACAGTTCTTTGTTTCTACAAGTGTATTGCGGTCTGTTATTGAAGTTAACTTTTTGAATGTACTAGAAAGGCTTCAACCAAAATTACTTTCAGATGATTAGAAGAGCAGATTGCAATTTTGCAATTATAATAGTTGACCTGTACTCTGTGAAACAGATTTTGCTGTTAGCAAGCTAACACTGGGAAACAATGACTACAAAACTGCCAGATCATAAACAGCCATCTGTATACTTCAACAAAGGAAAGCTGCAGGTTTCGACACGTCTGGCACCCTGGTTAAAATTGTCTAACGCAGTGAATTGGTTAGATGAAGTGCATTATTTTAAAAAGAAATTACAAAGCAACAAATCATGACCACCACCACCATGGAACAACTTGGGACATGCGCCTTAGAGTGCTGTCCATTTCCCAAAGACAAATTAATACTGGGGTACGGAACTTAAAGTTGAGAAAGGTACATGCAGGACAATCGTAAAATATTTCTTGATCTTTTAGTCAACTGGACAGGTTGAGCAAAAGGATCAACTCAGACCATAAAGAAGCTGCAGAGTGGCACTGCGGCAAAGCTGCTGCCTCACAGCACCAGAGACCTGGGCTCGTTCTCCTGTTGACGGCGTGGGTTTTTTTCATCCCAAAGACGTGCAGGATTGTGAGTTAATTGGCTTCTGTAAATTGTCCCTTGTGTGCAGGATGCAAAAGTGGGATAACATCGAACTAGGGTACGGGTGATCATTGGTCAGCATGGACACCGTGGGCCGAAGGGCTTAATGCTACGCTGTATCTCTAAACTCTCTAAACAATTGAATGAGAATGATTGAACATACAGCCCAGTGCTCCGGTTTCCTCCCACATTACAAAGACGTGCAGGTTTGAAGGTTAATTGGCTTTTGTAAATTGTCTCTATTGTGAGAATAGAACAGGTGATCGTGGTCAGCATGTACTCAGCAGGCTGAAGGGCCTGTTTCCATGCTGTATGTCTAAACTGAATTTTTTAAATCCCACTGTGCTTGTGCCAGGATTTGGCAGTACTGTCAAATTAGTCTCCGTTCTGATGAAATGTCATCAACTGGAAACAAACACTGCTCCCCATTCCACAGATGGTGCCGTACTGGGAAGTTTTTCGCACTTTCTGTTTCACTTTCGGCTTTAGTGCCATTGTGGATGCCTTGCCCAATAGCCCTCGAAATATTTCCAGGATGTATTTATCCAATTCCCTTATGAAAAAATGTGTCCACAGCTGTACTTCCAAGGATTGAACTCTAGATTATTAAAACAGCTGGAGAGGGCTATGATGAGATGCATTTGTTGTACTGGGAAAAGGATTAAGTTGGTTCACGAGGCTTTGCAGCTTAAAATGTGTGATCCTCCAGGGATAACATCAGTTCATTGGGCTGGAGTTCAAAGTTGTAATTCCAGCTGTACAAGTGAAAATTCTGTCCTTCCAGTTTGCCAGGAAATTGTCATCAATTGCACGATTTACCACCAAGAATAATACTGATAACACCATATCTGCTGTTCAGCTGGTTCGACTACTGTACTAAAAACTTCAAGATTGCGGGATTAAATGTAGGATTGGCCCACTACATCGCTCAATGTTTTGGGGAGAGCAATCACAACATTTTCAAAGTAGAAAACTTACATGCAATTAATAAAGAGGGAGTTAGCAAAATTGTTTTATGGAACAAAGCAGAATAAATCCAATACAAGCAAGCATGATATGTTAACATAGAAACATAGAAACATAGAAAATAGGTGCAGGAATAGGCCATTCAGCCCTTCGAGCCTGCACCGCCATTCAATATGATCATGGCTGATCATCCAAAATCAGTAACCCATTCCGGCTTTTTCCCATATCCATTGGTTCCCTTAGTCTCAAGAACTAAATCTAACTTGTAAGCTTTTGCTACGAAGATTGAGTTCAGTCAACATAAACTGAATGGTATCATTACTGATAGAAATACAAGAATCGATACAAGAAAACAAAGTGCTGGTGTAAGGCAATGTTTTGGATAGGGACCCTTCAAGGATCCCAACCCAAAGCATCACCTATCATGTTGTCAGAGATGTTGCATGACTCGCAAATTGTGTATTTTTTTGGTAAACCAGTATCTACAGTTCCCAGTGTCTACAAGAAGGGATAGAATTGGGGACATTCTTGTCTCAAATTTTAAAAGTAGCAAGACCCGTTAGCTAAACAGTTAATAAACTATATGATATCCTGTGCCTTTATTAAACATTGGCACAGAGGACAGAAGCAAGATTGTTATTGCTAGACCTACAGAAAAAACCCACTATACTACTGAGTCCATTTCTGGCCACTACAATTTGAAAAGGATGTGACAGATTTGAGTAGATAACAAGATGATTTACTACTGTTCCAGGTTAGTTGAGGAATTAGAATGGAGAAACTTTGTTCAGTTCACAGAGAAGGCTAAGATGTCTTGTCCAAGGCATTTAAAATCATGAATGATTTACAGAGAGCAAATAAAGAAAAACTGTAACCAATGATTGAAAGGTTGTTAACCATTCTCCAGACTTCCTTTCTTAATATTCAGTGGAAAACATTCACTCGCACCACTATAGGCATACCTGGGGTCCATTTTGTGTCAACACCTCCCCCTCCCATTGAGGTATGTTGAGTTGCGAGTAAATCATCCATATACTTATTTTCCATAATGTGTACCTTTTTTTCTCATTTAATCCCATGTTGTGAGTGGAGATGCATTCCGGAGGGATGCTTTTCTCTCATATAAAGCACCTTTTATCAATGATGGAGACCGACTGCTATTATTTAACAGTTGAGATCAACATTAGACTCAGGAGGATGGACAAGGTCTGCGAATTTTGAAAAGGTTCAGGAAGTGGTTCTGATTTACTATTGTCATGTGCACCGAGGTACATTGAAACACTTTGTTTTGCCTGCCATCCAATCAGATCAGATAATTAAATACGATGTATGGGAACATTCCTTCCTCCAGCTTCACAATTTGAAATTGTGAAAATCCTTATGTCTAACACCTTCTTGTCTTTTCATCTCTGGTCTTTGTCCAACCTTCTGCCAATCACCTCCCCCCCCCCCCCCCCACCTGTATCAACCTATTACCTGCCGGGCTTAACCCACTGCTCCTCTCTTCCTCGCACCCCCCCCCTCCCCCACCACCACAATTAGTCTGAAGATGGGACCCAACGTAAAATGTCATCCATCCATGTTCTCCAGAGATGCTTCTGACCAGTTGAATTAGTCTAGCATTTTTTTGTTCTTTTTAGTTGACTAACACAATACTGCATGCTAGCCACACAGAATATTAAAAACAGAAAATACTGCAAACATTTAGCAAGTCAGGCAGCATCTGGAAAGAGAAATCGTTAATGTTTCAGGATGAAGACTTCTCACCAACATTTTCTGTTTTCTATTTCTGATCTCCAGCATCTGCAGTCGCTTGGTTTACAATTCTTGTAAACTGCACATTTGAAGCCTTACATCACACACTGTGACCTGGTACCATGTTAATTACATATTGCATTTAAAACATGGGCAACAAGAAACACAATAAATCAAACCAGAAGGGGAAAAACTGCAGGGTAAGGGGTTTCCAGGCATCTCATGAGCAGCTTGTGAGGAGGTCAATTGCTGAATATTTCTATATAAATCAAAGCCCGTGTGGAAGCATTCAACATTAACTGCATGTCAATTGGCTTTCAACATTGGAAACACACTGCCAAAACAAATCTATTGCAACAATCTACTGGCCAATATCAACTAAGAGCCTTTATCAACTTAGCAGCTTACTTTTCCCAAACATTGTTTCGTAAAAGTTTGACATGTTTTCGCCAGGGTATAATTTATGGGACATTTTACTCCTGGGTCAATAGATTCTGAAATTCAGATTTCCAACAAAGGCTATTCCACATCTGCCATAGGATGTATTAGTGATTTTTATTGCCAGTCGAAAGGGCCTGGCCCACTTTCACAACCTAATTCACGACCTTTTTTACGCGTGGACATTTTTCATCAGGCTAGAAAAACGCCCCGACCTACTTGATGCCACAAGTACCTCCGACTAGCATCACGGCCTGCTACGACCTACCTACGACCATGCTGCGAGTATGAGTCAAGGGTACACTCGGCAGAGGTCGTGAAAGTGGGACGGGCCCTTAACTCAACCCAGAACAGTTAGCACTTCCTACATGACACAATGCACGAAGCGGGTTTAAAAAGGATCGTTTGTAGTTGGCCCAAATAGAAACGTCACATATACCAATGTTACGATGCAGGGTGATCAATCAAAGGAGCAGCATAATCTCAGGTTAGATTAGACCCAACATGAAAACATCTTACCTTCCCTTCAGAAATACTCTGCAGATTTTTCAGAGTCAAATAAAATCAATGAGAAAATAAATATAGTTACACACACAATGCTGGTCAATAATGATGGCAAAACAAAATGTGCAGATGCTGGAAAAAAAACCCCGAAAATGTTCAAATCTCGCAGCAGGTCAGACAGCAGCTGGGAAGAGCAAAACAGGGTTAATGTTTCAGGTAAAGAGACATTTATCAGAAAAGTAAGTAACGGAAATAATCTTGGGCTCATCACAATCGCTTGGAAGCTGAACACAAGTTCTAACTTTGTGTGCAAAAACAAAGACACCATAGTAAATCAAAATGAAATTTTGGCCCAACTTTCCACCTATCCAATAAGAGTAACAGACTGAATGAACCCTTTCTTCACTAAGACAACCTAACTCTATTAATGCATTTCATTCTTAATAAATTATCATGACTCAGTACAAAAAGAAAATAAATTATTGATGTCAGCTTGACAGTGACTGCTGCACGTACAACATGCTTTTTGCAATGTACCATCCTTCCCAAAACCATGCACATTACAAACAGTTTCAACATCTTGCTGCATGGAGAAGATAGACAAAAAGTGCTGGAGTAACTCGGCAGGTCAGATAGCATCTCTGGAGAAAAAGGATGGGTGACGTTTCAGGTCGGAACCCTCCAGTGTCGAGGGGAGAACAGGAGGTGAGAAAAAAAAATGCATGGCGTGCTTTTGTGGAAAGTAATGCTTCGATTTTTAAAGTTACAGTGTCCTACATAATGTTTGGGAGAATGACTCATCATTGAGATTTGTAAAAAAAATAAATCACATGTGGTTAAAGTGCACGTCGTCTGATTTTATTAAAGGGTATTTTTTACACATTTTGGTTTCACCATGTAGAACTTACAGCTGTGTTTATACAGTCCCCCTATTTCAGTGCACCATAATGTTTGGGACACGTGGCTTCACAGGTGTTTGTAATTGCTCAGGTGTGTTTATATGCCTCCTTAATGCAGGTATGAGAGAGCTCTCAGCACCTAGTCATTCCTTCAGTCTTTCCATCACCTTTGGAAACTTTTATTGCTGTTTATCAACGTGAGGACCAAAGTTTTGCCATTGAAAGTCAAAGAAGCCGTTATGAGACTGAGAAACAAGAATAAAACTGTTGGAGACATCAGCCAAACCTTAGGCTTACCACAATCAACTGTTTGGAACATCATTAAGAAGAAAGCGAGCACTGGTGAGCTTACTAATCGCAAAGGGACTGGCAGGCCAAGGAAGACCTCCACAGCTGATAGAAGAATTCTCTCTATAATAAAGAAAAATCCCCAAACACCTGTCTGACAGATCAGAAACACTATTTTGGAGTCAGGTGTGGATTTGTCAATGACCACTGTCCGCAGAAGACTTCATGAACTGAAATACAGAGGCTACACTGCAAGATGCAAATCACTAATTAGCTGCAAAAATAGGATGGCCAAGTTACAGTTTGCCAAGAAGTACTTAAAAGAGCAACTACTGTTCTGGAAAAAGGTCTTGTGGACAGATGAGACAAAGATTAACTTACATCAGAGTGATGGCAAGAGCAAAGTATGGAGGAGAGAAGGAACTGCCGAGAATCAAAGCATAACATCTCATCTGTGAAACACGGTGGTAGGGGTGTTAAGGCCTGAGCATGTATGGCTGCTGAAGGTACTGGCTCACTTATCTTCATTGATGATACAACTGATACAAATGGTAGTAGCAAAATGAATTCTGAAGCGTATACACACATCCTATCTGCTCAAGTTCAAACAAATGCCTCAAAACTCATTGGCCGGCCGTTCATTCTACAGCAAGACAATGATCCCAAACAGACTGCTAAAGCAATAAAGGAGTTTTTCAAAGCTACAAAGTGGTCAATTCTTGAGTGGCCAAGTCAATCACCCGATCTGAACCCAATTGAGCATGCCTTTTATATGCTGAAGAGGAAACTGAAGAGGACTAGCCCCCAAAACAAGCATACGCTAAAGCTGGCTGCAATACAGGCCTGGCAGAGCATCAGCTGAGAAGACACCCAGCAACTGGTGATGTCCATGAATCGCAGACTTCAAGCAGTCAGTCATTGCATGCAAAGGATATGCAACAAAATACTAAACATGACTATTTTCATTTACATTACATTGCTGAGTCCCAAACATTATGGTGCCCTGAAATGGGGGAAGGGGGGGGGAACTATGTATAAACACTGCTGTAATTTCTACATGGTTAAACCAAAATGTATAAATAGTGCCTTTATTAAAATCTGACAATGTGCACTTTAACCACATGTGATTTTTTATTTCTATTACAAATCTCAAATTGTGCATTACAGAGGCAAATACATAAATGATGCATCTTTGTCCCAAACATTATGGAGGGCAGCAATATTCCACAGGAGGGTACACAAAAGGCTGAAGAAACTCAGCGGGTGCAGCAGCATCTAAGGAGCAAAGGAGATAGGCGACGTTTCGGGTCGAGACCCTTCTTCAGACTGGTCAGGGATCAGGGAAATGAGAGATATAGACGGTGATGTGGAGAGATAAAGAACAATGAATGAAAGATATGCAAAAAAGTAACAATGATAAAGGGAACAAGCCATTGTAAGCTGTTTGTAGTGTGAAAATGAGAAGCTAGTGCGACTAGGGTGGGGGAGAGATAGAGAGAGAGAGAGAGAGAGGGAATGCCAGGGCCCGAGGGCTGAGGGAGAGGTGGGAAGGGGAGGAGACAGCAAGGGTTAACAGAATTGAGAAAATTCAATGTTCAAGCCCAGAGGATGCAGACTCCCCAAGCGGAATATGAGGTGCTATTCCTCCAACTTGCGGTGTTGCTCACTCTGGCTGTGGAGGAGGCAAATACACTTGGACCATTTCCGACATTTCCCTACCATTCCTTGACCTCACCATCTCTATTGCAGGTGATACAGTCCTGACCGACATCCACTACAAACCAACTGACTCCCACAGCTACCTGGACTACTCTTCCTCCCACCCTGTTTCCTGTAAGGACTCCATCCCCTATTCCCAATTCCTCCGTCTACGCCGCATCTGCTCCCAGGATGAGATGTTCCACACAGGTCATCACAAATGTCCTCATTCTTCAGAGAACGGGGATTCCCCTCCCCCATTATAGATGAGGCTTGCACCAGTGTCTCCTCCATACCCTGCAACACTGCCCTCTCTCCCCATTCCCCCACTCGCAACAAGGACAGAGTCCCCTTGGTCCTCACCTTTCACCCCACCAGCTGGCAAATACAACACATAGTCCTCCGCCAGTTTCGCCACCTCCAACGTGCCCCTCCACTCGCCACATCTTCCCATCTCCCCCCCGTCTGCCTTCCACAAAGACCGCTCCCTCCGCAACTCCCTTGTCAATTCTTCCCTTCCCTCCCGCTCTACCCCTTCGCCGGGCACTTTCCCTTGCAACCGCAAGAAATGCTACACTTGTCCCTTCACCTCCCCCCTCCACTCCTTTCAGGGACCCAAGCAGACCTTCCAGTTCCGACAGAGGTTCACCTGAACCTCCTCCAACCTCATCTACTGCATCCGCTGCTCCGGATGCCAAATGATCTATACCGGTGAGACCAAGCAGAGGCTTGGCGATCGTTTCGCCGAACATCTCCGCTCGGTCCGCATTAACCAACCCGACCTCCCGGTGGCTCAGCACTTCAACTCCCCCTCCCATTCCGTATCCGACCTCTCGGTCCTGGGCCTCCTCCACGGCCAGAGTGAGCAACACCGCAAGTTGGAGAAACAGCACCTCATATTCCGCTTGGGGAGTCTGCATCCTCTGGGCTTGAACATTGAATTTTCTCAATTCTGTTAACCCTTGCTGTCTCCACCCCTTCCCACCTCTCCCTCAGCCCTCGGGCCCTGGCATTCCCTCTCTCTCTATCTCTCCCCCACCCTAGTTGCACTAGCTTCTCATTTTCACACCACAAACAGCTTACAATGGCTTGTTCCCTTTATCATCGATACTTTTTTGCATATCTTTCATTCATTGTTCTTTATCTCTCCACATCAATGTCTATATCTCTCATTTCCCTGATCCCTGACCAGTCTGAAGAAGGATCTTGACCCGAAACGTCGCCTATCTCCTTCGCTCCTTAGATGCTGCTGCACCCGCTGAGTTTCTCCAGCCTTTTGTGTGCCCTCGATTCTCCAGCATCTGCAGTTCCTTCTTTAACAATATTTCACAGGATGCTGTTCTCAAGTTAGAATCCCACTGTTGAATGGAAATGTGATTAAATTTGCCTCACTAAAAACATTCTATGCCTGTCAGTATTGAAGCTGAGCTAATGGTACATAATTTGAGTAGGGCTGCCTCTCTGCTGTTTCACCTTGAAACTCAGCAGGCTTTATTTCTGATGTTAATCAGCTTACAATTACAAAAAAAAGTAACTTCAAGATGAAACCACCTTGTACTGGGACAACCAGTTTCTTGCAGAACATATTGTTGAAACAAGTTCTTGATTAAGCACCCTCGGGGACAAACTTTCAATGTAGTCAGTATTCTGATTACCCAGAAACATCAATAAAATTGTATTTTATAATATCTTGTGCAAAGTTTGGTACGCCCAAGGCATTGCGTGGTTGATAAACTACTTTTTTTTTTAAATGTGGTCACTGTTCTTAGTATGAATACTCAGAGCACTGCTGACAGAGAGCACCAAGCCCATTTCAACAATTTGTCACAGTCTAAAGACTGAGATGTTGGGTTTGATCAAAGTATTTAAGACAGGGCCTACATTCCAAGACCATTAGATTGGAATGCAGGGAAGGGGGAGGTTAGATGAGATAAAAATGGGGAAAATAGACATCACAGTAAAACAACCAGATGTTTACATGTGTAAACGTAATATACGATACGATAAAACTTTATTCATCCCGGAGGGAAATGGTCTGCCAACGGTCACAACACACAAGGTACACGAAAACCTGAAATGGAAAAAAAAGACAAGCGACTGTTGGCTGGTTGCCATGCGCACAGCGCCTTAACCGGAATGAACGAACAAATAAACAAACACAGACTTATTTGTGCCCATCCTCTCCCGCACACCGGGTGCCCTGCGTTCTCCCACCGTCCCTCACGACGGTTCCCCCATGCTACGTCCTCCATTGTTGTTCACGGCAGTCCCCCACGCCTGGTCCCCATTATCTTCCCCTCCCCGCCCCCTCACGCTCATCGACTGCTGATTGCGGGCCCCACCCCCAACAAGGCTCCTGTTGCCACCAAGACTCACGCTGCCGCTGAGGCCCCACCATCACTTACGTCGAAGCTCCCACTGCCACCACCGAGGCTCCCATCGCCGCCGCTGCTGAGGCTCCTTCAACCCAGACAGGCCTTGCCACCCAGCGAGGCCTGTGGGGCGAGTCGGGCATACCGCGGCACGTTCCGGTTGGCGGCACGGTTGTACAACGGGTGGATCGGGCCCGCGTGGCTCACGAGAACACTCCCGCCGCACGCGCGGCTCGATAATATAAATATCACTAGCTATAAGATAGACACAAAATGCTGGAGTAACTCAGCGGGACATGAAATGCTGCCTGTCCCGATGAGTTACTTTAGCATTTTGTGTCTATCTTCAGTTTAAACCAGCATCTGCACTTCCTTCCTACACATCACTAGCTATCAAAGATACTAGAGGAGCTCCTCTAGTATCTTTGCTAGCTATAATCCTAGACATTAACTCACAAACTGAACTGTCATGGCTACAAGGCAGACTACAAAGAGATGTTAAAACTACAAAGTGAGCCTTTTAATGCTTTCACTGTTACTTAAGATGCAGCAGACAATAACATGGTGTATTTAATTCTTTGTACATCAGTCAAAGGACAGTCAACTTTATTAAGTAAAACCCAATACATCTGCTCAGGTAATGAGCCTGGACCCAGGTTTCCACACTTTGCTCTTTCATTTTGGTGCCCAGCTGAAGTAGTGACATTACCACAACACTGACAGCACATTGTTTCCCTTCGAACACCGACACAAATTGGTGTGACCTTCAGACAGTCTTCCTTTCATCCAGTTCTTTGTCGCAGCTGGTACAGCTGCCGCCTCACACCTCCAAAGAATGGGTTTGATCCTGACCTCTGCTGGGGCTGTGTGGAGTTTGCACGCTATCCCTGGGATTACGTGAGTTTCACCGGTTTCATCCTCCATGTTAAAGTCATGAAGATCTCTAGATTAACTGGCCTCTGTAAATTGCCCCTTGTGTGTAGGAAATAGACAACAAAGTGGTATAACACAGAACTGGTGTGAACAGATGATCAATTATTATTATGGACCTGGTGAGCCTGTATCTCTATATAGACGGATTTCCCTCTATTCAGTTACCAATGAGATGTTTTTTGAGGAAAGACACAAAAATGCTGGAGTAACTCAGCAGGTCAGGCAGCATCGACGGAGAACATGGATAGATGACATTTCAGGCCAGGACCTTACTTTTTTGAAGCTTGGAAACGTACAAAGTCTTTCCAACTAATGGCAACAGGGATGGGTCGTCAAAGTTTAGTAAAAGCAAACGCTATTCGTAAATTCTAGGCACTTGGAAGGCTGGATGTTCCTCATGTCTTGGTGCCACAGGGAAATAAATGCCTCCTCACATTTGCCGAGATAAACATTGTTGCTAATCCAGAGATCATTTGTCAGCAGGAACAAACTTCATGTCCAGACAAGCAGATATTTGATAATAATTCAATAGAAAACATTGCCATCATTTTTTCTACTCTTCACCATGCAAAGTTGAAAGTCAAACGTTCATAAGAAACTAATCCAACAACCCAAATTATGGTTATGTAACTTCAAGTGTAATTCAGCAAACATTTAATTTTGATTCTTGACAAACGACCTACGAGTGTTTTATTTGCAGCTCTCTCATCATATTGAGAGTCAATTTGTGCATGAGGCCCGATACAATTTAAAAGAAAATACTGTAAATATCAACAAAATACAATTTTAAGGAGGTCACCAATTATGCAACGTTAAAAGATTAACGTTGCTGCCTGACCCGCTGAGTTACACCAACACTTTGCGTCTTTCCTTAGCAAAAACTATAAATTCACTTCAAGGGAACAGGAGCGAGGCAGAGGGGAAAGAAGGATCTGCCGAATGTGTGGTAGGAAAGGTCTGACGTGTAGTTAGACTGAGTGAACTGTTTTATGCATTGCATATTGGGCAACATGCATACTTGCTAACAGGGGCGGAAATCCCTGGAGGGGGGGGCGGGGGGACATGTTCCCTCCCCCCTCCTGTTTAGAGAGGTGCGGGACGATCCCCCCCATTATTTGTAATCCGGATTTTAAAACTCAATGAAATCTCCGCTTTCCGCGAGACAGTGGGGGTGGGACTGCTGATCAAGGGCGCCGATTGGACGAGTGAGACGTCGGTCAGCAGGCAATGGTGGCTGGGACATGATGATTCAGAGCGATCATTGGAGGAGGGAGGTGTCGGTCATAGGCGGATGTAGGGGGAGTGGGACTGAGGATAGAGCGCGGTGATTGGAGGGAGACGTGCCAAAACACCCTCAGCAGCCCTGGATATAGACCTGCGCCCCATCTGCAGCCAGGATCAATCCCGGCTCTCCGGCACTGCAATCGCTGCCGAACCGCAGAACGCTCCCTACCCGAGTGCCCGCCCCTGGGGGTGGCCAGGGACGTCGGGAGTCAGATGGGAGCTGTGCCCCCAGGCCCACAGCCAGCGCAGAGAAGCAGCGCTAAACCCAGCTCAAGTCTGCCTGTCCCGCCAGGTTAACCTACAGCCCTGCCTGGACTTACAGGAAACATAGCCCAGGTTTACAGCCAGCGTGGAGAAACAGCGCTAGCTCCACGACTCCAGGCTGGTGTTCCGTCAAGGCTATAGGTTAACCCGGCGAGACAGGCAGAGTAGAGCTGCATTTCGCGCTGGATTGAGCTGTAATTCTCGTTCGCAGGGCCGACGGCTGAAGCCTCCAAAGCCGTGTGTGTGTGCGCGTGTGTGTGTGGAGAGAAGGCAGGCACAGGATACTGAGTTGGATGATTACCCATGGTCATATTGAATGGCGATGCACGCTCGAAGGGCCGAATGGCCTACTCCTGCACCTATTTTCTATGTTTCTATGTCCCCCCCCATATTTTCATAACGATTTCCGTGCCTGCTTGCTAACGGCATAAATTGGAGGAGTATCAGATTGATGTAACGTATTTCTAGGTCTGGTATACAATCATTACAATCTTCTTACTGGCTGGCCTAAAAACCTGTAACCCCTTCAATAAAAATCCAACACTGAAGGCTAAGCAGGGATGTTACCCTATCTGGTGTTTGTTTTAAATATAGCACACATCCAAATGTTTTTTAAATCATTTACCACACAAAAGTGAGTTGGGACTTCAATGTATTTATGTTGTGCAGTCTCTTGGGAGTAAATGCATCAAATTTGTACCTCACGTCTTTATCATGCAGCTATTCCCAGCAATTAACTTTCAGTGCAGCGTTTCCTTCTGCCAGCTGAGACTGCACATGACTAAGTAATGCCAATAAAATGCTGTGCAGCTCAAAGAGCTTGAGCTCTCCCGCTGTTTTCAACAATGGCCTTGCAGATGTAGCTTCGAAGGGAGCAGCGTGGTGCAAACTGCAGCCCTGTGATCTGGCAGAAACCCAGTCCAATTTGAGACAGCTGTCATGCTGTCTTATTCCAGCCCATTGACAGAAAGGAAAAGTAGCTTGAATATACAGTACTTTCAAAGTATTTCATCATTAAAACAACTAGACCAACGTAAACGTGAACACTGACTCAGGGCCATGTTAAGAATCTTTTTCCATCCACTAAAGCAAATGTAAATTGTACCCAAGTTTCCTATTCAATTTTTAAAAGCTTCGCTGCACTGGCTAATGAAACTCATGGCTCCAGACCCAGTTAGCCAGTAGGGAATCAAAGCATGTAATCTAGGACATGGCTGAAGGCAAAACGGTTCCCCATACATTTATCAAACCTGCAATTCACACTTCATGCCACATTAGAATGCACAAACCAAAGGGTGGGGAGGAAGGGTTCTACCGGGAAAGCCTTCATTCATGATGGATATTTATTTAATGGTTGTTTTCCATTGTCAAGAGAGTATCTGAATTGGCAGCTTGCGAAGACATCTAGGCACAACTCAAATATTAAGTGGCAATTTGTGGTCATGGTTTTTGGTCTTTTAATTTATTGAACTTTTTTTGTTTGTTATATTATCTATTGAGTATTAGATTTATAATATTTAGACTTCATTGGACTTTATTCTCTTTATCATGTCTCTGGATATTGTGGAGGGCTCGATTATAATCATGCATAATCTTCCTGCTGACTGACTAGCACGCAACAAAAGCTTCTCACTGTACCCCAGTACATGTGAAAATAAACTAAACTATACCTTGCACTAAACATAATACCCGCTATCGTGTACCTGTACACTGTGGAAGGCTTGATTATAATCATGTCGAGTTTTTTTGCTGTCTGGATAGCACGCAACAAAAAGCTTTTCACTATCCCGGTAGATGTGACAGTAATAAGCTAAACTAAACTGTTTTGCTGCCGCTGCCAGAAAGAATTTCATTGTTCTGTTTTTTCAGCTTCCCATTAGATCTTTCCTCCCTCACCTAAAATCCATGTCCTGTGGTCCTTGATTCTCCTACTCTGGGTAAAAGACTGTGCATTTACACGATCTATTCCTCTCATTATTTTGTACACCTCTATAAGATTGTCCCTCATCCTCCTTTGCCCCAAAGACCAAATTCCTAGCCTGCTCAACCTCAAAGCTCAGATGAATGTTAAAACCAGGTCTCACTGCTCTCACGTGGACACAAGACTTCCCAAGGCACTACTTTTGGGGAAACAGACTTGGCATGGCCAATATTTATTCCTTACAACATATCACTTGGTCAATCTGTGATACGATTGCCTTCATTTTTGGAAGTTAACTCATTTGAAAATTTGCTGCTTTGCTTTCAACGTTAAAAGTGTCTAAACTTCAAAAGTATATGCTTTGAAATAGCCTGATGTCTTGATAATCACACCGTTAGTGCAGATCTTTCACAGAACGTAATCTATGTGCCATTGGTACAGTTTAAGGAAACTGATGCAGCTGGGAGTTCACCCATCAGCCAAGCCGATGTTTATTTATTACCAAAGGCAGGTTAATTGTTCGCATGGCATTTTGTTGTTTGTGAGACGAGATGTTCTAAAGGCGCCATTAATATCTAACAGCAAAGAATACTAAGTAATAAGTGTTTCAAATGTTTTGGCATGTTCTATGAACGTAAGGTAGAATACGGATTCAAAATTCTTTCCCCCTCGCATTTTGCCACAGCGATTGGCGAACTCAAAAGTAGCCATTCTGACATACTTTGACAGACTCAAGTTTTGCTTTCCGTTGTCAGTGCAGCAGTGTGTGCAGTTACAGAAAAAGTCATTTCTTATTTTAGTGGTGACAGACCATTGCTGGGTAACAAGAAATGGAGGATGTTTGAGAATATACTAATTTATTTTCTTAAACAGCTGTACCCTGGTGACTAAATCAGATACAAATAAATATAATTATTTACCGAGAAGACGTGGCATACAAACAACAAATAAGAGACAACTGCACGAAAACCAAACACCTCACATTTTCATTAGAATTCTCGTCAATGGTATGGGTACTTTCACTACTGCTTTTCGCAGCAAAAGAAAATTCAGAATCCAACCAAAATTGTATGAATACAATGCACCTCTTTCACATACTGCATTTCCCACTTGCTCCTTTATAGATTTTTCCTTGCTAACTGAGATGCAGAAATAAGGGAGCTCTTTTTTGTTCAAATCCAGATCAAATGCACAGTAAACCAGCGGGTCTTCTGTTTAAGACGGTGTACAAATTAGTAGCAACCAAATGAGTAATGTGGTCTGTTGCCAGACACAGACTGAGAACTCGTTAAGAGCGGTTTGATTTTGCAATCGCCCACCTCCTCACTTTACTTACATTTCCGTTCGATTATTCGATATTATAAAATCTACCCAACTGAACTGCCGCCAAACTATTTCCACATTTTATGAACACCACACTCAAAATTACCTTGACATTTTAACAATATCTCCATCCTACCAAGAAAGAAAGGAAATGCAAAGCAAGGCCAATAAATCCAGCTTAAAAATAGAAAACTTGAATACAACAAAAAAAATTTGCTCATGTGACAATATTCACATCTCCCCTCTTGATTATTTGTCAGTCATGTTGAAGTTATAACCTCAAGTTAGTGTCGTCGAGTGAATCTCTACATTCAAAACCCATCATGAAAATCTCCATCAGGGCACTCAAACATTCTCAAATCCAAAGAGCAGTTTTCCAACTCCTTTTAATTCAAACTAATTGTGCTCCCAGGGTTCTTGTCCTTCAGCACTACCCAATAACAACTGGAGAATAGTCTGTCAGCATAGGCAAAGAGCATTGTTACTTAGCTGCAAATCCCACTGGCAACATTCAAGGCAAAGATTCAAATGCTCACAAGATACACAAATGGGTGGGAGGTCAAAGGGGATCTCACTTCTCAATGGTGAGAATCACCCTCTTGAAGTGGATGGGTGGCAATGGAAAATGCAATGAGTAAAAAATGGTGCCAGGAAAATGGAGAAAACAATTCTGTAAATTACGCGATATCATAGGATCTCTGTTAAACTTTAAAAACCATTAGTGTCAGTTTAAAGGATGCAAGGAACATTTATTATCACATACACCAATTGGTGTAGTGAAATTTGACTTGCCATTTGCAGCACACCAATAAAAATAAGACACAACATTAAAGAATTTAACAATAAACATAAAAACATCCCCCCACAATGGTTCCCACTGTGGGGGAAGGCAGCAAAGTCCAGTCCCGTCCCCTGTTCACCCATAGTCGGGCCGATTGAGGCCTCCGCAGTCCGATGTTTCAGGCCCTCTTGTCGGGAAGATGGAACTCCGGCGTCGGGTGAACACTCCTCAACGGCTTAGAATGTCTGGAGCGGCCGATTTCTCCCCTGAGACCACGGCACCCAAAGCCCTCAGGCCGTTGGAGCTCCGACTCTTTTTATCTCTTTTTATCTTAAAAGAAATTTATCTCTTTTTATTTGAGGCGGCCACAGCTCCTTGACGTTGGAGTCAGCAGTCACAGCACTCTGGAGCTTACCGCATGGAGACGTGGGTAGGGCATCGCCCGCTCCGTGATGGTGTCCCAGCGCTGTGCCACCGCCGAAGCTGGGGTTCCGGCCGGTCCCGGCAGGAAACGCCGCTCCAGTCCAATGGTAGGCCACGAGGAGAGGTGGAAGAAGCAGCTCGGAGGGAAGCCGCCTATGCGACCAGGTAGGGCCTAGGAAATAAAGTATCCCCTTCCCTTCCCCCACCCACCACATAAAAGACTAGAAGACCTCCAAAACAAATACTTTTAACTTACTAAAAATAAAAAGGGTGAAATGACTAACAGCTGCTGGCAGGGCAGCCATACTCGACGGCGTCCCCTAAAATGCTTTGACACATGGGCTTGAAATTAAAGCTACTATCTACCATTGGAGACCCTTGGACTATCTTTGATCCGACTTTGGTCGGCACCTTCAAACAAAAAAATAAACGACATGCACCCAATTCCTTAAACGAGCAGAAAAATGGGGTAAGGGGAGAAATAATACTAATAACAGCAGCCAGAAAAGTCCTTCTTCGCTGCCTCAAATAAAAAGAGATAAATTTCAGCGAAAGGGTAACAATGACATATTTCTACTGAGGTAGCCTCTTAATAAATAAAACTATTTAGCATCTCCTTCAGCTTACAGAATGAACAATACCCCCAAAGATCAGTCCAACTCTCTCCTGTCTTTCGCTTAGCAACTCCAGTCGAGCTTCTCTCACAGGCAAAGTATAGTGGACAAAGTTGGGAGGAAATATAAAAAAGTATCACTGCAACGGAGATCAGGCAGAAGACGTGACAAAATCAGGACAGCTCCTATGACAGGTGACCTGTAAAAGAATCAAGTTCAAAGTAAAGACTAAAGAAGTAAACATTGACCTAGTTTAGCCAATTATTATTGTTTTTTTCCATGACATTGCACATAGGGAGAATGTCTGAAAAATTATAGTCCCTTTGATGAATGGGTGCTGTCAGAAACAATTCCTTTTAGATTTTTTTTTGCTTTAGTTGTTGCTTTTATTTTGAGCCATCAAAGTTTTCTTCTTATGTTTACTATATGCATTTATTG
Organism: Okamejei kenojei; assembly: GCA_035221665.1. Classification (NCBI taxonomy): domain Eukaryota; kingdom Metazoa; phylum Chordata; class Chondrichthyes; order Rajiformes; family Rajidae; genus Okamejei; species Okamejei kenojei. The sequence goes on along the minus strand of CM069133.1, from coordinate 51,952,220 downwards.
ATTTTTTTTGCTGCCATTGATTTTATTGAGGAGCATATCTTTATCCCATGTAGAAATGTGACAGATATGTAGGCAGAAGATGAGGGCTGAGGAGATCAGACTGAGGAAGGGTCCCACCCCAAAACATTCTCTTTCTCCGGAGATGCCTCCTGACCTCCAAAACAGGCAAAACAAAGTAAATGGATTTTATCAATATGATCCTCAATTGTCATAGAAGGCAACGCCTGTGGCACCAGTGTCAAGTTTGTCCGGAGGTTAAATGTGCAGTGTTAGATTGACAGCTGATAATTGAAAAGATTATGGTTCTAGTCCAACTGTAAAGATTTCAACACATCTGTTATCATGGGGAAAAAAGACAAAGTGCTGGAGTAACTCAGTAGGTTAGGCAGCACCCTTGGAGAATGTAACCTATCCATGTTCTCCAGAGGTGATGTCTGGCCTGGAGTTAACCCAGCACATTGTGTCTTAGGTTCATACATTTTAGAAGCAGATTCAGCCCATCACGTCTACTCCGCCATTCAATCATGGCTCACCTATCTTTTCCTCTCAACCCCATTCTCCTGCCTTCTCCCCATGACATCCTTACTAATCAAGAACCTATCAATTCCCACCCTAAAAATATCCATTGACTTGACCTTCATAGCCTTTTGTGTCTCATTTGGTCAACCAGCATCTGCAGTTCCTTGTTTCTACATCTATTTTCATTGGTAAACTCCACCAACCTATGGATCAAAAACTTAAAGATCCACCTTATTTTTTGATTCTTCAGAGAGATGGGGACAAAACTGGCTAGGTCAGCATTTATAGTTGATTCCTAATTACCCATTCAGTTGAGTAACTACTAGATCACTTCAGAGGGCAATTAAGGGTCAACAACATTGTTGACTCATGGAGTCACTTACAGGATAGAATAGGCAATAATTGCATATTTCCTCATTAATGACATTACCTTTTTATTCCCAACTTAATTATTTGAATTTAAATTCCCTCAGCTGCTATGATAGATACCAGTTCAACTCTCTCTGTGCCTGATTGACAGGCTGGGCCTCTGTGGTAGATGTAATGTATCTGCACCTTGTCTTCTCCACCAGATAGATGCAATAAAAACCCATTTTCATATCCTCCAACAACAGGGGAATTCTGAGTTATTTAGCCAACATTTGTCACTTGGATCAATAAATGAAGATTATCCAGCTGTTATCACATTGCTATTCTTGAGAGCTGGCTGTGCAGATTACAGAACACAAAAATTGTTTCCTGCTATTTAATATTGAAAAGCCCACCTCTAAACTTTCAAACCTTTGACCTGGGGCCCGAGTCTGCAATTGGCTTCTGGACTTCCTGATTGGCAAACCTCAGTCGGTTAGAACATTTCCTTCACCCTGACCGTCATCACTATTGCCCCTCAGTATAGTGTGTAAAATCCCTTGGCCTACTCCCTGTACGCCCCTCACCATGTGACCAAGTACAATGCCAACACGGTCTTCAAGTTCACCAATGGGTATCACTGTTGTCGGCCAAATCAACAACAATAGGACAAAGTACAGGAAAGAGATTGAGAATCTTGTCATGTTGTCAGGGTAATAACCTAGCCCTGAACAGCAGCATCATGAGAGAGTTAGTTGTTGACCGAAGAAAGTGAGTGGATGAACCCAAACCTGTCCTCGTCAATGGAGCTGCAGTAGAATGGTCGACAGTTTCAAGGTCTGAGGCGTCCATATCACCAGCAATCTGTCCCATTAATGGTTAAGAAAGCCCATCAGCATAATTACTTTCTTAGACATCTGAGAAGATTTGGACAGGGGCGACAGGGGGATCTCTCCAACATCTACAGGTGCACAATGGAAAGTATTCTGGCATAATGCATCCCAGCCTGGTATAACAACTCCTCTGCTCTTAACCGCCTGAACCTAGAGAGAGTGGTGAACATAGCCCACTCAAATCAGGAAGGGGGGAGGGGGAGATATTTTAAAAATCTCAGCTTGTGAAAAAATTCAGGTGCTCGTTTTAAAAACAGAAAGAAAAGTTAGACCTGCATGACAAGCTGGTGAATGTAGTTTTGCAAAACTACCTGGATTATTGATGGATTTGCCTGAATCCAGCGTTCTCCCAGGTTGCTCACAAAAACGCCGTGTTTGCATACTTCACACTGACACAGAAATTCAGTCAATAACTGGGGCAAAGGAAGGTGGCCTTAGAAATCACAGCACACATCTCTTCCACGCAATCTAAAAACAGCTAAAAGTGGCTAAAGGGAATATAAATCCCGTCATGAACAATCGGCAACATAATGGGAGGGTGTGGGGGGGGGGGGGGGGGGGGGGGGGGGGTAACTAGAGCTAAAAGAAAATAAGACATGCAAGAAAAGCAGAAAGAATGTGATTGGAGTCATATGAGCAATCGAAGGTACACTATTCACAAAGAAAATAATTCAGCAGCAACTCGATACCACCTTTTGTTTATTAGTCACATTGCAATTCATCTCACTAACACAAATGTTTCATTGTGATAAATGACACAATCGACTGAAGTAAATACAATAGCATTTAGCTAGCATTAACAAATGCTGGAGCGGTCAGACATAAATAAACATCACATGATTAAACTTGCAGAAAACCATCCTGAGTTGTGTCAAGCAACAGTTCCCAGTCATTTAACAGATGGAATGGAGTTGCCGTGTGGTCCACAGCAGACAGCATCTCCCTGGTCCTACTACACTCATTTCAAGAACATCTGGATAACAAGAATACCAACGTCAGACACTGGTCAAAAAATTGTAATGCCTCCAATGAGGTAGATTGGGAGATCGGGAATACCAATACAGGGTTGCCTGTTGCTGACCGGGCAACCTTGGCAGCTTTTTAGGTTGTCAAATGACAGTTTAGATGGCCATTTAAGACGGTTTGCATGAAGCGTGCGATAATGTGCTCGGACGAAGCGCGTAGTTACCAGTCGGAATTATGCTCAATGAAGCATTCACATATTATTTCTGCTTCAAATAAAGTCACTAACTAAACATATTCACCAGTCAAGACATGATATATACCACAATGACATGAAGCAAAATTATAACACAGTATCTCAACTCTTTTTACACATTGCAATTAATGCAATTTCTATTAGTTCTTTCCACTTCCAAACAAAAATGTGGTTGGATTATTCAGCGTATGATCAACCTGTGTCAATAAATCCTGGACTGTGGCCACATATATGCTTAACAATGCACACCACAGATTGATGCAAGCATGTTTTCTGTGAAGGACCAAAAATTACCATTGAGGGGGGGAGGGGGGGGGGGGGGGAAGAGAGGGAGAGAGGGGAGAGGGGGAGAGGGGGAGAGGGGGAGAGGAAGAGAGGGAGAGAGGGAGAGAGGGAGAGAGGGAGAGAGGGAGAGAGGGAGAGAGGGAGAGAGAGGAGAGAGGGAGAGAGGGAGAGAGGGAGAGAGGGAGAGAGGGAGAGAGGGAGAGAGGGAGAGAGGGAGAGAGGGAGAGAGGGAGAGAGGGAGAGAGGGAGAGAGGGAGAGAGGGAGAGAGGGAGAGAGGGAGAGAGGGAGAGAGGGAGAGAGGGAGAGAGGGAGAGAGGGAGAGAGGGAGAGAGGGAGAGAGGGAGAGAGGGAGAGAGGGAGGGAGGGAGGGAGGGAGGGAGGGAGGGACGAGGAGGAAGGTCAGCGCTCCTCAGACAACATCGCCCTGCTGCCTTGGACGTCCCTGTCCACCGCCAAGTGCCGCCGACAAAGGGGGCGGCGGTTGGGATCTCCACGCCACTATCTCCCCTCCTCCGCCAGCCAACAGCACGGTGCAGGGCCGAGCGGTGCAGCTCAGAGATCCTATTGCTATAGGATCTTTGGTGCAGCTGCTTCAGATGGCAGAAGAAGGCCTCCCGTTCCCTCCCTCCTCCTGGCCTCGATGTGCGGGAGGGATTGTTTTTAAAGCGTCGTTGGCAGAGTGGCAGGCATCGGCCGCTATCAGGGCAGGTGGGGTGTAGCTCCGACCCTTTTTCACCACGCACATAATATCTTTGACCCGCAATACAGCCACCATCGACATGAAACGTCACATTCCTTTTCTCCAGAGATGCTGCCTGACCCACTGAGTTACTCCAGTTTTTTGTGTCTATCTTCCGTATATACCAGTATCTGCAGTGCCAAGCCGGGCAAAATGACTCGGTGTTTAGGTTGCCCGGCGGCACTTTGGGTGGTCATTGCCACCCGGGCAATCGTTAGTTTCGAGCCCTGCCAATATCCTTAGTATGTATGTTCTTGAATGCAAGATGGTACTTTTCTTAGGGTTGACTTTTGCAAATAGCCAAATATTTACACTTAATACGTGCATGTGGAATACTATAAACATTTCATCCTGAACAGACAAAATAAATTCCAGACAACACACCATTTTCCTCATCACAGAATTGTTAGGAATTGCTCCAATTCTATACATACCGTCTCAGAAAACAAAGCAATCTAAGCCTACATGCAACAAAACTGGGAAACATTCAGACAAGGGTTAACAAGGGTATAAGCCACAAAATTACTGGGCAACGACTATGGGCGGCATCGGGGCACAGCAGTAGAGTTGCTACCTCACTGTGCCAGAAAAACAGATTTGATCCTGATTACGGGTGTTGTCTGTAAGGTGTTTGTATGTTCTCCTGTGGGTTTCCTTTGGGTGCTCTGGTTTTCTTTGGGTGCTCTGGTTTTCTCTAACATTCCAAAGACATGCAGGTGTATAAGTTAAATGACTTCCGTAAATTGTCCCTAGTCTGTAGGATGACAGGAAGCTCAACTGACCAGCCACATTTAACACTACAGCTACAAAATCAGATCAGAAGCTGTGTATCCTAGTGAGATCCTTACCTCCACCGGGCTGCGGCCTATAACATCCTGAAGCCTCGGTCTCCGGTATTTTATTAATTCACATGTTTAATCAATAATGTTTTCTTATTAATGTTTTATGTGTCACTCCTAACTGTCACTGTATGTCGTTGTCACTTGTGGGCGGAGCACCAAGCCAATTTCCTTGGCCAACAAACGTATTCATTCATTCATTCATTCAAAGTGGCTGATTCGGGCACTCCAAGCCGCAGAGTGTGTTCGACCGTCCCGACGTCGGTGTTTCGATCATCCCGACGAGCGGGCCTGTACATCCGGCTGGCTGTCCGTCACGGCGACTACGGAGGGTTTATGGCCCCGACCACAGATGAACAGAGGAGGAGGACTGACTGAACTTTGTTGCCTTCCACCACAATGAAGAATGCTGTGGTGGATGGTCATGTTAAATTCTAGTGTGTATTGTGTGTTCTTTTTTTTCTGTATCGCTGCATGGTAAATTAATTTCACTGTACCTTAGTTGGTGTATGTGACGAATAAATGTAACTTTGACTTCAGCCCAACTTGCCTACACTGACCAACATACCCCATCTACAGTAGACCCACCTGCCTGCATTTAACGCACATCCTTCTAAACCTGTCCTATCCATGTACCTGTCTAAATGTTTCTTAAAAATTGTGGTCACGTTAGTGTGATGGAATATTCTCTTTTTCCCCAAGATAGTTGCAGATCCCAAACAACTCTCAAGCAGCACAACACTATCCAAGATAAAGTGGTCTGCTGAAGCAGCATTCCATCTGCCACATGAAACATTTATTCTCTCCAGTGCAACATGCTTCATTCAGTTTGCATTGTCAACAAAATACACTGCAGTTGTTCACCTAGGCTACTCTTACAGCATAACCAAAACGTAAGACAGCAGGTGCACAAGAGCTCCCTCATGAGGACACATTTTGACCATCTCAATCTACCTCATTGTGGCATCTCCAAGTCACACACCATCCTGACCTGGAAATGCATCACCTTTCATCATAGTCATACAGCATGGAAATAGGCCGTTCAGCCCAACCTGCCCACACCAACCAACATGTCCCATCTACACTAGTCCCACCTGCCCATGTTTGGTTCATAACCCTCTAAACCTATCCTATCCATGTACCTATCCAAATATCTCTTAGCATTATGATAGTACCTGCCTCAACAACCTCCTCTGGCACATTGTACCCTTCAACTTCCCCCCCTCACCTTAAAGCTATGTCCTCTGATTCTCGATTCCCTTACTCTGGGCAAACGACTATGTGCATTTACCAGATTTATTTCTCTCATGAACATGTATGATGTGATACAACTTTATTTATCCCAGGAGGGAAATTGATTTGCCAACAGTCAGAAAACACAAAATACATGAAACATGATATTAAAGTGACGTGGAAAGGATTGGGGATGTGGATAGTTTGGGGGGGGGGGGGGGATCAGAATAACCCATGACAGAAGGGAGAGAAGTTGTACAGTTTGATAGCACAGGGAAGAAGGATCTCCTGTGGCATTCTGTACTGCACCTTGGTGGAACCAGTCTGTTGCTGAAGGTACTCCTCAGGTTGATCAGTGTGTCATGGAGAGGGTGAACTGTATTGTCCAAAATGCTCCACAGTTTGAGGAGCATCCTCCCCTCTAAGACCACCACCCACAAATCCAACCCCGCCCCCAGGACAGAGCCAGCCTTCCTAATGAGTTTGTTAATCCTATTGCTGTCCGCAGCCTTCGCCCTGCTGCCCCAGCACACGACAGCGAAGAAGATAGCACTGGCTACCACAGATTGGTAGAACATCTGCAACATCTTACTGCAGATGTTGAAGGAGAATAGCTATCTTTTTAAGATCACCCCTCATCTTCCTGTGCACCAATGAATAGTCCTTGCCTGCTCAACCTCTCCCTTTAGCTCAGGCCCTCGAGTCCTGGCAACAGCAGCGTAAATCTTCTCTGCACCCTTTCCAGGTTGACAACATCTTTCCTATGACATGGTGACCTCACAACTTCTATCTCAATACTCTGACTGATGAAGCCCGATGTTCCAAAAGCCTTCATGACCACCAAAAGCCTTCTTGACTACCTGACCACTCAAGTGAGTGGATCCAAATCTGGTAATTCCATATCTTCACCTGTAGAATTATAATGGTTCAAGGTGGCAGCTCACCACCACCTTCTGAAAGGCAATAACCAAAGGACTTGTCGATGACGCACGTAAACATAGCTCAATTCACAGACATTGTCTGTACATTTCATTCTTCTGGTGAAATTCAATTTTAGTTTAGTTTAGTTTAGTTTAGAGATACAGTGTGGAAACAGGCCCTTCAGCCCACCGAGTCTGCTCCCTGCACATTGACAATACACTACACAATTTTACATTTATACCAAATCAATTAACCTACAAACCTGTACGTCTTTGGAGTGTGGGAGGAAACCGAAGATCTCAGAGAAAACGCACGCAGGTCACAGGGAGAATGTACAAATTCCGAACAGCCAAGCACCCCTAGTCAGGATCGAACCCGGGTCTCTGGCGCTGTAAGGCAGTAGCTCTACCGCTGCACCATCGCGTCGCCCTGTTTTGTTTTAACTGAACAACTTACGATCAAACAACTTCCATTTATTGTTCCAGGTTGCCAATGACACCTCTGCACATACAATTTGAGGGCGACAACTTAAGAAATTTGTCTTAAGATTGATTTCACAATGTTTCATGAGGCATCTTAATAAGGCGCTTCAGCAAACTAGCTTGCAGCAGATACAAAGGATTCTTTACAATTTCATGAGCTCTAACACACAAGCTTCTTAATCAGCATGAATCTTGCATGTTAATCAAGGAAGATGCTCAATTAAATCTTTTGAGCAACACTAATTAAATTCAAGGTTAGCTAATACGGACTGATATTTTTCTAATTATTTGAAATGCCACTTTTTAATAAGTTTTAAACCAATTTAGCAAAAAAATGATATTCCTTTGGCACCTTACATTTTCAACATCTGGGATATTTCAAAAGCTCTGAAACTAATCATGTTTTCAACCACACTGCTCAGGACTTTGACTTAGCTCTTCTGCCTGTAAAGCAAGGTAACAGCTTGCTGCTGGGAGCTCATGCAATGCTCCTGCAGTCCTCCAATCTGTGCTGTGATTTTACTGGATTTACTTAATTATCAAATTTCATGCCACACTACAGGCATACATCAACACAACTTAAATGTACCCTTTTTACACATTTTATTTTGGCTCCTGTTTGCACATGCATTGCATTGGCTGGGGCTAAGTGGAGCACTCCTGCTGCACAGTCAAATGGACATTTCACATCAGGGCTCAACATACAGTCTGGCTGGAGCTACGCAACATTTTTTGCTCTAGCCTATTTAAAAGAGAATTTTAAGTGAAAATCTGAATGCCATGCATCCTTCCCATATTCAGCACTCTTAGCCATAAACAAAGAATGAAAGCTTTTCGTAAAACACAGTGCTAGAGAAACTCAGTGAGGCAGTATCGGTGGAGCAAATGGACAGGTGACGTTTTGTGTCGCGGCCCTACTTTAGCTTCCGTTTACTCAGTGACAATCCTGAGCATGAAGAAGAGTCCTGACCTGAAACGTCGCACAGCCGTTCTCTCCACACATGCTCCCTGAGCCTCTGAGCTTTTCCAGCACTTTGTGCTCACTATTTCAACGCTGGAGTTCCTTGTGATTCCAATTAAACTTTTTGTTGGGCACACATTCACAGCTTACAACACCCAAAGGGAACTTGCCCACCAACATTATACACAACGATGGAGCCATTCCCATTGCAGTGCTGAAGGACTGTAGCTCAAGCAACAGTACTGTCTTTCAAATTATCCAAATCAAGTCAAAATCTGCTAATAGATACCACAACCACGTTTTAAAAACACACACGTTGAAAATAGGAACTGAAGGTAATTTGGCCACGAGAGCCTGCGCCATCATTCAGTGCAGTGTTGCAGCTGCTGCCTCACAGCGCCATATACCTGGGTTCGACCCTGATCTCAGGTTTCTTCTGCATGGGTTTGCTCTGGGTGATCCGGCTTCCTCCCACATCCTGGGTTTGTTAGTTAATTGGCCTCCGTAAATTGCCCAAGTATGTAGGGAGTGGATTAGAAAGTGGCTTAGCGTAGAACTAGTGTGAACAGATGATTGATGTTCAGTGTGGTCACGACGGATAAAGGGTTTGTTTCATGCTGTGTCTTACACTAAACAATGCTGACCTCCAGTGTTGGAGATTGTTTAGTTTACTTTAGAGATATAGCATGGAAACAGACGCTTCGGCCAACCAAGACCATGCTGATTATCGATCACTCTTTCCCTGCATCAAAAAATCTGTCTGGCTCCTTTTCAAGTGTTCGGCGACTTTGCCTCGAACAACCTCTGTGGACGAGAAGTTCACAGGTTCTCACCTGTTAAGTGAAGATACTTCCCATCTACGTCCTTAGTGTTCTCATTTTTTTAGAATGTGGCCCATGTTCTGGACCCACCTCATCCCCTTCCTCCTAACCCATGAGAAACATCCTCCTTATTAAAAGGCTGTCCGTCTCTGATTGAAAAGGGTCATCCTTGGTATTCTGGCCAATATTTTGTTGATATCCAAACTGTATAACAGTGAGGTTTATTATTATTGGTAAAGTGCTGTAAAATTTTTATTTGTGTAACAATGATAACTCAATCATGGTAAAGAGTTGAGATGCTTTGAAATTATGAAATTCAGCTACTAGAATTGAAAGAGTTAGCACCCAATTACAACACAACTTTAACGTTGTGTACAATACACCACAAGATCTAAATTGGGGGTGGGGGTGGAGGAAGATTTAGTAGGAATCAGAGGGGTAACTTTTTTTTTAGCATAAAGTTGTGGTGGGTGTATGGAATGAGCTGCTGGAGGAGGTAGCTGAAGCAAGTACTATCGCAACGTTTAAAAAACATTTTGACAGATACATGGATGTGACAGGTTTAGAGGGATAAGGGCCAAACACAGGCAAGTGGGACATGCTTGTCAGCGTGAGCTATTTGGACTGAAAGGTTTGTTTCCACACTGTATTACTTTATGGCTCTAACTTTTAAAAAAGTACTCAACTTCATAGTTCATTTCTTGGATTTTCGCCTCACAAGGAGCTGAATACCCATCTTTTATGGAAGTGCAACCTCAGACGTAGAGATCAATCTCAATCTGTCAGGACGATAAGAGAATGAAGAGAGACAGTGATCAGTTGCTTCTGCAGTCAGACAGTCTCAGCATCTAGTTTGAATGCAGAGCACGAGGACAGATTTGTTGATTTTTTGACATAAGGTTAAAAGAAAGTCATCATTTCCTTTGGCAATCTGTCAGGGTTGAGGAAAATGCCTTCCACCTCAGTTTCGTGGCTTCTGAGATGAATGATCAGAACATTGTGAGAACTGCCGATTGCTCCGCAGATGGGACAAGAGCACCTAATGGGGAGACAGATAGACAGTTTGCATGATGGAATGCTCCTTCCACCACATGCGTAGAACTAGTGTGCTCCTGATGCATGAACTCAAATATCTCAGCACCATTCCAAAGCTCCTCCTCCACTCTGTGTCTTATGTTCCAGAGATTCCTACTGAGGTCATTGCATCCCTTGCATCACCCTCCCCGAAGAAGTTCTTAAACACATCCTTCATTCTTTTCTGTTGCTCATTTAATAATCTTTTCCCAGGACAGAGACACTATTTTCCATAAATGGTGTTTCTGTTTCAAGAGCCTGGCGTTGGGCATAAGAAGAGTCTGAAGGAGGGTCTTGACCCAAAACATCACCTATGTTCTCCAGAGATGCTATCTCACCTGCTTAGTTACTCCAGCACTTTGTCTTTTTTTGTAAGCCAGCATCTGCAGTTCCCTGCATCTATACAAGAACAGAGTGACCTGCCCGGTGGCACTGGGGCTTAATGCTGAGAATTGTGACCTGGAAAAGGACATGAGGACAGAGATCACTGCTGCCCTAGAGACTATGTTTTTTTTGTCAGGTTTGATCTTCAAGTACCCTTTTCTTTAATCGACCAAAGATTTTGGTGGCTCATTGAAAGCGATGATGAATTTCATCATTAGTGTCTACCTTCACTGAGGAGTATGTAAGAAAAATGGCCAACATTTAACAGTCTTGCTGCGGACGGCAGCCTCTCACAACAGAACAGATTGGTAGAAGCCATTCATCTTGCAGACGGTGATCGCAATACTCATCCTCTCAATATGCTTCAGTGAGCGAGTCAATGATGGTTTGGAGTAGAATCTTTAACCGTACAGAAATTCAAATGTCGATTGCATACTGCAGCTTGATTACCAAGGTGTGGGTGACCTTGATTCTGAAGAGTAGTCATTATAGATTCTACAGTTTTCCCATTTGTTCTGAAGATAGAACTGCAGGGAAACAAGAAAGATTGAAGAAGTGTGCAGAATACGATGCAGCCCTGATTAACACCAGTCATCATTGTAGACTTTCTAATCCAGGCAACTTCATAGTGAATTTCTTCTGGACACTATCCAAAGCCTCCACATCCTTTCTATAACACGGTGACCTGAACTGCACACAAAATTCCCAATGCGGCCAAAACAAATTTCTATACAGCTACAATATGACTTACCGTCTTTAATGCTCAATGTCCTGAATGATGAAGTCAAATATGCCATATGCCTTATTACCGTCCTATGTATTTATGCTGCCACTTTCTCTGAGCTACCCCAAAATACCTCTGTATGTCACCCCAGGATCCTGCAATTTACTGTATACTTTCCTTTTCCATTTGACCTCCCAATGTGCAACATTGTTTAGACTGCAGTTCCGGCCGTACTAACCAAATGTTTCCAGCACTTGAAGCATTCCCATCAGCTCGATTTCACCACTTATTTCCCCTGTATAAAATGCTCAAATGTCCCTCTATACATCCTGGATCTTCTACCTTTCACCCAAACTAGGAGTAATCAACAACCGCCAATAAACCAACCTCCGTCTTTGAGAATATGGGGAGACACCAGAGAACCCAGAGTAAATCCACGTGGTCACAGTACAAATGTGAAAACTCTAGGCAGGCAGTACCAGAGGCCCAGGATCTGAAGGATTCAGAAAATCACTAACACCATTGACAGGGTTCTTTAAGACGCATCCATGGCCCAGGCACCCCTCAACCCCAATCCACAAAGCACCAAGAATGCAGGGGCAGTCATTGCCCACTGGAAAGAAATATAAAGAAAATAACATTTGCTGTTGAGCAGTGTCTCCAACGCACATGCAGTATGTTCACTGTCTTTACATTGCTGATGCAAATCTTCATTACAGGCTGATAGGAACTTCCAACCAACCCCCAATTCACTTAACCGCCAAAACCTCATTGTGTTTCACTCTGTGGGCATTTTGCGGCTGTTATGAAAATACAGCTCAAGAGAAACTATTTTGCTCATTTGTAGAACCGCAGTGGAAGTAGAAAGCACGGCAAAAATCACAGTAAGTCAAAGTGGACCAGCTACGGACCACAAATTCATTATTTGCATGTACTGTGTACAGAGCAATCAGATGAAGTTACAAGTTGATGCGACAAGTCACAGCAGAGTGATGTAAAAAAGAAAACTGGGACCTTAAATCTCACAGTTCGCAAATAATAACTTTAAGTTCTCCAGTTTCCAAAGATTCTCTCTTATATCCTTGATCCTAATATGGGTTCGCTTACCCCCACACACTGGCAACGTGGGCGCCCATTCTTAACATTACAACACAAGGCCTGAACAACAAAATAGACAGCCAAAAAAAGCTTGTCATGGATAATGACTAGGTCTAAGTACAAACAGTAAAAGTTATTTTCTAAGCCCATTCAACATATTGCATATTTTTCACTTTCCTAACAGTTTTGTGGTAGTCCTCACTCATATTTCAAATTGTATTTTGTGCTCACAACACACTGCAACACACCAGATGCAAATCTGCACATAATTCAGCAATTTTATTGCTGCTCTACTTGAGTTGAAGGTACGAGATCAGACTTCACTTAGCTCCCAAAACCACTGCACAACAGAAACCTAGTCATCACGGGATAAATGAGAAGTCACTGTCAGTGCATCAGACTCCAATCTTTCCCATGTTTGGTATTCAAAATGGATTGAATTCAGATATCATTGGTGCTTGCTAAGCCTCTCCTGGCTAACCATTATCAGACAACAATATTGCCACAAGAAGTGAAGAACACTACAAGCTTGCACGTGCAGAGTTCGTATCCTTGAAACGGAAAGATCCTGAAACCAAGAAAGGAAGAACTTTTCAAATGTTGGCACGACAATAAAAGTCGTTGGGACTGCAAACCAACAATTTGATTTTTTTTAATAGCTTAATTCAAAAATTTCCGAATAGTTTATGCCTGTGATGCCAAGACATTCTCTTTACAGTTCAAAGGCATTCTCATTATAGCAGTGTAATTTTTTTCTCAATCACTCTCCCTGCCTCCATTTTCTTCCCCTCTTTTTTAATCACCTTATTTGCAGTGCCCATTCTTGCCCTTTTATTTAATTTGATCTCCATAGTAATAATTTCCCTTGGTTAAATAAGCCTGGAGTCCTGCAAACAGGAAGACTTTATATGTCTACCACAAACCTATCTTGCATCCAATCTAAAACTGTCCTGTCTTGCTAGTCGTGTCAAATTACTACTCTGACGACCATCCAAATTAATTTTATTCCAACATTCAGTAAGCATTCTCTTGGAGAATGCCCCAAGTAGATGATTCTTGAACAATGCTTCAGTTAATGGTGGAAAAAATGTGCTTAAGGTTAAATGTCAAAACCTTAAAAGGAAAATAAAACTCACAATCCATCCTTGTTTCTGCCAGATTTCCACTGACTGGTAAGTTGAAGATAGACTTCAGGTAAAATTACGAAACACTACTGCACATAGGGCATTATAGTTGCTATAAGTCTTCTTCAGCAAATGCTGCTCAATCGTTTAACTGAAATCTGGAAAGAAAATATTTCTGTTCATCAGATCTTTAAGGATTATGTTTAACAGAAACAGGTTGCGGGCCTAACTGATTTACCCCTTTCGACAAGTGACACTGCAGACCTGACGGAGTACACAGATGACTCCTCGTGGCCCCATTTTGAAATATGGGTATTCGAGAATGAGACCGCTCCTGGAGAAGTCCTCATGAGAGAATTCCTCATGATCTCATTCTGGAATGCCCATATATGTGGGAGCACCACTGCAATGCCTAGTTTCAAACATCAACTCTAATGCTTTCCCATCATGGCTGTTCTGAACATAAAGTGCTGGAGTTATCACAAGGTTCCAGCTCTGCAGTTCTTCGTGTCTCCATTGCATTTCTGACATGGATTCAATAGCACTGATGAGATAATGACCTGTCAACCATGTGGAACATCTGGTTCTGCACTAAAGATCTTACCTCAAAACTCAATTGGTATAAATATGACAATACAAACCTCCCAAGAGCTACCTATTCAAACTGTAAACAGAATGCATTGGAGTTCTGATGTGGATTCTAGAATCGTCAGCTTCTATTTTTTCCAGTGACTTGCATTCTATTCCACACAAAATGTTTTCTTAGTTTGATTATTTTAAAATAATTAGGTTTTGGATGATAGCATGTGTTGCCTAATCATCCTCTCTGGACCTGATTAGAAGGGAGTAACTTCTCATGGGAACTGACTGCTCCTAACTTAATTAAAAGCGGAGATGCCTCTTGATGTCACATGGGGCTTATTCAATGCGCAAACATCCTGCTGACTGAATACGCTCTTCACAACTACAAAAGATGACTGATGTGATCTGCCTGTGACCAACTTCGCTTCACAAAGAGTTCTCTCAGTTATCCTTGGAATCCACTTTTGTTCTGCCTCTCCTCAAATTGGATATTGCCACTAGCATTCCCCGAGGGTCCAGTATTAAAAGATTGCCTTCTTCTATGTAACATTTTTGAGATCACGCAGCTTGGCCGTAATTAACTCTTAAGTACAGAAGCGTATCCAGACTGCACTCCATAGTGGGTTAAAATATAAATCTCTGCATCTCACCAAATGTATGTTTCTTTGTTACATTTTTTGCATGAATGAGAGGAAACTATAACAATCAGTGTTTTTTAATGAACAAAATAGCATCGAAGATAGGATAAATTCACCAGGCTGCTATTTGTGGGGTTTTCATGTGTGGACATGAGTTCTCACATTTACCCACAGAATAAAATAAACGGTTGCTATGTATAAAGAGAGTGTGGGGGCAGGGAGGTATATGAAAATGCTGGAGGTGCATGACGCAAGATAACATTCAGTGCAATCTTTAGCAAGGCTACCGATAAGTCCCATAGACCGGTATGGAAGGTGAGAATACGTGGGATCCATGGTGAGCTAGCCAATTGGATATAGCATTTGTCAAGTGGAAGGAGTTAGAGAGTGGTAAGGAGGGAGATTTACCTGATTGGTGGCCTGTACCAGAGTGTGCCACAGGGATGAATGCTGGGTTCACCAATCATTGGGCTCTTGAACACCTCACAACTCTGAATAAACAATGAACTATGGACTATCTTTGGTTGCACTCAGGACTTTGGGCTTTTTTGTACGAGCAATTTTTTGTTTATTAGATGTTATCTATGCGTTTAGTGTCTGATATCCTGCTGCAAGTAAGAATTTATGTTCCGTTGTTGGTACAAATGGAAATTAAACACTCTTAACTATTGACAGAATCTAGATCAACTGGGAAAGAGGGCAAAGGAATGCATTTTGGAAGTAGAAATGGAGCAGAACATAACCAGTGAATGGCAGAGCATGGGATGTGTTGTAGAACAAAGAGAACTAGGGGTGCAAGTACATAATTCCCTGAAAGTGGTGACACAAGCAGACAATATAGTAAAAATGTGTAAAAAAATGTTAGCCTTCGTTGGATGGGGCACTGAGTATGAGATTGGAGTGTTTTGTTTCAGCTGCACAAAACGATGGTGAGACCGCACCCGGAATATGATTAACAGTTCAGGTTGCCATACTAAGGGAAGGGTGTAATTAAGCTAGAAAAACTGTGGTTAAGATTTACAAGGATGTTGCAAAGACTGGATGGTTTGAGCAATATGTAGAAACTGGATAGGCTAGAAGTGTGTAGGAAGGAACTGTAGATGCTGGTTTAAACTGAAGATAGACAAAAAGCTGGAGTAACTCAGCGAAGCAAGCAGCATCTCTGGAGAGAAGGAATGGGTTATTTATCTCCAGAGATGCTGCCTGTCCTGCTGAGTTACTCCAGCTTTTTGTCTATCTTTGGCTAGAACTGTTCTCCCTGGAGCACATGAATCCGTGGGATGACCTTATAGGGGTTTATAAATTAATGAGCACAGATAAAGTGGATGATCACAGGCTTTTCCCAGGGTGGGGTAGTCTAAAACTAGACAACATAGGTTTAAAGATGAGAGGGGATGGGTTTTTTTCCCCCTCATCGAAGGGTTATAGATATATGGAACAAGCTGTAAGTAGAAGTGGAAGAGGTGGATACGATTGCAACATTTAAAAGATATCTGGAAAGATTCATCACAAAAATGTTTTAGAGGGATATTTTAAACAAACACAGGCAAATGGGATTAGCTCAAAATGGTACCTTTGTTGGGATTGGCAAGTTTGGCCGAAGAGCCGGTTTCTGTGGTGAATAACTCTGCAAATTTACTAATCATGCCTTGTGCAATTTCATTCAAATCGTTGATATAAACCACAAACAACACTAGGCCTAGCACCAACACATGAAGCATACTACTACTCAACAAGCCTCCAGTCAGAAAAACAATCTTTCACCATCACCCTCTGCTTCCTTCCATGAAGCCACTTGACCTACTATCCTGGCCTTCTAACTGTATCTGCACCAACTTAATATTCAGCTCGATCTGACAAATCTAGATTGGGAACCATCTGTAATCCTATTACAAATCATGACATAGTGCAGTAATGGTTTTGTAAAGTCCTACAACTGTTTGTTTAAATCTGAATGTCCTTGGCCTTGTTTCAATCATTTTATTTAATCGCTTTCTAAAACATACTCGTGGTCGGTTCCCTTCTTGTTTATAATGGAGAATCTTAAACTGTGCATCAGGGGCAGACAATGTTTCACAGCAAAGACACCTGTGAATAGAACCATAGGGCGGTGCTGTGATGCAGCTGTTAGTGCTGCTGTCTCAGCTCCTGGCATTGGGGTTCATTCCTGACATTGAGTGTGCGGTCTTTCCATGACAGACGCGCTATCAAGTGATCCAATGCCCTCCCACATCTCAAAAAATGTTCAGGATAGTTAATTAGTTACAGATGCTCCCTGACTCATGTATGGATTTTGCCCCACGGACCCGTGCGTAAGTCAGGTGTTACGTAGGCTGGAAACGGAAGTGTTACTATGCACACACTAATTTACTAGTCAACTCAGAGACGAGGTGGGAGCTCCGACGTGGAGACCATGGGCTTAAAGAATTGCTTACTTAAGTGCAAGTTTATCTAAGTCGCCTATAACTTAAGTTAGGGAGTGCCTCTACTGCTATTTATTCTTTCGTATAGGTTAATCATAAAAATCAAACAGTTGACAGGCAAGGGTGAGAGAATATATTGAAAGAGTACAGAGAAATAAGAAAGGGAAATGAGACCAACGGGATTTCAGCCCTGGGAGTTGGCATGGATCTGATGGACTGAATATGATCCTGTCATTATACAAAACAATTATTGAGTTCATAGCATAAATTATTAGATAGTTACCACTTCTGTGGTGACTTCTTGATTACGTGCATTTTTAGGACAGTGTTGTTGCGCTTGGTTCAAGCAAACAACTAGTACAGTACTTTTCACCATATGACATCTCAATAACTTTGCAGACACTGATGTTTTGAATGTAAATTATGGGGACAGCCAACTTGCGCAAAGCTAGAAAGTGCATTAGTGTTATAACCAGTTCATCTGTTTCAGTGACGTTATCTGTGTCTCAATGTGTCTCAATCATAACTGTAATTGCAATTTACATCCAAACCTCGGGATGGGATGGTGGAGTGGAAATCCACAACCTTTAGAGGCACAAATTCACAAATCATTCATAAATGACACGAGTTGCAACAATACTAGTTTTTAGCAAGGAAAACAAAATAATAATTTGCTACAATACTCTTAGTGTTCTACCAATGGTTGCTAATAAAAATAAACAAGTGCAGTGTGAAAAATAGAAAGATGTAAAAAATATGAATAAATGTATGAATTCCAGGCATTAATTTGTGGGCAGAAATGTGAATTGTGTTCTGTGTAGTTCTGGAATACAAAGCAAGACATCAGCCTGCAGCCTAATGAATGTAATCAAAAAGGTATTACGCCGAGTTACAGCACAAGCAGTGAAGTGGTGGATTTTGAATAGGCAAAAAGAAAATTAAATATATTTGAATAGACACTATTCTGATCCTGCCACATTTACTTACATCAGCAAAGGTGAATGTGGGCACACCAAAGTCAAAAGAATGAGTGACGCTACTGAGTATTATTTGCATGAAGCATTTTTGTATTCCAGTGAACCAACTTTCCACTTGGTCTCACGTGCTTCAAGGCACGCCATATTTCTAAATAAATCACACCTTTCAATTAAATATTGATCTTGTCAACAAGAATGTTTTTTAATGTTTAAAGAATAATATTGAAAAAACGACAAAAATATATAAAAATAGAAAACACAGAAAAAAAAAAGCAGAAACACTCAAAGGATTACAGGCCAAAAATGCAAACAATTGCGCTTTTCACAGATGCTGCCAGACCTGCTAAGTTCTCCCAGCCTTTTCTCATTTTGTTTCAGATTCCCAGCATCAGCAGTTTTTTTTCAGATTACAAATAGATGGTACAATACAGACTGATAAAAGAACCAGAGGCAAGGTACTTGATCAGAAACAAAAAAACCCACGTTTAGTTTATGTTAGGACCAAGCAAAAATTATCACTGATAATTGCTTTAAATATTCAAAATCATGGTATGTTAGGGTGGTGAGGGTAAAGGTGTGCTGCAGAAAGTTTCAATGTGTGCCTGGAGCCAGATAAAATTTGGAAACATTAAAAAAGAAGAAATTACCAAGTGTTAGGAGGTCATTATTGAACCGTCTAGTGAACGAAGCTTAGAAGAGATGCCAGAAGGGTCCATTTGTGCGCAAAACCTATTATTTACTTCTTCAGTGTAGACATTTAAACTATATACTGCACTCTGTACCCTTCCCTTCGCTCTACCTATTGTACTTAAATTTGGCTTGATTCTATTTATGCGTGGTATTACAGGGCTCTCGCTTAACTTTTTTCCCCCTGTTGCCAGCCGGGCAACCTTGACCGCTTTTTAGGTTGCCAAATGACAGTTTAGGTGGTCATTTAAGACGGCTTGCATGACGCATGCGATAATGTGCTTGCACGCAGTGCGTACTTACTAGTCGGAATTATGCTCAATGAAGCATTCACATATTATGTTCAAGAAGGAACTGCAGATGCTGGAAAATCGAAGGTAGACAAAAGTGATGGAGAAACTCAGCGGGTGCAGCAGCATCTATGGAGCGAAGGAAATAGGCAACGCTTCAGGCCGAAACCCATCAGTCTGAAGGGTTTCGGCCCGAAATGTTGCCTATTTCCTTCGCTCCATAGATGCTGCCGCATCCGCTGAGTTTCTCCAGCACTTTTGTCTACATTCACATATTATTTGTTTCAAATAACTCACAAACTAAACATATTCACCAATCAAGACATGATATATACCACAATGACATGCAGCAAAATTATAATACAATATCTCAACTCTTTTTTACACATTGCAATTAATGCAATTTCTATTAGTTCTTTCCACTTCCAAACAAAAATGTGGTTGGATTATTCAGCATATGATCAATCTGTGTCAATAAATCCTGGACCATGGTAACATATATGCTTAACCATGCACAGTACAGATTGATGCAAGCATGTTATCTGTGAAGGACCGAAAATTACCTTGACATGGCCTTAGCATGGGTCGTTTTTGCTATTTGTACAGAAACACTCTCACTTCCCACATAATTTATCCACAACAAAATATACAGGTTGCAAAGAAATTTCTAAAGGCATTTTATGATAATAGCTGTTAAAACCGACTATACCCATCTGACAGGTTAAACATTACACTAACTGACAAGAGATGGCCAAAGGACATAACTGCAGCAAATGTTCTTTTGGTAATATGTTTAAAGGTGTCAAAACAAATAATAACATTGGGAATTAAAACACATTTGATTGCATTCCGTTATCAAACATAGTCAATGTTTGCTCTGAAGACCATGAAGCACAATAGGGTCGGGGGGTGTGTGAATCAGTGAGGGGTGGATAGATTGGGGGGGGCAATCGGTGTGAAATGGATGGATTGAGGCAGGTGAATTAGTACGTTGGTTGGAGTATGTAAAATTGTGAGGGGAGAGCACGGGGGATGTCAGTGGTGTTGAATGGGGGGGATCAGTATGGGATGGATGGGGAGGGATCAGTACAGGTTGAAGGGGGGGATAAGTACAATGGGGGTAGACAAAAATGTTGGAGAAATTCAGCGGGTGAGGCAGCATCAAGGAGCTAAGTAAAATAGGCAACGTTTCAGGTCGAGACCCTTCTTCAGACTGTTCCTCCCATTCTTCTTGAATGGGGGGGGATCAGTACAGGATGGATGGGGGGGTGGGGATCTGCACAGGATAAATGGGGGGGATCAGTACAGGATGAATGGAGGGGGGGGGGGGTCAGGACAGTGTGGATCAGAGGGACTGTGCAGGATGAATGGGGATCACTACGGGATGAATGAGGGGATCAGTATAGGATGAATGGGGGATCAGTACGGGATGAATGAGGGGATCAGTACAGGATGCATGAGGGGATCAGTACAGGATGCATGAGGGGATCAGCACAGGATGAATGGGGGATCAGTAAAAGATGAATGGGCAGATCACTACTGGATGGATGGGGGGGATTGGTGTAGGGTAAATGGAGGGTGGGTCAGTACAGGATGAATGGGTGGTTCAGTGCAGTATGAATGGGGGGGAGAAGTGCAGGATGGATGGGAAGGGGGTCAGTGCAGGATGAATGGGGGGACCAGTGATGGATGGGGGGGGAGTGAGGACTGAATGGAGGAGGGAATGGGGATCAGTGCGGGATGGACAGGATCCCAGATGGTCCCAGGATAAGAGGGGTGGAGGGGGGGGGCGTGAGAGAGAGCGAGAGAGAGCGAGATAGCGCGAGAGCGAGATAGCTCGAGAGCTCGAGAGCGAGAGAGCGAGAGAGAGAGAGGGGGGAGATAGGGGCAGAGGAGGTGGGGAGGAAGGAAGGTCAGCGCTCCTCAGACAACATCGCCCGCTGCCTTGGCCGTCCCTGTCCAATGCCAAAGTGCCGACATCAAAGGGGGTGGCAGTTGGGACCTCCTCGCCAGCCGACAGGAAGGTGCGGGGCCGAAAGATCTTCAGTGCAGCTGCTTCAGATGGCGGAAGGGGGTCCCTCCCTCCCTCTCTCCCTCTCGGCGGAAGGAGGCCTCCCTCTCCCTCCCTCCTCCGGGCCTCGGCGAGCGAGAGGGGTTGGTGGATTTGCAAGCAGCGGCCGTTATCAGGGCGATAGCGACCGCTGCTTGAAAATCCACCAGCGGCGCTTTCAAAACAATCCCTCTCGCTCGCCGAGGACGGGAGGAGGGAGGGAGAGGGAGGCCTCCTTCCGCCGGGGGGGGGGGTGCGGGAGGAGGTGGCGGTGGAGCCACTACTACGGCCACTGCTGCTGCTGTTCGGGTCCCGTCATTTGTTCCGACCCATCGTCACCCCGCTCCTAGAATCTTTGCCCCGCAATCAAAGATACTAGAGGGATACAGCCGCCGCCGCCGACACAAAACGTCACGTTCCTATTCTCCAGAGATGCTGCCTGACCCACAGAGTTACTCCAGATTTTGTGTCTATCGGTATAAACCAGTATTTGCGTGCCAAGCCCGGCAAAATAAGTCAGTGTTTAGGTTGCCCGGCGGCACTTTGGGTGGTCATTGCCACCCGGGCAACTGCTAATTTCGAGCAAGGTATTATTTGATTTGATTGGGCCGCCTGCAAAACAAACCTAAACACTGGGGAAAGGGCAATTTGGTGACCCGCGTTCGGTCTAAACAAAATAAAAATACCGCAAACCCCACTCGTCTTAATTGAATTAATTGCAAGTCATTCTATTGGGGATGATCTTAAAAGTCACAACCTTTATGTATCCAACTTACCAAGTAGTTTACTGCAATTGTCAGATTGAAGATTATTTAAAAAAATGGATGCACTTAAAAATCCTCTTCTGAACTCATCCCTGTATTTACAGTCATTACTTTTTTATCAGCATGTTCAGATGTTTGCTAATGATGTATGTGGCATTGTCCTGCTTTGTAGCACTCTACCAAAGAAAAATATTTTGTTTCTTAATTGTCAAAGGCCTACAAATCAGGTGATGGTGAACAAAGGCTTATAATAAAACTAGGTCCTTTGTCTGCCATCAGTCCATTTCAAAATATAAGCATGTTGTCTTTTTACATCAGTTCATGCTTCAAAAAGCCTTTGTATTTGGCATATTCCTCACAGACTTGCTTGCTTATTTGCCTTTAAACCAATTGCCTTAAATTCAGTCATCTCCCCTTCCCTCCCCTCCCCTCCCCTCCACCTCACACAACTGAGAGGAGGAATGCACAGGGAGAGGCTGAAATGCTCTCAAATACAAACAACTGAAGGGTGAAATTGCCTCACCTGAAAACAATGAGTTAAAGGAGAATTCTGTCAATTACCCTACATCGACAACAAAAGCTGCAGACGAGATTTGGGCTTTGTGCGTTAGCCCTGACTGCAAACTATAGTCCAGAACTGGCCAATTTGTGTATTAGAATCAGCCTCTCATTCATACAACAGCTAATCTTTACAAGCTCTTTGGATTTACAGCATAAAAAACTAAAATCGATTTTCTAAATACTGTTGGGAGGAACGGAAATGGGTAATGTTCCACGGCTTTGCGATCAAAGCCATGCAAGTATTATGCTTGGATATTAAACAATAGGCTACTGTTGCTCATCTGTGGATTTCCACCCTTACTCTGAGATAACTGCAGGACTAAAACAAATTACAAGGCATGAACAGGCAAACAGGCTTTCAGACATCACTCTAAATTAGATGATGTTGAGAGGGCCTTCTGTTGTCCAAGTCACTTGCAAATATCTATGCTGCTTTTTTCTCAAGAATGTCATCAAATTTCTTTAATGTTACATCCTGAGGTAGAGTAAGGCAAAGGGTTTAACAGCCTATTGAATGTTGAAGTGTTGCCGTTTTTTATAATGAAAGATCTTCACCATCTGATTGAATCACAAATTCCCACCAGCAAAGTGATATCATGAGGCCAATCTACTTTGAGTGGGGATTAATGCTTCTCAGTGGTGAAATCACTGCTTTGTTTCCTTGTTCACCCATAATGACTCCTTCTGTGCCACAATGATTTTATGACTGAGTAGTGCCATGGAATGTTTTGCACTCCCCGAGAGTGGCCTCGGATTAAGCTCTCATCCAAAAGCCTGCATCTCTGGCAGTGCTGAATTCACCCAAGACTGCACAGGAATGCCAGTTAAGATGACTGTGTTCAAAACCCTGGAGTCTCGACACTTAGTCATGAAGAGTAAAGCCTGATGTCAGCACCACATTCATCTGTCTGAAGGACAATATCCTTGTTGTTATTTAACAATATCTTCCTCTTCACTTCCAAAGGCAATAATATGTTGGGGGCAAATATTATAGCAGAAAACCACCATCAATTCATTATCAACGCGTAATGTTGCAGAGAAACTTACAGTAACTTAAGTATTTAAAAACCTGCTTCTAACTGGAGGGTCAAGTTTAAAGTAAGAGGGGTAACAGATAAAGGAGGTGTGCATGGCAAGTTTTATTTTGCACAGGGTAGTGGTGCTTGGGGAAGTGGTAGAGACTGTTTTGATAATGGTGCATAAGAGGCTGTTGGATAAGCACACAGATACGCAGGGATGTGGATTTTAGTTTAGCGATACAGCATGGAAACAGGCCCTTCAGCCCACAAAGTCCAAACGACCACTGATCATCCGTTCACACTAGTTCTATGTTATCCCATTTTCTTATCCACTCCCTAGGGCAAATTAACCTACAACCTCACACATCTTTGGGAGTGTGAGGAAACCGGAGCATCCGGACAAAACCCACACGGTCACAGGGAGAATGTGCACATTCCACAAAAGTACCAGAGGTGAGGATTGAATCTGGATCTCTGGCGCCATGAGGCAACAACTCTAGCAGCTGTGTCGCCCTTGTACAGGCAGAGGAGATTAGTTTAACTTGACATTGTGTTCAGCATAGATACAGTGGTTCTATGCTGCCTGGTTCAATGTTCTAAATTCATGCCCCCACACCACAAGCCTCAACTGTTAAACAGCTAAAAGTAAAAGTGTGCAATGCTATAATTGATTTTTGATTTCCTTTTTATTCTTGGGCACGTTAATCAACCTGTCAACTGGTTTCTGCATTCTCAGATCTCTGCAGGCATTAATCATGGCAGGCCTCGAAATGTCCCAACAACAAGCAGAATAAACATTCTGCAGCTTTAAACATAGCAGCAAGGCTGGAAGCGAGGCATCTGCTCAGCCACAGGTGTGTGGTCTGAAGTGAATGGAGTGGGGAAAATTCCACGCAGGATCTTCCTTTCATTATTTAACCTGCCTGTCATTAAGTTCAACTGAACAAGAAAATAGTTAGCCATTTCAAAACAGTACACCAGTAATAAATTCCTTAAAGTACTAACATCTGCAGACAATGTAGATGTTATAAATATTTTAAACACTTCCCCCTTCTTATTGGTAAATCAATTCTTAGGTTAGTTGGCTGCATCCCTTCCCACCAATTAAAACATGCATAAAGACAAACACACAGAGACAGGCAGACATACAGAGACAGTGGCAGACACACAAAGATAGAGACAGACACACAAAGATAGAGGCAGACACACAGAGACAGAGGCAGACACACAGAGACAGAGGCAGGCACACACAATGTAGAAACAAAGAATTGCAGATGCTGGTTTATACCACATAGACACAGGGTGCAGGAGTAACTCAGCAAGTCAGGCAGCCCACCGTGGACAGAGGACCCGCTTTGCAGACCAGAACACGCCCGGAAAGCCCAGCAGACCACGGATCGTGGACTCAGCCGGTAGGTCCGACTCGCCCACCCAGAAACAAAGTATTTCGACAGAGGGTTGGTAAGCAGACCGGCTGCGGAAGGAGGCCCTGCAGCAGCCTGGGGCTCGGCTGGATCGGGTGTCGCTCCAAGAGGCCGAGTGCGTGGACTGCAGTGGAGCAACAGCAGCGGACACTGTTGCTATGCTTGGCCAGGCCGGGACATTGAACTTGGTGAAATGCCGCCAAACATGGTGGCGCCAGTATTATATGCAAAATGAATTTCACTATGGGACATCCTTTTTCTCCAGAGATGCTACCTGACCCACTGAGTTCCTCCAGCATTTTGTGTCTAACTTCAGATACATAATCACACTGACACATGCCACTTTCACCTCTGTTGTCATTTACCAGTAGTGGTTTAGTGTGCGCACGTTGGAAGTAGGGGAAGCTGCCACAGGTGCCAGCTATCGCTCAAGGGGGAAGCACATTGGCACTGAAAGCTTTAGGAACTGGTACAGATGAGAGGAGACTTGAGGCAGATCAGCCATGATCGTAATGAATGACAGGGAAAGCTTGAGGGGTTGAGTGCTTACATTTGCTCTTATTTTATGAGGAACCACTGCACTATTGAGGACCTATCTGCCCTGTCAAGTGAACGTTAGCATTATGTCAAAGTAGTAGGACCTGTTTCCAAGTTATATGAATACGACTCTTAACTGCATCATTGGCTGCAAGGGCTGTGGTGATGCCCTGAGAATACAAGAGATGAAATACAACTGGACTTTAACATTTTTTAATGCTTCAGGTCCAAAATCACGTCACAACTGTAGTGACAGCTTTATAATATTTGTTCCTACCAGAGTAAAACAGGAGGCTTGAGGCATGAATTACACATACCACCAACACATAACCACTTGTTTCTCTGTTAACTGTTACTGGAGAAACCCATTATTTTCATGCCCCAGGGCCAGCAGAGAGTGGGTCTCCTTTGCTTCGCGTGAAAAGTTGACTGCTCTTGTAAAATGCAGACAACTAAGCAACTTTAACGCATTCATTAAATTTACAACTTGCACCTTTAATATAGTAAAATGCATCATGCTGCTTCACAGAAGTAATTACCCAGCAAATGCTACCAATAGCTACTTAGGCTATTCAGAAGATAGACACAAAATGCTGGAGTAACTGTGCGGGACAAGCAGACCTCTGACTAGAAGCTTGCCGAGACGTGTTGCCAGGACTCAAGGGCCTGAGCTACAGGGAGAGGTTGAGCAGGCTTTATTCCTTGGCGCACAGGAGGCTGACGGATGAAAGGTATATAAGATCATGAGAGGAATAGATTGGGTAAATGCACAGAACAGGGGAATCAAGAACTAATGGACATAGGTTTAAGGTGAGGGGGGAAAGATTTAATAGGAACCCTCATAAGTGATAGGTGTAGAATTAGACCATTTGGCCCATCAAGTCCACTCCGCCAATCAATTATGGCTGATCTATCTCTCCCTCCTAACTCAATTTTCCTGCCTTCTCCCCGTAACCGCTGACACCTGTACTAATCAAAAATCAACGATCTATGCCTTAAAAATGTCCACCGACTTGACCTCTATAGCCTTATGTGGCAATGAATTCCACAGATTCATTACCCTCTGACTAAAAACATTTCTCCTCATCTCCTTCCTAAACTAACATCCTTTAATTCTCAAGGTATGACCTATAGTCCTATACTCTTCCACTCCCCCTCAGGTATCCTGAGGGGCACTTTTTTTTACACCAAGGGTGGTGGGGATATGGAACGAGCTGCCAGAGGAGGTAATTGAGGCAGGTATTAACACAAAATTTAAAAGACATTTGGATAAGTACATGGATAGGATAGGTTTAGAAGAATATGGGCCAAACATGGGCGAAGTGTACTAGTGTAGATGGGACATGATGGGCGGCGTGGGCACGTTAGGCCAAAGAGCCTATTTGCATGCTGTATGACTGTGGGTTTTAAGGAATTTTGGGATCAGTTGACAAATTTATATGAAAAAGGGATTAAGCTAGAAAGATCATGCACAGGTGAAGTAGGGTTATAGTGCTTGCATCCTTCTAGCTATCTGCACAACTTACAGAACATGTTGCTCAACAACGCTGAGGGGCTGAAGGTTGAAGTTAGAAGGTACATGCACTGCACACAATACATCCACCACCTTTGATGCTTTCCAAGTCAAGTCAAAAAGACATAATAACATCTATATAATGTAAAATAACTTGCCACCATTTAGTGCTGATGAATATCTGAATATCACTTTATTCAATGCCAACCCACCTTGTAAACTTCTATGTAGGTGTGGTGACGTTTGGCTATATAATTACAAACAATATAAGTTCTTTCAAGCTATTGAGTAGAAGCCACTTTATTGGGTAGCTACATGCACTGTCCTATGTTGAACAAATCATGTTCCAAAATGAACTGATGATTGTTCACTACTTTCAGTGAACAAATAAAATATCTGCCCAGGAAGGAAGTGGCTGTGCACATGAAGATTAAAACAAAGAAAGAAATAGACATTTAGTTCCATACCTTAGAGGCCTTAAACCTAAATACCCAACTTG
Organism: Okamejei kenojei; assembly: GCA_035221665.1. Classification (NCBI taxonomy): domain Eukaryota; kingdom Metazoa; phylum Chordata; class Chondrichthyes; order Rajiformes; family Rajidae; genus Okamejei; species Okamejei kenojei. The sequence goes on along the minus strand of CM069133.1, from coordinate 51,924,591 downwards.
CATTCCGATAGCTTATTAACTGATACTTCAAACAGTTTAATTGGCAAAACAATAGTATTCACTTTCTCTACAAATTGCACGCCTCAATTTGGCCATGTATGAAATAAATCGGAATAAACATGGGTACAACTCAATCCAGTCATTTTTATGTGTAGGAATGAACTGCAGATGCTGGTTTACACCGAAGTTAGACATAAAATGCTGGATTAACTCAGCAGGTTAGGAAGCATCTCTGGAGAAAAGAAGATGATGCGTTTTGGGTCAAGACCCTTCTTCAGACTGAGTCAGTCTCCCCTGACTCTCAGTCTGAAGAAGGGTCTTGACCCAAAATGTCACCTATTCAATTTCTACAGAGATCCTGCTTAACCTCTGAGTTACTCCAGCATTGTGTCTATCTTCAGTCATCTTTTATGAAGTTCATCAGAACAAGAAAATATTAAATTATTTTCAAAAGCATTCTATGCAATCGAGAGTCAATTGTGTTTTATTATCATATGTCCCGAAACAGAACAATTAAATTATTACGTGCAGCAGAACAATAGATATGGAAATATAGTACTCAGTAGATACAACAAAAAGTAATTCAATAAATTAAAAATAATAGAGCGCAAAACCAAAACACAAAGTCCTGAGTACAATCAATTCATAGTTCGGAGGTTAGTTGAGGTTCGTAGTGTTCAATAGTCATTGGGAGGAAACGGTTTCTGACGTTAGTTTTCAGGCCCCTGTACCTTCTTCCCGATAGCAGGAGTGAAATGAGTATGTGGCCAGGGTGGTATGGGTCTCTGATCATGATGGCTGATTTTGAGGCAGCTCCTCCTATAGCTTAATTCGATGGTGGGGAAGTCAGTACCTGTTATGGACTGGGCAGTGTTAACCACTTTTTAATAATCTCTTTTGTTCCTGGGTGTTTGAGTTGCCAAATCCCATGTTTGGTTATATTCAAGAAGACACAAATGCTGGAGTAACTCAGCGGGTCAGGCAACATCTCAGGAGGACATGGATTGGCGATGTTTCGGATCGGGACCCTTCCTTCAGACATGGAATAGGACATGGTTATATTTAACCACCACCTTGTTCTTGGCAGATAATATACCAGAAGAGGGAAACTACAAATATATTACTGGCACTCCAAGGTATAAATTTACAATCTCTGCAAATAAATGTCTCAGCCAAAGTTCACGAGCAAATCTTATATCCAATGTTCAACAGTACAAAAAGTACAATCCATTATCTTAAGCCGTGTCACATTAAAGCAGCAATACATTCAGATTGCTTAATTAGAATCCTGGCTGATATAGGAAACTATCCGAGTATTTGTACTGATGTAATTCCATCATTTGAATCTACCAGGTGATCAGAAGCCCCATTTCAAACTGCCAACTTGCTTTTTGTCATCTGAAATATGTTTTTTGCACCTATCATAATTGCCTGTGATATCTGACCATGCAGAAATGGCCACTGGAAATAAAGATTTCTAATCATTGGCATTTTTCATTTGCACCATCAACTCATTAAAACATCCCACACTTCTTCACAGCAGTAGCTCAGACTTGGTCAGTGTGCCACAGGTACCGAGGGGGAGACCAAGAACATTTCTACATTCCACACAGGTTCTGTACCATTCACCAGCAGGTCTAAATTTCTAAAATCCTCTCCCTGAACTTCCCGACCTCTGTTTTTGTATCATTCTTCAATCCCTTTCTTTGTCCCAATATCTCTATTTATAACCTAAAATAAATGCAAGCAGCTACTGATGCCAAAGCAACTTTTATCACAGTTATACCATTGGTCCATCAGTGAAATCAAGCCAAAAGAGATGATAACCGAAGTTAATCATGCTGAGAAACAAATGGTGTTCCATTTACACTGCAGATTAAAGGAGGCAATTTGTCTTTGCTCACTGCTGTGACACCAGCTGCTGTAACAATGGCTTTTTTTTAGGCATTTAATCAGTGCAGGAACTTTTGCTGTGCCAGGAGGAAAAAAAAAGTCCTTGAATAATTCTGTTTCTTCTTCGCATTAACCTTAACTTACTCATTTGTTTATAATATTTTGTTATGATATTAAGCACAAATTGGACTAGTCTCTGAAGTAGAAACAAGGAACTGCAGATGCTGGTTTACAAAGAAAAGACAATAGTGCTGGAGTAACTCAGCGGGTCAGGCAGCATCACTGGAGAACATGATAGGTGATGTTTTGGGCCGGGACCCTTGTTCAGTCATGCACAACTAATTGAAACCTTAGAACAAAGCTTACATTTAGTTGGACTGATTTTAAAGATCACTCAAAATAGACACAAAATGCTGGAGTAACTCAACAAGTCAACAACATCTCTGGAGAAAAGGAATAGCTGACGTTTCAGTCTAAGACCCTTCCGTAGACCTATTAGACTTTAAAGATTACTCTTGTCAGTTTGAGGCAGGGACGACACACATGGAGGGAATAGAAAAGCCTGAGCAAGTCAAAACCTGCAAAACATTCTTATTGTAACAAAAAACATCTATTCTTTTTACAACTTCTTTAGCAGCGATATGCTCAAAAGCTTCTGCCTTTCTTAATTGCTAACACTTACTTAATTCCCATCCAAGCATCTTCCAGTAAAGGCCAACTTATTCATATACACCAAATTCCACTTGTTAACAGCATTTACCAATAAGGGGATATATTAGGAAAACTAATAACCGTTAAAATCCTCAGGTTGCAGCTTTTTAAATGTGATCTTAAAATAACCAAATGCCTCCATAACTAATTATGTTTCCCACCACCTTCCACGCTGCCCTCAAATTCACCTGGATAAGGGCATAGCTTTAAGGTCAGAGGGAGGAAGTTTAAAGCAGATGTGCGAGGCAATTATTTAATGTTACAACAGTGTGGTTGGTACTGGGAACGAACTGCCTGGGTGGTGGTAGAGGCAGATACAATAGTGTTGTTTAAGAAACGTTTAGATGGGAACGTGGATATGCAGGGAAAGGAGGGATATAAATCATGTGCAGGCAGAAGAGATAACTTGGCATCATGCTCCACACAGACATCGTGGGCTGAAGCGCCCATTCCTATGTCGTACTGTTTTATCTCCAGTATGTTCTACTTCTAACACTTCCCTGAACTAGTATCTATTTCCCATTATCGACATATTCCAGACTTGATCCTCCAGCAGATTGGTCCTTGATTTATTTATCCTGTACTATTTGTCCTGAACTATTCCTAACAAAACCACAATGCTTTCCACATTAAAAAATCAAACGATCGAGTTGGTCAGCCAACTCAGACGGGCATCATTGGAGCACGACACAAAAAGCTGGAGTAACTCAGTGGGTCAGGCAGCATCTCTGGAAAAAAGGAAAAAGGGGTGTTTTAGGTGAAGGCCCTCCTTTTCTCCAGAGATGTTGCCTGATCCGCTGAATTACTCCAGATTTTTGTGCCTATCTTCAGTGTAAACCAGCATCCGCAGTTCCTTCCCACATATCTTTGGTGCATCCTTGTCGCAACATTACAATTATAATACAATGGCCAAGAGGACTGTAAACATTTGTCTTTTTGGTTGGGGTTGTGGGTAGCTCAGTGTGTGTTTATTTTCAATCATTGATAATTGTTCTATGGGACCAAACTTTTCTGATGATCTCTGCCGACCACTGATCACCCACCCACACTAGTCTTATGTTATCCCAGCTTCACATCGACTCCCTGCACACTAGAAGTAACTTACAGCGAACAATTAACCTACAAACGCACACGTCTTTGGGACGTTGGAGAAGCACCCAGAGAAAACCCACAAGGTCACAAGGAGACTGTGCAAAGTCCATGCAAACAACATTGGAGGTCAGGATTAAACCCAGGTCTCTGGTGCTGCGAGACAGCGGCTTTACCAGATGCGCCACTGTGCCACTCATCTTTACAAAATATATATTTTAATCATTTCAAGTAACCAGTTATCCAAAAGAAGATAAAGTGAACCTCTAATTGCTTACTATAGCATCTATAATATCTTGCGCTTCTACCTAAAATGGCCAATTTCTCTCATTGGCTATACTAGTTTCCCTCTGCCTCCCATCCTGTTACTGATAGGTGGGTTAAAAAAATCTGAACGCATAGGAAAAATGCCTGATCAATGAATACTGGGGAAGGAAATTCCAAGCTGTGTTTTAAAGGAGTTCAAATTCCAGCTTCAAAGACCTACTCTCAGATGCGAAGCAAAAACAAAAGAGCTACAGTAACTTAAATTATAAGTATCCCATATATTTTAAAGGCTTCTTTCTCCAGCTTCAGACGAGTCATTCATCCTGCAGGGGATTATTTACACAACTCAGTATTTCCATTTCCACTGTTTATGCAATAAGGAATCAAGAACTGTGCTTTGCACTTCAACAATAACCACTGCCCTTGATAATAAAATTATTTGCACAACTGACTCATGACTGCTTTAAGAAGCTGCATGCTTCTCTAAACATTTATACATTGCACAATGCACGTAACCAGGTCTGCTACCTGCAAGCATGGAGCTGGTTTTATTAGATTAGTGCGTCTTTGAATCGTGCATCAATTGTTGCAGCAAATGCCTGGATCAGAGTTTTACAGCCAGTCATCTAACCTAGTTTTCAGGAGATGCTCGACTCAGACTTTAAACAAAACAAACAGGTATTCACCCTCATGAATGAGGTTTCAGAAGTTATTCCAACTTCCATGACTGCTGAGAGAGACAGAGAGACAGAGAGACAGAGAGACAGAGAGACAGAGAGACAGAGAGACAGAGAGACAGAGAGACAGAGAGACAGAGAGACAGAGAGACAGAGAGACAGAGAGACAGAGAGACAGAGAGAGCATACATTTAAGGTGAGAAGGAGGAGTTTTAAAGGGAATTTGAAGCACATTTTTCCACAAACGATACAGGTACTATCTGTACTCATGCAATGCTCAAGAAATATTTAGACAGGTGCATGGATATTTTGCCAAACACAGGCAGGTGGGACTAGTGTAAACAGGACATGTTGGTTGGCATGGACAAGTTGGGTTGAAGGGCCTGTTTCCATACTGTAAGACTATGACTAAGAGAAATTGGCATCTGGAACGAGGGGACAAAAACATTCACAGAATGAAGAAGCATCCGAACAGGGCATAGAGGGATATGGAATTAATGCAGGCAGGTGCGATAATTATAGATTGGCACGATTGTAGGCATTGATACAGTGGGCCAAAGGGCCTGTTTCTATACTGTACAGCTCTATGACGTTAACCAATACTATTTCTCCCTCCAGGGACAAGACTTGAATTGCTGAATGTTTACAGCATTTTCTGTTTTTATTATTACCTTAAAGAAAAATGTCAGGCAAGCAATATGGGGTGAGGAAAGAAAAAAATGAATGGCAACTATCCAGAAAATTCTCAACATGAATTATAAACACGAGCTTATAATAAACTTCAATTTTTTCTCAATTCAAAGAAATTCATAGCACAGAAAGAAGCCAATTTTGCCCACTTTTCCATGCTGGCAATCATTCGGTGGCTTCCACTTCCTAACCCTTGGATTGTATTCAGCCTAATGGGTTATAACAGTGTGTTCATCTAGGTACATTTTATATACAGCAAAAGTAACAAGTTGAAATTTCTTAAGTCCAGTGACATTGGAAGATCATTAAGAACATCCGCTGAGCAATGAGAGCATCTACCTTTTACATACATTACATTGACTCTGTTCCTGCCTCAGTTGATTTGCTGTTGAAATGACTTGGTTACCCATTTAACTTGACAGTTCTAAACTTCCCTATCACTCTCTCATTAAACATAGAATTCAAAACTCCTCACATGTCAAAAGAGAGTCAAGAATGATTAATTGTACCGAGAATGGAACAATCAATTTATTACTTGCTCAAAGACAGTACTCATAGATAACACAATAGACAAAAGTTCAATACATTTGAAAAAATGATTTTAATGTATTCTTGGTACATCCATCAGATGTATAGGGCTTGAAAGCTTGTCCGCCAGCCTCAGTAACAACTTCTTCCCCTCTGGTATCAGGCTTCTGAATGTTTCTTCCATAAGCTTGGGTACTGTTTGATTCACCTCTACCTCAATGAAGACATTGGACTTTGTCGAAGGAACTGATGCGCTCCAATGCTGAGAACTATATTCTGCACTCTGTATCTAGAAATGTTACAACATTTTGAGATTTAAAAAATCAAGTCTGCAATTTATCCCATCAGATAAAGCATAAAAAGAAGTTTAATTTGACACCTAATTCACTTTCATATCTTCAGTATTAAAATGTTATGGCCATTTTCATACTCGGAAATTAGCATCTTGTTCCCTATTGCTTTTCCATTGACTTAACACAAAAGCTGTGATCGAGGACAGTCAAAAGCCCATTACTTTCTTAAAAATTAAGAGAACTGAAAGAAATTTTCAGTTATTATAGATTGAAGTATTCTGAAACAAATATGAAACAATCTTACTTTGATTACCTGAAATTAAAGCATATAATTAGTTAGTTACCCAATTGTAGCTAATTACAAAATTCAATTACTAGATCTAAACATCCATGAATTTCTTAAGAAAAGATGAAAATTTTTAAATAGCCTAAGTGTCCAAATAACATTCACACAAGAATTCACAATATAACATGATTTTAAATTCTCTTTGTCATTAATTTATAGGCCAAATGGAAGGAATTTAATGTTTAATTCCCGTACATTAATGGCCATTTAAATCATCTTGCGAGTGAGATTTTCTGGAACGCGATCGATTGGAAAGTTGCGGTTGCAGTGAATTTAAATCCCATTGTCGGCGTTCACGGCTTTAGAAGATGCTTTTAGATTTACTACAGCAATTAAATTAGCAAGCGCAGTTTAAAAATCACTTCAGAGTACGGCAGTCGAAGCGATTTTTCTTCATCAACTAAATAGCCTGTTCAAGATCGATTTGAATAAGCTTCCGAAACACCGCATTTTAAACCCGCCCCCCTCTCAAAGGCGCCAAAGTCGCACACGGGCAGTGACAGAACTGCAGCGCCGCTGAATGTAAGTATTGTAACATACCTACTGTATCTTCCCCTTTGCTCTATCTTTTGTACTTGAGTTTGAACTGATTGTATCTACATATTGTATATCTGTGTGGATAGCATGCAAAACAAAGTGTTTCACTGTATCTCGGGACATGTGACAATAATAAACTTAAACCTACTACATCAACCACTGACCCATCAAGCCTGTGCTAATTACCTGCATTCCGAGAGAGTAAAACAAGTTAAACAGTTTGCAGACAGATCAATAATTAGAGGAGACAGATGTTTTACCAAAGGTGCAGTTTGGATCAAGAATGCACGACCTTTTATCACATAAAATGCGTAAAATCTAGCTGAAGAATCTGCAGGACTATGGGAAAGAGTGATGTAGTTCGACTCTACAAATGGGCAAGGATGGACATAAAAACATGGACAAGGATAGACAAAAACTGTTGGAGTAACTCAGCGGGTCAAGCAGCATCCGTGGAGGGAATGAATCAGCGATGTTTCGACTTGACATGTGGAGGCTTCTTCTGTGGCCCACCAGTGGAGTGTGGCCTGTCCAGCTCATATAAGATTCTCAACTTGGTTTTCAAATCCGCCCATCGCCATGCTGCTCCACATCTTTCTCGCTTCCTCCAGTGTGATAGCCTTTCACTGACCTTGCGCATCCCTGACACTCCTTGCTCTATGATTGACAACCTTCACTTGCCAAAGTAGCTCCAAGTCAAATTCTCTCTTACAATACTAATTTGCACTAATAATGTCCTCCGCCTAGCAGAATTGGTCCTTACCCTCAACAACTACTCCTTCAACTCCTCCCACTCCCTCCAAATCCAAGGCGTAGATATGGGCCCTCGCATGGGCCCCAGCTAAGCCTGTCTCTTTGTAGGGTATGTCGAACAATCACGGTGTGCACTGGCCCTATCCCCGAACTCTACCTCCGCCACATTGACGACTGCATCGGTGCAGCATCCTGCACCCATGCAGAACTCACCGACTTCATCAACTTTACGACTAATTTTATCCTGCACTCAAATTCACTTGAACCATCTCTGACATCTCCCTACCATTTCTGGATCTCACTGTCTTCATCGCAGGAGACAGACTATTGACTGACATCTATTACAAACCTACTGACTCCCATAGCTATCTAGACTTCTTCCCACCCTGCTTCCTGTAAAGACTCTATCCCCTACTTCCAATTCCTCTGTCTACGCCTCATCTGCTCCCAGGATGTTTTCCATACGAGATGATCAGAGACGTCCTCATTCTTCAGAAAACGGGGGTTCCCCTCTTCCATTGCAAATGAGCCTCTCACTAGGGTCTCCGCGATATCCCGCAGCTCCCCCTCGCCCCATTCGCAACAAAGACAGTCCCCCTTGTCCTCACCTTCCATCCCATCAGCTGTCATATACAGCATATAATCCTCCAAAGGGATCCCACTACTGGCCACATCTTATCTCCACCCCTTTCTGCTTTCCGCATAGATCATTCCCACCGCAACTCCCTGGTCAACGTCCCTTCCCACCCAAACCACCCATTCCCCAGGTACTTTGCCCTGCAACCGCAGGAGATGCAACACCTGTCCCTTTATCTCCCCCCTTGACTCCGTCCAAGGACCCCAACAGTCTTTTCAGGTGAGGCAGAGGTTCATTTGCACCTCCTAAAAACCTCATCTACTGCATCCGCTGTTCCAGGTGTTCACTCCTGCACATCGGTGAGACCAAGGGCAGGCTCGGCGATCGTTTAGCTGAACACCTCCGCTCAGTCCGCCTTAACCTACCTGATCTCCTGGTTGCTCAGCACTTTAAAACCCGTTTCCATTCCCAATCTGACCTTTCTGTCCTGAGCCTCCTCCATTGTCAGAGTGATGCCCAGCACAAATTGAAGGAACAGCACCTCATATTTCGCTTGGATAGTTTATACCCCAGCGGTATGAACATTAACTTCTCTAACTTCAAATTGCCCTTGCTTTCCCTCTCCCTCCATCCCCTCCCCCTTCCCAGTTCTCCCACCAGTCTTACTGTCACCGACAGTCATTTAAGACTGAGGTGAGAAAAAACTTTTTCACCCAGAGAGAGGGCAGTGGAGGCCAAGTCACTGGATGGATTTAAGAGAGAGTTAGATAGAGCTCTAGGGGCTAGTGGAGTCAAGGGATATGGGGAGAAGGCAGGCACGGGTTATTGATAGGGGACGATCAGTCATGATCACAATGAATGGCGGTGCTGGCTCGAAGGGCCAAATTGCCTCCTCCTGCACCAATTTACTATGTTTCTATATTTCTAATACCATGACAAGGTATTTAGGGGATGGTTGCTCCAAGGAGTTTTGTTGTGCGGAAGGGATTCTGTGCTGCATTGGTTGCAAAACAGTAAGGTGCGTACTGCACAAACACTTCATATTTGGTAACTATAGCAACAAGACCATGAATTTCTGTTGCTAACAATATACCAATTTAATTATATAAATTCATGAGGTAATTGATTCTCGTGCAATGATGTTTGAATATCTATACATGTGCATCCAAATTTTTTTTAAACATTGTTTTCAAGGAAAGGCAATAGTTCCGGACACAATGACAGGAATCTTGGACCAACACTTAACTGCCTCTACTATCTTTCCATGCATCCTTCTATGATGCTGTAGTACAATGGGATTTTTTGAATCACTGGAGGCCCATTTCAATATGCTCAAACATCCAGAAAATCCGACTGTAAATTCCCAGAAGTCGTACCTGCAGTAAATGCCAAGAGACCAGGTCATCCCTGTTCTCTCCACCAGATCCACATTTTTCAAAAGGTAAACTGTTGATTTTTAAACACCAAAGCATGGCCACTTAAAAACAATTTAAATTCCCTTTCACAAGACTATTTCCCCTCGATTCACAGTGCCACCAAACATGCTTTTGCACAGCTGAGATGGTGATTAGGAACACAAGGCTCTCCATTAAAAGGTAGACACATTAAGTGTACATATCAAATTTTCCACCCACTGCCCTTTCTGAAAGATAAAAACACCCCCACATGTTGCAAAAGTAGATTCCATGGGGCAACATTCAAATATGGGACAAACATCCAACCACAAATCACCCAATTTTCTCCTGCGAATACAGTAGCTGGTCAGAAGCAAGGAAGTAATGAAGGAAAGTACAGAGAATGGTAGACATTGCCAGGTCAATTACAGGTACTGACCTCCCCACGATTGAAGAGTTCAGCCTCAAAAAGGCAGTCAATATCAAAGACCCACACTGCCCTGACCACACTCTCATATAATGGTAGATAGACACAAAATGCAGGAGTATCTCAGCGGGTCAGACAGCTTCTATGGCTGGTCGGAAGGAGGATCTCGACCCGAAATGTCACCCATTCCTTCTCTCCAGAGATACTGCCTGCCCCGCTGAGTTACTCCAGCATTTTGTGCCTATCTTCGGTTTAAATCAGCATCGGCAGTTCTTTCCAACTCATATAATGGTACTTTATTTGTCATGTACCAAGATACAGTGAAATTCATGTTTGTATATAATTAAGTACAATTATCACTATACATAAGCACATAGATACATCTTAAATAAACATCTCAGATTTAGTACAAGTGTATAGCAGTAGTACACTGAGACAGCATACAGAGTCACCAATTTGGCACCATCTTCAAGTCCCAGTTTGTAAGTGCACGGTTCTTGACCTGACCATGATGGCTCGTTGTCCTGGTGGCATTGCAGGGTTGCCCTGGCCAAGCATAGCTGTGGTGTCCTCCACCGCTGCAGGCCGCATCCAGTCCACACACTCGACCTCTTGGAGTGGCGCATAGACCGGCCGAACCCCAATCTATTGCAAGGCCTCCAGCTGTCCACTCCACTGTCGATGCAGTGCACATCTTCCCACCGCCGGTCTGTTTATTGGCCCTCCGTCCGAAGCCTTCCACTCTGGGCAGGCAAACTGGCCCTTCTAGGCGGGTTTCCAGTCCTTGGCACGGGTCTTCCGTCCGCAGCAAGGGAGCCGGGCCTTCCAGGCGGGCATCCGGTCCTCGGCGGCAGAGTCCCCGGTCCATGGCAGGCAAGCTAGGCCTGCTGGTGAGTTATTTAACGCCTACCACTGGGAAGATGATATAGGAACCCAAAAACCAATATGACCAGGTTCAGGTCCAACTCCCCCTCCCATTCCGATCCCAACCTCTCTGTCCTGGGCCTCCTCCACGGCCAGAGTGAGCAACACCACAATTTGGAGGAACAGCACCTCATATTCCACTTCCTCTACATCCTCTTGGCATGAACATTGAATTCTCTCAATTCTGTTAACCCTTGCTGTCTCCTCCCCTTCCTACCTCTCCCTCAGCCCTCGGGCTCCTCCTCCTCCTTTTTCCTTTCCTCTCCCCGCCTCCCCCCCATCAGTCTGAAGAAGGGTTTCAGCCCGAAACGTTGCCCATCTCCTTCGCTCCATAGATGCTGCTGCACCCGCTGTTTCTCCGGCATTTTGTGTGACCAGGTTCAAGAACAGCTTCTTCCCAACAAGATCAGGCCCCTGAACACTACATACTAACCTCAATTATAAACTTGTATAGACCGTCTTTGGTTGAACTGAGGAATTTTTATGCTAATTATTAATTTTTTGATTTTTTTATTATTATCTTTATCTGTCTACATGTTTATTGGCCTGTTAAATTGCAGCAACAAAAATGTAATTGTTCCGTTGTTGGTACATAGGACAATTAAACACTCCTGACTTTCTTGCAGCAATCAATGAGTCTCTTACATGACACTGGCTGAATTTTTCACCAGTGACAGTATAAAACTATCAGTACCAACACACATTGCTGCAGAGCACAACTTTTGCCAGAAAAACACCAGTCCAAAAATTGTACAATTTTCACATATTTTAACAGAGAAGCTTAGACTACATGGATTAAAGCAGCAATATAGCATACTATTTTGCTTCAGTCTGAAGAAGGGTCTCGACCCGAAACGTCACCCATTCCTTCTCTCCAGAGATGCTACCTGTCCCGCTGAGTATTCCAGCATTTTGTGTCTACCTTCAAAATAGCATACTAACCAACGAGGCACATATCAATTTCTCAACACAAACTGATAAATGGAAACTTACATTTCAACAACACCGAAAACAATGGAGCTCTAAAAGAAGACAGGGGGTGGTGAGAAAATGCATGTATCATTAAAATGTGGAGATGTACAGGAAAGGAGCGGCGGCACAGTGTAGAGCTACTGCCTAACAGCACCATAGACCCAGGTTCAATCCTGACTATAGGTTCTGTCTGCACGGAGTTTGCACATTCTCCGTGACCGCGTGAGTTTTCCCTGGGTGTTCCGGTTTCCTCCCACACTCCAAAGATGTGCAGGTTTGCAGGTTAATTGGATCTGTAAATTGTCCCTCATGTGTAGGATAGAACTAACGTGATCAGGCGATCGCTGGTCGGCGTAGAATAAGTTGGCCGAAGGCCCTGTTTCTACACTGTATCTCTAAACTAAACAAAAAAGCCTGAAGACTTGATTTCAAGAGGAGTATCATACAAAGAGTCATAAATTATGCCTCAGAAATATGTTTCGACGACACCTGGGAGTAGCTCCAGGCGTCACACCTAAGGCAGGATTATGGAGAGATCATTTTCAATGTTTTGGAAGTATTGGGTAAAGGGATGTAATCTCAAAATGACTCATTTGCAGTTAAGGAGTGAGTCAAATTAAGAAACAACTAAATGTGTGTACAAAGTAGTGATCTTTCCTCAACAAACTGCAATCACCTGCTAACACAAAATGTCAGATTTAAACACAAATTCAATCAGAGAATCATGGAGGGGTGGGTGGGGGAGCAGACCTGTTCACAAATCAACCATCATCTCATTGACTGGCAATTCTGGCTCAAAGGCCAAATGGCCTGCTTTTTCAGCATTCCTACAACCCTGCTGACTTTTAAAGGATATGCTTTCAACCTATTGGCATGAATCCATTCAGTTATTTCCCCACGCCCTCTGCATGCCAGGGGTGTATTTTCAGCAGGGCTAGACAAAGACCTCAGGTATTAGTCAGACCAAAGGAATTTTTAAAGTTTGACTGTACAATACAAAGTCTAGGAATGAATGGGCCACAAAACAATTGCGTTCCAAATTGATCATTTTATCTTTGCAAAAATCAATGGAAAAGTAGCATGTCTCTGGAATGTTTAATTTAAAATGTACCAGCAAGGCCAGGAATACTAATTCACTGTATTAACTAATTCAGATTAGTTTTAACGTGTAGGTATTTATCTAGATTTAAGGTCAACTCAAGTGGGAGTAAATGCAATAATTAATGCAGTAATTGTTCAATGTCAGTGAAAATCTCAAACCTAGCTCAAGGTTGGACCATCGGCGGCAGCGTGTACCAGGTCTGCTGATTGAAATAGTCCTTGTCCATCTGCAATTTCAGAATAAAACATTCTGTATACCCCAGAAATGCAACAACAATGGGCACCAATTTGAGCGCAGCAGCACTCAAACATTGTGCATCTCACATCCTTAGCAAAGCACCTCCTCGTACTGGAGCTTGGCAGATGCAAGTTCCCCTTGGCATTTGCACAAGACTGCAAACAGTTCCCAGGGGGGTAAACAGTCTACCATTAAATGTTTGACAGCTCCAGCTACAGACACATTAATATTCAGCACCGAATCAGGCTACAGAAGTAACATTTCCTGCATTTATTTAGCTAATTTGGCATCAAAGTTTAACTGAAAAGATACTGAATTATAAATGATATTTTCTCTGTGCAAGATGAACAGGAAGCATACTGGCAGCAATATCTTCACTTTAATTGCATTGTGTATGGGAGGTGGGGGAGGAGGTTGTATTTAGAATAAATCTCCAATCCGATGAACATCTCCACTGCTACTTCAGAAGGAAACAAATACACTTCTCAAATATTATCAGACCACAATGCAATGTAGTGTCTTTTGAACCTCCCAAAGACAATCTAAACTGTCAGGGGTTAAAGAAGGTGTTTAGATATTAATGAATGCCCAAACTACCCAAAAACAGTTACATTTCAAATTTCCCAATGACAATGGAAGCAATACGACATGGATAGACATAAAAGGCTGGAGTAAATCAGCGGGTCAGACAGCATCTCTAGAGAAAAGGAATAGGTGACGTTTCAGGTCGAGACATCACCTGTTCCTTTTCTCCAGAGATGCTGTCTATGCTTTAAATGTCTATCTTCGGTTTAAACCAGCATCTGCAGTTCCTTCTCACACAATACAGCATGAAAGCTGGCCCTTTGAACCTTGACCATGTTGACCAAATTGCCCGATGAGCTTGTCCCAGTTGCCTGCACCCGGCCCATATCCCACTGTCCACGTGTCTTAATTGGACCTGCCTCAACCACTTCCTATAGAAGCCCACTCCATATATACTCCACTCACCCAGGGTAAGAAGATGTCCCTCAGGTCCTCTTTAAATCTCACCCCTCTCATCTTAAACCAATGCCTTTGAGGTTTAGAACCACCTCCCCTCTATCCCCCCTCCCCCTCCCCCTCACTCTGCAGAAAAGGGGTGAGATTTTCACCCCTTTTCACCTATTCACCTGTTCCATGGGGTGGGCGATTGCAACCTTCACATGGGGCGAACCTGTTTTGACGAATGCAATCAACCTGTGTGCACAATCAAATAAGATCAAATAGAACAAGTTGTCCTACAACTTTAGGCTGTGCACGCCATACACAAGAAGACCTGTTCCATGCTGCTCATGATTTTCGCAATAATTGCACACATTAAGTATAAATGTAGAACATTCTCATGGGCAGGGGCAACTGCAGTATCAATCAACAGGTGTGAATAGAATGCTGGTTTGAAAACCACATTGCAGGTCAAACATGCAGCAAAAAACTCTGGGATGTACAGTCTTGAATGCACAGTCTTTTTACCTAGGGTAGGGGAAATCAAGAATCAGAGAACATAGGTTTAAGGTGAGAGGGGCAAGGTTTAATAGGAAACTGAGGGGTAACCTTTTCGCTCAGAGGGTGGTGGGTATACAGAACAAGCTGCTTGAGGAGGTAGTTGAGGCAGGTACTATAAACATTTAAGCATTTAAGACATGGACAGATACGTGGATAGGAAAGGCATATGGGTGAAACACAGGAAAACGGGACTACCTTAAATGGGGCATCTTGGTCAGCATGGAGGAATTTGGCTGAAGGGACTGCTTCTGTGCGCTATGACGCCTGTGTAGACCCATCATGTTCTGTTTCATTCATATCCCCCTCATTCTTCAGTAGATTCAAGTCTATCCTGGATTAGGGTTAGAACCTGTAGCCATGCTGTATCACTCCATGAATCTAATACTAATCTCAATATGCATGCAGCATAAACTTATAAGGGATGTTCCAAAATAAAAATATGATGAATATTAAATTTGCAACAGGCAACACTTTTGCTTCACCAATGGAACAAACATAGTCAGGTTGAGGCTATCTGGAGGTGAAATACAGGTCTGACTTACCCTGACTGGAGGGCTCCGTGCCTGCACCCGGTGAGTGCCCTGAAGATCCCGCAACGCAATGTTGCAGTTGGCAGAGACGACCCCGTTGCTTTGTACTCTGGTGGTACCATTGACATTGTTATTGCCGTTCACGCCACTGTTGCCGGACCTCCTCGGTCGGTGCTTGATGCCGTCAAGCAAGCGAACCAGCAGGATGTTAGTCGGGAGCTCGTCCACCCCGCAGTCCACCAGTGTCCTGCACTCCGGGCAGCGCAGTTCGCTCCTGGAGCTCAGAATCCCCTGCAGGCAGCGACGGCAGAAGGTGTGCTGGCATGGCAGCACCTTGGCTGTGGCGTCCAGCCGCTCCAAGCACACGGGGCACTCCAGCAAGTCCAGCAGCACCGACTCATCCATTCCCTGCCTTTGTGCGTCCAAATCTTCAACTCAGGACAGGCCTCCAAAGAAACAAACTCATCACAAGAATGGTTTCGTTGAATGATAAATAATTTGATTTCCAGTCAAGCTTGATCATGTCGCATCCATTCCCTTCAAGCAACTGTTTAATTAGCTGCTCTGGAAGACAAGAAATATCATAATAGATTGGAATCAGTACGAGACACACAATCATTTAAGAACGAATTCCACGTTTTAAGAATAAATATAAGCTCCGATTTACTTCACCATTTAGATTAACATACATATTAATTTTAAGTTCATAAGCAGGAGTAGGCCATTCGGCTCATCGCCTACTCCGCCATTCAATCATGGCTGATCAATCTTTCTCTTTCAACTACATTCTTCTGTCTTCTCCCCATAACCCTTGATACCCTTACTAATCAAGAATCTGTCAATCTCCGCTGTAAAAAGACTTCATATTAATTTTACATTCTAATATGTAAAATATATCCCAAGTTTAAATTTCTAAACACTAAACATATAATTATGCTATCAAAGTAATTGAAAGTAGATGGGACAAGGAACTGCAGTTGCTGGTTTACACAAAAGGACACAAAGTGCTGGAGTAACACAGCAGGTCAGGCATAGAAACATAGAAAAATGGGTGCAGGAGTAGGCCATTTAGCCCTTCGAGCCAGCAACACCATTCAATATGATCATGGCTGATCATCTAAAATCAGTACCCCATTCCTGCTTTTTCCCCCCATATCCCTTGATTCCTTTAGCCCTAAGAGCTAAATCTAACATAGACACAAAATGCTGGAGTAACTCTGGAGAGGAATGGGTGACATTTCGGGTTGAGACCCTTCTTTAGACTAAATCTAACTCTCTCTTGAAAACATCCAGTGAATTGGCCTCCACTGCCTTCTGTGGCAGGGAATTGCACAGATTCACAAGTCTCTGGGTGAAGATGTTTTCCTCATCTCAGTCCTAAATGGCCTACCGCATATTCTTAAACTGTGACCCCTGGTTCTGGACTACCCCAACATCAGGAACATTTTTCCTGCATCTAGGAAAATCCTTTAAGAATGTTATATGTTTCTAAGATCCCCTCTCGTCCTTCTAAATTCCAGTGAATACAAGCCCATTCTTCCATCATATGTCAGTCCCGTCATCCCAGGAATTAACCTGGTGAACCTACGCTGCACTCCCTCAATAGCAATAACGTCCTTCCTCAAATTAGGAGACCAAAATTGTACACAATACTCCAGGTGCGGTCTCACCGGGGGCCCTGTACAACTGCAGTAGAACCTCCTTGCTCCTAAACTCAAATCCTCTCGCAATGAAGATTAGCTTTCTTCACTGCCTGCTGTACCTGCATGCTTACTTTCAGTGACTGATGTACAAGCACAGCCAGGTCTCATTGCACCTCCCCTTTTCCTAATCTGACACCATTCACATAATAATCTGCCTTCCAGGCAACATTTCTGGAGAACATGGCTAGGAGATGTTTTACATCAGGACCCCTCTTATGAAGTGCCTAGAGCATGCTGCCAGAGATGATGGTGGAAGAAGATGCAATAGTGGCATTTAAGAGGCTTTTATAATGTGTATGGAGGGATGTGAATTTTCAGGCAAAGGAGATTGGTTACACCAAAGATGGACACAAAATGCCGGAGTAACTCTTCATCTATCTTCGATGTAAATCAGCATCTACAGTTCCAGTTAACAGGGCCTATTATTATTCCAGGGTTACACAAAAAGCTGGAGAAACTCAGCGGGTGCAGCAGCATCTAAGGAGCAAAGGAGATAGGCGACGTTTCGGGTCGAGACCCTTCTTCAGACTGCTCCTTTATCTCCTTCGCTCCTTAGATGCTGCTGCACCCGCTGAGTTTCTCCAGCTTTTTGTGTAACCCTCGATTCTCCAGCATCTGCAGTTTCTTCATTAACACTATTATTATTCCAACCTGATATTCCAATCATATTTCTAATATTGTGTAAGAAGAGACTACAGATGCTGGTTTAAATTGAAACATAGAAACATAGAAATTAGGTGCAGGAGCAGGCCATTCGGCCCTTCGAGCCTGCACCACCATTCAATATGATCATGGCTGATCATCCAACTCAGTATCCTGTACCTGCCTTCTCTCCATACCCCCTGATCCCTTCAGCCACAAGGGCCACATCCAACTCCCTCTTAAATATGGCCAACGAACTGGCCTCAACTACCTTCTGTGGCAGAGTATTCCACAGATTCACCACTCTGTGTGAAAAACGATTTTCTCATCTCAGTCCTAAAAGACTTCCCCCTTATCCTTAAACTGTGACCCCTTGTCCTGGACTGCCCCAACATCGGGAACAATCTTCCTGCATCTAGCCTGTCCAACTCCTTAAGAATTCTGTAAGTCTCTATGAGATCACCCCTCAATCTTCTAAATTACAGCGAGTACAAACCGATAGACACAAAAATGCTGTAGTAACTCAGCGGGCCAGGCAGTATCTCTGGAGAAAGGGAAGAGGTGATCTTTCGTGTCGAGACCAGAGATGCCGCCGGACCCGCCGAATTACTCCAGCATTTTGTGTCTACCTTCCAGGAACTAACTGGTCAGCTGATGCGCTGGAACGCGGGCATGCAGCGGGAAGTACACACGTTGTAAAGTTGTGCGAGTGGTTTACAATGCAGTGTGACGGTCCACGTTCTGGCATTCCAACACAGCCTGATCTCCACTCGGCTTCTAAATAGGTCCGGGAACGTATTTCGCAATCACAGTAAATGACGCCAATAGTAAATTATGTACTTTAGATTTTGAAACTCCCACCGCCCCAAGCTGTTTCTGTTTCTCCCGTCAAAGGCACAATGTCTACGCTGCTTTAACTCTGCAGACATATTTTGCTGGAGATAAAAGTGCATTAGCGTTACCGTCGTAATTCAGTAATTATATCGTGGGCATCACAATGTGATGATATATTGAAGATCCCCTGAAGCAGATTGCCATTCATACTCCTTTGACTATGACTATTTACAAGTCCGTACGCATTACCTATGCAAGGCGGGATTTAAAGAAATACCATTTCTCACTGCTTTGGCAAGATTGGAGTTCAGAATGAAAAAAAATTATCAACATTTCCGGAAATTGCTATTTGCACTGAAGCGACAAAGCCAATAAATAAAAAATTAAACGCGCACTAATCATAGTAAAAGTGCGATTATGTCTAACTGTTGTTGAGCTGTGTGGAACCGCCAATCCCTCAGTGAGCAAGGCGCCGGCCAAAGCGCTGTGGGGCAACAACACGACCCGTGCCCGCCTTGGGTGAAGGGTTGGTTGAGGTGGTGGTGAAGGTTAATGGGGAGGGAGCTGGTGATGGGGAATGGGTGCAAGGAGAGGACGGGGTGGCCGCAGGCAACAAGGGGATGGGAAGGGGCAAGGGAAGTGGGTTGGGGGACAGTGGGAGAGGGAGTGGGGGGACGGGGATTTGGAGCTGAGGTGGAGAGAGCTGGACGGTGAGTTGTGGAGGGGATGTTGAGGGTCGGGGGGGGGGGGGGGGTGATGGGGGGGGGGGTGAGTTGATGGGGGGGGGGTAAGTTGATGGGGGGGGGTGAGTTGATGGGGGGGTGAGTTGATGGGGGGGTGAGTTGATGGGGGGGTGAGTTGATGGGGGGGGGTTAGTTGATGGGGGGGTGAGTTGATGGGGGGGTGAGATGATGGGGGGGGGTGATGATGGGGGGGTGAGATGATGGGGGGGTGAGTTGATGGGGGGGTGAGTTGATGGGGGGGTGAGGGATGGGGGGGGAGTGAGTTGATGGGGGGGTGAGATGATGGGGGGGTGAGATGATGGGGGGGTGAGATGATGGGGGGTGTGAGTGAGTGGGGGGGGTGAGTTGATGGGGGGGGTGAGTTGATGGGGGGGTGAGTTGATGGGGGGGTGAGTTGATGGGGGGTGAGTTGATGGGGGGGGTGAGTTGATGGGGGGGTGAGTTGATGGGGGTGAGTTGATGGGGGGGTGAGTTGATGGGGGGGGGGTGAGTTGATGGGGGGGTGAGTTGATGGGGGGGGGGTGAGTTGATGGGGGGGTGAGTTGATGGGGGGTGAGTTGATGGGGGGTGAGTTGATGGGGGGGTGAGTTGATGGGGGGGTGAGTTGATGGGGGGGTGAGTTGATGGGGGGGGGGTGAGTTGATGGGGGGTGAGTTGATGGGGGGGTGAGTTGATGGGGGGGTGAGTTGATGGGGGGGTGAGTTGATGGGGGGGGGTGAGTTGATGGGGGGGGGGGGGTGAGTTGATGGGGGGGGGGGTGAGTTGATGGGGGGGTGAGTTGATGGGGGGGTGAGTTGATGGGGGGGGGGGTTCCCTCGTCCGCTCCTTCCCCCGACACCCGGTCACTCACTCACTCACTCACTCACTCACTCACTCACCCGCCGCCTCCGCCTCCTCCCATCCTCGGCGACACAGCTGCCGCTGCCGCTGCCGCTGCCGGTCTCTCCCCGGGCGGGTCGGCGCGGGTCCGGTGTGCGCGGGTTCCCGCTGCGGGGCCGCTGCAGCCGCTGGAGCTCGCGGGACGCGCTCGCTCGCGCACAACCGCCGCCGTTGCCAGGCCGCCCAGCGACGGCACTGCGCACGCGCGCCCACCCGGACAGCCAACCGGCCGGCACCGCGCCTGCGCTCTGCACGGTTGCCGGTCCAACACTCCGCGCCTGCGCTCCCTCCAACGACCGGCAATGGCAATGGTGTTTATTCAGTGGTGACGTTTCAGCTGCAATTCTGGGTCTCCAGTACCGCATTTCTATTGATATATATCTCAGCCAGAGACAGATCATTCAAGACGTATACTTTGTAGTTTACTCAATGGTTTAGGACCAGTGCCGATGTAAAATGTTCCATTCAACAGTGTTTGATGCTGAATGCATCAACACATTAGTCACAGGAGCAGAAAGTGCTGGAGTAACTCAGCGGGTCAAGCAGCATCTCAGATGTCATTCAATACAACCAAATGTCATACCATGCATGTCTCACACAAGATTAAACCACTTTTATCAGAATACAAGATGGGTAGCCATACATTGCTTGCTGTCGACCATCACCCATATCTTGGAGTCGAATTAAGCAAAGATTTAAGTTGGGCAATGCATATTAGTCAAGTATTCAACAAAGCAAATAGAACTCTCGGCTTACTCAATAGAAATTTTCACACATGTAGTACATCCGTCAAAGAGAATGCCTACAAGTCCTTGGTCAGGCCCAAATTGGAGTATTGTGGAGCCGTATGGGATCCTTTCAACAACAACAAGATCACCCGAGAGAATGTACAACGCCGAGCAGCCCGCTTTGTATCTAATGACTACAAGCGCAAATCATGTGTGAATAATATGCTGGCTTCTCTTGGATGGGATACCCTAGGGCTCCACAGAATCAGGCTAAGATTTATTGCAATTTACAAGGAGATTCACAAAATCACACCATCAAATCTCCCGTCATCCCAGAGCACCAACTGCCATGAAACAAGATAAAATAACGGCCCCTACATAATTAACTCGCTAAATTTCAATAAACAGTGCTACCAATATTCCCTTTACCCAAGGACGATAAGGGAAATGAATAGGTTACCACATGCTGCTCCCGATGTTAAGTCGTTTAAAAGGGGGATTGAGCAACTAGATCTCCTCAACTTGGTCAAAAAGGCCTACTTCAAAATTTAATCACTACTCTACTCACTCCGACCTGCGCGAGATAACCGCTGATGAGGTGTCTGCACAGTAATCAACCAGAACCAGAATCTATGGAGGGAAGGAATGGGTGACATTTTGGGTTGAGACCCTTCTTCAGACTGAGTGGGCGTCAGGGGAGTGGGCGGTACCGAGAGAAGGAAATGTATAGATAAGGAAGTGTAAGGTGTGAAAACAAGACAAAGGGAAGAATGGAGATCAAGGAACATGTAGAATAGATCATTATTAGTTGGAGGAAGCAAACAGATAAAATGTAGTCGGAGAAAGAATGGGGAAAGAGGGAAAGCAAGGGTTGCTTGGAGTTAGAGAAGTCAATGTTCATACCGCTGGGGTGTAAGCTGCCCAAGCGGAATATGAGGTGTTCCTCCAATATGTGTTGGGCATCACTCTGACAATGGAGGAAGCCCAGGACAGAAAGGTCAGTGTGGGAATGCGAGGGGGAGTTAAATTGTTTAGCAACCGGGAGATCAGGTAGGTTTAGGCTGAGTGGAGGTGTTCAGCAAAACGATCGCCGAGCCTGCGCTTGGTCTCGCCGATACACAGAAGTCCACACCTGGAACAACGGATACAGTAGATGAGGTTGGAGGAGGAGCAAGTGAACTTCTGCCTCACCTGAAAAGACTGTCGGGGACTGTATAGGGACAGGTGTTGTATCTCCTGCGGTTGCAGGGGAAGGTACCTGGGGAGGGGTGGTTTGGGTGGGAAGGGATGAATTGACCAGGGAGTCGCGGAGGGAACAGTCTCTGCGGAAAGTTGTGGAGATGGGAAGATGTGGCTAGGAGTGGGATCCCTTTGGAGGTGGGACAATGTCGGAGGATTATGTGCTGTTGGATCGGCCCACTCCCCGTGTATGTCGTCGCCAGCTCCAGCGGCTCCCTCCTCCTTGGCTCTCCGGTCTTCGGGGTCAAGCTCGGCGGCTTCCGAGCTTCCCCCACACAGGCAGCAGCTGGCCAGGTTCTTCATGGCAGCAAGCCAAACCCACGTGGCTGTGGCATCTTTGGAGATAGACCAGTCCCCACAGATTGAAGGTAATAAATATAACGCCATTATTTAATTATACATGAAGAGAAAAACACAGACTACGGGAGGAGAGGTAGCCTGCCACCTGCAGGAGAAAATATAGTAGAATCCATGATTAAAAGAAGAACATTTACAAGAGTCTATAAGGATTGAAAGAAAACTCAAATCAAATAAATTTATTAAGAGCTTTACAAGGTTACAATGAACGGATCAGGTAAGATGAAACAATCGATGTTATAGATTTGGATTTTTAAATGGAATTTGATAGAGGATTATTCAAGAGGTTATTAAACCAAAGTAAGATACACGTAACAGGTCTAATATACTGGTGTGGATTTGGATTAGTTAATTGACAATAATCAGTGTTGGAATTAACATTTTCAATTCAGGAAGCTATAAAGAGCCCTATATTATATGACTCATATGTGATATTGCAGTAATTAGTGCTCGAGCTCAGCTGTTGATTCACTGATCAGGTATAGTATATCCAAGTTTAGACTTTAGAGATACAGCATGGAAACAGGCCATTCGCCCCACCAAGTCCGCACCGACCTGCGATCACCCTGTACACTAGCACTATCCTACACATTAGGGACAATTTACAATTTTACTGAAGCCAATTAGCCTATAAATCATTTGCACGTCTTTAGAGTATGGGAGGAAACCAGAACTCCAGGAGAAAACCCATACAGTCACAGGGAGAATGCACAAACTCCGTACAGACAACACCCACAGTCAGGATCAAACCCAGCTCTCTGGCGCTATGAGGCAGCAACTCTACTGCCGCTCTACTGTGCCACCCTAAAGTTTGCTGATGAGAACAGGACTTAGAGTTGCGAGGAGGATGCAAAAAATTTTCAATGGGAAATTGTGGTTCAGTGAACAGTCATGGAAATGGCAAATGAAATATAACATGGAGGTATGAAAGATTTAACGCTGCTGGGAATAATAGTAAAGCAAAATATTCTGATAGATAGGAAATTGTTGGTTTTCAGAAACACCCATCTGTCCATGTGTCTGCAGCATTGAAGGCAACAAGCGGGTTCAGCAGGCAATTGGGAATGCAAATGGAATGTTGGTCTTTATGGGAAAAGAAAGGAGTGTATACAAGAGAAAAGATGCTTCGTCATCATTTTATAGAGGCTTTCTGAGACCACACCTGGCATTTTCTATGCAGGGAATTTTTTTCCGCCCCGAAGGAAAAGTATAACTGGACTAAAGGGAGAATAGAACGCATGCACCAGATTGATTCCAGGTATTAAGGTGAGGTGGAGCAGATTGGGTTTATGTTCTCAAGAGTTGAGAACCTCAAGAGGTGTACTCATTGAAATGCACAAAATTCTTTCAGGGATTGGAGTAATAGAGCTCTAAAACACGGAAACAGGCCCTTCACCCCACCATGTCCATAACGATCTAAGTTGGCATATTGGCCTCATCCCATTGGCCTCGTCCCATTTGCTGGCAGTTGGTCCATAACCCTCTGAACACTATCCATATGTCTTTCAAAAGACAAATTGTATCACCATCTATAGCTTCCTCTGGCTGCTTGTTCCAAGAATGGACTAGATTCTATGTAAATAAGCTTCCCAAGGTTACCTCTTAAATCTCATGTAGGAAAGAACTGCAGATGCTGGTTTTTACTGAAGATAGACACAAAATGCTGGAGTAACTCAGCGGGTTAGGCAGCATCTGTGGAAAAACGGAATAGGTGACGTTTCGGGTCGAAACCAGTTTGATAAAGGGTCTCGACCCGAAACGTCACCCATCCTTTTTCTGGTCATATGATTTATGAACGTGCATTCAGCTTCAAACACTGTTTGAATGGAACATTTTAGATCGGCACGGGTCCCAAACCATTAAGTAAATTACAAAGTATACGACTTGAATGATCTGTTTTTGGCTGACATCTGTGTTTTTAAAAAAAAGACAAACAGAAAAAGAACACTGAATAATGGGCTGACGTGACATTCATTGCTAACTTGTTTCCTCAAAGTGCTGCATCAAAGCTGTGCAAATCAATTTGCTGCAGCTGGTCTGAAGATTGTGGCGAGTTTGGGATTTACCATCCACAAAAGACACTGACTAATATGATTCCACAACCAGAACACCAGTCAAATCTTTGCAATGTTCCACTGTAGGATCCTGCAAAGGCTTTGTCACTGAGCATACACAAGGTCGAGATTGATTCATGTTTTGACACGAAATGGAATCAGGAGATCAGGGAGCAAGATGTACTTGAAGTACAATGGCCTAGGAGGAGACTCTAGGGTAATGATTTGCAATGCGGTGTAAGATTAAATCCCAACCTGACCAGACAACAACAAAGAAGAGGCTGCTCAAGAGACTGGAGATGTTGGAATGTGAAGCAGAAAACTCAACGGGTCAAGTGGCATCTGCGGAAGCAAAGGGACGGTCAATGTTTTGGGTCAGGACCCTGCATCTTGATCCAGGGTCGTGACTCGGAAAGTCAACCATCTCTTTGCCTCCACAGATGCTATGTGACCTGCTGAGTTCCAGGCACCAACCAATCTGAAGTTGAGCTAGAATATATAAATGTTTTTCATGTGTAGGAAGGAACTTCAGATGCTGGTTTATACTGGAGATAGACACAAAATACTGCAGTTACTCAGCGGGACAGGCAGCATCTCTGGAGAAATGGAATAGGTAATATTTCAAGTTGGAACCCTTCTTCAGACTGCCCATCCACATAAATATAACAAGCTAAATTCATTTGAGAATGAAACAATTGGCAGGCACGGTGGCGCAGTGATAGAGTTGTTGCCTTACCGCGCTAGAGACCCAGGTTCCGATCCTGACTACGGGCGTTGTCTGTACGGAGTTTGTACATTTTCCCTGCGACTGGTGAGTTTTCTCCGAGTGCTCCGGTTTACTCCCACAATCCAAAGATGTATGGGTTTGTAGGTTAATTGGGTTCTGTAAATTGTAAATTGTCCCTAGTGCGTAGGATAGTGCTAGTATACGGGGTGATCGCTGGTCAACGTGGACTCGGTGCGCCTGAGGCCTGTTTCCACGATATATCTCTAAAGTCTAAATATTGATCAAGATTAGAGGGCATGAAGTAACCTAATCTGACCAGGATAAGTGCTGAGGCAGGCCAGCATGGCGTGACATGGCCCAACTCAACCCAAACTCTTTATCAACCAAAGTATTCAGGACCCATCCAAGGTTGACTCTTGGGACCACTTGACCCACTCTTGCTTCAATAATGTTCTGAACACCGTTCAACTGGAGTCTTGCTGAGAAAAAAATAGTGACCTGTGCTTGCCTTCAAAGTACTTTAGTTTAGTTTAATTTAGAGATACAGCACGGAAACAGGACCTTCAGCCGACCAGTGATCCCCGCACATTAACACTATTCTACACCAACTAGGGACAATTTTTATATTTACCAAGCCAATTAACCTACAAACCTGTATGTGCTTGGAGCGTGGGAGGAAACCTGAAGACCTCGGAGAAAACCCATGCAGGTCACAGGGAGAACGTACAAACTCCGTGCAGACAGCACCCGTAATCGGATCGAATCTGTGTCTCCGGCACTGCAGTCGCTGAAAGGCAGCAACTCTACCGCTGTGCCACCGTGACTGCATAAAGATTTTTTTTTTTGTTTCAGACAGCTTGGGGGGGATCATGATCATTTAAATAATTAGCAACCAGTTTAATAAATTACGCATAAAATGAAAAATACAGAATATAAAAATTAAAGTCACAAACTGAACCCTGTTTGTAAATCAAATAACTTTTTTTAAGTAGTAGGATGAAGGAACTGCAAATGCTGGTTTACAAATAAAAAGCTGGTATGGAGGAGGAGGGGCAGGATAAATCCTGGCAGGTAATAGATGGTTACTGGTGAGGCAGTTGGCTTTGATTGGCAAATGGTGGATAAAGGCCAGAGATGAAAAGACAGCATGTGTGGGGGAAAAAAGGATTGAAGAGTTGTGATTTGTGAAGGTAAAGGCAGGAAGAAAGAAAAGTGAAAGAGGGGAGAAATATGTGTGTGTTCAGGTGGGGGCACTGGGGAGATGGGGCGGGATGGGAAGAAGGGAGAGAGGAAGGAGATCTAGTATTACAGCTGCAGAGGTTTTAATTTGGCTCCAGATGGGTAATGGATCAAGTGATCTCGTAGAGGTGTCCAAAATAATGAGAGGAATAGAATGGGTAGATGCACAGAGTCTCTTTCCAAGAGTAGGATGATTCTTTCACCAGAGGACACAGGTTTAAGGTGAAGGGGGGAAAGATTTAATAGGAACCTGAGGAGTAACGTTTTCACACAGAGAGTGATGCGTGGATCAAGCTGACGGAGGAGGTAATTGAGGCAGGTAGTCTTGCACCATATAAGAAACATTTAAACAGGTACATGGATGGGGTAGGTTTAGATGGACGTGGGCCAAACGCAGGCAGATGGGATTAGTGCAGATGGGGCACGTTGGTCGTTGTGGGCAAGTTGAGCTGAAGGGCCTGTTTCCACACTGTATGGCTATGACAGGGAACCCACCATCTCTCAGGAGTTAGAAAGAACCTTCCAAATTATAGTGGGTGCAAATCTATCAGAGAATGTTTGACCTTTAATCTCTCCATCTAGTTCAAAAAGGCAGGACCTGTTTGTGGCGGTCGCTCCCGAGCACCTTCGAGAGATTCCATCTGTGCTTTTATGAATTAGCAGCGGTTTATTCCGACTGTTCTAACAAATCAGACTCTGACCATAAATCATTTAATTGCAAGCACATTAGCTTCTTTGTGTTTACACTGATCCATGCAATGAGATTTTTTTCCAGTCATACAGCGTGAAAACAGGCTCTTTGTCCAACTAGTCTACGCTGACCAACATGCCCCATATACACTAGTCTCACCTGCCCGCACCTGGCCCAAATCCCTCTAAACTTGTTCTATCCATGTACAGGTATCAGAGGTTACGGGAAGGAGGCAGGAGAATGCGGTTAGGAGGGAAAGATAGATCAGCCATGATTGACAATAGACATTAGGTACAGGAGTAGGCCATTCGGCCCTTCAAGCCAGCACCGCCATTCAATGTGATCATGGCTGATCAACAACAATCAGTACCCAGTTCCTAACTTCTCCCCACTATCTTCAAGAGCCCTATCTAGCTCTCTCTTGAAAATATCCAGAGAACCGGCCTCCACCGCCCTCTGAGGCAGAGAATTCCACAGACTCACAACTCTCTGTGTGAAAAAGTGTTTCCTCATCTCCATTCTAAATGGTTTACCCCTTCTTCTTAAACAGTGGCCCCTGGTTCTGGACTCCCCCAACATCGGGAACATGTTTCCTGCCTCCAGCGTGTCCAAACCCTTAATAATCTTAGATGTTTCAATAAGATTCCCTCTCATACTTCTGAATTCCAGAGTGTACAAGCCCAGCCGCTCCATTCTCTCAGGATATGACAGAGTCACCATCCCGGGAATTAACCTTGTGAACCCATGCTGCACTCCCTCAATAGCAAGAATGTCCTTCCTCAAATTTGGAGACCAAAACTGCGCACAATACTCCAGGTATGGTCTCACTAGGGCCCTGTACAACTGCAGAAGGACCGATTTGCTCCTATACTCCTCTTGTTAAGAAGGCCAACATGCCATTCGCTTTCTTCACTGCCTGCTGTACCTGCATGCTTACTGTAATTGACTGATGAACAAGGACCCCCAGATCTCCCATTTTCCCAACTTGACACCATTTGGATAATAATCTTCCTTCCTGTTTTTGCTACCACTCTGCCCACTCACCCAACCTGTCCAAGTCACCCTGCATTCTCATAGCATCCTCCTCACTGTTCACACTGCCACCCAGCTTTGTATCATCTGCAAATTTGCTAATGTTACTTGTAATCCCTTCATCGAAAACATTAATATATATTGTAAATAGCTGTGGTCCCAGCACCGAGCCTTGCGGTACCCCACTAGTCACTGCCTGCCAGTCTGAAAGGGACCCGTTAATCCCTACTTATTGTTTCCTGTCTGCCAACCAATTTTCTATCCATGTCAGCACTCTACCCCCAATACCATGTGCCCTGGGGTGGGAGATTGCAACCTTCACGTGATCCACCCTGTTTCAACAAATGCAATCAACCTGGCTTGCACAATCAAATAAGATCAAATAGAACAAGTTGTCCTTCAACTTTAGGCTGTGCATGCCATACGCAAGAAGAAGATGATAGTACCTGCCGCAACTACCTCCTCTGCAGCCCGTTCCCTATACCCACCGCCGTCCGAGTGAAAAGGTTGGCCCTCAGGTTCATATTACATTTTGCCCCTCACTTTACATTCCACATACCATACCAGGGCAGCACAATGGCACAGCTGGTTCCACCTTGACCTCAGGTGCTGATTGAGTGGAGTAGAGTGGTGGCTAAATGTTATGATAGTACCTGCAAACTCCTGTTTTTTGGGCAGTCTTTTTCTTCCATTGATGCCTGTAGTTTACAGATAGAACTCAAAAGACGTATTTCTTGCCCGCACTTTAAGGAGAGAATTCACCCAGCTTAAAAGGTTACATAATTTAGTAACCTGTTAGCGAAAGCTCAACACCCGAGGCTTGAAGATTAATGCAATTTGTTGAATCAATTTGTTCAGATTTAAGAGCTACAGATGACAACCATCTGATGATTACTCACCTTCAAATGAGGTAATTCTGCACCATCTCAAGCGTCAAGGAGAGCAAGATTATTTCCTTTGGCGGAAAAGATAGAAGGACAATACCACATTCATTCTAGACACTGTAACAAGAGGTCATGAACAACATGGATTTGTACTCTGCTCTCTTTTCTGCCTTTGTGCCAGGGGAACCCAATACGGCTCCTCAGTCAAGTTTTCCGATTGTTAATTTTAGCAATGATCATCATGTCGAATCGCATCCATTACCTGCAAAGGAATAGTTTAGTTTAGAGATTCGGTGCAGAAACAGGCCCTTTGGCCCACCGGGTCTGCGCCAACCAGCGATCCCGGTACACTAGGGACAATTTACAATTTTACTGAAACCTGTATGTCTTTGTGGAAAAAAACCGGAGCACCGGGGGAAAACCCATGCCGTCACGGGAAGAACATACAAATTCCGAACAGACAGCACCCATAGTCAGGGTCGAACCCAGGTCTCTGGTGCTGTAAGGCAGCAACTCTACCGCTGCGCCACTGTGTTGCCAAAGTTATGTATCAAAACTTTCTTCTTCGTTAAGATGCCCCAAATAATCTGATTCAGCGCGGCCCGTGGACTTCTGGAGCTGTGGTCTTCAAGGAGGAAGCGGCTGCTCCAGACACTCCGGGCCGCTGAGGAGTGTTCACCCGACGCCAGAACTCCATCACCCGGCGTGAAGCATCGGGCTGCCGTAGCGGCGACTGCGGAGGCCTCAATAGGCCCGACTATGGGTGAACTGGGGATGGGACTGGACTTTGCTGCCTTCCCCCACAGTGGGAACCATTGTGGGGAGATATTTTTATATTTACTGTTAAATTCTTTAATGTTGTGTCTTATCTTTATTTGTGTGCTGCATTGGCAAGACAAATTTCACTGCACCAATTGGTGTATGTGATAATAAATGTCCTTTGTCCTTTGTCTTCAGACTGACTGTAGTTGATGACGTGGAGTGTGGGGGAGGGAGAAAGCTGGAAATGGGAGTGGGGGGGTCAGGGGCGTGAGTGGGGGGGGGGGTCACGAGGCTTCGGCCCTGGGCCCTGTGGACAGTAACATCAGGAGCTGAGCTGGTTGGTGACTGACTCCGAACTCCAACAACATCAGCTTCGTCCGCCCCGAATCGCGGGGCTTGAATCGGCCCGTTCGCAGGGCCTTAATACCGGCTGCGAGATCTTCCATCCCTTGGCAGGGTGGTTCAACATCGGACGCCTCGATCGCCTTGACGCAGTAATTTGACCGCGGGGCAGTGGAAGATCCTGCGGCCGATTTTAAGCTGCGCCAGGTGGGGCGATGAAAAGCCCTGCGATCGGGCCGATTCAAACCAAAGATCCTATAGCGGCGCAAGATAGGCCACTCCTGCGGAATGCAATGGGCTGACGTGTAGTACGCAACGGAGCGGAACATGGGCATTTTTTTCGTCCATTTCAGTAACCGGAAGCCGACCCGACTCACATTATTTTTTAATGTTTTTTAAATAATTTCTTTTTAATTGGCTCATATGCTGTGTTTGAGTTGATTTTGTTGAGTTGACACACACTCTGTAATTCATTCATCTAATCACACTGTTCACAACTGCAGTAATTGCAGAGGTTATCTAAATCAAGTATTTCACAAAATTAAATGTGTTTAAGCAAGATTTACAAATGATGTATAACTTAAGGATGGTTTTATTCGGCGAGCATACCTGATTAGATTGTTCTGGAAAGAACACACATACATGAATGTGATATAGATGTACATAATAATATCACACACATTTACATTTCTTCCGATTTTATATCCAATGATGAACTTTATTTCAGACTAGAAAAGGGACAACATTAAATAAAAAAACCTGAGTCGGGCCGCTCCGCCGGAAAACCGCTTCAGATTCAGCCCCGAATCGGGCTGCTCCGCCGGGACTCAGCCCTGAGTCGGGCCGCTCCGTCGGAAAACCGCTTGAGACTCAGCCCCGGGCCGCTCCGTCGGGACTCAGCCCTGAGTCGGGCCGCTCCGCCGGAAAACCGCTGGGACTCAGCCCCACGTCGGGCCGCTCCGCCGGGACTCAGCCCCGTGTCGGGCCGCTCCGCTGGGACTCAGCCCTGCGTCGGGCCGCTGCCTCAACCCCGAAGACGGAGGCAGAAGTAAGATGGCGGAAGCACGATGGCGGAAATGGGTCCTATAATTACCCATGAATCTGCCCATGACCGTAGTACTCGTTTTTCCTCTACAGGTGCACAGTAGAGAGCTTGCAGACCGATTGCATCGTGGCTTGGTTCGGCAACTTGAACGCCCTGGAGAGGAAAAGACTACAAAAAGTAGTAAACACTACCCAGTCCATCATCAGCTCTGACCTTCCTTCCATTGAGGGGATTTATCGCAGTCGCTGCCTCAAAAAAGCTGGCAGTATCATCAAAGACCCACACCACCCTGGCCACACACTCATCTCCCTGCTACCTTCAGGTAGAAGGTACAGGAGCCTGAAGACTGCAATGACCAGGTACAGGAATAGCTACTTCCCCACAGCCATCAGGCTATTAAACCTGGCTCGGACAAAACTCTGATAATAACCCATTATCTGTTATTTGCACTTTATCAGTTTATTTATTCATGTGTGTATATATGTATATAATGGTATATGAACACACTGATCTGTTTTGTAGTAAATGCCTTCTATGTTCTGTTTGCTGATGCAAAGCAAGAATTTCATTGTCCTATCAGGGACACATGACAATAAACTCACTTGAACTTGAACTTTTTCGAGGGCGTAGTCCATCTTGCTCCACTATAGGATCTTTGATTCAAACTGCACTCTATGATCTTTGCTCAACCAGGACCTCTCCCTCCTCCAATCACTGCGCTCTATCCCCCCTACTTCCGCATCGGACCGACATCTCCCTCCTCCAATCATCGCGCTGAATCATCATGTCCCGCCCCCCCATTGCCTGCTGACTGACGTCTCGTCCAATCGGCGCCCTCGATCATCAGTCCCACCCCCACTGTCTCGCGGAAAGCGGAGATTTTGTTTTATTTTTATCTTTATATTTTTATTTATCAGAAGCAAATGTACAAGAGTAGAACAAACGGCATATAAAATTATACAGTTATTGTACAACTTCAATTTTTACCTTTTAGCTTTGAATTAGAAGAAAAGAAAAGTGAAAGAGCAAGAAAGAGAGAAAGTGAGATGTGCAAAGATAGGACCCCGAGGCTGCCAAGGTGGTGTGGCCAAAGAGTGGGTAAAAGAAAGAAAGAAGAAAGGAATAGAAAAAAAAGGACAAAAAGGAAAAAAGAGAGAAAAGTGGTGATATACCTGCCTCACGTCCCTCCCCACCCACCTCACCCAACCCATAGTCTGTGCAGTATTTTAAATTGAATTAGCGAATGCCTAACGTTAAGAGAACAGTTGTGTATGTATGGAAGGCTTTCCTCCCATCTGTCTTTTAATATTTTTACGCCTAGTTCATCTTCCCAAGCTCTTCTAATTACTTCTGACGATGGGGTTTGTATATTTAAAAGGGTATTATACAGGTATGATATTAACTTGTTTGAATCCGAGTTTCTATTCATACATTGGTCTAGTGTGTCTGGAAACATATATTGATAGTCTTGGATAGATGATTTCAGATAGTCTCGTATTTGAAGGTATCTAAAGTATTGGCTACCTTTCAGATGATATTTCGACTGTAATTCTTGAAATGCGAGAAGAGTTCCCATCTCATAAAGATCTCCCAGATTTTTAATAGATTTTTTTTTCACTGAATTTCAAAATCCGGATTACGAAACATGGGGGGGGGTTCAAGACAAAGTGATAGGTGGATACAGGTGGGTTGGTTGATCGATAGAATGTGTCAAAGGCTAGAGGTGAAATGCAGTCAGAAGGGTGTCAGATAAGGTGAAAAGTGAACCAAGGAAGGGGTTAGCGGCTATGACAGATGAAAGTACGAAGGAGGGGAAAGGAGCACGTGTCGGGCAAGTGGGGATGTGAGAGATTTAGTTCTAGTTTTTGTTTTGGACATACAGCAAACAGGCCCTTCGGACCACTCAGACCAAGCCAACCATTGATCATCCACGCACAGCAAGTTCAATATTACCCTACCTTCCCTACACATTAGGGCAATTTACAGAGCCCAATCAACTTTCAAACCTGCACATCTTTGGGATGTGGGAGAAAACCCACGTTACAGAGAGAACGTGCAAACTCTGCATAGACAGCACCCGGGGTCAGCATCGAACCCGGGTCTCCAGCTCTACCAATTATGCTGCCCTCTAACACCAGCCATCTAGATGGAGAGAGTACAGCCTGACTCTTGGACTAGGTTGTGGTCATCTACAGTATCTCAAACAGACCAGGTGACTTGCTTTTGCTGTCCGAGTCAGAACTAACTAGTTCTGCTGTAACTAATCCATCTATGGCTGGTTCATATGTTCCCTCTCCATGGCCTGACTTCCTGGACATTTCCTGCAGCTCTGCCTTTCACTGGTTATGCATTGTGTTCTTTAAAACGTCTCTCATTAACCTTTCAATCCAATGACTTTCCTCAACTACATCACCTCAGCAACCCTGGCCTCACTCGATCAGAAGATGTCCCTTCCATCCCACCCTCGTACCTCTGAACATTAACAATTAAGTTTGGTTTTAAACTAAACTAGGTGATAAACCCTTCACCAGAACTGAGAGAGAAAAGTTTTATTTAATTTTAGAGTGTGAAGAATGGTCCCAACCCGAAACGTCACCTGTTCACACCCTCCACGAAGCTGCCTGACCCTCTGATTTCCCCCAGCACTTTGTGTTGTGCTCATGATTCCAGCATCAGCAGTTCCTTGTGTTTTTATTTTTAATTTTCTGATCGGTTAAGGCCAGAGTTTTTGATAAAAGATATCGGATTGAAAGTCTGACCTGCAAATGTTGATTCAGTTTCTTTCCACAGTTGCAGCCTGGTCTGCTGATTTCAGCATTTTCCATTTTTATTTCAGATCAGTAGTATCTGCAGTTTTGCTATTTTATCCATTCTTGAAATATTTGTGGAGCTTCATAAGTCTTAGAAGCAAAATTAGGCCATTAGATCTACTCTGTCGCTCAATCATAGCTGATCTATCTTTACCTCTCAACCCCATTCTCCTGCCTACTCCCCATTACCCAACACCCGTACTAATCAAGAATCTGTCAATCTCCTCTTTAAGTTACCCAATGACTTGGCCTCCACAGCCGTATGTGGCAATGAATTCCACAGATTCACAAACCTCAGACTAAATAAATTCCTTCTCATTTCCTTTCTAAGGGTACTTCCTTTAGGTAAAGGTAAAGGCTTGGCGTCAGGAAGAAAAAGCAACATAGAGATTGAAATATATATTTTAATGAAAACGAGAGAGACATTTGAAGACATTTGCTCAAATACACTTATAATCTGAAGACTGACTGAGTATAGGAAGGAGGTAGATAAAAATGCTGGAGAAACGCAGCGGGTGAGGCAGCATCTATGGAGTGAAGGAATAGGTAACGTTTCGGGTCGAGACCCTTCTTCAGACTGATGTATGCCTTCTTCTTCCCCCCCCCCACCCCCACCCCACATCAGTCTGAAAAAGGGTCTCGACCCGAAACATCACCTATTCCTTCGCTCTATGGATGCTGCCTCACCCGCTGCGTTTCTCCAACATTTTTATCTACCTTCGATTTTTCCAACATCTGCAGTTCTTTCTTAAACGAGTATAGGGAGGATGTTGTTAAGAGTTGAAGAAGAGTTCAGAGAAGAGTGGGAAAGAGTTCAAGGAAGACATACGAGGATGTTGGCGGGACTTGATGTTGGCAGGCCTGAGCTATAGGAGTGGTTGAGCAAGCCAGGACTATTCCTTGGAGCTCAGAAGGATGAGGGGTGATCTTATAGAGGTATATAAAATTATGAGAGGAATAGATAGGATAAATGCAAAGTTCTTTACCCAGAATACAAGAATCAAGAACCAGAAGACATCAGTTTAAGTTGGTAGGAGAAAGATTTGGAAATATAGAAAATGGGTGCAGGAGTAGGCCATTCGGCCCTTCGAGACAGCACTGACATTCAATATGATCATGGTTGATCATCCAAAATCAGTACCCCGTTCCTGCTGTTTCCCCATATCCCTTGATATGGGGATTTAATTGTAAGCTGAGTAACTTTTTCCACAGAGGGTGGTGGGCATATGGAACGAGCTCCAAGAGGAGGTAGTTGAGGAAGGTACGATAACACAGTTGATAAAGGTATTTGGACAGGTACGTGGATAGGAAAGGTTTAGAGGGATATGGGGCTAACACGGGCAGCTGGGAATAGTGCAGATGGAGGATATTGGCCGGCATGAGCAAGTTGGGCAGAAGGACCCAAGTCTGTGCTGTATGGCTCTATAACTTATTTTCAAAAGCAAGATCGCAATTGGCCGCCACATTAATAACTCCAGTCACGTTCTTGGGAAGTTTGGACTCCACCATCCTCGATAATTTTAGTTCCTTGTTTCTTCTCAGATGTAGCACAGTGGATTGTGCCGATAGTTCACCTGAATGACCATTGTTAAGTTATGAATCTGTATAGATATGCACCTGTACCTGCACAGACCTGAATCACAGCTGATGCTTCACATGCACCTCCTGCACGGGTGGCAATGAGGAAACATCAACCTGCTCAGCACATGAACTCTTGCCTACGAGTACAGTGATTCAAGACCCATTCCAGAGATCTGAACACAATGTTAAGCTGGTATTCCAGAGCTGTCGTTGGAGGTCCTTCCTTCAGACAGCAATTTTAAATTGTGGTTCTTCTAGATATCCAGTAAATATCCTGCAGCACTATTCTATGAAGGTTTTTAGCCCTTGGTGTCCTGACCTACATTTCTCAATGAACAACTATAAATAAAATCTGATGCAGACTCTTATTTCACTGCTGTCCAAGGGACTGCACCGCGTGTAAATGTCCAATATGTTTCTCAATTACTACTGCAACTGCAACAAAGATACATCGACTGTAAAGCAATTTAGGACCTTTGTGAGTCATGGAAAGAGATAAATCAATCTATGTCTCATATGAATAAACTGAAGGTGACCTCCAAAGCTATCTGCTTCATTAACTATGTGGTGCTGTGATTATACTTAGCAATGGTAAGTTTCAAGACACTTTTTAGTACTTACTGCTTTTGAGATTGGCTTTCAAACACTCTACGTTCATTCCACCTAAATGGAATCACTCAGGTGGGATATGGCTTGATGAAAGCCAACAAGCCTTCCAAGCACATATGTTCTCCTATCAGTCTTATTGAGAAAGGTTCAAAAGCCAAAACTTTGTCACTACCTTTCCCCACTAATGGACTTACATAGCAACGCTGCTGCAAATCAAATTCAGTTCAATGAGTAAGGGATGCTCTGAAGAAGGTACTTAATAGTTTTCCTGTTTATAATTCAAAGTGTGTACATCAGGAATTGTTGAAACGAGGAACTGCAGATGCTGGTTAGTACACAAAAGAACACAAAATGCTGGAATAGCTCAGCAGGTTATGGAGCAACTGTGGAGAACATGGACAGTCAAAGTTTTGATCGAAAAAAAAAAAAAAAGTTTTGATCGAGACCCTTCTTCAGACTTGAAACAAGCGGCACACTTGATGGGCAGCACAGTAGTGCAGCGGTAGTGATGCTGCCTTACAGCGCCAGAGACCCAGGTTCAATTACGGGTGCAGTTTGTACGTTATGGGTTTTCTCTGGGTGCTCCAGTTTCCTGCCACATTCCAAGATGTACTGATTTGTAGGTTCATTGGCTTTGGTAACATTGTAAAATGACACTGGTGTGTAAGATGGTGTTAGTGCAGTGTAGTGGGGTGGGAGATTGCAACTTTCACGTGGTCCGCCCTGTTTTGACAAATGCGATCACCCTGGCGTGCACAATCAAATAAGATCAAATAGAACAAGTTGTCCGACAACTTTAGGTTGTGCACGCCATACGCAAGAAGAAGTGCAGTGTAGTAATCACTGGTCAGTACGGACTCGGCGGGCCGAAGGGTCTGTTTCCACGCTGTATTTCTAAAGTATTTCTAAAGAGCTGCTGCCTGACTCAGAGTTACTCCAGCAGTTTCTTTCATCGTAAATTATTGATTGCTCAATAAAATCAATCTGATATGTGCCCATCTAGTAGTAGTAACTTTGAAAATAAGTGCAGGGGTCATAGTCATAGAGTGATAGTGGGAAACAGGCCCTTCGGCCCAACTCGCCCACATCGGCTAACAATGTCCCAGCTACACTAGTCCCACTTGCCTGCGCTTGGTCCAAATCCCTCCAAACCTGTCCTATCCATGTACCTGTCTAACTGTTCCTTAAACGATGGGATCAGGCACGTGCCGTCAGGGTAGGCAAGGTATGCACTGCCTACCCTGACTAAAATTATAAAATGATAATTATTAAATATAAATAGTAAAGGCACGGGAGAATTATGTCTACCTAAGAGATCCAAAGTCTGTGCAGCTGACGTGCCGTCAGCACTGCTTCAAGCCGTCAATGACAAGGGGAGCTGAAGGCAGCTGAAATTTTGCCTTTGCAGCAGCCTACTGCGCATGCGCAGCGCAAGTTTTTCAAACATGGATTGTCATTTTCTTAAGAGTATCTTAAGAAACAAAGAGAGAAGAATGGAGTTCATGTACAAATAATATGGTAAGTAGATTTCTTTGAGTTATATGTTTTTAAATACCATATCTCCCGGCAATGAAGACACTATTTTTTACCCAAAAATAAGGCACGAAAATGTACCTGCATCTTGGAGGGCGAAGGTTAGGTTATTAGTCAAGAAAGATAGACTTGGCTATCCCTCAGTAAAGCAACATCAAGAACAATGTTGCTGCACAGCGGGATAGCCAAGACTATTACATGTCTTTCACAGCTTGTGGGGAGTCTGGCTAGGGGTAAAGTTGCGGGAGGGCAGGAGCGTTGAGAAGGAGGGGGTCGGGGATCATGCCAGCAACCAGCTCAAGAGCAGGTCAGCGGGCGACGGATAACAGGGCTGTGAAAGGAACTCTTCCCCCAATTGGTCCCTTGAACTAGTATTGTCATTCAATAAGATGACAACTGATTCAACTTGTCCCGGTGTGCTCCCGTTTTTCCCACCATCTCCCCACCTGCCGTCACCCACCACCCCCCACTCATTCAGTAATTCAGAATGAAGGAGATTTGGAAGCCTTGGGCAAATTGAATTGTTACTTTCTTTATTTTTACAGAGAGAACAATTTGCACATGCGCGGTTTAAGATTTTTTAAAAAGCCGACTGACTGCCTACCCCGAGTAATTACTCACGGCATGTGCCTGGATGGGATAGTCCCAGCCTCAACTACTTCCTCTGGCAGCTTTTTCCGTACGCCCACCACTTTTTGTGTGAAAAAGTTACCCCTCAGATTCCTATTAAATCTTTTCCCCTTCACTTTGAACCTATGTCCTCTGGGCAAAAGACTCTGTGCATTTACGTGATCTATTCCCCTCATGGTTTTGTATACCTCTGTAGATCCTCCTGCGCTCCATGGAATAGAGATCCAGCCTACTCAACCTCTCCCTATAGCTCACACCCTCTAGTCCTGGCAACATCCTCATAAATCTTTACTGAACCCTTTCAAGCTTGACAAAATCTTTCCTATAACATGGTGCCCAGAACTGAACACAATATTCTAAATGCAGTCTCACCAACGTCTAATACAACTGCAACCTAACCTCCCACTGTTATAATCAATACTCTGACTGATGAAGGCCAAAGTGCCAAAAACCTTTTTGACCACCTTATCTACCTGCGACTCGACCTTCCAGGAACCATGCAATTGTACTCCTAGATCCCACTACTGTACAACACTGACCAGAGGCCTACAATTTACTGTATAGGTCCTGCCCTTCGTCCCAAAATACAACACCTCACACTTCTCTGTATTAAATTCCATCAACCATTCCTCTGCCCACCTGGCCAATCGATCCAGATCCTGCTGCAATCTTTCACAACCATCTTCACTATCTGCAAAACCACTCACTTTTGTGTCATCAGCAAACTTGCTAATCTTGCCCTGAATGCTCTCATCCAAATCATTGATGTAGATAATAAACAGTAACAGACCCAGCACCGAATCCTGAAGCACACCACTAGTCACAGGCATCCAGTCTGAGAAGCAACCTTCCACCATCACTCTCTGCTTCCTTCCATGTAGCCAATTTGCTATCCATTCAGCGATCTCACTTTGGTCACGTCTTCAAAAAAATCAATCAGATTTGTGAGACACGACCTCCCACGTACAAAACCATGCTGACTATCCCTAATCAGCCCTTTCCCGTCCACATGCCTGTAGATCCAAGCCCTCAGAATACTTTCCAGTAACTTACCAACTACAGATGTTAATCTCAATGGCCTATAGTTCCCAGCATTTTCACTGCAGCCCTCCTTCCAAAGAGGCACAACATTTGCCACCCTCCAGTCTTCTGACACCTCTCCTGTATATAAGGACGACTCGTAAATTTGAACCAGTGCTCCCGCAATTTCCTCTCGAGTTTCCCATAATGTCCTCGGATATATGAGATCAGGCCCTGGAAATCTGTCTCCCTTCAAACACGACAGTACCTTCAGTACTTCTTCGACAGTAACCCTGACTGCTCTCAAGACACTTCCAGTGACTGCTCCAAGTTCCTCTATCCTACTTTCTTCTCGGTAAATTCAGAGGAGAAATACTCTTTGAGAGCTTGCCCATCTCCTGTAGCTCCACATAGAGGTGATCACTTTGAGTCCTGAGAGGTCCCACTCTCTAATTACTCTTTCCCCCCTTATGTATTTATTAAATATTTTGGGATTGTCCTCAGTGCTATCCGCCAGAGCTATCTCCTGCCCCTTTTTGCCCTTCTGATTTCCTTTTTTAGTTTGCTTCTTAGTTCCCAAAACTCCTCCAGGGATGCACTTGATCCGAGCTGCCAATACTGTCCCATGCATCCTTCTTGTTTTTGACTAACGTCTCAATTTCCCTCGACAGCCAAGCTTCCTTACATTTGCCTGCTTTGCCCTTCACCAAATATGATCATGGCTGATCATCCAAAATCAGTACCCCGTTCTGGATTTTTCCCCCATATCCCTTGATTCCCTTTGCCGTAAGAGGTAAATCTAACTCTCTAATGAAACCCCATAAAGATTCTGGTTTAAAAATAACTCAATGCACAAAACTTTTACTGTATAAAAGAATCTTTATTACTAATCATTATAAAGATATAATACACATGAACTTTGTACTTTGATGTACTGTACAAGAAACTGCACCTATATTACAACTTACAAGTCTATCTCCATTTTAGTGTTCTGTTGCAAGGAAATTTTGATGAATAGACAGGAATCCTGCATAACAGGTCACCCTGTTGTAGAACACAAATTAAAATTTCCAGTGTTTAAGCTGCACCAGAATCTATAACCAATTCCATTTTATCTAACTCTTCAACTTGTGATACTCATACTTTGGTCAGAGAATTCTGTAATATATGCAAACATTGTTCTTTAGCAGCAACACCGAGAATTATGAAAGGAAAAATTCTGCAGAAGACTTCTGCCAAAATTAAAAAAGGCAAAATGGAACTCTGGGGAAGGAAGCAGAAAATAAAACTGTACCGATTTGTACCAAATCCATGCAGACCCATTTACATTGCGTGTTTTAACTTGCATCCACGTAATTGAGATGGCGAGGTTTTCCTCGGAAACGTTGTTCAAACGACAGCGTAGGCTTGAAAGTTAAAACATCCCACAGTAAGACGGGTCCCAAGTGTCGGCTTTTTATTCATCATTGTCTGTAAAATAAATAACAAGATAAATAATAAATAACTAACGCATCTACTGCATCTGTCTTCCTGATGTAGGTGTCGAGACCAATTGTAGACTCGGCAACCATTTCGCTGAACACTTACGCTTGGTCTGCCTAGGTCCGGTCTACGGGATCCCCTGGTTGCCAACTATTTCAACTACTCTTCCCATTCCCATACTGACCAGTGTGAGGTCACACACAAATTGGAGGAAAAGCACCTTAATTTTCGCTTGCGTAGGTTAAACTCACCCTCCCCCCTTGCCCCCTTACTCCACACCAGTCGTCTCCTAAGTTCTACAGTACTCCACACTGTTTCTCTCTTGAGATCACACTTTCCCGAGCCACCAATGGACCCACCGGGCACCGCCCTGCTTGAGGTTATTTGTGGATGGCCCTGGTCTTTCCTTGTCTGCAGCTTTTAACCCTGTCTCCCACTCCCTACTTTCAGACTGGAGAAAGGTCCTGACCCGAACATCACCCATCCTTTTTCTCCAGAGCTGCCTCTGACCCACGAGTTACACCAGCTCTTTGTGTCGAACAAGATTAATTTG
The DNA here is from genome assembly GCA_035221665.1 of Okamejei kenojei. Classification (NCBI taxonomy): domain Eukaryota; kingdom Metazoa; phylum Chordata; class Chondrichthyes; order Rajiformes; family Rajidae; genus Okamejei; species Okamejei kenojei. The sequence goes on along the minus strand of CM069133.1, from coordinate 51,883,001 downwards.
ATTTTTTAATGCAAAGTAGTCAGTTATCAAAACATCCTCCCATCACTCCCCTGGATTGTGAAAGATCATGGGGTCAAGTCAACTTGCAACTGTTGAAATGTGGGGAGAACTAAGAATTGGATAGCCAGATACACTGAAACAATTAAAATGTTTGTTATGTCATCCACATTTTAGCCAAAGATTGTTTTCGTTGGGAGAAAAACATGGATAATGATAGTTATTAAAATTACATTACTCTCCTCATCATATGACTGCTGTAAACCAAGATCAAAATTATTTTATTTTCTAAAAACATCGATGGAAAAACACAGTCCTTAATCTCAGGGGCATGAGCTACAATGACATCTTTCCAAGTAAGTAATAATTTAAGATATACTGTTGCAATGATAATTTAAATGGCACGCAGGAATTCACACCCTCCATTTCAAACAATAATTAACATTGGCAAACATAAACACAAAGTTGACTGTAATCCTTCAAGTTAAGAGTTAGTACAATGGTAACTGGATAAGAAAGGTTTAGAGGGATTTGGACCAAATGCAAATGGGAGTAGTTTAGATGGGGCGTCTTGGTTGGCATGAATGAGTTGGGCTGTTTATATGCTGTGTAACTTTATGACACATGGTAAAGTGGGGGGGGGGAATACCCTCTTATTCCAGTTTAACACTGGTTAATGACATGTTGCATATGGAGTCATTTCTGCAGACATTGTTTTTGGAATAAAAATGTTGTTAGAGTATGCGCGGCCGGGAGTGCTCCTGGCAGGCGGGGCTGCGCTCTCCAGTAGGCCCGGCTCGCCTGCCGCAGATGTCGTCCGAACCCGTGACGTGAGAGCGAGGGACCGGCGAGAAATCGGCGAGAGCGAGGTGAGCCGTCGAGGAGTGAGGTGGGCCGTTGGAATCTCCCGACAAATGCTTGGGGTCAAGACCCCAATGTTTCGTATCGAGACCCTTCATCAGAAGATGGAGGTTCTCGAGCCGAAACATCACCTGTTACGTTTCTCCAGAAATGCTGCCTGACCCGCTGAGTTACTCCACCATTTTGTGTCTATCTTCGGCGTAAACCAGCATCTGCAGTTCCTTCTTGAACAACCCACAAACCTGCACGTCTTTGGAGTGTGGGAGAAAACCAGAGCTCCTGGGAAAACCCACGTGGTCGCAGGAAGAAAGTACAAACTCAGTACAGACAGCACCTGTAATCAGGACCAAACCTGGGTTTTTGGCACGGTAAGGGTGTAGCACTACTGCTGCGCCAGTGTGTATTGCTTCTCTGAAATGTTGCAGTGAAGCCTAGCATCAAACCATGATGTTGATGTAAACTGAGAGGCATACCTTCCCCTGCCACTCAGTGGAGGCAGCATCAACATGTTACCATTTGATTTGTGTTTACCTTGTTGATTCTGATCATTAGTCAAAACACCTAATTTCTGTATGCCAGTCAAACGATCAGGACTGCAAATGAGTCATCATGAGCCTAGGTTAAACTCCTGCTACTGTAATTATTGTTCAAAATCAAAGATTCATTGCAGTACTAACTCTTAACTTGAAGGATTACATTTTGAATCAACATGGAAACATGGAAACTAGTAGGAGCCAGCCCTTGAACCCACTCACTATTCATTACAATCATGGCTGATCATCCAAGTTCAGCACTCTCGTCCTGTTTTCTCCCCATGTGGGCTTTAGATAATGAAATTAAAAATACATTAGATTAGAAATACATCATGGAAACAGGCCCTTTGGCCCGTTGAGCCCACATCAAACATTGATCACCCGCTCACACTAGTTCTATCTTATCGCACTTTCTCGTCTGCTTGCTACACACTAGGGGCCATTTAATTTGCAACCATGCACGTCTTCAGGATGTAGGAGGAAACTGGGGCAAACCTACAGTCATAGGGAGAATGTGCAAACTCCACACAAACAGCACCTGAAGCCAGGATCAAACCCAGGTATCTGGCAGCGACGCAGCCGCTCAACCAGCTGTACCAATGTGCCACCCTAGTGGTTAAATCTCATTATTTTTCTGAAAACATTTGAACATTTAGCATTTTCTTTCTGCTGTGGCAGAGATTTCCACCGGACTACTACTCTATGTGTGAAGACATTTCTCAACATTGGAGTCCTACAGAGCATCTCCTGTACCATTCAGGTCTGAACCCTGGGCTGTTGACCTCCATTTCACCAGGAGCATCCTTCTGAATGTTCAGCAATAAACAATCCATCTCCACTAACTAGGTTAGGCACAAATTGTGCAGTTTACAGAAACAAAACAACAATACAAAGCATCGAGACATTATGGGAGGAAAAAGTGGTTACATTTCACAATTCTGAGTATGATATTGGAAAAAAATACCAAATTTGGAAAACATCCAAAGAAAGCCCCAAGCAGCACTGCACATAAATTTGTGAAGAGGCTAATTAAACTGAGGCACAATTAACACAGGCAGTTACATCCAAGTGGAGCAAAAGGAAACACTTGCTAAACTGGAATGGAATGACTTACCACCCAAGTAAAATGCTAGCTTTAACACTTCAGTCGGTACAGTTCCTCAATACTAAGCTATAGAATATGCAGGTGTTCCACATTAAAAAAAAGTAAAAGGGAAAAACAGTTAAGCCTTTACGTTTTGTTGGAAGCTAGCCATTTGGAAATGGTATACATAATATTTTAAGACTGTTCTCTCCCAGAAGAAAAAATGATTCAAGGAAAATGTGTTTCAGTTAATTTTCCAACTTAAGAATGGCACCACAGCAAAAACAAAGTCTGAAATCAGCAAATGGAGAACACGTCTATGTTTTGAATGTGAGGCTTTCCTTCTTCTCGATGGGGCATTTCTGAACGGTTCAGTGCTGGACACTCATTTACGTTCTGCCTCATGTTAAAAGAATACTTCTGTCCACAGTAATGATGTAATTTACACTAGAGAACCAAGCAGTTAACTAGCGCAGCGATAGAGTTGCTGCCTTACAGCGCGAGCGACCAAGGTTCGATCCTGACTGTGGGTGCTGTCTTGTCGGAGATTGGACGTTCTGCCTGTGATCACATGAGTTTTCTCCATGTGATCGGTTTTCTTCCCACATTTAAAAGACTGCAGGTTTGTAGGTTAAGTGGCTTCTGTAAATTGTCTCTGGTGTGTAGGATTTGGTCAGCATGGACTCGGTGGCCCGAGGAGCATGTTTCCACACTGTTTCTCTAAAAGGTAGGCAAAAGTGCTGGAGAAACTCAGCGGGTGCAGCAGCATCTATGGAGCGAAGGAAATAGGCAACGCTTCTGACCAAAACCCTTCAGAAGAAGGGTTTCAGCCCAAAACGCTGCGGATTTTCCAGCATATGGAGTTCCTTCCTGAACAATTGTTTCTCTAAAAAACAATTTCACCTGGGCTGTGTTTTACCTCCAGTGGTACACGCTTCTATAGCTTGTTCCCCCATCGTTACTTAAATTACTTTAAAATACATACTTGCTGTCGCAAGTGTGTTTCGTGGCAATAAGTTCCATTTTTAAATGGAATCATTTATTTACACTACAATAAGGTATCTGAAGAAGGGTCTCAACCCGAAACGTTACCCATTCCTTCTCTCCAGAGATGCATCCTGTCTTGGTGACTCCAGCTTTTTGTGTCTATCTTCAGTTTAAACCAGCATCTGCATTTCTTTCTTACACAAGTTATCTTACCAACTTGAAAAAGGAATTAACAAATGTGTAATTTCCAAAAGACAGTCAATACTCATAGGGTTAATCCATCTCCTTCCATTTCACCAATGGATACCATGTGCATTGTGTACTGTTCTAACTGCAGTTAATTGCTACTGCAATCAGTCTGAACCACAAACCTTGCAGTGAAGCAGGCACGGAAATCGCTTTCAAAACATTGGGGGATACACAATTTCTTGGCCGAGCGCGGGTTCAATCCTGACTTCGTTTTGACATCTGTGTGGAGTTTACCCATTCTCCCTCTGACCATGTAGGTTTCCTCCTGTTCGAACAAGGGTCCCGACCCGAAACGTCACCCATCCTTTAATTCTAAAGCTGCCTGACCATCTGAGTTACTGCAGCACTTTGTGTCTATCTTAATGTTTGGAGTTTTAAATAATCCTAACGTCAGACAGGAGCGGTGCCCCCAGGCCCACAGCCAGTGCAGAGAAGCAGCGCTAAATCCAGCTCAACTCTGCACCTTAACCTACCAGCCCTGCCTGGACTTACGGGAACGACGGCCCAAGCTTACGGCCAATGCGGAGACGCAGCGCTTGTGACCCTTTGACCTGGGCATGCAATTCAAGCTCCGCTCTATGATCTTTGCTCCACCAGGACGTCTCCCTCCTCCAATCCCCGCGCTCTATCCTCAGTCCCATCCCCCTACTTCCGCCTCTGACCGGCATCTCCCTCCTCCAATCATCGCGCTAAATCATCATGGTCCCTCCCCCATTGCCTGCTGACCAACGTCTCTCTCGTCCAATCAGTGCCCTCGATCATCAGTCCCACCCTCACAGTCTTGCGGAAAGCGGAGTTTTAAAATCCAGATTACAAAAAAATGGGGGGGATCGTCCCCCACCTCTCAAAACGGGGGGGGGGGACCTGTCCCCCCTGCCCCCCCCCCCCCCCGGATTTCCGCCCTTGCAGTGAAGCTGACAACATCTTAACAAATTGTGTCCACGCTCTTAGGACATAAAGTGTTGGAGTATCTCAGCGGGTCAGGCAGCGTCTCTAGAGAACATGGATAGGCGATGTTTCGGGTCGGGGCCTTTCTTCAAACCTGGAGCCCGTCTGAAGCAATGTCTCAACATGATACGTCACCTATCGGTGTTCTCTAGAGATGTTACCTGACCGGGTGAGTTGCTCCAGAACTTTGTATCCTTTTGTGTATTAACCATCATCAAGGTGGCTCGGTACATGGCAGCCACGCCAACAGCCTGTCTCATCTTTTTCTTCTTTTGCTGTTTTGGTCTGTTTACTTGTATGTTTTTAGTGTACCTTTAGTTTTTCTATTACGGGGGGGGGTTGCCTGTTAAATCTCTTTCCTCGACGGAGATAATCATCATATCTCCGTCTGCACTGCGGCTTCAACATCCAACCGCAGGAGCATCGACCGCCCCGATTGCGGTAGCTTCTATCACTCCACCTACGGGAGCTTCGATCGCTCCACCTATGGGAGCTTCGATCGCTCTACCTACGGGAGCTTCGATCGCTCCAACTACGGGAGCTTCGATCGCTCCACCTACGGGAGCTTCGATCACTCCAACTGCGGGAGCTTCGATCGCTCCACCTTCGACGGGAGCTTCGATCGCTCCACCTACGGGAGCTTCGATCGCTCCACCTACGGGAGCTTCGATCGCTCCACCTACGGGAGCTTCGATCGCTCCACCTACGGGAGCTTCGATCGCTCCACCTACGGGAGCTTCGATCGCTCCACCTACGGGAGCTTCGATCGCTCCACCTACGGGAGATCGCTTACGGGATTCCGCGATCACCTACGGGAGCTTCGATCGCTCCACCTACGGGAGCTTCGATCGCCCCGACTGCGTAAGTTGCCCCGACCGCGGGAGAAAAGGGGGAAAGAAGGTGCAAGTTATTTGCCTTCCATCACAATGGGGAATGTGAGGTCGCTGAAAAAACAAGATGGACATGCTGCCTGCACAGATGAGGACTCAAAGGGAATGCCGTGAGTGCAGTGATCTCGGACAAGGCTCCTTGAGGACATCCCGGAATCTGGTGCAAGTGTGGACGGTTTCTTGACTGTTTGGGTGGATAGGGACTGCAGCGAGAGGGACAGCTGTTGGTACAACTGGTCACATCACGGTGAAGGAGCGTGTGTGTGGCCTGGCCATTGAACTGATAGCTGTGGGTCTCCGCTTATGCTGTGTGCCCTGGGGATTCTCACATACCATTGTGGTGGCTGTTTAAGTCTATGTTTAATTTTAAGTGGCTATGTATCTTGTTTCTTTTTTGTATGACTGTTGGCAAATAAATTACTTGTATGTTTACATTTGGCTAATAAATGAATTATAATTACAAATTAATTACAATCTGCAGTTCTTCGTTTCCACATAATGTGGGCTTTTCTGGGGTACAATTAATCCAGGAGCCATCTTGGTGGTTTTTCTCCCCCACTAAGCTATATTTATAAAACACATTGTACATTTCACAGTGAAGAGGAGGCAGAGATGGAGCTGGAATGGGAAACTGAAAGATGGAAGAGGTTTGCAGCCTTCAGATGTTGAGTCATAGTCAAACACGGCAGAAAATGGCCCATCCACCCCAACCTGTCCACTCTCACCAGCATGCTCCATATACACTTGCCTGTGTTTGGCCCATATCCCTCTAAACCCTTCCTATCCATGTACTTGCCCAAATGTTTTTTAAATGTTGTGAAAGTACCAGCCTCAACTACCTCCTCTGGCAACTCGTTCTTTGAACCTACCACACTTTGTGTAAATAAAAGTTGCCCCTCAGGTTCCTATTACATTTCGCCCCCCTCACCTTAAATCTATGTTCTCTGGTTCTTGATTCTCTAACTTGGGGTAAAGGATTCTGTGCATTTCCCTATTTATTTCTCTCATGATCTTATACACCTCTAAGATCGCCGCTCATCCACTTGACCTCCAAGGAATAAAGTCGTTGCCTGTTAAACCTTTCCCTTTTCACTGTACCTCAGTAGACGTGAGAATAAACAAAACTAAACTATAGCTCAGGCCCTCGAGTCCTGGCAACATCTGCGTAAATCTTCTCTGCGCTCCTCCCAGTTTGACAACGTCCTTCCTCCAAAAGAGCGAAAAAAACTGAACACAATACTCCCAAATGCAAAATTGCAGAATTTGACAATTTAGCCAAGGGATGACGTGGATGAGAAGCCTTTTATGAAAAGGCAGTGATTGAAACCGCTGGAGCTGAGATTGTGCATTTCTTCCAATGACATTAGATAGAGAAAAATCCATTAACGTACTGCAGCTAGACCCTGCACAAATAGATTACCTTAGCAGGGTGGAAACAGGTGGCAGTGGGGGGTGCTCCCTTCAGTCACAACTAATCAGAATTTAAAAGCATTAGCAAATACATAGAAGATAATGTGAAGAGGCTAAAGGTCACCAGCAATCTGACAATGGGAGCTCCCTTTGCTTATTTCGAGAATGTCAAGAGGAGAGTCTTGGTTGCCAAGTGACCATTTCATCAGTAGCTGCGCAAGGTGGAGAGAGGTTCAACAATTTGTTTTGAGCCAAGGAAATGGAGGCCCTTAACAACTGGCATGCAGTGGAACCAAGAAACAAATAGGATAGGAGCGAGAACAGAGACATCAAGAATATGTTCTGCTCTTGGTGGGTTGGGGAGGCAGGCAGATTCCATTTAGATGGTGGAGAAAGCAGAATGACAATGGAGGGAGATCAAATAGCACAAATGCGGCACAAAATGTACACATAATTAGGATTGACATGTTTTTCGTACCAAACTATTTAAATTAAATATCTAAAACAGCAAATGGTTCAATGGTTCTTTATCATCACGTGTGTCGAGGTACAATAAAATGTTTTTTTTTGCAAACGGTTCAATCAATTAGCACTTTTCATAAGAACAATGGAAGCGCGGAATTGAAAAAAAATCAATATTCTATTTAAACTTGTGTAGTTCAATATTCCAGTTAAACTTGTGTAGTTTCAGCTTTACAGAGCCAGACAGCTGTGTTCGATGTTGACTGAGGGTACTGTCTGTACGGAATTTGTACGTTCTCACCCCCCGGACTGCGTGGGTTTTCTCTGGGTGCTCTGGTTTTTGCGCAAATAGAATGACCGTCAAAACAGAAGATAACAAGATCAGAGTTTTAGTTATGTACCAGACTAAATGGGACCCGTTGGGTCCCAGCTTCACACGGGAGGGCTGGTCCCCCAATGCAATATTCCACCTCTCCACCAATTCCAATATGGCTGGCCAGTGGGGGGGGGGGGGGTTCTGTGTGTTGTGGGTCAAAGGGACTGGTTTCCAGAGGGCTAGTATGGACATTGTGGGCCGAATGGATTCTTGGGCTGGCAGCTCAGTCACTCTGGCCAGGCAGCATTTTAGAACCAATAGACACTTTTAGCAAGCATTTTAGAACCAAAAGACGCCTTCTGCAAGCAGTTTAGAACCAATAGACACTTTCTGCAACCATTTTAGAACCAATAGACATTTTTGCAAGCATTTTAGAACCAATAGACACTTTTTCCAAGATTTTAGAACCAATAGACACTTTTTTGCAAGCATTTTAGAACCAGTAGACACTTTCTGCAAGCATTTTAGAGCCAACAGACACTTTCTGCAAGCATTTTAGAACCAATAGACACCTGCAAGCATCTTAGAACCAATAGACTCTTTCTGCAAGCATTTTAGAACCAATAGAGACACTTTTTGCAAGCATTTATAGAACCACATTAAGGGCACTCACAGTTGAATAGACATTTGTTCAGTGCTATTCCGAGTGCAGAGAGACGCGACCCTCTGGCTTCCTCCATCTTGCAGAGACTGAGTGAGGCACACCACTTCCTGGTTTTATTGTCCCTCCCCCTCCCTCCAGCAGTGGCAGCAGAGAGAATGGCGAATTTAAAAAAAAGATTAATATCTCTCTGATTTCTCATCGATGGGAAAGATCCTCTGGTCCAGGATGGCATAGGGGGACTCTGAGCGAGCTGGCCAAAAATGACGGCCGTAGGTGGCGGCGTTCTCTCGGAAGTCACACCACAGTGAGCCAAAAGCGGTCAAGATCAGACTTTTAGTAATATAGAAGATAGATATACATAGCTAGCATAAAATATTTCTGAAAATGTTAAGTGTTAAAAATGTTAGAAAGTGTAACATGTTGGATTAGACCTGTGATATAAATATGCATTTTATGAATGACTCTCATTTCAGTTTAGTTTAGTTTAGAGATCCGGAATAGAACAAGCCCTTCACCCCACCATGTGCATGACTACCATTGATCACCTGCTTACACCAGGGAACCCACTAAACATTAGGGGCAGATTACAGTGACCAATTAACCTTCAAACCCGCTCGTCTTTGGATTGTGGGAGGAAACCCACACTGCCACAGGGGGAACATGCAAACTCTACACAGATACCACCCGAAGTCAGGATCGATCCTAGGTCTGTGGCGCTGTGAGGCAGCATGTGTACAGCTGTGTCACAGCGCTGCCCATCTCTACAACGTTACTATCAAAAGCTATCAAAAATGGTAAATAGAAACAAAGAGATACTTGCCTTCTTGATAAGCTCCATCTGCCATAACAAGGTGGAGGATTTTTGAGTATAAGTGCTCAAACTGAGGACCCAGAATGACTTGGACTATAGGAGTGCCTATGTCAATGTTTTCATCTTCATCCTCATGTATTGCCTGGTCCAGAAAAACAAAATGTATTTGAATATTCCAACGTATAACAGGTATAAATGGTAAATAAAAAAAGATACAAAGTGCTGGAGTAACTCAGCGGGTCAAGAAGTATCGCTGGAGAACAGGTGACATTTTGGGTGGGGACTTTTCCTCAGACTGATCGTTGTTATCAGTGGTAGGACAAATACGCACTTGCACAGGAGTGCAGTACATCGATGGCTTCATTGGCTGAAGGAAGATGCCGTACTTAATCTCCAATTAATGCAACAAAAGCAATTTTCCATTTGGTACAACTCCTCCATCAGAGTGAAAACATCTCCAAGCTACTTGAGGCGTGGCGACAAACAAATATTTACACCGAGCTGCACGAGAGGATACGAGAACCAATGATCAAACACTTGCTCAAAGCTGCAGGCTTTATAGACTGTCCTGAAGGGGGAAAAGAAGGTTGAGGCAGAATGATCAACAGTGTTACCGCCAGTAAAACGAGCTTTAGCAGATTAATAATTTGAGATGATCACATGATCAGAATTAGAGTAGTACAAAATATGCTTTGAAACCTTGTCGGTGCCAGAAAGGTGGCAAACGCTTGGTCTGGTGAGGTCTGCTACATGATTTTACTGGGTTGTATGCAAAACAAAGCATTTCACTGTACCTCGGCTCATGTGTCAATAACGCATCACTGAATCATTGAGATACATCATGGGTTGTGGGATTAGTTTAGTTTAGAGATACAGCGCATAAACAGGTCCTTCGGCCCACCGTGTCCACGACAACCAGCAATCTTCCTACACAAGCACTATCCTACACACCAAGGACAATTTACAGAAGCCAATCAACCTACAAACCTGTACATCTTTGGAATGTGGGAGGAAACTGGAACAACTGGGGAAAACTCACGTGGTTACAGGGAAAATGTACTAACTCTGTACAGACAGCACCCATTGTCAGGATCGAAACTGGATCTCTGGCGCTGTAAGGCAACAACTCTATCGCTGTGACACCCCAGTCAAATAGGCTGTTAATTAGGGTTGTGAGGCAATGGGAAGACACAAAAGCGTTGGATAATTACAAAAAATGTACCATCATGATGTTGTTTAACTGGAAGCCAATAAAGCTTGAGAAAACATAAAGGAAAAAATAAAGGACAATGAGAAAACAAAGTCTCCTCTGCCCGCGAAGGCCTACCGAATCTCTCGGATGCTAACCATTTTAACTCCTCTTCCCACACTGTGCTTTCTGTATTAGGCCTCCTCCATCGTCAGAGTGAGATTACGTGCAGACTGGAGGAACAGTACCTCATATTCTGCTTGGGTATGAAGACTGAATTCTCCAATTTTAGATATCTACAAAAGCCCATCCTCTCCCTACCAACACCGCTCCCTCCACCCTCCTCTTCTCCCTTGTGCCCCACCTGGACTTGCACCAATTTCTCCTCTCCCCATTCATTCCTTCCTCTAGCTTCACAATTTGCCACTCTTCAATCCCTTTGTCTCACACCATTGGCCTTTTTCACCTTTGGCCTTTGTCCACCATCTGCCTACATAATACCCCCCCTCACCTACATCCATTCACGTATTACCTGGCAAGATAGACACAAAATGCTGGAGTAACTTAGTGGGCCAGGCAGCATCTCTGGAGAAAATTGAGACATTTTCTCTGCCAAGGCTTTTACCCAGAGTAGGGGAATCGAGGAACAGGACATAGGTTCAAGGTGAAGGGGAAAAGATTTAATAGGAATCCGAGGCCTGTTTCCACACGGTATCTATGACTATAAGTTACTCCAGCATTTGGTGTCTATTTTTGATATAAACCAGCATCTGCTGTTCATTTTTATTATATTACTTGGCTGCATAATTGCCCCAATGTGACTCAATCAATCTTGCCACAATGTTTAGTTTAGTTTATTGTCACATATACTGAGGTATAGTGAAAAGCCTTTGTTGTGTATTAGTCAGTCAGCAGAAAGTCTATACAAGATGACAATCGAGATGACATTCACAGTGTACAGATACAGGATAAATGGAAAACTGTTCAGTGCAAGATAAGAAGAGCATAGTTATAGTCATACAGTGTGGAAACAGGCCCTTCGTCCCAACTGGCCCTTCGTCCCAACTTGCCCATACCGGCCAACATGTCCCTTCACTCGCCTCACCTACTTGTGTTTGGCCCATTTCTGTCTAAACCTATCCTATCCATGTACCTGTCCAAATGTTTCTTACACGTTGTGATAGTACCTGCTGCTATTACTTCCTGCGGCAGCTCATTGCATACACCAACCACCTTCTGTGCGAAAAGGTTACCCCTCAGGTTCCTATTACATCTTCCCCCCCCTCAACTTAAACCTATGTCCTCTGGTTCTTGATTCCCTTACTCTTGGCAAAAGACTATGCGTGCACCTGATCTATTCCTCTCAGGAGTTAAAGCAAGAAATGCTGCTGTTGGAGTAGAGATTTAAAAGAGTGGAGCGATTGTATTGCGTGATTGTAGATCCACTTCTGTAACCAGCAAACGAAGAGTCGCTTGGCTTGGGCGCCATCTTACAATGTTGTACCCAAGCTCCACTAAATTTCCCATGGGAGCGTTAATCTTCAGAACTAATGATAAAATGTTCAATTCCTGGTGACTGTACACCAGAACCAAGGTCATACAACATTCAGTGGTTGTGCTGAAGTCTGAAAACCTTTGCATGTCATTGAAGGCTGAGCTCCAAGCCATCACTGACACTTTCACTGAAGCATACAGAGGATTGGCCTCACAGTGAACATTTGGCAGACAACAGGTTCTCTCCCTTCTTGGCCCTGCTGCATCACAATGCACTGCAAGAAAAATAACCGCAGCAAAAGCCTGGAAAACATGGCCTTCTTCTCATATTTTCGGAGCAATCTGTTTGCAAAGGCAGACATCGGTGATAAAATTCATCACTTCCTTTAACGCAGTATAGACTGGATGATGGAGGATAACTTTGTTTGAAAATCATGACCTCGGGAGCTGGTACAAAAATCATGGTTTGCTGGACCATCAGACATAGGAGCAGAATGAGGCCATTTGGCCCATTGACACTGCTCCGTCATTTCATCATGGCAGTTCTATTTTTGCCCCACACCCCCCATTCTCCTGTCTTCCCTTTGACGCCCTTACTAATCAAGAACCTATCAATCTCCACCTCCTAAACCATCTGTGGCAATGAATTCGACCTGAAATGTCACCTATTCCTTTTCTCCAGCAGTTTGTTCCTATCTCTCAGTAGGATAGAATAATTATATGGGGATATTGTTGGTCGGCACAGACTCGGTGGGCCAAAGGGCCTGTTTCCAGGCTGTATCTCTCCACTAAACTAATTTATTTTCTATTCCCAGTGTATACCAATTTCTGTTAAAAGACACAGTTCCTTGGATAAATGGTACACAAATGGTTTCTCAGTTTGAAGTCTAATTACTGAGAGTTAGTATTGTACCAGATCACATACATATTATTCCATCTCTAAATTCAAGTGAGCCCTGCAGATTTTCAGTTCAATTCATCACGAGGCAGCATTACTCGTGTTCTTGTATTTTGGAGGCATGCCCAGTGAAAGAAAAGCAGAGCAAATTTATCTTTTAAGGATAAGGCCTTATCCTGTGTTCATTAATTAACATCATATGTTAAATGTTCAATGCCTTTGAGAAGTGCAGGAAGGAGCTGCAGATGTTGGTTTATACTGAAGATAGACAAAAAATTCTGGAGTAACTCAGCGGGTCAGGCTGTATGTCTGGAGAAAATGAAGAGGTGATGTTTCGGATTGAGACCCTTCTTCAAACTGAGAGTCAGGGTAGAGAGAAATTAGAGGTATGAAAAGTATCTATCCTTAATGTCCCTAATGTCTATCCCACACAGAAGCCAATGAATCTACAAACCTGCATGTCTTTGGAATGTGAATGGATTATGTGAAATGTTTAAGTCATTTGGACAGGGACATGTAAAGGTTTAAGTGGGGTATGGGCCAAATGGGATTAGTTTTGATAGGCAACTTGTACAAATGGATAAGTCGGGCAGAAAGGCTTGTTTCCAGGTTGTACAAATCTAAAAGGAGCCGAGATTAATTTAAAATGAAGGTGAATGCTTTAATAGGTAGACAAACTGATGCCGTCAACTACCAAATCATTTTCCTATTGGCATAAGGAAAAACAGGGACTAATGTAAACATCATGCATAAGTTGCTTTATTTTGCTCTGAAGATTCAAGGTTTGAAACATCACATGCAATTGACGTGAGACGCCTTGAGAGACTCCAAAACATTTTATTTGGAAAAAATTCAAAACACAGCTCTTTATACTTGATAATTGACTAAAACAAGATGTGTCACACCCCACAGCACCATTACAAGAATTTAGCACATCGTTAAATGTCTCCTAAATCAAGTTTCAATGTCTTCATTCATCCCTTTGGAAATGTAAGAACAAGAGCAGACCATTCAGCTTTGTGAGGCTGCTCCAATTATCCAAGAGATTTTCTTTTGGCCTGATTTGCATCGTTAAGGGCCTGTCCTACCAGCATCCGACTCCATGCGGTGAGCGCAATCAAACCGGCAGCGGGGGCCGCGCGGAGGTCGGGTGATCCCTGTACAGGGCCGTTCCCAACAGCAGGCGCCTGCATGCGAAGAGCGCGACCAAACCGGTAGCGGGGGCCGCACGGAGGTGGGGTGAGTAGAGCAACGCAGCGCAAAGTGGCGAACTTGGAGCGAAGTCTTAAAGGTAAGTTTGCCAGGACAGAGAGGGATACACAGAGAGGGGCACAGAGGCACACACAGAGAGGGGCACAGAGGTACACGCAGAGAAGGTCACAGAAGCACCTACAGAGAGGGTCATGGAGGCACGACGTCGTGGCGGTGTGCAATGTGTCGAGGCGATTGCGAGCCGACAAGCCGTTGCCGCGCGGAATTTTTGAACATGGTCAGTTTTTCGGAGCCCCGTGTGATGTCGGGACGAACTCCGCACAATTCCGCACGGCTTCAGCGATCGAAGTGGAACCGGCCCCGCGACGCTGGACGGCTCAAGCGACCACATTAGGTCGCGCTCATCGCATGGAGTTGCATGCTGCTGGGACAGGCCCTTTACTCCTTCTTACATGCCCATCAAAGGCACAGCGCTCGCCACCATCTAAAGCATCCACATGAGCCCCTGCCTTACAAAAGTCGCATCTATAGGGGCGGCACAGTCGTGAAGTTGTTGCCTTACAGCGCCAGAGACCTGGTTTTGATCCTGACTATAGGCGCTGTCTGTACTGAGTTTGTACGTTTTCTCTGTGACCGCATTGCTTTTCTCCGCGAGCTCCAGTTTCCTCCTACATTCCAAATAAGTACAGGTTTGTAGGTTAACTGGCTTTGGTAAAAAATTGGAAATAGTCCCTAGTGCATAGGACCGTTCTAGTCTACGGGGATCGCTGGTCGGTGCGGACTCGGTGGGTCGAAGGGCCTGTTTCTGGAAACTAAACAAAACCATCATTCAGGCCATGCCCTCTTTAGACTTTTGAGAAACAGCGCAGAAACGGGCCCTTCAGCCCACCGAGTCAGTGCCGACCGGCGATCATTCGATACACTAGCATTACTCTACACACTAGGGGTAATTTACAATTTTTACCGAAGCCAATTAACATACAACCCTGTATATCTTTGCAGTGTGGGAGGAAACCGGAGCACCCGGAGAAAACCTATGTGATCACAGGGAAACATACATATTTCAAACAGATAGCACCCGTAGTCAGGATTGAACCCAGGTATCGGGCGCTGCAAGGCAGCAACTCGACCGCTGCGCCGCCACGCCGCCCTTTTTTGCTGACCTCAAGCGTCAACATCAGCTACTTTCCCACCATCATCAGGTTCTTGAACCGACCTGCACAATCCTAACTCTACTTCAGTAATTAAACACTAAGGACCGCTTGAATTACTATGCACTTGTCTTCTAATTGTGTTTTGCACGCCTGTCTTCTTTTTGAGATCTTTTCTTTCCAATGTCAATTAGAATTTGTGTAATCTATGTATAATTTATGTTTTTGTGCATTGTCTGTGATGTTGCTGCAAGAAAGATTTTCATTGTACCCACACCTAACCTTACGTGCATATGACAACAAATTCAACATGACCAAAGGTCCTCAACACAGAAAAATGCAACCCCCACTTTGTAATTCTCAACTGTCATAAAACTTTTTTCCGTAGTGGGGAGGTGGAGGGGAGCAGGGTGAGGGAAAGACATCCAGAATTCTACTACCTCAGGTCAAGAAACACTTCCTGACATAGTTCCACAAGATCCCATCTCTATGAAGGTTAAAGTCCTTCCCCCCCCCCCCTCCCCTCCACCCCATTTGCAGAGATGATCATTCATGTCTATCTATCCTATCAAGTACTTATAATTAACATGGAATAGAATACATGAAAAGAAAAAACAATGAACAGCTAAAACAGGGTAAAAAAATATTTAATTACATGTCTTAAGAGTCTATTAAACAAATGCAAATCACATTCTTAACAAGTCCGACATTCTGTACAGAGATCTTCAAAGGCAACTATGCTTGAGATTCACTTCCTATCAGTTGCCCTGGAGCGAATTAAAGATCAGCCTTTAATTCTCACATGATGCAACCATGATATGTGGCCAAATACAAATTATTGAATCGCTCACTGCAGCCTAGATTGTCAAACCTTAAAACTGGAGCTGAAAGGGTTAATCTTTGTGGCTTTAAAAGGCTAATTTTGAACTGTACTTTAAATTGATTAGAACATACAAGAAAATAAAATTTTGCCCTAATGTCTTGGCTTTCACATCTTTTTTGGATTTGTTCAAACTAAGAAGAAGGGCCAATAGCACAATGTTTAAAAGTACTATCAAACTAGCACATTATCTTTCTCTCTCTCCACCCCCCCCCCCCCCCCCCCCCCCCCACATCTCCTGTGGTCTCTAATTTGAATTAGTGAAATAAACTATCAGATTTTGACAGCCAAAACATTTAAACCAATGTCACCGGGTACTGACACCAAAGATGGATCTTATGAAGATGAGCATTTATGGACTCATTTTGTGAATGTTTAATGCTCAAGTTCTTAAGATGGAAAGGCATTTCCCACCCTGGTCATTTTCTTTTCTCCCCACTCCCATCGGGCAGTGGATACACAAGCTTGAAAGCGCGCACCTCAGTTATAAGGGTTCTGTTATAAGGCTTCTGAACGGTCCTTCCATAAAGCTAGGATACTGCCCGATTCTTCAATCTAACTGATTAAGGACCCTGGATATTTTCCTTGGAACTATTATGCTACAATGCTGAGAAGCACTATATTTCGCTTTGGCAGCTTACAGCCCAGTGGTATGAATATTGATTTCTCTCACTTCAGGTAGCCCCACAAGCCTCACAAACTTCTCGTTTTCACCCTACAAACAGCTAACAATGGCCCTTTTTGTTTATCCGTTTATTTTTTGCATATCGTTTATCTATCTCTTCACATCATCGTCAATATCTCGTTTCCCTTATCCCTATCCTGTCTGAAGAAGGGTCTCGACCTGAAACGTAACCCATTCCTTCTCTCCAGAAATGTTGCCTATCTCGCTGAGTTACTCCAGTTTTGTGTCTATGCTGAGAAGCACATTTTGCAAACTTCCCTCTACCTATTGAACTCGAGTTTGCCTTGATTGTATTCATCTATAGTATTATCTGATTTGACTGGATAGATAAACACAGCTTTCATCTGTAGCTCAGTGAAATAAATACTTTTTACATTGATTATTGTCATGTTGTAATACACGTGTCAATAATAAACCTGAAAACTGATGACTCAACAGGTACATCTTAGCGATTAAAACCGTGCCATTCTATATCAAAGGGAAATATAGAGAGGTAGCCACCTTAACTTTGTTGTAAGCTTCAATGAAGTTTTCAAAGCCCATTTCGTGCTCCAGAGTCATTCGCAGTTCTTCCAGCCTGCTGAAAACACTGTCAAACTCGGCACTTTCACCCGCAACATCTTCCTCACTGTCATCTGCACAAATTGCAAAAGCAGAAACCTTGAGGCAATAGTCGCAAAGGTCACCCACCTGTATAAACACATTCAGATCATTGCCCTTCCTGCAACTTCAATTACAGCAGACAGCTTAATTTCACAGGGATTATTTTACAAACCATTGCAAATTTCATTAATTGGTACTTTGGCCATTCATGCTGTCAGCAGGTCTACAGCTGTAAATGTCACAGTAGCTGCAGTGATATTAGTGGCAAAAGGAAAAAAAGAGTGAATTAGCCAACATTTTGCAGTTATAAAATAGCTGGGGATTATTAAGGAAAGACAAATTAAGAGTAGATTAGATTTGGTAACAAGTGAAGCTACGGGTAATATCCAGTGGTTTATATTGGGGATGGACTCTGTTTTCCATAGTTCAGCACATTGGACTGTAATCCAGACAGAAACACCATTGTTGCTGAATAAATGGTTTTTTATCATGAAGGCTAACGTTCTTCAGCTGCAGAATAATATTTTGTTTAATTCTACTATTCACTTTGGACAGACTGAAGTAGTTGATGGAGATGGATATTCAATTTATTTCTCAGTGAAAGCTTAAACACATATCCCAATCAAAACTATTTGATTATTTTCATGAATTATTCTTTAAAGATAACAGCATAAAATGCAAAACAATATTACAAGGAGGAATACATGAACCTAGAGTAAATATTTCTAATGACTGTTCTGTATGAAGTCAGAGTCAGAGGCGTACAATGTGGAAACTGGCCCTTCGTCCACATCTTGCCCACACCGACCAACATGTCCCATCTACACTAGTCCCACTTGCCTGCATTTGGCCCACATCCCTCCAAACCTGTCCTATCCATATATCTGTCTAAATGCTTCTCAAACATTTAGATCGCACGTGCATCAACTACCTCCTCCGGCAGCTCATTCCACACATCCACCACCCTTCCCGTAAAAGTTAATCATCAGGTTCCTATTAAATCTTTTTCTCCTCACCTTAAACCTATGTCCACTGGTTCTGGATTCCCCTACTCTGAGCAAGAGATTCTCTGCGATGACCCGATATATTCCTCTCATGATTTTGTACACCTCTTTAAGATCACCCTACATCCTCCAACATGCCAAGGAGTAGAATCCCACCCTGCTTAACCTCTCCCTATAGCTCAGGCCCTCAAGTCCTGGCATAGGGAGAGATTGAGAGGTTCAGCAACAGTCCTGGCAACAATAAGAGGCCCTTGTTCACGTAATTATTCCTCTCACCGAAATCTCCACTCTATGAAAGCTTTTTCTCGAGCCATTTAATCTCCTGGCGGAAGATTTCTGTCCTCCAAGCTGAGGTCATATGAAACAATGACCCCAGCATTTCATGTTATAGAAAAATATTGCACACAGCAATCAGTCACTTCTATCGCTATCACTTCTGTAACCTTTAGCCCTGCTGCTAATCAGCTATCTATTCACATATCAGTGCTCATGAGAATTGTGTGATTCAGCTGAAAATCTATTTCATGGCTATTTCATTACTCACTGGAAAGAAAAAAAACTTCCTTCTAATATGGCTTGCAGTTTATGGATTGCTTGCATGTTTAGTTCATTGCTCAGAAACGGTTTTCTCTCCCATTGGATGCTGTGGGGAGACCTGATAAGAGTATATAAAATTATCAGAGATATAGAATGGGTCGAGAGTCAGAAACTTTTTCCCAGCATGAAAATATATCAAATACAAGAAGACATAGCATTAAGGTGAGATGGGAAAAGTTTCAAGGAGATGTGCAACTTTTTTTTTTACAAAGGGCAGTGGGTGCCTGGAGCTTGCTGCCAGGGGTGGTGGTGGAGGCAGATATGCAAATGGCATTTCAGAGACTTATGAATAGGCACTTGGATATGCAGGGAATGGAAGGATATGGATTATGTGCAGGGAGATAAGAGATAGTGGCCTCATGTTGGGCACAGACATTGTGGGCTGAGGGCTTGTTCCTACTGTATTATTCTATGCTCTATAGTTTGTGAGTGAGCTGCATGTGGTAATACTTGAAGCACAGAATTTTAATTACTGCACTATGCAGGAACCTTGCAGTGCTTGAGAGTAGCTCCGAGATGTAAAGACCATAAAATAACAAACTCAGGATAAATCTTATTAGTACATTCAAAATCTTATGGGTAATGATTAAAATAATATGGTGCCACTGGTCTTGAGCTTGTAAAACTGATGAACTAGTAACCTGGAAAGGCAGAATTAGGTGCAAGGAATGGACATATGTTTGGCAGATAACGAAATGGACAAATGTTTGGCAGATAACTGAAATGAAAATCATGGGATGTCTGAAATATATGGTTTGTTTCTAACGTTTGGACATAGATTTGATCCTCCCTAATTTAATATCCCAGGCAAGGACCCCTAGGGAACAGCTCCAGTTTTGCATTATCCCAAAATGATCAATCTTATACTTACACACTTCCCACTGGACACCGCAAAAATAAAAACATTTTCAAGTCACACATTTTGCTGGTTTCACGCATGTTATAATTCAGTCACTTGCTTGTTTGATTGGATATTTTTGTGGCATTTCAAAAGCAGGTTTAGTTTAGTATTATTGTCACGTGTACCAAGGCACAGTAAAAAACGTATTTGTTGTCCAGGCAGTGAAAAGACTATGATTCAATCAAGCTGTCCACAGTATACAGATACAGTCCGATTAAAGATAGTCTGAGGGTCTGTAATGAGGTAGATTGTAGGTCACGATCGCTCTCTAGTTGGTGATAGGATGGTTCAATTGCCTGAAAACAGATGGGAAGAAACTGACCCCGGATCTGGAGGTGTGTGTTTTCACACTTCTGTACCTCTTGCCTGATGGGAGAGGGATAAGAGGGAATGTCCAAAGCGAGATTGGTCCTTGATTATGCTGGCGGCCTTGCTGAGGCAGCATGAACTGCAGATGGAATCAATGGAAAGGAGGTTGGTTTGTGTGATGATCTAAGCTATGTCCACAACTCTGCGCAATTTCTTGCTATCATGGATGGAGCTGATCCCAAAGAATCATTTGCTGACCTGAATGTGAAAGGATATTAGCTAATCGGCTGGGATATTATAAAATCACAGCTGCTTTATTTGGTATTTGTGTGGTACAAGATTCCACTTTACAACTTGTCTGAAGAAGGGTCTCGACCCGAAACGTTGCCCATTTCCTTTGCTCCATAGATGCTGCCTCACGCTGAGTTTCTCCAGCAGTTTTGTCGACCTTTGATTTTTCAGCATCTGCAGTCCTTCTTAAACATTACAACTTACCACTGTACTTTGAGCTTGTGCAATGCCTCACATACTGCACCATCATATCCCACTTCATCTTCTCTAGCTCCAAGTATTTCTCTCTAGAGTCTTGCCCATTATGCTGTTATACTGACCATGGATGATATATTAAGCAAACTGCACAATGATCACCTTTGGAGACACCCATCACCACAACCTCACCTCATGTATTTATCCAAATTACTTTTAGAGGAGGATGCCAGAGGAAATAGTTGAGGCAGGGACTATTCCAACATTCAAGAAACAGTTAGACAGGTACATACATAGGACAGGTTTAGAGGGATATGGATCAAAAGCAGGCAGGTAGGACTAGCGTAGCTGGGACATCTCGATTTTCTGTTGCTGTTGTTGTTGTTGTTGTTTCAATTTTCCAGCATCTGCAGTTCCGTCTTAAACATTTTGTCTACTCCACTGCGAAATCTCCTCAAGGTATGCCTACTTTGAAGAAGTTCTCCTCCTCCCTCCGAAGCTCCCGGAGACTCAGCACTTCAACTCCCCCACCCATTCCCAATCCAACCTTTCTGTCCTGGGCCTCCTCCATGGCCAGAGTGAGGACCACCGTAAATTGGAGGAGCAGCACCTCATATTTCGCTTGGGCAGTTTGCACCCCAGCGGTATGAACATTGACCTCTCTAATTTCAGGTAGTCCATACTTTCTCCTCCCCTTCTCCGCTCTCCCTCAGCCCACTGGCTCCACCTCTTCCTTTCTTTTTCCCGCGCCCCCCACCCTCGCATCAGTCTGAAGAAAGGTTTCGACCCAAAACGTTGCCCATTTCCCTCGCTCCATAGATGCTGCCTCACCCGCTGAGATTCTCCAGCATTTTTGGCCACTGTGGGCAAGTTGGGCCGAATGGCCTGTTTCCATGCTGTATCACTCTATGACTATGACGTTTAAGCAAAGGTTCCCTTTCCCTCTACAGCTCACACTATTCCAGCAGCAGCAAGTAGCTTCCACTCTGTGCCAGCCAGCAGTTCTCCCAGAACAGAAGCAGAGCAACAACAACAACAGAAAGAAAGATTAATTTATCTTTGTGTTGCTGTTTGTGCAGACTGCAGACTGGCAGATTCACTGAAAGAACATTGAGTGCACATCAAATCCATTAGCCCTACAAAAAGGCATTTTAGGACAAGCCGAGAAATAAACAAAATTGATCATTCCAGCACCAAAAGGAGTAATAAATGGTAAAATAAGATAAAGTGCTTGGCAGGTTATACACCATCCGTGGTGAGAGAAAAACAGTTAATAGTTTATGAGAAAACAATACAATCGACCTTCATTATTACAGACCTCTTTACAACAGATTTCAGATATAGCAGTCAAAATCTGTTGTAACCCAGGTGTGCGTTCATATAGGGAAAAGTTAAATGAAATGTAGTTACATTGTTAAAGTATTATGTATTTTGTGTCTTTTCCTGTTTATTTGGCATCTTGTTTATTGGTTGTTTTTCCAATAGTGTACAGTGCCCACCATAATCTTTGGGACAAAGACCCATCATTTATTTATTTGCTTCTGCACTCCACAATTTGAGATTTATAATAGAAAAAAAATTACATGTGGTTAAAGTGCACATTGTCAGATGTCATTTTTATACATTTTGGTTTCACCATGTAGAAATTACAGCTGTGTTTATACATAGTCCCCCCCCCCCCCCCCCCATTTCAGGGCACCATAATGTTTGGGACACAGCAATGTCATGTAAATGAAAGTAGTCATGTTTATTATTTTGTTCCATATCCTTTGCATGCAATGACTGCTTGAAGTCTGTGATTCATGGACATCACCAGTTGCTGGGTGTCTTCTCTGGTGATGCTCTGCCAGGCCTGTATTGCAGCCATCTTTAACTTATGCTTGTTTTGTGGGCTAGTCTCCTTCAGTTTTCTTTTCAGCATATAAAAGGCATGCTCAATTGGGTTCAGATCAGGTGATTGACGACCACTCAAGAATTGACCATTTTTTAGCTTTGAAAAACTCCTTTGTTCCTTTAGCAGTCTGTTTGGGATCATTGTCTTGCTGTAGAATGAACAACCGGCCAATGTGTTTGTTTGAACTTGAGCAGATAGGATGTGTCTACACACTTCTGAATTCATTATGCTACTACCATCAGCAGTTGTATCATCAATGAAGATATGTGAGCCAGTACCTTCAGCATCCATTCATGCCCAGGCCAAAACACCCCACCACCGTGTTTCACAGATGAGGTGGCATGCTTTGGATCTTGGGCAGTTCCTTCTCTCCTCCATTCTTTGTTCTTGCCATCACTCTGGTATAAGTTAATCTTCGTCTCATCTGTCCTCAAGACCTTTCTCCAGAACTGAGGTTGCTCTTTTAAGTACTTCTTGGCAAACTGTAACCTGGCCATCCTATTTTTGTGGCTAACCAGTGGTTTGCATCTTGCAGTGTAGCCTCTGTATTTCTGTTCATGAAGTCTTCTGCGAACAGTGGTCATTGACAAATCCACACTTGACTCCTGAAGGGTTTGGGGATTTTTATTTATTATAGAGAGAATTCTTCTGTCATCAACTGTGGAGGTCTTCCTTGGTCTGCCAGTCCCTTTGTGATTAGTAAGTTTAGCAGTGCTCTCTTTCTTCTTAATGATGTTCCAAACAGTTGATTTTGGTAAGCCTAGGGTTTGGCTGATGTCTCCAACAGCTTTATTCTTGTTTCTCAGTCTCATAATGGCTTCTTTGACTTTCATTGGCACAACTTTGGTCCTCATGTTGATAAACAGCAATTAAAATTTCCAAAGGTGATGGAAAGACTGGAGGAAAGACTAGGTGCTGAGTCATACGTGCATTAAGGTGCTGAGTTATACCTGCATGATGGAGGCAATTAAACACACCTGAGCAAATACAAATGCCTGTGAAGCCATGTGTCCCAAACATTATGGTGCCCTGAAATGGGGGAGGGGGGGGGGCCTATGTATAAACACAGCTGTAATTTCTACATGGTGAAACCAAAATGTATTAAAATGGCCTTTAATAAAATCTGCCAATGTGCACTTTATACATGTGATTTTTTTCTATTACAAATCTCAAATTGTGGAGTACAGAGGCAAATAAACAAATGATGGGTCTTTGTCCCAAACCTATGGAGGACACTCTACAAACTTACCCCATTTAGTCAGTTATAGTGGACAATTGGCAATAACAGACATTATTCCCTGCTCCCTGTGGCCCGTTATAATGAGGGTTAACTGTAACTACATATAATGCAGCATTTTCCCAGCTTGGCCTAATTGTTAAGAACCAGTCATTGGTATCTGAGGAGAAACTGTTATGCCTGCATCACTCCCTTCCACTGCTATCACCACTTCTGGGAGATCCTTCCTGTAACTTTCCTTCTAAATATTTGTAAAGGGATGGTGATAGAAATTGGTTACCAAACTGTTACTCCTGTTAACCTTGTCGCTTGTAGATAATTCCCTCTTCTGCAGCCATACTCACCTCCAGTTCCATACCTGTTGTCTCTCTAGTCCATCATACTCATACTCTAACTAACTTACCAGCTCTATCTTTACGAAACATGTTAAACCAGCTTAGCTTCAACTCTTCATCTTCTGCTTGTAGCCATGTCTCTGTAAATCAACAATTTAATATTTTCACTGGCTACATGTTTCTAATTGGAAAATGTATTCTAAAAATGTTAATATGACTATTTCACTCTCGTGTTCAACGCACAAGAGCTGCAGGAAGCTGCTCCACCCTTATATTCTAGAACATGTCCATATTAACTATTTTCTAGCACTAATGGGCATCTCTAAAAAGGCTGATCAGTAAAGTGGGCTCAACTAGTTTTCTTTGAGATGAAATCGTCACTGGCAAAGCCAGTATTATTATTGATATCGCACAGCCCCTCAATAGTGTGGACATTCCACACTACATTAGAATGGATCTGGAATCACAATTGGGCCAGAGTGGGCAGCATTAATTTTCTTCTCAAAAGGATGTTAGCTACAAGATCATCATTAGTGCTAAAGGTTACATCATTAAATATAGAATAAACTTTCTGCCTTCAAATTCTCCAAGAACTGCAGTGGGATTTGAACTCGGGTCACTAAACAATTGTCCATGTTTCCGGACTATGAGACCAGTAGTGGGATAATTATTTCTTGCTACAAGTACACTGGTTGGCGCCACCAGCAGTGGCTGCCTCGCCAACAATCTGTCCTTTCTTTTTTTTGTTATTTTTAGTATGCGTTCAAAGTGTTTTAGTGTTCCTTGGTTTGTTTTATGTGGGGGGTGGGGGGGGGGGGGGAAGGAAACTTCTTTTCAATCTCTTACCTCGACGGAAATGCGATTTTTTGCCGTATTGTATCTCTGTCCCCACTGCGGCCTAACATCGTGGAGTTGGCGGCCTTTGCTGGAGACCGACCCGGCGCTCCAAGCCGTGGGAGTCTGCGGGACTTTAACATCGCGGAGCTTGTGATCCCTTTGCCATGGATTGAAGTTCCAACCGTGGGGCCTGTGACTAACATCGTGAAGCCCTCGGCATTTGGTAAGAAGTGGCCGGATCTGGAGCTCCATGCCGCGGAGAGAGTTTCAACTGCCCCGATTCGGGAGTTTCAATCACCCCGACGGGGGCTTCGATCATTGGCTGCAGGGCTTTGATCGCCCCGACTGCGGATGGTTTGACAGCCTCGACCGCAGGAGAACAGAGGAAGACGATTGAACTTTATTACCTTCCATCACATGATGTTAGGCCACAGTGGGGACAGAGATACGATACGGAATGTGGAATCCACTGTGATAGATGCTTATGTTAACTTTTATGTGGTTGTGTGTCTTGTTGCTTTTCACGTAGTATGGCTGTATGGTAACTCAAAATTCACTGTACCTTAACTGGTACGTGATAATAAACTGACCTTGACCGTGAAACCTTGTGGTACCAGCACATCTACAAACATAACTTACTGTACAAGTGTCAGAATGACATTTAATTCCAATGGATAGACTGGCCACTTAGTTTGGTTCAGTCAAGCAGACCAACCACTTGCTTGTGCTTCACCTGCCACCATTCCACATTGGTCAGGATTAGGACCTTTGAGTCTCACAGGAAGTATATACAGAAGGGAGTGATAAACAACTGTGAGGAATGCAGCTGATGATTGGATTCTGGTTCTGTTATGTTCTGTAGTTTTTGCACAATCCCGCAGGCATTGCCACTTTCATTTCACTGTACATATTGTATGTGCAAGTGACAAATAAAGTTGACTTGACTTGATATCATTATTCAGTCGATATTGTTATTATGGATATGACTTCGAATTTACCAAACATGTGTTTATTTTATGATGGCAAAGACTCAAAGGTGTATAAAACTCCATGTGATACCACAATTCCTCTCTCCCTCCATTCTGCCATTATAGCATCACATTTTTCTCTATGCTCTCATTTTCTGAAAATTATCACTTGCACATACACACAGCATTAGATTCCACCCTAAGGTCATCATTCCTGATGGTTCATTGGGGCAAAAGGGTGACATCACCAAACAAGAAGTCCAATAACTGGTGATTCAGCTGGAAAGTAATTATCAATCACAATCACATCTGACAGTGTTTCACTTGTATCCTCGATCAAAGGCACCAATGCCAAAGGTAACACCACATTTGTAGATACCATGCAGGCTAGCGTGATATTGAACCAGAGTCAACCAATTCATAGGATTCTCATTTAACAAAAAACGCAAGTGCCGGAGTAACTCAGCGGGTTAGGCAGCATCTCTGAAGAACGTGGGTATGTGACATTTCACGTCTGGACCCTTACGACTCAAAAGGTCACCTATCCATGTTCTCAAGAGTTGCTGCCTGATCCACTGAGGTACTCCAGCACATCTGTGTTATTTTTGTAAACCAGCATCTGCAGTTCCTTCTTTCTCAAAGGACTCTCGATTCAATGTCAAGCTAGCCTGCACGGCTATGTCAAATTGAACAGCAAAAAACAAATGCTGAAAGTAAATCATAATAAGCTAAATGCTGGAAATATTCAGCAGGTGAGGCAGCGTTTGTGGGGAGAGAGAGAGAGAGAGAAATAAAGAAAACAAATACATGTTATGCAATTGGGCTGATTCGTTAACTCTGTTTACCTCTGTACAGGTGGGTTTTGATCTGCTGAGTGGCCCACCTACATTCCTTCCTCTAGCTTTACAATTCGCAACCCTTCAATCCTTTTGTCGTACACCTCCTGCCTTTTCATCTCTGGCCTTTGTCCAACCACTTGCTTCTCAAAAAACCCTCCTTACCTGCATAAACCTATTATTTGCCTCCCCTGCGCTCTTCCAGCTTTCTTTCCCTCCAGTCTAAAGAAGGGTTCTGGCCTAAAATGACACCAATCCATGTTCTCCAGAGATGTTGCCTGACCCGCTGAGTTATTCCAGTACTTGGCATCTTCATCAGTTGCCAACATTTTGTTTTAATGACTATACAGAATGGAAGGTTAATTTAACAATGGCAGGTACCTCATCCAAATGATCTAAATTCCAGTTATTGC
This sequence comes from Okamejei kenojei, assembly GCA_035221665.1. Classification (NCBI taxonomy): domain Eukaryota; kingdom Metazoa; phylum Chordata; class Chondrichthyes; order Rajiformes; family Rajidae; genus Okamejei; species Okamejei kenojei. The sequence continues at coordinate 51,855,860 of CM069133.1, read as the reverse complement.
CATCAATTGAAGACCAGACAGCCTGGCCCATGGACAGTACCTGGAGGAGTTGCATGTTCCTGAGGTTTAAAAAATGGATTCTAATTAATTATACCTTCCGGGAAACAAACACAGCTTCAAGTAGTTCAACACCAACAATTCTCCTGACTAAAATCAATACATACTACAACAAACTGCATTAAGTCCAGCAGGAACAGTTACATGGTGCTTGTGTATCCAAGGAGTGTATTAGTCAAATAGAAACTATTGTGTGAATTTCTCATCAGCTTGAGATGTCCAACATGCAAGTGAGCAAAATAAACATTCTACAATATTACTTTTGCACTGAAGAATGCTGAACTATCTCCTCTGACTTCATTCATCTAGTTTCTGAGTCTTCAATAATTAGTTAGGTTTACATGATTTATTTCCACAATCTCGATATCATGGCACCATTCTCCTCGCCTTTCCCAATAATGTACGGCAATTTTATAACAATCCCACCATCGGACCATGCCTACTTCTCGCTGATACCGTCAGAAAGGAGGAACAAAAGCTGGAATTCTCACATCAGTTAGAGTCATAGTCATAGAGTGATACAGTGTGGAAACAGGCCCTGCTGCCCAACTCGCCCACACCGGCCAACAATGTCCCAGCTACCCTAGTCCTAGACAAGTCGGTCTGCGCTTGGTCCATAACCCTCCAAACCTGTCCAATCCATGTACCTGTCTAACTGTTTCTTAAACGATGGGATAGTACCAGACTCAACTACCTCCTCTGGCAGCTTGTTCCATACACCCACCACCCTCTGTATGAAAAAGTTACCCCTCGGATTCCTATTAAAACTTTTCCTCTTCACCTTGAACCTATGTCCTCTGATCCTTGATTCCCCTACTGTGGGTAAAGGACTGTGTGCATCTATCCGATCTATTCCTCTCATGATTTTGTGTACCTCTATAAGATTCCCCCCTCATCCACCTACACTTCATGGAATAGAGACCCAGCCTACTCAACCTCTCCCTATAGCTCACACCCTCTAGTCCTGGCAACATCCTCGTAATCTTTTCTGAACCATTTAAAGCTGGACAATATATTTTCTATAACATGGTGCCCAGAACTGAACACTGCAGTTTCAGGAAGTTACTTTCCTACAGCCATCAGGTTCTTGAACAACCCTAATCCCACCTCGGCAACAGAGCACCACAGATCACCTCTTGCCCTCCATGGGCTTGTTTTCTAACTGTTGTTTGCACTCTAGTTAATGTCTAGTCTTCATTTTTTTAATATACAGTCTTTTTCTTTCCCTATCCTGTAGAATGAGTAATTTATGTACGTTATGTTTTTATGTGTTGTCCGAATCTAGGTGCCCGCGATGCTGCTGCAAATAAGATTTTCATTGGATCTGAATCTCATCGTATTTAAAACTCAACCTAATGCCCCCTTGAAACTGACGTCAGCCTTTGACCTCATGTTTCCCTTTGGTAGTTTGCACCCCAGCAGTATGAACATTGACTTCTCTAATTTTAGATAGCCCTTGCTTTCTTCCTCCTTCCCCTCCCCGTCCCAGCTTTCCCACAAAGCGTACTGTGTCCGCCTTTTCCTTTCTTTTTCCCACCCCCCTCCCCGACAATAGTCTGAAGAAGGGTCTCGACCCTTAAACGTCGCATATTCCTTCTCTCCATTGATGCTGCCTCACCTGCTGAGTTTCTCGAGCATTTTTTGTTTACCTTCAGCCTTTGATCCCATCAGACTGGTATCTTAAATCAAACTTTCTTGCATATTACTTGACAGGCTTTACTACCCAAGCAGACGCATACCCGGGTTTGCATTGACGGTGTCGAAGTAGAGATGGTTGAACGCTTCAAATTCCAAGGAGTAAATATCACCAGCAACTTGTCCTGGACCACCATTATTGAAGCAATGACCAAGAAAGCACACCAACGCTTCTACTTCCTTAGAAGGATTAAGATGTTCGTCATGTCCCCAACAACTCTCACCAACTTCTACAGATGCGCCGTATAAAGCTTTTTATGGGGATACATCGCAGCATGGTTTGGAACAGCTCCATCCATGACTGCAAGAAATTGCAGAGAATTATGGAAGCAGCACAGACCATCACACAAACCAACCTCCCTTCCATTGACTCCATTCACACCTTACGCTGCCTCGACAAGGCTACAGCATAATCAAGGATGAGTTGCACCCTGGCCACTTGCTCTTCTACCCTCAGGCAAGAGGTACAGAAGTGTGAAAATGCACAATTCCAGATTCAGGGACAGTTTCTTCCAAGCTGGTACCAGGCAACTGAAATATCCCACCAACAAATAGAGAGCAGTCCTGAGCTACGATCTACCTCATTGGAGACCCTCAGACTGACTTTGATTGAACTTTACTGGACTTAATCTTGCTCTGAACCTTTTTCACGTTATTCCCTTAATCATTTATCTGTACATTGTGAATGGGTCGATTGTAATCATGTATTATCTTTCCGCTGCCAGGTTAGCAGGCAACAAAAGCTTTTCACTGTACCTCAGTATACGTGACCATAAACAAAACTAAACTAAATATACTTCAATCAATAACTTCTCTTTTGATTCCTTCCATTTCCTCCAAACACAAGGCGTAGCTATGGGCACACGCATGGGCCCCAGCTACGCTTGCCTCTTTGTCGGGTACGTCGAACAATCCTTGTTCTCGGCGTACCAGGGCCCCATCCCCGACCTCTACCTCCGTTACATCGAAGACTGCTTTGGTGTCACCTCCTGCACCCACACACAACTGACTGACTTCATTCATTTCACCACCAACTTCCGTCCGGCACTCAAATACACTTGGACCATTTCCGACATTTCCCTACCATTCCTTGACCTCACCATCTCTATTGCAGGTGATACACTCCTGACCGACATCCACTACAAACCAATTGACTCCCACAGCTACCTGGACTACTCTTCCTCTCACCCTGCTTACTGTAAGGACTCCATCCCCTATTCCCAATTCCTCCGTCTACGCCGCATCTGCTCCCAGGATGAGGTGTTCCACACCAGGTCATCACAAATGGCCTCATTCTTCAGAGAACGGGGATTCCCCTCCCCCACTATTGATGAGGCTCGCACCAGCTCTCCTCCATACCCCACAACACTGCCCTCTCTCCCCATTCCCCCACTCGCAACAAGGGCAGAGTCCCCCTGGTCCTCACCTTTCACCCCACCAGCCGGCAAATACAACACATACTCCTCCGCCAGTTCGCCACCTCCAACGTGACCCCTCCACTCGCCATATCTTCCCATCTCCCCCCCCCCCCGTCTGCCTTCCGCAAAGACCGCTCCCTCCGCAACTCCCTTGTCAATTCTTCCCTTCCCTCCCGCTCTACCCCCTCCCCGGGCACTTTCCCTTGAAACCGCAAGAAATGCTACACTTGTCCCTTCACCTCCCCCCTCCACTCCTTTCAGGGACCCAAGCAGTCCTTCCAGGTCCGACAGAGGTTCACCTGCACCTCCTCCAACCTCATCTACTGCATCCGCTGCTCCAGATGCCAGATGATCTATATCGGTGAGACCAAGCGGAGGCTTGGCGATCGTTTCACCGAACACCTCCGCTCGGTCCACAATAACCAAGCCGACCTCCCGGTGGCTCAGCACTTCAACTCCCCCTCCCATTCCGTATCCGACCTCTCGGTCCTGGGCCTCCTCCACGGCCAGAGTGAGCAACACCGCAAGTTGGAGGAACAGCACCTCATATTCCGCTTGGGGAGTCTGCATCCTTTGGGCTTGAACATTGATTTTCTCAATTCTGTTAACCCTTGCTGTCTCCTCCCCTTCCCACTTCTCCCTCAGCCCTCGGGCCCTGGCATTCCCTCTATCTCTATCTCCCTCCCCCACCCTAGTCGCACTAGCTTCTCATTTTCACACCACAAACAGCTTACGATGGCTTGTTCCCTTTATCATCGATACTTTTTTGCATATCTTTCATTCATTGTTCTTTATCTCTCCACACCACCGTCTATATCTCTCGTTTCCCTGATCCCTGACCAGTCTGAAGAAGGGTCTCGACCCGAAACGTCGCCTATCTCCTTCGCTCCTTAGATGCTGCTGCACCCGCTGAGTTTCTCCAGCCTTTTGTGTACCCTTGATTCTCCAGCATATGCAGTTCCTTCATTAACACTTCAATCAAACTAGGGTCTTCAAAATATCAACTAAACATTATTTGCATCTTTTGGTTGTAAAACAGCTTTGCAAATTACTCCAAAACAGATTAAATCTATGAATATGACAAATTCACAAAAGAAAACCTTCTGCCACCACTGTGAACAAATCACTTATTTCGGGATTTTTTGGAAGATATAAGCTACAAGCGTCCTATTTAAAGTTAAACGGCCAAAACAATTCGACAATCTGGAAGAGGCATAAACGACTGTCTAATATTGAGGAAGAGGCCAATATTTAATGGGTTAGTGTAGTTTATTGGAGGATGGTGCAGCAGCAGATAGAACTGTTGCCGCTCAGCTCCGAGCAGCCAGGAGCGATCCTGGTCTTGGATGCTATCGGTATGACATTTTTACCCTGTGACCATGCGAGTCTTTTTCAGATGCTCTCGCTTCCTCCTATATCCCAAAGATACATTGTTAGATTAATTGACCTCTGAAAATTGTCCCGACTGCTGTAGGTGGCAGAAGAATTGAGGGCAGGGATGTTGGCAAATATAGCAGATTTAGACTTTAGAGATACAGCTCACAGAGTCTGTGCCAACCAACGATCAACCCAAGCACCCCATAGACAAACACTATCCTACACACGAGGGACAATTTTTACAACTTACATAAGCCAATTTACCTAGAAAACTGCACATCTTTGGAACAGATGAGGAAAGGGAGCATTCGAAGAAAATGGGGAGAACATACAAACTCCGTACAGACAGCACCCATAATCAGGATCGAACCAGGGTCTGTGGACCTGTGAACGCTACTGCTATGCCACTGCGCCGATAGGTTATAGGAAAACAATTGGAAGAGTGGGAGTGATAAGAATGAATTTAAGCTGGGGCATAGATTCAATTAGTCCAATGGCCTCTTTCTATGCCACGGGGAAATATAAAAATAATTTTCTCCATCCTTATTCAGGCATGATGTGGCAAATTAGCTTAAGGTATCAGTCAGTTGAAATGTAATGGCAGACATTTAAAGGGTTATTTCAGAATACACAGGATACATTTAAACCAGAAACAAAATTCCAAGAGGAATTTTGTGGCAAGCTAAAAAAAGGCTGGGAATAACTTAATACTTAATGAAAAGTTGTGGAAAAGGAAAGTAGCTGGACAGAAGGCTGGAAGAATACAAAAAAAATCAAGACCAAAAGATAAATAGGGAATTAAAACTCAAAGGGCAAATTAAACCTTAGCTACATGAGCATTTGTTTTATATGGTAAGCGAGTGTAGATAATAAATAATAAAACACTATAGTAGAGCAAACGACCAGGTTTTTCGGCCCACCATATTCAGTGCATTCAGAAAGCACGGGGTCTGAATACTTATGGAAATGGGATATTTCAGTTATTTCTTTTTAATTACTTTGCAAAAAAATCTAAACACCTATTTTCACTTCTTCATTCTGGGGTATTAATGATTAAAAAAAAAGAATCTAATCCATTTTAAAATAAGGCTGCAACATAACAAAATGTGGAAAAAGTGAAGGGGTCTGAATACTTTCTGAATGCACTATATATGCTGAGCACAATGCACTGTATATGCCAAGCACAATGCCAAGTTAAAAGAATCTCATCTGCCAAATGAAAGATAAGGAGATGGCAGACTAATTGAATATGTATTATCCATTAATCTCCAGTACAGAGGAAATGTGCAACATCCCATACAGAGCTGTCAATTAGGAATTGTAACGGAAGGGTAGATTCTGAAAAAAAATCAGGAAAGCTGTAATCAGCAAACAGGTCGGTGTTGATTGCATGATACAGTAAAACTACATTAAACCAGTGTGCTCAAGATTTTAGTGGTGCCACACAGGCAGGTTTTTCAGACTGCTGGATGTCCTGCAAATAAGTTTCACTTCAGTGGGAATCTTGTTGGAGATTGGATGCTGAAGGTTGAGAAAATGCCTTGGGAACAACAATATCTGCAGTTCCTCGTGTCTCCATTTTACTGCTCCAATGCAAAATCTCCTTAAGGTATGCCTACTTTGAAGTGGTTCTCCGCCCTCCAACGGGTGGCCTGTGAGACCCTCTCTCACTGCTTCCCCTTTTATCTCCTTCCCACCTCTAGTCTTTGTCCATATATCTGCCAATCAACTCACCCAACCCCCACCCATCACCTGTATCCATCTATCACTTACCAGGCTTTGTCCTGCCTCCATCTCCATTCCACCTTCCTCACCACTACTACAATCAGTCTGAAGAAGGGACCCAACCCGAAGGCCACCTATCCGTGTCCTTCAGAGATACTACCTGACTGCCCCAGTGAGTTACTTCAGCACATTGTGTTTTATTTTGTACACCAGCATCTGCAGATCCTTGTCTCTCTGTGTTGAAGCATCCTTGCTCGACTCATGTCTGCATCGAGGTTGAATGGTGTGGGCCCACTTGTTAGCATCATGGCTTATATGCCAACAAATCACTGATGCGAGAAAATGAATTTCAGCTGACAGACAAATGTCAGAAGGGTGACCCTCAGTCCTTCTTGATTGATCAAGTCAGAGGCTTTACAGATTACATCTAGTGCTTTTGTCTTGGAGTTAATACCTGGTGGAAATCAGAATCAATAATGATATGAGTGAAGCCTTTTTTACACGGCATGTGGTTGGTATCTGGTCTGCATTGCCTGCGGATGTGATGGAGGCAGATTACATTGTGCTATTCAAGAGGATCTTGGATAAATGCAGGGTAAGGAAAAAAATGCATATTTTAACTGGGGCCAGGAATCGGATATTACAAATTGCTTCCGTATAGGCGGTGGGCTTAACAATTGTATTCTCTGTGTGACCAATCCACGATTAAACTTATTTGGAAGCTGAGTTCAATATACTGACATTCAAATGTCACCCATTAAATGTTTTCAATGCAAGCACTTAAGAATCTCAAGCTACAACTGCAAAGATGTGCTCAACAATAAGCAGAACTTGCACTGTTACAAAGACTGTATACTGTCATATTTAATGATCTGCCCGCACTATATTAATTTTCATGACGTTAGTCATATGAAGACATGCAAGACAAATATTGTGATTTTTTTTATAGAAGGCACAATTTCCTATCCAAAAATTCCAAGTCGTGCAAAAGATATTGATCAAGACAATCATGACAAACAATCAATGAACACAAAATATATCTATCTGAATGCAAATAAATGATCTTCACCACCACCTTGAAAGTATTGTGCAAAACATTGTGAAAATCAAACTCTAATTAAATAACGATCACTTATTTCTAGCATTAGACATTGTATTCACCAGATGCCTGCAATGGTGTAATGTAAAAGAACATAGCAAAAATAACCTGAATGCCACTCTTCATGAATAGCGCTTTGGTCACTACTACTTGCTGGGTTTTCATCTTCTTCCCCCTCTCCACCATTCATCAAGGACTCCACATTATAAACACTTCCCTCGGGAGGACTTGAATTGGAAGCAACTTCCTCTTCCTCTTCACTGAATTCTTCGCTGGGCTGCTCATGTAACAGACGCTCCATGGATGCCTGAAGTTCCTGCAGATCATCCGTGTCCGCCTCTCCAAACATGCTGCAAGACACGGATCATTACAATGATCACTTTTTCTTCAAATTCAACAATTGCCCCCAGGATTAGGATGGAAAATTAATCTCTGACTGCGTGGTCTATGGCCCAAGCGAAGTTCAAGTGCAGTGGGTGGCACGGTGGCGCAGCGGTAGAGTTGCTGCCTTACAGCGCCAGAGACACGGGCTCAATCCTGACTACGGATACTGTCCGTACAGAATTTGTATGTTCTCCCCATGACCGTGTGGGTTTTCCCCTGGTGCTCCAGATTCCTCCCACACTCCAAAGTCGTACAGGTTTATAAGTTAATTTGGCTTTGGTAAAAAAAAAAGGTAAATTGTCCTTAGTCGGTAGGTTCGTGCAAGTATATGGGAATTGCTGGTTGATTTGGATTTGGTGGACCGAAGGACCCGTTTGCTAACGTATCGCTAATGTCTAAAGAACAGCAGAGAGGGATCGCACTGTGTAGCAACAAAATGGTTTAGCACATATTGTCTCTTTGATTTACAATGAACCAGAAAGGACTTCTGAAAAAGAGTACAATCATTAAATAAAGGGAACATTTTTTAATAGTCGACTTAAAAATGAGCAGTGCTAAATGGTCATATTCAATACAAGATTAAAATAACTATATTCAAGCTTTCTGATGGACCTAAACGAGGCATTTGTAATGGGAGCCTCTTTCCACAATTTCTGATGTGGTGAATTTAGTTCAAAACATTTTTTTGAAAAGTAAAATCAAGATAATTGCAAACGCACGTGTCGGAATCAGAATGATACTCGTCCTTGATGGGCTCATCTTCTATATCTTCTAGTTCAAGATTATCCTCGGGGGCATCTGGTGCACTGTCATCCATGTATGTCTTGAACATTTTATTGAGGTCAGGGAGAGAGCAGGTCCTCAGCATCTGTAGCGAAAGGAAATATATGGTGCGGTTTATTTTCAGAAAGGAAAAATATATAATGTGAGCATTGGATCTACTCCGCAATTCAATCATGGCTGATCTATTTTTCCCCCTCAACACCATTCTCCTGCCTTCTCCCCATTGCCCCCAACACCCAAACTAATCAGGAATCTGTCATCAATCGCCATCTTTAAAATATCCATTGATGGCCTCCACAAATTCCACAATGAATTCCACAGATTCACCACCCTCTGACAAGTAAAATTCCTCCTCACCACCTTCCTAAACATATGTCCTTTTATTCTGAGGCTATGGCTTCTGGTCCTAGACTCCCACAAGTGTGAACATCCTCTCCACATCACTCTATCCTGGCCTATTTGCTAAGTTTCAATGAGGTCCACTCTCATCCTGTACGCACATGGCTAAGATGGAGTTAAATATGTTGGGGGGGGGGGGGGGGGGGGGGGGGGGGGGGGAGGGGGGGGGGGGAGATATATCAGCTCATTTAGTCTGGCACACATTGGGATCTCAACTGTGACACTTTTTGTCAGTTATGCAAGTGTTCAACTGGAAACAGTGACTTGACCTTGAGAACAAAGCCAATTGTCCAGGCCTACAAACATCCTATCCACTTCTCCAACAAACTTACAGTCTAAGTAAAGACATCTGAATCAACAAATGATTAGAACAAAACTTGCAGATAAGCCAATCTTCTATGTCAACAAAACTACTTTAATTGCTTTCTCCTTACCATTTGACATCCTTTTCAACTTGTTTCAAATTTCCAATTTAGACAGCATTGTTTCTTAGTTCAATACACCAGTTTGCTCCCTATCTAAACCGTTTATATGCACTGTAAACAGGAAAAGCATCAGCAATAATCTCTGAAATAACTGACCAAATGAGCGCATGGAGACAGATCTAATCAGAAACAACCCAGTGCCGTCCAGGTTCAGGAACAGCTTCTTCCCAACAACTATCAGACTCTTGAACGCTACAAACACCAACTAAACTACAAACTATCAACTGTCTTGATTGCACTACAGACTTTGGGCTTTGATTTTCACTAACATTGTTTTCTTTAATTTATTGAGCTTTTCTTTATTATGTTGTCTAGGAGTATTATGTGTACATAACTGTTGTGCTGCTGCAAGTAAGAATTTCATTGTTAGTTTTTCGGTACATTTGACAATTAAACACTCTCAACTCTTTGCCACGTTAGATCCAACATCCCACTATGTAAATATGTAAACCATTAACCTGTCAGCCAATCACCCATCTTGGGTTGTCGAAGCTGGACAAAAATTGAAAGCATCAAATTCACATATTATTCAGTCAACAAGCGTCACTGCCTCAAAAAGCTGCTTCCTTAAAAGGCAGCCACTATCATCAGAGACCCACACCACCCTGGTCACGTTCTCATTTCATTTCCCCCATCGAGAAGAAGGTATAGGAGCCTGAAAACTGTAATATCCAGGTTCAGGAGCAGCATCTTCCCTACAACCATTTGGCAAATAACACTACAACCTTCAAATAGGCTCCATAATATATAGACTTGGGGACTTTAATTTTTGACTGGAGCTTCATTGTCTATTTATTTGTCTGTTTGAGCTTTATTTCGTTGTTTTATTATGGTTTTTACAGAATAATGTTTACAAATCTGTTGTGCTGCTGCAAGTAAGAATTTCATTGTTCTGTTTCAGGACATATGACAATAAAACACTTTAGACTCTCTTATACTTGGTTTATTGAACCTGTGCACGAATAAAAAGATGAAGTGTAAAAGAATCATGTAAGTGCTGCACTGACTCTTCACGCATCCACAATAGACCATGCTACATCTGGTCAGTGGTGGCCACTGCACATCATTAAAAAATACATTTACGTTCCAGCAAGCATGTACGGATCCCGTCTTTAACACTTCCATGAAAGTTGCCATCACTTCCTCTGCACCATACAGTGGTGCTGCAAAATATTACATTTACGTTCCAGCAAGCATGTACGGATCCCGTCTTTAACACTTCTATGAAAGTTGTCTCTGCACCACACAGTGGTGCTGTAAAATATTACACTGCACAGGATTTCCATACCTTCGGGTTGTTAGCATCAAACAATCCGGTTGACAGCCCAATCAACAGAGATTGTTTGCCTTTGGAATTTGCTGGAGATAATGACCAAAACAATGGCTTGGATCCCAGTGTCTCTTCCTGGGAGGATTCTCTCATCAACATGGCTGTTCTGTCCTGCAAAGGTGGCAACTTCTGGAAAAATGGTTCGCTTTCTGGGGTTTCACTAGCACAACCCTCTGCTTGATAAGAAAAAGACATTCATGTACAGGAGATGATAATGTGCTTAGTTGCATGCATTTAAAAAAAAGTTAAAAAATAACCAAAATGTTATAATGGAAAGTTCTTAAAAAAATTACAAGAAGATTTAACATTAATTGCAGTTCTACCTAGTAATCATTCTAAACAGAGAATAGACTAGAGACACAGCACAAAAACAGGCCCTTCAACCCACCATCCTTGCCGATCAGCAATCACCCTGTGCACTAACTCTATCCTACACATTAAGGATGATTTACAATTTTACTAAAGCCAATTAACCTCCAAACCTGTGCGTCTTTGGAACGTGGGAGGAAATCAGAACACCCGGAGAAAACCTACAGTCACAGGGAGAATGTACAAATTCTGTACAGACAGCACCCGCAGTCAGGTTCAAACCCGGGTCTCTGGCGCTGTAAGGCAGCAACCCTACCGCTGCACCATTGTACTACCCCAAAAAAAATGAGCCAGGTAGGACAAATCACAGATTAAAAAATTGAAGGAAAAGCATCCGTACAAGCTACTGAGCTGATTTAACAAGGTTTTACGAGTAATGGAGCTGTCCCACTGTACGAGCTAATTCAAGAGTTTTCCCGAGTTTCCACTGATTCGAACTCGGAGAATTACGGTAATAGCCGCTTGTAGGTACTCGGGTCTCTCGTGGACATTTTTCAACAGGTTGAAAAATCTTCACGAGTCTTCACGAGCTTACCGCGTTTCCCGAGTACCTGCCGTTAGCATTACGAGCCGCTAAGAGACGTCCCGAGCTCCGACATACCCGCTACGTACGTACATTCTACATGCTTACCACGAGTTTGACTTTTTTTTAAACTCGGGAGAGCTCTTGAATTACCACGTACAGTGGGACAGGCCCTTAACTCAGACAAAGCCGACTCGAGCCAACTAGTAATTGAGTTATAGCATCAGAGCACGGAAACAGACCCTTAATCCATTGTATCTATGCTGGTCATCAAGTACCGAGCAAAACCAATCCGTCTTTAAAAAAGTTAAATGCCATTATTGCGTTTTCCAGCCACAGGAATGCTATTGTCTACAAAAGGAAACACTGCCTCCCTCCACCACCCTGCTCAAGCAACGCATTCTGGCTTTCAACAACCCTGTGGTGAATTTATTTTTACTCATATCCTCTTTAAATCTCTTACCTTAGACCGATGCCCTCTGGTTACAGGCACCACAGCATATGGGAACGTTTCAGCAATTTACCCTTTCATTGAACTCATAACTTTGTACATCTCATTCAGATACTTCCTCAGCATTCTCTGCTCCTAGGTAATAGGCCAATATTACAATGAAGCCAGCTTATTTCCCTAAATTTCTACTTTACAAATTTGAATACAAAGAGGTACCAAATGGTACCAGGATATGGAATTGGATACAGACACTTGGATGGATCAATGGAAGGAAATGGGACGAGCCCATTAAATCAACTTGGTCAGCACGGACAAAGTGGGTCGAAGGGCCTGTTTTCATGCTCGGCAGTTCTATGACTAAAACAAATATATTAAAGTAATGTGTAGACTCTATCCCCTACTCCCAATTCCTCCGTCTACACCACATCTGCGCCCAGGATGACGTTTTCCATACCAGGTCATCGGAGATGTCCTCATTCTTTAGGAAACGGGGGTTCCCCTCTTCCATTATAGAAGAGGCTCTCACTAGGGCCTCCTCGATATCCCGCAGCTCCGCTCTTGCTACCCCTCCTCCCATTCGTAACAAGGACAGAGTCCCCCTTGTCCTCACCTTCCACCCCAACAGCATATAATCCTCCAACATTTTCGCCACCTCGAACGGGATCCCACTACTGGCCACATCTTCCCATCTCCACCCCTTTCTGCTTTCCGCAGAAACCATTCCCTCCGCAACTCCGTGGTCAACTCGTCCCTTCCCACCCAAACTATCCCCTTCCCAGGCGCTTTGCCCTGCAACCGCAGGAGATACAACACCTGTCCCTTTACCTTCCCTTCGACTCCATCCAAGGACTCAGACAGTTTTTTCAGGTGAGGCAGAGGTTCAGATCGTTTCACTGAACACCTCCGCTGAATCCGCCTTAACCTACCTGATCTCCCGGTTGCTCAGCACTTTAACTCCCGCTCCCATTCCCAATCTGACCTTTCTGTCCTGGGCCTCCTCCAGAGTGAGGCCCAGCGCAAATTGGTGGAACATCACCTCATATTTCGCTTGGGTAGCTTGCACCCCAGCAATATAAATTCTAACTTCAAATAGCCCTTGCTTTCCCTCTCTCTCCATCCCCTCCCCCTTCCCAGTTCTGCCACCAGTCTTACTGTCTCCGACTACATTCTATCTCTGTCCCGTCCACTCCCCTGACATCAGTCTGAAGAATGGTCTTGACCCAAAACCTCACCCATAACCTCTCCAGAGATGCTGCCTTTTCCACTGAGTTACCCCAGCATTTTGTGTCTACTATCCAAGTAATGTGTCTACTATAACAAGTGAAACTGACCAGTGTTCACTTTGGACCCTAGCGATTCGATTGACTTTTCCTCAGCGAGTACAGGAGGCTCCTGTGATTTTTCTGGATGGGTGACAGCATCATCAAGTGATCTATGAGGGAAAAAAGAGAGAGTTAAACAAGATGGTGTGTGTGCAAGGATAGATGGTGCCTCTGATCAATACTTACACAAATGCAAGATAAATCCCTCCATTTTTGCCCTCCATTGCAAAATTATCCATTCCAAAACAAAGCTTGTATTCCCAACTTAATTCCTTCGTCAACAAAAAGAAATGTGGCTGACACAAGTTGTTTTTTTCCCTCAAAAGATGCTTTCATTCTTATAGAAACTGAAACCGCTGCAGACAACCTTTTCCTCAGTTACTGACATCTTTCATTACAATTGAGGTTTGCAACTACATCCTTTTATCCATAAGATGCATTTGCCTCGAGCAACTTTGCTTCTACTTGGCAAACAGATTTCTAGCATGTGGTCAAGTCTAAGCTAAAAACATTTTTATATGGTTTTTCCATTTTTCTTGACTCATTCAACACGAGTTCACTGCAGCCGATATTGTGACACACTCTTCCTCCTTGGATAACTGAGGAACAATCCAGCATTACCAACCCTTAGTTGCACACATACAGTGGCTTGCAAAAATATTCATACCCCTTGAACTTTTCCACATTTTGTCACGTTACAACCACAAACGTAAATGTATTTTATTGGGATTTTATGTGATAGACCAACACAAAATGGCACATAATTGCAAAGTGGAAAGAAAATGATACATGGTTTTCAAATTTTTTTACAAATAAAAAACTGAAAAGTGTGGCGTCACCTAATTAGTAAATAGAGTCCACTTGTGTGTAATCTAATCTCAGTATAAATACAGCTGTTCTGTGAACGCCTCAGAGGTTTGTTAGAGAATATTAGTGAACAAACAGCATCATGAAGCCCAAGGAACACAAGGAAGTCAGGGATAAAGTTGTGGAGAAGTCTAAAGCACGGTTAGGTTATACAAAAATATCCCAAGCTTTGAACATCTCACGGAGCACTTTTCAATCCATCATCCGAAAATGGAAAGAGTATGGCACAACTGCAAACCTACCAAGATATGGCCGTCCACCTAAACTGACAGGCTGGGAAAGGAGAGCATTGATCAGAGAAGCAGCCAAGAGGCCCATGGTAACTCTGAAGGAGCTGCAGAGCTCCACAGCTCAGGTGAGAGAATCTGTCCACAGGACAACTATTAGTCGTGCACTCCACAAAATCGGGCCTTTATGGAAGAGTGGCAAGAAGAAAGCCATTGTTGAAACAAAGCCATAAGAAGTCCCATTTTCAGTTTGCCACAAGCCATGTGGGGGACCCAGCAAACATGTGGAGGAAGGTGCTCTCTTCTGATGAGACCAACATTGAAGTTTTTGGCCAAAATGCAAAACGCTATGTGTGGCGGAAAACTAACACTGCACATCACCCTGAACACACCATCCTCACTGTGAAACATCATGCTGTGGGGATGCTTTTCTTCAGTATGGACAGGGAAGCTGGTCAGAGTTGATGGAAAGATGGATGGAGTCAATTACAGGGCAATCTTGGAAGAAAACCTGTTAGAGTCTGCAAAAGACTTGAGACTGGGGCGGAGGTTCACCTTCCAGCAGGACAACGACCCTAAACATACAGCCAGAGCTACAATGGAATGGTTTAGATCAAAGCATATTCATGTGTTAGAATGGCCCAGTCAAAGTCCAGACCTAAATCCAATTGAGAATCTCTGGCAAGACTTGAAAATTGCTGTTCACGGACGCTCTCCATCCAATCTGACTGAGCTTGAGCTATTTTGCAAAGAAGAATAGGCATAAATTTCAGTCTCTAGATGTGCAAAGCTGGTAGAGATATACCCCAAAAGACTTGCAGCTGTAATTGCAGCAAAAGGTGGTTCTACAAAGTATTGACTCAAGGGGCTGAATACTTTTGCTGCCACACTTTTCAGTTTTTTATTTGTAATAAAATTTGGAAACCATGTATCATTTTCCTTCCACTTCACAATTATGCACCACTTCATGTTGGTCTATCACATAAAATCCCAATAAAATACATTTACGTTTGTGGTTGTAACGTGACAAAATGTGGAAAAGTTCAAGGGGTATGAATACTTGTGCAAGCCACTGTATAAATAATAAAACTATATTTTTAAAGTACGACATTGGCTGAAAGCACTTTGGGGCCCCAAAGGTCATGGGAACATAGAAATGCAAGTGCTACCATACATTTATCCGAAAACAATTGTGCCAGGCACAAAAATGAAGATGACAACGTTATGTTTAGGAGACACAAGGCTTACAGATAGCCTCCTCTTGCATAAAATATTACTGATAATTGGCAATGCAGTTTATTGGAGATTTGGGATAAAATGTGAAGGAAGGTTGTTTATTCCATTCACCTTTCCACATTGCTCTCTTTTTCCCATGCATGAACAGTAATTGGGGCCACCGAGACGTTATCTCTGTTCAAATGCACTCCTTCTTCAAGTGCTTCTGTTTCCAAATCCTCTGGTTCTGGAGGGAATACAGAAACATTTTAAGATAACTTCAGAATTATGAATGGTTTCATGCTTGTATCCTGAAAAATAAGCTTTACGTGTGAAGAAGAGTCTAGACCAGAAACAACACCTATTCATTTTCTCCAGAGATGTTGTCTGACCCACTGAGTTTCTGCAGCATTTTGTGTCAATCTTTAATGTAAACCAGCATCTGCAGTTCCTTCCTACACTTTATGTATGCATATTGCATTACTTCCTTCAATTAAATAAAACCTACTTCCAGACTGCAATATTCAAATACATAATGCACGTTTTGAGAGCTCTCCATACATCCATGGATGAAAAGTAATTGACTGAAAACACTCGCTGCTTCTCCACTGACAGTACTTTCCGCACATTCTGTTTCTATTTAACACACAAAATAAATTTATGTCAAGTATTTGGGTAAGATTGCCAAGCAAAATACAAACAAAGTGTTGGAGGAACTCAGCAGATCAGGCAGCATCTGTGGAAGGAAATGGACAGGCAACATTTTGGATCAGGACCCTTCTTCAGATTCTTTCAGTGGCGTTACTTTGAATCCACGAGTCAACAACTCCAAGAATTCAAAGCCCGCCATGAGTTCTTGTTCTATTGCATCCACACCTATTTCTTTGGCAAGGAGTCCTCACACCGTAGCGATGACCCTTCTCCCATCTCCAACACTCCTCCTCCGCCAGGAGGTTCTGAGGTCTTCTATCCTTTCTGGACCTTTTCATCTCCAACTGCCGCCACAACTTCAACTGTCTCAAGCTCTCCACTCCTTTCACCCACTCCAATCTTACCCCTTCTGAACATGCAGCCCTTCGCTCGCTCATTACCAATCCTAATATTGTCACCAAACCCGCTGACAAGGGTGGAGTCATAGTGGTCAGGCAGACTTGCCTCTGCAATGCCAAAAGTCAGGCATCAGCTCTGAGTTACCTCCTCACACCCACTACTTGTCTCGGACCCCGCTGACAAACACCAGGCCACCATCTCCCAAACTATCACAGATCTTATCATGTGTGGCAATATCCACTCCACAGCCTCCAACCTGCTAACCCTGCGATGCTCGTTTCTATCTCCTTCGAGTCTGATGAGTACTGTCCTGAAACATTATCTGTTTATTTTCTTCCACACATGCTGCCTGACCCTTCCTCCAGCAAGGATAGACACAAAATGCTGGAGTAACTCATCAGATTGTCTAATGAGCACAACACATGACAAATCAGTCATTTTCAGGTTCACAAGCAGCAAAACGTTGGGTGCCATAATGTTCCAAATCCACGTTACCCATTTTTATTGACAACACGACGTAGAAGAAGGCGCCAACTGTACCGCCAATTCAAAGACAAGTTGCAAGCAGGATGCAGTCAACAAAGGCCTGCAAAAAAGTTGAGCTGACAAGGTATTGGAAGACAGATACACAGTGCTGGAGCAACTCAGCAGGATGGAACTGCAGGTAAGTAAAGCCCCTGTCCCACTTTGGTGATTTTTTCGGCGACTACAAGTGACTAAGCTGTCGCCACATGGTCGCGGGGTGATACCTGTATGGTCGTGAATAGTCTCAAGTCGCTTAAAGAGCCGTAATGTTTTTATGGTCGCCGCTGTATTTTGAAATGTTCAAATCTTTTCGGCGTCTGTGGGCATGACATAGCTTGTCTTCTCCTGTCGTAGGTGCAGTCGTAGGTTGTCGCCAGGTGATGTTGGTTGTTGCTGGGTGCTAACTTCGGTGAATTCCATTGGCGACTATCTATGTTACCCTATGTCAACCGGCGACAGGTACCGGCGACTGAATTGTCTTCAGTTGTCGTTGACAGGGTCGTTGCTTGTCGTGGGTGGACCTAAGTTGACCGGTTGTCACCAGTGTAGTCATAGATTGTCATAGGTGGACGTCCTAATGGGTCGCTGGTTGTCGGTAGCTTGATGTCGACTAGGTGGTAGGTTGTCGTAGCTTGTTGTAGATATTGTCGTGGGGGGGCGGGGGGGGTCCAGTCGCCGCTTTTTCGACGACCTGCTACGACTGTGACAGTCACACGCAGTCGCCTAAAAATGGCCTAAGTGGGACAGGCCCTTAAAGGCCAGAACAAAGCAGGGCTAAGGAAGGATGGGGTCTATAACAGCCCACTGTGAGATGGGAAGGCTGAGTATATTCACAACAGAAGACGCAAAGTGCTGTAGTAACTCAGCAGGTCAGGCAGCATCTCTGGAGAACAAGGACAGGTGATATTTCGGGTTGGGACCCTTCTTTAGACCCAAAACGTAATTTATCCAAGTTCTCCAGAGATGCTACATGACCTGCTGAGTTACTCCAGCATCTTGTGCCCTTTTTTAAAAATATAAACCAGCATTTGCAGTCCCTCGTTTCTATATTCAGAACTGAGTTAGATAGATTTTTAAATACTTGAAGAGTTCAGGGAACAATCAGTGAGATGAAATGTGCCAAGACAAAAGCAGCTGTGAACATATTTAGTGGCACAGAAGGTCCAAAGATTATTCCTACTAATATTTCTTATACAAACATATGAATGAACATCAGGAGGATATTTGATGGTTCATGTCTGCTTCGTTTATGCGTGTGCTTCCTCACCCACTCCCCCACATACATAGTCGTTTTCTCTGTTTTTATCCATTCGAGTCACAAGGCAGGACAACAAGGAAGCAGTGAGTAAAACTTGTGCGAAAAACGTGTTCCTCTGGTCTCTTTTAAATCTTTCACCTTAAACCTATACCCTCTACTTTTAGACTCCCAAAAATGACTATCCCTATTCATCTTATCTATACCCCTCATGATTGTATTGTCACCCCTCAGACTTTTTCACTCTAGGGAAAAATAACAGCCTCTCCTTATGACTCAAACATATCCTTGCAAGTCAGGGGTTATGGGGAGAAGGCAGGAGAATGGGATTGAGATGGAGAGATAGATCAGCCTTGGTTGACTGGCAGAGTAGACTTGATAGGCCAAATGGCTTAATTCTGTTCCTATGACATGAATATCTGCTCCAAGTACCTGTGTGATGTTCTCCCACATTAAAAATAAACTCCACTCTTCTCTTATATAAACCTCTTTCCCTCCTGTAGCATTTTTATTGGGGAACATTGAGCTGCCAATCCTGCCTACTCCCCCCCTCCCCGGCATGTTTATGCAATAGCTACTATTATACAAGTCCCATGTACCTATTCATGCCCCGAGATCTTCTGAGCTTCAGATCGTGAACTATACTTTGGTGTCGACTAGGTGAAACTTTGGCTACATTTCTGTTCTTGTGGATACTGTCCGACCTGCTGAGCCGTACCAGCATTCTCTAGTTTTGTCATTAAAAACAGTTCGGTATTTATTGCACTGCTAATACAACCCATCTCAACCAACCAGAGTAAGTAAAAACCTCGGGGGTACACAAAATGCTGGAGAAACTCAGCGGGTGCAGCAGCATCTATGGAGCGAAGGAGATAGGCAACGTTTCGGGCCGAAACCCTTCTTCAAAACCTCGCAGCTTTCAGAATGTAAAAATTACAATGGGAGGAGACAATTTTAAGATAACCAAGAGGTTCAGAAATCAACAATTGTACATATTTTTTGTATTATACTCTTATATTCAGTAAACCTACTTACTCCCACAATTATCTACGCTATATTTCTTCCCACCCTGTCTCCTGCAAAGACTCTATCACTACTCACAATTCTTCCATCTATGTCGCTCCTGCGCCCAAGATGAGGTGTTCCATACCAGGACATCCGAGATATCCTCATTATTTAGGAAACGGGTGTTCCCCACTTCTATAATAGATGAGGCCCTCACACATGTCTCATAGGTACCTCGCAGCTCCGCTCTTGCTCCCCTTCCCCCGTCGCAAGAGGGCCAGAGTCCCCCTCATCCTCACATTTCACCCCATCAGCTGCTGCACACAGCACATCATTCTTTGACATTCTCACCACCTCCAAAGGTATCCCACCATTAGTCACATCTTCCCATCTCCACTCATTTCCGCTTTCCGCAGAGACCGTTCCCTCCGCAACTCCCTGGTTAACTCATCCCTTCCCACCCAAACCATCCCCTCTCCAGGTACCTTCCCCTGCATGGACCCTGACAGTCCTTTCAGGTCCTATATATCGGCGAGACCAGGCGCAGACTGGGCGATCATTTTGATGAACACCTTCGCTCAGTACGCCTTGGCCTACATGATCTCCCGGTTCCCAACTTTAACTCCCCTTCCCATTATGACCTTTCTGTTCTGGGTCTCCTCCACTGTCAAAGTGAGGATAAATTGAAGGAACAGCACCTCATATTTCGCTTGGGCAGCTTAAAAAACAACTGTACGAATCTAGATTTCTCTAACTTCAAGTAACCCTTGCTCCTCTCTCTCTCTCTCTCCATCCCCTCCTGCACCCTAGCCATCATATTAGAACACAGACATGGAACAGACTCGATGGGCCAAATGGCCTAATTCTTCTCCTCCGTCTTATGGTCTTATGTCTCACGTTAATTAAACGGAATTAGCACAAAGGGGACTTAGCATAGGGGGACGAGAACAAAGAGAGACCATTGGGGACTAAATGGAATGCATTGTAACTTTGTTGGCGCCCTATATGTGGCGAGTCTTGGCATATTTGTGTATGCAAAATAAAGAATCTCACTATGACATGTCACATGTAATAATAAAGTATCATTCATTCATTCACAGGCGATTACATAAAATATTCCTGCACTTACAAGATTTTGCCATAAACGAGAAGCATTTGCAAGTCTGGAATGTAAAGGCAAACCACCCAAGTCAAATGTTAGCTTTAACACTTCAGCCTGTACAGTTCCTAAACACTAAGCTATAGAATATGCAGGTGTTCCACATTAAGAAAAAGGAAAAGGGAAAAACAGTTAATCTTTTGCATTTTGCTGGAACCATGCCATTTGGAAATGCTATACATAATATTTTAAAACTGCTCTCTCCCAGGAGCAACAGCGGAAAGAAAATGTTTCAGGGAAAAAGTGTTTCAGTTCATTTCCAGCTTAAAAATAGCTCCATAGCAAAAAACAAATAGCCATAACCAGCAAACGCAGAGCAGATCCATCTTCCCTTCTCCTCAAGGGTGGCATATTTCGGTGAGTTCAGTGTTGGGCACCCATTTAAGTTCTCATTCATTTAAAACATTACTTTCACCAACACAATTTTTAGAATTCATAGTACAATGACAGGAATTCTCACTGTACAGAAGTCTGCTTGCTGCAGCAGTTTAAACCAACAGAGACCAAACCAGAATTGCAATCCATTGTCTGACTATCTAACAGTACTCCAAAATAAAAGACACAAAGTCTTGGAGTAACTCAGCAGGTCAGGCAGCATCTCTGGAAAACATGTGATGTTTCAGGTTGGGGCCTTTTTTTTTGAACTGTACTCCATACAGCACCCAAACTTGATGTAACTGCCTGTGTTAATTGCACCAATTTAATTCATCTATTAGATATATATATATATATATATATATCCAGAGCTGTTTGGGAGATCATGTTTATTTGATGCTGTTCATTTTGTTACTTTTATTTGGGCCTTTAAATTAAACCGCTCCCCCTACCAAGATATATTTTGCCAAACATCCTTGCAATTCATTTCTGAACAGTCGCAGAGTCAAAGAGCACAGAAACAGTCCCCTTGTGCCACTGAGTCAATGCCAACCAACAGACACCCGCACATTCCCATCAACTGGTTCCCAGATTCAACCACTCAGCTATAGACTTAGGGCAGTTTACAATGCGCTAGGACGAGGGGGGGGGGGGGGGGGGGGGAGAGACAGAAGGGGGGGGGGGAGAGAAGGGGGGGAAGAGGAGATGGGGGGGGAAGAGGAGATGGGGGGGAAGAGGAGATGGGGGGGAAGAGGAATGATGGGGGGGAAGAGGAGATGGGGGGGAAGAGGAGATGGGGGGGGGGAAGAGGAGATGGGGGGGAAGAGGAGATGGGGGGGGAGGAGAGGGGGAAGAGGAGATGGGGGGAAGAGGAGATGGGGGGGAAGAGGAGATGGGGGGGAAGAGGAGATGGGGGGGGAAGAGGAGATGGGGTGGGAGAGGAGATGGGGGGCGGAAGAGGAGATGGGGGGGGGAAGAGGAGATGGGGGGGAAGAGGAGATGGGGGGGGAGGAGATGGGGGGGGAGAGGAGTGGGGGGGAAGGGAGTTGCGGGGAAGAAGAGCGAGATGCGGGGGAAGAGGAGAGGTGGGGGGGCAGAGAGGAGGATGGGGGGAGAGAGAGGAGATGGGGGGGAGAGGAGATGGGGGGGGGGGAGAGGATGGGGGAGAGGAGAAGGGAGATGGGGGGAAGAGGGGAGAGGAAGAGGAGATGGGGGGGGAAGAGGATGGGGGGGGAAGAGGATGGGGGAAGAGGATGGGGGGGGGAGAGGAGATGGGGGGAGAGAGGAGATGGGGGGGAGAGGAGATGGGGGGGAGAAGATGGAAGAGGAGATGGGGGAAGAGGAGATGGGGGGGAAGAAGGAGAGGAGATGGGGGGAAGAGGAGATGGGGGGGGAAGAGGAGATGGGGGAAGAGGAGATGGGGTGGGAAGAGGAGATGGGGGGAGAGGAGATGGGGGGGAGAGGAGATGGGGGGAAGAGGAGATGGGGGGGAGCAGAGGAGATGGGGGGTGGGGGGAGAGGAGATGGGGGAAGAGGAGATGGGGGTGAGAGGGAGCAGAGGAGATGGGGGGGGGGAAGTGGAAGAGAGGAGATGGGGGGGAAAGAGGAGATGGGGATGGGGGGAGGAAGAGGGGGGAGATGGGGGGGGGGGAAGAGGAGATGGGGGGAGGAAGAGGAGATGGGATGAGGAGATGGGGGGGAAGAGGAGATCGGGGGGAGTAGATGAGATGGGGTGGGGGGAAGAGGAGATGGGGGTGGGGGGGGAAGAGGAGATGGGGGTGTGAAGAGGAGATGGGGGGTGAAGAGGTGATGGGGTGTGAAGAGGTGATGGGGGGTGAAGAGGAGATGGGGGGGTGAAAAGGAGATGGGGGGTGAAGAGGAGATGGGGGGGTGAAGAGGAGGGGGTGAGAGGAGATGGAGGGGATGAAGAGGAGATGGGGGGGTGAAGAGGAGATGGGGGGAGGAGGAGATGGGGGAAGTAGATGAGATGGGGGTGGGGGGAAGAGGAGATGGGGGTGGGGGGGGAAGAGGAGATGGGGGTGTGAAGAGGAGATGGGGAGGTTGATGGGGGGTGAAAGGTGATGGGGGTGTGTGAAGAGGAGATGGGGGGGAAAGGAGATGGGGGTGAAGAGGAGATTTGGGGGGTGAAGAGGAGATGGGGGGTGAAGAGGGAGGGATGAGGGAGGAGATGGGGTGGAAGAGAGGAGATGGGGGGAAGATGGGGGGAAGAGGAGATGGGGGGGAAAGAGGAGATGGGGGGAGAGGAGATGGGGAGGGAAGAGGAGATGGGGGGGAGAGGAGATGGGGGGGAAGAGGAGATGGGGGGGAGAGGAGATGGGGGGGAAGAGGAGATGGGGGGAGAGGGGGAGGGAGATTGATGGGGGGGGAAGAGGAGATGGGGGGGAGAAGAGGGGGGAGATGGGGGGGAAAAGAGGAGAGGAGATGGGGGGGAAGAGGAGATGGGGGGGGAAGAGGTGAGTGGGGGGGGGAAGAGGAGATGGGGGGGAAGAGGAGTGGGGGGGAAGAGGATGGGGGGGGGGGAGGGGGAGAGGGAGAGGAGATGGGGGGGAAGAGAGATGGGGGGGAGAGGAGATGGGGGAGGGAAGAGGAGATGGGGGGAGGAGATGGGGGGGATGGGGGATGGGGGGAGAGGAGAAGAGGAGATGGGTGGGGGAGTAGAGCGTCTTGGAGTGGGAGGCCTTTGGTCATGGGGTCTGACCTGGGGTATTTAAGGTCGGGTCACACCCAGTCACGGGGTTGGAGTCGGAAGCAGCACAGTGACAGTAATAAACACCGTTTTGTTCACATAACTTGTTTTCGCCTCATTCTTGGCTGGACTCCTGGAGTCCCCGCTACAACATATTGTTGTGCTGCTGAAGGAAGAATTTCATTGTTCTATCTGGAACATATGACAATGAAGCACTCTTGAATCTTGACATTCAGGGCTCTCCATCCCGGCTAAATTAATTTTAGTTCATTTGATCTGTTAAACTAGGCCACAAGTGGAGTGTTGCATCCAACCACTGTCGCCATGCTCCGAAGAGCATGAAGGCCCTTGAGGAGGTTCAGAAAAGATTAATGAGAATGATTTCAGGCTTGAGGGCTTTCAACTTTCAGGTTGGAATTGAAAAGCTTGGGTAATTCTCCTTGGAATAAGGACGGTTGAGGAGAGGTTTGAGTATAAAAAATGATTACTAGTACTGACTGTGTAATTAGAAGGAAGCCTTTCCTATTATCAGATGGTTCAAGGAACACGATTTAAAATATGGGAAAAAGACACACGAGGAATTTGAGTAATCCTGATTTTCTGTTTGCAATGATTTTACAAAGTAATTGTTGCATAAAGGATTATGCCTGGATAGCACGATAGAACAAGGACTTTTCAGTTTACCTCCATAATTGTGATAATGACTAAATTAAACAGAAGTTTAATTTAACCTAAAAGGTTCTGGGTAAGGTCTATTTTCTCCACAAAAAACAGGCCACCTTTCTTCATCTTATTTCTCTCAACCATTCCTTTCAATGATACAATTATGGACCATCACACATCACACAAACAACCTAGTGCATCAGTTAATTCTAGCAAACATGGATAATGTACCCCTGTATCATCTCTAAACAGTACCTTCTATCTCGTCTTCAAACACTGATGGTTTCAATGTGGGAATAGATTCTTCCCTTGTCTGCACAGTTTCCACTCTTGAAAGGTCTATGATTTTAATTTCCATCGTGTCTCCTGCAATGGATGTCTGATCAGTACTGGCCAAAGCAGCTTCAAAAGTTTTACTCAACGGCTTTTGATCAATAGTGTCTTTCCCTTCATCAATCACCATCGTGAGCGCCTGGTCAACTTCAGCCAAGGGGCCTTTTGCTGGATAGAAACAGAGAGTAAATAAACAAACAGAACACCTCAGATTACCATTCTGACTAAAATTACCGTCAGAGATCAAGAAGGTTGAAATTTGAAGAAACCTCATCCGTCATACATCAAGGTTAAATAAGTACCATGAAAATCAGCTTATTCTGCTAAACAGATTATGTATGCCTCTATTATCGCAAAACAATACTTTTTTTTTAAGCCACAATGTGTTGGAGTAACTCAGTGGGTCAGACACATCACTGGAGAACATGGATAGATGATAGACTCAAAGTGATGGAGTAACTCAACGGGTCAGACAGCATCTCTGGAGAAAAAAAGGATAGGTGACATTTCGGGTCTGGACCCGACTTCCCGACCCAAAACGTCACCCATCGTTTCTATCCAGAGATGCTGTCTGCCTTGTTGAGTTACTCCAGCAATTTGTGTTTATCTTCGGTATAAACCAGCATCTGCACATAGATAGGTGCCATTTCAGATTGTTTCCCGAACAAACCCAAAACAACACCTATCCATGTTATCCATAGGTGCTGTGACCCGATGAGTTACACCAGCACTGTTTCTTTTCTTTGTAAACCAGTATCTGCAGTTCCTTACGTCTACATGTCTTTTTCTTACTTTTTCCGTTACTCACCATTGTTTTCAATGGTTACGGTATCCATTAGCATCCCCGTCTGAATTTGTAAGTCTGCTTCCCCCAACACTTTCAAAACTGTGTCAGAAGGTTCTTTCTCCCATACTTTGCGAGGTTCGTCTTTAATAAACAATTTAATAACTTCTCCAAATGTCTGGCATGCTGTTAAAAGCAAATTTGTTTAAACATTTCATTAATTAGTTGGACAGTACGCTGTAACAAAAATCAATTCACATCAAGGTCCCCATTGCATCAGGTTTCTGCACCCACTCCGCTGCTATTGTAATCCTCACCATTATCACTGGAATCCTCACCAATTATTAAATACTAGCATAACCAAATGTCAGTCCTTGCTTCTTAAATCCCCCCGATGACACAGGCTGATCTGGGCAAGTTGGGCTGAATAGTCGGCGTGGGCAAGTTGGACAAAAGGGCCTTTTTCCATGTTGTATGACTATAACCTTACTGATCTTAAAGAGCAATGAGTACATGTAAATGTCCAATTCACATAAGTACAGATTAACTCTGCTGTCACATTATTCTATCTAGTGCATGAAAATTAATGACAATTCATAAATTCAAAGTCAAAATTTTAAAAGCATAATCTCAGCGGCACAATTTATCAGTGAAAAGACAGATACAATGAAGGACAATTGAAGTTCACAAAATCTGCAATGCTGTGAAATAAAGAGAGAAAAGACTGAACACTCAGCGGGTAATGTGCATCTATGAAAGAAGAAAGAGCAACCCTGCTGGAATTTTTTTTAAATCACATCAGTACCATAGCTCCACGTTGTCCTTGTCATCTGCAAGGGACAACGACACGGATTTCCCACAGATAAACATGGATATCATCATGGAGCAACATAGTCAGAGTGATACAGTATGGAAACAGGCCCTTCGGCCCAACTTGCCCACAATGTCCCACCTAGACTCGTCCCACTTGCCTGCACTTGGTCCATATCCCTCCAAACCTGTTTCTTAAACAAAGGTATAGTCCCAGCCTCAACTACCTCCTCTGGCAGCTTGTTCCATACACTCACCACCCTTTGTGTGAAAAAGTTACCCCTCAGATTCCTATTAAATCTTTTCCCCTTCACCTTAAACCTATGTCCTCTGGTCCTCGATTCCCCTTCTCTGGGCAAGAGACACTGTGCATCTACCTGATCTATTCCTCTCATGATTTTGTACACCTCTATAAGATCACCGCTCATCCTCCTGTGCTCCATGGAATAGAGACCCAGCCTACTCAACCTCTCCCTATAGGTCACACCCTCTAGTCCTGGCAACATCCTCGTAAATCCTTTCTGAACCCTTTCAAGCTTGACAATATCTTTCCTATAACATGGTGCCCAGAACTGAACACAATATTCTAAATGTGGTCTCACCAACGTCGTATACAACTGCAACATGACCTCCCAACTTCTATACTGAATACTCTGACTGATGTAGGTCAAAGTGCCAAAAGCCTTTTTGACCACCTTATCTACCTGCGACTCGACCTTCAAGGAACCATGCACCTGTAATCCTTGATCCCTCTGCCCTACAACACTACCTAGAGGCCCACCATTTACTGTGTAGGTCCTGCCCTTGTTTGACATTCCAAAATGCAAAACCTCACACTTCTCTGTATTAAATTCCATCAACCATTCCTCTGCCCACCTGGTCAATCGATCCAGATCCTGCTGCAATCTTTCACAACCATCTTCACTATCTGCAAAACCACTCACTTTTGTATCATCAGCAAACTTGCTAATCTTACCCTGTATGTCCTCATCCAAATCATTGATGTAGATGACATGGGCCCAGCACCGATCCTGAGACACACCACTAGTCACAGGCATCCAGTCCGAGAAGCATCCTTCCACCAACACCCTCTGCTTCCTTCTATGGAGCCAATTTGTTATCCATTCAGCGATCTCTCCTTGGATCTAATGTAATCTAACTTCCAGAGCAGTCTACCATGTGGAACCTTGTTGAACGCCTTACTGAAATCCGTGTACACAACATCTACAGCTCTGCCCTCATCGACCTTTCTGGTTATGTCTTCAAAAAAATCTATCAGATTTGTGAGACACGATCTCCCATGTACAAAACCATGCTGACTATCACTAATCTGCCCTTGCCCATCCGAATGCCTGTATATCCTATCCCTCAGAATACTCTCTAGTAACTTCCCAACTACAGATGTTGAGTTCGCCGGCCTATAGTTCCTAGCATTTTCCCTGCACCCCTTCTTGGAAAGAAACACATTTGCCACCCTCCAGTCTTCCGGCACCTCTCCTGTATTTAAGAACGACTCGTAAATTTCAACCACGGCTCCTGCAATTTCCTCTCTAGTTTCCCGCAATCCAATCTCCTTGGATATACCTGATCAGGCCCTGGAGATTTGTCTACCTTCATACACAACAGTACCTTCAGTACTTCTTTGACGGTTACACTGACTGCTCTCAAGACACTTCCATTGACTGCCCAAGTTTCTCCGTCCTACTGCCTTTCTCCTTGGTAAATACAGAGGAGAAATACTCATTGAGGACCTTGCCTATCTCCTGTGGCTCCACACAGAGGGGACCACTTTGATTCCTGAGAGGTCCCACTCTCTCCATTTACCCTATTCCCTCTTATCTATATAAAAAGTCTCATCTTGATCACTTCCTGTCTGCACTGTATATTGATTTTAGAAAAAATGCTACCCTGTATCGCTGTGATTTTTGGCCATCTTCTTACAGTCCTCAGTTATATATTTTTAATTACTATGCAAAAATTTCTAAATACCTATCCTCAATTTTTCATTATGGGGTATTGCATGTAGATTGATGATAGATAAAAAAAAGAATTTAATCCATTTTAGAATAAGGCTGTAACGTAACAAAATATGGAAAAAAATAAATGGGTTTGAATAGTTTCTGAATGCACTGCAGAAGCAGGCCACAAGTGGTCTGAAACCAAATTAGCAAAGGTACTCCAACATTTGCTCCTCAATGTGCAGGCATACATAGACATCGATGTTCAAATATCATTGAAATGGGGCCTGCGTTGACACTGCGGTGGCATGGTGGTGGAGTTGTGCCTGATAGCGCCAGACACCTTGGTTCAATCCTGACTACGAGTGTTGTCTGCAGGGTGGTCGTACGCGCTCCCCATGACCTGCGTGTGTTTTCTCTGGGATCTCTGGTTTCCTCCCACACTCCTCCTCCTTCCTCCTACAAGTGGATTGTAGGCTAATTGGCTTGGCAAAATTGTAATTTGTCTCTAGTGTATGTAGGATAGCATTAGTGCGCAGGGATCGCCAGTCAATGCGGACTCGGAGGGCAGAAGGGTCTGTTTCCTCGCAGTATCATAAGGAATAGGAGTATAATTAGGCCATTCAGCCCATCAAGTCTACTCTGCCGTTCAATCATGTCTGATCTATCTCTCCCTCTTAACCCCATTCTCCTGCCTTCTCCCCATAATCTCATGCCACATGGTCAGAATGGAGGAGTTGGTCCGAAGGGCCTGTTTCCATATTGTATAGGTCTGTAACTCTATGCTGTGAAATTGGGACTTCGACCCGTGGCTGTTCACTTTCCCCAGGAGTTTCAAGTGGGAGAACAGCCCACCGTGCAGCAGATTAATGTTCAGTGCTGACTCAACAAGCAGAGTGATTCTCAGTTCCTGTGTTAATATGAACCCACTTGCCAGCAGGATTGACCTACTGTCAAGTTGTACAAGCTTATCGAAAGATGTGATGAGCAAGTCAAGTCAAAACGGGTTAGAAGAGCGAATGGAAAGGATAACAAAGAAATGAATAAGGCTTGTAGCCATAAAGGCAAGAGGAGATTGCATCCAAAGTAAATTGTAATTTCACATATTTTATCAGTAACTGAAGCGTTTCAGTACTGAAGGAATAAACAATTGCTTGCATTGTTTTCATTTAAGGCTGTAGGTTGAAGCAGTTTCAAAGTAACAAGAAGAATAAACAATATAAAAATAGCCATTCCATTACCAAAAAAACAAACACTTATTTTGTATTAAGATTCAGTTCATGCATTTCTATTAATTCAAAATAGTTTTCTCATTGTTCCTCTGTATATAAATCATTGAAATTTAAAATGCTGGTAGAGTTAGCATTTGGAAAGGCATATTGTATGTCGGTCTTGCAGAAGGATTTAAGCACATCTTATGCAATTATTTAGGGCTCTGTGAACATTGTTACGAAACTCATGTCTTTACCGAAAGGAGAGGTATACTTGCGGCAGTCATATATGGCCTTGGTGAGCTCTCAATTGACATACAGTGTACAATTTTGTCTCCTTACCTAAAAAAGATTTACTTGCTAAAGAGGGAACACAGGGAAGATTCATAAGTCGCTCAACATATGGTGGATTTGTTATATGAGAAGACATTGAGTAGGCTGGGCCTCTTTTTCTTAGCTAAGAAGAAGTGACTTCATTGAAATATACAAAATTCTTCGAGATTATCGACTTGGGTTGACCTTGTTTCTCAGGATACAGAGTCAAGAACTAGGGGGTCACCGTTACATAATTGATGAAACAGCGAGAAATTAATTCAGTAAAGAAGGTGAATTCTTATGTGGAGAAAAAAAAAATGCAAAGACTTGTTACATTGACTCATTCCATGGGCTTAAGGACTTGTTCAATGAGAAGGGAAGATTAAGCCTTTCATCTTGAGTTTGGAATAAAAAGAAACAATCTTATCAAAAGGGATAACGTTGAATCTTTGGAATTCTGTATCATGGAGTGCTGTGGTTGGTGTGCCATTGATTACAGAGATTCAACAAAGAGATCAATAGATTTCTGGGTATTGAATGAATCAAGAGTTAGGGGGAATGGGCAGAAAAATAATGCGTGGGATCAGCCAACACCCGTTGAATGGTGCAGCAGACCTGAGGGTCAGAATGGCCGAGTTATGCTCTTAATTCTTATGTAGAAAAGAAATGCACCAAAGATAGGGCACATTGATTCCTTCCACAGGCAAAAGGCGGCAATGGTCATTTTGGATGTGGAAGTGCATCGTTGCAACCTTCTACACGTTAGCTATGGATGCTCATTTGTCAGGTTTATTCAAGAGATTAAAAGATTTTGGGATATTAATGGGAATCAAGGGGTTATTAAAGTAATTTGGCCTCCAATTGGAGACCAAAGACATTCAGCTTAAATTCAATCCCTTGAAATGTAAGTTTCGGGTCCCTGAAGTTACCCATGTTGGGCACATTTTCACAAGTGATGGTCTCAGACCAGATCCATCAAAAACCATGGCTATTAATGATAAGCCGGTTCCTGCCGACGTTACGAGTTTACTAAGACACTGAATGGTCCTGGTATCCACAGCACCAAAGAGCTCTTGATATCCTCAAGTTGCAGCTGGCCAGCGCACCCACCCTAGCCTACTTTGCTTTGGAGTTACCAGTAACACTCACATGTGATGCGTCCCAATAAGGACTTGGCGCTGCTTGCCTACAGACCACCACCGATGGCGATTGCAAGCCTGTTTCATATGCCTCCTGATACGCCCAAATTAAAAAAGAATTGCTCGCAGTGGTTTTCGCCTGCACTTTATTTTTGGGAAGTCTGTGACGAAAGAAACAGACCACCAGCCGCTGGTCACCATCTTGAATAAACCCATTCACGCTGCTCCGGCTCGCCTGCAACGGATGATGATGCAGCTGCAGCATTTTGATTTCAACATTGTCTACAAAAAGGGCCAAGACATGCACATAGCTGACACGCTATCAAGGGTCCCACTCAAAACAACAGCCCTCTGAACAGGACCAGTTCTCAGTAATGAAGGTATCGTATGTTCCCACTGATTGCTGCTGACGAGACTTTACAATTGCTGGCGTGGCTGGCTGGATAATCAACACAGCACCCCACTCGCGATCCACCCACAATTCCTGGTGAACGACGAGCTGGTGATACAGGATGGGATTATAGTCAAGGGTCACAAAGCAGTTGTCCCAGCCGTTCTCCTGGACATGTACTACGATGCCGTCCACAGGGCCACCCCAGTGTGGAGGCAACCTTACAATGGGCAGAGCATGTTTTACTGGCCTGACATGACCAAGTACATACGAGACAAAATTGAAGTCTGCACCATCTGCAAAAGCCTGATGCCACACCAGCAGAAGCAGCCCTTACTGCCGCATCCGATATCTACTGTGGTCCATGGTAGCCACCGATCTACTGTGGTCCATGATAGCCACCGCACTCTACTGTGGTCCATATTCAAACGGCATGGGAAACACTACCTAGTTCTTGTTGACTCTTATTCGGGCTGGTTTGACATTGATCTACTCCAAACCATCACATCTGAAGCAGTTATCCAGAAGTTGCAACGCACAGTTCCCCTGCACACCTTCTATCCAACAACGGCAGTCAGTTCACCAGCCAGCTCTTCAGAAACTTCGCTCAACGATGGGACTTTCGACATATCACCAGCAGCCCTGAGTTTCCGCAGTCCAACGGACTCGTCGAATGGGCCGTCCGAAGCGCAAAACTACTAATGGAGCGTTCTTACCTTGCTAAATCTGACGTCTACCTGCTCAATTTAAGGAACATTGCCAGGGATCCCATACTGGGTTCTCCAGCCCAACGACCGATGTCTCGTCAAACCCGTGCTGCTCTGCCTGTATCCCAGCAGCTTTTGCAGCCACAGGTCCGTTCTCCACCGGTGGTCCAGAAACAACTACAATTGAAATGTGATGCACAAAAACGATTTTTTGACAAGTCCAGCAAGCCACTTAAACCTCTCTCCAATGGACAGGTTGTTCGCATCCAGACCAACAAGGGCTATGGCCATCTGGGTAACACCCACAGCTCTGCTAAAGAACCGCGCTCTTACCTGGTAAGTGCGGACGGAGCCATTTACAGACACAACCGTCAACATCTCCTTCCTGTGAAGGAATTACGTCCTGCCGCTCCGTATCCAGAGGTCTCGTGTTATGTATACCCTCAAACTACCGGGCCAACTGCTCAACAGCCCGAGACTGTGTCCCCCGCGGCCTCTCCACGGCATTCAGTACCCAGCTCGCCCATTTCACCACCTCCACTCGCCGGGTCTCCGGTGCCGTTCCTGGTCACCTTCCCCGGTCCCTTCCCCACTCGCTTCACCGGTGAAAGGAGGAGACGCGGATTTGTACTGCACACGCATGGACGGGTCAGCAGGCCACCCCTTAGGGTGATTTTGCGTAACCATCTATACTTCCTCATATGCGTTATTAGTGTTTCGGCTACTGTATTATTTAGCCACCATGTATCTATGCTTTATTTTGTTTCTACAAGGAAAGATGTAGATTGGTTACTTCTTATTAACCAATTGTAGTGCTTGTTAGTAGAAGCTCCACCTAATATGCGGTTTACAGTATCAGGAGTTTGCTTACGTAAATTAGTCTGATATCAGCCATGATCTTCCTGAATGCTAAAATAGGCACCAGGGGTCAAATGATCTTTTTTTCCAGCTTTTACTTGTCATGCAAGTAATTGCCATTATCAAAGAGAAAAATGCCACAGCACAGCAGTTTATGAAGAAGTGACAGAATTTATCTTACAGTCTGGTTTCTCAAATAATTGGAAAGGCATGATGTAAACATTATTTGAGCAAGAATTACCCAACGAATACTTCCAGCTAAACATGGGGCTTGGAAAGCTGCAAAAAATTGTAAGAAAATGAAAACTGATTTACCTGTCTGGGAACCCAAATTATAACACTAGTTTATTTACCCTTCTCCACAAATTAATAGAACTTTGTGAACATTGCCAAGGTTCAGAGTAGGGGACTGAAGTGAAATGATATGGTTTAACAAAATAGCAGTGCTCAACTTGCCCAGAAATTACCCAGAAATGTCTCACGAGGTTTACTCAATGTCGACCCAATGCTTAAAGGCTGAGAAACAAGGAACTGCAGATGTTGGTTTATGAAAAAAGATGCAAAGTGTTGGAGGAACTCAACGCTTCAAGCAGCATCTCTGGAGAACATGGATAGGTGACTTTCAGGTCGGGCCCCATAAAACTGTGAGCCATTAGCTAATGCTACTGGCATGACAACAAGCTTTTATGGCCAAGTTAATACTAACATGTTTTTAAAATTTTGCACTTGAAGGGTACAAGATGGCACCTAAAACATGGCGACTCTTGTGTACTGACTCAGTGTGGTCTACTATCTTACAATCTTATGCTTAGCATGATTGCGCCTACTATGTAGTTGGATTGTCACGGAACTGTATGCAAAAATTTCACTCTACCTAGATACAAGTGATAATAATGTACAATTCAACTACTATTTTTGTTCCGGGGACAGTCACCAGCACTAAAATGAAGGGGTCACAGGGTAAAGCGGAGCCTAAAAGGAAATAATCAGCCTTTAAGAATCATCATGTTTGGGTCAAAACAGCCTGCTGAGACATTTCTGTGCAATTTATACACTCGCTTCCAGCCAATATGTTGTTGAAATCAAATCCGCCTTCACAACTGTTTTTTAGAATAAAGCAGTAAATATTCCTTACTCTCATCCTTTATCTCTGAGCCGGTGTCTTCAAGTGTTAATTGGGCGAGAGGAATCACGGGCGGAGGCTCCGCTTCCCATTTTTTCCTTTCCCCTGCCAAATGGGGGCCTTCCTCTAACCGTGCTTCAGGCTGTGGGCCATTTCCGGGAGAAGTCACAGCACTGTTACCTTGCCACACAGTCCCCATGTCCCCTGCGTCTGAATCGGGGCTATCTTGAGATTTAATATTTTGATTTAACCTGCGTAAAATATCTTGCTTTTCCTTCTGAAAAATAAAAATGTCAAAAATGTGAACAGCAGCCTGCAATTTACCAACAAATTCCAATCCGTGCCACAATTCAGGAAGTCAAATATGTACAATAAATGGAAATGTCACAAAGGGTTTTGTTTTAAGAACAATGCACAGATAGTATATAAAGTTTAATTAATTAAATAAAGAATAAGCCAAATGACATTGATCAATACTCTTCATGTTTGCGGTTCAGAGCCTGCATGTTCACAGACGTCCCACCCCAGTCGGGCAGAAGATACAAAAGCTTGTACCACAAGACTAAAGGGCCTGTCCACTTGGCGATTTTTTCAGTGACTGTCGGCATCATTGACTGAAGTATCAGGTAATCGGAAAAGTCGCGGCATGATGCGGCGGTGATGCGGCGTGATGACGTATTGACGCATCTCCTCAAGTGTCGCAACATTTCTTTTGTCGCCGCTGGATTTTGAAATGTTCAAAATCTTTCAGTGGCCTGATACGTTAGTCAATGATGCCGGCAGTCGCCAAAAAAATCGCCAAGTGGGAATAGTTTCTTCCCCTCTTTCGAGCTTCTGAGCAGTCCTCCCATAAGCCAGGGTACTGTCCAATTCACCTCTACCCTTTAGCAGACATTGGACTTTGTCTCAGAACTGGTGCACTACAATGTTGAGAACTATATTTTATACTATGTTTTTTTTGGTTCTACTTATGGTACTCAAGTTTGGCTTGATTATATTTAAGTATAGTATTAGTTGCTTTGATTGGATAGCATGCAAAACAAAGCTTTTCACTGCATGTGACAAATAATAAAGCATAAACTACTTATGGGTACAAAGAGGTGGGAAAATGCACCATAAAATGTGCTATGGACGATACCAGTTTTTCTGAAGTGTATAAAATCATGGGGATAGGGCAAATGCTGCCTTTTACCCAGAGTAGAGGAATCAAGGACCAGAGAAGATAAGTTAAAGTGAGAGGGGCAGGATTTAATAGGTATCCGATGGCCAATTTCTTCACACAAACGGTGGTAGGTATATGGAACACGCTGCCAAAGGAGGTAGTTGAGGCAGGTACTATAACAACATTTAAAAGACATTTGGACAGGTAAGATTTAAAGGGATATCAGCTATATGCCAGCATGTGGGACTAGTGTAGACACGGTGTCGAGGTCAGAATGTGCAAGTTTCCGCACTGAATGACCGAGTCTAAGCAGTGAAATACACTGGAATCTTACTTCCATTATCAGCAAATGGATTGAGCTTGCCAAAAGAGCTCTTAATTTCAGTGGCAGCAGGGTCTGCAGCAGCAATTAAATGCTGGCCACTGCTGTCTTCAATTAACTAATTGTTGCTGCAGAACAGGACACAGCTGTGTTGCTTTAATTGACTGCGGTTCTCAAATACTGAGGGCAGCTTGATTCAATAGTACTTAATAATTGTTGCAACAGCAGGAGAATCAGACCTGGATTAGTAGCTTCAGTTAACTGCTAGTAACGGCAGATCAGTTCATTAACATGGGCTCAGGTGAACACTGGGTCACATGAGCACAAAACCAGTGGGGTTGTTGGTTTTATGGGCAGGGCCATTTGAGTGAAAGCTAGCAAATTGGTTGTTGGCTTAAATTGCATATGCTTGTAAATCCCTTCATGTTTAGTGTTATTACACTATATTCTGTCAAGATTAACCTGTTATCTGGATGGAATTCAGACAGGAATTCCAAGCACAAAGTAACAAGTAATGTTCGTATATATGTAGCACCTTTCATGACCTTATGTTTTGCAGCCAATTAAGTGTATTTGAAGTTTAAGTTTACAATGTCAGAAATGCAGCAGACAATTTACAGATATTAAGCTTTTAGAAAAAAGGTTTGCGATAATGACCAGATTTAATTTTGATGATCATCAAAGTAGATATTTTTTGGAAGATCAGAGATGACGCCCTTGTTCTTTTCAAAATAAACAGATCATGGGATATTTCAATATCCACAGCGGCACAGTTGCTGCCTTACAGCACCAAAGACCCGGGTTCGATCCTGTCCTCAGGGGCTGTCTCTACGGAGTTTGTACATTCTGCCAGTGACTGCGTGGGCTTTCTCCAGCTGCACTGGTTCCCTCCCACATTCCAAAGATCTACAGGTGTGTGGGATAATTAGCTTCTGTAAATTGTCCTGAGTGTGTAGGATAGTGTTAGGATACGGGTGATCACGACTGTCGTGGACTCTGGGCCGAATGGCCTGTTTCCATGCTGCATCTTTAAAGTCTAAAGCATATCCATCTGCGATCGCAAACAGGTTCTTGGGTTTAACAGTTAATCAGAAAGATAGCACATCTGACGATGTGGCATTTCCTTGGTACTGTACTGGACTGTCAGATGAGAAATGCAATACCTAATCCTCGTTAATATTGAGCTTCACACCAGCCCAATTTTGTCTATCTGCTGCTAAGTGGAAAGAACTTCTCACACTGCAGTTTATCTCTTTGACCTGTAATACTGGTAGCAGGCAGCCCCATGCAATGTATATCTATTAATCCTGGCTAAATTGGAGAGGCTAGGACTTCAAAATGGGGTAAAAGCTTCAGGGCTGCTGGGAGATTTGGTCAATTTGGAATTGCTCTCTGCAGAGCTGGGACAAGCTGCGGAGTGGTGCCAGTGTGTCTAGATACACTGCAAGAAAAGATTAAGAACATCTGCAGACCCTGTCAATTAGGTGCAAAATGCATAGAATGGATTGGATGGCTGCAAACCAGACATACACCTTGTAACTAATTTTAAATAATGTTGCAGAGTTCAACTTTGCTGAGTGTTGATTGGATGAGGTATTGAGCCTTGTCTGGGTTTCTTGTAGATCAGAGTAAATGTTTTTAAGTTGGCTTCCTTGAGAAGTCCGGGTTGAATACAATGTATTGAGCTGCTGTATTATTGGGTTAAGGAAATGTCTGTTTTGTATGTGGTTAATCGATATCTGTAATTGGATTATTAAGAGACCATCCCCATGTGGTTCGGCCTTTCAAGGTCCCGGGACATATAAAAGTCCGCTGCCACGAGGTCCAGTGTCAACCTTCTCGGAGAGCGCTTGGGACTGCGTGAACTTCTGGAGCGTCTCTGTTTGAGCGAGGTCTAGAGGGCTTGATCGGGCAAATACGAGGATCGAACCCGCGGTGGGATAGGTACAGTGGTTGAACTGTAATTGCGCTTTTGTTAGAATAAAGATTAGTTGTTTCAAGTGCTTGATTCAGTGTTTTTACTGAAACTAGACTTGGGGGGGAAGCTTAGAAACGATCAATTTACATATCCAGTCATTGGAACATGCTGAAATCTATTACAAAGGAATAGTACCATGACATTTAGAAAAATCATATATTTCAACCATATCACCATTGTCTATGAAGGAAGAAAAACATATTTACCAGATTTATTTGTATTTTTTGAGGATATAACAGGCATGATGGATACAACAGAATCAAATATTAAATTTCCAAAAGATAGATTGGAAAGTAGCATCAAGTGTCGTCTAACAAGAAAAAACACTACAGAAATAAATGGGCAATTTAAATTTTGACAAGCTGGAACTGCCTGTAATAAACAAACTGCTGGAGCATCAGTGAGAGCTGCTGAGTTCCTCCAACACTTTTGTTTGCTCTACATGACAGCATCTGCAGTCTCATGTGAATCCACTACCTGTAATAAGTTGTGTGCCACAGAGATCACGCTGGAATTTCAACTATCTAAATTGAAGTTAATAATTTAAAGAAAGGCCCAAGGTACATTAGAGTCAGATTAGCAGACAATACACGGAGAGCTGGGAAAGCCAATTGTAGGGAGCACCAAGAATCAAGCAAAGGTGAATCAAAAGGACGAGGAGGCAAATGCTTGGAAGATGAACAACAAAGTGAATTTTTCACCTTGTAGCAAAAACACGAACACAGTACGCTGTTTAAATTGAGGGAAACCGCATAATTCTGCAGTGCAAGAATTTTGGATATCAAATACAAAGTTAGCATGCAGATATGACAATTATTAAACTGATGGGACACTGGTCTTTATTGCAAGGGGAATTGAGTACTAAAATAGGCAAGTCATGACTTATATCTGCCTGGAGTACCTTGTGCAGTTTTGACTCCTTATTTGAGGAGTGATGTACCCACATTGCAGGCAATTCAGAGCAAGTTTAATACGTGATTCCCAAAACAAAAGCATTGTAATGAAGGATCCTTATTCAGCTTGGACCTATAGATATTGGATTGTCAAACATTCGTAAATCCATGACTGTCCAACTCTATTTTTCTATTTCCTTAACAATAGTACTTTAACGTACCGTTGATGGCAGGATGATGCTTCCATTTTATCACACTGCCTCGGCAAGGCCACCATCATAATCAATGACCAGTCTCAACACGGTCACTCCTTCTTCTCCCTCTCACAGCAGGCAGGAGGTACAGAAGTGTGAAAAGCATACCTCTAGATAGAGAGACTATGTCTTCCCAGCTGTTATCAGGCAACTGAATCGTCCTCTCACCCACTAAAGAGTGGTCCTGACCTCCCTTCGACCCCATTGCAGACCCTCAGACTATCTTTAATCAGACATTACTAGACTTTATCTTGCACTAAAAGTTATTTTTACCCTGTTGTATATACACTGTGGATGGCTTGATTGTAATCACGTACAGTCTTTTTGCTGACTGGATAGCACGCAACAAAAAGACTTTTCACCGTACCTCGGTGCACGTGACAATAATAAACTGAACAGATCATATTTTATTAATAAAATTTAATGGTTATTTCTATATATAGAATGGGTGAAATACCTAATTGAGGACTATAGACTTAAAACAAACAAAAAAAGTTGTCAGCCTTCCAAATCTGCATCATTTCTCCGAGTAGCGAAAAGCTAAGCCCACAATTGTGGCTTTCTCCATGGTCCTGCATTTACCTTTCATAAAATCTCAGTTACTGAGCTTTGACTATGAGCATCAGGTCCATTTTACTCGAAATGGCTTTTGGAGAACCTTTTCTAAATAGCTCCAGTCCTCATTCCCCCTAATATTGAGCCATTAAAAAAAAACAATGCTTCACTGACAATGTGAGGAGTTATTAACAGTAACACATATTTTCCCCAGAAATATGTAATCCAACATAAAGTTCAGCAGTAAATTTGTGGTTGGTCAATG
This sequence comes from Okamejei kenojei, assembly GCA_035221665.1. Classification (NCBI taxonomy): domain Eukaryota; kingdom Metazoa; phylum Chordata; class Chondrichthyes; order Rajiformes; family Rajidae; genus Okamejei; species Okamejei kenojei. The sequence goes on along the minus strand of CM069133.1, from coordinate 51,816,337 downwards.
GTAAAGCTCTATTTGAATTAAATGTTTTGCATGGCAGCTCGAATTTTGGATTCTCACCTGAATAGTAGTAGAGCTAGACCTCTTAATTTCCTCTGAGATTTCCTTAGGTGATGATGTTTCTTTTGCCTGGTACCAAAAGAAACAATTAAATTATTACTGTTAATTTTACTTTTTTTAAATTTTAGGCATCAATGGCAAGGTACAAGATTTATTACGCATTCATCATTTCCATTGCAAACCCCAACTGGAGAGGAGAGGAATGGAGAACAAACGGTGATCCTACCCAGAAGTTCTTTTCCATGGCTGACACAGCCACTGTGCGTTTTCAGCAGTTTCTGTTTATGACAAGAATCAGCCAGTTTCTGCTCCAGATTTCTACACCAGCTGGGAATATCTTTACAAGCATTGGACATGCCAATAATTAAGTGTATCCATCTTGTCTCCCAGGATCATCAACCTGTGGAGCCCCATTATGTGCAAGAGTACTGGCTTCTTGATCAAGATACTAGTAACCAAATGCACACATCTCTCACAGCAAAGGGCCAAAAGTAATTTATTTTCCCATCAACATTACCTGTTTAGTATTGTAGTGCAATTCTATAGCACATGAAAATCACAATCGTGAAAATAGAACAGTACAGCACAAGAACAGGCCCTTCAGTCCACAATGTTTGTGCCAAACAGTTTGGCAAATTAAACTGATCTCCTCTGCCTGTATGTGATCCATATCCCTGCATCCTTGTATCCCTCCATTCCCTGCATATCTATGTGCTTATCTAAAAGTCCCTTAAACACCACTTTCGTATCTACCTCCATCACGACATCAGGTTGCACGTTCCATGGACCCATCAATCTCCTTGAGCAAGATTTGTTCCGCACATCCCCTTTAAACTTACCCCTCTGACCTGAGCTATGTCCTCTGGTCCTTGACATTTCCACTCTGGGGAAAAAAAGGTTTTAACTGTCTTTCCTATCATTGCCTCCCATAATTTTATATACTTTTATCGTCTCCTCTCAGCCTCCAACACCAGAGAAAACAGTTCAAGTTTGTCCGAACTTCCTTTATACCTCATACCATCTAATCCAGGCAACATTCTGGTAAACCTTTGCTGCACTCTCTTCAAAGCCTCCATGTCCTTCCTGTATTGGAGTGACCAGAACTACAGACAATACTCCAAATGCAGCCGAGCCAAAGTCCTTTAAAGCTGCAACATGACTCCCTGGCATATTCAAGTTCCCAATTGATGATGGCAAGCATATCATATGCCTTCTTTACCACTCTATCTCGTGTTGGTACTTTCAAGGATCTGTGGACTTGGATCCCTCTGCACATCAATGCTATTAACACTCTTGACATTAACTGGAACCCAGTTCTTTACTTTACTACGGCTTAAAAGTTAAGAAGCACTTACAATGCCCACGTCTCTCAGTGCAGCAGTCATCGAAATAGCTGGAGTGCTGGATTTTGCTGGTGATTGAGGTTTGGAAGATGGGGCTGATCCTTGCCTTCCTTGAGAAGAGGATGAAGATGCAGCTGTAACTGGCTGCTTAAATCCTTTAGCTGCAAGCTGAGAAGAATTTGAGAGTTCATCTGTTATTTAAACAGACTCAAACATGATGGTGCGACCGTTCATCTTATTTGACCTACGTTGACTTTCATTGATCGCATTCCCTTCCCCTTTCTCTACAATTACTGCGAATCTGTGCCCTCTGTATATACATACACCTTTCCTTTAATATGTCTCTTCCACCCTATTCCAAATAATGCAAAATTTAACCTGGAAAGGATAAACCAAGTTTGCAGCTATTTTAGTGCACGGATGACCATAGTTAAGCATTCAAATCAATAATTAATCCAAACAAAACAAATTTATTTTTGTTATAGAGTCATACAGCATAGAAACAGGCCCTTCAGCCCAACTTGCCCACAGCGACCACCATGTCCCATCTACACTAGTCCCACCTGCCTGCGTTTGGTCCATATCCCTCTAAACCTGTCTTATCCATGAACCTGTCCAAATGTTTCAAACACAGTGCAATATTCCCTGCCTCAACTACCTCCTCCAGCAGCTCGTTCCATACATCCACCACCCTCCCATGTTTTGCATCGTTGGTCATAAATCATCTGTAAGGATTCTTCCAAATGATTAAATATTGTACTTCATCAGTTCTATATGGTTGGCAGACAGGAAGCAAAGAGTAGGAATTAGTGGGTCCTTTTCAGAACGGCAGGCAGTGACTAGTGGGGGACTGCAAAGCTCGGTGCTGGTTCCCCAGTTATTTACAAAATATATTAACGATTTAGACGAAGGAATTAAATGTGACATCTCCAAGTTTGCGGATGACACAAAGCTGGGTGGTAGCGTGAGCTGAGAGGACGATGCTATGAGGCTACAGGGTGACTTGGATAGGTTGGGTGAGTGGGAAGATGCATGGCAGATGCTGTATAATGTGGATAAATGTGAGGTTATCCACTTTGATGGCAAGAACAGGAAGGCAGATTATTAAGAAGGCAGAATGGTGTCAGATTAGGAAAAGGGGAGGTGCAACTAGACCTGGGTGTGCTTGTACATCAGCCACTGAAAGTAAGCATGCAGGTACAGTAGGCAGTGAAGAAAGCTAATGGCATGTTGGCCTTCATGGCGAGAGGATTTGAGTTTAGGAGCAAAGAGGTCCTACTGAAGTTGTACAGGGCCCTGGTGAGACCGCATCTGGGGTATTGTGTGCAATTTTGGTCTCCTAATTTGAGGAAGGACATTATTGCTATTGAGGGAGTGCAACGTAGGTTCACCAGGTTAATTCCCGGGATGGCGGAACTGACATACGATGAAAGAATGGGCCGACTGGGCTTGCATTCGGTGGAATTTAGGATGAGAGGAGATCTCATAAAAACATATAACGTTCTTAAATGATTGGACAGGCTAGATGCAGGAAAAATATTCCCGATGTTGGGGGAGTCCAGAACCAGGGGTCACAGATTAAGAATAAGGGGTAGGCCATTTAGGACTGAGATGAGGAAAGACTTTTTCACCCAGAGAGTTGTGAATCTCTGGAATTCTCTGCCACAGAAGGCAGTGGAGGCCGATTCACTGGATGCATTCAAAAGAGAGTTAGATAGAGCTCTTAGGGCTAGTGGAATCAAGGGATATGAGAAAGCAGAAATGGGATACTGATTGTGGATGGTCAGCCATGATCACATTGAATGACGGTGCTGGCTTGAAGAGCCGAATAGCCTACTCCTGCACCTATTGTCTATGTATCTACTGTGGCCTCCATAATGTTTGGGACAAAGACCCATCATTTATTTATTTGCCTCTGTACGCCACAATTTGGGATTTGTAATAGAAAACATCACGTGGTTAAAATGCACAGAAGGCAGTGGAAGCCAATTCACTGGATGTTTTCAAGTTAGATTTAGCTCTTAGGGCTAAAGGAATCAAGGGATATGGGGGGGAAAGCAGGAATGGGGTACTGATTTTAGATGATCCACCATGGCTCGAAGGGCCAAATGGTCTACGCCTGCACCTATTTTTCTATGTTTCAATATGATGATCTAAAGGTCAAACATGAACAAATTTAAAAGCAGCATGCAACCTATCACAACCACTGGTCTCAATTGCCACTGTTTTCTCTCTGACACTATTGCAAAACCCCAGTGGGACATCCATATTCAACTTTCCAAGCCACCAGCACTTCTGAAAAAAAAAAAACTGCAGATTTTGGAAATCTAACGCACAAATGTAAATGCTGGAAATACTCATAGGTCAGGCTGCAAGAATGAATAGAAATGGAGTTAACATTTCAGGACAAAGACCTTTCATCAGAACCAGGAAGGAGACCAATGCAGCTTGTTAAGCTGCAGTGAAGTTGGAGGAGAGGGAATGTCTCTGATTGGGAAAAACCAGGATGAGCATGGGACTAAACTGTAAAAAATGAATGATTGGGAGCAGTTAGTGAGCAATGTATATATTTAACATCTTCCACTGTTCACCTGCTACAAAGTTACTCAGAAAGTCGCTGTCCATTATCATGGCAATCTCCATTTCATAGAGTCACAGAGCTATACAGCATGGAACCATGCCCTTCAGCCCAACACCCATGCCAACCATGTGGCTTAATGGAGCTCATCCCACTGGCCTGGGTATAACCCATATCCCTCCAAGCCTTTTCTATCCATGTATCTGTCCAAGTGTCATTTAAAGTATAAGACTATGAGAGGATCAGATAGGTTAAATGCACAGAAGATTGGATCGGGTAAACGCACAGCATCTATTCTGGAGTATGGTGTACAATTTTGGTCGCCTAGTTATAGGAAGGATGTCAACAAAATAGAGAGAGTACAGAGGAGATTTACTAGAATGTTGCCAGGGTTCCAGCAACTATGTTACAGAGAAAGGTTGAACAAGTTAGGTCTTTATTCTTTGGAGCGCAGAAGGTTAAGGGGGGGACTTGATTGAGGTCTTTAAAATGATGAAAGGGATAGACAGAGTTGACGTGGATACGTTTTTCCCATTGAGGGTAGGGAAGATTCAAACAAGAGGGCATGACATGAGAATTAAGGGACAGAAGTTTCGGGGTAACGTGAGGGGGAACTTCTTTACTCAGAGGGTGGTGGCTGTGTGGAATGAGCTTCCAGCAGAAGTGGTGGAGGCAGGATCGATTTTAATATTTAAGACTAAAGTGGATAGGTATATGGACGTGAAGGGAATGGAGGGGTATGGTCTGAGTGCAGGTAGATGGGACTAGGGGAAAACAAATGGTCGGCACGGACTGGAAGGGCCGAGAGGGCCTGTTTCCGTGCTGTAATTGTTATATGGTTATATGGTTATTGTCCAGTGTAGGGGAATCAAGAACTAGACAACATTGGTTTAAGGTCAGGGAACAAAAGATTTAATAGGAGCCTGAGGGGCAACTTTTTTACATTGCGTGATGGGTATATGGAACGAGCTGCCAGAAGAAGTAGACAGGTAATATCACAACATTTTAAAAACATCTGGACAGGTACAGGGAAAGGAAAGGTTTGATGGGATATGGGTGAAACGCATGTAGGTGGGACTAGTATAGATGTGGCATGTTGGTCAGTGTGGGCGGTTTGGGCCAAAGGATTTGTTTCCACACTCAATGACTCAACATGCTGTAATTGTACTGCCACAGTTTTCGCTGGCTGCTCATTCTATATATACACCACTATCTAGGGTGAAAAAGCTGCCCCTCAGGTCTCTTTTAAATCTTTCCCCTCACCTTAAACCTATGCCATTAGTTTCCCAGATCCCAGTGAATCCAAGGTGATCCTCATCTGTGCCTTTTCTGTGCAATGATTCTGTGAAACATTTGCTGGTGACATTGTTAACCATTTGTTCCTATCTCCTGCATTTGCCTGTCGCATCTACATTTTCAATCACCCTACCATTTTCACCCAAATATTTCAATTAAACAATTTATATCCCAGTGCAAGACTCTGTACATGTTCACTGTCAGTTATTATTGCGTATTGAGCATTGCACCAAGGCATCGATTGGACAATGAGCAAGAGCCTGATCTATAGGGAGAGGTTGAGCAGGCTAAGACTTTATTCTTTGGAGTGCAGGAGGATGAGGGGTGATCTTATAGAGGTATACAAGATTACGTGGGGAATACATCGGGTGAATGCACAGAAACTTTACCCAGAGTAGGGGAATAAAGGACCAGAAGACATACTGTATGTTTAACGCGAGAGGGTATCTGTAACGAACTGCTAGAAGTAGTTGAGGTAGGTACTATAGCAACATTTAAGATATTTGGACAGATAATTGGATAGGAAAGGTTTAGATGGAAAAAGACCAAACGCGGGGCCGGTGGAACTAGTGTAGATGGGGCATCTTGTTCAGCATGGGTAAGTTGGGCTGAAGGGTGTGTTTCCATGCTGTCTGACTCTGTGTACACCATCAATGTTTTAGCAAATATTTTACCTGTGTCCTGTTACAAAGTGGAAATCTGTTAACAAGGAATAAAACAGCACGGATTAGTAATCTCAGCTAAGGCAGGCATTCTTACATGTTCTTCCCAGGCCTTCCTTTCTCTTTCATAGGCTTCTCTTCTCTTTTTCTCAAGCTGTTCTTTAAGCACTGCAGCTCGTGTGTTGGCTTGAGCCTGTAAAAATAAAGTTTATAACAATGCAATTTTGTGAATGTTTAATCTCTGCAAAAGAGGCCATTTTTATCAGTCTCATAAAACAGCCAATTGGTTTGCAACTCTGAAAACGACACACTGGTAAAACATGGCTGCAAACTAAAACTCAACTTAATGATGCTCTACATCAGTGTTGAACACTTACTGTCTATTAGATAGATGGCAGTACTGTGAGGAGCACCATTTGCATATTGATGGTTTCTATTTGATACTACTACTTTGTAAAATGTTTCAAACAAACACTGATGGTAACCAAATACTCAACCACTTTCATCTAAATCAAATCCAACAGATTTTGATCTTTAACGAAAACAAAGCATTGCAAAATAGATATCTAAATAAAATGGCATCATGGAGTCACTGTAATCTTAGCTGCAAAGAGAGTGCAATGGTTTTGCATTTTTTAATCTTTATTTGTTGACAGAACCTGACTGGCCAAATATTAATTATGCTTCTGCAACCTAAAAGCCCTGTCCCACGGTACGAGTTCATTCCAAGAGCTCTCCCGAGTTTGACCTGATTCGAACTCGGAGATTTATAGTAATGGCCACTTGTCAGTACTCGGGGATCTCGTGGACATTTTTCAACATGTTGAAAAATCTTCACGAATCGTCCCGTGCTTACCTGCCATTAGCGAGTCTTCCCGAGTACCTGCCGTTAGTGGTACGAGCCGCTAAGAGACGTCTCCGAGCTCCGACGTACCCGCTACGTTCATTCCCGTGCTTACCACGAGTTTGATTTTTTTTTAAAATCAGACCATTAGGGAGACTGACAAAAACCTCTGGGAACCGCACGAAAACCTTGGGTGGGGCGCAAAGACTCCAGAGGTTTCCGTTCAGGTTTCCTAAGTGGGACAGGGGCATAACTCTCCAACCCTTTACCATTCCATGTTTCTGTCCAAGTGGCTTTTAAATGCTGTTATAGCACTTGCCTCAACTACCTCCTCTGGCTGCTTGTTCCATATACCCGCGACCCACAGTTGCCCCTTAGGTTTCTATTTCAATTCTGCCTCTCGCCTTAAACATATGTCCTCTGGTATTTGATTCCCCTGCACTTGGCAAAAGGACTGTGCATTCACCCAATCTAAAACCCTTAAGGATGCAGGAGCACCTGCTGAGCCAAGTAGTGCTGCTCAGTGTAGCCAATTCAAAGACTTTGTGGGAGAGGACTTTCTTCTAAAGTCCTTCTTCTACCAGACATCACTGTCTTCCCCATCCACGGGAGACAATTCAGGATGCACAGTCTGACATTTCCTTAACAGGAAAGACATAACGTGCGGGTAACCTAGCGGGTCAGGCAGCATCTCTGGAGAACATGGATTGGTGCCTTTTTTGAATCGGGACCATTGGTAACCAGCTCCTGCTATTCCTTGTTTCTACATTTCCTTACTTAGTTACTTTAAGTCCCAATTTCCCCCTTTTTACGGTAGAGCCTGATCTTATTGTTTCGAGGCACTGAAATCACAATCAACAACTGGACCACGTTCTCTTTGAGGCAGTCGGCACTCCAATGTAAATCAGTCAAGCGTTGCATTTTTATGGGAAACATCTGGGTAAGAGTCTTTGGCACGAGCTTCAGTGAATGAAGTTCCTGACTTTGTAAATGATAAGCAGCCCTGAATTTTAGGTATCCACCACTGCAGCTGTGCCGAGCATTGCCAATTTCCTAAACTTGAAATCCTTCTGTAAATGTTTATACCTTTCTATCCTCTTCTAAAACAGTTCTTCCAGCAGATTTCTTTGATCTGATTTTTTTGGTCGTCTGCCATTAAATCTTATTTTCTATCTCAGTTTGAAATGGTGTGAATGATAATTTCAAATACCTTGGAAGATTTAACAAATTAAGACTGTATAAATCATAGGTATTGTTTTCCTAGAAATTGTGTGAAACAATTTTGAAATATTTTCTTTTCATCAACTTTTCCTAGATCAATCTTAGTCGTGCCGTAATATAGCAAGCAGATGAGGAGGAATTTATTTTGCCAGATGATGTTCAACCTGTGAAATTTGTTGCCATAGACGGCTGCGGAGGTCAGGACATTGGGTATTTTTAAAGCGGAGATAGATAGGTTCTTGATTAGTGAGGGCGTCAAACGTTATGGGGAGAAGGCAGAAGGCAGGAGTTGAGAGGGAAAAATAGATCAGTCACAATCAAATAGCAGAGTAGACTCAAAGCACGGAGGGCTAAATGGCCGAATTCTATTCCTTTATGTCTTTGGTCATAATTTGTTTCATATTTTTTAGTTAACAAAATATCTTGACAAGCCATAATTATACCACAGATTTGGAATAGTTTTTCCAATCAGGTGTAAGAATTAAAAAAAATATTCTCCATATTCAACACAACCTGCAAACATTCCAGCAGTGTCGGGATAAACTGCAGATGCTGGTTTATACTGAAGATAGACACAAAACGCTGGAGTAACTCAGAGGGTCAGGCAACGTTTCTGGAGAAAAGGAATTGGTGATGTTTCGGGTCAGTACCTGGTCTGAGGGTCTAAAGAAGTGCTCCGACCTGAAACGCCACCTACTCCTTTTCTCCAGAGATACTGCCTGACCTGCTAAGTTACTCCAGCATTTTGTATCTAACATTCCAGCAATTTTGGGAATTCTCTGCAGCTGTCGTGTCCTGCAGTGAATGCACGATGCTCAGTTGGAAAACTCTGAACGGCACACTCAAGGTAGCAAAAGAAAATGTTTAAAACAGAAGCTATATAAAAGATACTTAATCACCTTCGAGTGACATAGATAACTTGGTCCCTATGACACATTATTCCAATTTATCTTTGCTAACCTGGCATAGTTTCTTTCTACAGGGAGATAACAAAAATTGAATTGCAGTTTTTGAACACCACCTAATGGCTGTCTGGAAAACTGCATTTACAAAGGCATGAAAATTGGGTGCCCACCTACATTCTAGCAACAAACGTATAAAACGATTAAAAATTCCAGAAAGAAAACATTCAAGTGAGTTAAAGGGAAGGATGCAGAGCCACTGCAGGAAAATGGCATTAGTGCCTATGGGCAGAAATTTGTCATGGATGTGTGGGTCACAGGGAATATTTCTATGCTGTATTATTCTAAAATAACTGGGCAAAGTACGATGATAGTCAGGAGCCACATGGCTTCCCTGCTCTTCTTGAAATAGAAGCAAAGTGGTCTTTTACATTTAGCCAAAGAGGAAGAAGGCTCCATAATTTGATTAGTCAAAAGGCCGGAGGCAGAATGTTAAAAGAGACCTTCAAGGAGCAACAGAACTTTGATAACAGCAAGTCTCCGGACCTCTATGTGGTGATGACAAGAACCTAGGATAGGTATCAAAATGCCAGAGAAGTGAAAACAATTGCCTAAACATTGAAGGTTGCAGGAGACTATGGCATAGATTCTGAAAAAAACAATTGTCTTTAACATGTTAGAAGCCGCTGACAGAAGACAGTTCTGGTCACGATATTGCCAATAAAGAGGATTTACAATGATTTTGTCAGGACTGGACAATGTTAGCTTTGAGAACTGATTATATGGTCTGAAATAACTTCCTTTGACGTAAAGGTTGAAATGTAATTAAGGTATGACAAGGCAAAAGGAAAGCTTTTTCTTAGCAGGGAGCTTAACAACAATCTAAGCAATTTCAAGTAAGTAAGTAAGGAAGTTTATTGGCCAAGTATTCACATACAAGGAATTTGCCTTGGTGCTCCACCCACAAGTAACAACATGACATACAGTGACAGTTAAGAATGACTCAGAAAACACTAAACATTAATAATAATAAAACATTAATGATAAAACACCAGTTCATCAAAGAAAAAAATATCAAAGGTTTAGGCAGTCTCTCAAGATCAAAGAGGTGCCTGAAGACGCCAAGGTGGGTTGTACAGACTGGTCTAAAACTAGAGGGCATAGGTTTTAGGTGAGAGGGAGGAGGCTTAAAGGGGATATGAGAGGCAACAGCATTTAAGAGGCATCTGGATAGGTACCTGAATGGGCAAGGCGCAAAGAATTGAAATGAATGCAGGCAAGTTTGGTATTAGTAAGCATAATTAACACATAGATACAGTGGGCTGAAGGGGCAGTTTCTAGCTGTACATCTATGACTTTATGCATAGGGGTTTGTCAGGGGCATAGAAGCTTATTCGTGCAACATGAATGCAGTGTCAAACTGTTATGAAATTACCTAAAAGGAAATCATCGTCAGCAAGTAAGGAGCATACACAGTCCTGAAAAACGTGCAACTCAACTGTCATTGCACTTCTTGTATCAATTTGGTTCAACACCATCATGCTTGGGCTCCTGGATCAGTTAAATGGCTTCAAATATATTTGCTCATCTTCAGCCAGACCACTCAGATGATCAATAAGCTGCTAAAATAAATTTATTCTGATGCACTTTGAAAATGTAAGTTTGTTTGAACAATCCTTGCTGCTTAGATATGGACTTCATGTAATGTCAACGCGACTCGACAGGTTCCTCACGATTTAACGTTTTCATTATCTTGCAGGTGCAGGGTGGAGCTGTGGTGTAGCAGAGAAGGTCCTGCCTTACAGCGCCAGAGACCGGGTTTGATCGTGACTACAGGTGCTTGTCTATGCGGAGTTTGTACGTTCTCCACGTGGCCTGCGTGGGTTTTCTTCGGGATCTCCAATTTCCTCCCACACTCCAAAGACGTACAGGTTTGTTGGTTAATTAGCTTGGTATAATTAAATTGTCCCAAGTGTGTGTAGGATAGTTTTAGTGCCCGGGGATTGCTGGTCAACGGGGACACGGTGGGGCAGAAGGGCTTGTTTCCGCGCTGCAAAGTGATGGAGTAACTCAGTGGGTCACGCAGCATTCTTGTATCTGTAGTTTAGTTTAAACTAAACAGAGGATATTTCACGAGGACATTGACTGTCTGAAATACTCTATACACGAGGGTGGTGGTGGCCAGGATTATTAAATACATCTAAAGTGGAAATAGATAAATATTTGGCAAATTGAGGATTATGGGGAACTAGCATAGAAGAGGTCAGCATTGATCAAGGATGATCATCATCAATGGCAGGGCATGTTTGAGGGGTCTGGTGGCCAGACCCTGTTCCTATTTTCTCAGCAGATGTGATGGTAAAGGACTAGGAATTGCTTCCAAACAAAAATGTTGGGATTTTAATAGAAACACCACGAAACATCAGCAAACACTACTGACTGGGTCAGGGGAGAAACTATAAACAATTAAAAATAAATGCAAATCAGGCCAATTCAGTGCTAGATGCTGACATTGTTTTATTCTTTAGGAGGTTTGTTGCTTTTGGGAGTATTTTCACAACAAAGCAAATACTGAATGTTTTATCTCAGTCATCTAAAATTATTATATTGTAGAATCAAGGAACTGCAGAAGCTGGTTTACAAAACAAAGATGCAAAGTGATGGAGTAACTCAGTGGGTTAGGCAACATCCCTGGAAAACATGGTAGGTGATATTTTGGATCAGTACCCTTCTCAGAGGTAAATTATTCAGACTGAAAATCATTTTAATGGTTGACCAAAGAGGCTCAGACTTACAACTGCAAGGGAGTTGGCAAATCATACCTTAAGTGCTTCAATTTTCTTGCGTTTGAATTCAGCCTCATCACTGGATTCTTGTCCATCCGAACCATCACTGTCACACTAAATTACACAAATAAGCAAATTCTTTACATTATAATAGATTTCAAAATATTCCTGTGCTTACAGTGCATTTACTGTCCTTGAACACATTCCCACATTCCTGCCAGTTGTGTATATAGTCTTTAATTGTACACACCTCCATAACATACATTTTTTGTCTCAATTACATTGGTCTTTAGTTTAGTTTAGAGACACAGCACGAAAACAGGCCCTTCGGCCCACTGACTCTGCGCCGTCCAGCGATCCCCGTATACGAGCACTATCCTACACACCAGAGATAACTTTCATTCTTTACCAAAGCTGACTAACCTACAAGCCTGCACTTCTTTGGAGATGTGGGAGGAAACCGGGGAAAACCCATGCAGTCACAGGGAGAAACATAGAAAATGGGTGCAGGAGTAGGCCATTCGACCCTTCGAGCCTGCACCGCCATTCAATAAGATCATGGCTGATCATCCAACTCAGTATCCCATACCTGCCTTCTCTCAATACCCCCTGATCCCTTTAGCCACAAGGGCCACATTAAACTCCCTCTTAAATATAGCCAATACTGGCCTCAACTACCTTCTGTGGCAGAGAATACCAGAGATTCACCACTCTCTGTGTGAAAAATGTTTTTCTCATCTCGGTCCTAAAAGATTTCCCCCTTATCCTTAAACTGAAACCCCTTGTCCTGGACTTCCCCAACATCGGGAAGATTCTTCCTGCATCTAGCCTGTCCAACCCCTTAAGAATTTTGTAAGTTTCTATAAGATCCCCCCTCAATCTTCTAAATTCTAGCGAGTACAAGCCGTGTCTATCCAGTCTTTCTTCATATGAAAGTCCTGACATCCCAGGAATCAGTCTGGTGAACCTTCTCTGTACTCCCTCTATGGCTAGAAAGTCTTTCCTCAGATTTGGAGACCAAAACTGTACGCAATACTCCAGGTATGGTCTCACCAAGACCCTGTACAACTGCAGTAGAACCTCCCTGTTCCTATACTCGAATCCTTTTGCTATGAATGCTAACATACCATTCGCTTTCTTCACTGCCTGCTGCACCTGCATGCCTACTTTCAATGACTGTTGTACCATGACACCCAGGTCTCGTTGCATCTTCCCTTTTCCTAATCGGCCACCCCTCCTGTTTTTGCCACCAAAGTGGATAACCTCACATTTATCCACATTATACTGCATCTGCCATGCATTTGCCCACTCACGCAGCCTATCCAAGTCACCTTGCAGCCTCCTAGCATCCTCCTCACAGCTAACACTGCCCCCCAGCTTTGTGTCATCCGCAAACTTGGACATGTTGCATTCAATTCCCTCGTCCAAATCATTAATATATATTGTAAATAGCTGGGATCCCAGCACTGAGCGTTGCGGTACCCCACTAGTCACTGCCTGCCATTCTGAAAAGGACCCGTTTACTCCTACTCTTTGCTTCCTGTCTGCCATCAGTTCTCTATCCACATCAATACTGAACCCCCAATACTGTGTGCTTTAAGTTTGTATTCTAAACTCTTATGTGGGACCTTGTCGAAAGCCTTCTGAAAGTCCAGATATAACACATCCACTGGTTCTCCCATATCCAGTCTACTAGTTACATCCTCGAAAAATTCTATAAGATTCGTCAGACATGATTTACCTTTCGTAAATCCATGCTGACTTTGTCCAATGAGAACGTACAAACTCCGTACAGGCAGCATCCATAGTAAAGATCGAACCCGGGTCTCTGGCGCCAACTCTACCAATTCACCGCTGTGCTGTCATGCCACCAGTCGTCAGCATGGAGGATATTACAACTATCCCGACGAAATTTCAAATAGGAAGATGATTTCTAACCGCTATCTGATTGCTGATTTAAAATAGGAAGGAACTTGTAAAAATCCCAAATCACATGCCCTACATTATTAAAGAAATGCAAGGGGCTAAAAGGGGGATAAATTGCAGGGACCCGAGTGTCTGCCACATGGGTTTTAAAGGAAGTGGCTGCAGAGGTTACAGATCAATTGATTGACATTTTCAAAAATCACTAAATCCTGGAGAACATCAGAAGATTGGAAAAGAGCCAATGAGTCTCCCTTGCTTAAAAAGGGAAGACAGAAGGCAGGGAACTAATCAGCCTGATGGTTCAAAATCTACCGCTGTAGAGATGCTTTAGCAAATAATTAAAGAGAAAATAACTAATTGTTTAGGAAAGCAGAACATAATCAAACCATGTCAACATGGTTTTATGAAAGATAAATCATTTTTGATAAACTTGCTCAAATTCTTTGAGCTTGGGCATGGAGGGTTGAAGAAAGATTTTCAAGCGGTATTTGACAAGATACATACATTAAGCTATCAAGGTATTGGAGAAGTATGTTAGCATGGTGTGAAAACTGGCTGTGATATAGAAAACAGTTGGAATAGGGCGGCACCGTAGTGTAGCAGCAGAGCTGTTGCCTTACAGCAGCAGAGACCCGGGTTCACTCCTGACTATGGATGCTGTCTGTACGGAGTTTGTACGTTCTCCCTGTGACCGCAGGGTTTTCTCCGGGTGCTTTGGTTTCCTCCCACACTCCAAAACATGTACAGGTGTATGTTAATTGGCTTTGGTATAATTATAAATTGTCTCTAGAATGTAGGATAGTGTTAGTGAACTTGATAATTGCTGGTCGGCGTGGACTAGGTGGGCCAGCTTTAGTGCTGAATCTCAAAAAAAAAAAATTAAAGTTCCTTTTCAGGCTGGAGGGATGCAAACAGTTGAGTCCTTTGAGGATTGGTTCTTATCCCTTGTTGTTTTAACATTTACATTGATGATCTGGACAAAGGATGACAAGTTTACTGATGATACAAAAAGAGATGGAAGGGCATTGAAATGAGACATTATGATTTTGTAATAGGATAAAGATAGATTGAATGATTGGACCAAAACTTGGCAAATGGAGCTCATTGTGGGAAGTGCGAGGTCGTGAATTTCAGTCAGAGGAATCAAAAGGCAGATTATTGTCTAAAAGAGGGATCTAGCTGTTGAAGTGCATGAGTCACAAGAAGCAAGCAGGAAATACAAACAAGTATCGGCAAGAGTGTTCCGGGGAGCCGCACGGGCCAATCCACCCGCGGAACAACTGCGCCGCTGACGAACAAAACGACGACCAAAGACTGGAATGCACCCCGGTTGGCCCGACTCACCCCACAGGCCTCCCAGGGGGCTGCGCTGAAGCCTGTTGGCGAGGCTTGTCTGGGCCGAAGGAGCCTCAGTGGTGGCGGTGGCAGCGGGAGACTCGGCGGCGGCAGCAACGGGGGCCTCGACGGCGGCAGCGAGGTCCTTGGCGGCGGTGGGGCCTCGCGGTTGATGAGCATGAGGGTGCAGGGGAAGACAATGGGGACCCGGCGTGCTTCTACTTGTACAGGGGCATTGCCAAGGCCACACCTGGAACACGTTGCGCAATGTTTGACCCCTTATCTATAAAAGGATGTAGTGTCATTGAAAACAGTTCAAAAAGGGAATCCAGGGGATGAGAGGGAGACTAAACAGTCTCTTAGAGTTTATAAGGATGATGGGTGACAATTTTCAAACGTACAAGATCTTGATGGAGCTTTACAGGGAACGTGTTGAGATGTTTTCCTGGGGAAGCGGGTGGGGGGAGGAGGAGAAAGAGTCACGATCAAGGGGACAAAGCTACCAATTTAAATAAGGGACCGTTTAAACAGAGCTGCACAGAAATGTCTTCTCTCAGAGGGTGGTAAATACCTGGAAGTCCTCACCTGGAATGCCTCACCCCAGAGGAGGGTGCAGGCCAGATCGTGAGATATATTTAAATATAGATGGCTAAATATTTGAAAGACAGTGGAACTGAGGGATATACGGAACTAGCTAAGAGAAGTCAGGGTCAGCATAGATCAGCAACGATCATACTGAATGTCACGGCAGAAGGACGATTCCTGCTATTTTCTTGTACACATCTTGCTTTACAATAAAGAGGAACTTGAGACTTACCTTTTCTCCTCTAAGTTTCGCTTTAATTTCCTGCCTTTCATTGAAGTTCTGAAGTCTTATTTGTCGGAGCCTCCCCAAATATTCCTAAAGAAATAAATACGTATTAAACCAGGTTGAAGTTGACAGGTCTCTGCAAACACGTTAATCTGCATCCTGATTACTTACCTGTGTTTCAAAGTAAAATAAAAAAATGTTCTTCTAAAATTGGTAATATTTTAGAAGATTGGGCTCAATGTTAAGTTTCTATGAAGTCACTTCTTCTGTACTTGTTTTGCTTTTGTGTTTTAAATCTCTTTTGCCAGCATATAGGCTCACCACATTATCATGTTATTTTGAGGTGAATAGGTCCCACTTCAATTCCCAAAGGCTCTTCGCTCAATTCCTATATCCAAAAATAATATTAACTGTGCTTCAACTAAGTGGCAGAAATATGTTTCACCCCCCCCCCCTCCCCCTTCCTAAAAAGAGAATGGATTTAATTTCCAAACGTTAAAGGGCTATAGTTTTTGTATTCAATTCTGAACCAGCATAAGTCCTCCTACGCAATTGATTCTGCATCATGCAACATCAAAAATCAAAACCAATATTTGGATAATTTACCAGCAAACCGGAATATATACTCGGGGTATTGTTTTGTAAAAAAAAGTATGGTTAAATGTGCATACTTAAGTTTCAATCAAGGGCAAATTGATCTATGGAGAAAAACTGGTGCTTGAAGTTCTTCAAAATGTCCTTCAAAGACAGAGTCTACAATGTTATTTCCTTTCATTTATATACTTGGGTAACATTTAAAATAAAGAAATACCCAATATTTTTTTTAAATGTTTGAATTCTTCACACATCACCAGATACAAATTCACAAATGCTGACAAATTAACAGGCATGCTGAAGATCAGGCAAAAGATCAGATTCAAAATTGTGAGCAACACGATCATAATACACCAAAGCAAAGGAAAGGAAGCATTATACAATTTTGAATTTAAAAAGAATCGGACGAATTGGCAGAAACACAAGGACAACCAAACACCAATGATAAAGCACAAAATGCTGGTAAAAAATGAAAATAAGCAAACAGATGATTTTCTCCCTAGTGGAACCCAAGTCTACTTCTTTGTCATCCAGGTTTCATGATCACATATTGATTGACTCCAGCACACGATCTATACAGAAATTTAAGTTCATCTTTCTAATGTCCTCCACACCATTGCATCCTAAGTAGATATCTGCATTCCTTCTGAACACCTTAACTAATTCTCAAACAATTATGCTGCCTACCAACACGCTCCACATTTATGGCCATTTATTGCCCATATCCAATTGCTCTTGAGAAATCTGATAAACCAACTTCTTGAACAGCTGCAGTCCTTCTGGTGAAGCGACTCCCTCAATGCTGTTGGACAGGGAGTCCCAGCATTCGGGTTGCACAAGGACCTGTGCCATATTTTCAAGATGATTTGACTTGGAGAGCTACTTAAAAGCAATGCAATTCCATAACAGTTAGACCACAGGCTGAAACAATTAGGGGTCTATAGAGTGGGATTGGGATGAGACAGGGTTGGCAGGGAGGTTTATCAACATGGACGTACCGGAGCTGTACCTGCGATTTTGCCTTTCATCTCATCTCGCAGCTAGTCAATGACAAGCTCTCAAGGGGAAACACCTCAGGAATGTTCCCAAGCAATATGATGAGGGTCAAGTGGTCAGCTGGAAGAGAAAGGAGGAAGGTTCCCTTGTGTGATAAGGAGTTGGTCGGAATTTGGAGATCCGCGATTTTGGAGTCCAGTGGGTGAGGTTGGAGAAATTGGGCTGCAAGAGGCAGACCTTTTGTCGACTGCAGGCAGTTACTCCTACACTGCTTGGCCTCCAAAGAAAGTTACAATCCATGGCTTTTCCACCGACAACAAAAAAACGGCAGTAGGGCATTAAATAATCATTAACTGGAAACTCTCTTTTAAGTAGATAGACTATCTTGATTTGGAAACAACAATGAAGAACTCTCTTCCCAATAGTACTATGGGAAGATCTGTGTAAAATGGAAAATCAGGAAGCTGACTCACCAATACAACCTCAAAGGCATTTAGGGATAGTCAATAATTGCAAAATGATGATAAATGATACTTTATTGTCACTTGTACCTGGGGACATGAAATTCATTGTATTTGTATACAAAGTACGCAAACGAGTCATCACAAAGGCACTAACAAAGTTACAAAAAGTACTCATCCCCCCCACCCCATGCCGGGTCCCAACAAATAATGCAATTTTGCCATGTACACAGCAAAAGCAATTCTCTCTTTTGTAACAGTCTCAACACTGGGAATAAAAACTAATCTCCACATCACTGAAGCTCATGATCCACTCTGCTAACACCGATTATTGGTGTCTCAGTCTAACTGCTGTACAATGAAACTGTATTTTACTATCTTGTGTACATGATCAATTTCGAATCAATAACTACAATTCAGTCTTGAACAAATACTGTAAATGGAACATGTTTGCATTGATTTTTTAATCTCATGGTCATTGTATTTACTCAACATTTTCTCTGCTCACTACCTTAGCGATAAAATTAAAGGATTGTAATAACTCATCATATATTCCGTCAAAGAGACCATTCATCCCATCACATCCATGGGAGTAAAAAATGTAAGGACTGCTATATCCTGGCTCGCAGTCTGGCCTGTCCTTAAAATTAATATCCTGTGTGCAGAATTATAATGGTCGAACTTCAATGTAATCACCTTCCTTGTTTGGTAGCCAAAAATTACATCAGAATAGATCCTTTAGGACTCCCTTATGTGATTGAACTTTGATTGATTTAACAAATACAGATTTGATTGGCATCTTTCAACACTGAATTGTTTACTGAATTGAGAGGGAGAGAATAAATTATGAGCATTATGGTCCACTCTCCTTTTTTAAGAATACAAAAATACAGCTAGTATTTACAAAGTATCTTTCACAACATGAAGATATCCGTGTGATAAACATTGGTTTGGTATCCAATTCACAGTTTCAATCCTACAGAGTTAAGTCTTAAAAAGATAAATGTAATTTAAATTGTCTGACAACAATCTTAGTGTCTGTAATAAGATAAAATATCTAGGGCATATTATTACAGAACAAATGATAGATGATGAGGATATTTATAGGCAACGACGCATGCTGTATATACAGGCGAATATCTTCTTGCGTAAATTTGGTGTGTGTGCAGATGTGGTGAAGATGTCGCTATTTAGAGCATACTGCACACCCCTCTACATTGCGCACCTGTGGTCGAACTATTTAAAGACAAGTATGCAGAGACTAAAGGTTGCATATAACAATGCCATGAGAACACTGCTAAGGCAACCAAGATGGTGTAGTGCCAGTAATATGTTTGTGGCTGCAGGAGTCAGTACTCTAGAAGCTATCCTAAGACACCACATGTATAAATTCATCTGCAGGATAAATGACTCTAAAAATGTGCTTATTGTGGCCTTGACAAACATAAGGGTTAGCACTACACGCTACGAATCCCAGTTGCGGAGACACTGGTATCGTTGTCTCATTGTACGACATTGATCATTTTTTACTCTAGATTTTTAACACGTATTGTGGTTTTTTTTTTAAATATATAAATTATGATGTTTTTATGTGATTTACCATGATTTTATATATATTTATGATATTTGAGATGCAATGCGTTTTTAATGTAATGTTGCCCCTTGTCTGGACCTTGAGTCCGTAATAAAGTTATTATTATTATTATTATAATAATAAAGGTAAAAGATCAATTAAATTTGTTTTTTGATGGTGATAATGGAGGATTGGGGCAAGTCTTTAAATTAGTGGCATGGGGTCTCCTTCAAGCTTCTGTGAGTGCTGACAAGAACTCAGGTTTCTGACTCACCTGAACATTGCACCTGACTATGTGAGCAGAGTCCCAGTATTATCATGAGACTGTCAGAATCGATTTCAATCTCTTCAGGTGGGCTTGAACTTCACTTTCTACAAAACCGCTACTTACAAGCCATTGCTGGCACGCGTACAACTTCTTAGCCAAAGCCAACATCTTACTATATTCTGGTTACATAGCATGCATACTTGGAACGTGAAATTATATCATCCAAATGACAGAGTACATTTTATATTAAAAAAGTATCCTCCTTAGTCTTATTGATCGATAAGTTACAAATTGTTAAGCATTTACAGCTCTTTCTCACCTCACCATGGAAGACACAAGGAACTGTAATGCTGGCTTACAAAAAGATGCTCAAAGTGCTGGAATAACTCAGTTGGCAAGGAAGCGTCTCTGGAGAACATGGATAGGTGATGTATCTGGTCTGAGAAAGAGTCCTGACATACCCTTTATTCAGTGTTGCTGCCTCATCCGCTGTGTTACTCCAGCACTTTGTGTCTATAGAGTGATACAGTGTAGAAACAGGCCCTTCCACCCAACTTGTCCACACCGCCAACTTGTCCCACTGACCCTAGTCCTAGTTGCCTGCGCTTGGTCCATAACCCTCCACACCTGTCCCATCCATGTATCTGTCCAACTGTTTCTTAAACAATGGGATAGTCCCAGGCTCAACTATATCCTCAGGCAGCTTGTTCCATACACACACCATCCTCAGAATTGAAAAAGTTACCCCTCGGATTCCTATTAAATATTTTCTCCTTCACCTTGAACCTATGTCGTCTGGTCCTCGATTCCCCTACTCTGGGTAAAAGACTCTGTGCATCTACCCGATCTTTGGTATAAACCAACATCTACAGTTCTGTGTTTCTACATGCTACCTGACCCACTGAGTTACTCCAGCACTTTGTGTTTCCCCCCACCCCCAATGGAAGCACTAACTCATTGTAGAGATATAATTCATGTGTCCGAAGCATTAACTGGTAGTTCACAAATGTCATTGGACATGCCTTATTGGAGAAAGGCTAACTTCCATCAGGGACATTAAAGTTAATCCAAACATACATGTCCATCAGAGGTTATATAATACCAATGTGAGGCGCTGCTCACATTTATAACCTCTAATACAATGATGCAGAGGCAGAATTCTGTTAACACAGCCAGTGATCAGAAAATTCAGCTCAGAAATGTAAATTGGATCCTTACTGCTCAAAGGTTCAAAGGTTATTTATTGTTCACATACACCATAGGTGTAGTGAAATGCTTGTTGCCAATGCAGCACATAAAAAATAATACAGACATAACAATAATAAAGAGATTTAAACATTAAAAAAAACATCCCCCCACAATGGTTCCCATTATGAGGGAAGGCACAAAGTCCAGTCCCCATCCCATGTCCACCCATAGTCGGGCCAATTGAGGCCTCCGCAGTCGCCTTTATGGAGGCCCGATGTTCCAGGCCCTTCTTGCCGGATGATGGTGCTCCGGCACGGGAGAATCCTCACAGTGACATGGGAAACCTGGAACAGCCGCTTCCTACTGGAGACCGCAGCTTCCGAAGCCGACAGGCCACGCTGTATGGAGCTCCACCACTGGCGATCTCGGCGAGAGATCCCAGGCTCCCGATGTAAAGTTCAGCGCCGCCGTCTCTTAAACTCCTCTCTTAAAGGACCTACCGTACACTGTGCTTTTGCCATCTTAATTACAGCGCCAACCTTCCTGTTCATCGTGGTGTGCGTCTCTATCACCTTGGCTTTGCACTGTGTGAATTTCATTCAGACAGCGCTCCCTCGCTTGCCCTGTCCCCCGCATGCATAACGGGCTGGTGAAGGAAGCGGGGACGGGGACGGGGGGGGGTGTATGTTTGTGTCGCCTGAAAAATCGCCTAAGTGAGACAGGCCCATAACCTTCCTTCTCATAAATCACTCCGCCCACTGACCTGCTTAGATTTTCGTCCTACTCCACACATTACCGTCTATATCTCTCGTTTCCCTGATCCCTGACCAGTCTGAAGAAGGGTCTCGACCCAAAACGTCACCTATCTCCTTCGCTCCTTAGATGCTGCTGCACCCGCTGAGTTTCTCCAGCCTTTTGTGTACCCTAGATTTTCGTCCTACTGTGGCACTAGTTTAAACCCTCTCAAGTAGCATTAGCATGAATTAAAACAAAAAGATTAACATATCTGGCTGAATTGATCCATTGAAATTTTTGTTCAAAGTAATAGCAGTAGTTTCAAGTCAACGGTGTCACTCTCGCCTCCAGATGTCACAATCTCTACATTTATATTGGCAACTGCAACTAGTTGCGATCAGAAATCGAAATGTAAAAGTCCAGCATGAATGCCAAATCTATTGAATTTCTCACTCTGGGAGCACATGAGGCTATTTATTTAGTTTATTTATTTTGATACAAGGAGTATTTTGATACAAGGCAGACTCAGTGTGTGATGTATCTGATACAAGGCAGACTGTTTATGTGACGTATCTCTAAAAGTTTAAAGAGTGGAATGGCTGCAGTGCAACAGTGACTCATCGCTGCATCCACGCATATTTATGTAGTTAATCCAGATTTTCATTGATAATCAAACTATTCACATATAGTATTTTCTTTCTTTGACTGGATAGCACACAAACATAAAGATTTTCACTGTACCTTGGTACATGTGACAATAATAAATTTAATTAAGATTATCAGCATCACGACTTAAAATAAATAATATTTGTCCTAATCAAACTGCAGATTCATACCAACATGCAAGAGATCCTTGCACATTCCCGCACAATTACATGATAAAACCCATTCACACTGTGAAGCATCCCAGAGATTAAATTAAATAATTTAAATGCTAGAATACAATAAAGTAGAGTGTCACTTCTACTGCTTGAACTGAACGTGCAACCTTCGGAGTACATGCTGACAGAACATTGCCACTAGTTTTACGAAGGTGAGAAACATGCAGACCTCCTACCTCTTCCTCCTTTGTTCTGGATTTTCCTCTTCCTGTTGAAATGGACCTGCCTCCATAGATAGCTGCCAGGTTTTGCAGGATCCCCTGTTTACCATTCAAGGGGTTACATTTTTAGATAAGCCCCGCTTCCTTAAAAAGTGCCCAAACAAATATCAATACTATGCGATCATATAATATTTGAAATAAGTTAGCGATGAATAGTTACAGTATGAAATACTCCTTTAAAGAAGATAATACTAAGATTTTTTTCCCAAACCAAATTAATATTTAGTCTGATTGAGATATAATCAGAAACACTTGTTATATCCCAGATTAAAATTACCATGGTTATCTTAGAATAATGAATTTAGTTTATCATTAAAATCAAGTTAATTTAAAATCAATTGATACTTCATAAGATTATCATGTGATAGGAATAGAATTAGGCCATTTGGCCCATCAAGTCTACTTAATTATGGCTGATCTATGTCTCTCTCCCAACCCCATTCTCCTGCCTTCTCCCCATAACCTCTGACACCCGTGCTAATCAAGAAACACTTTACTTGAATACAGTATCATTGAATATGGGGGGGGGGGGGGGGGGGGGGGGAGGGGGAGGGGGGGAAACCGATTTAAATGATAAACATTTTTAGTTGCTGGACATCTTTCTCTGGTCTCGACCCGAAAAGTCACCCATTCTTTCTCCCCAGAGATGCTGTCTGTCCCACTGAGCTACTTCAGCATTTTATGTCTACCTTTCTCAATAGAATACTGAGTTTTAGCAGAGTAGGATAGTATTAGGTAATGTATTGTGTAGGAAGATGTGCAAACCCCTATTTCCCGGTTTTATTTTATTTATCAATAGATATAATGAGTGATGTTGTTAATATGGTTGTTAATTTAACGAGTAATTCTTACCACAATCACATTTCTCACTGGTAGTGAAGCCAAACAAAACTTGACAGAGTCGCAAGGAAGGATTCAAAGCCAGTATTATGAAATTCGTTTCATCTTACAAGTTAAAAGGAGTTAAGAAATGCGGGGATTTTAATTGAAATTAGGGGGAAATCTCAAAGCTGGAAAAGGGTTGATTGGCATCAGCAAATTTAATATTAGCTGAGCAAAACCCGAGGATCAACACGAGGTGAGACCCTCTAAGTCAGAGACATCTTACAATGTTTAAGGTTGGTGGATATTATAGGGATACGGGCAAAGGTATGGATGGATTTGAAAACTAGGGAGAAAAAGTTAAAAAGAAAGATTGTGATTTGCTTATTGAGGCTTGAAAGCACAGGAAAGATGTACACACAAGGTGGTGTAACTTTGGACATGCGCACAGAAACATTCAATGGACCTATCGGTCTCACTGGCAGACATCATTTAGGCTCAGGAGGACAAGAATATTAGTTGTGCAAAGAGAAAAATAGTGGATACCTGAATTGACTACATGGGTGCAAATGTTCAAACCAAAAATATAATATTTTTTTACAAGAATAAAATTCCATCACAGCCTTGAGATTTTGGAAACACTTAGGAGCGAACAATTCCGATTGATAAAGAGAAAGGGAATACAACCTTTACATTTTCAAGTCAACTGGACAACATGAACATGGCATTGGTGTATGGATTTAGATTCACTTAGCCGAAGCAACACTTCAAAACAGGACCTCAGAATCATAATGCAAGCAATAGGTTGGTCAGCACCAAATGCCTTTTAGCCCATGTTGTCATTCAGTGTTTAATTATATGATCTGAAAATCCTATTTTAATTTCCTTCCAAAATTCTGTCAAAACTTAAAATCCCAAAATAGTGATCTCTTCCTCTCAATTAGTAACCAGTTAGCATATATGAACATAGTTTCCAACTGCAACAATAGCTTTGTAATATCATCAATATTGTTATTAAGCTGTTCCAATGCCAAACAGTGATGACAATCTGGAATAACTGCTACAGGTATAACTCCATTATGTACAGAGTTTTAACCAAAGTATGCAGCTAAAATAGTTATGGACATACAGTAGCCAAAGAAGTAGATTGCATTTCATATTGCAGAGCCGCCTATATCTGGAAATACTGATTTAAGATAATAGATATTAAATAAGATGTTTACTTTGCAGTCCAAATACTAGTCAATTTCTATTTGCCATAGAAACCAAGTGTCGTAATTTGCTTTGTTGAGGGGCTCAGTCAAATCTATGATGTGTGGGACTTCCAGGCAGCAATCTTCATCCAAGTTGGTTCCTGACATGATGGTAATTTGACCAGTCGTATGTATAATCTCAATCCAAAGTCCTATTGCTCCTTGTTCCATCACCATAGAACTTGGAGCAAATAATTTTGATTGATAAAAAGAAAGGGAATACAAGCTTTATATTTTCAAAACAATTGGACAACATGAAGCCTCATGCACTTGATATTTCCCTCAACTCAAATCAAAGAGATAAAACATCTTTCAACAACATTTCTCAGCAATTCACAAGATGCTAAATTTGTATCTTCATCTCTTCAAAAGTAAATGAAGTGTACAAATACAAAAGGTAAGATAGCTAATTGTTGGAGTCACTGTCACATTTGAAATATCTATCTGTGGAATGATCTAAATCAGACAATTTCAGATAGGCGAATCCTTTGAGCCAATCAGTTCCATTTAATCAAACAATCTCAGGTAGCCTGGGGTTGCCAAATTGATATCAGTGCTGTAAACGGGACTGAAAAATCGTCATGCTTATGGGAGATTTTTCTGCAGAGAACAAAATGTGTGAATGGAAAATGTGTTCATTTTCTCCCTGTCAATGTTTAGTTCGGCTTATTGATTAGGTCAAGATACTATGTATATACATATATATATATATATAAAAACATTGTAACAGCTTGACTTAATGAAAAGACTGATAAATTACAACGGGAAATTACAAGATTTTCAGTCAAAATATTCTATCAACGAAACAATTTAAATGTGTCTTACGCGGAAAAATAGGTGAAGAGTGAAACACTGCAAAAATGTTGCCGAGAAATATGGCCTCTTGTCATGTTAGAAGAAAGGTCATCCGATGGAGTTTTAGAAGGATTTTGTGTACCTAATGGCAAACAGATGGTGACTGAAATCATCGAAATAATGGACTGTGCAATGCTGACAAAACCTTTGAGATTAACTCAATGTGTGATGGAAATTAGGAAGGATGCTCCTGTTACAGTGACATTAAATACTAATCATTGAAAATGTTTTAAATCATAACAGTTAAAGTTTAAGTAGAAAGTAATGGTGAAGCACAGCCAAAGGCAAATGTCTCTAGGAAAAGTACAATCAAAGCATTAAAAAATGTCTTGAAACTTGTTGAACAAAGAAGTTGTTTCTTTGCTTAAAATGAAATACTGTTTCATCTCCCTCATTTAATTTTTTTTGCACCTTAGGTAGGCAAACAAGTAAGCAAAAACAGGGTTCTGGTCAAAGTAGCTAATATAGGATGGTGGGGAAGAGAAAAGAGGGTGGTTGCAGTGTTTGCATTGCGGAAGCTCACAGTGCAAATGTTCACAATGCAAAGTTGCATCATTTCCATATCCGTCCAGAAACGAAAAGTTGAAAAACAAATTCAGAGAGTTTGAATTCCATTCCACATCTCGAATGTTTGTGCAGTAATTTGCAAATTCTGCAAGGGCAGATTTCTGTAGGTGAAACGGCCATATCGAGGGGGTTGCCTGTGAACTTAAATCTCAGTTATCTTCACCATCAACTCACAGAAGTTCTGTTAAACCTGATGAAATGCCCTTAAAATATCCAGAACACGGCAAATACAATTATTTGATTAAAAAGGGCACTGTAATTCAAGTGGTAGCCTCACCCAGCCTTCTTATAGTTACCCTGATGAAGCAAGCGACGTATGAAAGTCTAGGCGTAGACCACATAGGATTTCTATTAACGAAGATAAGCTCAAACAAAGAATTTTATTTCAAATGACATGCAAAGTAAGTGTGAAAAGGCTTTACTACATAACATTAATTTTATACATAAGGTATAATCAGTTTTGGGCTGATTAGCAGCTATAGCTTTTGAAGATTTGATATTTCCATACGCTGGTGAGTATAATTTGATTGAATTTTGTTGTATTTTACTGATAGTGTTGAGCCTTAAAATATGGAATTGCAGGTGAAATATTGTTATTTTAAAAAGAGTATGGAGATGTCATTTAGTGTGGCCGTTTATTTAAAATTTTATTCCAAAAATATTAGTGAGCGAAATACAGTAATTTTTTGAGCAATTCTAATGCAACTAATATATTCATGCACTGACATAGTATGGTTGAGAATATACTGCAGAAAGGAAAAAAACATTTTTTCTGCTAGGAAGAAGCAAACTAAAAAAGGGGTTATTAACAAGTAAATGTTGGGGGAAGTATGAGCAAAGTGAAATCTGTAGGAATATGCACGAAGATGGGGAAATCAGTTACTGCGAAGAGATACAGAAGAGCATATTCATTGGAATTTAGAAGGATGAGAGGGGTTCTTATAGAAACATAAAATAGAATAGAATAGAATGCCTTTTATTGTCATTCAAAAAGCTTGGATAGAATAGAATGCTTGGTTTGAACCAAATTGCATTTTCTACAGTCTTAACAATTATCAAAAAACCCAAGACCCACACTTAACACACTTTACACAAACATCCATCTCAGTGAATCTCCAACACCTCCTCACTGTGATGGAAGGCTAAAGTCTTATCTCTTCCCTCGTTCTTCTCCCGCGATCCAGCAGTCTAACTGCAACGTCGAGGCAAACTGGGGCTCCCGATGTTAAAGCCCCTGGCGGACGATGGTAAGTCCAGTGGCCATTAAGCTGCGCCGGGCGATGTTAGGCTCTGCTCCAAAACATTTCACCCCGCGATTCCAGCGGGAGAAGTTGCCGTTGCGGGAGCTCTGAAAAGCGGTCCCCCCGCCAGGGACCTGCAAGCTCCCGATATTACCTTCCACAGGGCCTGCGGCTGGAGCCTCCAAAGCCGGGTCGCAGCCGCACGCCACCATAGCTCCTCCCGCTCCGAACACGGCCAGTTCCGCGATGGCAGGTCCGCTGGCTCCGCGACTGGAGCCCTCAGGTTGGTTCCGGCCATCGGCCGCACGATGTTAGGCTCAACGACATGGAGAGCCGACAGGGAAAAAGTTGCGTCCCCAAACAGGGGGAAGAGATTAAATAGTTTCCCCCACTACCCACCTCCCCCCCCCACATATACACAGCTAAAAAAATAATAAAACTAGAATCAAAACATACATTTAACGAGACAAAGAATTTAAAAAAAGACAGATGAACTGCAGTCGAGCCACTGCTGTTAGGCACACCGCTCATTTAAAATTATCAAGGGATTGGCCACGCTAGATGCAGGAAACATGTTCCCGATGTTAAGGGCCACAGATTAAGAATAAGGGGTAAGCCATTTAGGACTGAGATGAGGAAGAACTTTTTCACACTTTTTCACAGAGTTATGAATTTGTGGAATTCTCTGCCTCAAAAGGCAGTGGAGGCCAATTCACTGGATGCATTAAAAAGTCAGATAGAGCTCTTAGGGCTAGTGGAATCAAGGGATATGAGGAGAAGGCAGGAATGGGGTACTGATTATGGATGGTCAGCCATGATCACATTGAATGGCGGTGCTGGCTTGAAGAGCCGAATGGCCTTTTCTGCCCCTATTGTCTATGTATCTACTGTGCTCCTCCATAATGTTTGGGACGAAGACCCATCATTTATTTATTTGCCTCTGTACTCCACAATTTGGGATTTGTAATAGAAAAAAAAATCACATGTGGTTAAAGTGCACATTGTCAGATTTTATTAAAAGCCATTTTTATACATTTTAGTTTCACCATGTAGAAGTTACAGCTGTGTTTATACATAGTCCCCTCATTTCAGAGCACCATAATGTTTGGGACACATGGCTTCACAGATGTTGTAATTGCTCAGGTGTGTTTAATTGCCTCGTTAATGCAGGTAGGTAGGTACAAGAGAGCTCTCAGCACCTAGTCTTTCCTCCAGTCTTTCCATTGCTGTTGATAAACTTGTTCTTGCTGTTTATCAACACGAGTTGTATCAAAAAACCCAAGACCCACACTTAACACACTTTACACAAACATCCATCTCAGTGAATCTCCAACACCTCCTCACTGTAATGGAAGGCAAAAGTCTTATCTCTTCCCTCGTTCTTCTCCCGCCAGTTGTGCCAGTAAAGTCAAAGAAGCCATTATGAGACTGAGAAACAAGAATAATACTGTTCGAGACATCAGCCAAACCTTAGGCTTATCAAAAGCAACTGTTTGGAACATCATTAAGAAGAAAGAGAGCACTGGCGAGCTTACTAATCGCAAAGGGACTGGCAGGCCAAGGAAGACCTCCACAGCTGATGACAGAAGAATTCTCTCTATAATAACGAAAAATCCTCAAACACCTGTCCGACAGATCAGAAACACTCTTCGGGAGTCAGGTGTGGATTTGGCAATGACCACTGTCCACAGAAAACTTCATGAACAGAAATACAGAGGCTACACTGCAAGATGCAAACCACTGTTTAGCCGCAAACATAGGATGGCCAGGTTACAGTTTACCAAGGAGTACTTAAAAGAGCAACCACAGTCCTGGAAAAGGGTCTTGTGGACAGATGAGACGAAAAAATAGCTTATATCAGAGTGATGGCAAGAGCAAAGTATGGAGGAGAGAAGGAACTGCCCAAGATCCAAAGCATACCACCTGATCTGTGAACACAGTGGTGGGGTGTTATGGCCTGGGCATGTATGGTTACTGAAGGTACTGGCTCACTTATCTTCATTGCTGATACAATTGCTGATAGTAGTAACGTGATTAATTCTGAAGTGTATAGACATATCCTATCTGCTCAAGTTCAAACAAATGCCTCAAAACTCATTGGCCAGCGGTTCATTTTACAGCAAGACAATGATCCCAAACATATTGCTAAAACAACAAAGGAGTTTTTCAAAGCTAAAAAATGGTCAATTCTTGAGTGGCCAAGTCAATCACCCGATCTGAATCCAATTGAGCATGCCTTGTATGCTGAAGAGATAACTGACGGGGGACTAGCCCCCAAAACAAGCTCAAGCTAAAGATGGCTGCAATACAGGACTGGCAGAGCATCACCAGAGAAGACACCCAGCAACCGGTGATGTCCGTGAATCACATACTTCAGGCAGTCATTGCATGCAAAGGATGTGCAACAAAATGCTAAACATGAATACTTTCATTTACATTACATTGCTGTGTCCCAAACATTATGGTGCCCTGAAATGGGGAGACTATGTATAAACACAGCTGTCATTTCCACAGTGAAACCAAAATGTATAAAAATGGCCTTTATTAAAATCTGACAATGTGCACTTTAACCACATGTGATTTTTCTATTACAAATCACAAATTGTGAAGTACAGAGGCAAATAAATAAATGACGGGTCTCTGTCCCAAACATTATGGAGGGCACTGTGTGTATCCATGACAAGTGGAACAAGATGTGAAGACAGAGCACAAGCAGCAGAGGTCAGTGTGGAGCGGGCCACGCCTGTGGCAATGAACAAGTAAACAGACCATGAGGCAAGAAGATTGTTTGTTGCAGTGAGGGTCTGCAGCTAACATGGACAGTGATTAGGGAATAATGCGAACAGGTTGAGGGGGGTGTATAGGGCGAGAAAGAGAGGTGTCAATGAGAAAGGCAAGAAACAGCATGAGTGGCTGAGAGTGGGGGATGGCAGGATTACATTTTAATAATGGCAAGAGATGTTCATATGTGCGATGTACATTGAATTGACATTGCTTTATCACCAAGCTATAATGCATAGTGCATTCATAAATGACTAACTACAGGAACAATCTACTGTATATCATACCATGTTAAATTCACATTCCACATCCTCAAGATTACTCTGACAATTCATTGTAAATTCAAAACCACATGTATTATATGAGTTATTTCAAGGAAGAAAGATTTAAGAGCATATCTATCTTGTGTAACCTAACATTCAAGCAATACATTATGGGAAGCCTGATGTACCTAAACTGCCTTACCTCAAGATGGTTTGAGATTTTAAACTTCAAATTAATGACAAAGGGAGATTTTTTTTAAGGGACTAAAATAAATTGGCAGCATAATAAACTTGCTGTTAAGTAGCTACTGACTCACTTACCACAAACCATTCAAGAAAATCTTAATGCAAGGCATTCAAAATTATAAAATAATCCACTAAATCTACATTAAAACATTCAACAATTCCACAAGATAGCACACAGTGCAGATACTCCTGGGAGCTTCGGGTATTCCTCCTCCCTACATTTTACAACAACATCACAACTGCACATTGGTGCAGCGATAGAGTTGCTGCCTTGCAGTGCCAGAGATCCGGGTTCGATCCTGATTACGAGTGCTGTCTGTACAGAGTTTGTACGTTCTCCCTGTGCACCAATTGTCTATTGACTGCGTGGATTTTTCCGGGTTTTTTGGGTTCATCCCACATTCCAAAGACATGCAGTCTTGCTAATAATCGTCTTTTGTAAATTGTCCCTAGTTTGTAGGATAGAACTGGTGTATGGGTGATCGTTGTTTGGCGTGGACTCGGTGAGCTGAAGGGCCTGTTTCCTTGCTGTATCTCTAAAACTAAATAAAAACTGCTTGATCCTCGTCTTGGTCTTTCAGAACCACAAAAATGTAAGATTTTGCCACATGACCCAACATGATCAGCACATCCGAATGGCGCATAGTGGATCTGACCCCTTCAGGTAAAGCATGGGTTATTTACGGGCACATTTGCAACAACTTAAGTCTATAACAAAGGTTCAAAGGGGGTTCAATTAAATTTCAACGGTTCACTGCTAAGCAACAAAGAATGCTGTAACCATTGCGGCAATCAGTAGTTATTCAAAATTGCAAAACTTCTGCATAAAGACCACAAGAACTCATGGATTCTCATGTCGAGAATCTCATATCTCATGTCGAGCCTACAAATGACAACAGACACACTGCATGGGTTTGACTTTTAAATACCCCTGAACTCATTGAGGGTCAATTAGGAAGGGAGAATAAATACAATCCTTGTTCATCAATATCTAGTTTAGGTTTTCCAAGGACCAGTCAGCTCCAAAACCCATCACTGCACGTGGACCAAAGAGTAGAATACCAACTTTGATACCCGAGTCTGGTCCAGACTACAGACTGGACCAGTCCAGCTAAACTTGGTAGGTACAAATACAGATTGCCCCATCCTTAATATCGCAATGGAGAAACTCAACATACAGTAAGTACAAGAGCAACAAGGATAAGGGATTAGCACTGGTTGTGAGTTTCCCCTTCAAGTCACACACTATCCCGACCTGTAAATATAAAATCACTATATACAAATCCTAACACTCCCTAATCAGCTGAAGACGGGTCTCGACCCAAAACGTCACCCATTCTTTCTATCCAGAAATGCTGCCTGTCCCACTGAATTACTCCAGCATTTTGTGTCTATATTTGGTATAAACCAGCATCAGGGAACTGAAATAAATATAAAAATATAATAAAATATTGGAAACATTCAGCAGGTCAGACAGCATCTTTGAAAGAGAAGCAGAGTTAAATTTCAAGTACCAGACCTTTTGTCAGAACTCCAGAAGGACCCAAAACCTGTTGTAAACTTTTCCTGTTTAATCTTTCTTTCTGACTGGAGTTTTCAACAAGTGGTGATGAAACCAAGGTCATTGCAAAAT
Organism: Okamejei kenojei; assembly: GCA_035221665.1. Classification (NCBI taxonomy): domain Eukaryota; kingdom Metazoa; phylum Chordata; class Chondrichthyes; order Rajiformes; family Rajidae; genus Okamejei; species Okamejei kenojei. The sequence goes on along the minus strand of CM069133.1, from coordinate 51,783,998 downwards.
ATATAACAGATAAAAATCATCCCACCAAAATTTCGCCAGTGCACATTGCACGCCAATTCCAAATTGTTTTGCAAGAGAATAAGTATTCTTATTAAAGAACTAACAATCTTATTAAAAGTCAAAATGAAGATTTAAGATTATCAACTGATCCATCCTCCAACCCCCCCCCCCCCACCTTAAACCACGTGGCTTTGATTTTAAATTCGAACCAAGTCACACACTTACTCAGCAGATGCTTTGCTGAAACACTGACATCCATTTTCAGAAACTTTGTCATCAAATTCCTTCATTCAAAAGTTGATGAGAAAGCCAAGACAATATTAAATATAATTTCTTCACTTTTTGAAAGAATTTGACACATAATGAATCAAGGACAATAGGCTGAAAAAGTAGAGTTGATGTACAAGTTTAGCGAATGGGAAAATGACTAACAAGCTAATTACTACTCCTTACAGTTTATTCTACTGTGGTTAAAGTTCCTGAACTCTCAACTCTGGAGCTGACATAACCACTGTGCATGGTCACAAATTGGACCCTCGGGCTCAGGAGAGAGGTATGTAGTGACATGCAAGAATTGACCAAGAAACGCAATACATTTCAAATAGATACTTGTTCTCAAAATATTTAGATGACAGTATAGATAACACACTCAAGTCCAAAAGGACATTCTGCACACTGTAAACCTGGACTTTCACTGCAATGGAATTTGAGAATTTCACCAACCTTGCATACCCTCATTTCATAAAATGAACAGCACTCCAACAAGCCATGTGACTACATTGGTCCTTTCCAATGTTAATGCTCCACCAAATTCAATCAGAATATCTTTCCATTAATTTCCTTCTCACATACTTATCTACTGTCCTCTTGTCTGCAAAAAGACAGTGCTGGAGTAACTCAGCGAGTCAGGCATCATCTATGAAGATAATGGATGTGACGATTTGGGTCGGGACCCTTGTGCAGACATCATGTATTCATGTTCTCCAGAGATGCTATTTAACCCGCTGAGTTACTTCGGCACTCTGCGTCTTTTTTATACACCAGCACCTGCAGCTTTTTGTGTTTCTTCTCATCTGAATCTACGTTGCAACTGCTTGAAGTAACAAGTACTGATGGTATGTATAAACTGATGAACATGAGCTACATGGTCACATTGGAGAACAGTATAATACCACATTGAAGTGCTTGCCTTCCTTACTAAGGAATTACCTATACGGATGCAAAGGGGCTTTGAAAAAATTGGACATGCACTTGCAATGTACAATTAACACACTCTGCCTCTCTTCAACAATTGAGTGAAAAATTAGTTGAGACCAAAAATGTCATACCAAGTGTCCTTCACCACGAGCTTTATTCTGCAATGCTTCCCGCTTGCGCTGCCAAAATTCTTCGACTTGTTTTGCCCGTTCTGCTGCTGCATGTCCTCGTTGCCTGGACGAATAAATGTTAAAGTTTCAATTAACCAAGTTTCAATAAAGAAATCCATATTGAGCACTACACACTCCAATATATACAAACTTAATTTATTGATATAACATGGAAACAGGCTCTTCAGCCCACCACTGTTCACACTAGTTCTATGTTACCCCACTCAGGTAGTTGAAGCAGGTACTGTAAAACATTTTAAAGAAATTTGGACAAGAAGGTAGATAGGAAAAGTTTAGATGGATATGGACCAAACCCAGGGCAGGTGGAACTAGTGTAGATGGGGCAGCTTGGTCCGCATGTGCAAGGTGGACCGAAGGTCATGTTCCCATGCTGTATGACTATGACTGCAATTAACCAAAGAAAATTCTATACTCCTCCCCAGCAACATCCTTCCCTTTGCAATGCAAATAAAAATGGTTACTCTCCAGGAAGATTACGACAAATTAAATACAAGCAATGAAAATGCAGGAATTGATAAACCAAAACCATGATGTATCCTATGTGAGATAACGGGAATACATGTCTACAGTACCTGTGCATAAAGGTGGCAGAGTGCGCAGCTGGTAGCTGCCTCACTGCGCCAAAGACTCAGGATGCTGTCTGTGTGAAGTTTGCATGTTTTCCCTGTGACTGCATGAGTTTCCTCTCGGTGCTCCAGTTTCTTCCCATACAACATAGCAGGTTTTTAAGTTGAATGGCCTCTGTAAATTGTAGGAAGTGGATGCGAAGGTGGGATAACAAAGAACTAGATGGGATAATATAGAACTAGGGCTTGTTTCCACTCTGCGTCTTTCGATAAAAAATTGCGTTAAATAAGTTTTCAAGTTGGATTGCTGAGAGAGTAACATTTCGGTCACTAACATACCTGTAGGCATTTGCATGCTTGGCTACATTTTCAAGTCTTCTTACTTCCCTTCTGATTGCTTCTGCATCAGGCAGCTGGTGGAGACATCCTGCTCCATTTGGAATCCCAGGGCCTGCAGCTGCTGACACCCCCCTGTAAAAATGAACACAATTGGCCTCTTTAGATCAGAAAATTGTTGCTAGATCGACAGCAATATATTGGGGGTAAAATAACAGCAAGAAATGAGAATTGTTTAGGATAGCTTCTTCCCAACAACCTTTGGGCTCTTGAACATAGCAAAACACTAACTAAACTAAGAACTCTGGACTTTGTGTGCAGGAAGGAACTGCAGATGCTGGTTTACACCGAAGATAGATACAAAATGTTGGAGTAACTCAGCGGGTCAGGCAGCATCTCTGGAGAAAATTAATAGGTGATGTTTCGGGTCAAAACCCTTCCTCAGAGTTGGTCGCACAGAGGATACAGAGGTGCTTCAGGAGGATATAAGCAGATGCAAGTGCACTGGTGAGGTCAGAGCAGATGGAAGATAATATGGAAAAATGGTACATTAGCACAAGAAGTTAGTAACAAAAGATTTACAGATGTTGGTGCTCAGAGGAACTGGACGCCTTTGTACTGAAACATTGAAAGTTAACATGCAGGTTCCATGCAGGATCCACATGGAAACATAGAAAATAGGTGCAGGAGTAGGCCATTCAATATGATCATGGCTGATCATCCAACTCAGTATCCTGTACCTGCCTTCTCTCCATACCCCCTGATCCCTTTAGCCACAAGGGTCACATCTAACTCCCTCTTAAATATAGCCAATGAACTGGCCTCAACTACCTTCTGTGGCAGAGAATTCCACAGATTCACCACTCTCTGTGTGAAAAATGATTTTCTCATCTCGGTCCTAAAAGACTTCCCCCTTATCCTTAAACTGTGACCCCTTGTTCTGGAGTTCCCCAACATCGGGAACAATCTTCCTGCATCTAGCCTGTCCAACCCCTTAAGAATTTTGTAAATCACTATAAGATCCCCCCTCAATCTTCTAAATTCCAGCGAGTACAAGTCGAGTCTATCCAGTCTTTCTTCATATGGAAGTCCTGCCATCCCAGGAATCAGTCTGGTGAACCTTCTCTGTACTCCCTCTATGGCTAGAATGTCTTTCCTCAGATTAGGAGACCAAAACTGTACGCAATACTCCAGGTGTGGCCTCACCAAGATCCTGTACAACTGCAGTAGAACCTCCCTGCTCTTGTACTCAAATCATTTTGCTATGAATGCCAACATACCATTCGCTTTCTTCACAGCCTGCTGCATTTGCATGCCTACTTTCAATGACTGGTGTACCATGACACCCAAGTCTCGTTACATCTCCCCTTTTCCTAATCGGCCACCATTCAGATAATAGTCTACCCTCCTGTTTTTGCCACCAAAGTGGATAACCTCACATTTATCCACATTATACTGCATCTGCCATGCATTTGCCCACTCACCCAATCTATCTAGGTCACCTTGCAGCCTCCTAGCATCCTCCTCACAGCTAACACTGCCCCCCAGCTTCTTGTCATCCGCAAACTTGGAGATGTTGCATTCAATTCCCTCATCCAGATCATTAATATATATTGTAAATAGCAGGGATCCCAGCACTGAGCCTTGCGGTACCCCACTAGTCACTGCCGGCCATTCTGAAAAGGACCCGTTTACTCCTACTCTTTGCTTCCGGTCTGCCAGCCAGTTTTCTATCCACATCAATACTGAACCCCCAATACCATGTGCTTTAAGTTTGTATACTAACCTCTTATGTGGGACCTTGTAGAAAGCCTTCTGAAAGTCCAGATATAACACAGCCACAGGTTCTCCCCTATCCACTCTACTAGTTCCATCCTCGAAAAATTCTATAAGATTCCTCAGACATGATTTACCTTTCATAAATCCATGCCGACTTTATCCAATGATTTTACCACTTTCCAAATGTGCTGCTATCCCATCTTTAATAACAGACTCTAGCATTTCCCCACTACCGATGTTAGATAACTGGTCTGTAATTCCCCGTTTTCTCTCTCCCTCCCTTTTTAAAAAGTGGGGTTACATTAGCTACTCTCCAATCCTCAGGAACTACTCCAGAATCTAAAGAGTTTTGAAAAATTATCACTAATGCATCCACTATTTCTGGGGCTACTTCCTTAAGTACTCTGGGATGCAGCCTATCTGGCCCTGGGGATTTATCGGCATTTAATCCATTCAATTTACCTAACACCACTTCCCCACAAGCAATTCAGAACGTGAATAGGGATTCCATAAGAATAATGCAGAGCTGAACTCTCGACATATGAAAGGATATACTTGCAGTGTATGATGTGCACTAAAGGTTCACCAAATTGATTCCTGGCATTGTCCTCTGAGGAAAGACCAAGCAAAGAGGGTGAAACTTTGTCCTCTTGCAACTGGGTCATTAACTAGTTGTATTAGTTTTTGCAATGGAAGAGGATGAAATATTTCTTAAATGCACCACTTTGCACTTGAGCCATTACGCACCTTGGGACAACCTAAAGCTCATAAAGCTCAATATTACCGCCTTTTATTATGTTATTATTTCACATGCTAAGATTTGCAAATTAATAAAGTGAAATCAAATTTTGTAAGGACAGGCACTTTAGAGTTTAGAGATACAGCATGGAAACAAGCCCGTCAGCCCATTGGCAGTGATTCCACTTCCCTGGCCAACATAAGTCTCCAATCAACAATGATTGATTGTTTCGGAGTTGTTTGAAAGATCTTCCTGCTCCATTTAACTTTATAACACACTACTTTCACCAAACATGCAGCATCTACTGATCTCGGGACGTGGTTAAAAAAAAGATGCAAAATAAAAAAATGCTTATATTTAAAACAATTTAAATTTTTATGGAAAAATCTATCTTCAGTATTGCTAAACAAAAAATCTTTAGTAAAAATGTATTTTGTATAGTTTTTACAGCCCCCATAAAAAGAGCTTTCAAATCTCATGCCTCAAGAGGTGAACACTCCTCAGTGAAGATGGAAAAGTACCCGTGAACACGTTCCCGAGGCGGTGTCTCCACGTTCCACTTTAGGCCTTTCTCCTCAAAAACTTTAATGTTTTCCTTCTGCTGCTGCATGTGGTCGAGGAGAGCATGATAATGTTCGTAGCGTTGCCCATTGTTAGCTGCTGGCAGGATGCCTCCCGAGCCTCCACCTCCTCCCCCAGAGAAGGGAACCTGCAAAGAGTAAACAAAATGTACTGCTTGCTTCAATTACCCCAAATGGTGAAAAGCATTGTATTTATAGCATAGCATTTAATATCATGAATATGATATATCATGAATATCATAGCATTTAATTGTACATCTGGTAAGTCTACAGAGCTTTCATCTGGTCTCTTGTTTAGGTGTGATCTAACTTGATGTCATAATGTTTAGATTATTATTGTTACTTGTAATGAAGCGCTCAGAAAGGCTTTTTCTAAATTTTCTAATGTTATCTGTGAATTGGATAGAAAAACAATATTGAAAAATCAAGAGGGCTGTGATGAAAGTTAATAGTAAGATTAAATGAGCGGTGGTGTGAAATCACAGATAACAGTTGTTGAACTGAATATAGTAAGATTCGAGAAACTAGAACTACCAGCTGACCTTTATGAGAGAGGGTTGGGAGCGGAGGGCACGTAATCCCTCATTGTAACTCCTCACAAAATAAAGATCAAACTTCAAACTGGTAATTTCTCATTTAATCTTACTATTGTACTTCTGAGTCACGTGAGTGACTACTTGAAGATTTTAAAGCTCTGTGATTTCATGCCATGGCATGAGTCCACACAACACAACTGCATCAGTTGACCACAGATGAGTGAACATAAAAAAGGCATTCAGACATGACATAGATTTAAAACATGCTGATGCTTTTAAATGTACAAATAATAATAATAATAACCTCTTTCATCCAGGAGAAAACTATAAAACAGAACCTAAAATAGAGTGGGTTAGTTATGAAATGCTTGGAAAGGTACGTTCGTATGACCATCCTGCAGCCGCTAGGATGTGGTCTAACAGAACGTCCATAACCCTTGCTGCTGATGTTGTTGCAGCCCTGGTGGAGTGAGATTTGAGACTGTCAGTGTTCACTGCTGCACAAGCCAGACCCTGTTTTAACCACCTGGAGATGGTCTGTACTGATACCTTTTTATGAGGTTATATGTAACTAACAACATAGTTAGTTCAGAGCCTCCAAGGCTCTTGGTGACCTTAACATACTGTTGTAGATATGTGACTACACACAACCGAAGGTCCATAGGGTATGCCAAAACATAGAAAATAGGTGCAGGAGGAGTCCATTCGGCTCTTTAACCAGCACTGCCATTCATTGTGATCATGGCTGATCGTCCCCTATCAATAACCCGCGCCTGCCTTCTCCCCATATCCCTCTTGTTTGAACTTGATGCCCCTGGTCTGCTCTGTTTGACTTAGTCATAACATAAATGTTATTTTTGCTTACAGATGTAACCATCTTGTCCAGTCACAGCTTATGCAACGACTGGATCTGTTGCGCTGAAACCAGCGCCATGAGCATAACCACTTTGTAAGTGAGTTTGACCAAGGACAGGGATGTAGTTGGAGCCCACCGGCGAAGCAGTGTCAGCACAATGTCAACATCCCGTATCTCTGAGTCTCTGGACCTGGGAGGTTTTGAGTTAAAGATACGTTTCATAAATCTGGCTATCAGTGGGTGAGATCCGACAGAGTGATGTCCCGACCCCAGCAACAAGTATGACGACAAGGCACTACTGGCACAAATGATGGCACTATAACTCTATCCCTTGTCAAAATTAGTTTCGAGAGGAATTGCAAAACATCTGTTATACGTGTCGTGTCATACGAATGTTGGATTGTAAACAGAACACTTCCTACTTAATGATATAGGGGGTGCACTATTTCTTGGTACTATCTCCCCAGGCCTCAGATCATGATCAAAATACGACCAGACAGTCCGAGCCCGAGGTAAGGTCTTCTCATACTCTGAATTAAAGATTTGATTTGATCATGCAGTGGATGGTCCTCCCCAGTCACGGGGTGAATCAGCAGATTTTTGCGTTTGGGACATGCCAGAAAGGCTCAGTTCTTATTCCCAATATGAGTGGGAATCATGGCTGCGTGGGCCAGTCAGGCATTACCAAAATGCCTGAGGCGGCGTCTTGCTGGATTTTTAGCAAGCACCGACTGATGAGGCAAAAAATGGAGGGAACGTATAAAAGCCAATCCTCCCTAGTGTAGCGAGAATGCATCTACCGCTACTGCCCCTGGGTCTATACATTTTGGTAACTGCTGATTAAGTTGAGCTGCGAACAAATCGATATCAGAGCTCGAAATTAGCGGTTGCCAGGGTGCCAATGACCACTCAAAGTGCCGCCAGGCAACCTAAGTCATTTTGCCCGGCTTCACAAGCAAATACTGGTTTATACCGAAAGACACAAAAAACTGGAATAACTCAGCGGGTCAGGCAGCATCTCTGGCGAATAAGAACGTGACGTTTCATGTCGGCGGCGGCAACAGCTGTAGTGCGGGGCAAAGATGCTAGGTGCGGGGTGACGAAGGGTCGGAGCGAATGACGGGCCCCGAACAGCGGCAACAGTGGCCGCGACAGCGGCTCCACTGCCTCCTCCTCTCGCACCTCGCCCGGTGGAAGGAGATCTCCCTCCCTCCCTCCTCCCGGCCTTGGCGTGCGAGAGGGGTTGTTTTGAAAGCGCCGTTGGTGGATTTGCAGCAGTATCTTTTGATATGCAGGCAGCGGCCGCTATAGCCCTGATAACGGCCGCTGCCCGCAAACCCGCTAACGGCGCTTTCAAAACAACCCCTCTCGCACGCCGAGGCCTGGAGGAGGGAGGGAGGGAGAGGTAGAGGGAGGTCTCCTTCCGCCGGGCGGGGTGCGGGAGGAGGAGGCGGTGGAGCCGCTGTCGCGGCCACTGAAGCAGCTGCACCAAAGGTCCTATAGCTATAGGATCTTTCAGCTGCACCGTGGCGAGTGAATCCCAACTGCCTCCCCTTTTGGTGGTGGCACTTTGGCGTTGGACAGGGAGGGCCAAGGCAGCGGGGAGATGTTGTCCGAGGAGCGCTGACCTTCCTTCCTCCCCACCTCCTCTGCCCCTTCCCCCCCCCTCTCTCTCTTGTACACCCCCCTCCACCCCTCTTATCCTGGGAACCCTCCTCTCCATCCCGCACTGATCCCCATTCCCACCTCTATTCAGTCCTCACTGACATCCCCTGTGCTCCCCTCCCAATTTACCCCCCCCCCCATCTATTCATCACCCTACCCATCTCGTATTGATTCTCCTGCCACCCCCCCCCCCCCCCATCCATCCTACACTGGTCCCCCAATTCATCCTGTACTGACTCCCATTCCCATCCATCCTGCACTTCTCCCCCCATTCATACTGCACTGAACCGCCCATTCATCCTGTACTGACCCACCCTCCATTTACCCTGCACCAATCCCCCCATCCATCCTGTAGTGTTCTCCCCAATCATCTTTTACTGATCCCTCATTCATCCTGTACTGATCCCCTCATGCATCCTGTACTGATCCCCTCATTCATCCTGTACTGATCCCCCATTCATCCTACACGGTCCTGACCCCCCCATTCATCCTGTACTGTGTCCCCCCATTCAACCTGTGCTGATCCCCCCCCCCATCCATCCTGTACTGATCCCCCCCATTCAAGAAGAATGGGGGGAACAGTCTGAAGAAGGGTCTCGACCCGAAACGTTGCCTATTTCCTTAGCTCCATAGATGCTGCCTCACCCGCTGAATTTCTCCAGCATTTTTGTCAACCCCCATTCATCCTGTACTGATCCCCCCCATTCATCTTGTACTGATCCCCCCCATCCATCCCGTACTGATCCCCCCCATTCATACTGCACTGAACCGCCCATTCATCCTGTACTGACCCACCCTCCATTTACCTGCACCAATCCCCATCCATCCTGTAGTGTTCTCCCCAATCATCTTTTACTGATCCCTCATTCATCCTGTACTGATCCCTCATGCATCCTGTACTGATCCCTCATTCATCCTGTACTGATCCCCCATTCATCCTACACGGTCCTGACCCCCCCATTCATCCTGTACTGTGTCCCCCCATTCAACCTGTGCTGATCCCCCCCCCCCCCATCCATCCTGTACTGATCCCCCCATTCAAGAAGAATGGGGGGAACAGTCTGAAGAAGGGTCTCGACCCGAAACGTTGCCTATTTCCTTAGCTCCATAGATGCTGCCTCACCCGCTGAATTTCTCCAGCATTTTTGTCTACCCCCATTCATCCTGTACTGATCCCCCCCATTCATCTTGTACTGATCCCCCCCATCCATCCCGTACTGATCCCCCCATTCAACACCACTGACATCCCCCGTGCTCTCCCCTCACAACTTTACATACTCCAACCAACACGTACTAATTCATCTGCCTCAATCCTTCCATTCCGCACCGATTGCCTTCTCAACCCCCCCCCCCCACCATCTATCCACCCCGCACTGATTCACACACCCCCTGACCCTATTATGCTTCTTGGTCTTCAGAGCGAACATTGACTATGTTTGACAACCGAATGCAATCAAATGTGTTTTAATTCCCAATGTTATTATTTGTTTTGACACCTTTAAACATATTACCAAAAGAACATTTGCTGCAGTTATGTCCTTTGGCCATCTCTTGTCAGTTAGTGTAATGTTTAACCTATCAGATGGGTATAGTCGGTTTTAACAGCTATTATCATAAAATGCCTGTAGAAATTTCCTTGCAACCTGTATATTTTGTTATGGATAAATTATGTGGGAAGCGAGAGTGTTTCTGTGCCATTAGCAATAACGACCCATGCTATGGCCACGTCATGGCAATCTTCGGTCCTTTACAGAAAACATGCTTGCATCAATCTGTAGTGTGTATGGTTAAGCATATATGTTACCATGGTCCAGGATATATTGACACAGGTTGATCATATGCTGAATAATCCAATCACATTTTTGTTTGGAAGTGGAAAGAACTAATAGAAATTGCATTAACTGCAATGTGTAAAAATGGTTGAGATATTGTATTATAATTTTGCTGCATGTCATTGTGGTATATATCATGTCTTGATTGGTGAATATGTTTAGTTTGTGACTTATTTGAAGCAGATATAATATGTGAATGTAGACAAAAGTGCTGGAGAAACTCAGCGGATGCGGCCGAAACTCTTCTTCAGACTGATGGGTTTCGGCCTGAAACGTTGCCTATTTCCTTCGCTCCATAGATGCTGCTGCACCCTCTGAGTTTCTCCAGCACTTTTGTCTACCTTCGATTTTCCAGCATCTGCAGTTCCTTCTTGAACATAATATGTGAATGCTTCATTAGGCATAATTCCGACTGGTAACTACGCACTTCGTTCGAGCACATTATCGCACGTGTCATGCAAACCGTCTTAAATGACCACCTAAATTGTCATTTGGCAACCTAAAAAGCTGTCAAGGTTGCCCGGCTGGCAACAGGAAAAAAAGTTAAGCAAGAGCCCTGGATATTACCTTTTCGGAGTTCTTGGAGGTAAATAACAAGACCTACTCACCAGCATCTCCAACTCCAGGTTCCTTACCTTTGCTGGAGTTTCAGCGAAATTTCATTCGCAGACTCTGTCCATCATGTTTGTCATTTCCATTAGATCGCTGATGCTGCTGGCCAATTTCTCTTGTAGTGGCTAGACCGTCCCCGACGGAGCAGCAATTATTAGAGATAAAGCACACCGCTTTCCCTCATGCGATTGTCGTACATTTGCATTAAGCATGGGATCCCTGCACATAGTCATATTCGGGTTCCTGTTTGGAATTAAACCAGACTAACCTTTGACACTCTTTTAGAGTGGCAGTATTTGCATCTGAACCGGGTTTACACATCCATATCTAGACTGCCATGGCAGGTCGGATTCTACTACACATATTTTTGGTGTAAGTGATAACGATATGGCTTGTAATTTCTCTCCTTTAACACACAACTAAATTTGGCATGACGATACATATTATACCAAAACAAAACCTGAACTGCTATAATTAGTCAGAGGATACTAGAATAAAGGTGCAGCTGGTAGAGCTGATGCTAGAGACCTGGGCTTACAGCCCCAGATGTGGCTTCAATCCTGACCACAGATGTATCTGTGTAGATTAGCAACTCATCAGCGTATTGGTTATGAATGTCACAACATGACGTAGTGGCAACTTATTATAAATGCCCATCCTGTATAGCCATATGATAAAAGAATACACTATAACTGGTCCACACAACCCATGTTTTGGAAGAACCAGACCCACGTACCTGCATAGTTACCGGTGGTCTAGAGGTGAGCCCAAAGGCCCCTGATGTAGGTTCTATTCCCGTCCTTGGATTGGAGGGTAGAACTACCGGGGAGCGTGGATTGCATATTTTCCCTGAAAGCCGGCTTGGGCCTAGGCCTGAAGACCTCTGCCCAGAGAATCAGCTGTCAAGCTGCTACCAGCTTCAGTAAACTGCTTACTGCCATTGGGGCGTAAGGGTGTTATTGCTGCTAGTAACGCGAGGGGAACTCTGACCACCCCCCCCCCCCCCCCCGGATATTCTGGAACCTTACTCATGAATTGCAGTATGTGCCATGGACATACTTCCGGGGTTGGAGTCAGTCACACACTGACCCCTCGTAAACAAGTGCTGCCGTAGTCCCCCAAGGACCTGCGCTGATATGGCCCTGTTCCGTGGACCATATCAGGATGGGTTAAACGTCCATGGACATACCCTAGTATGTCGGAGGAGAACCCTCCTGGCCGGGCTCATCCAGCCCAGGCTTCTCCGACTCCGTACTGGTTGCCCACCTTTTTGGACTGCCGAAGTTGGAGTCACTTAACGCACTGTCAGGGACTCAGGTAGCGAACACGACGGCCACTGGCTACCTGCTTCTTCCGCAGTCCGTAGCCGGTTCCCTCGTGGTCTGTAGTTTCCCGCGGCCCATCCCGATACCTGTATATCAAAACCCTCGGAAGTCGCTGACCGTCCTGTCAACGATTTGGGTAGTGAATCCGAGGCCACTGCGGTCTATTCGGATCACGGCCCGTACTTCAATACCCTCGGAGGTCGTTGACTGCACAGTCAGCGACCCGGGTAGTGAACCCGACGGCCACCAGCTACCCGCACTTCCGCGCGTTGTGCAACCAGCATTCCCGCGATCCATAATCGGTTTCCCGCGGTCCGTCGGGGTTTCATCCCATAATTCAATGTCGAGCAGGAAACTCTGCGAAAAGAGAGTCCTGCAACAAAAGAACAACCTGAAAAGTAAGTACGAAAACGTACCTGCAGGATTTGTAAACTTACCCGCTGGAGGAGCAGCGCGCCTGCCAGCCAGTTGCTGTGCAATGCGTTAGACGATAATGACGTGCATGCGGGCTCTTCACATAGTCACTCACGTGACTCCAAAGTAAAATCAATGTCAAAGTTCTTTCAGATAGGCATGGCAGGCTTAATGGACAGTATAGAATGCTTTAGTTCATAATTTATCATCCTGTAAAAATATTCACTTTATTGCACAGCTCTCTGCAAGCTCTCCCTGACAAAATCAAGTTTTAATGTTATGACTTTGACTGTTATGCCTCATTAAGGTAACATTCCCTCATATATTTGTTACCCTCTAAACCAGGGGTGTCAAGGTCATTTTAGGTCATGGGCAAAATGCGACTTGATGCTCGCCGGATCGCGCCGTGCACGTGCGAATGCGGCCCAATCCGGCACCGGGAACAGCTGCAGCCCGCTCTGGCATCGGGGAAATCGTTCTGCTGGCCGGATTGGGCCCCTTTAATTCAACTAGTGCAAGTCATTTTCCAGTCAGGGAGTCAACATAGATCATCAGTAAAGGGGTTCCAGCAGTTCACAATCCAGATCAATGATTTTTAATGAAAGAATCAAATTCTAATTATCCAAGTTTGCTAATGATAATAAACTCCAGGTAGAGAGGTGGCTGCACATAGAAGATTCAGGGGGACTTAAACAGTTTTAAGTGTATGGGTGAAGACAGAGAAGATGGAAGATTATGTGAAAAAAAAAATGCAAGTTCATCTACTCTGGAAGAAAAAAAAGAATGACAGATGTTGGTGCTCAGAGAAACTGGTTGCCTTTGTACATAATCACTGAAAGTTAAATGCAGGTACCACAAGCAATTCAAAAAGTGAATATTGCAGCTAATGAGAGCACCCATTGTCTATCTTCAATTCCCTCTCCAGAGAAAGGTTGTGATCAATCCTTCGTGAAGGAACTGCAACCTTCACAACAACAGCACCCGCAGTAATGCTGTGAATTAATTTTATGATGTTAATCATGGAATGGAATTTTTAAGTTTGAATATCATCTGAAGTGAGTTTTTATTTATCCATGCATCTGCTACTTTAATTTTTCCTGATAATTCGAGAGGTTCCTGGTGAATAAGTTCCACGGAATAGTGCTGTCTATGACGTCTTCGAGTACAGTTATTTCATGGAAGTCTGGTGGGTGGTATTGACTTGTTTTTAAGGATGTGACAATCATTGGATATTTCTTACATTGTTGGATAGATGCCAATGCACAACAATATTGGAACAACTTGGCTATAAATATGGTTAGTTCTGGAGTTAAGGCAGACAGTATGTAGAGAGCATATTGACTGGTTGTACCATGGCCTGCCTGGTTTGCCATCTTGAACGCACAGGAACAAAGAAGATTGCAAAACGTGGTGAACACTGCCCAGTCCATCACAGGTACTGACCTCCGCTCCATCGAAAGCACCTTAACAACAGCCAGTACTCTCAGCCAGGTCTTGACATCATGTGCAGCGAATAAAATAGGCTGAACCCCGGCTCCAGAGATGGCGCGAATTTCAGAAAGTAATCAAGATAGATCATCTGCTTAGCATTTCGGACTGAAGATCATTGCAAATGCTCGTGTCTTTGCTTTGGCACTTTTGGGTGACATGGGAACGGGAATGTTCTTGAAGCACTCTCCTCCCATTAACAGTTTAATTATACATCTGGCAAGACTGCAGAGTTTTTATCTGGTGTCTTGTTTAGGTGTGATCTAACTCAATGCCATAACGTTTACATTATTATTGTTACGTGTACTGAAGTAATGAAAGGCTTTTTGTCACGTGCTATCCAGTCAGCAAAAAAAACTATACTTGATTATAGTCAAGCCGTCCTCATACACGTGAAAACTACAATCTAGTTGTAGAACAGGTTCGTAAATAATAGAACAGGTTTATAAACAATAAATTACACTAAACTAGAAATGAGAGACTTGAGAATATGAAGAGCAGATTAAAATACAACATTCAATGTGTCACTGAACACCTACACAAAGTTAGCCCTGGCCTATGCAATCTCCTGGTTGCCAAACATTTTAACTTCCCTTCCCACACTGACCGTTCCATCCTGGGCCTTCTCCACTGTCAGAGTGAGGCCACATGCAAATTGAAGGAATGGCACCTCATATTTCACTTGGGCAGTTTACAACACAATGGTATGAATATTGATTTCACTCATTTCAAGTAATCCTTGCATTCCCTCGCCTTCCCTCCCCAACCATCCTCAACCAACAATGGACGATTTTTGGGCTATTTGGCCCTCGCTGCCAGTTTTGATTTGTTCTGTACTTTTTCAGTTCTCTAATTTCCCTCTCCCCTGATTCTCAGTCTGAAGAAGGGTCTCGACCCAAAATGTCACTTATTCCTATTCTCCAGAGATGCTGCCTGACCAGAGATGTTGCTAGTTACTCTTGCATTTTGTGTCTATCTCCGGTATAAATCTGTATCTGCAGTTCCTTCCAACTCATTCAAACGTACCTTATGTTCGCCACTTCCCAAAGATCCGCTGACACCAAGTACGTGCCTCCATCCTTGTTCTCTGGCTCGGTTGATTCTTTCCATCTACATTTAAATAAAATAAATAGAAAACAATTACAATTACAGTGTTAGATCGATGCCACGCAACTTCTAGTGTTGCAGATGCAATAGTAAATCTGAACGAGTCATGATATCCATCACTAACAAATCTCCTCTCAAAAAGGGGCAAAGTGCTGGAATAAATCAGCAGGTCAGTCAGCATCTCTGGAGAACACGAAGAACATATCCATGTTCTCCAAAGATGCTGCCTGACCCAGAGTTACTCCGGCACTGTGTCTTTTTTTGTAAACCAGCATCTGCAGATTTTTGCTTCTAAATCTTCTCTCAACCTTAGATGGACACAAAATGTTGGAGTAACTCAGCGGGACAGGTAGCATCTCTGGAGAGAAGGATTGAGTGACGTTTCAGGACAAGACCCTTTTTCAGACTGATGTCAGGGGAGTGGTACATAGATAAGGTGTTAAAATAAGACAAAGGGAATGGGGCTCAAGGAAAATGTAGAATAGATTATTGTTAGTTCAGAGACGGTAACAACAAAGTAGTCGGAGACAGTAAGAATGGTCAGAGAACTGGGAAGGGGGGGGGGGGATGGAGAGAGAGGGATAGCAAGGGCTGTTTGAAGTTCGAGAAGTCAATGTTCATACTGCTGCCCAAGCGAAATATCAGGTGCTGTTCCTCCAATTTGCACTGTGCCTCACTGACAATGGGGGAGGCCCTGGACAGAAAAGTCAGTGTGGGAATAGGAAGGGGAGTTAAAGTGGTTTGCGACGGGTGATCAGGTAGGTTCAAGCGGACTGATTGGAGGCGTTCAGTAAAGCAATCCCGAGCCTGCACTTGATCTTGCCGATATACAGGAGTCCACACCTGGAACAGCAGATACAGTTGATGAGATTGGAGGAGGTGCAAGTGAACCTTTGCCTCACCTGAAAAGAGTGTCGGGGTCTTGGACGGAGTCGAGGGGGGGTATAGGGACAAGTGTTGCATCTCCTGCAGTTGCAGGCTAAAATATTTGGAGCAGGGGTGGTTTGGGTGGTAAGGGACGAGTTGACCAGGGAGTTGCGGAGGGAATGGTCTCTGCGGAAAGCGAAAAGGGGTGGAGATGGGAAGATGTGGCTAGTGGTGGGATCGCGTTGGAGGTGGTGAAAATAACACATAATAGCAATAGAAATAGCATACAGCTCCGACATTCATGCAACCTCCAACCTTAATTCCCTTTGTTCTGTTTTCACACCTTATCTATACACTTCCTTATCCATTTACCTCCCACTCCCCTGACATCAGTCTGAAGGGACTCCACCCATTCCTTCTCTCCAGAGATGCTACATATCCCGCTGAGTTAATCCATCATTTTGTGTCTATCTTCAATTTAAATCAGCATCTGCAGTTCCTTCCTATCCTCTCAACCTTTTTTGGTCCAAGGAAAACGATGCTACTTTCTACTGCCTGGCTTTGAGTGAATTTTCTCGAGCTTGAAACAACACTGAAGAAAAATGTTTTTGGATTTATGCTTTCAAAAAATATCTGGACTTTTGTGTAACCTGATAATTGTTCCGCTCCTTGCCCATCTTACTTCTCCATCCTTCTCATCTGTTTAGCTCTCAGTACATTGCAGTCCGCTTGATTCTACGTTGCTCTTTTATTTCAATTTATACTCAATTTCCTGACTTTCCTTGCTCTCGTGAAAATGTATCTCATCTGTGCCCAAACTGCTTTTCAATTGGAGGCATCACGTTATTTATTTACAAGGTTCCTGCTTTCTCCCCATATCCCTTGATTTCGTTAGCCCTAAGATCTATATCTAACTCTCTCTTGAATACATCTGGTTCCTATCCAGCTGGGTTACTTCACATTTAAACTCATGAAATCCAAAATAAATTGGTTTGTGAGCAGATATCTTTGCCCATTCGAAGAAGCTCCAGACCTCGTTACCCGTTGAAAATTATATTTTGCAAAATAGCTTATGATCTCAAATATCAACCTCTCCTTAAGATGTTTTGTATTCAAATGCCACAAAATGATACTTGTTTAGAAGAGTAATTAGTAATTAGATTGAAAAAATACCACGGGTGACAAACCCGACATTTGGGATTCATTATTTATTTAAAATGCAAGTTGTTGGTTTACAGAATGCCCAACCAGAAAAGGGGTCGGAACAGCTGCAACTGATAGAGCTGCTGCCTCACAGCGCCAGAGACCCGGGATGTGTCCTGACCTCAAGTGCTGTCTGCGTGGATATTGCACTTTCTCACTGTGATCACATAGGTTTCCTCCTGGTGCGCTAGTTTTCTCCCACATCTCAAAGATGTGCAGGTTTGTAAGTTAATCGGCTGTTGTAAATTGCCCCTTATGTGCAGGGAGTGGATGACAAAGTGCGACAACATAGAACTAGCGTGAACAGGTGTTTAATTTAGTTTAGTTTAAGGATACAGCGTGGAAACAGACCCTTCGGCCCACTGAGTCAGTACTGACCAACGATCACTGTATACTGGTTCTATGCAATCCCAGTTTTGCATCCTACACATCAGACGTAATTTTTGCAGAAGCCAATTAACCTACAAACCTGCACGACTTTGGAATGAGGGAGGAAATCGGAGCACCCAGAGAAAACCCACAGGTCATAGGGAGAACATGCAAACTCCGTACAGACTGCACCCGTAGTCAGGATCGAACCCAGGTCTCTGCCGTTGTAAGGCAGCAACTCTATCGCTGCACCACTGTGCCGCCCTCAAGTGATCGATGGTCGCCGATAAATCCAAAAACATTTTTCGATGGTCGGTAGGCCAAAGGGTCTGTTCCCATGCTGTATCTCTGAAATTAAATTGTAGTGAAAATAGAACTTTGAAATATCTTTGAACAATTCCAAGAACATGCAAAAACTGTAGGAGAATGAATGGAAAATAGAACACTTTCATGTAGCTGGCATATATATGCTGCACTCTATAGACAACCTTTTTGTTTCCCTTGGTAACTACCATATTCAGAATGATAGACTCCATGGTTTGGATGTCATGGTATCCAATACAATTAAAGTGCATTGTACTGAACAGCTCGAACACCATGCAATAACAATGAAAACAAAGGTGCTACCAAAACAGCACTTTCAACCTTGTGTTATTTAAAACAAAGATAACATAGAAACATAGAAAATAGGTGCAGGAGGAGGCCATTCGGCCCTTCGAGCCAGCACCGCCATTCATTGTGATCATGGCTGATCGATAACCCGTGCCTGCCTTCTCCCCATATCCCTTGACTCCACTAGCCCCTAGAGCTCTATCCAACTCTCTCTTAAATCCATCCAGTGATTTGGCCTCCACTGCCCTCTGTGGCAGGGAATTCCATAAATTCACAACTCTCTGGGTAAAAAAGTTTTTTCTCACCTCAGTCTTAAATGACCTCCCCTTTATCCTAAGGCTGTGGCCCCTGGTTCTGGACTCAACCAACATTGGGACCATTTTTCCTGCATCTAGTTTGTCCAGTCCTTTTATAATTTTATATGTTTCTATGAGATATTCCCTCATCCTTCTAAACTCCAGTGAATACAAGCCTAGTCTTTTCAATCTTTCCTCATATGACAGTCCCACCATCCCAGGGATCAATCTCGTGAACCTACGCTGCACTGCCTCAATCACAAGGATGTCCTTCCTCAAATTAGGAGACCAAAACTGTGCACAATATTCCAGATGTGGTCTCACCAGAGCCCTATACAACTGCAGAAGAACCTCTTTACTCCTGTACTGAAATCCTCTTGTTATGAAGGCCAACATTCCATTCGTTTTCTTCACTGCCTGCTGTACCTGCACGCCCAGGTCTCGCTGCACCTCCCCCTTACCTAACCTAACCCCATTGAGATAATAATCTGCCCCCTTGTTTTTGCCACCAAAGTGGATAACCTCACATTAAGTATAACATTAAGTATAACAACATGAATGTACCCGGTCTTTCTCCATCCTTCTCATCTGTTCAGCTTTCAGCAAATTCATCTGTATAAGACAAAAAACATTAACAAAATATATTAACAAAATAGATGCTGCCTCACCCGCTGAGCTTCTCCAGCATTTTTGTCGACCTTCGATTTTCTAGCATCTGCAGTTCTTCTTAAACAAAATATATTAATTGATTTACACCGATCAATAAAACAGCTTTTTAATGAAATAGCTATGCTGGAATCTCATTTGGTTTTGCAATCAATGTCTTTTAAAATATTGTTTATGCAATTCACTTCATTAGGTTTAGATTTATTATTGTTGTGTGTACCGAGATACAGTGAAAAGATGTGTTTTGCATGCTATCCAAACAAATCAATAATATGTAGGAAGGAACTGCATGTGCTGGTTTACACCAAAAATAGACACAAATTTCGGGAGAAACTCAACGGGTCAGGCAGCATCTTTGGATAGCAGGAATGGGTGATGTTTTGGGTCGAGACCCTTCTTCAGAATATATAAGAATACTATATATAAATACAATCATCAAACTTAAGTACAATAGCACAGTGCAGAATATAGTTCTCCGCATTGCAGAGCATGTTCCATAGACAAAGCTTATGGAAGGATCATTCAAAACCACAATAACAGAACTCTGCAATTTCTTGTGGTCTTAAAAGAGCTGTTCCCAAAACAAGCCTTGTTGCAACCTGACAATATGCTTTTTATGGTGCATCTGTAGAGGTTGTGTCATTGGAGAAATGCAGAATTATCTCAAGGAGTAGCTTTCAAAGCTTTAGTCAGCCCCAAATATTTTCAACTCGACAGCAACAGAGTAAAACAAATCCTAAACCTTCAAAATCAGGTTACAAAGTATCAGACAGTGAAAAACTCATTAGTTAAACCCGTCTCACGGTGCGAGTCGACCCACGAGTGACCCGGAGTTTAAAACAAATTAAACTCGTGGTAATCATGTACAATTAACGTAGCGGGAACGTCGGAACTCGTGGACGCAACTTAGCGACTCATGCCGCTAACTCTTGAAAAACTTTAAACACGATTAAAGATTTCCACAAGTAAAATTTACTCTTGAAGTTAAAATGTGAAACATTTAAACTCATTGTAAGAATATAGTGGCCCGTGAGTTTACCGTAGTGACTCTTGAGTCTACCGTGGGCACTCTTTAACTCAGCGGGACAGGCAGCATCTCTGGAGAAAAGGAATGGGTGACGGGATGACGTTTCCAAAATTCTGCTGCATCTTTGTGTTACTGTGCACACAGCATTGTGTGTTCACTTTTTACCAACCAGCATCTGCCCTTTCTTGTGTATGGCATTTCTTGTATGCGTGGCAGTTGATTGTCGCTCCCTTCAGTTTCCCAGGGGGTCAGGACAAGACGGGAGTTGGGAGGGAAAGGTGGGGGAGGGAGGAAGGAGGGGGAGGGGGGGAAGGGGAGTGGGGGGGAGGGGAGTGGGGGGAGGGATGGGGGGGGGTTGGGGTGACTTAGTACGGGAGACAAGTGTACGAGAGGTGTACTGACTGTGTGGGAAGACACGTTGGGAGTGATTGCCCATGGGGTTCACTGTCGAGGACCATAATGCAGAGAGTATTATAAACAAGCGATTAACCCTGGACTTCTCTCTGAGTTGGACCCAGGAAACTGAAGCAGACTCACGTAGACTTAATAATTTCTTGAGGTTATTAACGACAGATAAATGGATGGGAATGGTTTAGAGGGCTATGGGCCACATGCAGGCAAATGGGACTACCCCAAGACACCAACTTGGACGGCAGGCCAAGCTGGGCCGAAGGGCCTGTTTCCGTGTTGTACAGCACCATGACTATGGCCTATCCAGTGGGATTGACATGTTTTGTATTGTTCCTTTCTTTCTAAAGATGCAGTGTATTTTGTGACTATTGCACACTGCAGACCAGAAGCGCCTTCAATACCCAAAGAGAAGGGATGGGCAGGTTAGGTGAGCAGGGTTGTTTGTAGTTGCAGAGGGCGGTACAGTTCCCAGTTTCAGCTCCTGTTCTACCGAGCGTGTGGACGTGGACTGGTGGCTTGGTTGGCGGCGGCCTATGGTGTGGCAGGGCCGGTGTGCCCGCTGACTCCCATCTCTTCCCCCCCCCCCCCCCCCCCCCCCCCGGTCCGGGGCCACGCTAGGAGAGAGCCCCCGAGCACCTGCCCCAGGGCGACTGGCACTAACCTGCTGGCGTCGCCGACGTGAAGATGGTGCGAAGCCCCCGCTCCCGGTGAAAGGGCGGGGAGCTGGAGAGGGGAGGGAAGGGGTCACACACATGGCGGGGTGGGTTGGAGGTGGCGACAGACAGGGCCAACAATGAGATGGAGAAAGACAGAAACACAGACGTGCAAAGGAGACCTACAATAATGCATGGTCTCTCGCGCGTTATGGCGGGTGATTGTCACCTACCCACTGTTTCTCACGCTAAAGCCTTGGGATCGTTGCCCTTTGTGTTGGCGTGGAGGGGAGGGGGTTATTGTGCGGTTTGATCGCCCCTAGCTATCCCAGGGACAGGGAGACACAGTGGCTTTTTAGACTGGTGGGCAATCACTACCAAAGTGTCTGCCCACACAGTCAGTACACCTCTCCTACACTTGTCTCCCGTACTAGGTCACCCCAACCGCCCCCCCCCCCCCCCCACCTTTCCCTCCCAACTCCAGTCCCGACCTCCTGGGAAACTGAAGGTAGCAACAATCAACTGCCACAGATACAAATAATGTCATACACAGGAAAGGGCAGATGCTGGTTGACAAAAAGTGAACACACAGTGTTAGAGTAACACAAAGACGCAGCAGAATTTTGGAAATGTCATCCCATCACCCATTCCTTCTCTCCAGAGATGCTGCCTTTCCCGCTGAGTGACCATACTGAGGAAATTCCCACGTATATGAAGCAGAGAGAAACGTGAGTTCTACACGGCTCTGCCCGACTTTTGAGAATGTATTTGGTGGTTTGTACCCACCCACCCACCAAGCCAGCCAGCCGGACCCCTCCTCGTTACAGCGGCGGAAGCGACATTTCCAAGAGAATGGGGCAGAGATCTGGGGCTGGGATGGGAGCAGGGCAGATGAGGCGCACCAAAGGAACAAACAAGTTGATGGCTGCAAGAGGCAGGCAGCAGAGGTCTTGTGCCCCAGCGAGGTAGACCGCTCTTCCCTCTGGCACTGGGCGGTGCACATTTTCCCTTTGTAGGTCATATCAATAGATGCGGCCGCGCTGAATTATATCTTTAACTCAAAGCCGCAGGATGGAGCTGTCTTCTTAACACTGTTGCTTTGCCGCCACCACCTCCTTGCGGCACAATGGCAGCGAGTGCAGGGCTGAGATCCTGCCTAGTTTTATTAAGTTCTGAAATTAAATAACTTTCAATACTGAATCAGAATATACTTACTGTATGAGATGCTGTCCAGCTCCTCTATTTGATACTTAAAAACAGACCTTCATTCACAGTTGGCTCAAGAGTAACTCAGGAGAGGAACTTGGTAACTCGGGAGAGGAACTTGGTATATTGCAGAAATGAGAAATAAACGGCAAGCTTAGACATACACGTGGGAACACGTTTAAACTCGTGAACATAAACTTGGAATATCGTAGACAACCACGAGTGTGATTTTTTGTTTCACTCGGGATCACTCGTAGGTGGACTCGCACCATGAGACAGGGCCATTAGACAGCATGCGTAAATATTCAAAAGCCACTGAAAGCCAAATGGAAACATTTAAAAATAATGATTATCAATATGCATTGAAGTTCTTTTCCTTTCAAAAAGTACATTGTACTTTTCCAAGTATAGAGCCCACATTTTAACTCTGGAGAGGGCTCAGAGTTGTACAGCGTGGAAACACGCCCCTTGTCTAACATAGCCATACCAACAAGTGAGCTAGTGCCTTTTTCAAGCATTTGACGTATCCATCTAAACCTCTCCTATCCATGCATCTGTCCAAATGCCTTATGAAAGGTGAAATCTTACCCACTCTGTCATTTTCTCTGGCAGCTCATTACATATACCCACCATCTTGTGTGTGAAAATATTTGTCTTTCAGGTCCTCTCAAAATCTTACCCCTCTGACCTTAAGACTATGCTCTCAAGTTTTAGACTCCCCTGAGGGGGGGGGGGGGGGGGGGGCGGGGGGAACTGACCTACCGGCTTTTCTATGCCCCTGTTAATCTCATTTTTTTCTGCAAGGTCACCCCCCCTCAGCCTCCTTTTGCTCCAGGGAATACAGTCCCAGCCTATTCAGTCTCTAATTATAACACAACACTCCAAGTCCTGGCAACATCCTTGTGAATTACAAATGAATAATTAAACACAGGAAAAAATGCTGTCCTATTAATTTTAAAACAGGTTGTGTTTCCCTTTTCATCTCATGGCAACTGTGTGTTCCTGAAGTGCCCAAAACAATTATTTTGGAATATAGCTATTGCATTGCTTCTTTCCTATGATGAATGATGATAAAACAATGCACTCCATTTATTGCATTGATTTATTCAGACAAAAAGATTGAATTCATAATACTCCCACAGAATATTTCTCAAAATCCACTGCTCCCTGAAGGGAGAAGCTGTAAATAACATTGAAGTAGCATCCAGTGGGGTTGAGGCAATTGTCAGGTCAAGAATTGGGTTAAATCAGGAAATTATTCACATTCTCTTACTGATTTTACATCAGACATTAAAGTGGGGGAGGGGTGATGTTAAAAAGAAATGAAGGGCTGTCTTTTGCTTCAAGGATTAATGGTTTGTTGGTATAAGGCCGAGGTTGCGGGGCAGAATAGCAATGTTTCATTCTGCCTTTTGAGGAAATGGTACTTTCACATTGTTCCGTTGAACCTGAAACAGAATGCTAATGACGTTTTTCTTCATACTGAACCGATCATTAACATCTGCATAAAATTGCCATGGGCAGATTGGTCACATACGATTCTCGGCCACACTGGAGGACATACCTGTTCCCTCTGCTTCCTTTCTCGTTCAATCTGTTCCTGTTTTTTCTTTTTGGACACTTCCTGGAAAAGCACATAAAAGGAGAACTTTCAGCTTAATATATAGCAGAATGAATACAGGTTGAGAAAGAATCAGAAGGGCAGATTGTCATAATGCTTCCAGTTATAGATACGTCTTTGAGCTGGAGACAGAGAAAGAGGGAAATATCAGAAAGAAATTGAGGAAAGGTTTGAAGGTTTCACTTTTTACCGAAGCATAAAGATGAAGGGTAAAAATCTCCTTGAAACAATTTGTTTATGGGAATTTACAGCAAATACTCAAGGAAATGTATAAGATTTTGTTTAAAAGAGAGGAGCTAGTTCCTCTCTTTAACTAAATCATTAAAAGGAGATTGCAAAGGAATTGGAGTGGCCAGAAGATATTTGTTAAAACATATTAGGGTATCCAAAATAATTAGGGAGCTCACATTTGCTGGATCAAATTTCTGACTCGCTCCATCTTCTATGAAAACACAACTATTTTATTCTTTTTACACTCAAAATACCTCAAACATTTTCCTCCTTTCATCCACTCCATTCATTTTCTTCACTGGAGTAGGTTGTGCCTAAATAAAAAGTGAAACTGCAAATTAGATCTGCTATATCTACAACTATACGCGAAAGGTGTCTTGCGAAGGGAGTGGGGCAAGGATAAGCAAATTGCGTTTCATTTTTAAATACATAGATTGCTAACCTAGTGTAGGAAAGCTTCAAGCTGCACAAGTAATTCCATCAGATAACAATTCCTCAGAAGACCAAGGAAGTCCTTCAATGATGCTTATTAACTATTTATACACTGTAGAAAGCATCCGATCATGATGCATCACAGCTTGGTTTAGCAATAGCCTGCCTAAGACTGCAACATATTGCAGAGATTTGTGGATGTAGACCAGTCTATCACACAAACCAGCCTCTTCCCACCAAATCAACTCCACCTACACTTCACGCTGTCTCGGGAATGCAACCAACATAATCAAGAACATTTTTCACCCTGGTTATTCCTCCTCCTCCTCTTTCCTGTTGGCCCGAAGATACAAAAAGCTTGAAAGCACTAAGGTGGGTAGGTGTCCGCATTATACTGTCACTGGTAGTTGTGGAAGTGGTTATAATAGTGGCATGCAAGAGATTTAGATTGGTAGATGAATATGCAGGAAATAGGGGTGTACGATCACACGCAGGGAAGAGGATTAGTTTAATTTGGCAAGATATTCCACACAGACATCATAGGTCGAAGGACGTGTTCCTATGCAGCACTGTTCTTGTTGTGGAAACAAGGAACTGCAGGTTTGCACAAATGGACACAAAGTGCTGGAGTAAGGCAGTGTGTCCGGCAGCATCTCAGGAGAACATGGATAGGTGACATTTCCAAAATGTCACCTATCCGTGTTCTCCGGAGATGCTGCCTGACCTGCTGAGTTACTCCAGCACTGTGTCCTGTACTGCTCCAAGTTCAAAATTCTTGGGACTGTAAGTTTGTGGTCTGCAGAACGATACGTATATTCTATATAAACTGTTGATAAAACGGTTTAATATACTGTATTTGACTTTGCTCTACATCTACTACCAATTAATGTTCCTAAATGTTTATAGCAGGTTTTGGAGACAGAAATCCAATAGGATTTTGACTTCCTTGCCCTCTGCCCCACAGTAACCTGAATCATAGAATCATAGATAATAGGTGCAGGAGTAGGCCATTCGGCCCTTCAAGCCTGTACCGCCATTCAATATGATCATGACTGATTATCCAACTCAGTATCCTGTACCTGCCTTCTCTCCATACCCCCTGATCCCTTTAGCCCCAAGGGCCACAACTAACTCCCTCTTAAATATAGCCAATGAACTGGCCTCAACTACCTTCTGTGGCAGAGAATTCCACAGACTCACCATTCTCTGTGTGAAAAAAGATCTTCTCATCTCGGTCCTAAAAGACTTCCCCCTCATCCTTAAACTGTCACCCCTTGTTCTGGAGTTCCCCAACATCGGGAACAATCTTCCTGCATCTAGCCTGTCCAACCCCTTAAGAATTTTGTAAGTCTCTATAAGATCCCCCCTCAATCTCCGAAATTCCAGCGAGTACAAGCCGAGTCTATCCAGTCTTTCTTCATATGGAAGTCCTGCCATCCCAGGAATCAGTCTGGTGAACCTCCTCTGTACTCCATGGCAAGAATGTCCTTCCTCAGATTAGGAGACCAAAACTGTACGCAATACTCCAGGTGTGGCCTCACCAAGACCCTGTACAACTGCAGTAGAACCTCCCTGCTCTTGTACTCAAATCCTTTTGCTATGAATGCCAACATACCATTCGCTTTCTTCACAGCCTGCTGCACTTGCATGCATACTTTCAATGACTGGTGTACCATGACACCCAGGTCTCGTTGCATCTCCCCTTTTCCTAATCGGCCACCATTCAGATAATAGTCTATCCTCCTGTTTTTGTCGCCAAAGTGGATAACCTCACATTTATCCACATTATACTGCATCTGCCATGCATTTGCCCACTCACCCAACCTATCCAAGTCACCCTGTAGCCTCCTAGTATCCTCCTCACAGCTAACACTGCCCCCCAGCTTCGTGTCATCCGCAAACTTGGAGATGTTGCATTCAATTCCCTCACCCAGATCATTAATATATATTGTAAATAGCTGGGGTCCCAGCACTGAGCCTTGCGGTACCCCACTAGTCACTGCCTGCCATTCTGAAAATGACCCGTTTACTCCTACTCTTTGCTTCCTGTCTGCCAGCCAGTTCTCTATCCACATCAATACTGAACCCCCAATACCGTGTGCTTTAGGTTTGTATGCTAATCTCTTATGCGGGACCTTGTCGAAAGCCTTCTGAAAGTCCAGATATAACACATCCACAGATTCTCCCTTATCCACTCTACTAGTTACATCCTCAAAAAAATTCTATAAGATTCGTCAGACATGATTTACCTTTCATAAATCCATGCTGACTTTGTCCAATGATTTCACCGCTTTCCAAATGTGCTGCTATCCCATCTTTAATAACTGACTCTAGAATTTTCCCCACTACCAATGTTAGACTAACTGGTCTGTAATTCCCCGTTTTCTCTCTCCCTCCCTTTTTAAAAAGTGGGGTTACATTAGCTACCCTCCAATCCTCAGGAACTATTCCAGAATCTAAAGAGTCTTGGAAAAATTATCACTAATGCATCCACTATTTCTGGGGCTGCTTCCTTAAGTACTCTGGGATGCAGCCTATCTGGCCCTGGGGATTTATCGGCCTTTAATCCATTCAATTTACCTAACACCACTTCCCGGCTAACCTGGATTTCACTCAGTTCCTCCATCACATTTGACCCCCGGGCCTGCTATTTCCGGCAGATTATTTATGCCTTCCTTTGTGAAGACAGAACCAAAGTAGTTATTCAATTGGTCTGCCATGTCCTTGTTCCCCATGATCAAGTCACCAGTTTCTGACTGCAAGGGACCTACATTTGTTTTAACTAACCTTTTTCTCTTCACATATCTATAAAAACTTTTGCAGTCCGTTTTTATGTTCCCTGCCAGTTTTCTTTCATAATCTATTTTCACTTTCCTAATTAAGCACTTTGTCTTCCTCTGCTGGACTCTGAATTTCTCACAGTCCTCTGGTAGGCTACGTTTTCTGGCTAATTTGTATGCTTCATCTTTAGTTTTGATACAATCCCTGATTTCCCTTGTTATCCACGGATGCACTACCTTCCCTGATTTATTCTTTTGCCAAACTGGGATGAACAATTGTTGTAGTTCATCCATGCAGTCTTTAAATTCCTTCCATTGCATATCCACCGTCAACCCTTTAAGAATTACTTGCCAGTCTATCTTGGCCAATTCACGTCTCATACCCTCAAAGTTACCTTTATTTAACTTCAGAACCCTTGTTTCTGAATTAACAATGTCACTCTCCATTCTAATGAAGAACTCAACCATATTATGGTCACTCTTGCCTAAGGGGCCACGCACAACAAGACTGCTAACTAACCCTTCCTCATTACTCAGTACCCAGTCTAGAATAGCCTGCTCTCTTGTTGGTTCCTCTACATGCTGCTGCCTTCCCCTGATGAGCCATTATAACTCCCCCAACAGTTTGATCCAAAATGGTATATCTGTTTAGGAGGGAGATGACCGCAGGGGACTCCTGCACCACCATGCCTACTGCTACGCTGGCTAATGGCCACCCGTTCCCTTTCTGGCCGCTTAACCTGCGGTGTGACCAACTCACTGTGCGTACTATTCACGAGCATCTCAGCATCGTGGATGCTCCAGTATGAATCCCACCGCAGCTCCAATCGTTCAATACGGTCTGCCAGGAGCTGCAGCTGGACACACTTCCTGCAAATGTAGTCACCAGGGACACCGACCATATCCCTGATCTCCCACATGTTGCAGGATGAACAAACCATGGGGCCGATCTCAAATGACATGGCTTGCCCCCAAATTAAATCAACTCACTCACACTATAAAAATCTTAATCCTTTAAACTAACCTTTACTAAAAAGTACTGTACCCTTTGCTCACTGAACCCTTTAGCTCACTGAACCCTTTAGCTCACTGTACCTTTAGCTCACTTTACCTTTAGCTCACTTTACCTTTAGCTCACTTTACCTTTAACTCACTTTACCTTTAACTCACTTTACCTTTAACTCACTTTACCTTTGGGGCACACGTTTATATACTCTATTCAGAGTACATCAGGCAACTGAACCATTCTATCAACAACTAGAAAGCAGTCCTGAGTTGCTATCTACCTCAATGGAGACCCTCGAACTATCTTTAATCAAACTTTACCGAACTTGCACTAAAGGTTATTCCCTTTATTGTGTATCTGTGGCTCTACTTATGGATGGTACGATTGTAATCAGGTATTGGCTTTCTGCTTCTGGTTAGCACACAATAAAAGCTTTTCAGTGTACTTCGGTACACATCACATTGAACTAAACTATTCTGAAGGAGGAGTAAAAGTTCTTCTGCAAACCAGAATTCAAAAACTCCCTCTTCACCTTTCAATCCTAATTTTACACTGACAACGTCAGCGTCGATTCCCATTCAAAGAAACAGATTGTCCCTGTTCATCAGACGTACCTTACCATGAGTTTTGTGCTAAGTTTAATCAATCGATTGAAAATCCCTTATGATAACTTCTTTGAAGAAAACCTGTGCAATTATTATTTTAGAATAAATCCTAAGAGAAGCAGATTGAGGTTTTATTGATTGATATTTACTGGTAATTTAATTTTGCAGTAATCACATTATTTAACCTGGTGATTAAATTAAGTCTGCTAGCATTGATTTTCAGAAGACGGTAATTTACTGAGACATCTGTGTCTATGCATCTGGAAATATGGAAGAAAATTTCATTGATTTTGGTAATGCTGTCTTTTCTGATGGTTCTGCTTTAGGTACTATAAAACCATGTGTGAGGCAAGCTAATAGACATCTTACAATATCACACTAAACCCCATTGAACCTCTAATGTAATCAGGATACATACTACCATTTGCATGAAACCAGAAAGCCAGCACTTGTTGCATACTGGAACTTCTGATTTAGTGCGGAAACAGGCCCTTCAGCCACCAAGCCCTCGTCGCCCAGCGATCACCCCGTATACTAACTCCATCATACGCAATGGGAACAATTTACAATTTTCACTTGTCAAATAAACCTACAAACCCCATGTACATCTTTGGGATGTGGGGGGAAACTGGAGCACCTGGGGAAAATCCATGTTGTCATGGGGAGAAGGTGTAAACTCCGTACAGACAGCACTTGTAGTCAGGATCAAACTCGGGTCTCTGTTGCTGCAAGATAGCAACTCCACTGCTGCGCCGCTCCTAATATGCAAGGTAAGTTCCAGTACACTACTCTTACATACTGTAGAGAAGTTGTCTTGAACCTGTTCTACAAGACTCAACAGATATCTCAAATAGTTTTTAAGAAGGAACTGCAGATGCTGGAAAATTGAAGGTAGACAAAAGTGCTGGAGAAACTCAGCGGGTGCAGCAGCATCTCTGGAGCGAAGGAAATAGGCAACGTTTATGAGGAGAGGAAGAATAGAGAGGAAAAAAAGCACAGTGGTGCAGCAGTAGAGTTGCTGCCTAACAGTGCCATAGACCTGGGTTCCATCCTGGGTCCTACAAAGCAAAGAGACCGTTAAACAGTAAAAAGCAATGAAATATATCAGCAATGATATTTCCTGAATAAAGCATCCTCAAAACAGAGCTCACTGACAATGAGATTAATTATAGTATGATCACAGAATAAATCCACATTTAATTATGTTATTGCCCCTTACCTGTTTGTGTTTCATCAGCAATTTCTTCTCAGAAGGTTTTTTAGTAGCCTCTGTGGATTTTACTGTCAGTGGCACTTTATACTTGGCTGCTGGTTTGGTGATTTTCTGCGCAGGTCCAATGGATCCCGAGACTGGGCCTGGTCTTTTTACTGCCAAGGTCAGGAATATTGGTGGTTGAATTTCTGTAAACCTGTAACTTTCAAGCTTAATCTCTCAAATTATATTCTTTGTTAGTTCAGTGGACCTATAAGAGGGATCACAGCTGCTATCCTTGTTCCAATAAACCATTGGTAGAATGTCAGCATCATTGGTGAAAGTGGACTAACAAATCACAAATTGGTCTTGAGAAAATGCTGGAGTGCAATTCTTTAAAGCCATCCAACAAGGTGAATGAACATTATTGGATGTTTCTCTACCTACCAACATCACTTAGTTATCACTTAGTACCATTAAGAAACGTTCAGGCTTGTTCCCAAAACTTTTCTCTTGTTTTCTGGGACAGAGGAGCCTTGCCACTATATTGAGAGTCAAGAATCAAGAGTGTTTTATTGTCATATGCCCCAAACAGAGCAATGAAATTATTACTTGCAGCAGCATACCAGATATTCCCTTTGTTCTACCCATCCCTTTCCCACTGTCTCTACACCGAAAATAGCAGCAGGAATTTGTACAGTACCTAAAACATTAGCTCTATTGGACCTGCTAAGCTACTGTTGTATTTTCTATGTATTTACAATTTATATTTCAATTATAAAAATGCTCTCCCACTGCCATTCTCCCAATGAGCCCAGATGAATTTCCTAAAACTAAATCTTTTGCTGTTCACTTTGTTATAGGGCTAGTTATATAACGTTTGCTTGAAAGCATTGACAATTGCACACCTTTTGCTCTGCCATAATCCAAATTAATATTAAGAAAGCTCAAATTTCCTATTGCAGCCTAATCACTTTTGCCCTCCTCAGAAATGTGCCACATTTTTGCTCCATGCCCCTTTGACCATTTAAGGATCTACAGCACATTCCCAAAAAGGTAACGATATATATTTTTTGTCCCTCAGTTAGATTCACTTGTCCCTCATGCATTGTTTATCATAGTATAATCATTCATTCTTACAGCTCGTTTTCTTAACCAATGCTCCTATATTTCCTTTTCAAAGCATTTATCCTCAGCACAGGAGCAGGCCCTTCTGCACACGATGTCTGTGTAACCATGATGTCAATCCAAACTAATCTCTTCTTCCCACCCATGGTCTCTCTCTTCCCATTCCTTGCCTGTTCCATGTGCCTGACTCTTAAACATTGCAACTCCACCTGCTTCCAGTACTTCCTCTGGCAGTGCATGCCAGGAAACTACCATTCCTCGGTGTTAAAGAAAAACGTCTTGGAAACCTCCTTTAAACTTTCCCCCTCTCACCCTTAAAGCTGTATCCTTCCATTCTAGGGAAAAAAAATAAGAAGTGGCCTGGCTGAAATTATGTCTGATGCTGCCCGACCCACTGAGTTCCTCCTGCACTTTTTTTGCTCTAGATGGGAGTCAATATCCCAAATGACATTAATGTATTTAAGTATTTCTGATGAGGTGGATTTAAATATATGAACTGCTTTCTGACACCCAATGTATAAATAAACCTCATTAAAACAAAATCCAAAATCTTTTAAAGGTATTTCTTACCTGCTGCATTGGGAATAACTGGTTTTGAAGCATGATGTCCAAACGCATGACCAAATTCTTCCACAATAAGCTAAAAAGAGGCATGTACTTATTAGATTTAAGACATTCTAAGACACTAAAGTTGAAGTTATAACTAAATTGCATTTATATAGCACTTTTAACACAGCATTAATATCCTTAAAAAATTGCTATATCAGAACGTTATCATATAAAATATGATTACGAGTCAGCAAATATTACAATAAGTGACCAAAGATTTGATCAGAGCAGGAAGTTTTAATGAAAGGAGCAAAAAGTGCTAGAGAGATTTAGTGAGAAAATTCCAAAGTTTGAGTCCAGGGAATAAAGCCACAAGGAATGGTGAATAATGAAACTTAAGACTGAAGAAAAGGCCAAAATTAAGGAATCTAAGGGGCCAATAGAGAATTAAAGAGATTGGTGGCAAGAAAATGAAGAGATGGTAACTTAAGGATAAGAATTTAGAAATCAAAATTTTGTTTCAGCAAGGTTCAATGCTGGATACCAAACAAAGGTGATAGGTAATATAGACAAAATGCTGGAGTAACTCAGCGGGTCGGGCAGCATCTCTGGAGAAAAGGAATAGGTGACGTTTTGGGTCGAGACCCTTCTTCAGACTGAGAGTCAGGAGAGAGGGGAATTAGAGGTATGAAACAGTTCGGAACAAATCAGAGCCGGCACCAATGACCAAGGAAAGGTGGAGCCCACAATGGTCCATTGTTGGTTGTGGAACAAGTGATAACAAAGTGATATATGGATGCGAACAGTGGAACTAGCAGGACGACTAGGGTGCGGGAGGGACAGATGGGATTGTTACTTGAAATTAGAGAAATCAATATTCATACCGCTGGGTATCATCGGTGTAAACCAGCATCTGCAGTTCCTTCCTACACAAGGTGATAGTTGAATGGGACAAGCTAATTTGGACATTAATGGAGTTTTGAATTATCTCAAATATCTAGAGGGTAAAATATGTGCTTGAAGGAGGAATTTTGAATTATCAAATCTGGAGGCAAATAGAAATACAGGCAAAGGATTCACAATGAAACAAAAAAGGTAAAAATATATATCCGACACTGCCGATTGCCTGGAAGAGAACAGATAATGTAGGAGGGAAATTAAAAGGGAAATCAGGAAGCAAAGTGAAGTCTTGAAATAATATTGGACTACGATCATATAAAATGAAATATGCTTCGTAAGTACATAAAAAAGCAAAGTGCAAGATGTAAAATGGTGGGAGGTGGAGATTGCAAGTATGATTCTTAATGAATATTTTACAAGAAGTCATCGCAAAAGATGAGCATGTCATTAATGTTGCACTTAAAGGATAATGAGTGCAATATATTTAATGGGATGCACAAAGCAAAAAGTGCTGTTATCAACTATGAAAGTAGTTACATTTGCAGCTTCAGATTAATCTCAATGTATATCTCAAATCTCAGAGGTTCATACTTCAGTTATCAATTCTTCACAGGATCAATACCAATGGATTGGAGGCTTGCTTATGGTATTGTTTAGAAAGGGATTCAGGGAAAAATCAAACAAGTCTAAAGTAGGTTCCTGATCCAAAATGTCACCTATTCCTGTCGTCCAGAGATGCTACCTGATCCGTTGTTGGTGTACTGTGTGCAGTTCTGGTCGCCCTATCACAGGAAGGATGTGGAGGCTTTGGAGAGGGTGCAGAGAGCTTCACCAGGATGCTGCTTGCATTAGAAGGTATTAGCTATGAGAAGCAGTTGCCCAAAGTTAGATTGGTTTCTGTATAGCAGAGGCCGATGATACACCCAAAAGGTACATTCATACTTGGTATTTCATAGATTATCTTACTAATTGGAATTTAATCACAAAATCAGATCTTCAAAACCTCCAATCTGGAAGCTAAGGCAATTTCCATAACTTAAACATAGTTCACAGATTCCTAATTTAGTTTAGTTTAGCGATACAGAATGGAATTAAGCCCTTCGACCCATGCTGTCCAGTGATCCCCATATCAAGCATTATCCTACACACTAAAATCTTTATCAAAGCATTACCATAAGGCAGCAACTCTACCACTATTGCCGCCCCAAAGTTCTCCTCATAGTTCTGCGATAATCATTCCAAGCATGATCTAATGAAATATAAATACTACCTCACACAATTACAGACCTAATGTCCATCAGGAGAGAAACATAAGAACAAAGCAATGAACGTTTTTGACATTTTTCTTCCAGAGATGGTTACCTGAACTCAGAGAGAGCGAGAAACATGTATAAACGGTGGTGTAGCTATTCTCCCCAAAGACTGAAATCAAAAGCACAGTTCTAGCTCTTAAACATTAAAATGCTGTATGCAGTGTGAAATAGCATATTCAAACAACCCTCGTTACAACCAGGCCCATCTCAGAGATTTCTTTTGAACAAGTAAAAGTTAAATTATAAAACATCGTGGTACTCACATCAGGCAAAAGCAACTTGTCGATTCTTTTAGCAAGAAATGGTTTCTGCAGTAGAGAACTCACTGACGGCCTGTCCCTTGGATTTCTCTTAAACAACTGCGACATTAAGTTACGTAGGTCATAAGAATAATGAACAGAAACTGGTGGATAAGATCCACGGATGATCTTTAGTACTAGATTTTTCATATTGCCGGCTTCAAACTGCATCAAAAGAAAAGTAGCGAATGTGAATAATTTTACATTGAACATATTCTATTATTTCATTTGCATTCTTATAAAAGCTCATTGCACAAACATTTCTTAAAACAAATCCCACTCAAAGGTAATATAAATTGGCCAAAGGGGAGTTAACATGCATAGTTACCTAGTAAACAGAAGGCCTGTCTTCAATTGCATCTTAACATTACACACTAAAATATTATAAAATAAATAAAATAATATAGGTGAGCCAAGTATTCTGACACCACCTATACAAAAATTACAAAGCATACCTACACGAATGATTCTAGAGATTGCAAAATACCAATACAAGGGGAGACTTTTCAGATCACTGAAGAACATGAATATGTGACATTTCTGGTTGAGACCCTTCTTCAGGCAGTCGGAGGAAGGGTCCCGACCTGAAACATCACCTATCCATAGATGCTGCCTGACCCGCAGAGTTACTCCAGCACTTTGTGTCCTTTTGTGTAAAGGGAAAGAGACCAGTTAGTTTTAAAGCTGCAGAGATGGTGGGTACTCCAAAATATTGAGTCTATTTCCCTGACCGACTGAATTTCCCCCCGCAGTTTTATTTTTGCTGGGTGAATGGGTAATTAGGACAAAACAAATATCTCTGATCAAGTGGGGTGGAATTGCCAGGGTGATAAGATATTGATGAAGTCATCTGATTCATAAATTATTAAAGGTAGCTTGAAAGTGCAGATGCAGATTAAATCTAAGCAGTCAAAAGACAGATGTTGAAACTACATGCAGATAGCGCCTGAGGTCTGTATGAAACCCACATCTCTAGAGCTGCAAGGTAACACCTCCATTGCACCTCCCCTATCTTATCACGGGATTTAAGCCACTAAAAAAGCAAAATGAAATGGTCAGCCTGGTCGGCATCTCAACAGTTTCTCCGATGGCTCAATATATTTAACTACCTTAAGATGTGCTAATTGGCTAATTATTTTACATTTGGAAATCCAAAGTTAATTACAGAAAAGCAAAAGGCATTAACATGCAGCACATTCTTTCACGGACAGCTTTGTAACATCCAACAATTTCTGTATAGCATTGCAGCATGCTCATTTAAAAAAAAATCTTGGACAATCCCATTCAATTCGATTTTTTTTCTCCCTCCATTCTATTTCACCCAAATGACTAAATGTTCTGAAAATTATTCCCTCTTTCCATTTCACCCTTACTGCTCAACAAACAGTTGGGGTGGCGGTAGATTTGCTGCTTGACAGCACCAGAGGGCCAAGTTCGATCCTGACTATGGGTGCTGTCCTTACGGAGTTTGGACTCTCTCTCTGACTACGTGGGTGTCCTCCAGGTTCACCGGTTTCCTCCCACACTCCAAAGACCTTGAAGTTTGTATGTTAATTGGCTTCGGTAAAATTGTAAATTGTCCCTAGCAGTGTGCTGGTGTACGGTGTCACTGGTTGGCGCTGGCCCGGTGGGCCAAAGACCTGTTTCCATGCTGTTTCTTTAATGTCTAAAAACAAATTTCATGAAATATTATATTTGCCTCTCTGCACATCCCAGGACCTAAATTGTTTGTCTTCTCGTCATCATTTTTCATTGTGTAACTATTGTTTTGCTGATTATTATCTACCTTAATCGGGTTCAGTTCCCTTATTATCTCTTTGGAATTTGGTTTCTCCTCCCCAGGTGATTCTCTTAAACCTTTTGTTTATTCCTTTCATCTTTTTTATCAGCTTGCTGACGATTCCATTTCCTAGGCATTTTAAGTTGCTGTAATACCAGTCCTTTATTCTACTCCATTAACTAGATTCTGCATGACATCTGTTTATGCTGTAAGGAAAAATTACTAACATAGGAAAAGTACCCTGACCCATAGGAAGAGGTCATCCGTCTATTATATGGGACCTTATGAAAGTCATGGTAAAATTAACATAGACTACATTAAATGCATTGCCCTCATTAACCTTACTTGTTAGTTCTGCAGATAATTCAATCATTAGTCAATCACAACGTTCCACACTGACTGTAGACACCTCTGTTTGCTTCACTTCCCACATGCAGCACGACATAAATATGCCAACATATTCCTTATCTATGTTGCCCAATTAAAATGGATAGCTCTTGAAAAATATGGTCAAGTGTCTTGAACAAAATGTCTCACAAATGGATTTCAAGGTCTCTGTCATAAAGTGTATCAATAACAACTATACCTAGTTAGAATCACAGTAAAGCAGTTTTCATTTTAACTGGGAGCATAAGTACATGAAAATGGTGTCACATGTGGATAGAATGGTTAAGAAAGCCTTTGGTATGCTGGCCGTCATCAGTCAGGACATGGAGTATGGAAGGGATTTAATCTTGAAGTTGTACAAGATATTGCTGAATCTATACTTGGAATATTGTGTTCAGTTTTGGTCACTGCAAAGAAAACCTGCCATTAAGCTAGAAAGAGTGCAGAAAAGATTTAAAAGGATGTTGCCAGGACTGAAGGGAGTGTGCCATAGCGAGAGATTAGGCTAGGACAAAGTCTGAAGAACTGCCCCGATCTGAATCATCACCTCCAGTGATGCTGCCTGACCTGCTGAGTTACTCTAGCACTTCATGTTCCAGGCAAGATAGATGCAAAAAGTTGGAGTAACTCAGCGGGACAGGCAGAATCTCTGAAGAGAAGGAATGGGTGACATTTCGTGTTGAGAACCTTCCTCGTACTGGAGCCTACCAGTTAGAAGGCAATTCTGGATTTAGTGTTGTGTAATGAACCGTATTTAAGGTAAAGGAGCCATTAGGAGGTAGTGACCATAATATGATAAGTTTTGCATCTACAATTTGAGAGGGAGAAGGGAAAATCGGAAGTGTCAGTATTACAGTTGAGCAAAGAGAACTATAGAAACATAGAAACATAGAAAGTAGGTGCAGGAGTAGGCCATTCAGCCCTTCAAGCCTGCACCGCCATTCAATATGATCATGGCTGATCATCCAACTCAGTATCCCGTACCTGCCTTCTCTCCATACCCTCTGATCCTCTTAGCCACAAGGGCCACATCTAACTCCCTCTTAAATATAGCCAAGGAACTGGCCTCAACTACTCTCTGTGGTAGAGAGTTCCAGAGACTCACCACTCTGTGTGAAAAAAGTCTTTCTCATCTCGGTCTTAAAGGATTTCCCCCTTATCCTTACGCTGTGACCCCTTGTCCTGGACTTCCCCAACATCGGGAACAATCTTCCTGCATCTAGCCTGTCCAACTCCTTAAGAATTTTGTAAGTTTCTATAAGATCCCTTCTCAATCTCCTAAATTCTAGAGAGTATAAACCGAGTCTATCCAGTCTTTCTTCATAGGACAGTCCTGACATCCCAGGAATCAGTCTGGTGAACCTTCTCTGCACTCCCTCTATGGCAATAATGTCCTTCCTCAGATTTGGAGACCAAAACTGTACGCAATACTCCAGGTGTGGTCTCACCAAGACACTGTACAACTGAAGTAGAACCTCCCTGCTCATATATTCAAATCCTTTTGCTATGAAAGTTAACATACCATTCGCTTTTTTCACTGCCTGCTGCACCTGCATGCCTACTTTCAATGACTGGTGTACCATGACACCCAGGTCTCGCTGCATCTCCCCTTTTCCTAATCGGCCACCATTTAGATAATAGTCTGCTTTCCTGTTTTTGCCACCAAAGTGGATAATCCCACATTTATCCACATTATACTGCATCTGCCAAACATTTGCCCACTCACCCAGCCTATCCAAGTCACCTTGCAGTCTCCTAGCATCCGCCTCACAGCTAACACTGCCCCCCAGCTTAGTGTCATCCGCAAACTTGGAGATATTGCCTTCAATTCCCTCATCCAGATCATTAATATACATTGTAAATAGCTGGGGTCCCAGCACTGAGCTCTGCCGTACCCCACTAGTCACTGCCTGCCATTGTGAAAAGGACCCGTTTAGTCCTACTCTTTGCTTCCTTTTTGCCAGCCAGTTCTCTATCCACATCAATACTGAACCCCTAATGAGTAAGCTTTAAGTTTGTATTCTAATCTCTTATGTGGGACCTTGTTGAAAGCCTTCTGGAAGTCCAGATATACCACATGAGCTGATTCTCCCTTATCCACGCTACTAGTTACATTCTCGAAAAATTCCACAAGATTCGTCAGACATGATTTACCTTTCGTAAATCCATGTTGACTTTGTCCAATGATTTTACCACTTTCCAAATGTGCTGCTATCCCATCTTTAATAACTGACTCTAGCAGTTTCCCCACAACCGATGTTAGACTAACTGGTCCATAATTCCCCGTTTTCTCTCTCCCTCCCTTCTTAAAAAGAGGGGTTACATTTGCTACCCGCCAATCCTCAGGAACTACTCCAGAATCTAATGTTTTGAAAGATTATCACTAATGCATCCACTATTTCCGGAGCTACTTCCTTAAGTACTCTGGGATGCAGCCTATCTGGCCCTGGGGATTTATCGGCCTTTAATCTATTCAATTTACTCAACACCACTTCCCGATTTCACTCAATTCCTCCTTTGACCCGCAGTCCCCTGCTATTTCCGGCAGATTATTTATGTCTTCCTTAGTGAAGACGGAACCAAAGTAGTTATTCAATTGGTCCGCCATATCCTTGTTCCCCATGATCAACTCACCTGTTTCTGACGGCAAGGGACATACATTTGTTTTAACTAATCTCTTTCTCTTCACATATCTATAAAAACTTTTGCTGTCAGTTTTTATGTTCCCTGCCAGTTTTTTTTCATTATCTATTTTTCCTTTCCTAATTAAGCCCTTTGTCCTCCTCTGCTGGTCTCTGAATTTCTCCCAGTCCTCTGGTATGCTGCTTTTTCTGGCTACTTTGTACACATCATCCTTTGCTTTGATACTATCCCTGATTTCCCTTGTTATCCACGGATGCACTACCTTCCCCGATTTATTCTTTTGCCAAACTGGGATGAACAATTTTTGTAGTTCATCCATGCAGTCTTTAAATGTCTTCCATTGTATATCCACTGTCAACCCTTTTAGAATTAATTGCCAGTCAATCTTGGCCAATTCACGTCTCATACCCACAAAGTTACCTTTCTTTAAGTTCAGAACCATTGTTTCTGAATTAACAATGTCACTCTCCATCCTAATGAAGAACTCAACCATATTATGGTCACTCTTGCCCAAGGGGGCACTTACAACAAGAAGGATAACTACCCCTTCCTCATTACTCAAAACCCAGTCTAAAATAGCCTGCTCTCTCGTTGGTTCCTCTACATGTTGATTTAGATAACTATCCCGCATACATTCCAAAAAAACCTCTTCCTCAGCACCCCTACCAATTTGATTCACCCAATCTATATGTAGATTGAAGTCACCCATTATAACTGTTTTACCTTTGTCGCACGCATTTCTAATTTCCTGTTTGATACCATCCCCAACTTCACTGCTACTGTTAGGTGGCCTGTACACAACACCCACCAGCGTTTTCTGCCCCTTAGTGTTTTGCAGCTCTACCCATACCGATTCCACATCCTCCAAGCTAATGTCCTTCCTTTCCATTGCGTTAATCTCCTCTCTAACCAGCAACGCTACCCCACCTCCTTTTCGTTCATCTCTATCCCTCCTGAATATTGAATATCCCTGGATGTTCAGCTCCCAGCCCACATCACCCTGGAGCCATGTCTCTGTGATCCCAACTATATCATAATCATTAATAGCTATCTGCACGTTCAACTCGTCCACCTTATTACGAATACGAACTATGGAGGCACGAGGGAGGAGCTGGCCAAAGTTGACTGGAAAGAGTCCCTAGCAGGGATGACAGTGGAACAATGGCAGGGATTTTTGAGAATAATACAGAAGGTGCAGAATCATTGCAGTATAAAAGAACAGTATAAAAGTACAAGAGAAGAAGTACAACATAGCAAAGATGAGCGGGAAGCCAGAGGATTGGGAAACTTTTGAAGAGCAACGGAAGATAACTAAAAAGGCAACACGTGGAGAAAAGATGAGGGTCGAAGGTAAGCTAGCCAAAAATATAAAGGAGGAGTGTAAAAGCTTCTTTAGGTATGTGAGGAGGATAAAATTAGTTAAGACAAATGTGGGTCCCTTGAAGACAGAAACTGGTGAATTTATTATAGGAACAAGGAAAAGGCAAACGAGTTGAACAGGTACTTTGGATGTGTCTTCACTAAGGAACAC
Organism: Okamejei kenojei; assembly: GCA_035221665.1. NCBI lineage: Eukaryota > Metazoa > Chordata > Chondrichthyes > Rajiformes > Rajidae > Okamejei > Okamejei kenojei. The sequence goes on along the minus strand of CM069133.1, from coordinate 51,743,067 downwards.
ACAAACAATCTCCCAGATGTACTAGTGGCCAGAGAACCTAGGATGACAGAGGAACTGAAGGAAATTCACATTAGGCAGGAAATGGTGTTGGGTGGACCGATGGGCCTGAAGGTTGATAAATCGGCAGGATCCCAGGGTACTTAAGGAGGTGGCTCTAGAAATTGTGGATGCATTGGTGATCATTTTCCAATGTTCTACAGATTCAGGATCAGTTCCTGTGGATTGGAGGGTAATTAATGTTATCCCATTTTTTAAGAAAGGAGAGAGAAAACAGGGAATTATAGACCAGTTAGCCTGACATCGGTGGTGGGGAAGATGCTGGAGTCAATTATAAAAGATGAAATAGTGGCACATTTGGATAGCAGTAACAGGATCGGTCCGAGTCAGCATGGATTTACGATGGGGAAATCATGCTTGACTAATCTTATGGAATTTTTTGAGGATGTAACTAGTAAAACGGACAAGGGAGTGCCAGTGGATGTAGTGTACCTGGACTTTCAGAAAGCCTTTGATAAGATCCCACATAGGAGATTAGTGGGCAAAGTTAGAGCACATGGTGTTGGGAGTAAGGTACTGACATGGATAGAAAATTGGTTGGCAGACAGGAAACAAAGAGTAGGGTTTAACGGGTCCCCTTTTGAATGGCAGGCTAGTGAGGTACCGCAGCTATTCACAATATACATTGATGATTTAGATGAAGGGATTAAAAGTAACATTAGCAAATTTGCAGATAACACAAAGCTGGGTAGCAGTGTGAACTGTGAGGAAGATGTTATGAGGATGCAGGGTGACTTGGTTAGGTTGGGTGAGTGGGCAGATGCATGGCAGGCATTAATGTGGATAGATGTGAGATTATCCACTTTGGTAGCAAAAACAGGAAGGCAGATTAAATGGTGTCTAGTTGGGAAAAGGGGAAGTACAACGGGATCTGGGGGTTCTTGTTCATCAGTCAATGAAAGTAAGCACGCAGGTACAGCAGGCAGTGAAGAAAGCTAATGGCATTTTGGCCTTCATAACAAGAGGAGTTGAGTATAGGAGCAAAGAGGTCCTTCTACAGTTGTACAGGACCCTGTTTAGACCACACTTGGAGTATTGTGCAGTTTCGGTCTCCAAATTTAGGAAGGACATTCTTGTTATTGAATGCAGCGTAAGATCACGAGGTTAATTCCCGGGATGGCGGGCCTGTCATATGTTGAAAGAATGGATCCACTGGGCTTATATACACTGGAATTTAGAAGGATGAGAGGAGATCTTAGTGAAACATAAGATCATTAAGGGATTGGACACGCTAGAGGCACAAAACATGTTCCCGATGTTGGGGGAGTCCAGAACCAGGGGCCACCGTTTAAGAATAAGGGGTAGGCCATTTAGAACGGAGATGAGGAAAAAACAGAGAGTTGTGAATCTGTGGAATTCTCTACCTCAGAAGGCAGTGGAGGCCGATTCTCTGGATGCTTTCATGAGAGAGTTAGATAGAGCTCTTAAAGATAGCGGAGTCAAGAGATATGGGGAGAAGGCAGGAACGGGGTACTGATTGTGGATGATCAGCCATCAGAACAGTGAATGGCGGTGCTGAATGGCCTACTCCTGCACCTATTGTCTGTAATAGGACTTTATTCCTTGGTACTTAGGAGGCTGAGGGTAGATCATATAGATAAGTAAAAAATCATGAGGCACAGATAGATTGAACGAACATTACTCAGGGCCTTGTTGGAGTTAAGGACAAAGATTTAAGGTCAGAAGGTAAAGATTTAATAGCAACCCGAGAGGCAACATTTTCACACGGATGGATATGTATATGCACTGAGCTACAAAGGAAGTGGCTGAGGCAGGTAGAGTAACAGCATTTAAAAGCTGGACAGGTACACGGATAGAAATGGTTTAGAGGGATATGGATCAAACATGGGCAAATGGAGCTAGCTTCGATGGGCATCATGGTCGGCATTAATGAGTCGGGCTGAAAGACTGGTTTCTGTGCTGTATGAGTCTGATTCTACAACTTGCCTCTGCTTTAGCATGAGAATCAATCTTTTCAACCTGACTATTTATCACTCCAGTCAATGCCAAAACCTCCCTGGCAATTTTATTACCAGCAGCTTGACATTGTAACTTACAATTACTGAGAACACAATTGTAAAACATCCAAACAATTACGCAGTGTCCGTAATCACCCCTAAGTAAGGGCCACATTTAAATCTTAATGTCATGGAGTGAAAGATTAAATATAATAGTACTTACAGCATGTTTGAGGGTGCACATCTCATATAGGACGCAGCCCAAAGCCCAAATATCACTAGAGACGTGAATTACAAGGTATAAGTCAATAATTATTCATTCCCAGTGAAACAAATACAAAGAATCTATACATAACTAAAACTCTGATCTTGTGATCTTCCAGTTTGCGCAGTTTTTCTATTTGCGCAAAACGGTAAGCAATAGTGCTACGCTTTTTTGTCAGCTTACTCACCGCTCGCCCATGCTGCGAATGCAATAAGTTTCGTTCCGATTGGTAGTATATTGTAAAAGTTAGCGAGATTTAAAAATCGTAAAAACTGAGCGTGCATAGATCGATCTCCTCTCCTGCCAGTCAGCGCCGCGCGGATTGGTCTCTTCTCCTGTCACTCACCGGGACAGTCCGCCCCTTCCTGCACCATCTCGTCTTTACTGGAGCTGAAGGACGCTGCAGGTGACCGGAGGAAGTCTCCAACTGGACACAATTTTCGGAGGGATTGGAAGCGGCCTGGCCCGGAGTCGGAGAAATCGCCAAACGGAAAGCGGAGAGTCTGATCCCGGCGGAGGAGAGCTTCCAGCGCCTGCTGCGAGTCCCAAACGCACCGCCATCGCAACGGCCCGCAGCTCCAGCCCCTTTCCCTCTGGTCCCCCTCGCTGGCTCCTACCCCACTCTCTCCCATGGCTCTTCCCCCGCCTTTACTCCGAGCTCTCTCATCACCCCCACCCACTCTCCCCCCCTCCCCCGCCCACACGGCCGAAGCAGCTGGTGCTTTCGGGCTGAGACAAGGGTCCGAGGCCAGGCTCTAAGGGCGCCGGCGCCTCCGGGGTACGCAAGAAGGGAGAGGAGCGGCGAACCTGAGATGCTGGGGAGGGATAATGGGGAAGGAGAGGGGATAGAGTGGAGGGGAGTAGGGAAGGGAGAAGAGTTATGGAGGGAGGGAGGGAGTGACTGAGGGTAGGGAAAAGGAGGTGAGGGATGGATTAGGGAGGGTAGGAGAGAGAAAAGAGGGAGGAGGGAGAGTGGGGGAGGAAGGCGAATAGAGGGCGGAGGGGGGAGTAAAGGAGGGGGGAGTGGGGGAGGTTGGGAGTGGGGAATAGTGGGAGAGGAGGGCAGTGGGAGAGGTGAGGAGGGATAATGGGGGGGCATAGAGGGAAGTGAGGAGTGGGGGATAGAGGGATCGGGGGGTAGGGAGGAGAGAGGAGTTATGGAGGGAGTGGTGAGGGACGGATTGCGGGAGGGGAGGAGGAGAGGGGAAAGAAGAGGGAAGGTGAAGAGGAGGGGGAGAGAGTGCTAGGGATGAGGGGAAATGAGCCGTGCCTGCACAGTTGGGGCTATGGGTGAGTGGTGGAATATTGCGTTAGGGGACCAAGCCCCCTGTGTGATAGGCACCCAACGGGTCCCACTTAGTCTAGCGATTCTTATTAATGTATTATAAATACACAACACCGATTAAATGTTCAAATGTACCTTTTGTTGTTGTATGGTTTATTTTCACATATTTCTGGGGACAAGTAGTACGGTGTGCCAATACAAGTCCGTGCCAACTCCACGGTGCTGTGAGGAAGCAAACAAAATTAACATCGTCATCAATGTAATATCCTTTAGAAACTTTCATTTGCCAGTTTATAAGTGGCAATAATCCATTAAAAAATAAACATTAATATTTCCAGGTGAAACAATTTGATAGACTGCAACTACTTCACACATCACAAATCATTCTTAGTTTAGTTAGATTTGGGGGAGTCCAGGACCAGGGGTCACAGTTTAAGAATAAGGCGTAGTTCATTTCGGACTGAGATGATGAAAAACATTTTCAGCCAGAGTTGTGAATCAGTGGAATTCTCTGCCACAGAAGGCAGTGAAGGCCAATTCACTGGATGTATTCAAGAGAGTTAGATATAGCTCTTAGGGCTAACAGAATCAAGGGATATGGGGAGAAAGCAGGAACGGGGAACTGATTCTGGATGATCAGCCATGATCATATTGAATGGCGGTGCTGGCTCGAAGGGCCGAATGGCCTACACCTGCACCTACTTTCTATGTTTCTATGGCTACTAATCTGTAACTGTAATCTGTATTTGTACTCATCCCAAAGCCTTCTAAACCAGGAGCATTTTAAGTGCTCGTCTATAATGCTTAATCCTACGAGAGTATTTGCCTTCAATTAAAGTTTGGAACGTAGTACTACTATGTAGTGCTTCATTGTTCATTTCATTAAAAAAGCTAAAGTAATCTTTTTTTTCAATCAATTCTCACTTTTTTTGGATAAAGATGAAGGCAAATCAATGCTGTTGCACAAAGGTACAAGAAAAGAGGGAATACATGTAAATTAATTTTCCTTTCAATAAGTAAGAATTCTACCTGTTGAGTACTCTAGCTATTCCAAAATCTCCCAGCTGAACCGTCCCATCTTTGGTCAGAAATATATTCTGGGTTGGAAAAGGAAAATGTGTTAAGACTTATTAACCAGAACATATTTCAGTTTACATTCTTAAACAAATATTTTGGAGTAGAAATATGCATGAAATTAGTTATACTTTAATGATGTAGTTTTATAGGTAAGAGAATCTGATCTTGTGTGTCCAAGATTCAAGGTTGACATTCTTCTGGTCCTCTTGATACAACAATATGCCCAAAGCCATCAAGCTTCCATCTAAATAATTAGATTTTAGAGACATAGAAAAAACAGTGGCGCAGCTGGTAGAACTGCTGCCTCACAGCGCCAGAGACCTGGGTTCGATCCTAACCACGGGTACTGTCTGTGTGGAGTATCCACGTTCTCCCTGTGATCATGTGGGTTTCCTTTGGGATTGCTCCAGTTTCCTCCCACATCCCAAAACAGAGCAGGCTTGTAGGCTAATTGACATCTGTAAATTGTCCCTAGTATGTAGGGAGTGTGAAGAACAGATGTGTGAATGGATGAGATAGCCGATGTTGCCTCAGTGGGCCGAAGCACCTGTTTCTATCCTGTCTCTCTAAACCAAACTAAACTCAGCAAGTTGATGGACTGAATCACCAACCTTATTTTTATTATATTAATCACAATGGAACAAAATACTGTTTAGTTTCGCAACAGGTAGTTTATTTGTCCTGACTTGTTATCATCCAAGCAGCAAAATTAAAAAATGATAATAAATCAATTTTAGGAGAACAACTATTTGGACTGTACGCATTTGTCCAAAACCTATCATGAGTTTACCAAAAAAGAAATGGGAGAGAAATAATTTTTCATGCATTTATAGAAAATAATCTTCACTGACATTTGAAGAAATATAATTTTAGTTGTAAATATTTCATGCAGTAGACTTGAGATTTTTAGAGAGATACAGAGTGGAAACAGGCCTTTTGGCCCACCGAGTCAACCATTCGTCACCCGTATACTAGTTCTATATAATCTCACTTTCACATCCTGCACATTAGGGGCAAATTTTACAGAAGCCAATTCACCTACAAATCCACACGTCTTTGAGACGTGGAAGGAAACCAGAGCACCCGGAGGAAATGCACGCGATCACATGGAGAACATGCAACCTCCGCACAGACAGCACCCAAGTCAGGATAGAACCTGCTGTGCCACCTAGCACACTAACTAGAATTTAACTCTTTCCTATTAATGGTATACATGCCTCCCAAGGCTTGAGAATCGGGAAATACATGCATATTAGTCTGTAAGTGTACATGGAATTAACATTTCACATGAAGGAAAAAATTCTAGTAGTGTTACCACTGACATCCAAACATTACCCCTTCAAGACCAAAATTGTACGCAATACTACAGGGTTTTGGTGAGACCACACCTGGAGTATTGCGTACAGTTTTGGTCTCCAAATCTGAGGAATGACATTCTTGCCATAGAGTGGGTACAGAGAAGGTTCACCAGACTGATTCCTGGGATGTCAGGACTTTCATATGAGGAAAGACTGGATAGACTTGGCTTGTACTCGCTAGAATTTAGAAGACTGAGAGGGGATCTTATAGAAACTTACAAAATTCTTAAAGGGTTGGATAGGCTAGATGCAGGAAGATCATTCCCGATGTTGGGGAGGTCCAGAACAAGGGGTCACAGTCTAAGGATAAGAGGGAATTCCTTTAGGACCGAGATGAGGAAAACATTTTTCACACAGAGAGTGGTGAGTCTCTGGAATTCTCTGCCACAGAAGGTAGTTGAGGCCAGTTCATTGGCTATATTTAAGAGGGAGTTAGATGTGGCCCTTGTGGCTAAAGGGATCAGGGGGTATGGAGAGAAGGCAGGTACAGGATACTGAGTTGGATGATCAGCCATGATCATATTCAATGGCGGTGCAGGCTCGAAGAGCCGAATGGCCTACTCCTGCACCTATTTTCTATGTTTCTAAGTCATGAAATTCTGGAATTCCTTCACTGAGCCTCACCTTTGAGAGGCTCTATAACATTTCACGTGTCACCTAGCATGCCCTTGCATTCCAGTTTCATACTTTACCTGATGATATTCCTGAAAAATGTTGAGGCAGTTCATAAATATGGATCATAAATTTCATAAATATGGATTATTATGACACAGAACACAGTACCTACAAACTAATCCAATGTTCACTGCAAAAATTGAAAATACCTTTTTCCTATTAATTGTGGTGTAAAAACATTCTAAACAGTTAAAAGTCTCCAGTTTAATGACATTGCTGGGCCTTTATAAACTCAAGCAATAAGCTGGATTTTTTTTCTTCCGAAAATAACAAAATTCACCATCTATTTCGCGAGTTATCAATCATGTTTCTGAAAATATTTCCATAGCTTAATTGATTAACGAGCTCACCTGTGACTTGATATCCCTGTGGAGAATCTTTCTATCGTGCACATGTTTGAGAGCCAAGCAGATTTGCACAAACCAATCTAGGATCTACCAAACACACAAAAATATAATGATATTCTTATAGAAGCAGAAACTAGGTTAGACAATAAAGGTCAGATATTGCACTTACAAAGATAACAATAGATAACATACCCCCACCACCCTTTGTGTAAAAAAAAGTGCCCCTCAGGTTCCTATTAAATCTTTCCCCACTCAATTTTACATATGGTTCTTTATTCCATTGCTCTGGGTTATGTTCTCATTCCTGCTTGGTTTCTACAAACTCTATTTCAAAAATCAATCTGAGACATGAATATACTTAATAATTGTATTTGTACCTTTCTGGAATTGAGAAGTACACAGAATTACAACCAAAGGACTTGTCAACCTGGACATTCCCCTGATAGTTCAGAATGACCCAGATTCAATTGCAAATCCACAAATAATGTATTGGGACGAGACAGAAATTAGAAAATGTTGGCAACCCGCTGTTGCCGCCAAGAAATCCAGAACAGCAACAAGGAATCAGGCATCAAGGTTACTAATATTGATGAATATAGCAATGTAATTGTGTTCAATATGCTGATGCTACGGTGTTAGGACTGGTTAGATTTCAAACCCTTATCATTATGCTGAGAGTTCGCTAACATTTGATGAGACCATGACCTGGTTTATTTCTGATGCCTCTGCCATTGGATTAGACAGTTAATATTGTCAAGACTCATGTATTTGCACCTGCTCATGGAACACGTCAAAACAAAAACTTTTTGACAGGAAGTGAGAGGAGAAACGTGAGAAAAAAACAAAAATAAACACATTCACACAAGGGACCTCTCATGACAACCAGCCATATGTTTAATTTCATCCTGGTTGGAGTAATTCCTTGGTAGCTTTCAAAGAAACAAACAGTACAAAGACCATGACCTGACAATTTTGTGCTCGTTCTTTTAGGGAGCTGTCTGGTTAGTTCCACTGAACCCTCAACAATTTCTGTTAAGTTGCAAATAAAATTGTCTGAAAGCTTGAACCCAATAGTTACAACTCAATGTGGCCCTTTGCAAAAGACCCACAAGCTGCAAAGGGTGGGGAATACGATTGAGGAGATTACATAAATCCAATTAGCAGAAAGGCTAATAAGTAATTTTTTTTAAATATTTCATTTGAGTGGTCTTGTTGGAACCCAAATTAATGTGTCTAGGTTTTGTTCTCGAAGGGCAATGGAACTAGTCAAAGAGTCATATACAGTCACATGGAAACAGGCCCTGCGGCCGACCTTGCCCATCAACATGCCGTCTACACTAGTCCTACCTGCCCACGGTTGGTTCATAAACCTCTCAACCTATCCTATCATGTAACTGTCCAAATGTCTTAAACGTTATGAACCACTTCCTCCAGCAGCTTATTTCACACACCAATGGGTAAAAATGTAAAAAAGGAATCTCTCACGTTCCTATTAAATCTCCCCCCCCCCACCTTAAACCTATGTCCTCAGTTTGGTTTAGTTATTGTCACATGCACCGAGGGACAGTGAAAAACATTTGTTGTGTGCTAACCAGTCAGCGGAAAGACAATACATGATTACATTTGAGCTTTTCAGAGTATACAGATACATGATAAAGAGAATAACATGAATAACATTTAGTGCAGGGTAAAGCCAGTTAAGACAGATCAAAGATAGTCCGAGGGTCTCCAATGAGGTAGATAGGGCTTCAGGACTGCTCTCTAGTTGTGGTCGGATGGTTCAGTTGCCTGATAATAGCTGGGAAGAAACTGTCCCTAAATCAGGAGGATTGAGTTTTCACACTTCTATACCTTTTGCCCAATGGGAGTGGGGTGAAAAGCCAGGATGCGACTCGTCCTTGATTATGCTGCTGGCCTTGCCGAGGCGGCACCAGGTATAAATGGAGTCAATGGAAAGGAGGTTGGTTTGTGTGATGGGCTGGGCTGCGTCCACAATTCTCTGCAATTTCTTGCAGTCTTGGATAGAGCTGTTCCCAAATCATGTTATGATGCATCCCTATAAAATGCTTTCTACGGCGCATCTGTAGAAGTTGGTGAGAATTGCTGGGGGCATACCAAACTTCCTACGCCTTCTAAGGGACTAGAGGAGCTGGTGTGCGTTGGTGTGCTCTGGTTCTCAATTTCCCTACACTGGACAAAAGACTGCATTTATTTGATCTATTCCTCACACGATCTTGCCCACCTCTATGGTCTCGACCCGAAACGTCGCCTATCTCCTTCGCTCCTTAGATGCTGCTGCACCCGCTGAGTTTCTCCAGCTTTTTGTGTACCCTCTATAATATCTCCCCTTGTCCTCCTGCGTTCCAAGGAATAATGTCCCAACCTACTCAACCTCTCACTGTAGCTCAGGCCATGAGTCCTGGCAACCTCCTCGTAAACGTTTTTGAAAATGTTTAAGGCAGAGTTAGCTAAGTACTTGATAAGTAAGGCGTGAAAGGTGACCAAGATGGGAGTGTGGTGTTGAGGTTAGTCAAATTAGCCACAATCTTAATGAACAGCAAAAGCCACTGTAGGGACCAAATAGCTGAAACCTGCTAATAATTTGTAATGATGGAAGGTAGCGTATTCTTAACAATATTTGATCATCACAACCAAATAAATAAAATTAAAACATTTTTGTTTATGTTCAGTCTATTTTCAGTTGTAATTATTCACTGTTTAGTTTAGAGACAGTGTGAAAACAGGCCCTTCCACCCACGTCGACCAATGATCACCTGTTCACACTAGTTCTATCCTACACACTAGGGACAATTTGCAGAAGCAATTAACCTACAGCCTACACATCTTTGGAGTGTAGGAGAAAACTGGAGCACCCGGAGAAAACCCACGCGGTCACAGGGATAGAGTACAAACTCAGTACAGACAGCATCCATGGTCAGGATCAAAACCAGGTCTCTGGCGCGGTATGCAAAGGGGAAGAAAACAATATTTCACTGTTATATTATTTCCCTCTTTGAATCAAATTGACAAAAGACTCCAGCCTTCTTGTTCCTTTTCTGAGGAGCAAGCTTAGTAGGACCACAACAAATACATTTGCAGACTTTGTTTCTCTAGCACCCACCAGGGTCTCAGGACAGCAGATAAAGGGTCTCCTAGTCTTCAATTGTAAGAAGCATCATCTCTACTATTCACTTGGAAGCAGCCAGAGAAAGTAGCAAAGCTAAATTTGATTCCTTCAAAATCTTAATGTAAAGAACTACATTAAAAAAAATTAAAAGCCAATGAAAATTAGACGCTGGAAAAGTGAAAAATAAAGTTTCTATCAAGAACTGCACAAATGAGCGAGAGACGATTATGAAGCCTTTATCTCGATAGAGTGCCAAAAACTACTACCGGTATAACAACACTGTGTCAAATCATAAAGCTGGGATTGTGAATTTTTTATTAAATGCCTATTTTAACTATAAGCAGCATTAGCAGGAAAATTATGTACCTACACGGAAGTGAGCACAGAACATTAAATGAGGCATTGTCATCAATGAAGAGGTCAGAAATTGTGCAATTGCTAATGAGTAAGTGTCTCGTAAAACACTATCTCAATTGAGAGGTTCTACTTTGTATTTACTGTTATAGCAGTAGACATAATGTGTCAGATTATAAGAAAAATAGCTCCTGTCATGGGCCAGCTGGATGAAGTAGCACTTCAAAGTTGACCCATGGATATGACCATTTGATAATCTAAAAGTTCTTACCTTCTCCTCAGGAAATAAAATTCCTTTCTGTGTATTAATCCGTTTGAAAAGGTCTCCACCTTCACAGTAATCCATGACGATGTAAAGGCAACCACTTTCTGTTACAATAAATATACAACTCTTAGAAACGAGGAACTACAGATGCTGGTTTACAAAAATGCACTCAGCGGAGAACATGGATCTGAAGAAGGGTCCCAACCCGAAACACCACCTATCAATATTCTACAGAGATGCAGTCAAATCCATTGAGTTAGTCTAATACTTTTTTTTTAATGCAACTTAAGTCATCTCTGACTGTAAGAAAATTCAAGGAATCAATAATTACGACATTTTCAACAATTGAATTCCAGGCTAATGCAAAGGCCCACAAGTACTGGCAAGAGAAGAACTCATTTAATCTATATGACAGTACATCCTGTATTGACCTTCATAAGATACCGTAACAAATCACTATGACTGCACTTGATCACGCAGCTATTATTTTAATTAAATATTTGCTATGCAGCCTTCTCTATGCAGCCATGTGTCATGTTTCTTTCCCTCTGTTCTGAGAATGTGGGCAATGTAAGCGAGGTCACAGGAAATATCCTAGCTGATCTGAAAAGTCAGCAGTACAGGAAAGCTGACTGTCAGAACCTTTGTGGAGATGACCCTCCCTCAATGCTATTATGCTGCAAAGCCACTCAAAGCCACCCTCAGAATGGGTGCTTCAAAAGCTGAATAAGAATACATCTCTTTCAATTCTAAATAGCATCTACATTTATTAATATACACACATATACAAATATGCACATAAGCTCACACATGTACACACTCACTCCCTCAAATGAGTTACTCCTGCACTGTGTCCTTTACTTCTTTTGGAGACTGAGCAAATTCCATATTCTTACAAACTTCTATGGATGCACCATAGAGAACACACTGTCAGTTGTATCACAGTTTGGTCTGGGAACTGCTCTGCCAAAGACCACAAGAAATGGCAGAGTTGTAGCAGTCCAGTTCATCACATAGATCAGACTTCCCACCATTGATTCAATCTACACTTCACACAGCCTCGGAAAAACAGCCAACATAATTACAGACTGGTCCCACCCAGTCATTCCTTCTTCTCCCTACTCCCGCCCTACAGAAGATACAGAAGGTTGAAAGCGCGAACCACCAGACTCAGGAACAGCTTCTTCCCCTCCTTTATCAAGTTTCTGAACAGTTTTTCCACAAGCTAGGGTACTGTCCAATTCCCTGTGTTTTGCCACAGATTCTAGAATCACTATATTTATTAATTTACTGAATACTCCCGGCAGCAGATGTAGTTTCCTAATTTCATCTCATGACAAGACTTATTCACAGTGAAAATGACCCCTTGTTTAAACAATTTAACTGTAGAATAAAGGTGTAGTTGCAAATACAGCCCAAACAAACAGTCCTTAAACCATGAGATGTTTCAATCTTATTTCTAACCTTCAAATGATTCCTTATACTGTACAATATTTGGATGTTTCATATTGGCCAGAACAGCAACTTCTCTCCTTGACTCTTCCCTCTCTTTGTTGGACATCTACAAATCAAAGAGAAAAAAAAAACAAGTGAAGGCTTTCAAAATGTATCACATTGGCATATCATACTTGAGTTTCATCCACAGAGACGACTCGATTATCTTACCCGAGAGATACTGATTTCTTTGATAACATATTGTCTGCCATTTTCTTTGGAGGTCACCAGGATAGCTTTTCCAAATGATCCTTCTCCAATTTTGTTCACTTTGGTGTATTTATCCATAGAGCTCATTATACAAGATCCTCATGCTCACTCTGGATAAACAAACATTCCCTTCAAAGCTCCTTAAACCTGGTAAATGAATCAGAAATTGTCAGAATGATGAATTAAATAAAAGTATAGACAAGACAAATTGGGGTGGCACAGTAATGCAGTGGTAAGGTTGCTACCTTACAGCACCAGAGACCTGGGTTTAATCCTGACTACGAGTGCTGTTTGTATGGAGCTTGTATCTTCTCCCTGTGACCGCGTGAGTTTTTTCCAGGTGCTCCGGTTTCCTCACACACTCCAAAGACGTACAGGTTTGTAAGTTAATTGGCTTTGGTAAGTTGTAAAATTGGCTCCAATGTGTGTAGTAGGTTAGTGTATAGGATGATTGCTGGTCGGTGCGGATTCGGTGAGCTGTAGAGCCCGTTTCCGCACTGCATCAGTAAAATCTAAAGTAAAATAACTAATTAATCCACTATCGCAAAGAACAATTCCAGAAAACAAAATACCTGACCACAATTTCACGATCATTCAATATCATCATCATCCTTGGCTCACACATACAGTATTTTCTAGTCAGGTGTTCACCAATTCAAGTTTCAAGTCTGTGACTTGAATATGAAATATCCAAGAACCAGACTTAGGCACAATACTGATCGTGCTGCACAAAAGGTATTTACCTTTGAATAAGGTACTCTAAAAACACGAACACTTACCAGATAGATGCAAAAGATCCCGTGGCACTGTGCCAGTAAAGGGAACATGGGGTCATCCCCAGTAAACTAATATTAACTACAAGGTTTTCCTTGCCGCTGTTCCACATTTCATTCTGCAAAGGACTCTCCTACAAGCACTATAACATTCTAACTAAGAGTTGTGTACCAAAACGATGGATAACCCATGCAGAAATACTTCATACTGTGCAGTAGCATTCGCAACATATTGTCAGCAACATGGACAAATGTAGAAAATCACAAAAACAGAATTTTCAAGGTTTGCAACTACAGCCAATGTTACATCTTTGGCCATACAGCAATCATTTACATCTTTGGCCAGACAGCAATAATTTAACCTTAATTTAACTTTAATTTCTCTTTAAAGACACCATGTACTTCACAGCACGAGAATTATTTTACAAATGTACACCACGTAGATAACTGCACCAGGAGGACCACAGCCTTATTTACTAACACTGAACCAAACCTATTCATTCATGTTTATAAAATAGTTAATAAACACAAAGGTGTCGGAAGGAACTGCAGATGCTGGTTTTAACCGAACAGTAGACACAAAATGCTTAAGTACCTCAGCGGGTCTGGCAGCATCTTTGGAGAAAAGGAATAGGTCATCCTTGTGATTGAGGCAGTGCAGCGTAGGTTCACGAGATTGATCCCTGGGATGGCGGGACTGTCATATGAGGAAAGATTGAAAAGACTAGGCTTGTATACACTTGAGTTTAGAAGGATGAGGGGGGATCTTATAGAAACATATAAAATTATAAAAGGACTGGACAAGCTAGATGCAGGAAAAATGGTCCCAATGTTGGATGAGTCTAGAACCAGGAGCCACAGTCTTAGAATAAAGGGGTGGTCATTTAAGACTGAGGTGAGGAAAAACTTTTTTACCCAGAGTTGTAAATTTATGGAATTCCCAGCCACAGAGGGTAGTAGAGGCCAAATCACTGGATGGATTTAAGAGAGAGTTGGATAGAGCTCTAGGGTTAGTGGAGTCAAGAGATATGGGGAGAAGGCAGGCACGGGTTATTGATAGCGGAAGATCAGACACGATCTCAATGAATGGCGGTGCTGGCTCGAAGGGCCGAATGGCCTCCTCCTGCACCTATTTTCTATGTCTATGTAAAATGTCACCTATCACTTTTCTTCAATAGATAATAGGTGCAGGAGTAGGTCATTCGGCCCTTCGAGCTAGCACCGCCATTCAATGTGATCATGGCTGATCATCCCCAATCAGTACCCCGTTCCTGCCTTCTCCCAATATCCCCTGGCTATCTTTAAGAGCCCTATCTAGCTCTCTCTTGAAAGTATCCAGAGAACCTGCCTTCACCGCCCCCTGAGGCAGAGAATTTCACACTCACCACTCTCTGTGAGAAGAAGTGTTTCCTCGTCTCCGTTCTAAATGGCTTACCCCTTATTCTTAAACTGTGGCCCCTGGTTCTGGACTCCCCAAACATCAGGAACATGTTTCCTGCCTCTAGCGTGTCCAAACCCTTAACAATCTTATATGTTTCAATAAGATACCCTCTCATCCTTCTAAACTCCAGAGTGTACAAGCCCAGCCGCCCCATTCTCTCAGCATATGACAGCCCCGCCATCCCAGGAATTAACCATGTACACCCACACTGCACTCCCTCAATAGCAAGAATGTCCTTCCTCAAATTAGGGGACCAAAACTGCACACAATACTCCAGGTGTGGTCTCACTAGGGCTCTGTACAACTGCAGAGGGACCTCTTTGCTCCTATACTCAACTCCTCGTTATGCCAATGTGCCATTCGCTTTCTTCACTGCCTGCTGTACCTGCATGCTTACTTTCATAGACTGATGAACAAGGACCCCTAGATGCCGTTGTACATCCCATTTTTCCAACTTGAGGCCATTTAGATAGTAATCTGCCTTCCTATTTTTGCTACCAAAGTGGATAACATCACATTTATCCACATTAAACTTCATCTGCCATGCATCTGCCAACTCCCCCAACCTGTCCAAGTCACCCTGCATTCTCATAGCATCCTCCTCACAGTTCACACTGCCACCCAGCTTTGTGTCATCTGCAAATTTGCTAATGTTACTTTGAATCCCTTCATCCAAATCATTGAGATGTTGCCTGGCCCAAATAAACCATATAAAATCCTTGGGTTTTATATCGTAAAATCGTTGAGTGTAAAAGATAAGAGATCCACGCTAAACAGAAAGTTGAGCCCTCTTGCAAATTCTGGGCACACCTTAGGAAGGACATGGATATTTAGAAAACAAGGATGATATTTTTAGAGAATAGGAATTTTGAGTTTGGTGGATAGAACAGAGATTATGTGATTGCTTAATGCAAGCAGAGAATTGCAACAGAGAGCTTAATCATGGCAGTCACCAAATCTGCCTGCTTTCAATATCCTGGTGGCTAGGGTCACTGACACAACTGGACTACCCACATAAATACTGTGGCAACAAGAACAGGTGGAGGCTGGCCAATTGCTTCACCATCTGAAGCTCTACACAGCGTCAAATTCAGGAACATGATGGAAGATTCCCCACTTTCCAGGACGCCTGCAACTTCACCAACGTACATAAAGCTTGAAGACACTCAGATAACAGCAACCTACGTGAACAGGCAGTACACTGTGTCTACAAAATGCAACGTATTTCTTCTCCGAGGCAACTTAACCATCAGCTGCCAAACTCACAACCAAAGACAAGGGCAGCTCACCCATCCAGAAGTTACTGCATCCTTAATTGCACAATTGTTATTTTTTTTATAGTTATTGGTCTAAGCCCATGAACAACATGACAGCACTGGGAGGACCTTCAGTGGAAAGACTATAGAAGTTCATGAGTGCAATTGGCTTCTCAAGACATTCAGAATACGGCGGCCTTGTCATCAACAAATTGAGGAACACAAAAGGGAAACTTAAAAGGAGATTTTACAGAAGATGTTTTAAATCCTGATATGTACATTAACTTAATACTGTTATAAAATAATTCAAAGTGATATGTCATTAACATGCAGCAATCGTATGCATGCAATTAAGCAGTTTTCCAGAGCGTATGAGACAAACACTAGGAGACACAAAGAACATTTATAGGTTGCTACACAGCAAAAAATTGGAAAGAAATTAGACTGCTCTTCAAAAGACATTGAACGTAGAACGGTACAACCTAAGAACAGGTCCTTCGGCCCACAATGTCTGTACCGAATATGATGGCAAGACCAACTCTTATCTGCCAAACACATAATCCACATCCCTCCATTCCTCGCATATCAATATGCCCATCCAAAGGATCTTAAATGTCAAATCATATCTGTCTCAACCACCCTCCTCGGCAGCACACACCATTCTATATGTAAAAAAACTTGCCCTACATATATCTCCTTTAAACTTTATCCCACTCACCTTACAGTTAAACCCTCTTGTTTTTGAGATATAATAATATGACAAAGAGCAGAGGTCCCAGCACAGATCTCTGCAGAACTCCACTGTCACAGACGTCCAACCTGAATATTGTCCTTCCACCACAACCTTGTCTTTTATCAGTAATCCTGTTCCAAATCCAGACGATCAAGTCACAGTTAATCCCGTGTGTCTTAATCTTCTGGATCAGCCTACCATGGGGCCCTTTATCAAATGCCTTAATAAAATTCATGTACACAATTCTACCACTCTCCCCTCCTCGACCACTTTTGTCACCTCCGCAAAGAAACTTGATTAAGTTAGTTAGACGCAAGCTGCCATGTACAAAGCCATGCTGACTATCCCTGATGAACCTAAAGTAACTCAGCAGGTCAGGTAGCATCCCTGGAGAACATGGATATGTGACATTTCCAGTCAGGACCCTTCTTTGTATCTGCAGTCTCATATCTATGTCCTTTATGGATGCTGACTGACCTGCTGAGTTACTCCAGCATTTTGTGTCTTTCCAAAGTACTTGTTTAGTACCTCACCTAAGTACAGATTCCAAGTACAGATTCCCTCCTTTATCCTTGAACAGTCAGTCCTACCTTCTCCCTGGTTGCACTCTTGTTTTTAATGTAGATAAAAACATCTTTGGGATTTTCCTTAAAAACTGTGTAAAAGACATACAAAATAGTGTATTCACCCCAATTATCCCCCTTGTGATTTTATACACTGCTAAAAGATCATCCCTTATCCTCCTGCACTCCAGGGAATAGAATCCTAGCCTGCCCAACCTCCCATAGTCATAGAGTGATACAGTGTGGAAACAGGCCCATTTTACCCACACTACATGTCCCAGCTACACTAGGCCAGCATTTGGTCCATATCCCTCCAAACCTGTCCTATCCATGTATCTAACTAACTGCTCCTTAAATGTTGGGATAGTGTCTGCCTCAACTACCTCTTCTGGCAGCTTGTTCCATATATCCACCACTCTTTGTGTGAAAATGTTATCCCTCAGATTCCAAATCTAACCTTCCAGAGCAGTCTAACATACAGAACCTTGTTGAATGCTTTACTGATGTCCATATATACAACATCTGCAGCTCTGCCTTCATCGACCTTTTTGGTCACGTCTTCAAAGAAAAAATCAGATTTGTGAGATACGACCTCCCACATACAAAACCATGCTGACTATCCCAAATCAGCCCTTATCCATCTAAATGCCTGTATATCTTATCCCTCAGAATACCCTCAAGTAAGTTTTACAACTACAGATATTAAATTCACTGGCCTATAGTTCCCAGCATTTTCCCTGCAGCTCTTCGTGAATAAAGGCATAACATTTGCCACCCTCCAGTCCTCTTCTGTATTTAAGGATGACTTGTAAATTTCAACCAGGGCTCCTGCAATTTCCTCCCACAATGTCCTCAGATATATATGATCAGGCTCTCTAAAGCTCAGGCCCTCATGTCCTGGCAACCCATTATTTCTTTCATCCTTTCTGCACACTGTGGACAGCTTGATTATAATCATGTAGTCTTTCTGGATAGCATGCAACAAAAAGCTTTCCACTGTACTTCGTTACACATAGTTTAGCTTTGTTCAATATATTGACATGTGTACCAAGGTACAATGAAAACCTTTTGATGTGTGCTAACCAGTCAGCGGAAAGATAATACATGATTACAATCGAGCCACCCACAGTGTACAGATACATGATAAAGGGAATAACGTGTAGTGCAAGATAAAGTCTGATTAAAGAAAGTTTGAGAGTCTCCAATGAGATAGATAGCAGCTCAGGACCTCTCTCTAGTTGTTGATAGGATCATTAAGTTGTCTGATAACAGCTGGAAAGAAAATGCTGTCCCCCACCAAATCTGGAGGTGTGCATTTTCACACTTCTGTACCTCTTGCCTGATGGGAGAGGGGAGAAGAGGGAGTAACCCGGGTGAGACTCATCCTTGATTAAGCTGGTGGTCTTGCCGAGGCAGCGTGAAGTGTAGATGGAGTCAATGGAAGGGAGGTTGGTTTGTGTGGCGGTCTGGGCTGCGTCCACAATTCTCTGTAATGAACTAAACATCCTCATAAATCTTCTCTGCACTCTTTCCAGCTTAACAACATCCTTCCTCAGCAGGGTGATCACATCTAAACACAATGCTCCTAGTTCTAGATTTCCCTTACCCTGGGAAAAAGATCCTGTGCATTAAGCCCATCTACGCCCTTCATGATTTTATACACCTCTATAAGATCACCCAGTCAGCCAGATGCTCCTGTTCAGATATACTAATATATCAGTCTGAAGAAGGGTCTCGACCCGAAACGTCACCTATTCATTCCTTCGCTCCATGGATGCTACCTCACCCGCTGAGTTTCTCCAGCATTTTTATCTACCTTTAATATATATCTTGCTCAGCCGTACTGCTGGGTGCGGCCTATCAGCAAATGCATTGCTGCAGCAATCTGCTTTTTGGAGAATGGGTGCTGATGAAATAAGCTGACAACAGACTGGGAGGTGAGGTGAGTGTCAAAGGGCCTCGGTCCTCCCTCCCTCCCTCCCTCCCCCCGCATTAACTCGCCGTTATCCCCATCACTGCCCCACTCACCGTCCCGTCGCCGCCGCCGCTACACACGCCTCGTCAACCAAACCTGCTGCCGGAAACCACCTCCCATTGGCGCAGGCGTCCACACCCGGCGTTCCGATTGGGCAGCGTTCCCATCAATCATCCGCCCCGCCCCGCCCAGTGTCAGCATGTTTAGTGGTTCCATTCCCGGCGATTGTTCTTCTCCCTGGCAACTGCCGTTGGCAACGGCTACAAAGACCTGGGTTCGGAGCAAAGATCCTACAGCATCTTTGGTTCGGAGGTCAGAAAGTCGTGCAAAGGCTGCAATTGCTCCTATGCATTCCTGCAGTACATTCGCAATTACTTAATTTGTTTCGTTTCTTGGTGTCTATTTTGGCTCGGTGTGCTTATTACCAGATTTGACGGTTGTGAATCTATGGGTAACACAAATTTGTCGGTTTAAGTCCCAGATGTAAATATAAATCAAGAATAAATAAAAATCAGTATCCATTTAGCTACATTTAGATGTAGGAAGGAACTGCAGATGTTGGTTTAAACCGGATAGACACAAAATGTTGGAGTACCAGCGTCAGATACAGTAGCAATGTTACAACATTTTGAGATTTTAAAAATCAAGTCTGCAATTTATCCCATCAGATAAAGCATAAAAAGAAGTTTAATTTGACAACGAATTCACTTTCATATCTTCAGTATTAAAAAAGTTATGTCCATTTTCATACTCGGAAATTAGCATCTTGTTCCCTATTGCTTTTCCATTGACCGAACAAAAAAGCTGTGATCGAGGACAGTCAAAAGCCATAACTTTCTTAAAAATTAAGAGAACTGAAATACATTTTCAGATTATAGATTGAAAAATTCTGAAACAAATATGAAACAATGTTACTTGGATGACCTGAAATTAAAGCATATAATTAGTTACCTAATTGTAGCAAATTACAAAATTGAATTACTAGATCTAAACATCTATCCAGTTCTTAAGAAAATATTAACATTTTTAAATAGCCTGTCCAAATAACATTCACACACGAATTCACAATATAACATGATTTTAAAATCTCATTGTCATTAATTTATAGGCCAAATGGAAGGAATTTTGTGTTTAATTCCCGTAAATTAATGGCCATTTTAATCATCTTGCGAGTGGAATTTTGTGGAACGCGATCGATTGGGACGTTGCATTTGCAGTGAAATTAAACCCCATATCGGCAGGAAAGACACTGCCAGTTCGAATGGGGCCTAAATCACATTTTCGCAATGTAAAATTTGGATTAAGGTCATCCTAAGAAAGCACGTTAATATGTAAAATACACAGCTTACCTTTAGCTGTCCCGTAGTGAAATTCGTCCTCGTTGATGAATAAATAAAACAGGTAAAGTGCAAATAAACAGATAATGGTCTATTAATGTTCAGAGTTTCGTTTGAGTTGAGTTCAAAAGTCTGATGGCTGTGGGGAAGAAGCTGTTTCTGAACCTGGACATTGCAGTCTTCAGGCTCCTGTACCTTCTACCTGAAGGTAGAGGGAGGATGAGTGTGTGGCCAGGATGCTGTGGGTCCTGACTATACATCATTCAATTTGTATTGTACATGAGCAATCCGAAACATCTACTGTCCATTTCCTCTACAGATGCTGCCTGACCTGCTGAGATCCTGCAGTATAGACACAAAATGCTTCAGACGTCTAAAGAAGGGTCTCGACCCGAAAAGTCACCCATTCCTTCTCTCCAGAGATGCTGCCTCATCTGCTGAGTTACTCCAGCATTTTGTGTCTATCTTCGAATTAAACCAGCATCTGCAGTTCCTTCCTACACATGAGATCCTCCAGCTCTTTTTTTTGCTCAAGATTCTAGCATCTGCAGTTTCTTGTCCACAATTTATATTCATTTATTTTTATTGAAGATGATGATTATTAGTTTATTGTCATACACCCCAGAGTACAATAAAATTCCTTGTTTGCATGAAGCTCATAAACAGTATACATGGTAATGATAAATCAAGAGTCAAAAGTGTTTAATTGTCATTTGTAACCACAAAGGAACAATGAAATTCTTACTGCAGCTTAACAGGCCTGTGGCAGTTAAAAGACCTTTGGATAGGCAATATGGACATGAAAGGAATGGAGCAATATGGATTATGTGCAGGCAGATAAGATTTGGTCTTGACATTGTTTGCCGAAGGGCCTGTTCCTGTGCTGTACAGTTCTATGTTCCAAATGCAATAACAAACAGGTAATATACAGTAAACCCTTGTTATAACGGACAACAGGAAAGCAGCGGGGAAATGGTTTCCGTTCTTGCCGATTGTTCGCTATCCCCAAGTAAGGTTTTTTTCTCCATTGATATCACTGCATGGGCACTGGGTCAGAATACTGGAGCCCTGTCAATGGGAGCCCAGTGGGACCTCCCTCACCACACGGTGCGCTGCACCCAAGAAGGCTGCCTGGCAGCATCTTGTCCAGAGCAGCTGGGGAACGGCACTTCCTGCTGTTCCAGTAGCGTAATCAAGGACAAGTTGCACCCTGGCCATTCCTCCCCTCTCCCATCGGGCAAAAGATACAGAAGTGTGAAAACGCACAGCTTCAGATTCAGGAACAGTTTCTTCCCAGCTGTTTTCAGTCTAAATCGGATTCTCATCATCTGGAGAGCAGTCCTGAACTACTTTCCACCTCATTGGAGACCCTTGGACTATCTTTGATCTGTTTTAAATCAGCTTTATTTTGCACTAAATGTTATATATGTTTTCACATTATTCCCTTTATCATGTATCTGTAAACTGGGAATGGCTCGATTGCGATCATGTATTGTCTTTCCACTGACTAGTTAGCATGCCACAAAAGCTTTTCACTGTACCTTGGTACATGTGACATTAAGCTAAACTAAACTATATCTACACCCTTGAACTTAATTGTGCTATGTATAGTAAGATTTTGCTGAATTGTAGACAAATAATGTTACTATACCTAGGTACATTGAAAGATAGGAATGAAGTCTGACAAAGTGAGCTGAGGGATTTAAGCAGAATGTTAAAAAGTAGGACCCCAAGGGTTATAATATCAAAATGCAGGGAAGTTTGCTCAGGTATAAACGACCAGGGGTCAGGGTCCCCATTGATACTTAAGTCTCTTGCCCTCCTTATTTCCGAAGAGGAAGTCCAATGTTGCACCCTCTCTAATAAGGCCCTCCATATATTGATTAAGAAAATGTTCTTAGACACATTTAACAAATTCCATCCCATTTAGACCCTATACACTAAAACCCCTGTCTCACGGTGCGAGTCGACCGACGAGTGACCCCGAGTTTTCACTCGTGGTAATTATGTACAATTAACGTAGCGGGAACGTCGGAACTCATGAGCGCAACTTAGTGACTCGTGGCGCTAATGATAGGTACGCGTTGTGAGATACGCTTTGTGCTCACAATCACTGCTCAAAGACTAAATCTTGAAAGCAAGAGTTCTTTATTCCTCACGACTCTGCAGACCCGGGTGCCTCTCCAAGTCGAGACACACCGAAGCCAAAGAAGTCATCCCCCTTTATACACAGAATTTTACATTCAACCTCCCCTCCGGACCCTTCTCCAATCAGGGTCTGAGGTGCACAATCTGTAGGTACATCCCACCGTACATCCCCTCGCACCTCCCATATCATACATCGCATGTTCAAACATGTTCATGGTAATGAGCAGTTTCTTGACCAGGGGTGTGTTGTAATAATCATTTATTCTATTAAGCATGCTCAGTTGCTCATGACCTACCCTAGTTTTACTCACCTCCTAATGAACCCTCTCAGTTCTCCTATATCAGTACTAAAGCTAAGCTATAGTAACAAGGGTCCCATCTATCACTCCATTCCACTGATAGGGATCTCTCTACATCACTCCCTTCTACCGCTATACAATGCTATTACTTCTTACTCAAGGACTCAAGGATGGGTCTGGTAACCTTCAGACACAGCTGTGTCAGAACCCTCTCTCCGGCCCCTCTCAGTTCGAATTCTCTTTAAAACTCCTTACTTTAATGGGGTTTAATCACTTTATCCCTCACAATCCTCCCTTTTTCTTTTGCTACGCATACACTGATTAAACCCCCATTTCAAGTTCCCTCAACTCGAATTGACGTAACATTGTCCTAACCTTTTTTTCCTGTAGATCATGGACCTCCCCTGGCCGCATTATCATTATTTTCTGTATTTCCCCTTTCTCTCCCATAGGCATGACTACAGCCTGCATCTGACTTATACTTCTGGTAATAAGTTCCCTAAAACAAGGGATGCAACAGGGGATAAAGATCAGTCCAGCCACTGCACATAGAAACACGAGTCCCACCGTTCTCCACCATGTTCCTCCGAGGATGGAATCCCACCATTGGGTTCCCATAATCGAATTCCACTTCTGTATTGGAACATGTGCCAACTTACGGATCCCTTCTGATATGTCCATCACTGCCTGTCCATTATCATCGATGTTCAAACAGCAATTAGAGAGGTTGAATTTCCCGCATACCCCTCCTTCTTCTGCCAGGAGGTAATCTAGGGCTAACCTGTTCTGGTATATCGCTGCTCTCATCTGTGTCTGCTGCTTTGCCAGCATCTCCAGTGCCCCCGCAGTTTGGTTGGTAATTACCTCCAGTACTGCCTGAAGCCTTATGATCCGGTTTAACATGTATACTGTAGGTATCTGTAGGTACATCCCACCGTACATCCCCTCGCACCTCCCATATCATACATCGCATGTTCAAACATGTTCATGGTAATGAGCAGTTTCTTGACCAGGGGTGTGTTGTAATATTCATTTATTCTATTAAGCATGCTCAGTTGCTCATGACCTACCCTAGTTTTACTCACCTCCTAGTGAACCCTCTCAGTTCTCCTATATCAGTACTAAAGCTAAGCTATAGTGACAAGGGTCCCATCTATCACTCCATTCCACTGATAGGGATCTCTCTACATCACTCCCTTCTACCGCTATACAATGCTATTACTTCTTACTCAAGGACTCAAGGATGGGTCTGGTAACCTTCAGACACAGCTGTGTCAGAACCCTCTCTCCGGCCCCTCTCAGTTCGAATTCTCTTTAAAACTCCTTACTTTAATGGGTTTAATCACTTTATCCCTCACACCGTGAAACATGTTAACTCTTGAAAAAATTCAAACATGTTTGAGGTTTTCCACGAGTCAAATTTACTGTTCAATTTAAAAATTGAAACATTTAAACTCGTTGTAGTAACGTAGTGGCCCGTGAGTTTACCTTAGTGACTCGTGAGTCTACCGTGGGCGCTCTTTAGCTCAGCGGGCAGGCAGCATCTCTGGAGAGGAGGAATGGGTGACGGGAGGACGTTTCCAAACTTCTGCTGCGTCTTTGTGTAACTCCAGCACCATGTGTTCACTTTTTATCAACCAGCATCTGCCCTTTCTTGTGTATGACGTTATTTGTATCCGTGGCAATGATTGTCGCTCACTTCAGTTTCCCAGGGGGTCAGGGTGGGACTGGAGTTGGAGGGAAAGGTGGGGGAGGGGAGGAGGGAGGAGGGAGGGGGGGGGGAGGGAGGGGAAGGGGGGGTTGGGGTGACGGAGACAAGTGTACTGACTGTGTAAACAGACATTTTGGTAGTGATTGCCCATGGGGTTCACTGTCAAGGACTTCATAATGCAGAGAGCATTATAAACAGTGGAGCGATTAACCCTGGAAAGGGGGGATACTTCTCTCTGAGTTGGGCCCAGGAAACTGAAGCAGGGATTTTCTTGGGGTTATTAACGACAGATAAATGGATGGGAAGGGTTTAGAGGGCTTTGGGCCACATGCAGGAAAATAGGACTACCCCAAGGCACCAAATTGGACGGCACGGCCAAACTGGGCCGAAGGACTTGTTTCCGTGTTGTACAACACCATGACTAAGGCCTATCCAGTGGGATTGACATATTTTGTATTTTTCCTTTCTAAAGATGCAGTGTATTTTGGTGACTATTGCACACTGCAGACCAGAAGCGTTATGGCGGGTGATTGTCGCCTGCCCAATGTTTCTGACGCTAAAGCCTTGGGATCGTTGCCCTTCGTGTTGGCGTGGAGGGGGAGGGGGGTATTGTGCTGTTTGATCGCCCCCTGCTATCCCAGGGACAGGGAGACACAGCGGCTTTTGAGACTGGTGGGCACACTACCAAAGTGTCTGCCCACACAGTCAGTACACCTCTCCTACACTTGTCTCCCGCACTAAGATCATCCCGCAGAGAATGATCCCAGCTCAACCCAAGAGCCTTGTCACCCCAGACAGATTAAGGACGCCCGCGCACCCCCCCCCCCCCCCCCCACCTCCCTCCACCGCAACTCATGCCTGGGCACCAAAGCAGCTCAGGAGGCGAACCCTGAGCTCCGTCTCCCAACAATCTGATGTGCAACTGATGTGAAGGAACAGCGGCTGCGGCCGGCCGGCACCCGGCATGGACTTCTCACACCCTCACACACGAAAAGTGTGTGCAAATAAACAAAAACAAGGAATGAAACCAAAGCCCGGCTTGAAAGGCAACTAAAAATCTATTCCGCTTAGAACGAGCAGGTGCGGAGACATCCGTCCACATTCAAAGATTTAATCTCCCGTCTCCCCGCAGTGTGTAGACCTGGCAGTAAATTCAATTAAAATAAAACAAACCTCCGCCCGCTGGTCTTCTAACTACGTGATGTGTGTTTCAAATAAATCATAAGTATAACTGCTCTGGCACTGGAGGGTGTGCATTTTCCTTTTGTAGGTCATATCAATAGATGCGGCCGCGTTGAATTCTACCTTTAACTCAAAACCGCAGGATGGAGATGTCTTCTTTAACACTGTTGCTTATTAAAACAGGCCTTCATTCACGGTTGGCTCAAGAGTAATGGGAGAAGAACTTGGTAACTTGGGAGAGGAACTTGGAACATCGCAGAAATGACATACCCGTGGGAACTCGGTTAAACTCTTGAACATAAACTTGGAATCTCGTACACTACCACGAGTCTGTTTTTTTCCTTTCACTTGGGGTCACTCGTGGGTGGACTCACACCATGAGACAGGCTTTAAGGGTGACACAGTCAATATTTGTTGAAATCTTCCACTATTACAACCCTACTATTCTTACAGCTATCGGTACATCTGTCTGCACATCATCTTCTCTTTGCCTGCTGACTACTGGGGAACCTGAGGTACTGCTACCTGAAGTAACACGGTGCCATCAAGATGATCATTCCCTTCTTACTTCTAGCTTCTACTCATATAGCCTTAGCAGATGATCATTTGTATTGATATCGACCTTGATTGTTGCCTGTTCTTCCTCTCTCATTAATGCTCTGCCGTAACAAAATTCTCAGACCTTTTTCCCAGGATGGAAAAATCAAAACTTTAAGGTGAGAGGGTCATAGTTTAAAGGAAATGTGCGGGACTGGTTGTTTTTTAACACAGAGGGTGGTGAGTGCCTGGAAAGCGATGTCAGGGGTGGTGGCGGAGGCAAATAAGGTAGTGGCATTTAAGAGACTTTTGGATGGGTATATGGATTATAGTCTTGGCACAGACATGGTGGGTTCATTCTTGGTCTATTATTCTCACCATTAAAACAAGAATTAAAAGAAGATTAGTGATGCCAAAAAATGCTCCCACAACGTGCTTTGAAATCTGAACTATAAATCAATGTCACCAGCAGAGGGCAGAATAGTTTCATGTGGGCATGATAGAAAAATAATTTGAATGACCTTGGGAATCTGATCATTCAAATGTACTACTTATTCCATAATAAAAGTATTTAATTGTTGTTAAAATCTGGGTGCTTCTCAGTTTTCATAATTGCAGCTGTAGAAATGGAAGTACCACTGCTTTGTAAACTAAAGGTCTGTTATTTATATTGTTGTAATGGACAATGAGCACCTGGCGAGTCTGTCCTCTGGCACAATGGATACAGTTGAATGTTGACATCTACCTCATCCCGCTGGAAGAGCTGGCTGCCAAGGTTGGCAAAGCGTCCTACATTTACAATGTTCTTTAGACTTTAGAGATACAGTGCTGAAACAGGCCCTTTGGACCATCATGTCCGCGCTGACCAGCGACTATCCACACACCAGGCACGTGCCGTGAGTAGAGCGGAGGACATTGGTGGTTGAGGAGGTGCGGCGACAGGAGGAGGCTGCAAGAAGTGCAAAGGCGGTCTCTCTTGCCAAACAGGGGCAATGGATGCAGTGGGAAGGTGTGGAGCGGAGGAAGATCAGCTGGAAAGAACTATGGGAAATGGAATCGAGTAAGATCAGCTTCATCATCAGAGCGACATACCACGTGCTTCCATCACCAAAGAACCTCCATCAGTGGTACGGCGAGGATCCAACCTGTGCCCTCTGCCCAACTCCAGCGACCCTCAAACACATCATGGTAGGCTGCAAGACCAGCCTCACGCAAGGGAGATACACATGGCAGCATAATCAGGTACTAAAAAGCCTGGCAACAGCCCTTGAGAACAGGCGGTGTGCAAACAACTCCTTGCCTCCGAGAGCAAGCAAACCCCCCCCCCCACTTAAGGGCAACAACCTTTGTCCGAGAAGGACAGAAAACACCTAAACATCCTTCCACCAGATCAGAAGAAGGAAACCTATGCAGGGCCCGTGACTGGAGGATGCTGGCGGACATCGGCCGACAACTAATCTTTCCACCTGAAATTGCTTTAACCAACCTCAGGCCAGACTTGGTGTTCTGCTCCCCTTCACAGAAGACTGCTTACATCATAGAGCTCACAGTTCCAGGGGAGAACTCTGTTGTGGAGGCCTATGAGCGTAAGAAGCTCCGCTACGCGGAGCTTGTAGCAGAGGCAACGCAGAGTGGCTGGAACACCAAAGTCTATCCAGGTGAAGTGGGATGCAGAGGATTTGTTACGTCATCTACCATCAGACTGCTGAAGGAGCTTGGAATCCACGGTCAGGCTCTGCGGAAGACCATAAGATCACTCTTAGATACGGTTGAAAGAAGCAGCCGTTGGATTTGGCTCAAGCGCAAAGACCCATGCGGGGCCCCAAGTACGTCATGGTGAATCTTTGGGGCAGTTTGACACGGGACACGCACTGAGGGCTGATCATCCTGCAGCGGGCCGCCCTTGTGGAGGGTGTATAGTGTTAAAAGGCCGAAATACCCAGTGATGCAAGGGTACACTACTGATGATGTGTCCTGTGCCCAACTGTCCTGAAGGTTACCCAGGCCAAGATATACGTATACGTATCCCCCCCCCCCCCCCCTCCCGATGTTGAGCATCTACTACTCTTAGCAATCAATGAATGTCGTGAAATGCTCCCCACCTACTGGCACAAGGGACTTCTTAACATCTTGTCCTGTGTACTTGATTCTCAGGGTAGGCAGTCAGCCGGCTTTTAACAAAATCTTAAACCGCGCATGTGCAGATTATTCTCTCCGTGAGAATAAAAAATAAGTAATAATTCAATTTTCCCAAGGTTTCTCAATCTCCTTCATTTTTTAATTACTGAATGGTTGGGGGACGGAGGATGAAGGCAGGTGGAGAGATGGTGGGAAAAACGGGAGCACACCGGGAAGTTGAATCAGTTGTCACCTTATTGAATGACAATACTAATTCAAGGATCCATTTGGAGGGAGAGTTCCTTTCACAGCATGTTTGGGGAGTCTGTGCCGGGGTTAAAGATGAGGGGAAGGCAGGAGTGTTGAGAAGGAGGGGGTCAGAGATCATATCAGTAACTCACTCACCGCTGCCGCAGCGCTCCGGGGCACGGACAGCAGAACTGGCTGCCACTTCAGCGCCTTCTGCCGGCCCGCTCACCTCTGGCAGTGCTCTTCGTCTGAACATCTCTTACCTGCCGCTCACACGGCTTCGCTCATGTCAACCGCGTCCCGCAAATCCTTAAATTCCCACAGCCAAGTAACCTCAACTGGTCCCGTGAGCGCGCTGTCGGAATTTCACAATTTGCGGGAAGCCGGCCGGCGAGCGGCAGGTGAGAGGTGTTCATACGGAGAGCACTGCCAGAGGTGAGTGGGGACCAGCAGAAGGGGCTGAAGTGGCAGCCGATTCTGCTGTCGAGTCCCGGCGGCCGCTCAAAGTCAGTCACCCGAGCTACCTCCTTCCTCGGAAGTGGCGGCCAGTTCTGCTGTCCGTGCCCGGAGCGCTGCGGCAGCCACCCAAGCTAATTCACTCCCCGGCCACAATAAAACCATATAGCAATTACAGCACGGAAACAGGCCATCTCCGCCCTTTTAGTCCGTGCCGAACACTTACTCTCACCTAGTCCCATCTACCTGCACTCAGACCGGAGCGTGGCAAGTGGGTTACTGACCCCAATCCCCTCCTGCACAACGCCAGACTCCCCAAACACTGTGAACGGAGCTCTCCCCCCACCCTGCGAAATACAGTATTCATAAAAATTACCAAGAAATGCACTTACCACGTTATTAGTACATGAAGTCCATTCTTCATTCTTTGTTTCCTGACATACTATTAAAATTATGGCCATCCATATTTGAAAATTCTGCCAAGAAAATCGCGCTGCGCATGCGCAGTGCTGCAAAGGCAGAATTTCTGCTGCCTTTAGCTCCCCTTGGTATTGATGGCTCAGGCAGCGCTGACGGCCCGTGGGCTGCACAGACCTTCCCGTGTTACAAGCGCTGCGGATGAAAGGCACGGAGAATTATGCCTACCTAAGAGATCGATCTCTTAGATAGGCATAATTTTCCCATGCCTTTACTATTTATATTTAATAATTGCCATTTCATAATTTTAGTCAGGGTAGGCAGTGCCTACCTTGCCTACCCTGACGGCACGTACTTGCCGCACACTAACACTGTTCTACACACTAGGAACTATTTTTTAACAACTTACCAAAGCCAATTAACCTGTACGTCTTTGGAGTGTGGGAGAAATCCGGAGCACCTGGAGAAAAGCACAAGGACACAGGGAGAAGGTACAAACATCGTCAGGATCAAACCCAGATATCTGGCACTGTAAGGCAGCAACTCTACCACTGTGCTTCCCTTTTTTTTTTTTTTTTTTTAATTATAGAAACAAAATAACATATTACATTTCTAACAATAGTAGTACATAGTCTTAATAATTAATTCATACTATTAATATATTAATAATAATATCAATATTATTTATGCTGTATTATCCTTAATTATAACTTCCAAAGTTATATATTTTATATGATTAAAAGTACATAATACTAATAATACATTTATAATATAGCATTATACTATTAGTAAGTTTTTCATTTTATCTCTAATTTTTTAGGTATGAGGCCAAATTTAGTAATAATATTGATACAAAAAGTTAATAAAACTTATAAAATTTCCATTTTTTTTCCTTCCTAATATTAAGGATAATTATACGTAATAAAGAATACGTAATTTTATATAATTAAAGGTATAATAAAACTAAAAGTACTAATAATATTAATAATATTCTCATAAATCTAATAATATTTATATTTGTACTAATATCAAAAAGTTAAAGTAATGTGTTTCTACATTTTTTTTAATTTTTTATATAGATATAGGAAAATAGAAAGATTTAAAGAAAAAAAGAAAGGTAGTAAAGAGTAAAAATAAAAGGTTTGATGGAGAATAAAGTATTCGTCAATGATCCGTGTTTATAGATATATCATGAATTAATATGTGTTTCTTCATCCAATCGGGTATCCAGGTTTCAGTCAGGTCCCCGCGCCGAACTATTATGACCCTGTAAATATTCAATATATGGAGACCAAATCCGTCTGAAGAGATCTAGCCTATCCATAAGGACAAACCTCAATCTCTCCAAATGGAGTGTCTCCGACATTTCTATATTCCACATTTTAATTGTTGGGGATGTAGGGCCTTTCCAAAATTTTAATATTAATTTCTTCCCAATTACTAAACCATAGTCAATAAAAGTTCTATGACTCATTATTATTATAAATCGGTTTCAATAATTCCACGTATAATTAACTTTGGGTCAGGAGTTATATTTTTAATTAATAACGGCTGATATTATTTAAATATTTCCTTCCAATATTCTACAATTTTTATACAGTTGGTAAAATGAGTGTGTCAAATTTTGCTTCTGGAAATTTTGACATTTATCACATATAGGAGATATCTTTGAGAAAATATTATGTAATTTATATTTAGAATAATGTAATCTATGTAATATTTTTAAACTGTATGAGAGAATGTTTAGCGTTTAATGAACAATAATGTATATGTTGTAAACTTTCTTCCCATATTTCTGGTCTTATTATTTGACCCAATTCCTTTTCCCAAGACTCTCTGTATGTTTTCTGTTGATGGGGTATCGTTTTCCAGTAAAATATTATATATTAAATGATATCATTTTTTCCATATTTGGGATGTTTGTTCAAACATTCCTCTAATATTTCTATTTTTCTATTTTTAAATTCATATATATATTTGCGAAGGCATAGTTTTCTAATTTGTAAATATCTAAAATATTCTTTATTATGTAGCCCGTAAGTTTGTTGCAACTCTTGAAATGAAAGAAAAATGTTTTCCTTATAAAGATCACCCATCTTAGAAATTCCTTTATTTTTCATTGTAAAAAAGCTTTATCCAATAAAGAAGGTTTAAACATAAAATTATTAACAATCTTAAGACTTAATGGGATAGATTTTTAGTTTTAATGCTTTCTTTATTTGTTTCCCATATGCGGATTCCATTTTCTATTATCGGATTTTCCTTAAAAAACTTTCTTAGCAACATTAGTATTAGCAAATATTATAGAGCTAATTTCAAATGGAGAACAATCTTCTTTTTCCATATTTAACCAATTAGGTTTATTATCAATTTCTCCTAACCAAAAATTCATAATTTTTTAATATTGACTTAAGCCCCAGTAATAGAACATAAAGTTTGGTAATGCTAATCCTCCTTTTATTTTAGATTTGCATAAATGTTTTTTATTTATTCTATGAGTCTTATAATCCCAAATAAAATTCGTAATTAAAGAATCTACTTTTTTAAAAAAAAACTTTTGAAGATATATCGGGATTAATTGAAATAAATATAATAATTGTGGGAGAAATATCATTTTTATTGCATTAATTTTCCCTATCATCGAGATAGGTAAACTTTTCCAATATGAAATATTCTTGTTCAATTTATTCAGTAATGGGGGAAAATTAAATTTAAATAAAGAATTAAATCTTTTTGTAACAAAAATCCCAAGATATTTAATATTTTTCATTTGTTATCTTAAAAGGAAATTGTTGTAATATATGTAAATTATTCAGTGTTATTGGCATAAGCTCACTTTTATTCCAATTAATACTGTATCCTGAAAGTGTTCCAAATTCCGTTATTAATTTTAACAGGTTTCGAATACTTATTTCTGGTTGAGTGATATAAAGTAATACATCGTCTGCATATAAGGAGATTTTATTCTTAGTATCTATTGTATCATATCCATATATTTCCGGATGTAGTCTTATCCTCTGAGCAAGTGGTTCTATAGCTAATGCAAACAATAAAGGTGATAAAGGACAACCTTGCCTACAACCTCGTGATAAATTAAATTTGATTGATAACATTCGGTTTGTTGTTATTCTTGCTGTTGGGTTTGCGTATAATAATTTAATCCAAGTAATAAATTCCTCTCCTAGTTTAAAGGCTTCCATTACTGAAAATAAATAAGGCCATTCCACTTGGTCAAAAGCTTTTTCTGCATCAAGCGAGATAACTACTAAATCTTTTTTATCACTTCTTTTCGAATATATAATATTAAACAATCGTCTTAGATTATATGAAGAGTATCTTTTGGTATAAATCCTGTTTGATCCGGATGTATTATTTCATTAACGACTGAACTCAATCTTTTTGCTAATATTGTTGTTAATATCTTTTGATCTGTATTTAATAGCGCTATTGCTCTATATGATCCTGGTTCATCTAAATCTTTATTCATTTTAGGTATGAGTTTATAATAGATTCGTTCAATGTATCTGGAAGCTTCTGTTCTGTATATATCTGTTCATATAATGATTTTAGATATGGGACTATATATTCATGAAATATTTTATAAAATTCCGAAACTATACCATCTGGTCCCGGTGTTTTACCATTTTTTAATGACCTAATAGATTCTTCTATTTCATTTATTGAAATATCAGCATTTAATAATTTTCTATTTTGTGAATCCAATCCTTTCAAGTTACATTCTTTTATAAATGCATCTATTTCTATTTTACTTACTGTTATTTTAGCAGTGTATAAATTTTTTATAGTATTGCATAAATCTTTCATTAATATCTTTAGGTTGTATTAATAAATCACCACTTTGTGATTTAATCCTATGTATAATTTTTTCCGCTTCAGTTTTCCTTAATTGTCGAGCCAACAATTTTTGGGGCTTATCCCCAAATTCAAATTGTAATTGTTTAGTGGTGTTGATAATATTTTATCACTTGATCTGTATATATTTTATTTAATTTATATTTCAGTATAACAATTTTATTATGTAATATCATATTTGGTTTTGTAGCATTCTGTATATCTAATTGCTTAATCTCCTTTTCTAGATCCTGTTGTTCTTTCCGAATCTTTTTATTGTGAAATGTTTGTGAAGAAATCATTATTCCCCCAAAATATGCCTTAAATGTTTTTCCCACAGTAAAGAACGTGATATCTCTGGTTGATCATTTATTTCAAAGAAAATTTTAATTTGATTATAATATATTCCTGAGTAGTTTTGTCTTTTAAAAATTTGTGGTTAAGTTTCCACTGTCTTAAATTTTTCTGTTTTATTATTAATTTTAATTTTAAACGTTAATGGTGCATGATCTGAAATTACTATATTATCATAATTAGCTTCATAAGTAAGCGAAATAAGTTTTGCATCCACCAAAAAATAATCTATTCTTGAATAAGTTTTATGCACTGGGGAGTAAAAAGAATATTCTCGTCCTGTAGGATTTTCTGTTTCTCCAAACATCTTTAATATTGGTCGCTTGCATATATGCATTTAGCAAATCACTGGAAGTGATTTGTTTTTCCTCTGTTTTGAAGATCTGTCTAAGTAAGGATCGAATGTACAGTTGAAATCTCCACCAATTATCAAGTTATATTGCGTTAATTCCGGAATATTATTGAGTACTTTTTTAAAAAAACAATGGACTGTCAAAATTTGGTCCATATATATTAACAAGAATCACTTTTTCTGTATTTAATTCTCCTATCACAATAATATATCTACCATCTTTATCATCTATAGTTGATATATGTTTGAATAAAGTACCTTTACGAAATAATATTGCTACACCTCTTGATTTATGTGTAAACGAGGAGTGATATATTGTATCTATCCATTTAGCTTTCAATCTGTTTTCCGCCTCTTTTTTTAGATGAGTCTCTTGAATATAAATTACATCCGCTTTACTTGCTTTTAAATATGTCATTACTTTTCCTCTCTTTATCGGTTCATTGATACCTTTAACATTCCAACTGCAAAATGTTAATCCCTCATTCCCGTGATTCTTTTTAAGTCTTGCATTTTAAATTTATAAGGATCTACAGGATCCAAGGCTTCAGCGCGACAGGCCCAACCTTACACCCGGACCCCGAGTGGATGAAATTTGAGTCTCTTTTTTTCCTTTCATGAATACATCTCCCTTGGTACATTATATTACTCCAATCAAACCGTAGATTATAATAGATATAAAAGATAGATTAAAAAAAAGGAAAATTAGAAGTATTGTGTGAAAAAGTGAAAAGAACTACATCTAGAATCGATGCAGTTTGTGCCAGCCATAAAAAGATGGCTATACATCTAACGACTTCCGTCATTGATGTTAATAACACGACCAGCTCTTAGAATTAGGGAATTATTATTCCTTACCAATATTTTGACGGGGGTATAATATATATAATAGGAAGAATATTAAACGTTAAAAAAAAAAAAATTTTTTTTTTGCAAAGGCTATAAAGAATACAAAGGTTATATAAAAAGAAGAATAATATACAAGTTGTTCAATTCAAAAAAGTAAAAAAAAGGGAAAAAAAAAAGAAAAAAAATAATAATTATTATTAGTAATTAATAATTATTAGTTGTTAATCATTAATTATTAGTAATAGTGATCAATAATAGTGATTATTAATAATAGTTAAACATTCCTAATTAACTAAAAATAAGAAAAGGGTAAAAAAAAACCTAATAATAAAACCGTATTATAGTCCTAAATGTGCATGTTATTAATTAATATTAGTTTATATGTTAAAGCTAATTATCAATGTCCAGATATCCAGGTAGCGTTTTCGAATCTCGTTTAGTTCCACTCCATTTCATTCGACATTATCTGTTCCATCCGTTCCAATATCATCTTGAAGAGTCCACAGTACAATATTAAAAGTCCATGTTGAATATCTGAGACTAATAAAGTCAGTTTATTACTTGCTTGTAGATCTCCTTCAGGTCTTAAAACTGCTTAGCAAAATCCAAAGCTTCAGATGGAGTCTTGAAGAGGTATTCCACATTCTTATAGGTAACTCTTAGGGTCGCTGGGTAATTCAAACCGTATCCTCAGATTTTCTACTCCACGCATATAAGACCTTTAGCTTCATTGAATGCTTTTCGTTTCTTGGCGACCTCTGGTGGGTAGTCTCGGTAGATACTGATCCTTTGACCATCAAATATCAGGTTTTTAGTTTTTCGAAGCTTTTCGCATAATCTCATCCAGAACAAATCAAATTGAACTTTAATGATCATTTTGCCTGGGAGGAGCGCCGGGTCTGGTCTGGACGTCTACTGACTCTGTGAGCACGAGCTAATAAAGGCATCTCTTCCAGAGATAAGACTTCTTTGAGTAATTTAGCAGTGAACTCTCGAGGGCCATCGATATTCTCTAGACCCTCAGGAATCCCTACAATTCTCAGATTTTGCCTTCTCTGATGTCCTCCTAGCTCAGTACATTTCTCGGCTGTTTAGTCAGCATACTCATCAGACGTTCATTTTCTGTAATCAAATTCGCTGTAGTTCAAAGCATTCGCTTCAGCTGTCTGTTTCAAGGTCTTTTATTGCAGCCATCTGTTGTTTTCTGCATTTTCTTCAATAGGTTTTAAATCTGTTTGTCAATGTCTTTTTTAATGTCTTTTTTAAACCTTTCCAGTTTTTTTATCCAGCTTTTCCTCCATGTCATTAAACGTGTCAATAAACTCTTCTTTTAAATCATCCGACATTTTCTTAACCTTTTTTTTCAATAATTGTGTTTGTTTCCTTTTTTAACTCCATCAGTTGAGTTTTCATCTGATTCATCTGTATATCAATCGAGCTATTTATTTGACTTATTTCTTCCTTTAATTCTTCCTTTAACTTAACTATCTGCTGAGAAATAAAGGATTTCAATTCCTCACCTTCCACTTTTGTCCCTGGTTTCTTGGACACATCTTATCTGGGATCGAGTCCTAGTCGACACATCTTCCTGGATCGAGTCCTAATCGACTCCCAGGCTTCACTTGGGCCTTCTCCCGGTTTCGGCTTTCGAGCTTTACTCTTATCTGTAGGGCTCCGTGGAACCGACATAGCTCGTCGCGCGCCTGATGACGTCACTCGGTGAGGAAACTACAAACAGCTCGTTACAGACAGCCGGTAAGGTCTTCTAAAACCCCCGTTTTTAACGATTTTTTTTTTGCAGAGCTGGCTGGCACTATACTCTAGGGCTCCATAGCGCCACCGGAAGTCCGTGCTTCCCTTTTTTGCTGGTGAGATGACTTACTGAGAGCAGACAAAAGGAGAACCTTTCCTGATCTTTACGATCGATGGAATCCATTAGATGGTTCAGGAGCCAGTGTATAAAGGTCCTTCTTTAAGTTTGGAATTTCCAGCACGATTGTACTGGAAAATAGAAAGATTCTAGAAGCAGGCCTAAAGAAGAGTCCCGACCCAAAACGTCATCTATCCTTGTTCTCCAGAAATACTGAGGTACTCCACCACTTTGTGTCTTTTTTTTACAATTATAACTGAAGTACAATATTATTGCCAATGTGGCTTTGGTTCCCACAGAAAAAGAGGGAGAGTCTGAAGAAATTGATATTGATCTGATATGAAAAGCCGATAATCTGTGACAGTTGTAGCTGCTAGGAAAATAGAGGGTAGATGCTTGTATACACCCTTTCACTGCTAGCTCGGATAGTGAACAGCTCAGATGTAGACTCTGTGCAGTTAGAAAGTAGGCTGTGGAATTATACAACAATGATAAACCAGTTGAACATTCATCCACAAGTGGTCATTTATGATAGGTCAATTGTTTAGAGAGAACGCTGATGGATTTTTGCGAACTAAAGGCATTAATGGATGACGCAATGAATGCAGAAAATGACCAGTTAGCTGGACATTGCCACACTGTCCGTAGAAAGGTACCTCCGGACCAACACCATTGACTCAAGAGAAAAATGGCTAACTTTTGTGCTTGCGTCGCTCTATTGTGCAAGTGAGAGAATTTACCAAAGGCATTAGAAGCTGTTTGGATTATCTCTGGATCATGGGTTATCTTGAAGAATGGTTAGAAAGTGGGCAATGCACAGTACTCATGTCAACTTAAGCAGCAATGAACAGCAGAGAGCAAACGTCTGAAGAAGGGTCTTGGCTGCACATCACCTATTCCTTTCTCCCAGAGATGCTGCCTGTCCCGCTGAGTTACTGCAGCATTTTGTGTTTATAAACGTTTATAACAGTTAGGTTACGCTGATTTGGTGTTACGATAGGCCAGACCAACTTCAAATGGAGATATCTTTTTGTCAAATGGGATTTCAAATGCTTTTCAAAAAATATAAATTATTTTTTTAGATAAGATGGCAATTTTTAGATTAGGGGTGACGCTGTGGTATCGTTGCTGCCTTATGGGCCTGTCCCACTTGGTGAATTTTTAGGTAACTGCCGGCGACTGTCATAGTCATAACAGGTCGCTGAAAAACCGACGACAACCTACGTCATCCTGGTGACAACCTACAACAGCACCTACGTCAGAAGTCAAGCTACGCTCACTAGCGTCAAACCCACTGTCGGCGAAACATTTTCAACATGTTCAACATGTTGAAAATGTAGCGGCGACCAGAAAGACGCTACGACTTTTTGCGCAACTAGTCGCCTGTAGTTGTCTAAAAAATCGCCTAAGTGGGACAGGCCCATTACAGTGCCAGAGACCAGGGTTCAATCCTGACTATCTATACGGAGTTTGTATGTTCTCCCTGAGACGGTGTGGGTTTCCTCCAAGTGCGCCGAATTCCTCCCACATTCCAAAAATGTGTAGTTTGTAGGTTAATTGGCTTTTATAAATTGTCCCTAGTATATAGGATAGAATTAGTGTTAGAGTGATCGTTCGTCGGCATGGACTTGAAATGCCTGGTTCCCACTCTTGTGTAACATAAACTAAATGCATAATAACTTAAGAAGGAGATAGAATCCCCCAAGCTTGCTCCACAGATCAAGATGGGGTTATTTTCCTCATGTCAGACACAAAGTGCTGGATTAACTCAGTGGGTCAGGCAGCATCTTTGGAGAAAAAGGATGGTGTTGACGTTTCGCGTCGGACCCCTTCTTGAGATCTTTCTTCACACTCTTTCAGACTTCTCTTCCTCATGTGTTACTTTTTTCATCTGACCCTGTCACCCTCCAGTTTCTAGTTTAGTTTAGTTTCATATCCAATATAACCGATTTATTTGAGAACCGCACCACGAGATTAGCCTTCTATATATAGAATGTAACGGCAATGTTTCGTTCTCATGCTAACATGGGTTTTGCCAATTTTCTCTAGATCGTTTGAAGTGAGAG